>OY720219.1:18332707-19647707 GCA_963082605.1 Rhodophaea formosa | reverse complement strand
ACTATGTCCTTCTCAATACCCTAACCTATGTGTATGCAAAATTTCATGATGATCGGTTCAGAAGATAGGGCGTGAAAGCGTAACAAACAAACTCACTTTTGCATTTATAACATTAGGATTAGGATAGGATTTCTAACTTTTTTCCACCTATTTCCATTTTAAAATATCATTATATTATACATTCATTATTTTTGGAACATGTTTATGTTTACGATCACAAGATTACGAGAATAAAGGCTGTATATAATATTGTTGCAGAACTATTAATTTCATTCTAAAGACAGGTGGACAATACAACATGAGGGAACTAGCGGTGGACCACAAACTCTCCATTACGGTTGGAGTATCCAGTAAAGGTAATGTGCCGATAACTTTTTTTGTGGCCTAGTAGTCTAGTGGCCAGGCTATCACACTGCAGGTCTCGGGTTCGATCCCCGGTCAGGTAAAGATGGAAAATGTACTTTTTCAGATTGATCTAGGTCTTTGTATATAGTGTAGTCCGGTAGTAGCAGACCCATAGGCTAATCTGAAAAAGATCATTTTCCATCATGACCTGTCCGGAGATCGAACCCCAGTGCACGCGTCGTAGGCTGGCGTGTTTATCACTGGGCCACGGAGGTTGTCAAATTTTGCAATTCAACTTAGTTTTCGAGATACGCGCGGTCAAACAAAAAAATATACAAACACACAGAATATACAAACACACAGCTTCGTTCGCGCCTGCTCTGTTAACTAAGTTTGATAAAAGAAACATTACAATTTAATTATAAACAGTAAAACGATAAAAAGTTCTGCTTATATTGGTGGAATTATAAGCTCAGACAGGAGGCTCATTATTTTTAATTTTAAGCGTTTTTCACTCATTTCCGGGTTTGAGCACGGGACGGAAAAAAACCATTACATTCGATCTGTATGAACTCGATCGCACAGTTTTTAGTCAGGGCCGGGTCAGTGTCCCAGTGACCACCTGGATGCCAGAAAACCCCTTCATGGCCATCTAATTTTTAACTACGAAAATCCCTTGTGCAACTTTGTGCAATATACCGTTGTGTAATTGACCTAAGAGCGACATTCTTTGACCAATATACTGACACCGATTTTCCTGAATATGTGAACACAGACCCCGGACAGTGGACAGCCCGGTTCTGTCGGGAAAACGGATACGGATGACCCGGAGCCCGAATGGCCTTGACCCGGTAATGTGTGAACAGCGCTTTATACGATTACCGGTGGTTGCAAACAACTAGAATTAAAAGATTAATTTAGCAATGGTTGTCTCATTGTAGCTTTGAGGTAAGATAAGTAAAAAAAAAAACCTTTTAAAATACCGACCATCTACGCCGGAGTGGGGGTGTTTGCCTCCCCCCTGCCCCCATTGAATTGCCCTTGGGCACGTAATGACGCCTTACACGCTCGGAAAATAAACAACAAAGTTTTTTTCTAGTCTATGTCAGAAGTCATGTATCTTAGTTTCTTGTTATGACAAATCATACAAATGTATGCATGTTAAAGTATGTTGTCATTGCGTAATACATATGAATGACTATTTCTTTGCCAAGCTGGGGCGAATTCATATTACTTACATTTGTTATAGCTACGTCCGTCCTGTCCCTCTTTCGTCCCTCTCTGTACTACCAGATCCGGAACCATATATTAGCCAGAGCAGTTAGAACACTTGGCCTACACTCTTTATGCTGGCTAGACCGGTTGGAGAGGATTTTTGTGGTAATATAGTCTTTGTTTAGCTTGTGTTTCCCAAGTCGCTTTTAAACGACATCAACGGGAAAACTTGGGAGTGGTCCTATTCTACTCTGCCGGGAACCAAACGGCGGAGTCACAAATATATTAATTACATTACAGATCAGCTAAAGAAGGCCTACTTGATCACCTACAATCTGTTCCAAACTGTCGGCTTCATGTTCGTCTTTGCCGTGATCGCTGCAAGATACTTGACATTGGGATACCAGTCATTCTCTAGCACATTCGAGCACCTCGGAGCAACCATGAAGTTCTTACATGTAATGCAGATGTTGGAAATATTGCATCCAGTACTTGGGCTCACGAAGGTAAGAGTTATTAGTCGTCGGATACGAAGAAAATCAAAATAATTCATATTCCGAATGTGCTCAGGGTATCATCCTCAATTGACTGTCCGGTGGATGGTGTAAGACGTGCCCGACCTCCCGAGCTGTAACTTTCTTAACCCCAACCCATCCGAGCAAGTAGCATCCCAAATACCTTTGTCCCGTTCCCCCCGTCCAACAAATTTCTACCCTTCCCTCGCTTAAAACATGGTTTCGATGTGCAGCAGCTTTTGTACCATATAAGCCAAACATACTTGCCAAGCGTGTTGAGTATGGCAAAACCCTCTGTTAGCGACGCGCTCTAGATTGGATGAAAATATTTTATTTTTATTCTTCTTGTATATTTTAATATCAATAAAGTGTTTTGTGCTTTAATACACGTAATTTTAAACGATAAGAGTTTTTTTTACTGGCCTGGCCTAACTGTCGCCTACACCCTCTGTGATGGAATTCTTGGGGGAGGCACATGTCCAGCAATGGAGTTCTTGCGGCTGAGACTGACTGACTGGACTGGCTCTGATTATAATAATGTTTCAGGGCGGGCCCTTCATGCCGTTCGCGCAGCTCATTGGCAGAATATTCCTGTGTTTCGTTATGTTTGGCTGTGAGCCTAAGATGGCAGGAAGCTCTATAGTGGCCTATCTGTTCCTCGTGTGGAGCACCATTGAAATTATCAGGTATGGATACATTTTGTTACAAGTACTATAAACAATCAAGTGCGAATCTGAATCATTTAACTTCGTTATATATGCTAGTAGCCTGAATTTCAATAAAATATATAGGTTAGGGACAAATCGCACAAATTGCGCTAGAAGACCACAGTAAGTTGTGAAATTTTGTCGTGGGATATTAACTCCAAGACCTAGGCCATGTGGTCTCAACGCCTTAATCGTACGATTTGTTTTCAGAGACTCGCATAGATGGCGCCACTCGAAACTACACAACATTGTATTTACCGTATTATGAGAATATAAAAACATGTTTCACAAAATATATCTTATTAAAAATCAAAACAATATTTTAGGCATAATATTTTAAAATGACACCGTATATTTAGTAAGTTAAAGGCTAACGCAAATTACCGCCATCTAGTATCGACTACCAAGCAACTCTCCTGCGCCATACATTCGCCTGCTTTTCGTAACCTTAATTTGGTCCAATATTTTTGTATGAGGTGGGCAGTCTATTACGTTAGTATTATATTGTCTTTGCCTAGGCTAATCTGAAAAAGATCGTTTTCTATCATGACATGACCGGGGATCGAACCCGGGACCACACGTAATACATAACATAATATCTATGAAAAGTAATAAAAAGAATACTACAAGTAATTTACTAGGACATTCAGCTATTAGATTTTTTAAATGTGATATGATTTAGGACTTGTAACATTAATTTCTGGGTGGCGCTAGTGTGTCGTATCGTCTGAACTCACAGCGCCTTAATATTATACACAACAAACGTTTTCCTGAAGATATAGTGGGTACCCTCTATCATCATTGTAGGACTTGAAGAATTGGGATTGTTACCGCATAATGTAATATTGGATGATGTTTAATTCCAGGCATTTGTTCTACTACACACAAGTGGTCAAAATAGACTACCGTTTATTGACGTTCATACGCTACACAGCTTGGATACTTCTATACCCAATGGGCATCACTGGAGAGGCCTACGTTATGATCAGTAACATAAAAAACTTTCAGGTATGGATGTTTTACTTTCTTCGCATTTAAAATATAATGTCCGATATTATAAGTATGGCGTTTCAGACACGCGGAGGAATATTGATGCCTAATACTACTATAATAGAAATTTTACATCCGTTAGCACGACAATGTGTGAGATAACTATCAGGTGTATCAGGGTCTTCACGGCAGAATGAATTCTTAATATACCATACGTACGACTAGCAACAATATAGTATTAAAACAGCTAACCCACGACCCACATATATGTAGCCGTCTGCCGCCAAATTGTGCGAATTAAGCTTGTAATACCCACACGAAAAAGAAAGAAAATTTGAAGTTCTTACCTAGTACGTATGTGCTTAAGCTTACCTATTTATCAAAAGTAATAAAAGTGTAGACAAAAGTATTAAACTACAACATAGTCACAGAATCAATTAAAGGACTAACGTACAGAACGGAAGCTCGCAGCGTCCCATGTACCTCTCCTCCGTACTAAGTAGTTGTTAAGGTGATGAATAACAGGGTTAACTGCTACTGTTACTAGTCGCACGTTACACACATACACCAGAGAGCGGGGGAGAGGTGCGGGGACGCCATATTGCAGGGGGCGCTGCGAGTTTCTGTTCTGCAGGCCTATTTGCTAACTTTTGACAGCTACGGTGTACATACTTCTGATGGTAACTTCAATATTCATTACGGCTTCCGTATGAATGACTATTTTTATTTAAGATATAAAACCGTAATTAATGTTGAAGTAATTATCAAAATAATAATCTTTAAGAAGAAATTCTAAATGTTTATATTGTTATATTTAAGCCCCCTAATTGCATGCACTCCCCCACTCGATCTCAGGGAGAGGGGGTGCCTGAAAAACAGCGTTATGCTCGGACCTTGCTCCGAGCTAACACAAGCTGAGGCATTCCTTTGCCATAATGTATATTCTTTTTTAATCTAAAAGTTACATTGATTTAATTGTGGCAATAAATGATTTTTTTTTATTTTTTTTTAAATGTTGTACACCGAGTTAACAAATAATCCTGTTGTACGTAAGTCAATTTGTGTGATTTGAAGGGGACAAATCACACATTGACTTACGTACAGCATATTTATTTGTATATATTTTACATTATACTATATTTATTTATTTTATATTTCCAGGAAAGCCAAAGATTCAACGTGTCCATGCCAAACGATTGGAACTGGACGTACAACATGCCTACGCATCTGAAGATACACACATTTGTGTTGTGCGTGCCAGGAGTTATTTTGCTGATGGGCCATATGTATATGATGATGATGGAGAGGAGGCAAATGATGTACACTGTGCAGGCTAAAGTTAATTAATGTTGTCAAAATTCACCATCATTGTAATTTTTAGGGTCCCATACCCATAAGAAAATATGGGACCCAATTATACTCGTATTTTTGTCGTAAAATTCCTAAATAAAAACGGCCAAGTGCGAGTCACACACACTAGGCGTAATTTATACACAGCGGTTACGTGACGAGCATTTACACTGTGGAAGGGTTTAAGCCTTATTTCCACACTCAAAACAACCAGTCAAACCCGCATTACGAAGAGGATGTCGATAGTATACCCGCAACAAGAAACCCGCACGTCACGAAGAGAATGTCGATAGTATACCCGCAACAAGAAACCCGCACGTCTCGAAGAGAATGTTGATAGTATACCCGCATGCTACGAAGAGGATGTCGGTAGTATCCCCGCAGTTACCTGTCCAGCCCGTTGTAGGCGCCGCTGGCCACGAAGAGGATGTTGGTGGTGTCGACCTGCACGGCGTCCCCGCGCAACTTGCGCGAGTTCCGCTCCGGCACTGACACCACGGCACCTTCCAGCATCTTTAGCATGCCTTGCTGTACTCCTTCGCCTATAAACAATACGGATGATGACTTTAATTTTTTTCGTTATTACATGGAAAGTTCTATCAAAAATAGACACATCCGCGAAAAAAACGCCGTGCTAAACCAAAAACTCTTTTAGATATTACAGTTTTAAAAGCACATTTTTTGGGCGACACCAATATTCTCCCCAGAAAATGCTAGTGAATTGTGACGTCACGGTTTTGTAAAATGTATGGGACGTATGAGTAACTTGTTCGACAGCTATACTAAATATTGCGTTAATTGTAATGGTCTAATTATAAAAGTTGCTTTATATTTAGAGGAATATATAATGGTAATATATATTTTAACTTTTTTCATACTTTTAAAATGGACTTGCCCAACCAACTTTAAAGGGTTATTAAGCGTGGCAAACGAATCGATATCAAAAGTGTACTTTTATAGTATTTTAAGACAGATTTAAATATAGTATGAAACATTTTAAACAATCTATAGAGACCCAGTCATCATGCCTATTACAAATATGTTGTTTTTTTTTTTTTTAAATTTCCCGCTAAAAAAACATGCGTTTTTGAGCTCGCGAAATTTCGAAACAGAGCGAGCATTTTTGTCATGGTCGCACTATATGGCAATAGTTATAAACTTTATTTCAGAGTGTCGGTGGGCGATGACCCTCGCCTGTAGCACAGCCGCGAATGCGAAACGGAAGCGTTCCGGAACGAAACCGCGAAACGCTGTTGTATGATTCCGTTTCGGTTTCGTTCCGCTTGCGATGTGAGGCGCACCAAACAAAATTATACTGACAGCGTTTCGCGGTTAAACCAATATTTCATTCCAGAACGCTTCCGTTCCGCACTCGCGGCTGTGTGCTAAAGGCGTATAAGTCAAAATATCGCAAAACCTAGCGCTAACTCAATCATTGTAATAGCGAACTTATTGCAAGTACCTACCTACCTTCGAGCAACACGGAAGGGAGTAGCCATACGCTGCATTCCCCTCTGTCAAGGTACAAGCCAAAATTAGGCATATGCATGTCTATGTGTTAGTTGTGTGTGACTCATCTGTACACAAATTATTTTTTCTTTTTTATGTCATTTTTTGTGACAATGTCATAATTACTATCAAGTGACAGTTTAAGTTTTGTATGTAGGTGTGCGGAACTAAACTTGTGTGCACATTTCCCCCCGCAAAAAACGCCAGAAAAATTGTCATAGTAAATTGTCGCTTTACCCACTCCCTCCGTCCGGTACGGAGGCCGTGTTGCTCGAAGCTACCTACATGTTTAAATCTGTCAACTATCTGGCAACTACACGAGTGCCATGTATGGCGCGCAAGCATCATCAGCCAACGGGAGCGGACGGATCTTTGATTTCTGCGTAGGTACTGTCGGATTATAAGATATTTGCTTCCACCTGCGGCTCCGCTCGCGTTAATGTCGATCTCTCGGGAACAGTAGCATGTCCTTCTTTATGCAAAATTTCATGATGATCGGTTCAATAGATACGGCGTGAAAGCGTCACAAACAAATAAACAAACAAACTCACTTTCGCATTTATAATACTAGTTGGTATGGGATGGGATTAGGATGTATCCAGGGCTACATATAATGCTGGCAGTTCACATCGCTGTTCGTATTCGCGTATTTGTCTTATTCGCCCAAATATGACGATGTAAGTGGCTCTGTTCGTCTCTATTTATAATAATAATAATAATTGTTTATTTGCACAAAACAGGGTACATGAGATGTTCATTAAGAAAAGAACAGCCTATTTTGCTATATTGTAATAGCATGCAAATATTAAAACATAGAATATAGTCACAAAGTCAATTACATTAAAATTGTCAAATTAGAAATGAAATATTTGTTACCTAAATTATTTGTTAAAATGTCATAATATTATTTATTCAAATACACGATCACCCGTATCCGCCCATCTGTCGGTTTTTTGCTATATAAGCTAAACGGATAAATCTTCACGGACGGACAAGAATTACTTTTTCGGTTTCCCTTTTCACCATTTAAAACACGAAACCCTGAAAATTAATCTTAGGCGAAGGAACTCACCTCCCACATCTCTTAACTGGTGGATGCCTGGCACAGCACCAATTTTGTCCACTTCGTCAAGGAACACTATTCCGGTCTGTGCTCGCTCCACACTAAAAATGAAATGAAATAATAAATAACAGCATAATTACGAAATTATGTTCAAATAACGAACTTAAGTTTAAGTTAGTTTAGGATCTCTAGAAATTCAGAACTTAAATTCAAGAAGCCATTACTATAACTATACTATAACTGCACAGAGACTCAAGCCTCTCTGTGCAGTCACAGATAGCAAACTGCACAGACACTGTGCTTTCGCCTGTGCTAGGGCAGTTTGTCACAAAGGAACACTCACTTGAAGATGGCGTCCTGTAACAGCTTGGCGATAACGCTCTCTATATCTTCGCCGACGTAGCCGGCCTGCGTTAAGGTGGTGCAGTCGCAGATACAAACGGCACAGACTCTGTACTAGGACAGCTTGTTACAAAGGGACACTCACTTGAAGTTGGCGTCCTGTAACAGCTTGGCGATGACGCTCTCTATATCTTCGCCGACGTAGCCCGCCTGCGTTAAGGTAGTGCAGTCGCAGATAGCGAACGGCACGTCTAGGCACTGTGCTATCGTCTGTGCTAGGAGTGTTTTACCTGAAAAACAAGAGAAAAGGTAGATTAAAAGACATGCTTTTGAATATCCTAGACCTATAATCTAATTGAAAATACTGCTAAAAAAAAAACCGGCCAAGTGCGTGTCGGGCCACGCGCAGTGTAGGGTTCCGTAGTTGCGAATGACAACTTTGAGTTCACACTGTTTACACTCACACCTCACAGTCTAACGACCAAAAACATCTAACAATGAAGATTGTATGAAATTTTACATTTTCCAGTACATTTTATAAGTTGGTTGCCTATAACTTTTTAGTTTGCACTTAGTACCCAGCTCTGATAGTTTTCCTTTCAACTTCAGTATATATACTATTGCTGTAATTTTTTTCACGTATCCATATATAACCGTTTAGCAGATAGAGGGGGGGGGACACGTACCACTAACAAAATTTTGCACTTTAAAACCAAATATTTCGGAAACGGATCCCTAAATCGAAAAATGGTGTTCTTAACCTCACAATATTTTTGAAAGACCTTTTTAACGATACCCCACACGATGGGTAAATAGAGAAAAAAAAATTACTCCCGCACTTTACTTGTATGGGAGCTACCCAAAAAAAAATATTTTTTCAAGGTTTTTTTCTACGACTTTTTTGCCATGATTAATATACACACTCATACCAAATTACAGCTTTCTAGTACTTATAGTCTCTGAGTAAAACCGCGGACGGACAGACAGACAGACAGACAGACAGACAGACAGACAGACAGACAGACAGACAGACAGACAGACAGACAGACATGGCGAAACTATAAGGGTTCCTAGTTTACTACGGAACCCTAAAAACCGGCCAAGTGCGTGTCGGGCCACGCGCAGTGTAGGGTTCCGTAGTTGCGAATGACAACTTTGAGTTCACACTATTCACACTCGCACCTTACACCGACCTTACTACGACCAAAAACATCTAACAATGAAAATAGTATGAAATTTTACAGTTTATAAGTTGGTTGCCTATAACTTTTTAGTTTGTACTTAGTACTCAGCTCTGATAGTTTTCCTTTAAACTTCAGTATATATACTATTGCTGTAATTTTTTTCACGTATCTATATATAACCGTTTAGCAGATAGAGGGGGGGGGGACAATTACCTCTAACAAAAATTCGCACTTTAAAACCAAATATTTCAGAAACGGATCCCTAAATCGAAAAATGGTGTTCTCAACCTCACAATATTTTTAAAAGACCTATTTAACGATACCCCACACGATGGGTAAACAGAGAAAAAAATACTCCCCCACTTTACTTGTAGGGGAGATACCCTAAAAAAAATTTGTTTTTATTCTACCACTTTTTTGCCATGATTAATATACATACCCATACCAAATTACAGCTTTCTAGTACTTATAGTCTCTGCGTAAAACCGCGGACGGACAGACAGACAGACAGACATGGCGAAACTATAAGGGTTCCTTGTTTACTACGGAACCCTAAAAACGCCTCATTTTTCACCTAATATATAAAAAAATCATTCAAATTATAGCTTCGACATGAATATATATATTTACTTATTAATTTGTATCGATCAGAAGGGTCAGGCAGGGTTTTATTAACATATTATAGGTAAATAAATATATAGGGACAAATCACACAGACTGAGCTAGTTTATTTGTTGGTCAAATGTTTAATTAACAAGTTGTACACTTGAGTTATGGGATACTAACTTACGAGTATATAAATAAAGATGCCAATTCCAATCAATTTTAAAAAAATCGCTTCCACCCTTGCATTGGCCCAGGAAACTGCGTGCGGAACAACTAAATTGTCGTCAATTAAAGCTAGTTTCTTATTTTTTATACAATTTTAATCGTCGAATCATTTAAATTGTACATTAAAAAGCGATGTAAAAACTTAACAACAGTAGATTATAAACTCGAAGCAACTCCGCCAGGAAATTCATTCAATAACTTGTTTTTACAAACAAATTTCTTCGATACGAAATAAAAGTAAAAGTAATTCCAGCACATAACATTTAAACCGGTGGCGCTAAATCGGCAATATTTTATATGTATATGAATACTGATGTAACAGAACGACGCATAATGATACATTCAAGTTGTCTTTGATAATTTTTTTAGGGTTCCGTACAAAAAATGAAAAACGGAACCCTTATAGGATCACTCGAGCGTCTGTCTGTCCGTCCGTCCGTCTGTCACAGTCGATTTTCTCCGAATCTACTGAACCAAATTAAATGAAATTTGATAAGATGGTGTAAACTTATGACCCAAACATGGATGTGCAAAGTAAATATATATTTTTTTAAATAAGGGTCAGTTTAGGGGGTCCAAATATAAAATGTTAAAAAAAAGTTTTGCAAACCTTACCGTGTTATATATCAAATGAAAGGGCTTGTTATGAGGATCTCAAAAATTTTTTTTTTTGTTTGGGAAAAATCAATACTTTTGATTTTATTCACGAAAGAAGGCAAAAATTGACCATTACCCCCCCCTGATCTCCGAAACTACTGAGACGAAAATTTTGAAAAAATTACAAAATATAGTTCATTCCTTAAAGATTACAGAAAAAATAATAAGAATTCTATCACTTGAAAATTAAGTGGTAAACTCACAATAATAAGTTCATCTAGGGAAATAGTTCACTAAAACACCACTAGATAGCGCTAGTCAATTGAATAAAACATTTTTGCACATTGTGTGTGTGTTCACGAAGCATATTGTACGGAACCCTCATTGCGTGAGTTTGACGCACACTTGGCCGGTTTTTAATTAGATAAAATTAATCTGTCCAATATTTGTGTTAGATGAGATGCAGATACAAAGATTGGACATGGGCAGGGGTGTCATTTTTAACTGCCTGTCCGGTGGTTGCAGGTATGGCATCGGGTACGCGCGCCCGGCCTCTCGAGCTGCTACTTTCTCATCCCTAATCCATCCGAGCAAGTATCATCCCAAATACATTTACCCCGTTCTCCTAGTTCAACTAACTCCCAGCATTCTCTCGCTTAAACAAACGGTTTTGATGGGCAGCAGCGTCTGAACATCATCATCAGGTCTTTCTAGACTCCACTGCAGGAGCACGACCCTCTCTGTACTACCAGAGCCATATACTAGCCTGAGTAGTCAGAGGATTTGGCCTACACTCTCCACGCTGGCCAGACGGGTTGGAGAGGTATCTTTGATGCTAATAAGCTTTGTTTAGCTTGTTTCCTTAGAGTCTTGTGTTAGCGTCTGAACAGCAGCGTCTTATATCAGCCAAAACCGCGCTGGTAAACGCATGATTTTTGAATTGTAAAATCACTCTTCTTGAGAAGCCCTGTTCGTGGTCAGTGGCAATATGCTAAGACATGACTTAGAAGGTCCTGACCTTTTCACAATCAATGAACATATAGAAATATTCACTGTGCTGGTTGCACAGTGAATATCGCCATGCTGCGTAATGACTTTCTTTACTCTAATGTTTGTTTTCTGTAAATGTGGAAATTGCACACTATTTTTTCATTGTCATATGAAAAGAACTCTCAAAAATAGAAATAACAGTGAAAAAATCATCTTGATAACCCAAAAACTCATTGAGATATTAGGTTTTGAAAATTAAAATTTTTCGTCTCGGCCTAAACGTCCCTAAGAAAAAGCAACTGACTAGTGACGTCACTCCTTTAGCAATTTGTATGCGTGTTTTGAGGACTTTGTTTGTCAGCTACTCGTATGTTAAATATTGCGTTTAGGGAAATGGCTTCATAACAAAAATTGCTATTTTAAAGAGCTATTTCATAGTAAGATAAGATTTTTTCATATTTTTGAAACGGACTTTTCTAACCAATCTTAACCAAAATTAATGTATCGATATCGGACTGAAAGTGTCCTTAACAGATTTTTCCAGCTAGATGCTTATATAATCAGAAATAGTTTTAAAAATATACGCTTCATGCAAGTTCCCATTGTTATAATTAAGTATGAATAAAATATACATTTATGTTTTTGATAGTGAATATAGATCTATCTATTTTTCACACAGACACAAAAAAAAACATATTTCTCGATATTATTTCGTTATAGAACACTGCATATATATCTGTGGGCCTACAAAAACATATTTTCGTAAACACTATCTCATGTTTATTCATCATCACCGCATCTCTCTTATATCCGATGACTTAACAGTCATCAGCGCGAATATATAATCCGATCGGATGATTTAATTATATGGCACACTTCACAGTTCCGAACAGAAATAGAAATGGTTATGTAATGGAAATGTTTATTGTTTATCACGATCGTTGGTTACGTTTCGTGGTTTTATACGAGTTTTTATAATATTTTTTTATTATTTATTGTGAGTAGTTTAAGAGTTTTGATGGTTATGTCGTAATCGATAACAACATAGCATAGAAAATAGAAATCAGTCTGCTATACTACTTGTCACGAGGTTAGGGTTCTCGAATTGGAGTACTTACTTACGTAAACTTAAATTCTTCCGAGGGAATTTATTTACTGCGGAATCCCAACACTGACACCTGAGTTCACCTGACTGGTCTTCCAACGAGACGAATATCTAATACGTATAAAGCATATGGTTCATCGCTGGGATCGCAGCAAATAATCTCACTTGTCACTAAAAATATCCCTTCAAAGTTCACTTTACGAAAAAGATCAGTCACCACGTCCGTTCCCTTATCTGTCTTCCAGAAAGCCCCGCATACTTTCGCGACCGTCAACATTCCAGAACACTCCAGAACGTTTCAGGGCAATCCATAATATTCCAAAATGCGAACGAGACAGACGTTCGGGAAAGTTCTACACTATTCTGGGAACTTCGCGGCACTCTCCTCACTTACTTAGCTATCTATGCTATAAGTTAATAACAGACTATAATTCTGTTATTAACTTATAAACAGCTAAGTAAGTTCTGACAAACGCTCTTGCAAGCTTAGTTGTAAAAGTCATCGTGATAAGGCAGTACGTCCACTACTAGCTAACTAGACTAATTAGAATGTGTTACGATATACGATAGAACGGATTTACTTAAACGATAAATATGTAATCTGAATGAATGTAATAATCGAAAAAGCTTTCTATTGTTATTTGCAGTATTCATAATCATAATCATTTATTTTCCAACTAAGTGTATGTATACAAAAAGGTCTTATATCTAGTATTGCACTTTACAACTTAGTACCTTCTACAGGTATTGCAAATAGGCGGCGCCTGATATACTTAATTTATAATAAAATAATTATATATATTTTTAATCTTTTAATCGTCATATTAATATATATTTACTTGTTAAATGCAAGTTTATGTATTTGTTTATTTATTTTGTATTATTTTTCATATATTCATCTTTTTTTTATTCATCATCTTACTCAATTTCTATATTGACCTGACTTGGGATCAAACCCAGGCCCTCCGGCGTGCCAGCTTGACGTGACGACTGTTAACTAAACAAAAGTTAACAGCTTGTAAGAAGAAATTATGACTACAGTGATTTATGCATGGTTGTGCTGTGGGACGTGGTGTAGTTATGATGGTTTTTATAAGACGCAATCAAACTCTCTTCAAATACTCGACAAGAAACTCAATTTTCCTTTTTTAATATCAACCAAAAGTGGAGTGACCACGATTCGAAGTACCCCGGGGACTTTCACTTCACGATAGCTCTTTTGAGTGATTTAGTTTTATCGCTTTTTTATTGTTTCGCTCTCTGAATTGTTAATGGCTTTGATATTGTCAACATAGTCAATTGCGTGATGTGATAGATGATACATAATAAATATATACTCCTATTAAAATATGACTACAAAATACCACACTTGTAATATTGTGGTAGTTATGTTAAATAACAAAAGCCCTAATGCTTATAACAGAAAATGGGATATAGGGAAGAAAATTGACGTGTATGATCGAAGCGCGGTGGCCTAATTGGTAAGGCGTTAATCGTACTTAGACTGCCGGTTCGAATTGTGTCCGCGTGGAATATTTTCCCATGTCTTATTCTTAATTTAATAAGAGTATATCAGAATAACATTTTAAATGCACAAAAACACCTATACAAATATTATACTGTAGTAAACATAAAGTGAATTTGGTACATTCCGCACATATATGGTAATCAGTCCCAAAGTTTCCACGATAGACTAAAAATACCGCGTTATCTTTTTAAAGCTTTTTTTAGGATTCCGCGAACCGGCTTTATTAATATCTTATTTTTCGTAGCCACATCCTCTGACTACTCGGACTAAAATGGCTCTAGTAGTACAGAGAGGGTCGTGCTCCTGCACTGGAGACCAAAAAAGACCTGATGATGATGATGATGAACCGGCTTTTTACTTCACTTATTTATAATGCTTACGTATATTCAATACTTATACGTACTTACGTATATTTAATACTTATATAAGTTAGGAAAAAATATTTCCGAGTTTTGTTAGATGTGGTGAGCTGTGTTAAATCTTTAAAATGTTTAACTTTTATCTCAATAACAGTGATTCAGCGACACTCGGTAACCCTTAGTGCGAATAGAACTTTATCGATTTTAATACAAATACGGAACACTATTTAAGTAAGTATTCAAGTCACGAGCAAGATGCACGATCTCATAAATGATTCTAAAAACTATGTGTTTTGCAAGTGCTCCAAAAATAGTCGATGGAAATACGAATTGAAAATACAGTGAAAGACATTGTTCACATTGGTCCAGTTACATGAACAAGTTGAGTGGCGAGTAAAAAATATTTCCGAACCGACCAGTAGAAATCTCGAGATAGTGACAACCTAGAAAGAGAAATAGTTCTTATGTGAACGACGTAGGCTTTCGTTCATATGAACAGTGCGTTATGTATGATGAATTCATGTTTTTAAATATTTTAAACAACCCAGTTAGAACACGTTCGATGTCATCGAGGGATGGCAATGGCATCATTTAAATTTATCAATACCAGCTATTAACGGAGTTATGAGGTAGAAAACTTACGGGCTTCAAACATTCTTTGGAGCCCGTTTCTGATTTTTTTTTTGCCTGCGCCGCCACATCATTAAAACACAAAACACACGACATTAATCAGCAGAAAAATTGGTCACGTATACCAAACTCTGGCGCTGAAAGCGCTGAACTAAAGATACAAGGCTAGCGCAGACAGAGGTCCGGCTTGTAATCGCCACCTCCTCTAGTTAGACGAAAGCTGGTTAGTCAGCCAGCCCTATTCCTTTCGCCGCACACTCGACCTCTATAAACATTCTTCAAGCACGTGACAAATCACACAAAATGCCTTATTTGTGGCCAGCCAATTAGCTAATCTATTTGAGATGCACATACCTACAAGTTGTGTGTGTGGTTGCATACGAAAATGTACAGATTTATTTACGGTAAATTAACAGCTGGAATTTGGAATTTCATAAAATAATCTGTAAAGTGTATTTTATTCTACTAAAATTTTTATTGTTTTAGGAAATTGTATGTAGGTAATTCAAATTTTATTTTGGCCAATTATAAGTATATTTTAGCTTGATTGTTCTTAATGAAGATTTTCTGAAATAAGTGGCTGCAGCACTGGGTCTGGGAATTTGTTACTTGGTTTGGGAATAATGTGTCAGTTTCTATAAATAAATATTTATTTTTATTGCTTGTATGTTTGTCTTAAAACCCTTTTCAGTGGATTTTTTCATTACGGGGTTTCGCCAAATTAGTAGTAACTAATATAATTCTTGCTGTTTGTCAAATAAATTATCCAATGACAACAGCTAATTGGATAGTACTATTTAGTGCTACATTCTGGGTGTAAACATTTCAGAAAACCCTCAATAACATAATATCGAATAAATTTAAAGATTAGGCTAGTTTCCTAAACAGTGTAATTAGTCTGTCAATAGATATAGCACGTTAAAATTCCGAGTGACTTCACCATTTTCAACACTTTTAAGCAAAAAAATATGAAACTTTACAATGCTGACACACCAGAATAGCACAAAGGCTGTGTAAATAATGTGAGCGAAGTAGCGGAAACGAAAACATAAATATACTACCTAGCTGGTGCGTCTTTTCTCAGAAACAAACATATTGTAATTCAAAGATATGAAAAACATGCGAAAGATATTAAAACTATAATTTAACTTTAATGTAAACATGTGTCATGTGTCACAAGAAATGTAAAAAGTTGTCACCCAACATTACAATGGATGTCATTGACCTACTACACGTGCTTAAGTTAAGTTTTCGCGATTTATAAGGAGTTATTCTTGCAAGGACCACAAAATATAAAAAGTGTAGAAGGATAAGCAAGACTCCGACCGTAAAACGCTAAGATGAGGGAGAGGAGAATGCCCTTTAAACTGTTCTTCGACTTAATTTTCAACAGCTCGTTCTTTGAGGGAGGCCTATGTCCAGCAGTGGACTTATTGGGCTGAGATGATAATGATAGAAAAGTAAATAGGAAGACAAAAAGTTTATTTCAAAGGGTGTAAAAGTTTTGCACGTTCAATATTGGGCGCCACTATCAAGTTTACTCTCTACGAATGTCTCGCTACGAAGTTTTAGAGCTGGTAAGATTATCTAAAGAGCATATTGAGTAATTTATATAATTTCTTTATTTTTACTTCGAGGTAACAACGCCTGAGGTTTACAAGGCTGGGATTACATTGTGCCAGGTCACGTAATTGTGACTCAGGTTATCCTTTGCAACATAATCGATGTAAATCTCTTCTTATGAAAGTGGAAAAGTCCAGCCTTTTGATTTGCGACTAGCGTTCTCTGTCGCTGCGTTTAGGCAATATTTATTATGATAAAGACTCTTCCTACTCAACAAGTCATTGATTAGCATGTTCTAGTTTAAGTAAGAGTTTATCATTCAATGTTTACTTTATACATCCGTCTATACAAACATGAAGCAATGTCATTGAACCGGTCTTGTCTAGTTTGCATGTCCACTTAGACTATTGTCTATATTAGAACTTTAGTCTGATTTAAACATTCCAGTCCAGTGATCAAATCACCATAGATGGAATGCAAGTTGAAATGTAAAAGGCACTAGAATGCTCAGTGTATTCCAGTGCCCGTATACATTATTATACATTTTATATTACAATGCAAAAATTGAGATTATACCTATTGCATTTTAGCGCTGTATTCATTCACTGTACTGGAATGATGTAAATTAGGTCTTTATATATCTACAGTTACTACTCAGTAATTCGAGTACAAGGTTTAGCGTGAGGGCATAAAACAGTAGGTATCTATCTATTTAGCTAATGCCCGCATATTCCTTTTTAACTAAAATCGTTCTCAAGTGCCGTTCTGTCACTGTTTTGATAACCTAGCACGACAAAGACAGTCTGAGATTTATGATTGAAACTAGTTAGATTATTTTGAATACTCGGAGGTAATTTACATGAAAATCCAAGAAACAACCACGAGTATGCAGTAATATAGGACGTTTAAGTAACGTTTTCCATATGTCCGTCATTTGTATGGCATAGATTGCGATTTCCAGAAACATATCAATTTCAAGTCAACATAACGCTATTGCATGTTCTCTGTTATTGTTTCCAGAATCATTAAGTAAGAATAAAAGACTTACCGCATCCCGTAGGCCCCAGTAGAAGAACATTGCTCTTGTCCAATTTGAGTTCGTGGTGTTGTCTCTCTAGGATTTCGGTGCCGCCACCGCCGCCGCCGGCGCCGTGGCTGATGTGTAAGAGATCTGTAAACATAAGAAATTGTAGTGTTCAGTATCGGAAACCTCGAGAAATTTGCAAGTAAACAAAAAATCTATAATAATAGTGTAATGGTAAATAACCATGATTCATGATGACCAAGATCTACATTAGAAGTCGCAATGTATTTTTTATACATTTTATTGAAATAGTAACAAGAAGTAATGTTATAAAAGTGAAATTTTGTTATATTGGAATATATTTATCGAACCGGTAACTTAGTTTTGATCAAGAACGTTTAAAACCGGGTGAAACTTTCTGCTTCTTTCATATTCAGTTAATTAATATAGGACTTTACTTATCACTATTTGTTTGTTTTTATCTTTTTTCAAACCTTAGTTCAGCAACTACACATGTCTGTGTTATTTTTTGAGTTCACATTGTCAATCAGTTTTGGATCTTTCTTAGTTTGGTTGTAAGTGGACAAAAATAGCGTCAGATTGTAAGCAGCATAAAGGCTAAAGGCATCTGAAATAGCTTAATAACTGCCATCAATGATGACAGGAGGGACCAACAGCTTAACGCGCCGAGATTGTTTTGTATGAATACTAATTTAAATCTTCAATCGACGTTTTATAATAAGACGATCCATCAAAACATGTATGTTTGTTAGTTTAATCGTACAGTCATAAAAACAAAAGTTACGAGAGCGCCAGATAATAATGTTTGATGCGATAACATCTACGCTCTTTACGAATGATGACGCCGCGATATCCTCCTTTCTCCTGCACTTTAAATTATATTCATCGTTTGAAGGCAAATTGCGAAATTGCGCAGCTAACGTAAAACTACATTGAAAATGTTATCAAATTTGCTATTTTTCTTTAATTTGATGTCTGTGTTGAACCTTGCCTCTTCAACCCGTCTGGCCAGCGCAGCGTGGAGAGTGTAGGCCAAATCCTCTGACAGCTCTGGCTATATGTATGATATATAATATATATGGCTTGGGAAGTGCAGAGAGGGTCGTGCTCCTGCAGTGGAGACTTACAAGGACCTGATGGTGGTGGTGGTGATGGTTGAACCTTAATAAAATAATAAAGAAAAAAATATGGCGAACGTATACTGTCAAAAAGCAGGCTGTCATGTTTTTTTGTATAATTTTCAAATAATCCTGCTTGTTATTAGCCTAGTATTGACTCCAACAATTGGACAAAGGCCTCCCCTTCTTTTTTTTTCACTGATACCTACAAAATGCAGCTTGCTGCCAACCTGTCAAGTATTTCCCAAACTCACGACATTCAAATCATGCATTTAGTTGCATAAAAAACTCACAAACTTACATATATAGACCTTGAAATTTGGGATGATCCGCAATTAAATAATATGCAAAAAAAAATTACAGACTATGCCAATCGCTTAACAAAGTCGCATATAATAACAACACGTCGTTTGTATGTCAAAATCAATCAAGTCTACTCACGTGTCGAGTAAATACAATCGAATTACATTTATTTGATATTTCTACTACATGGCCATTCAAATTTATTGTCTTTAGGCATGCGAACGTGATCGAGATAAGATAAAAATGGATAATATATTTTGTATGTATGTATACAAAACTTATCAATCACAGTTCTCTACAAACTTTAATAACACACTTGCAAATGTTTATTTTAAGACATTACTTAGCTACGAATATGAATTATGAAGACATTAAGGCATTGTTTGTATACGGGTGAATAAGAAAATATCTAGATAAATTTTTTGACAAGAGAAATCCAAAGCCAAAACTATCCAGGATTGGTTTTGGTCTGCCCTTTGGATTTAGGAGGTCAGACGACAGTAGCTCTGTGTAAATACTAGTATTATCATCATATCACCTACGAAAGGAAGCAGACCCCGGGCTCTGAAGCGTTGCCGCTAAGGATGCAACCGGGAATACGCTCGAATAACGATCATGATAAAAAGAAACAGTGCCCTGTTCCTTAACATTGAATTGTAAATGAAACATACTTCATCACGTGTTGTTTTAAACTCAATTACGAATAAAATAAACAATGTTTTTATTACACATTCGCAACATTTTTTTGCTAATTGCAATTAATAGTGATTTGTTTATAATGAGCGACGTCCGAAACTGCGAAATATTACAAATTGTTCGTGAAGGTCACAGTCACTCACAGACAACCTTACAGCTGAGCAAGAAAATAACGAAAGTATAGAAATTATTTAACGAGGTAATATACGAACTAACCTTTTTTTAACGGCAAGCATATATAGGTATTATCGAACGAACATGCCATGGTGACATGTTAAAGAATAGTTAGATTTTTTGCTTGTTAAAATTTTAGAAGACGAAAATGACACTAATATGCAGAAAACCAGGTCTATAATAGCCTTTATATATAGCGTGTAAGTAATGGTCAACAATCATAGGCCTACATACATATGGATTATGGATACTGCTGATACCCAAATATCCAAGATTTCGGGGAAGGAGATTTGGAAGACGATAGGCATACCACGAAAGATGCCTTTTCGGGATAAGTTGTTCACGACGCTCGAATAAACTGTATAAATATAATGTTATAGTTCTCTTCGCTCGTTATTTTGTAGCGGAGCGTATCGTTATCTTTAATCACAGTCACGCTTTCGCAAACATTTCACCGCGGGACTGACGAAAAGTAACAAAATTTAGAGCTATCTGTAGGGTTGATATTGTTAGGCTTTTTGTGGAACAATTGTCTCAAAGTATCGTATCTCTTCATATGAAGCGGCTCATTGAATAGTGATCGAGCTTCACTTACGAAGTTTGTTTGAACATCTAATAAATACATCTTCTTCAAATAACACAATGGGTGGAAAGTAGAAAGAAAGATATACTGCCTGTTTTTAAAGCACATCGCAAGAAAAGTTCAGTGATAGAAAGAAGATAAGTTTGTATGGAACAAAAATTCACCGATCAGCTGATAATTATCGAATCGATTTTTTATGTTAAGTTCAAAAATGTATAGCTTTTTACCTTTTTTTGCAGTCGAATGCTCTTTTGAGGCCGTGTGGTTCCCGGCAGAGTAGAATAGGACAACTCCAAGTCTTCCCGTGAATGTCGTAGAAGGCGACTTAGGAATCACAAGCTTTACAAAGCTTATAAACATCAAACAAACCTCTGCAACCTGTCTGGCTAGCGTGGAAAGTGTAGGCCAAATCCTCTGATTGCTCTGACTAATATATGGCTCTGGTAGTCAGATAGGGTCGTGCTCCTGCAGTGGAGACTAACAAAGAAAGATAATGTTGACCTTTTTTGGTGCGAATCTGTAATCTGCTAGGGATTTCGAGATTTTAGTATGACCAAGGGGACCTACAGAATCAACCTGTATTGTGTAGAAAATAAAAGACATTGAAAAGTCATAAGCGCGAGGTCACCTTATTTCAATGTGACTCCAATTACACCCATAATTATACATATTTAACTGTCGCCGCTCAAGTAGCACCTGTTAGTATAAAATAATTATATACCTACTCGTACGTAGAAGTCTTCTGAACAAATATACCCACTGGTACCACTGAATTAATAATAGTACTAACTGGTACGTAACATTGTAAAGATGATCAAAGAAAAAAATATATAAGGTCTAATAATTTACTGACAACCCTAACAAGCGATGTTGGCTTATTGAAAAAAATACTAATCTTAACTTGAAGTGGTAAAAGGCCTAATAGAAACGTGCCAACAAAAAACCAACGAGCGTTAAAATCAATCTATTGAAAAGTCGATGAAGCTTACTTTTTATTACAGAAAGTATGAAAAGGAAAAACGTACAAAGTAACAGATTGAAAGGGTTTATTATACACAAAACATGTACCTTTGGTAAAAGAAATAGAAAAGAATTTACATCAACACATGCGCCATAACTTGTTTAGTACGTCCAGTTGTAAACTTATAATGAAACCCCGTCAATAACTCAAGTCTAAGTTGCAACACAAGTTTGCGACCCATGAAATAAAAATCAAGGCAATTCTAACACTTCATCTATCAACTCCGTAAATTGTAGTTCTCACTGAACTTTCAATAATCAGTACTAAATGAGCCGTCAAGAACAAATACCTATATAACTCGATTATACACGAAGTTTGTCTAGGATCAAAATGACTAACCTTAATAATACCCA
Source organism: Rhodophaea formosa (assembly GCA_963082605.1). Taxonomy (NCBI): domain Eukaryota; kingdom Metazoa; phylum Arthropoda; class Insecta; order Lepidoptera; family Pyralidae; genus Rhodophaea; species Rhodophaea formosa. The sequence goes on along the minus strand of OY720219.1, from coordinate 19,625,591 downwards.
ATACAAGAAATATCCAGTTAGAAAAATGCAGTCAGGAAATTGTTACGTCAAAAATTTTCAAAAACCCGACTTGAAAATATCAAGGCATAGATCGGTTTTTGAGAAAATCTAACGATACCTTAACTGTCGAAATCCATTCAGATGTTTGTAAGATATGAGGTAACAAAGAAATTTACAAACATATAAGATGCGCGCGAAACATATAACCCTTCTTGGCAATCGTGTAAAAAAGACCACGAAAATGCACGCAGCGTGTCATCGGATAATTAATTAAAATGACGATGCTATGTTAATGAAGAACGAACTTGTAGCGGACCGGTTCGTACGGCTCATGATGTAACTGATGGTGTTGTTAACAGAATGAACCTCCTTGATCCTTGTTTCGTAACAACTAATATAACTGACTGCAGTAATCTTATATATAAATAGGAGTTTTTATTTTTCCAACAACAGTTGTTGAGAAAACACTGAAGATGCACCGTAGCATTATATAAATAATTAGACACACTATGGTAATGAAGACCAAACTTGTAGCAAACCGGTTTTTAGCGCTAATATTGTTGTACAGAATGCCAACAACTATTTTGATTGACTGCAATATATCTTATAATGGGTTCATCATCATCATTATCAGGTCTTTGTCTCTACTGCAAGAGCAGTCAGAGAATTTGGCCAACTCTCTCCATGCTGGCCAGACGGGTTGGCTCCTCCAACCCGTCTGGCGTCTCTGATGTTTATAGCCTTGTTTAGCTTGTGTTCCCTAAGTCGCCTTCTACGACATCCAATGGAAGACTCGGAGTGGTCCTATTCTACACTGTCGGGAACCACGCAGCTCACCACCGGCACATGTGACACACTATAATACATAATGAAGACCAAACTTATAGCAGTCCGGTTGATGTTGAGCGCTGATTGATAGTGTTGAAAATAATGAACGTAACTTGAGACTTATTCCGTAACAGCTATTTTGATTGACTGCAATAAATCTTATACTGAGAACTACAGATTTTGTTTACTTAATGAGCTGTTGAGAAGACCATGAAGATGCACCGGCGTAGCCTTGAATAATTAATTAGACACACTACGGCAATGAAGACCAAACTTGTACAGTTGTATCAGGCAATTTGTTAGCGTCGTATATACAACGTGTTAATGAAACAGCGCGAGACCTAAAATTAGTTTGTTCAGAATCGAGAGTAAAAGCAATTGCACAAATATAAAATAGGGGTAAAATTTTAACGAAATAATATTTTAATTACGCCGTGTTTGTTCATTACTTAACTCTATCATGTGGCTAAGGGTGTTTTGCGCTTTTTCATTATCACGTTGTATGGCAGTGTTTTCGGTATAAAATGAACCTCCTTGATCCTTCTTGCGTAACCACTATTTTGACTGACTGCTGTGAATCTCATATTCATTGATAGAGGTGTTAAGCTTGTGATCGCATTTACATAATATCTTATGTAAATGCGATCGTGTGCGTAAATATAAGCCAAACAATAAGTTTGATCGTCTTAAAAATATGGAAGAACTCATGAAAATGATGTTTCCGTAGTTTCCTAAGGGAGACTAAGAGATATGTTTAGCTAAGGAGCAAGGCACCCAGTCACAGGATCATAAGGGGCACGAGGCTAGTGTAAGAATTTGCAAGGCAAGCCCAAATGTTCTTAGTCCTTAAGCCAATCTAGGGCTGGGTGTTACCACCAGGCCAAAATAACCCAAAGGTTAGACGTGCTTCCGATTTATAATCGGCCCCAATGAAGATAAGATACCAGCAGGCCTATGTACTAACTCGGATGACATGTGTCGATGGCTATGAAACTAATGAGTTAACATCCAATGGCCAGCCGGCCTATTTACTAACTCGGATGACAGGTGTCGATGCCTATCACTCTAGGATTTGCTGTTACAATGCGGTTTTTGTATTTGAAGTAAAAAGTTCGAGCAAGCAAAACCCGCATTGTAAATGTAAATTCTAGATTGATAGGCATCGACACCTGTCATCCGAGTTAGTAAATAGGGGGGCAGGTCGGATAAAACATTAAACGTACCAAATACCCTTCGATCCTCATCAGCTGTCAAAATTACTACACATCGATCGCCAAGAAGCCATGACGAAAATTATACAGGTTTTTATTTATTTCTTCAGGTTACCCGATGTCGCTTAGACTTAAACATATCTGCAAGAGAAGTGTTTACCTCGATGTGTGTGATGTAGCGGATGATGAGCGTCATTCGGCGGGCCACTGGTGACGTTGTTGTAGATTCTCTTGTAGTGATTGTATACCGCCACCGAGAGCACCTTTTTGGCGTATTCCTGTCCGACCACGTGCTTGTTCAAGTATTCGAATATCTTCTTCGGGGGTGGAGGGGGTTTCCTGCGGACAAGTAAAGGAAGGGTTAGAAATGGAGACAATATAGGTGATTGGTGGTGTTAATGTATCAATCGGATATATAGCGGGTTAGGGTATAAGAAACAAGTGCAATTTAAGAAAATACAAGTTCTAAGAAGTTAGTTTTAAATCTAGGACAAAAAACAAATTAATTTAAGTTTGATATTTTCATAGGTCCTAAAACGAATCCTTGTGGTACCCTAGATGTACGTAAAGCATATACTCATTCATGATTTTGCGAAATATCATTTTTATTAGAGGATATTGTTAATTCCTCCAATTAAGAATAGAATAGTGTTAATTCAGTATGCTGTCAGAGGATAGCATGGTTTGTAAAATACAGGTTTATTGACGAAATAAATAGATCCATATAAATATTTTGACCCACTAATCCCGCTAAACTGGCTGCTCAGTCCGGCTTTTCACTTTGATTAGATTTCTGGCAACCTTACCTGACAAGCCGCCGTGAGATCGGGGAAAACCCAGATTACCGATCTCATAAATATTATGTATTCAAACGCATCAGTACTCATAACTTTGTATCAATTGAAATATTAGTTTAGTAAATATTAACATATACTAATTCTATGATTAACATAATAAGAACATATATGTATTTGTATGTATCTCGGTTTAGTACTATTATTAATTCTGTGTCTCGGTTAAGCTTTTGTCATTCGATTCTGGTACAATGGTGTGAAAACCGAATCAAAAATATCTATTTTGTACGGAGTACTTTAAATATATAACTAATAGCATTCCGTGAATGACACATTCATATGATACATGACTGTCTGTTAACGTTAACGTAACTGGTTGAGATAAAGTGTATGGAGATAGAATGAGACCTTGGGGACCAGACAGGACATCGTATAGTTTTATTTCGGAAGGATAACAAATAGTTTATGCAATGGAAGTTTGTAATTGAGAAGTATAATTTCTCCAGTTAGGAACATAAAATACATCCTACGCACGCAAACTCGTAAATAAAAAAAATGTTCACATGTAAAAGGACCAAAGCCAAGAAAAGAAAGAAAGAGCACAATGGATAGTTAACCTCGGAAAGACAATCTACTGTTCTACCGGCGAGGTCAAGTTTGGTGATCAAGGTGAACTTTGAAGAGCCCGTGGCACCTTTAGTGGGCGAAAAGGGAATTAAAGTTTGTTTGAAGATCCAAACATTTCTCAAGGGATAAAAACTCATCCTACGCAGACGTGAAGCTAGTGACAAATAAAAGGCTCTAAGCCTCGTTACATGAGCAGCCTTTCTAAGGGGAAGAAAGCGCACAATGGATAGTTAACCTCGGGAAGACAATCTACTGTTCACTGACGAGGTCAAAGTTGGTGATCAAGGCGCATTTTGATGGGCCTGTGGCGTCTTTAGGGGGCGAAAAGGGGGTTGAAAGAAAAGAAGGATTAAAGTATGTTTGAAGAACCAAGCATTTCACAAGTAAGGTATAACAAAAACATCCTACGCAGACGAAAAGCTAGTGGCTCTAATCTTCATTACATTAGCAGCCTTTCTAAGAGGAAGAAATTGATAGTTAACCTCGGAAAGACAATCTACTGTTCACCGACGAGGTTAAGGTTAGTGATCAAGGCGAACTTTGATGGGCCATGTCATGCCATCTTCCATATTTAAATCTAAATCTTGCTTACAGGTTTGGAGTTCAAGTTCATTTTGAACATGCCTTCTGTGACTTCAGCTTACGAGTATGTTACATTAATTCAATATTGCTTGGTCGGGAATATTTTACAGCCTTGGCCAGCAGTTGCTCTAAGTCTGGTCCTTTTAAATTTGCACTCACCATAGTGGTCGCCGAAACGCATGTAGTTTTTGATTTTGCATATAACAACAATAATAAAGAGAAATATGACGTTCAAAAGGAGATACATTTAAATATGTTTTGAGTTTTTTGACAAGAGCTAATCGACGCTTGTCGCCCTCTCCAGAGGCTTCGTTAAGGTCCTAAATTTTTCAGGTCCTTCCTACTTCCAGAACCAGTAAACAGTATGGAGTTTTTTAAAATTTCGATTTGTTTTGTGAAGGGAAGAAGGGATTTGGTAGGATATATCAAATCCTTTTTCTTCCCTTCGCAAACTCATCGAAAAACAAATCGAAATTTCAAAAAACTCCATACTTATTATTAAATTTAATGCAGACTTCATAATCGTCTACTCAAATATGCCACGTCAAAAAGTCCATATTTTTTATTAAAAAAATTTAAGACTAGACTTCATCATAACCATCTACTCAAAAAAGAGCCACGTGCCGCTGCACTCTTGATGACTTACGCGTAATGCCATTAACCAGCTAAGGCCAAGTTTAGATGACGAAAGTGAACGTGTCATTTGAAATTCCAGATTATATCAGAAAGGTCAAGAGCCGATGTTGAAACAATTCTTATAGATCGAGACAACGTCCGATGTCATAGCCTGACAACATGAATGAAGGATTATACAACGTGTCAATCAGCAACCTAGCCATATTCTTGAACGAACCTTCACTGATCGAACTGAACGACTTTCAAAGGAACATTGGTCGAAGTATAACAAAAAAAACCGGCCAAGTGTGAGTCAAACTCGCGCAATGAGGGTTCCGTACAATATGCTTATGAACACACACACAATGTGCAAAAAATGTTTTATTCAATTGACTAGCGCCATCTAGTGGTGTTTTAGTGAACTATTTCCCTAGATGAACTTATTATTGTGAGTTTACCACTTAATTTTCAAGTGATAGAATTCTTATTATTTTTCCTGTAATCTTCAAGGAATGAACTATATTTTGTAATTTTTTTAAAATTTTCGGCCCAGTAGTTTCGGAGATCAGGGGGGGGGAATGGTCAATTTTTGCCTTCTTTCGTGAATAAAATCAAAAGTATTGATTTTACCCGAACAAAAAAAAATATTTTTGAGATCCTCATAATGAGCCCTTTCATTTGATATATGACACAGTAAGGTTTGCAAAACTTTTATTTTTAATTTTGTAATTGGGCCCCTCAAAATGACCCTTATTTCAAAAAAATCTTTATTTACTTTGCACATCCGTGTTTGGGTCATAGGATTACACTATCTTACCAAATTTCATCTAATTTGGTTCAGTAGATTCGGAGAAAATCGGCTGTGACAGACGGACGGACGGACAGACAGACGCTCGAGTGATCCTATAAGGGTTCCATTTTTCAACTTTTGTACGGAACCCCAAAAATTAACTCCTTAAACTAAATCGATCAGCTGATTAGCATTTGGAGTGGGGATTAACCCTTTTTCATACTTCGACCTATGTTCTTCGGGGAAAATCGTTCAGTATGATAAATTTCAGTTCAGTTCAGTTTGGAAGTACAGAGAGGGTCGTGTACTCCTGCAGTGGAGACAAAACAAGACCTGATGATGATCAGTATGGATTCGTTTGAGAATATAGCTTGAATAAGCACTTACTAGTTAATCATTTCTTGAGCATCGCAAAGGAACCTGTCGAATTCCGTATTACCGTCGAACTCCGTAATTTGATGAATTTCTTCATATTTATAGTCATTAATATCAAAATTATAATAAATATATGTCAAAATAAAAATTAAATACATTAAAAAAGTCCCTATCTTACAAACTGCCCCTTAGCGTCTCTGGTGCGAAGGAGCCCGAAATGCTAGCAGCATTGCCACGCTGGATGGCTATGGCCAACCTTTGCACCAGGATTCAGGAACGAGCCAGAGCGAGAGTCCTCTGTCTTTTGCGCTATGCGGTGGCCTATCTCCTTAACTAGACGCTTAGCGTCTGATCCCCAGCTGTCCATTGTCTCAACTGCCAGAGGCACGAAGCAGTACTGTGGCTCTAAAACTGCATACTTTGCCCGTTTTACGACTGCCGCATCCTCAGCTGCCGCAGCTGCCCTGCCCACAGTACGCCCAATATAGGTAGCAGCGACGGTACTGACACAAGTTGCATCCCATATTAGGCTTCCGCCCTGCTCCCAAGGCACAAGGGTTAATCCGTCAGGCCTTTTACCGTCTGACCTGATAAGACTCGGTGGTTCTATAATGCAGGGTACGTTGGCTGTGACGAGCGCCCTACGCACGATAACATTAAGGATGCGCTAGACCGGAACTCGAACTCGTCGGCGCACGTGGCTAATTTGCGTGCTATTTCGCTGAGAAAGGGATAGACTCGGTTATGAACACTGTGGAAATATTTACACTGATCTATAGTCACATCGGAACTACAGTCTAGTGTGTGTAAACACAAATATTGTTGAAAATCTAAATCGTCGTCGTCTAAAAATTCGCGAGTATGCGTTTGGGAGAAGTGTTCTTGTGATAAAACAGCTGAATGTTTTAATTAAAAATAAAGTTATTTCAATTTTTTAATAACCAAACTATGCTTGTATGAATTTTGTTTTAGAGATTTTATACTCCTTCCGGTATTTAATTGTGCCCGAAGTTGCGTTAAAATTACGTGTTGAAACGGAATGTTTTGAGACTCATAACTTTTAAAGTACTTATAATTTTACAATTATGATTCCATACAAGCATAGATAACGACAAGACAAATCGATAGAATTAAAAACTTTAAACAGACGATACCGAACAACGGAGTCATCACCCTGCAGAATTTGTATGGCGAAACACCTGACTAGCGTACCCTTAAGCGCATGATGTCTTGGGAACCTACCTACACAGCGACGACAACATTAATAAGAATTAATTCATCAAATAAATATGAAGAAATTCATCCATCAATTTACGCAGTGCAGTTACGAAATGTCTGCGAACACAGGACGAAGTTTACGCAAAGCTATAACTGATAGCTATTAAAATAAACGACTTGAAAGTAAAATCTGAATGCTAACTGAACATGAGGCTGTTCGTGGCAAAATCCTCTTTAGGAGATATCGTTTACAGAACACATAACACACATCACAATGTATTTTTGTGCAGTGTAAAATTTTGGGAGGGGAGAACGATTTTATTTACGACTATCAGAATGCGTTTGACGTCTATCTAACCTGATGTGAAGCAATCACTATCACTACATATTATAAAACAAAGTCCTCTGCTGCGTCTGTTTGTTCACGCTAAACTCAAAAACTACTCCACGGATTTTCATACGGTTTTCACCAATAGATAGAGTGATTCACGAGGAAGGTTTTAAGGTATAATACATGCCCGGGCGCAGCCGGGTAGGGCTGCTAGTGGAGATATAAAGTGGTACACGCAAACTCAAATAATGTCTATTCACTCTTGCTAGTTGTTTGTTACGCTTTCACGCCGTAACTACTGACCCGATCATCATAAAATTTTGTAAAACATAAAAAAAATTGGTAGAATACGGAGAACGAACGCTACTTTCTCCCTGAAAAAGTACTGCTTCAAGTCCCGAGGGATTAACATTAACGCGGGCCGAGCCGCGGGAGAGAGGCTGGTTGCATATATTTTTGTCATACATCGTACTTATAATTCGATTTACATTCTCATCAGATGTTAGGTAATGTTGAAGCTATTTCAGACCACCCAGAGCCTTACAAAGATTCAAAGTCGATACGTGACTAATGTGCATTATGTTTTAGTTGTACGTATTCGCATTGTTGGGCATTCATAAAATATTTCTAACATCATCTCGTCAATAATACATGATTGCTCGTAATAATTTCATGGGAATTTCTTTCTATTATTTTATGAAACGAACGAATTAAAACTAAAAAAAGCAATGTTAATAAATATTAAAAGAAACCTCTCCGTTCGCCACTTTTTAAAGCGGTTATTTTAGATACGGTGTGCAACGTTTAGATATTTACTTCCAACATCCATAACTTTAAAGTTGTATGTAAGGTAATCGAGTGAATGGAGCATTGCATTCCTTTATGAACAGTAGGAAGGTGTCCAATAAAGTACGTCTTGCTGTTCATCGGGGAGTGTTGTTGCCCACCCTTATGTATGGAAGTGAAAGTTGGGTATGGCAGAAAAAGCATGAAAGTAGTATAAATGCGGTAGAAATGAGTGCACTTAGGAGTATGTGTGGTGTAAGTTTGAAAGATCGAGTAAGAAACGATGTAGTGCGGGAGCGATGTGGCGTGAAAGAGGATGTAGTGACAAAAATTGAGACAGGAATGTTAAGCTGCTTTGGACATGTAGAAAGGATGGATGAAAAAAGACTCGCGAAGAAACTCTATAAGGCAGATGTGACCGGAAGAGTAAGTCAGGGCCGGCCTCGACGCATGTACCGTGACCAGATTGCGGACATTCTTGCCAAGGGGCAAGTCAGAAGTACCCGAAACCGGCGAGCATGTATGAAAAGAGTGATGGATTTAGATGAAGCAAGAGATTTTTGTAAGGATTGTAGCAAGTGGCGGTCCTTGGTCTCTGCCTGCCCCCATGGGGAAGAGGCGTGATAGTATGTATGAATGTTCTATGTAATGGATGTTGAAGTGATCATCAAAACGTAGTACACCGTACTTGTCAAAAGTAAGCAAGTCTGCTGGTCTCCTTGTCACAATTGCGTTCAACCTTCTATGCCAAGTTTTTTGTTGTTGTTTTGTTTTACTTACCACCACACTTATCATAAAGTATTATTAAATATATCGACCCTATCAAATAAACTAAATGTAATACAATAACCGACCTGAGTGACCGCAACGATAAGCCACGGTAAGCGTTGCTAGCCGAACCAGTTTAGAGATTAGATTTATTTTGTTTTAAATATTTTATTATTAATTTTGTTTAGGTACATCTGTAACGAGGTATTAAATATTACTTTCCGCGCATTCTTCATTTGTAAAGGAGGAAAAATGAAAAAAAAAAGGGATTATTCAAAAAAAAATTAATCTTAAAACTCAGACTTCGTCTTGCTAGGGTATCTAAACAATAACAGAAAGAGACTTGAGAACGATTTCAGTTAAGATGCACCAATATCAACTTAGTTGGAACTCAGTTTTAGCTACTCGGATGACATTATGGAAAATCAAATGACAAAACAAGAAGCATTGGTTTCAGATGCAGTTACACAAATACTCTATTCTTTTTTTTCTGTTACGCCACGTCACGCGCTGCGGTGCGCCCTGCTTATATTCAAAGAGGGAGGTATTCGGGATTTAGTCTTACATACACGCGGTGCGCCCTGCCTGCTCATATTCCTCTTTAGTTCAGTGCGTATTGGCTGGTCGCTAGCCCTAGTGATCATTTTTTATTATTTTTAAACAGGCATACGGTGCACCTAATGGAAAGCGGTTACCGTAGCCTATAAACGCTTGCAATAGCACGGGTGCCATTCGCGCATTGCCGACCCTGAAGAAATCCTCTCAAATCTTGACTCTTTCATTTCAGTTTTGACTATGCACACATGCATACAAAGTTCAAACGATTCTTCGTTGCCGATCCTCAAGAAATCGTCTCAAATCTAGACTCTTGAGTTTCAATTTTGATTACACGTGCATACATCCTCTGACTGCTCTGGCTAATGTATGGCTCTGGTAGTGCAGAGAGGGTCGTGCTCCTGCAGTGGAGACTAACAAAGACCTGATGATGATGATGATGTGATTACAATCTTAACTGACTGCTGAGTTTAAATTTTGACTACACACACATGCATACAAAGTTATAACGATTCTTGGAAAGAAAGAAAAAAGAAAAAAAAGAAAAAGACAATAAGGAATAAATATTCGTAATCATATAAAGCCCTTCAGGCGAGTAGGCGACCAAAACTGTTGATAAGAGTTTCTTTCCGCGTTTCTTCTCTGCAGTGGTCGGTTCCGAAACGCTAGTAGTCTGTAGCTTTTGAACAATTAATAAATACATCTTATTATCTAATAAGATAATTTTAAATATCTTATGACGTAAAAAAGTGCCTGCAAAGGCCTATTTTCTGAATAAACGTTTATGATTTTTTTTATTTTTGGTTGCCTACCCTCAAGAAATCCTCTCAAATTCCTTCTCCTCTTCAGTTTCATCTTGACTGACACTTGAGTTTCAATGTTGACTACACTTGCGTACAAAGTTATAACGATTGTTATCACCCCGAGCGGCAGCGGCCAGCATTCGTCGAGAAAGTGAGATCATTTTGCCAATTGCCTTATCGGTTTGTTTTCACTTTCATTCGCACCGCTATAATCGCAACGGTTTGAACGCGACAAACGCGACGATAACTTTTGTGGATTCGTTGTGAACTTATACCAAAAACAATTTTAGATTGTATTTGCTTATGCTAAAAATAAATTGAAACTGTTATGCAGTAGGATTCCACTTAAGAAGGCACTCGGTTTCCCTGGGTTTCAAAATAATGTTTATTTTTATATATATAGTGTTACTATAAGTGCGCTAGTGTTACTATAAGAGCGCCTTAAAACATTATTGCGTTATTTATTTTTACAATAACACATCCTAGATTGGCTAGTTTACTAGCAGTGGAACTACTGCCACCTAACGAGGACTTTTGGAACTGAGCTTGCTAGCCTTTGTATGCAGGCAGACGGATCTATTCTTGTAGAATTACAATATCTATGGTAGGTAAAAATATTAAGTCCACGTGGGTTAATGCTGCTTTGGAGTAAATTGCGCAGTGCAGTTGTATGCACTTGCACTTTGGAAGCGGCAATAAACTAAGCTGTAAGTAAACGACTGACTTTGACAATATTAAATTAATGATGACATTTAATTAGATATTGAAACATATTGCGTACAATTTAAACGAGATATGTTTACGATTCTGTCAAAGCAAAGATTGGCAAAACTAAATTTTGTGGCATTTACACAAATTACACAAGATAGAATAAAGTCTTTAACTACCACTTACTTGTTGCAAAACATAATTAAGTTGACGGAGAACTAAGGATAATCTTATAGCACTATCTAGCAGAGAGTAAAAAGTAAAACGAGCGTAAGAACGGCGTCAAACTGTATCTGCTCTTTGCCCCCACAAAGGAAGCTGATGGATGATATGACAACACAAATTACAGGGATATTCAAATGATAGGGATATAACAAAAAAAAATACGTTTAAAAGCTTGCTTTTACAACGCAAGCGTACATAACCATAAGTTTCTAATCTAAATTGAAGTAGCATGTATTTATTAGAAACAAGACTGGATACTACACGTTTTCCTATAAGACCTGTTTTGTGATTTATTCACAGACTGGAGTAACGAGTCGTTTGATCTGTTTGGGATAAAGTCATAATGAACAGGGAAAGTTCTTGAAGTAAAGTCACAGTTTCACTTTTATCATCATCTTAGCCGCAAATCTGGACAAAGGCCTCCCCAAAGTGTGTCTATTGTAGGGAGGTTTGGCCATACTCGCCATAGCTAGCTTGGGTAATATCGATTCTGACGCTGCTGCACATCGAAACCGCTTTTTAAGCTAAGGAAGGATAGGTGTTAGGCTGGGGGAATGGGATAAAGGTATTTGGGATGCTAATTGCACAAATATATTAGGGATGAGAAAGTAGCAGTTGGGGTGGTCGGGCGCGCGTACCCGTTGCCATATCTGCAACCACTGAACAGGCAGTTGAGATTACACTCCTGACCATTGACCATCACCTTCACTCTTATCTTTTATACTATAGAGAGCATTCGCGCCATTGCCTGTGAATCATTCATGTTGTTAGTACAGGGATTTTCAATAGTGTTATCATCATTCTAGCGTTCTCCCGGTTACATCATCAGCGGTTCCGCTCCAGAGCCCAGGACCCGTTATTTATTGATGAAATAGAAACCAATAATTTGATTGAGCAAGGATAAATATAAAGCGTAGAAAATTATGCCCAGGGAATTTGCAAATTATCTACGTGTAACTTTCTGTTTTTCATGTCTGACCTTTCTGTATTCAGAGGTCTGACCTTACAAAAGGTCAGGTCACAGACAAGACAGACTTAGTCTTTGAGGAGTAAGTAGGACAATTAAATATTCTGAAATGGATAGATGAATCTATCTGAATGTTGATCTTTATAACAAACGGGCTGAAAACTCAAAAACACTGTATTTTTTCTCCTGACGTGACAAAAAATCTGTTTTTAGGGTTCCTTGTTTACTACGAAACCCCAAAAACAGATTTTTTGCCTTTGATTTTTTTATAGTTTTGCCATGTCTGTCTGTCTGTCCGTCCGCGGTTTGACTCAGAGACTATAAGTACTAGAAAGCTGTAATTTTGTATGGGTATGTATATTAATCATGGCAAAAAAGTGGTAGAAAAAAATGTTGAAAAAAAATTTTTTTTAGCGTAGTTCCCATACAAGTAGAGTGGGGGAGTAATTTTTTTTTCTCTACTTACCCATCGTGTGGGATATCATTAAATAGGTCTTTAAAAAAATATTGTAAGATTGTGAACACCATTTTTCGATTGAGGGGTCCGTTTCCGAAATATTTGGTTTTAAAGTGCAAATTTTTGTTAGAGTTAAGTGAGAGTTGAAGTTGTTGGTGAAGAATAGTTATATTGATACCCTAAGGGGGGTGCCTTAGAGTATCAATATAACTATTGATACTCTAAGGTCCCCCCCCCCCCCCCCCCCCTATCTGCTAAACGGTTATATATGGATAAGTACGTGAAAAAAATTACAGCAGTAGTATGTATACTGAAGTTGAAAGGAAAACTATCAGAGCTGAGTACTAAGTACAAACTAAAAAGTTATAGCAATTTTTCATAAACCGCAAGAATAACTTTGTCATTCATACAAACACTATGAAAAACAAAGTTATCTTTGCTGGCAAAAAATTATAGCGGTTTTTGGCTAATCTAAGCTTGCTTCTACGGAACCCTTCATGGGTGAGCCTGACTAGCACTTGGCACAAATTTTTTTTGTTTGTTTTGACGGCAAACGAGCAGACGAGCCAACTGATGGATAGCGGTCAACGTCGTCCATGGACATCTGCAATACCAGAGGGGTGGATACGTTGCTGACACTTTTAAAATTCATCTCAAACACCAGAGGAGGTGTTGATACGTTGCCGACTCTTAAAATTTGGCGCTTCTAACTCCTAGCCATGATTCTATTACATATAGCTATTATATATCATTATTTTTGTTTTTTAATTTTTTTTTTATTTTTTGTTATTTTTTTATATTTTGTTGGTCATTTGTACAGGCAACGGCAAGTCAAATTACGTACTTTATGTTGCGGCAATGATAGCTATCCAGATACGCTGTTGTCTGTACTAGGAATAAGTATAGCATGTCTCAACGAAGTAAATTACATATAAAGTGCCTATTAAAAATATACTTATTAATGTGGTTACCTAACGGACACGTCTGACTAAAGATACAGGCAGGTAATAAATTAGTGGATTGGTTGCGGCCGTGTCGGTCGCCTAGAAGCCTGTTTTACACCTCGCTTCCTTCCTTCATTAGTACGTATTTATTTGATGTAGATAGTCAATTTCTGTCTGAGATGCGGATGCTCGATAGTCATGAGGCGTTAGATTGCTGGATCACGTCAAGAACATTCACATTCGTGGCAGCTTCAAAGTCAGATATACAGCATGTAACTTGATCCTAGACATTCCCTTAAAGGGGTGACTCAAACCGTCATTATGAACAACTTTTGTTATTAAAATTGAAAATATGTGATGACAACGATATTGATGATGAGAGAATTCGACAAGGTGATTCGAAGCCTAAGGGCTGCGGTTCGAATCCTACCTGTAGCGAATTCTTTACATCACATATTTTCAATTTTAATAATATACCGAGCGAGCATTGTTATGCTATTTAAAAACCATTTAACTTTTCTTATGTAATTCTTTTTTTACTTTCTCACACTAATTGCCCGGGCGGCTAAACTCTAATATCGATTTTTTTTTTGCGTTCCCAGCATCTATCTTACAGGAAAAACTTGTTCATATTAACAGTCTTAGCCACTCGTTTAAGGGAATGTCGAGTTACACGTTGTATTACGTACAAACTGAGTGAAAGCCGACTCAGATGGTACGGCCATGTGATCCGCGGACCAGCTGAGCGCATGACCAGAAAAGTCCTGGAGATGAGTGAACAACCCAGAGGCCCTGAACGACCCACACTAACTTGTATGGGACGTGTTAGATATGTGCCCAATTTCCCAAATTCCACCGCTGACGACCCATGATTGAAAAAGAGCCGACCCCGAGTAAATGAGATACGGCTAAGCGAAAGAACACGAAATATATACATATAGTCAATTTCCGCGAATGGGATCAAAAACTAAAATGCGGCGGACCCTGGCCTCCGAGGCACTCCAGCTGGGGATGCAACCGGGAAATAAATGGGAACATGCTCAGATGAGAGAAAGGACAAAAGATGAAAAAAACCACGTTAGTGATGGTGGTCGCGTGGTGGACAAGAGATTCAATGGCCCAGTCATTTTTGAGTTTATTCCGGGACTTCATCTGCGTAAACTATAGCATTTGTCACCTGTAGATATATTAGCTTTCCACATGTGAAAACATTTAGAAATAAATATAATAAGTACTTTAAAAAACTAAAAAACACGCTTTCGTTTTTTAGCTAGTCATGTATTGTCATCAGAACTCAGAGCGTGTGCAAAATTTTGGAATTGGGTCAAATTAAGATTCCAAGATTTTCTTACATACATAGTTAGTTACATTTGAAGCTTATAAAAGCGTGTTAAAAAAGTCCCGTAGTTTCGGACCCTATTCAATGCAAACAATCAAATCTTTCCTCTTTTTAATATTAGTATACAAAAGAATAGAAAACTTTCTAACATACAAGTCTTCTATATTTATACTAATAGTCTAGATAAACCTATAAACTTACAATTACAGACTCGTTGGTTACCTAACGAATCTGGTGTAATGTAAGTTACAGGAAGGCAATCTTAATTAGTTATGTCGTCTAGAAACTGTTTTACGACCTAGTGCTTCCTTCGTTGCGTTTGTATCGATGTGCCAATCTCTGCCAATATGCAACTAAGTAAAACACACTTTATGAAAATAGTAATTTTGGCGAAAAGTGATAGCAGTTATCTGTTGATCTATGCTTGCTACTCGGACACCTTCATGGGCGAGCCCGACTCGCAATTGGCCAATTTTTTTAAGACGACGCATTTTTTTCTTTTTATCATACATATTTGTAGCGATTTTATATAAACAACTTCATGATTTGTTCGGACTATTTGCGTGTATTTTTAAGGCAATACATATCGATGCACTTCGGGGCAACAACCTTGAACTCTGTGTTCAACTGCTATTGCAAGATTGCAACAGCCTTTGATTAAAGTTGTTTTTATTAATTCAAGCAATATTTAGATTTGCTGTAACGCAACTGCAATTTTAAGATGCGGCGCCGCAATGTCGAACCAGCTGTGGACGCATATAGCAGTTGATTGGCAGAACGATAAATTCAGCGTAGCAGCACCGAACCGTTATTGTTTTGCCCATATTGGTAACAATAGATGTAGCACACGCTAGGTAGCGTCACACTCGCACGTGGAAACAAAAGAAAAAGGTATGAAATGTTTGTCAACACTGCGGTCAGTTTCGTTCAGCCACGGTTCCGTGACGAAGTGCAATTTGACAATAGGTCGTTTTGCGACAGGCAACTATTTAGGGTTCCGTACCCAGAGGGTAAAAACGGAACCCTATTTTAAACCTAACCCTAAATTACTGAGACATCGAAGTCTGTCTGTGCATCTGTCACCAGGATGAATCTCATGTACCGTGATAGCTAGACAGTTAAAATTGTCACAGATGATGTATTTCTGTTACCGCTATAACAACAAATACTAAAACCAGAATAAAACAAATTTTGAAGAGGGGCTCCTATACAACAAACATGATTTTTAGTTGTTTTTAGTCGAAAGTCTAAAGTTGCATAGATAATGGTACGTAACCCTTAGTGCGCGAGTCCGACTCGCGCTTGGCCGATTTTTCGGAACTCTTGAGCCGCTAGCCGTAGCCGAGCAAGAGCCAATCTACCCCGGGACTAGTAACTACTTCACCATTTTTAATTTCAAACAAAACTATTTCACTCACGCATTTACGTCGTGAAATGCCAACAGCTTCAGCCTATTCAGGAGGCCATTTTCAAGGCGAGTGTCAAGTATGTAACGGCTAACGGCGCAGTCGTCCGACGATTACTATCGTTTTGTGTTACAGGTTTTGTTCAATATAAAATGTTATCTTATGTAAGTTTCAATAATATTATTATTGAATCATGGTGGTATCATCTTTGTCCACAAAGTTTTATACAAACTAGAGTTGCGCTCCAACTAAAAGAATAAGACACTGTTATGATATCACATGTATTAGTCAAAATTAAATAGTACGTGGGGCGGTCCGGGGGGCGCAACCCCTGACATGATAGAAGCAATGGGGCCCCCGCCAAATAAAGAAACAGGAAATCTGATATATTTTCAATGCACATGACACATTCAAAGGGATTCGGGGGGCGTGGTCCCCGCCCGTTAAAAAACAGACAGACTGATATCAAACCTCAATAGAAGTAAGAATAATAAAGAAATACAACCCAAAGAATAGACACACTAATATGATAGCACAGGTCACAATCAAAACCGCAGCAGCAACACACTCCTGACTGAATGAGAACTGATAGTTACTTCTGGGATCTCAACTCCCATGGGCTACGTGGAAATGTCTCAACCGCCAACGAACTGGTGTAGGCCAAAGTAAAACTAACCAAGTGGGGTACAATTTACATCGACATGGATACCGTCAGTGTGAATATGGTCTTGCAGATCAGGTTATCACACCTTTTGTCGTGTCCCTTGTGACCCGCTGCCTGCACAAGGAACAACCTTAACTCGCCATAGCGAGTGGTGGTATTAAAACCTGCTGAAGAGACCAAATATAAGAATTTTAAGACTTTCGAGCCACCGACACGATAAGATATTTTCAAAATTCTTTCACCTATACTAGACTAGCAGCCCTACCCGGCTGCGCCCGGGCATGTATTATACCTTAAAACCTTCCTCGTGAATCACTCTATCTATTGGTGAAAACCGTATGAAAATCCGTGGAGTAGTTTTTGAGTTTATCGCGAACAGACAGACAGACAGACGCGGCAGAGGACTTTGTTTTATAATGTGTAGTGATGTAGTGATAACTAATTTATCTACGGGTGACTAAGGCTATAATTTACGCGGATACGCGGACGAGTTCGCGAAAAAATTGCAATAGATACCTTTATAGATAAACAACCAAGACCCAGGCCATTCAAATATCGTTTTCCATCATGAACTGAGTCAATAACCAATGCAACACGGAGGCCGTCATAAGTAGAATAATATTACCACTTGTGTTGGTGGTCACAGCCACGGTACTTTGTAACAAATGGAGTGCAAATTGACTGACAATGGGCCATCTTGCGAAGCTAGGTTTCACGGAACACTTAAAACTGAATGGCATTGTTTGCATCACCTGTTCCGAGAAAATGCATAATGCATAAGCGGCGTGAGCCAAATCCTTTGTTGGTTTCGTGGCACGCGTTAGAAGGGGAAGGGGCGTGCTGAAAACGGTTCACAACTTATTCTTCGACGTAAACATTAGTTTAGTTTAGTACAAACGATCATCACAGTATTATCTTTCAGAAAGTCTTTCAAATCAAATCAAAACGTTTATTCAGAAAATAGGCCTTTGCAGGCACTTTTTCACGTCATATCATATTTAAAATTATCTCATTAGATATATGTCTGAGGATATATGTATTTATTAATTGTTCAAAAGCTACAGACTACTAGCGTTTCGGAACCGACCACTGCAGAGAAGAAACGCCGTAAGAAACTCTTATCAACATTTTTGGTCGCCTACTCGCCTGAAGGGCTTTATATGATTACGAATATTTATTCCTTATTGTCTTTTTCTTTCTTTTCTTTTTTCTTTCTTTTTCTGTTTTCATGTTACAATTTCAATATACATAGATTTTTTATTTTTGGAACATGTTTATGTTAACGATCGAGTGTGCAAAGATAATAAACGACATATGATACTTAAAGTAGTCTCAAAGAGGCCGAGCAGACCAGTCCCCCCTGACAGCACCCGTTCACGAGTTGACGTGTGGATCAGCCATCGCTGAGCTCAACCATATTCCCGTCGGCCGTCTCGATCTTCTGGCTCTGGCATCCTTTTTTGTGTATACTTTATCGCATTTATCATGGGGAGTGCTCCTAGGAATTGTTGGACCTGATTCCCCGCCGCAAAATTTGACCACCGCACCACCCGACATAAATTGAAGTTTCGTCCCTACCACCTGGATAACTAGCAGCCAACCACTGTATGGTTTTAAAAGAAACTTCATGCCAAATACAACCGAACTGTGGGATCAACTTCCTGCGGCGGTATTAGGGAATCGATACGATATGCAAAAAACGAATGTGTATTAATTTCGGCAATGCCTGGTGTTGTCCATGGGCGCCGGGGATCACTTACCATCAGGAGACGCGCTTACTCGTTTGCGCAAAAAAAAAATCAATACTCAAAGATCCTTTGTTGGTGCGCGTGTTGTTGCAAGGTTAAAAAAGTAGAACGAACCGAAACGTATTTAACGACGTTAGTCGTCAGACGAAAAGTGCTAAATGTTAAGTCACTTACGAGTAAGCACTATTAACGTCGAGGGCAGCTTGGAGAATCTGTTCTCTACTGTTAGACATAACAAACGTGAGAATACTAAGTATCATCACATCATCATCATCTCAGCCACAAGAAGTCCACTGCTGGACATAGGCCTCCCCTAAGGATTGCCAATATGACCGGTTAGAAGCGGCCTGCATCCAGCGCCTTCCTGCGACCTTTATCAGGTCGTCTGACCACCTGGTCGGTGGGTGTCCAACGCTGCGCTACGCCGGTACGTGGCTCTTTGAAGTGGCAGTAGACGGGGCACATAGCGCGAAGAACAAGGTTTTCGAATGGCGACCACGTACCGGCAAGCGCAGACTAAGTATAATTCCTCCTATTTATCCGCCATCCATTGAAAATCTTGTAGTTATTTATTGTAGGTTCTTGTGGCGAATATAATTCGATTTGATATTAGGTTTTTACAGTCAGCCCCAGTCGTGCCAAGAAATGCAACTAAAAATACCTGTAGAATCCAGACTTGTTCTCAGCGTTGTCCTTGATGCTTTTCTTCGTGTCGACTTCGCTGAGCACCACGAAGAAGTGGTGGCACTTATCGCATTTGACGAAGCGGGTGGAACTGACGAAGGTCTCCACGTGCGTGCACGGGTCGCCGCACTTAGGGCACGTGAGCACGCCATTCCCTGAGCCGGACTTCTTGCCGCCTGATGATGAACCTGGGAGATATTTGTGTTTTTAGTGAGGGTATTCTACTTTATAATGCGCCAAGGGCTGCAGTATTTATCAATACTAGCACATATATATTGAAGAGCTCCGTGGCGCAGCCACGCGCAGCGGTCAACACGCAGGCCTGGGACACGGATGGTGCCGGGTCCGATCCCCGCCCCGGTCAGGTCAAGATGAAAAATGATATTTTTCAGATTGACCTGGGTCTTGGATGTTTATCTATAGGTATATGTATTTGTTCTAAAATATAGTATCGTCTATGTCTCACAAGAACCTGACTATTGAATATGATACTTAGTTCCCCAGTATTTTATCACAAGTCCTTTTAATGCGAGTGGACATAAAGGGTCCTGTGTATAGATGTCGCCCATGTACATATAAATAGGAATAAATTGACCATCCCGCAAGAGGATCCAAACGACAATCATTGAATTGAATTGACCTTGTAAAATTCGCTCACTATCATAAATATTTGATTTGCAAACAGTGTCTCTCATAAAATAGAGATGATACAGAAATATGATATGTGAATAACTCTAAATATATGGCGCGGTGGCACTTATCGCCGTGTGGTTCTCGGCAGAGTAGAATAGGACCACTCCAAGTCATCCCGTGGATGTCGTAAAAGGCGACTAAGGAAACACAAGCTAAACAAAGCTTATTAACATCAAAGAGACCTCTCCAACCCGTCTGGCCAGCGTGGAGAGTGTAAGCCAAATCCTCTGACTACTCAGGCTAGTATATGGTTCTGGTTGTAAAGAGAGGGTCGTGCTCCTGCAGTGGAGACAAGAAAGACCTGATGATGATGATGATGATATGGCGCGGAGCCTTATAGAGCATTGTAAATATCGCTCATCTATAAATAGCAAATGAATTGGTCATCCTACGAGACGATCCACTGACAATCATTGAATTGACCTTAGAATATTCGCTCAATATCATAATATTTGATTTGCAAACAGTGTTTCTCATCAAAACAGGGATGGTACAGAAATAAAGCTTTGTAGAGTGTTGTGATTAGATTACCGATAATCGATCAAACGAACGATCGATGAGGAGCACAAAAGTCATAATCATAATCATTTATTTGCCAACTAAGTGTATACAAAAAGGTTTTATATCTAGTATTGCACTTTACAACTTAGTACCTTCTACAGGTATTGCAAATAGGCGGCGCCTGATATACTTAATTTATATTAAAATAATTATATATATTTTTAATCTTTTAATCTTTTAGTCAAACAACAGTGCTTGAGCTTACAGTTAGCATGGTTTTAAAAACCGGTTTAGGTTTTGATTTTCAGTTTATTGTTTTCAGAGATTAAAAAAATTGTACTCCTACTTCTACGATTATTTCGAACACTCAATAGCAAAACAGTCAGATAATAATAAACTCTACTTCTGTTGTTTAATATTTTGAATTCGCTCTGCTTTGCGCAGGTATTATTCATGTATTCATTTTTACAGATAAGGGGTATTAAATTGGATCAAGAATAACATGCGCTTTATGACGTTTGCATATGCACAAGGATAATGCTCTAACGTTGAAAATATGCAACAGCAAATATGGCAATGGACCTCGAACACTTCGGTGACTTCGTTTTTGGGCAGTTAAATATTTGATAGATACTTATCTGGTGTTAAATAGTATTTTCTTTCGATATAAAATAAATATCAGATATCCCGCTTGTCAAAAACGAAGCGATGACTGTTATAAACTGTGATTACTGATGACACCAAGGTATATCTATTATAATGAGTATATGATCTTGTTTTGATTACCAAAACTTCATCATTATTATTTCAGTCGCAAGAAGTAGCGCATGTGCTGAAGGACCGGTTGAAAGTGCATTGCATCTAGCGTCTTCCTGTGACCTTGGTCAGGTCGTCTAGTTATTGATAAGCCGTAATAAATCACTGCTAAATTGAAATCGCATAATGACTGCTGTCTAAAATTAACTATCCTACATCCAGCGCCTTCCTGCGACTGTTCTCATTACAGACCAAAGAATATCTCGTTGCTCGCGCCCTACGAGCGCGCCCTAGTAGCGCGCGAGCTATACATTGAAATTCCCTGCTCCGTGGTTCTGATCGATGGAAGGTGAATGATTCTCAGTCTAGTCTAGTCTAGACTAGTCATGACTTCAGACACGGCGCTTGCTGTTTGAAATTCGTAACATTACTACTTTAAGTTTATAATTAAGGGCAAGCTAACTCCGTGCTTGTGCGGGTGAACAAACCTAATATTTTGATTAAAACTAACGTGACTTATAGACATTATTAAAATACGTAACAACGGGCTACTCACGTAAATAGTCAGCTACTGGCCGTCCCACACACGACACCTGTGCACGACACCGTGCGCGCATCTCAATTCACATTAGCCCTGAGGAAGACCTCCGGATGAGGTTGAAACATGTCGGCCAGTAGTTGACTATTTACGAGAGTAACCCGTTGTTACGTATTTAAATAATGCTAAGATTTAAATTGAGGGTCCAGCAGTTTGCCCGTGTCTCCGGCAGAGGAAAATCTATGAGGCTCCCTGTAATATTGTCAGTGTCTTTGGGATGCTGATGTGGCGGGCCCGGCGGCTGGTCGGTGGGGCTTTTGTACAGCACTGCGCATGTGCTGAAGGACCGAAGGTACAACCGTCTTGAGTAAGGCCCTCTAGAACTTTGCCTGTGTCCCGGATAGAGGAAACAACATGAGGCTTACCTGTACTATTGACAGTGTCTTTAGGATGCTGATGTGGCGGGCCCGGCGGCTGGTCGGTGGGGCTTTTGTAAAGCACTGCGCATGTGCCGAAGGACCGGGGACACGACCGCCTCAACGTTCGGCATGACTGTATGTTGCCTGTGAACAATGGAAACAAGGAAATTAGTTATAGGTTTTTTAGTCTGGCTGGTCAGACGAATCAGGCTGCGATATGCCTCTAACCCGTTCCAGTTGGCAACAGCGTTAGAACGGAGATAAGTGGAACAAAATGCACTCACCAACCCCTCTGCCAAACGTGGAAAGTATGGCTGAGTTTGCAAAGCCAAGAGAGTTTGTTTTATAACATATTTTAACGAATAGGTACATAATGAATGCTCGACATAATTAACAATGCTAATTAACGCATTGCCCTACAATCATGTAACATTAACACTTTGTTAACGTTATGCGAGTCATCGAACTAAGGGCTTACGTAACAACAACGTGAATTGCATGATGTTATCTCTATGAATGTTTACATTGCGACTTCCGCGCATTTTCTAAAAACAACACTGAATGTAATGTAGAAAACGATACCAAAGACAAGCGTGTTAATTTACCCACGACATTCCTAAAAGGGGTGACTAAGCCCGTCAATATTCCAATGAGATAAATGCTGAGTACTAAAAAAAATCGGCATTTTCATAATAAGTGTTTAGACGTCCTATTGGACATTGTTCATATTGGCAGTCTGAGTGATCCTTTAAGGGAATGTTGAGGGTCAATTGACACGCTGTATAATACCTTCATAAACACTGTTAACATCATCACCGATGAAAATCGTTTTTGGTGAAGCTATGGCAGATATGCCTAAATAGGCAGAATTAAAAATCTTAGATGAGACATTTATTTGTTAAACATGTTGCAGTTTACATACATATAAGTAGGCTTACATACATGTACTGGAGATGTTATATAAATAGTCGAAAATGAACATGTTCGGCCACATGACATACAAATATTATGTTAAACATTGTTACAAGACCATATTATAGAATTATAGCAACCGTCAACAAGACAACACCATTTCTCTGCCGTCTGACTCTATTACTATGTGCTCCATTTTGTATGTGCAATAGGAGCATTTATTGGGAGGACATAATAAATCCTGCCATTGCACAAGCTGGGTCGTGCCGTGATCGTGAACGATTCGTGCAGCATGCAACAATATGTTCTACAACGTGCTAATTGACAGGCGTTGAATGGAACCACCTCTTTCAAGTCAAGCTGGTGGTCAACATTTGTTTATTCATCGACTTAGGGCGACGTTACACTGGAGTATGATTTTTGAAATATCGCCGTTCGCAAACGAACGGTATTTCTATTCAAAAATCGTTCGAAGACGACTGGTCGCACGTTCAAAAATAGTACATCTGATTACGTGTAATGTGTATAAAACTTGATGGTGTATAAATAAGAAAGGGATAGGTCAGCCGTAGTGAAAATCGTTTTAATAAATTGTGTAATAAAGATTTACTTTTTCAAAATTGTGCAAAAAAACAAACAACATATTTATGTTTGTAAGGTCTTTTTTAGGGTTCCGTACAAAAGTTGAAAAACGGAACCCTTATAGGATCACTCGTGCGTCTGTCTGTCCGTCCGTCCGTCTGTCACAGCCGATTTTCTCCGAATCTACTGAACCAAATGAGGTGAAATTTGGTAAGATGGTGTAATCCTATGACCCAAACACGGATGTGCAAAGTAAATAAAGATTTTTTTGAAATAAGGGTCATTTTCGGGGACCCAATTACAAAATTTAAAAAAAAAGTTTTGCAAACCTTATTGTGTCATATATCAAATGAAAGGGCTCATTATGAGGATCCCAAAAATATTTTTTTTTTGTTCGGGTAAAATCAATACTTTTGATTTTATTCACGAAAGAAGGCAAAAATTGACCATTCTCCCCCCCTGATCTCCGAAACTACTAGGCCTAAATTTTTGAAAAAATTACAAAATATAGTTCATTCCTTGAAGATTACAGGAAAAATAATAAGAATTCTATCACTTGAAAATTAAGTGGTAAACTCACTTATAATAAGTTCATCTAGGGAAATAGTTCACTAAAACACCACCAGATGGTGCTAGTCAATTGAATAAAACACTTTTTGCACATTGTGTGTGTGTTCACGAAGCACATTGTACGGAACCCTCATTGCGCGAGTTTGACTCACACTTGGCCGGTTTTTTAGGTCTTTTTTTACTAGGGTGTTAAGAGATTGACGGAGGATAGAGACACATGGAGGGAGCTTCCACCGACAAGAGTTTAGCTCTTAAATTTTGATGACGATGATGTAAGGTCTTTAATTTTCTTAATACCAATCGGCACCCATGCGTCTGAAGTAAACTCGTTCTCAAGTCTCGTTGTTTCACTGTCTACATAACCTAGCAGGGCAAGAAAGTCTGAGATTTAAGATTGTCGTGAGTTAAGATTATTCTGAATATTTGGGGGTAATATATATGTAAATTTTACTCAATAATTTACCTTGGAGCATAAATATGGAGTTGGCATACATAATTATGAAGGTCTAGGTCGCCTTTAATAATTTCATTTATACGTTGTTTTACCAAACTCCTATCAGTTTCTGCATGACAACTAAAAATCAGTGCGAGACAAGGCCTGGTACAGGATTTTCCAGTTTCGAAAAACTACTTAAATCTGGTTCTGAAGGTTGAAAAAACCGGCAGCTTTAACTTAGAACCGGCGACTGGTGCCCGATGAAAAAATCTGGTTCTGTAAAACCGATATGCATTTTAAATATCACATCAGAGAGGGCCGGTGCGGCGGCGGCAATTGCTGAGTCTGCGAAATGTCGCAAGTACAATGAGCTTTCCGGGAGTTACATGTTCTCGCCATTGGGCTTCGAGACTTTGGGTCCGTGGGGTCCCGAAGCCAAAACATTTATTTGTGACTTATCGGCGCGTCTTATTGAGGCAACTGGTGACCGTAGAGCTGGTAGCTTCCTGGCTCAAAGAATTAGCCTTATTATCCAGAGAGGAAATGCTGCCAGTGTGCTTGGCACCATGTCTGAAGGAGTCGCGTTAGACGAAATTTTTAGTTTATAAGTTATTTTTATATTAATGGATGTATTAAATAAATGAAATATATAAGTAAAAAAAAAAAAAAAAATTAAATAGCCGTGTGGTTCCCACCAGATTAGACTAGGACCACTCCAAGTCTTCCCGTGGATGTCGTAGAAGGCGACTTAGGAAACATAAGCTAAACAAAGCTTATAAACATCAAAGAGAACTCTCCAATCCGTCTGGCCGGCGTGGAAAGCGTAAGCCAAATCCTCTAAGTGCTCAGGCTGTACATATATGGCTCCGGTAGTACAGAGAGGGTCGTGCTCCTGCAGTGGAGACTAGTAAGGACCTGATGATGATGATTCTTTGAATAGGAGAAAACCATACAACTGTTGATGTGACCAGTTAAATAAATACAAATAAATGTATAAACGGACAAGTCACATAGATTGAGCTATACCCAAGTAAGTTCGAGACTTGTGTTGTTGGGATAACAATTTTTACAAAAGGCAACAAGCATTTACAATAGATAAACAATGAAGACTCAGATCCATCTGGGAAACATAATTTTCTCTCTTGAACTCATCGAACCTGGAGTTACGGCGTTATTACTCATTAATTCTGTGCTTACGCTGGTCCAGCCTGACTGTGTGTGTGTAGTCTCTCTTATTCGCAAAGAAATTGAAAATATTGGGATCACCACCAAAAGCGGCCACTTTTAGCGCTAATAAGTAATTCCCTTCATTTTAAATTATGTCATTGATGGAAAGTTACCAAAAATACTAAAGTAATTTATTAGCGTGATTGAGGTGTGTAGGCGCTCTAACCCGAAAGTCGGTTAAATATAACAATGTGATCCGCAGAGAAACCGAAAATGGCGGGATTACCGCCAAAGGTGGCCACTTTTAACCGTAATAAGAAATTCCCTTAATTTTAAATTGTCACGTTGATGGAAAGTTATGCCAAAAATACTTAAAAATTAACTAGCGAAGTACAGATTTATATTTTTTTATTTGGTGGATGGCATTAGTTTCGCTCATTTACCTCTAGGCCTAAGTAGGTGTGTAGGCGCTCTTACCCTCGCGAATAAAAGTTGGTTAAATATAACAATGTAATCCGCAGAGAAATCGAAAGTGTCGGGATTACCGCCAAAATGGCCACTTTTAACCGTAATAAGAAATTCCCTTAATTTTAAATTATGACATTGATGATAATTCGGTATTAGACAGTTGTAGCAATAAAATATGAAATATATTTTTTGTGGTAGCTTATAACTAAACAATTATCATCCAATATGTTTTTTGCATTAAAACAATTTATTAATATTTTATTTTTGGAATATTAATCTCAGTTTTTTTAATCTGTGGTCTACAAGTGGCGGCCATGATTAATCTTCGTATGACGTCATAACTCAATAAACAAAACGTCAAAGTCAACGTGATCAACGTCAAGAGCTCGTCAAGTCGTTTGTTCTCATACATAATATGTCTCCATATTTGTTCTTTACAATGGTTTGAGCCTCCTTAGTTATATATTTTGCTGAGAAAAAGTGGAGAAAAATCGCTCAAATATTTCGATTTATGAAGTCAGGCTACATTAAAGCGAATAGTGCAGCCCAAAGTCGATTCGTTTATGATCGCAAAAAGATTTAAGCAAATATACATACAGATAGCAGGATGCGACTTTGTTTTATACTATTTATTAGTGACAGTGATTTGATTAGTGATGATTGTAAGAAGTTAGGTTAGGTGTAATTTATTTTTGTAAAATCAAAGTGATCCGCGCAAAAGAATATCACAGACTTATCAGATGGAAACTGTGGGTATGGGCGTGGCAGGATTGGACTTTTAGAAACGTGTATAAACAATTTGTTGGGACATTTAACTGTCGTACTTCTAAGCATAGGCACCGCACACGTTTTGTAACTTGTAATTTTCACAATTCCAGTTAAATCTGTTTTATTAACACCTCTAAACAGTTAGAGCGCCGTATTAGCCGTGCTTTGTTTATTGAGTTGTGACGTCATAACATGGAAATGTCACGTGACACAGTGTTTTAGCGCGAATTTCGAACCAAAAGATAAAAAAGTCATGTTTTCTTATCAAATAAAGCTTTTTTGAAAAAAATATAATTGTAGGGGGGTTTAAAATAAGTCTACAGATATTGTAAAATATATTTCAGAAAATTGTCAAGTAGCGAATTGTACTAAAAATACTACAACCAATTTGCTAGCGAAGTACAGATTTAGTTTTTTTATTTTATTTTGTGGATGGTGCTAATTTTACTCATTTAAGCCTAAGTGTGTAGGCGCTCTAACCCCCGTCAATGAAAGTCGGTTCATATGTAACAATAACAATGTGATCCGCAGAGAAACCGAAAGTGTCGGGTCATTGTTGTCGGTAAACAATGCGTGATTAAAGAGAAATGGTATCTTGACGACTTGGCATTAACTATTGACAGGATTACTTATTTATGATAATGAAACCTTGTCAGTTTTAGTACAATATACTTACTATACCGAGTTAGTATTTGGTTTAAACTAAAACAACTATTCTATTTTTTATTATTCGGCTTCCACCGAGGTGTCGTTGATTCAGCGAATAGAGATACAAAGCATCAGTGTTGTACTGTATACGGTTAACAGGTGAAAGAAGAAATTAAAACGAAAAAATATATTCCCACGCTACATTTAAGGTTCACAATCAATTGAAAGTTCAGATTGAGGAGTGAACTGGAGCCTTAAATAGATAACTAAGTAGCAAACAAAGATGTTCTCGAATGGCGACCACGTACCGGCAAGCGCAGCGTTGGACACCCACCGACCAGGTGGTCGGACGACCTGATTAAGGTCGCAGGAAGGCGCTGGATGCAGGCCGCTTCTAACCGGTCATATTGGAAATCCTTAGGGGAGGCCTATGTCCAGCAGTGGACTTCTTGTGGCTGAGATGATGATGATGATGATGAAACAAAGATGGCGAAGATCTATTGATTGCATTATGCGGCTTCTGATAAATCAATACTAATCGCACTTTGAAGTTTTCGGCGCCGATACTTCATATCTCTTTAAACTGGACATTGGCGGCTTTGTTTTGGTCCAGGTTTAAACTAGGTGCTAACTAAGGTGTTTATAGACTAAACCTCCTCAAGCTTGTTTTTGTTTATGTTATGTCATCCAAGTATTCAAGTTTTTTTTTAACTATTTTATCACACTTCACCTGACTAAATAGTAGATATATGGACATGTTTGTTTACATACATGTTTACCTACTGAAGAAATAAAACTACGCGCAGGTATACAATTTAATTTTCTTTGTATTATTAAACAGACGCTATATAAAGACAAAACATGGCATGAATATTCTTACCTTAACAATATAAACCTCATTAAAGTCATGATCCTTGTGGAAATCATGCTAACTACGAGTAAGACCTACAGACCTACATATAATGACGCAACCACCTTGACACACAAGACAAAACCGCTCCGACCGGGCTTAAATTTAAGTTTTATTAAACCATTAAAATAGCGTAAACATAACGAACTGTCAAAAATTCCAAACTCGTTGTTGAGGGACATATTATAATTTATAAACGATGACATTTTATAAAAAAATTTAAATAGAGTAATATTCAGAAAACAAACTAGCAGCCTCCCCGGCTGCGCCCGGGTATATTGTATCTTAAGGCGCTCTTATAGTAACACTAGCGCCACGAGGCCTATCACATTTTGACCGCGATTTTGGCATTCAAATTCTAAGAAACTGAAAGACTTCGACAACTTAAATCTATTTAACAATGGAGAATAGTTATTAGTAAAGTTCATAGCGGCTTCACTTTTTGCATTTTTATCTAATCAATTAAAATAAAGCCAAAATTCCGAAGCATGTTTTACACAAAAAGAAGGCGAGGCCCTTGTTCGTGCTCAAAACTGAACAACTGTACAGACGGAATTTAAACGAAAAAATTATAATAATATCTCTTTAATAGTGGTAAAGTTCATAGCGGAATCGGAATTTTAAAATATGTATGGAATATTTAGTAAAAAATATCCATTCAAAACCGTAAAACCACGAAATTTCTAAAACATCAACTGCAAATTTCTCCTTACTACAGTAATATTATTACATGAAATATGTACTAGAATAAACGTTAGTTCATAAGGAATTTAAATTTTGTACTTTAAAATAATAATAATAATTAAAGATATGACTATAAAAAACGTAATTGCAACCTCCAAATTACTATATATTTCGATGCGTCGACCGCTCAAACTCAGTACTGCGCGAGAGCTTGTCGACGGCGGACCTATGCCGAATTTTTCTTCGTCAAACGATTGAGTGCAAAGCGTATAGTGCGACTAACTAAGCCAGATACATGCCACTGAGGCACATAGTATTCCAATTTATTTTTATTAAGTAAAATTGTAATTAATGATTATGACGACGAGCTCCGTGGCGCAGCGGTCAACACCACACGGCCTGTGACACGGATGGTCCCGGGTTCGCTCCGCGGTCACTCTGGTCAGGTCATGATGAAAAATTATCTTTTTCAGATTGACCTAGGACTTGGATGTTTGTCTATATACATATGTAATTATGTATGTGTTATAAAATCTAGCTCAATCTGTGTGATTTGTCCGTATATATTTATATTTAATTATTTAGGTCAGCCAAAAAACCAATTCCTGCTAGTCAAATAATAAATACCATGTTTGTAAAAATGTCTTATTTGTTTTATTGAATTAATTTGGTCAAATACTTTCCAACTTATTTGTTATATAAATCGTCAACAGACATATGTATACGATTACGATATATTTTTTGTAAATATCTAATTTACCAATAAAGTACATTACTGCAACGGCCGGCAAAAGAGGTATTGATGGACGAACGTGTGAAGACGACGATACGTGAGTCCATCAATGCCTGATTGCGGCCAAGGCTTGTGTAGTACTTTTATCAAATATTGCACGGAAATTAAAAAAAATAGTATATAGACAAACAAATATACATATATTATCACGTGTTTACCCTTACAGGTGAGACGGACCTCAAAAGCCATGTTTAGGGTA
Organism: Rhodophaea formosa; assembly: GCA_963082605.1. Classification (NCBI taxonomy): domain Eukaryota; kingdom Metazoa; phylum Arthropoda; class Insecta; order Lepidoptera; family Pyralidae; genus Rhodophaea; species Rhodophaea formosa. The sequence goes on along the minus strand of OY720219.1, from coordinate 19,595,122 downwards.
TTAGTGGATTTTAATGTAGAAAATGCAATTAAAATAGTGATGGGTTGCTAGTCGCATCACCTATTGACATATTCTTCTGCATAGGTTTTCGCCCTCTCCTTCGGCCTGCTTTTACAGATTGTACGGGAAGAGAAGCACCTGGTATATTCTATGATTTTTCTTTTATCCTAGACCATCATGAAATATTGATGTAAATATGTCAATTCATATTCATAAAATGTTCATAAACAACAATATGTAGAAAATATCGCGCCAAAATCTTAAGTTTTTTAATTTCTTTTTTTACTAGCCTGGTAAAATTTTAAATTCGAATTTGTAACCTCCATACTTGAATTATTTCGCAGCAAACGCGTCGTTCCATTTTTAAATAACATGACAGATATGAATTTTCATAGTTACTTTAAGACACGACAGATATAGATTTTCTTGGGATTTTCATACATACTTTGCTGCCGTGTATTGGCCAGTACAGTAATATTGATTTATCCCAAACAAGGTTGTCAAAATAATGTGAACATTTCCAAGCATGTTTGAGAAAAATATTATACACGTAATACTTTTTTGATCTCTCATCTTCGGGTTACAGACTTATATAAGTATCGAATTTCAACTTAATCAGTTCAGTAGTTTCGTAGCAAATGGTTATGACAGGGTGACACCAACGTTACGTTTCGTTTTTACGTTTTTAGGTACTAAACCCTAAAAAAATATTCCAAAATTACACGCAGGTTGTAAATAAAATGTTGGCAAAAACTTAAAGAGCTTAAGGCGCTTAGACCAGTGAACTAGCGCTATCCCTCATTTTATTTCTTTTACTGCTGCCTCCGTGGTCCAGTGGTTAAGGCGTTCGCCTTGTTGACCCGGGGGTCGTGGTTCGATTCCTACGGGAAGCACAATTTGTTAAGTTGTTTCCAGTTTGGTTAGGACATTGCAGGCATGAATCACCTGATTGTCTGATAAGAAAGATGATTCCGTACTTCGGAAGGCACGTTAAGCCGGTGATCCCGGCTGCCATCTGGTAGTCGTTAAAGAAACCACGTCAGAGGCCGAGAGGCGGTTCCGAAGAACTCTGACACCAGGGTGTGCATGGTCGACTGACCGTGTCACCTACACGAAATGATGATATGACTGCTAAATAGGAGCAAATTGTAAAAATCTACGTAAGTACTTCTTCAGTAAATGACTTGTAGTATTTTAGGTATAACTTTTTATTATTTTTCATTCAGTAAATATAAGATAGTAAATGTAAATACTAGAACTACTAATTACCGCCAAAAGCGGCCACTTTTAGCGGTAATGAGTAGATCTCTCAATCTCAAATGATGATTTTGATGAAAATTTATACTAAAAATACTAAATGTACTGTGCTAGTGAATACTTACATAGATTTTTTCAATGTGTTCTTATTTCAGAGTACAAGAATTTAATAACGGGTATCGCTAGTTTCGCTGATATAAGTATCTTTAGCCAACAAAAATGAACGTATGTGGGAATTTCTTGTCATGATTAACAATATTACAAAATAAAAAAATCCAATATCAAAAAATTAAAGAATATGAAAAGTATCAAAATCGTGCCGTTGTAGCAACAGCATTAGCGTCGTGAACTCGTGACCCCAACCGTGTGGTCGCCGTGCGTAAAAGCCTAATCTTTCAGAGCACTATTTTGTGATAAGCCTCTTAATCCGAAAATATATCCAATTTTTTAAATCTAACAGGTACATATCTAGTAAATGACTTGTAGTATTTTTGGTATTCATTTTCACTAATATTCGTATAATAAATTGAGAGAAAACCTGTTTTTCTAGTAATTTACTAGTTTTGTACTTGTTAGATTTTTAAAATTCGGTGTAATTTAGGATTTCAAGAATTTAATTGCTGGGTGGCGCTAGTGTTACTATAAGAGCGCCTTAATCCTTACTAATAATATAAATGCGAGAGTAACTTTGTTTGTTTCTTTGTTACGCCTTCACGCCGTATCTATTAAACTGATCATGATGAAATTTTGCATAGGTTAGGGTACTGTGAAGTACATAGGCTATTCATCGCGGGGGCGAAGCCATGGGTAACAGCTAGTTGTATTATAAACTTTAAACATCTGTTTCCTTAACTTTCAGTTCTTCGATTAATAAAATTTCTAGGACTTATGCATAAAATCTTAATAAAATTATTGCGTTTCTTGAAGCAAAAAATAAATAATAATGCGTAATGCTAAGAATATTTTTTCCAAGATACTACACATTAGATTAAAAACTGGTATTAAAGATTTTATATTTAATAAATTTCATTAGAGTCTTTGCGTTATACGCGTACAGACAAACTAAAAGGTGATTTGTGATCTGTATCGATAATTATATCCAGCCCAAGCACTTATATGTTCCAAATTATATCAAATGTACAAATTTGGTTCCGCTTCTGTTTAATTAAAGAATAGATTATATAGATAGATAATATCTTTATTTACTACAAAAAATAAAAATCAAGTTACAAAGTTGGAGACATACAGAAAACAAATAAGATAAACATAGATAAAAGATACGAATAGATTTATAAAAAAAAAAAACATAACCTTAGCATAAAACGATTCAAAGACGGTGTCAGTAGATACAATGATTTACCTTTAAATAAAAAATACAACAATGATCACTATATCAATTGGATAACATTTCTCCACACGTGTGAAGTCACGTTTTGCTGCAACTGTCAACGTCATATTTATTTTGTTTACAATCATTTTGTGCGCAGCACTTACGCTCTCGTGATAATCTCCGTATCTGACGACCTCTGTGGCGCAGCGGTCAACACGCCAGACTGCGACACGCGGTCTTGGGTTCGATCCCCGTTCAGGTCAAGACGAAGAATGATCTTTTTCTTTGACTTGGGCCTTGGATAAACATCTATATTACCTAAATTATATAGTTATGAGAATTTGCGCGGCTTTGCAAAAGTGTTCTCGAGCAATACGAGATCACTTTTTCTGCCACAAATGAATAGTGATTTTGAGATGATAATCTTGGTAAGAAAATAATAATTTGACCCTCCGACATGAATCCTCATAACATTCAAATGCCACTGAGAATTGTCATGCCTACGTGCTTTGGCAAGAGATGTGAGTAGAGAACTGACATAGGTATGTCCATTATGGTCAGGGGTTTTATCCTCAACTGCCTGTCCGGTGATCCGGTGGTTGCAGGCATGGCATCGGATGTACGCGTCCGGCCTCTCAAGCTGCTACTTTCTCATCCCATTTCATCCGAGTAAGTAGCATCCCGAACTGCCTCTGTGGTCCAGTGGTTAAGGCGTTTGCTTTACTGACCCGGGGGTCGTGGGTTCGATTCCCACGGGAAGCATACTTTGTTAAGTTGTTTCCAGTTTGGTTAGGACATTGCAGGCATGAATCACCTGATTGTCTGATAAGAAAGATGATTCCGTGCTTCGGAAGGCACGTTAAGCCGTTGGTCCCGGCTGCCATCTGGTAGTCGTTAAAGGAAGCACGTCAGCGGCGAGAGGCGGTTCCATAGAACTCTGACATCAGGGTGTGCATGGTCGACTGACCGTGTCATCATCATCATCATCATCATCAGGTCTTTCTAGTCTCCACTGCAGGAGCACGACCCTCTCTGTACTACCAGAGCCATATACTAGCCTAAGTAGTCAGAGGATTTGGCCTACACTCTCCACGATGGCCAGACGGGTTGGAGAGGTCCCGTTGATGTTAATAAGCTTTATTTAGCTTGTGTTTCCTTAGTCGCCTTTTACGACATCCACGGGATGACTTGGAGTGGTCCTATTCTACTCTGCCGGGAACCACACGGCACACTGACCGTGTCACCTACTCGAAATGATGATGAGTAGCATCCCAAATAAGTACCTTTATTCCGTTCTCCCAATCCAAGAAACGCCTACCATTCCCTCGGTTTAAAATAAACTGTTTCGATGGACAGCAGCATTAGAACCGATAGAAGCCAAATTAACTACGCTCACCAACCCGTTTGCCAAACTTGTTGAATATGCCCAGGCGTGGTCCACCAGTGGACTTCTTGCGCCTGAAATGATGATGATGCCGTGTGGTTCCCGGCAGAGTCCAAATCTTCTCGTGGATGTTGTGTTTCCTAAGTCATAGTCCATGACTTAGGAAACACAAGCTAAACAAAGCTTACTACCATCTAAGAGACTCTCTAAACTGTCTGGTCAGCGTGGAGAGTGTAGGCCAAATCCTCTGACTGCAATGGCTATATATGGCTCTGTTAGTATAGAGAGGGTCGTGCTCCTGCCGTGGACACTAAAACAGACCTGATGAAGATTAAGTCGATGACTTCGATATGAAGTGGCAAAGGATAGAGAGCACTGCTCCTATGGCCGGAAGGAACGCGGCGTCAATTTCAATACTGCTGTATTATGTGCTTGTTGTATTAACACACGTAATTCGTTATGTATCGGCACTGAGTTAAAAACGATTAAATGTAATTATAAAACACGTGATGCCAATGAAAGTACGGAATTACGCAAATCGAGAGATTATGTATGGTTTTTCAATCTCTGTTTGCGCAATTGCAGCTGGGTAAAAATATTTATTTACTTGCCAGTCCGCCCCGGCTTCACCCGTGGTACATACATAGCCTATGGTACTCAGGGATAACGCAAGTATCTAACAGTGAAAGAATTTTTGCAATCGGTCCAGGAGATCCTGAGATTAGCGCGTTCAACCAAACAAACTCTTCAGCTTTATAAGTATAGATAGATAGTATAGAGAATAATCCCAACTATCTCATCCCAACAATCCCAACTTCCCAACTAATATTATAAATGCGAAAGTGACTTTGTTTGTTTGTTTGTTACGCTTTCACGCCGTATCTACTGAACCGATCATCATGAAATGAAATACCGAGAAGCACATAGGCTATATATTACGCTGGCGAAGCCGCGGGTAACAGCTAGAATTTAATAAAAAAAATATTACTCTAACCTAGTCCGCCGCCATTTAGCAGCGGGGTTATATTATTCATACAATTTCTTTTTTAATTTTTAGGAGTCGACCTCAAAAGCATACTTTTACAGAAAAATAATGTAGCATAATTAAAGTCGATTTATGCATCTGAATATTTTCTCTATGATGTCTTTTTAGGGTTCCGTAGTGAACTAGGAACCCTTATAGTTTCGCCATGTCTGTCTGTCTGTCTGTCCGTCCGCGGTTTTACTCAGAGACTATAAGTACTAGAAAGCTGTAATTTGGTATGAGTATGTATATTAATCATGGCAAAAAATTCGTAGAAAAAAATCTTGAAAAAAAATTTTTTTCTGGGTAGCTCCCATACAAGTAAAATGGGGGAGTAATTTTTTTTTCTCTACTTACCCATCGTGTGGGGTATCGTTAAAAAGGTCTTTGAAAAATATTGTGAGGTTGAGAACACCATTTTTCGATTTAGGGATCCGTTTCCGAAATATTTGGTTTTAAAGTGCAAATTTTTGTTAGAGGTACGTGTCCCCCCCCTCTATCTGCTAAACGGTTATATATGGATACGTGAAAAAAATTACAGCAGTAGTATATATACTGAAGTTGAAAGGAAAACTATCAGAGCTGGATACTAAGTGCAAACTAAAAAGTTATAGGCAACCAACTTATAAAATGTACTGGAAAATGTAAAATTTCATACAATCTTTATTGTTAGATGTTTTTGGTCGTTAAACTGTGAGGCGCGAGTGTAAACAGTTAAACTCAAAGTTGTCATTCGCAACTACGGAACCCTATACTGCGCGTGGCCCGACACGCACTTGGCCGGTTTTTTTTTTCATAATCATTGTAAATTAACAACATTGCTTTACCCCAAGCGCGATACAGTGAAATAAACATGTTGTGGTGATTGAGATTATTTTCAGCCCTGTAAAAATAAAGACATCATTCCACAGCATCATTCAATGCAGATTACCTAATTTGGTCTCTATTTGGATTTGACGTAACATTTTTTAACCAATATCTTAAGATGGATAATTAAAAATGTTTACTTATTGTGTTTTTTTATTTGTTGTTAAAGCAATATATTACTATAGACACTTTGGCAACAAATTTTAAAATTTAATAAAATCAGAATAGATGAAACTTGTTATTTCTCAATTCCCTCAAAGTTAAAAATATGGTACGAATTTAGTGTGTTCGACTCCCACTTAGACAGTTTGTTTTTATTTACCCATACATTTACTGTCCAATAAATTCGCACTAATATGGTCAAGATGCTTGACCTGCACGAGTGGGCAGCTCGCCAGCAAACTTCCTCGTGTAGCAGTGAATATGCTGTAAATGCGATGATACTAAACTTACCTACGAGTTGACTGTTTTAGAGTTATTTTTTCGAGGACTTATTTAAGTATGTACTTTTGGGAAAAGTAGCTCGACTTTTGAAATGACCTGTCAAGTTCAAAAAAATAGTATATTATCGCCCATATTACAGATAATCTGTTTTAGGGTTCGGTACCCAAAGGCCCACTCTGTCCATCCGTCTGTCTCACCCAGTTGTATCTCATTCTCATAAACCGTGATAGATCGACACTTGAAATTTTCACAGATAATATATTTGTGTTGCCGCTTTACCAACAAAAATACTAAAAACAGAACAAAATAGATATTTAAAGGGGACTGCCATACAGCAAACATGATGTTTTTACAGTTTTTTGCTTGATAGTCTAATGTACAGATAATGGCACGGAACAGTTGATGCGCGAGTCCGACTCGCACATGCACCGATTTTTGTTTTCAATATCGCCTGATTATTTACTGCACTTATATGGTCAATAGGCAACCCGCCAGCGGACTGCCTCGTGTCGCTGTAATAGGCGGTGAATGCGATAAAGTGGAGACCTACACTACACGTGTCGAGCGTCGTCAAGTGTTCTTGCAAATACAGCGAAAAGAAACTGCCTAGAACAGCGCTTGAACAACTGTTCTAGGAGTGATGATCACGTAATGTTGATCGTTATAACTTATAAGTAATATTATTAAGAGGAAATATTTGATTGTTTGTTTGCATTGAATCGGCTCCGAAACTCCTGGACCTGGTCTTACATTTCTTTCACAGATAAAAAGCAAATATATAACGGCAGGAGGCTTAGGCTGCAATTTACGACGACGAAGTTGTGGGAAAAACTAGTCCCTAAGAAAAATAAGTATAAAGTTAAAATTCTTTTTGGCTTACGTTATGGAAAATTGTAGTTAAGTCTCCAATACACCCGTAAAATTCTCGTAAATATGGATCCAATCAATCTTATTATGAAATATTCTTTACTGTACATCTCCATAATTAGACTTTTATATGACATTAAGTTCGTTTCCTTAAAAACCGGCCAAGTGTGAGTCAAACTCGCGCAATGAGGGTTCCGTACAATATGCTTCGTGAACACACACACAATGTGCAAAAAATATGTTTTATTCAATTGACTAGCGCCATCTAGTGGTGTTTTAGTGAACTATTTCCCTAGATGAACTTATTATAGTGAGTTTACCACTTAATTTTCAAGTGATAGAATTCTTATTATTTTTCCTGTAATCTTCAAGGAATGAACTATATTTTGTAATTTTTTCAAAATTTTCGGCCCAGTAGTTTCGGAGATCAGGGGGGGGAATGGTCAATTTTTGCCTTCTTTCGTGAATAAAATCAAAAGTATAGATTTTACCCGAACAAAAAAAAATATTTTTGTGATCCTCATAATGAGACCTTTCATTTGATATATGACACAGTAAGGTTTGCTAAACTTTTTTTTTTAATTTTGTAATTGGCCTCTGAAAATGACCCTTATTTCAAAAAAAATCTTTATTTACTTTGCACATCCGTGTTTGGGTCATAGGATTACACCATCTTACCAAATTTCACCTAAATTGGTTCAGTAGATTCGGAGAAAATCTGCTGTGACAGACGGACGGACGGACAGACAGACGCCCGAGTGATCCTATAAGGGTTCCGTTTTTCAATTTTTGTACGGAACCCCAAAAACACTTACGAACGAGGCCATAATAATAAAACCAATATCCAAGTAAACCAGATATTTGAAGTTCAAAAAACAAGACGGGTAAAACATACTTTATTATTATCAAAGCAAAAAATATTGCAAATTGCCATATAAATGTTATGGGCACGTAAACAGGTCCAATTGGAAGTATTTGGAAGTCCTTGATTGCATGACGCAGATCCAAAGGTCTGTGACTTGAGGTGTGACGAAAACAAAATATTTGGACAATCAACTTTATAATAAACATCGAAATTGACCGTGCAGAGGACACTGAAACCGAATAGAAGGTTACGTGACAAATACATTTCATTTTTGACCAACATCTAAAAAAAAGAAGGCAGTTCGACAAACTACAACATTACATTCTTCTTTAGGGCAGATACTTGTGTGGCGTAGCTAGCATGGGTGTCACCCGAGCGGGACAATCAACGTCACCCCAGACACGGGAAGCCGGGCGAGAGGCGACCCGTAAAAGCTACTGCATCTTCGAGTCGTTGCTTATTTTATTTATTTTAGTAATGGAGCAAATAAAGAATTTATAGTTTCTCAAACGTTAATGTACTTAAGTATGTACATTGTGCAGAAGTACTTTCTTACCTACGATTTTCTTTATTCCACCAAACCTTCAAAATGCTTAAACAGACTTTTTACGGATAAGTAAGATATCTTTAATAGGCTTTACATTTTTGGCAGCGCAATCAGTTTATATTTCTTAGTAACAAGTTTTCAAATACAAAAGAGATAAAAACACCTAAAACAAGATTGAAGGAGAATTAGCCAGCCAGTCCATTAAGTATACATAGGTAGGTATAAAGAAAGATACCGATATTGGATCCCACATTATCTTGCTTGATGAATGGCAACAACGTGGGCATTTAGATTTTAATTAGGGCAATTAGTAATAAATCCATGGGTCTAAATTTACTATACATCATCATCATCAGGTCTTTTGTAAATCTCCTTTGCCGAGCAAGACACTTTCTATAGTCTGTTCTGTACATGTGTGTCATAGATAGCCAGAAAAGATATGGCCTACACTCTCCACGCTAGCCAGACGGGTATGAGAGGTTTTTTTGATGTTTATAAGCTTTGTTTGTGTTTCCTAAGTCGCCTTCTACAACATCCACGGGAAGACTTGGAGTGGTCCTATTCTACTCTGCCGGGAACCACACGGCATCACTGTCATAAACTGCCTTTATTTATCAAATTCCAATAGCATGATACATAGTATGACTTCGCAACTTCGCCTAGTCCAACTGGGAATCTAGAATGTTATGAAAGTGAAAGTGCTATGTTGCGTCAGTGTTATATTATACACACACATAATACATACACGAATTACGGTGAATCAGTTTGAGGGTGCTTCCACTTGGGAGATGAAGTTAAGGGATAGGTACATGAATCTTTAGGGGTCTAGTGCTGCGCCCATTTGAAAAAAAATGGAGGGATCATTTAAATTGGATGCCCTAAGCCCTAATAACCCTTCAAACTATTTAACTGTAATGGCCGAGTTATTTAATTGGGTTGGAATTATTATAATAATGATTTTGAGGCTGATGCCTGATAGCATGGCATAAATTTGCATTAGTGGCCGAGTCGATTGTCATGATTGGCCCACGTCACACGGCAGACAATGTACAAAACCAAAATATCGTTTGTGTGTAGTTTAGGGCTCCGTTCCATCTTTTGCTTTAAAAAGCGGTCTGCGGTGAAAACAGTTTGAGAATTGCTGGACTAGCTAAATTGAAGTGTAAATGGCAATTCAACCACACTTATAGTTCATTGTCGTCGACGTGATAATTGAGGGAACCTTGATTATGATATTACTATGGAACGGGAGTATGTACTTTTATAATCATTATCAATTCATATCTTTATTTACAAGATGTTGCATATAGAAACAATCATGTTTTGCTAGAAATAAATAACATGCAAATATTATTTAGTCTCTAAATTAATTTAATACCTATTATTTACTCTTTTATCAATTCCGTTTTCGTACTTTGATTATAGAATTGTGAATGATACAATGTGTTTATGCTTAATCTAGACAAGGGCCTCGCGCTCTGGGCCTCGTAGAAGCGCCACCCTGAGCAGACAAAAGATGAGTTTGCAGCTGATAAGTTACCAAACAGAAACCGGACCTCACTTAGCCTGGATAGGCGCCTGGCAAAGATCTGTAGCCTGGAGCTTGTACACTAGCTTTCTGCATATTTCTGGGTAGGGGGCAGCTGTGATTCGTCAGGGATGGTTAAGCTATCATACATTTTGAAGTAACATGTTCACACGGTTGCATGTCAAGTGCATATGTTTTGTCAGAGTCCTGGGGCACAAAATTTAATTTTTATTCTGCTAATCTGGTAATATGTGAATAACACTTTGGACAAAGCCTTCCATCAAAATTATTTTATTTAAAACACCATTAAATGTACTTTCTCACTTAAAAAATAGGTACTGAAGAATCTGAAGTGAGGCCCATCTATAGCAAGATTTAATAACAAAAAAATCCTAGAATAAAACAGCAACATTTCATATCTGGAGCCGGATTAACAATTAATTTTCTTTTATTGAATGTGGGTGCGCTTCGCGGAATAAAATTTTAATATTTAAATTGCTATCGTGAGCGCTACTAAAAGGTGCGATCCGAGGAGTAATTTAGTTGCGCTTCATTAGGTGCGTTTCAAAATGGTTGTGCTAAAAGGAATACCCCAGTTATCCTATATCACAAGTCTCGAACATACTTTGGGGCCTAGCTCAATGTGTGTGATTTGTCCGTATAAAGCTAATACACATATAAAAGACGTAGCGTAGGGCGAGGATGGGGCGCACACATATGTCTCCTCCGCGTCTTTTTCATTCAAAACTATAGAAGCGTCGCGACCCAAATCACACAGAAAAGACAGGGTGCAGACAAGACGCATACTCGTCTGCGCCCTATTGTAAAACATAGACAACGGACGGGGCACGGGCGCGAGCGGACGGAGGACGGGCGAAACGGTGTTGCGGGCGGGGTGAGGCGCGGGCACCAGGACTAGCTCGTCGCTGTCACATCTCCCACACCACGACTATCGAGCCCCAAGCGTTACGGCTGTGCCCCGTCTTATCTATGTGTTTTCAAAAGTCGCGACGGCGCCCTCTCTGTGTCTTACGCCTTTTCTATGTGTCCCGCGCTTAAGTATATTGTTTGTTTATTAATATAGGAAGATTAAAAGGATATTTGCAGTGCCTGCTTTTAAAGCACATTTGAAGTCAAAGAAAATATCTTACATAGTCAATCCCAAAAGTGCCTTATAGAACCATAAAACCTAAAATGGAAATGGTAATAGGTACCACTCGTAATTAAGACCTTACTAGGTTATTATCAAGGCAAACTAGTTAAGCGATGACCATTATCGCAACTCGTTCTGTGTAGCAAAAGTAAAATTGGTTTATTTTAATGTTTGCTCCAGTGAATACCAAACTGCTTTCTTTTGTGCAATGTTGGAATTAGTCAGATAATTAACCCTGAACCCTCTTTCAGCTCTTAATCTATACTCTAAAACTAAGAACAAGGTTCTTATATAAGAGATATAAATTAATGAGGTTCTGGCTGTTGTATTGTCTGTCTGACAGTGGGTTGAATCTCATGAATCTTAATCAGGTAGACAGTTGTCATTTTCACATAGGTCATGTCTAGTACTGTGAAAATAAAGATTGCTAACTATGTCAGCTTACTATCACTTACCTTGATAAGAATGCCACAGGCAGCAACTGAACTTGTTTGTATGTAAGGACATTGATTTTGATGATATTCATTTTTTCTTTATTTCATACTAGATTTCATTCACTCAACAGATTTTCCAAGTCGTTTTAGACACCATTGTGTCTCAATGATTGTCTCAATGGAAAAACTTGTTTGGTGAATTGAAAAGTTGTGATTCTATTATAGATTTAGTACACACTAAACAGCAAGGATTAAAGGGCAATAATCAAATATTGCAGCTACAACATTTTGGGTCAATTGGTATAGATAAGTATAAGTCTTTTATTTGCGTAAAATATGGTACAAAAGATGATACAGGAAAATTACATGAAGTGCGCATATTCTACCATATCTGGCATGCAAATTATATAAGTTATAATTATTATTATTAGACAATATCATCACAATCACACAAATGTACTACTAAAAATCAATTATAATTAAATGTCAGTCATGTTTTCATAAATAAGTCACTTATTGAATAAAAATTTCTTTCGATTAGCCAATTACTTAGTCCAGTTTTGAATTTTGTACTTGACAATTCCTTTAATTTATTTGGTATGGCATTATACACTTTGACACACATATAGTTACATTGCCTAAGATATAATTCTAGTCTAGGATTTTTATCACTTACGAGTTTGTTTGGGTCTCTTCTACTTCTGTTAGTGATACTTGACATTTTTTTAAAAAGATTAATATTATTTTTTACGAAACATGCTACATCTAAAATATACATCGAAGGAAGAGTCAAGATACCGAGTTTTTTAAATAATGGTTTACATGATTCGCGAGGTCTTTTCCCACACATAGCACGAATACATTTTTTCTGTGCCACAAAGAGCTTTTTAGCATCTACAGAATTTCCCCAAATCATAAGGCCGTATCTTAAATTTGATGCAACATAACCGTGGTATGCTGTTAGTGTAGTTGCCATCGCAGCACTATAATGCAGCCTCCTTAGAACATACACAAAACTATTCAATCTTTCACATATTTTTTTTATGTGTTCTTTCCAGTTACAATTTTCGTCAATTGTAATGCCAAGAAATTTTGTTGCATTTACTTCTTCGATGTTTTCTCCTTTATAACTGATATTTAAAATTTGTTTATTTTGTCGGCAGGTACCAAATTGTATGTATTTCGTTTTATTTAAATTTACATTTAAGTTGTTATTTTTTAACCAGTCAATAATTAATTGAATAGTATAGTTTATGTCAAATTCGTATTCTAAGATGTCGTTTTTTTGTGGTATAATTACAGAGACATCATCTGCAAACATTATACAGTTATGATGAACTATGTCAGGGAGATCATTTATATAAAGTAAAAATAATATAGGTCCAAGAACGCTTCCTTGAGGCACTCCGGAAGCGTTTATATTATAGCTAGATTTGTAGGAGACTATATTACTTTTACTGTCCAGTCCTTCTATTTCGACAGCTTGTTTTCTATTTTTGAGGAAGGAATAATGAAATTCCATATGGCATATCTATGTAGAGTCAGTTTGATAGACGTTTTGACATGTGGACGATGTACAAAATATGTCATTTTCCCATATAGACCTTCTGATTTGGAGCGGTTTGAAGACTGATAGGAAGTGATCAAAATTTTATTACTTAGGTACCTGTTTTTTTAAACTTTTTCTTTTTTTACCTTTCACGCTTCAAACACATAATTTGTGAGTCTCGCTGCGACCATGATGAATGTAACTCCATAGAAACATCAGTGTAAATAAATACATAAAAGGTTTGTGCTATGTCCTGTTAAAATTAATACCTAATTGTTTTTAACCAAATCCCATGACTTGCAAAATTAAGAACAACTATTTGGCCATGCTGGGTGAGCCAAGAGCCACTTGTGCAGCAAACAAGTGTGAAAATGTTAACTAAAAAATGTTGAAGGCTGTTAAAATAACTTGCTGTCATATTCATTAAAAAAAGTTGTCTTCAGTAAAATGAACAAAAAATTTGAGAAAAAATGCAAGCTAAATAATATATGATGATGAAGATTAAAAAGTCTACAAAACAAAAATTATGTAAAGATAACCTCAAAATAGTGGACAATTTGTTATCTTGTAAACTATGATAACATACATTTAAACAACCAAAAATTCATTAAAATTAAAGATATATTATAGTTAAAAATACTCCGTGTAAATAACTATAGGTATTTTAGCATCAAAACAATAGTAGTTTGGAAATGGTATGCCAGGGTGACATTAGTATTCATATAATTTCATGCAGATTCATAGAAAATTAAAGATTTTGTGAAAGCATGAAGTAAATAAATAGAAAATAATAAAACAACACTCTCTTTTCTTTGGGCAGTTACAACCTGAAGGGTCACCACAACTGACAAATGTCATAGTCATAGCAAGTGATGACACTCAAAATGACAAAATTATGGACACTTCCAATGATAATCACCCCATTCAGATTCCAAATGTTAGACCTGTTCTTGGTTGAATCAATGATTTATACTGATCATGACCTTGCTGGATGCACGAACTTTGCCTTGATAACACGCACATCCTATACTCGCGATGTGATCTTTACAAAACCTAGTAGCCAGCTTGATAAACCTTGTTTGTTATCAAACACCCACGAATAACGCCATACGTCAATACTATTTACAATGAACTGCGACATCACTCGATGGAACGTCGCCAATACAACAATAAAAAAACAATATTGAGAAAATGAAAGAACCACTCACCTGTAAGTTGAGAATTTCTCCTCACAGCGATTCTGCCCACCGACACGATACTAAGTCGAACACTACTCATTATACCGCAAAATAACGATTCACATATAACATCCACCCGATCGCCAACAGATACCACGCACGAGAGAAATAGAAATTACAATAGGTTGCCGTAATATGCCCGTCGCAATTTTTATTGTATTTGTTTGTCAGTGAGAGGTTTCTGTCATGACGCAACAGTTTTTAGTCAACATCAACACCGACACAGTTCTTATTCACAATTACACGATGTAAGTACGAAAACTGCACTTTCCTATTTTTTTGGGATGATTTAACAAAAACAAATTTATTTTTTAGTTACATGAGCGGCCATACTGATGTTCACAGCTGATTTTGATGTGAAAGAAGTTGAAATTTTCTCAGTACCACGTTGTTTCGATTCTTGCGCCATCTAGCAATGATTTGAAAAAAATATGAAGCTGTTTTACCATCTTGCAATAATTTTTACAAAGATATTTTTGCCGGTGGCTGAAATCTGAACTACAATATTTTTAACAATTTCCATGTTCTTGCTAAGACACTAGCGCCAAAGTACAGCATCAATAAAAGTTTGTCAACACTAGCCCTAGTATTCATTTATGCCGACAGATGGCGATGTTGGCAAAAAACATCGACAAAAATTAAAAATTCCACAGACAAAATTGACAGAGTAGCAATATTTTTAGCCGACTTTAAAAGAGAAGTAATTATGGAGATATATTTACGAAGTAATTTAACAAAAAGACCACGGAATATTATACTCTCCGTAAAAAAACTCTGACACACACCACACTACAGCACAGTAGAGCATAAGCTTAGGGTAGGGTAAACATAAGCACTTTCTGACATCCGAATAGGAAGCATTTTTACAATGGCCATAATTTACGAGTATCATCATCATAATATTCGCTTCTATGTATGAAATTGGCTATTTATGTTATGTTCACTAATCATCATCATCATTTCGTGTAGGTGACACGGTCAGTCGACCATGCACACCCTGGTGTCAGAGTTCTTCAGAACCGCTTCTCGGCCTCTGACGTGGTTCCTTTAACGACTACCAGATGTTCATGTTCATGTTCACTAATTAAATCACAGAACAATATTACTATGCCCATCCATGTATAATACTCTCCAAACTCTAAACACAATCATATGCTTTAAGATTGGTAAAGAAATGAGAGATTAAAAAAGGAATGTTATGGTGATTTGGCCGCATTGAAAGCATGGATGAAAGAAGAATAACAAAGATTGTGTATAAATTAAGCCAGAGTGAATAGGATAGTTGGCTGGTTGACCTAAACGTACAGCGGTCATAATAAAAAAGATGTAAGATGTAAGTAATAAAATACGTATTGGAATAAATCTAAACGAAGAGCATGCTTAAGGAGAGTAAATATAGATATAGATGAAACTATAAACATTTGGCAGGATCTTAGTTAGTGAAGTTTCATCTCAGCCAACAGTGCCATCCCCACTGGGAGTAAGACGGGTCATATTACGTTTGTAGTGAGGTAGTAAGCGGTAAGGTCAGTTTTGATTCGGACCTCATCATCATGATTCATCATTTCAGTCGCAAGAAGTCCACTGCTGGACATAGGCCTCTCCCAAGGATTTCCAAAATGACCGGTTGGAAGCGGCCTGCATCTAGCGCTTCCCTGCGACCTTGGTCAGGTCATCCGACCACCTAGTCGGTGGGTGCCCGACTACCGAGAACCCTTCTGCCCCATCGGCCATCGGTTCTTCGCGCTATGTGCCCCGCCCACTGCCACTTCATAGACCTAATCCGCTTAGCTATGTCGGTGACCTCCGTTCTTCAACGGATCTCCTCGTTTCTGATTCCATCTCGCAGAGAAACACCGAGTATAGCCCTTCGGACTGTAAGTATGTAACTGTAAAGTTGTCAACATTTGTTCGTAGAGGATGGTGGTTTGCAATAGTTTAACGCGATAAAATGTCAGATGCCTTTAGACAGTTCCTAATTCGCCAATTACACAAATCGGATACGGAACAATGAAAAAGAGGTAATATTCAAATTATTGACTCTGGTAATACTAGTAAAACTGTCAGTCTGAAATTGTCTGTGCTGTTGCTGTCTGTCATCACTAGCTGTCAAAACTCCAAGTGGAATGGAATGGATTTGTGTGTGATGGAAATTGTCCAAAATGGCTGAGACAGAAACTGAAAATAACAGTATTATTAGAACCGATAGAAACAATAAGGGGATAGTGGGTAACAATGGTCCCCGTAGAGTTACTATTTATAAAACCGAGACGGGATTCGGTTTTAATGTGCGTGGCCAAGTCTCCGAGGGTGGGCAGCTAAGATCGATCAACGGAGAGTTGTATGCTCCCCTGCAGCACGTCAGCGCTGTTTTGGAGCAGGGAGCAGCTGAACAGGCCGGCATAAGGAAAGGAGACAGGATTCTGGAAGTGTGAGTGTTTATAATATTTCATTGTTTTAGCATGACTTTCGCGTGGGGGATTATGAAAGCCCCATAAAATTTTCCCAGTATTGTTTGTAGTTTTCAACCTAGCAACGCGTTTCCCGCCGGTAATCTACGTGGAATGTGCTCGCGGGGTGTTTATTAGGCTTCGAGAAGGTTTAAAGGCGTCGGGAGAAATATTTACATAACAAGATTTGCATAGTATGATTCATACAAAACTAGTTTTTGTTTGGTGAACCGTCGAGATTTGAAGTTGCATAGCATTTCCGCTATCAGTGTATGTGAAGGAATGTGGACTAAATTGTTTGATAAACTGCATAGTTAGGTATTTTTGTTGAATCCAATAAGATACGCTTGTGTGACATTTTATTCAAATAATATTAATCTCGAATTATAAAATATTCTATTCATTTGGAATCTTTAATTTGATGTAATTTCTCTTTTTTATTGTAAGGGCTCTTGTAGGTCACATTAAATTCTAATATGTCTTATTTGAAGATCATCCATGCTTGTACAGATTAACGAATCTACTCCTACATCCCACTCAGATTTTACTTTTATTAAGTTTTGAATTAGTCATTTGTAGAATAGAATAGAATAGAAAAATCTTTTGTCTCCCATCTCACCTGATGGTAAGTGACAATGAAGACGAGAATGATACATGCCTATCCAAGAGATAGCCATTTTATCATAGCTGTCAGGCAAAATAATAAGTCAACAGAGCTAGCAGCTATGGTGAATTTTCTGATTCCTTTTATCCATCAAAATATCCACTATCACACCCAACGTGGCCCTTGGTCTGTTAATCAGATGTAACAAAGCCATACATATCTGTACAATATTGCTTTTTTTTCAGTGAAACATAGTTTTTGTTTCTGAAGGTAGAACTTAATATAATAAATTATTACTTCTAAATTTTATAAATTCTTAAATAATTAGATTCTTGAGAAAAGCTTAATTTTGCTTATCTTAGTAATCTCATTATAATAATAATTATTATTTGTATACAAGCAGGATGGCCCAGTGGGCTAAAGCATTTGTGGGATACCAACAAGGGGTGTTGGTCCCATCTATTCTTCAATGAAACCAGGGATTCTTCTCAATTGTGTATTCGTACTTGTATGGATATAACAGGTGTACAATTAAAGCAAAATAATGCAAGTTAAGTTTGGTAATCAACACAACAACAATGGCGGAATTTTTCTCTCTGTGACAGCTGTCAGTACTGCCACAATAACGACCAAAAGTAGCGTTCAGAAATGAAATATATAAACGCTACACATTTATTGCCACATGTTATGCAACCCCATGCTTCTCATTGGGATGGGTGACCACACGTGTCAAAAGTATAAGAGTTCCTCGACAGTATATGGCATGAGAACCTATTAGTCCCAGTTATATCATTGATGACAATCATCAAGCTATGTTAGATGCTTTTAAGAAGTTTGTGAAATCTGACATAAGTTTTGGCCACTTACACATGTGTAAAGCAAAGCTACATTCTTTTCTACCTGTAGCTGTACACTAATAAGATGCTTGTGAATTTGCATGGCTTCCTTTTAACCTTGTAACATAAGTATCCACTCGTCCACAATAGTGAAATGAAAAAGGTGTGTTAAATTTGAGAGAGATAAAGCTTTTTATTTTTAACATGCTTTTATTAGCTTCACTTGTATGTAAGAAAATCTTGGAACCTCAATTTTACCCACTTCCCGGTCTTCGAATAGGATGAAATTTTGCACATGCTCTTAGTTCTGATGACCATACAAGAAAAGCATGTTTTTAAACTATTATTATTAGGACAAGACTTAAGTTTACTTATAAAGTTGACTGGAAGAGATTTCTTAGCAATGTTGTTTTTATTGCCTTTGTGTCGTATGTCTTGTACCTAATTGTAACATATGATCTTTGTATGTTCTAACTATGGATCAGTAAAGATATTTTGTAGTAATATAAATTTATTTGCACTGTGATATGCTACTCTCACGTTTTTCTGCCCATGAGCATTCTATATTATTTACAGGTTCTACTATTATAACACCATTCAGGCTGTAGATTAAGCAAACATTTTTGCAGCTATTTGTCTGCCTGTTTCTTTGGATACTTCCAGAACTGCGTACCTGTAAAAATTATGTATATTTAAAGATTGGATAAACTGCTAAGTAACTTCTACCAACACTTGTGACGCCCTTTGTAGCTCAGTAGTACCACAATTGCCTTTGAAATGTAGAGTCCTGGGGTCCATTATGGCCGGGTCATAATGGAAAATGATTTTTTTTCTGAATAACTTGGCTCTTGTATGATATACAAAGAGTCCATCGTAAAATATAGAATTATCTAATAAGTATCCTACCACACACATTCACAACTAATAGTTGGGCTAGCTCAATCTGCTTGATTCACGTGTGATTTGTTTCTATAATCTATATCTAATCTAATATAACAGACGGACAATATTTGATTGTAGGATCCGAAACAACTGGAACAATTTAAAAAAAAAAAACCGGCCAAGTGTGAGTCAAACTCGCGCAATGAGGGTTCCGTACAATATGCTTCGTGAACACACACACAATGTGCAAAAAATGTTTTATTCAATTGACTAGCGCCATCTAGTGGTGTTTTAGTGAACTATTTCCCCAGATGACCTTATTATTGTGAGTTTACCACTTAATTTTCAAGTAATAGAATTCTTATTATTTTTCCTGTAATCTTCAAGGAATGAACTATATTTTGTAATTTTTTCAAAATTTTTGTCCCAGTAGTTTCGGAGATCAGGGGGGGGGGGAATGGTCAATTTTTGCCTTCTTTCGTGAATAAAATCAAAAGTATTGATTTTACCCGAACAAAAAAAAATATTTTTGAGATCCTCATAATGAGCCCTTTCATTTGATATATGACACAGTAAGGTTTGCAAAACTTTCTTTTAAAAATTTGTAATTGGGCCCCTCAAAATGACCCTTATTTCAAAAAAATCTTTATTTACTTTGCACATCCGTGTTTGGGTCATAGGTTTACACTATCTTACCAAATTTCATCTAATTTGGTTCTGTAGATTCGGAGAAAATCGGCTGTGACAGACGGACGGACGGACAGATAGACGCTCGAGTGATCCTATAAGGGTTCCGTTTTTCAACTTTTGTACGGAACCCTAAAAATCACCTACAAAAAGCTAATTTATCTGCGGGTGACATAGGCTGTAATCTATGCGGATGAAGTCGCGAGTAGCGCTAGTATATTTATATATTTACTTAGACTGCTAATCAGTTTACAATACCGCTGACAATGCACACTTGCCCTCATTAGGGATGATGCACTTAGTTCTGCACAGATAACGGGTTCAATACTTCGGCTAGGCCTTGAGTCTTGGTAAATATGTTTTTATCCTTTAACCTGACACACAGCTGCAGCGTGTGTAGACTATAAATAGTAAACAATGGACTCTGCATATATTTTTAAAGTCTCTCTTATCTGAGCATTTTCCCAGTTGTCCGCATCTTCAGCTAGAGTGCTTCAAAGGGTCCGCTTTCCAGCTTTTTCTTCTCCACTTCGCACGGTTTTTAGCATCCTTGCATGTGAGACCATTGGCACACAGAAATACATACAGTTTGGTGTAAGTAAATTTTTATTTCCTGAAGAGTGGGGCACCAAAAAGGGCTTACATATGTGAGCGCTAATAATGCTGGCTGAGTGGTTGGTTTGGTATCCTAGTGGGCTTAACATATGTTAAGCAATCCTGGATTTGGTCCCCATTGGGATGGGTGACCGAAAATATCTCGAGCTCCTCCGTGTGGAAGGCACATTTAGTCGTTGGCCCCGGCTATCAGCGTTGATCAGCTATGTCAGATGCTTAGCTTGAAATATCTTACACCGGTCATTTCCACACAAGAAAAACAACAACTTAAAACATCGCAACAAGGTGTTGTGAAGCTAAACGAAAATACGTTTATTCTCACGCAGAGAACAACCCTATTAATAAAGTTTGGAAGAGGCGGCTAGGCACAGAGCAATTTAAGATAACTATGTCTTGTCGCTCGCCGAGCTTCATTGAAATTGCTTGCTCTCAGCATTACATAATGATAAGCGTTTGTAATTTGGTTCGAACTATACTGGCCTACTTAGGTAGTAAGCGACTGATAGACCAGCTTGCTTCGTGGCGCAGTGGTGAACACGTCAGCTTGTTACACGGATATCGGGTTCGATTGCTGCGCCCCGCATCTTCCTAATTTTGTGTACATACTACGCATCGACTCGCACGATGTTCTGAACTGCAATAAAGTTTAGCATGAACTGTGCCTCATTCACAGGTTTTTATCTGCGGTTCTGAAGCTTCCCAAGGAGAATTCGTCAGGCAGGCAGAAGGACGTGAAACTTTCCATCAAACAATATTACAGCATTAATGTTGTCATATAGGAATTAAATTAAAATTGCCATAAAAATCAAATACTTTATTTAGGACTGAGTCAAAGTGACTCACTGTTATAAAGTATGTACTCGTATGACACATCAAATATTTTTTATCATTAAATAGAAGGCATGATGCCGATTTCCTTTTGTATGTCGCTAAACTGTATCACTTACGTATTTTTTAGCCTGTATCGCTGTCTTATTTCAGTCTACTCTATCTTCGATCTTTGATACTACTTGTTAAACTTTACCGTACTCACCGATACTTAATATCTAAATATACTGGACATTGGCAGAATCACTGTAATCTCGGTGGAAGCCATAATATAAAACAAATGAAGAAGTACGTTTTCAGGGCGGTTGTCGAGGATGTCACGGCACGAATTCACATGTTGCCATGTCATCATCATCATCATTGCGTGTAGGTGACACGGTCAGTCGACCTTGCACACGCTGGTGTCAGAGTTCTTCGGAACCGCCTCTCGGCCTCTGACGTGGTTCCTTTAACAACTACCAGATGTTACCATGTGATGTCATAATTATGACGGGCGATATCAGAGTGGGCTCCAAGATTACCTTGAAAACGTGCAGGTTGTAACAGCTGGCATATCCTTCGTTTCTTTTTCGTAAACGAGCATTATTATTTTGGTATCTTGTTAATTAATTCACCGTAATTTCACGATGATCGATCGTTGGTTTTGGGACAAGAACGCATCCAGCATTCAATTCAAGAGGGGTGAGAGGGGTGACAGATTTAGTATGAATGCTTCAACTACATTAGATAAATAAATCTTACTTAACCATTTAATCAAATGGTTAAGTATTCACTGCTAAGAGAAAAAAATGGTTTTGGTTCTTGCAAGAAAATTTACCACTGTAATATGATACCCGTCCCTCCCTCATTAAAAGTACAACTAGCAGCCCTCCCCGCCTGCGCCGGGAATTTATTATACTTATATACCTTCCTCATAAATCACTCCATCTCTTGCTGAAAGAAGGGTACAGACAGCGGAAGCGAGTTCATTTTGTACTATGTAAGGATATGCATAACGTAATTATGTGAAACAAAAAGCAAGTTTGTATAGCGGCTACCTAGAGGTAGTTTCTGTAGTGCGTCGGGACAGGAATGTTCGTACTAGATCTACACTATTCAACGTTTTGCAAATTCAACTTTTCAGGCCTGAAGGATTATTTCAGTCACTATTAAATTAGTTGTGAGTGCAATGTTGCCGAAATGTCAGACGTAACTCGAAACCAAACCAACCGTTAGTCCCGCAGTAAAAATAATTTGATGAAGCTACTTTGAAATTTATTTACTGGGAAACTGCATTATAGATTTGGTCGCGGCCCCCCTAGAATGAGAGCCCTACCTATATTCGGCGTGGTTACGGGCCGTGCAGTGTGCCTTCTCAATGAATATGTAATGGTGTTATTAACAGCTAATTTGTTATCTGTCGGCGTAGGCAGGCCTCGTAGGCGGGTTTTGTCTCGCTGAATTGTTTGCGAATTGTTAATGGATGGCTGCTTTTCAAAATTATTCCTAGTTATAATAAATACTATGCCGTGTGGTTCCCGCAGAGTAGAATAGGACTACTCCAAGTCTTTCCGTGGATGTAGTAGAAGGCGACTTGGGAATACAAGCTAAACAAAGCATATACACATCAAAGGGACCTCCCCAACATCAAAGCTAGCAAAGAGCCTTGGTTTCAGCTTGAGCAAAATGTTATTGGTGCGGCTGTTCCATTTCTCAACCGATTTTCGTAAAATTTTGTGAATAGGTTCAATAACTTCATAGGTTTTTTTTAACGATTCAGTGTTGTATTTTTTCAAAATAGGGAAATTTGCAGTTCTAAGCGCCACCGACGAAATTGGGGCTTATGGTCGTTGTGAGTTCCCAATCACTGGGAACGAAATAAGAAGTTTTATAATTTTTTTTTTCATGAAGAGAATTTCACTTACAGCGTTTTCGGCAGAAAAGGTGGTTATTGAAGTCACAGGTTTTTTTCAGAGAGTATTTGGAAGTCTTAGGTTCGAATCTAGGCGGTGTTTGATCTGGTTCTTTCTTTCGTAATTTTTTTTCGTCTGGTATTTTTGCAGGTTTCTTTTTAAATTAAAAATACATATACACATACATACCATAACGTCTTTTTCCCTTGCGGGGTAGACAGAGCGCAGGTTTCAATAACCTAAAGGCCAAGTTTAGAATAATTAAGTTTAGAATATCGTAAATTAATTAGTGTTTGGTATAACTTCTTTATTTTAAGGGGCGTCGGGGATTTAAAATATCCATAGACAGATTCGCGAGGTCCACAGCTCACAGAGTATTTAATTTTAACTATTACTACTTGCGCCCCAAATAACTGACACATTGACCCGATTGATAAACTATCGGATAGCATACTACGCTGCAATAATGCACTAATGTCATTACTAGCTAGTTGTCTGTGCATATCTATCGTCGAATAAGTACTATAGTTTGTATGTTAAGTTGATGAAACTAAAGTTATAGTGTCATAAAACTGGCAACAGTTAAAAAGTGTTTAAATTTTGGTTAATATATTAAGACTTTAATGTAGCAAATAAATAGACGAAATAAATATAAACGATAAATTAAATTTATGAAAAATTAAATGTTTAACGGATTAAATAAAGTAGTGTAAAGTAAAAATAGATATAAAAGTTTTAGAGCATCGTGCAACATAAAATACAAAGTGAACGTAGTATACGCAAAATTTTAAAAATAAACAGTAAGAGTGTAGTATAAGCTTGATTGTAAGATGATATAGACTTAATATTCCGTAAAAATAAACATAAAAGTTTTAAAACATCGTGCAACATAAATTCAAAGTGAACGTAGTATATTCAAAATATTGAACAAACAGTGCGAGTGTAGTATGAGTTTGATTGCAAGATGAAATAGACTTTATATTCCTATCAGTTCTAAAGGCGAGTTTCGGTTAGTTTCTGTAAACAGTTTCAAAAATACAATTTTTTATCAGTTTAAAGGAACTATGCTTCAAATAATATTCACAAGCTAGACTTTTGATACAAATTCAGTGTCAATGGTTAGAGAAACATACCGCAGGCTGCTCTCAACATGTCAGTGCACAGAGGAGGCGCGGGAGACTTTCGTTATTGTTTTTATTATTGCGCCAGCACCGGGTTCGAGATATACGATCTGGAGACCTCGCAAACCATAGCCAAGCCCAGGTGAGTATGTAGTTATAGAATTTCGTCCTATCATTATACTTGTTACTACATTGCCGTGTGGTTCCCGGCAGAGTAGAATAGAACCACTCCAAGTCTTCCCGTGGTTGTCGTAGAAGACAAGCTAAACAAAGCTTACAAACATCAAAGAGACCTCTCCAACCCGTCTGGCCAGCTTGGAGAGTGCTGGCAAAATCCTCTGACTGTTCTAGGTATACATGGTCATTCTCCTGCAGAGGAGACTAAAAAGACCTGATGATGACCATATAATTAATGTAATTAAACGTATAGAACGGAATCTCGCTGTCTACCCCGCAACATGACGGGCATCTTACCCCCGTTCTCGGGTGTTTTCGTAAGTTTTGAAAAACAGGGATAGCTGCTACTGTTGCTAGGCATCTCGTATACGGGCTTGATTATAGTAATTACTTGAATTCATTCTGCGGCAGCAACACTGATTTTTAAGTCATACATTGACGCGTGCACGGATGCAGTTTCATTTGTAGTTGTAGTAGCTATTAGGCATTAATATCACTCTACTTGTATGAAACGTCAGCTTTTATATTCTCCGTCGCTGTCGGCCGTCCAAGCAGGAAAGACCCACACATATTGTATACGTTAAAGAGAATATGCAAGGGTTTCTCCTTCTCTTATATAGGTTCATCCCGTTCTGACCACAGTCCATAATCACGATCAACGTCGAAAAATCGGCCCAGAAAATTGTGTTACAACGATTACAACCACGAATTAGCGCTCTGACTCGCTTTTAGACCATAGCTATCTAGATTTTGCATTGCCGTACTTATAGAGTTAGTAGTTAATGTTAAAAATTGAAGTCTTATAAAAACTTCAATCATAAATCAATCAATACATTAAATTCATATTGTTTAGAAACATCCGTTTTTTTACAGTAATAATTACTCGCAAAACAACTGTATTTCCGTTTACTTAAACATTTTATTAGAGGTATGTGCGTACGTAAAGAAATATTTATAGTAATAATGTGAATATCCTTGTAGTTATCATCATTTCGTGTCGGTGGCACGGTCAGTCGACCATGCATCATCACCTTGTAGTTATGGTACGTATGTACGGTGCATCTGCTACCACCATTGCCTGCACCGTGTACAGTGCAGGTATATACCATCCATGTATGTATAGTAAGCCTCGTCTTAGCCCAAATAGAACCGTTTAAATTTTTATATAAGATATATTTACCCTTATCGTTATCAAATTGCATGTGTGCAAGCGGGACACCAACCTGCAGTATTTCCGTCTCTTTCTTTACCAAAAGCTACTATGGGTATACTCAGTCCTTTACTAATATAAGGTTCAGACTCCAGTCTCTCACAATCTTAGCATAAGTATACAATTTGTACCAAAGTTTGTATTTGTGCGTATAGATATAGATTGGAGAGAAAAAATAAAGCATTTTTGATTTTTTTTGAAGGTACTTGGTATATACCGAATCCAAAGAGCATAGAGATATTATCTCCATCTGCGTATTACATTAGCTATCAGTACATTGCAGCAATCTATCCTGAGCCAAATCATCGATATAAATAGAGATCACAGATAACCGTGCACAGGGTCTGTTTGTTTATGATCAGTGATGTCGGAAACACGTTTACTTGGGGATAAATGCTTCTAAGAGCTGATACGGAAATAGAAATTGTTAGGACGTCTATTATACGACGAATTACGTCAGCGTACCACAGGTAAATAAGAACACGAAAGGGTTTAAATCCACAGAACTGTTTAAATCCCTACGAACCTCTTTAAAAGCCTACGAACGAAAATATAACATTCTTTTTGAAATTGACAATATTCAAATCCTGGGCGCAGTAAAGTGTAGGTACTTTCAAATTGTATTATTGCAGTTTTAATTTTCTCAAATATTGGTGTGATGGTTTCTTTGACGACTTTGCTCTATCTCCGTAGATAGTGTAGATACTTCTACTCCTATTAAATTAAGGAATAAGATGTGGGAAGAAAGTTCAGGCCGGAGGGCAGCTGAAGCCGATTTGCTAACTCGGTGTACAACGATTTAATTGTCACTGTAGCATCCATTACGGTTTTCATACCTTAAATAAAAGTAGTCATTTCATACCGAAACCGTAATGAATATTGAAGTTACTATGAAAATGACGTACACCGTAGCTGTCAAAAGTTAGCAAATAGGCCTGCTGGACTTGAACCAGCAGTCTTTACTCTTTGTACGAGTACTCCTACAACGAGTAAAGACTGCTGGTAAAAGTACTGCCGTGTGAAATTTTTCTCATCATCATCATCATCAGCCTATAATCGTCCACTGCTGGACATAGGCCTCCCCAATTGCACGCCATCGAGATCTATCTTCGGCTGCTCGTAGTCTAAATTTTTCTACTATATCTTATTTCTTAATGTAATAAAAGTTTATCAGAAGAGTATATAGACAAACAGAACATTGTGAATGCATTAAAAAACCTGTAAAATATCTCTACATAGTAGAATAACGTTGAAACATGAAACCCATTTTCCATACAAACGTCTGACAATAAACTTGTAACAATCAGTACGAGTGGCACAACCTCAATCGATAATTTTAATGATATCAATCAATCAATCGTAATTTTGATGTTCCGGAACGCGCGTGTGCGTATTGTTATCGTAGCGATAATTATGACGTAATGTTTAGGAAACTAACACAAATACTCAAAGGCAACTATAACATTATTAAAGTATGTAACAACGGGTTGCTCACGTAAATAGTCAGCTACTGGCCGACATGTTTCAACCTCATCCGGAGGTCTTCCTCAGGGCGAATGTGAATTGAGACGCGCGCACGGTGTCGTCCCAATCCGCACTCTACGGGTTGTTACATATTTTATATAATGTCTATATCTCACGTTAGTTTTAATCAAAAAAATTATAACATTCTCATATCTCGTTCTATCACTGTCTATATGTAGCAAATAAGACAGTTTGCACTTTGAGTTAAATTATTAAGTGTGCTTTCGCCACCAGTTCATCATCATCATTTCAACTGCATGAAGTCCACTGCTGGACATAGGCCTCTCTTAAGGATTTCCAAAATGACCGATTGGAAGCGGTCTGCATTCAGCGTTTCCCTGCGACCTTGGTCAGGTTGTCCGACAACCTGCAGGCCGATTTGCTAACTCGGTGTACAACGATTTGATGGATGCTCATTACGGTTTTCACATCTTAAATAAAAATAGTCATTTATACTGAAGCCGTAATGAATATTAAAGTTACCATGAAAATTATGCACACCGTAGTTGTCAAATTTAGCAAAAAGGGTGCTGGTCGGTGGGTGGATCGCCACCAGTTCATGCAAACTATTGCTGGCCAGCGCCCACCCACTACTGTTAGTCCCGTCATGCCCGCCATCAATAGTTAATGCATGCGACCCTTGCCGATGTTGCTGCATCCGTTGAGGTTGCCATGAACCGTATTAAAAGAAACAGTTAATCAGTGTTGTGTTTGTTTGTTTACAGAAACGGCGTGAACGTCGAGGGCTCAACACACAGACAGGTGGTCGACCTGATCAAGTCTGGCGGCGACTGCCTCACTCTCACTGTCATATCTGTTACTCCGAGGGTAAGTGCTCTCATACCTATTATCCAGACTATTTAGATTATTATTATAAAAAATGTCTTTGTATGTTTGTTTGTGATGGATGATTAAATTCAAAAACTATTGTACCTATTTAAATATGACAATGCAAATTATGACAGAGCGTCCGAGAGTCCCCAAAAAATGTTTTTCTTCATAGGTTATTTTAATTAAATTACCTTTCCTAGCTTAGCCGTGTGGTTACCGGCAGAGTAGAAAAGGACCACTCCAAGTCTTCCCGTTGATGTCGTAGAAGGCGACTTAGGAAACGCAGCTAAACAAAGCTTATAAACATCAAAGAGACCTATCCAACCCGTCCGGCAAACATGGACAGTGTAGGCCAAATCCTCTGGCTGCTTGACTAATGTATGGCTCTGGTCGTATAGAGAGGGTCGTGCCTGCAGTGGAGACTAAAAAAGACCTGATGAAGAAAATTAAATATTTTTTAGGAAGCTGAACGCCTAGAGCCATGCGACGACGGCTCCGCACCAGTGGGAGTGATCGGCGGTGCCGCCAACTCCCGCGCCACTGTCTACCAACGATACGACTACACCGACAAGCGGTCATTGCCCGTGTCCATTCCAGACTACCGCGTGGTTATGGAGCGAAACACGGGCCGTTCGTACATAGCGTTCAATGTACACATGGCAGGGCGACATCTTTGTAGCCGGCGCTATAGAGAGTTCGCGGCTCTGCACCAGCAGTTGCGGAAAGAATTCCTTGGTGAGTGTCTTACTTCGTTCCCATTCCAGACTACCGCGTGGTGATGGATAGGAATACGAAGCGTTCGTACATAGCGTTCAATGTACACATGGCAGGGCGACACCTTTGTAGCCGGTGCTATAGAGAGTTCGCGGCTCTGCATCAGCAGTTGCGGAAAGAATTTCTTGGTAAGTGTCTTACTTCGTGTCCATTACAGACTACGGATCATGGTACGTTCCTTTGCGTTCGATGTACACAGGCAGAACGTCATCTGTGCAGTAAACGCTATAGACAGGTTATTACACTGGATCAAGACATGAACTTAAAAAAAATTACAGCTTACATCTGTTTTTCATCAAGTTTCTCGTGGTTTCCCCACAACAATATTAGTTTCTTTCGGAACTCTACCGGGCTACGTTGGGCCTAATTTCGGTGACTGCAATGCATAGTTTCCTTTGATACTCTACCTTACTAAGCGGGGCCTATTTTGCTGAATGCATGAATGCTGCGTGCATTGTCGTTTTAATGACCAACACCAGCTTGTTCTTGACTGATTTCGAGACATATCATAAATTCTTATTCTGTTTCAAACGCATTGAACTTTTTCTTCCACAGAGCTAGTAACATTTAGTAAATGTAATCATCGATTGCAGGATTCAACTTCCCGAAGTTGCCTGGCAAATGGCCGTTCAACCTGAGCGAGCAACAGCTCGATGCGCGCCGGAGGGGACTTGAACAGTATTTGGAGAAGGTCAGTTTAGTTTCAAGCTTTTGGTTTGAATGTTTCACTTCGTATGGTCGCCCATCTTCGTCCGGTTCAGACCAAAATAGGAGTTTTAGAGATAATAATCCTCATATTCCATCAAAAGCATCGTGAGCTTAGTGAGTGAGCATTAGAGACGGCACGTAAGTAACGTGCGACTTAAAAAAGTAGTAGCGTATCCTGATTTTCAAAAAATTAAGAATTTCTTAGCACGGGGGAGAATCGCAGGGACGCTGTATTGCGGGGAACGCTGCGAACGTTCCGTTTTGTACGTTAGTTCTATGTATTATTAATTCTAAGAAATAGTTTTGCTGTTTTCCGTGAAGTGCTTCTAGAAACCCCCTGGTTATGAAAGGTGCAGACTATTGTCTTAGCCGATGCACCGTAAATGAAGACACAATGCTAATAAGCTAGGTGTGAAGATACAAGCCAGTAAACTGGTGTATTTCTCTTGTTAAGAAGCCGGCGACCAATGAATTTCCCATACAAACTTAATACCAAAATAATTTTTAGTTCGAGCATATTTCAACACAAATATGCTATTATTTGTATTAAGACAGTATTTATTTATGTTCCTGTTAAACTTTTTTTTTCAAAATATTAACGTACTTACATATATTTGCGTTTTAATTTCGTTCATTTTTACGACATTATCGACATATTTTCCGCCTATTTGTTTTGTATTAAAAACTAAACCAATCATTATGTAATTATAATAGAAACACACCTTATATTGTCTAGTTACGCAATGTCTGAAAGAAAATGAAAATATAATCAATTTTCATTCATCATTTTTGGTATTCACAAATACGCTCAAATTAGTGAGAAATTTTGAACAGCCATCTAGCTGTTTCCTCTCGCACGGGGCGGACGCGGCGGCTGTGCGGGGCGGGACGGGGGTACGATACGCATGCGTAGACACAGTTCGAATGTGTGTGTGCGTTGGTGCCGTCGTTGTTCTTTTGATTATTTCAATAAACTGTTGTAGTTTATTTTGGTTTTCGAATTCTCGATAATGGACTTCGAAGTGTGGGATGTATCACACAGTAAGTAGGTACATATTTTTATCTGAAGAAATTAGAATATTACTCGAATCTTTTTTTTCCTTTTTGGGGTGTACGTCACCATAGTGACGTCATTGTTGAAATCCGTAATGGAAGACGCGACTTTTACTGGAAAATCGACTTAGGTCGTTTCATAGCTTTTTCAGGGTGTAGATTTCGAAAATGACGTTAGTTTGAAATCCAAAATGGCGGACGCGTCTTGTCACACAAAATCGACAAGGTTGTCGTTGGATAGGTTTCTTGAGGTGTAGATTTCGAAAATGCTGTCAGTTTTGGAATCCAAGATGGCGGCTGCGACTTTTTTATGCAAAATCGACATGGGTACCGTTATATAGGTTTTTCGGGGTGTAGATTTCGAAAATGACGTCAGTTTTGGAATCCAAGATGGCGAACCCGATTTGTCAAATAAAATCGACATGGGTGTCGTTGTATAGGTTTTTCGGGGTGTAGATTTCGAAAATGACGTTAGTTTTGGAATTCAAGATGGCGGACGTGTCTTGTCACACAAAATCGATATGGGTGTCGTTGGATAGGTTTTTCAGGGTGTAGATTTCGAAAAAGATGTCAGTTTTGGAATCCAAGATGGCGGATGCGACTTTTCATGCAAAATCGCCATGTGTGTCGCTGTATAGGTTTTTCGGTGTGTAGATTTCGAAAATTACGTCAGTTTTGGAATCCAAGATGGCGGACGCGTCTTGTCACACAAAATCGACTTGGGTGTCGTTGGGTAGGTTTTCCGGGGTATAGATTTTGAAAATGATATCAGTTTTGGAATCCAACATGGTGAATGCGACTTTTCATGCAAAATCAACATATGTATTATTCCTTAGGATTTTGATGTGTAGATTTCAAAATTACGTCAGTTTTGGAATTCAAGATGGCGGACCCGATTTTTCAAATAAAATCGACATGGGTATCGTTGAATAGGTTTTTCGGGGTGTAGATTTCGAAAATGACGTCAGTTTTGACGTCATTTTCGAAATCTACACCCCAAAAAACCTATACAACGATACCCATGTCGATTTTATTTGACAAATCGTGTCCGCCATCTTGGATTCCAAAACTGACGTCATTTTCGAAATCTACACCCCGAAAAACCTATACAACGACACCCATGTCGATTTTATTTGACAAATCGGGTCCGCCATCTTGGATTCCAAAACTGACGTCATTTTCGAAATCTACACCCCGAAAAACCTTTACAACGACACCCATGTCGATTTTATTTGACAAATCGGGTCCGCCATCTTGGATTCCAAAACTGACGTCAAATTCGAAATCTACACCCCGAAAAACCTATACAACGACACCCATGTCGATTTTTTTTGACAAATCGGGTCCGCCATCTTGGATTCCAAAACTGACGTCATTTTCGAAATCTACACCCCGAAAAACCTATGTAACGACACCCATGTCGATTTTATTTGACAAATCGGGTCCGCCATCTTGGATTCCAAAACTGACGTCGTTTTCGAAATCTACACCCCGAAAAACCTATACAACGACACCCATGTCGATTTTATTTGACAAATCGGGTCCGCCATCTTGGATTCCAAAACAGACGTCATTTTCGAAATCTACAGCCCAAAAAACTATGTCGATTTTGCACGTCTTCGATGAAGGAACGCACGCACACATTCTCACTATCGCGCGGAGAGTGCCGGGCGCGGCGCATGGTTAGCCGTCGGCCCGCTCGCGACGAATGAGATAGCGATATGTCCAACAAACTTAGGCGCTCGCCTCAAATTCGATTTGAGCGGGCGGTCCGCCGGCTTCTTAATTATTGACAACAGGGGCAGCTAAGCCTGTTTTAAGAGTTATGGGGACGCCATATAGCGGGGGACCCTGCGAGTTTCCGTTCTGTACATTTTTACTTGTTCTTTGGCAGGTGTGCGCGGTGCGCGTGATAGCAGAGTCTGATGCCGTGCAGGAGTTCCTCACGGACTCCGACGACTCCTCCAACCCCTCGCCCGTCGAGCTCAAGGTCCTCCTCCCCGACAAGGAGGTGGTCACAGTCTCCGTGCTCAAGTCTACCAACGCGGACGACGTGTACCGGGCAGTCTGCGAGAAGATCAGCCTGCCCAAACACGTGCACAAATACTTCTACTTGTTCGAGATACAGGAGTACAACTTTGGTGAGTTTACTTCTAGTGTCTCGTCTTAAGGTCTTGTTCTGCTACTGACAGGGAGTTGGATATTATTGTCTGTGTTCAAGTCTAACTGATGACGTGTACCGGGCAGTCTGCGAGAAGATCAGCTTGCTCAAACACCTGCACAAGTGCTTCTACTTGTTCGAGATACAGGAGTACAACTTTGGTGAGTTTTTGAAGATTCAAAGATTTGTTGCCGTCTCAGTGAGTTTTTACGTCAAAAGTTTACTTCTTAGTGTATCTTGAGATATAAAACGAAACCCTACTTATAAATAAGGTCGTTACCAAACCTCCTACCGTTTTGATAAGCAATGACAGTCAGAACCGTGGTGTTGGAGTTGTCCATGGGCGGCGGAGATCACTTGCCATCAGGTGAGGGTGGGAGTTTAGGAAAAAAAAAGACAACTATTGCAAGTGCGGCCGTGAGACTATCGTGTACACTGTTTTTTTTAGCTATTTACTACCCAAAGGAAGAATAGTTTTCATTTTATTATTAAACAACACAAATGACGTGTAATTAAAGTCCAAATATTTTGGACGATTTGTTAAATTAAATTTAAGACGATTTATTAATTTCAGAACGCAAACTGCAGCCAAACGAGTGTCCGCATTCGCTGTACATCCAGAACTACTCGACGGCGTCCAGCAGCTGCCTATCCATCCGCAAGTGGCTGTTCAACCCCAACCGCGAGATATCCGTCGTCAAGGAGGACAGCAAGGCTGCGGCCTTCATATTTTGGCAGGTGAGCCTTAAAAAAACGTAATGAAATAAAAGATAGGAGACTATATAAGATTTCAAATGAGTGTAATTTTATCTCTCTTCTTCTGTTTTATATTATGGCTTCCACCGAAATTTCAGTGAATCTGCCAATGTCCAGTATAATGAGATACTAAGTATCGATCGGTGTTGTACGGTAAAGTTTTTCCAAGTAGCATCAAAGATGGCGTATGTTCTTTGATGCCTCGTGGAAGTTTCTGGCGGCAAATCTATACGAGTCCATTTATCAGTCCACTTTAACTATTTCACAAATTGTTCATGAGCACGAGTATTTATAACACCAAACTACACCAATTTCATATTAAAAAGTCCACTAAAATAAATTTGCAAATTTGTCTAAGGCAAACTTCAACTGTACCCCTTGACTTCCTACCACAAAACCCTTTATCTCTCTGAGTTTTTTAACAGTAGAGAAACAGACTGTCAAAAATGGGTCCTTTCGACCGAAGTATAAGTTGTCAAACCATGCCCGGTTTGACAAGGTATGACTCAATAACTATAAGTCACTGAGAGTTCAAATTATACTCAAACGGTAAATAATTTCGTGTATTTCATAAAAGCATACCACAATAATAGCCGAAAAAGGCATCCTTAAGGATGCGCTAGTCGGGACCTCGAACTCGTCAGCGCACGTGGCTAATTTGCGTGCTATTTCGCTGAGAAAGGGATAGACTCGGTTTTGAACAGTGCGGAACTATTTACACTGATGTATAAGAACATCGGAACTAGAGTCTATTGTGTGCAAACACAAATATTGTTGAAAATCATAATCTTTGTCGTCTAAAAATTCGCGAGTATGCGTTTGGGAGAAGTGTTCTTGTGATAAAAAAGCTGAATGTTTTAATTAAAAGTAAAATTATAAAAAAAAATTAATAACCAAACTATGCTTATATGAATTTTGTTTTAGAGATTTTATACTCCTTCCGGTATTTAATTGTGCCCAAAGTTGCGTTAAAATTACGTGTTGAAACGGAATGTTCTGAGACTCATAACTTTTAAAGTACTTTAAAAGTTATGAGTCTCAGAACATTATTTTATTAACATTAAAGTACAAGTTTTCGATACGAAACTTCAACTCACTGTAATTTTGTATAGGTATTGTTTGTAAAATTGAAATCTGATTATAAACATCAATATGCCTTATCCGGTCGTATGTACGAAATTTGGTTGAGATTGGCTTAACTGTTGTAAAACTAAAACCAAACTACGTTTGTATGGGATTGCGGCTTTACGTGGGACTCTTAATAGGTTTTGTTTTGGCACTCTTAACCTTAAAAACATACGTATAGTCATAGCTGGGCACCTTCAATCAAATAGTTAAACGTTAAAGCGTTACATTTTCGAAGAATTAACGGAAGTTAACGTTAATCGTTAATCCGTTAATATGTGTGAAATTGCATCTTTATATCGTTGCGTTAGTGAACTTATAAAACCTGATGGTTTAGGTTCTGGAAGGTAACAGGTTAGGAAGAAAACAAACTACTATGTAATTACACAACAATCTACTGTATAATTCAATGTGTAATTTAATCGATTATTATAATAAATATTATAATTTAATGAGCGAGATAATTTGACAAGCTCCGTGGCGCAGCGGGCAACACGCATGGTCCCGGGTTCGATCTCCGGTCAGGTCAAGATGAAAAACGATCTTTTTCAGATTGACCTGGGTCTTGGATGTTTATCTATATATGTATTTGTTATAAAATATTCTAACGTTGAGTTAGTATCCCATAACACAAGTCTCGAACTTACTTTGGGGCTAGCTCAATCTGTGTGATTTGTCCGTATTATTAATCGGCGCTAAGTAATAAAATAATCAAACGAAACAAATCTCTTCGCAGTTTTCTTTCTCACTCGCACGCACCGGCAAAATATATGTAGTTTTGTTTTTGTTTCATTCGCTGCCACGCGCCGCCCGGCACTTGTCGTTTCATACTAGACTAAACCTGTTTTTCCCGCCGCGCCGCGGTGCCGTGCGGTAACGATTAGGTGTATTGGATTAACGATTAACGGACTTCTGCATAGTAACGGAAGTTAACGTGTCCGTTAACACTTTAAAAGTTAACTTGAAAGTTAATCCGTTAATCCAAATGTTAACTTCGTTAATTAACGGATTAACGAGTTAATGCTCAGCTATGCGTATAGTTATGGTATGTGTACCAAATGGATACGTGTCCAGGCGTCGCCGGCCGCTACTGTTTGTAGTGCCGCGAGCGCGGACAAACTTGCTCCAAGAGGCGCTACTGTGCTCTTGGGACTTTGAAAGCGCAGAAAACCGATTTGTTCTTTTGCACGTTAAATGAATTTACAAAAGTAGCTCTATTCATTTTGTGCTACGAAAAGTAAGGTTTGTTGATTTGGCACAACTATTGTATTAGGTATATAGCCTGTGTAAGTTTGGAAATAAATAAAATAAAAATAAATTTCTTGATAAAAGCCCTTGTGTGTCGTGCGCAGGCGGTGGAGGACGTGAACCGCGGCGTGTGCGTGGCGGGCGCGCGCCTCTACCAGCTGAAGGCGCTGCAGGACGTGCGGCGCGCGCATCACTACCTCGCGCTCGCGCGCGCCCTGCCCGGCTACGGCGCCATCGCCTTCCCGCCCGCCCGCACCGACTGCCGGGCCATGCCGGCGCTGGCGCTCACCGTCGGTGAGTGACAATGTACTGCCTGCCCGGCTACGGCGCCATCGCCTTCCCGCCCGCCCGCACCGACTGCCGGGCCATGCCCGTGTTACATAAAGAACTATGATAGTAATTATAGTGTTAAAACAGCTAACTCGCGACCTACATGATGTAGGGCACGGGTCGGCCAAATGTGCGTGTTATGCTCGAACAATATTGTAATAGTACATTACTGCAGAGGCCGGGAAGTAAGGGATTGCCGGACGAGTATAGTTTTCAAGGCCGAGCGTCAGCGAGGCCTTGACAATAGTTACGAGTCCGGCCATCCCTTTCCCGCCGAGGAAAGTATAGAGATTTTCTCAATAAATGTGAGGAAATTTAACTTAAAGTTACACATAAACTTACATGCCTTAAATATTTCCCCTTACTAGGTATTTGCCGGTAGTAATTTTTCCACTTTCAAGTTTCAAATTAGGCGAAGTAGGTACTTAAAATCCATTGCAGTGTTGCTTTCATCACTAAAACTCATTTTGAACCGTTTCATTTCGAATAAATAACCAACTTTGCACATATTGTTGTGGTAGAGCCACGCTACCGGCGAAAATCACTTTTGCTGGTAGCATGAATGGGCCGGCTCGTCCGGGGAAGTACCACACTCCCACAGAAAATCGACGTTTGAGTAGTAGTTTTACAGCTTCTATGCTTCGTTCGGTGAGTGAGAGCGCCGGAGGCCCATCCCCCCTCCCCTCTGGGGAAGGAAAAATGGGGGGCCGGCAGCGCTTTTGTCATACCCCTGGTGTTACATTAGTCCATGGGCAGCGGTGATCACTTACCATCGGGTGACCCGCTTGCTCGTTTGCCGTCCTATGACATAAAAAAAAAAAAAAAAAAAAAAAAAAAAAAAAATATTTACCGAAAACAATCAATGTCAATCAATTACTGCAAAGCGTTAATCACAAACTACGAAGAAGATACTATTACTAATATCAGACGACCGACTGCCGTATGTTTTCTCTAGGCAATAAGGATCATAGACAAATAATGGAGTGAGGGTGAAAATGAAAAAAATGCCATACAATTCCTTTTGAGTTTCTATGGGGGGCCATAAATTCAAAGTCAATTGACGTGTGTTCTATGCCCTAAAATCCGTAAAGGCAGTTTTTCGGCAGTGGCGTTAATCACTACGGGTATAGTGAAAATAACAGATCTCCCGAGTTTTTAATTTTTTTATTTTCAGTTGTCAATTCCAGCAAAGGAAACAATGCCCATAGAGCCCAGTCATATTTTTCACAAAAAATTTAATAGATCATAGATTATTGTTTTCTTCTCTCGCAACGAAAATTAAGCATATTTTCGTATGATCACATATCGATATTTTAATGAAATTGTAGTTATATTCACGTATTATATGCATTTTTTAAAAATGCAGTGGTAGTAAACTGGCTGTATGACAAGTGACATAATTTACGTTACATAGATTAATTAAAAAGTTTTGAGCAGCGGCCGGGAAGTAATTTTCATACTTATTTCCTGGCCTAGGCCGGCAATGCGATGAATGAGCCAAGAATTACAAACTTCCGGTCTTCTTTTTACTACAGTAATGCCTACATTTCCGAGCATGTTTGAGAAAAAACTCATTGCAGGCTGGACGGGCCTGAAGCTCACGGCATGCTGCGAGGCAGAGAGCGGCGAGGCGGGCAGCGCGGAGGTGCGCTGGGCCGGCGTGCAGCAGTGGGCCGCCGACGACGAGGCCGCGGCCTTGCGGCTCACCTACACGAGGCACGACCTGCAGCCCAGGACCATCGTGCTCTACACGCCATACGTGAGTGCCTGCTCTTCTCCCAACAAGATAGTACCATACTTTCTAAGTGTTTTAGATTTTCTTCTTCTGTTTTATATTATGGCTTCCACCGAAATTTCAGTGATTCTGCCAATGTCTAGTATAATGAGATACTAAGTATCGGTGTTGTACGGTAAAGTTTTTCCAAGTAGCATCAAAGATGGCGTATGCTTTTTGATGCCTCGTGAGAGTTTCCGACTGCAAATCTATACGAGTTCATATATCAGTCCACTTTAACTATTTCACAAATTGTTCATGAGCACGAGCATTTATAACACCAAACTACACCAATTTCATATTGTAAAGTCCACTAAAATCAATTTGCAAAATTGTCTAAAGCAAACTTCAACTGTACCCCTTGACTTCCCAACACAAACTCCCTCAGATTTTTCAAACTGCCTAGAGGCATCTGACATAGCTTGACAAATGCCATCAATTGATAATAGCATATAAATAGCACCACTTGTCTCCACCATATTACGAGAAACATAAGCACTATTCACAAAATTTATCTTAATCAAAATTAAATCAATATTTTTAGAGTTAAAACTTCTGCTAGTTAAAAAGTCTTGCTAAAATTGAGTAATAATTTTTAAATTATTACTCCGTTTTAGCGTTAACGCAGTCTGATGCCATCTTGTGGCATGTAGAAAAGTGCTAAAAGAACAAACTACGTACGTACTTCATTGTTACTTCCCATCAGGAAACATAGGGGCCATTTCAATAATTGAAAAATATAATTATATTATCGTCATCTGCGATAAGAATCAATAAAGTGTTTTAGAGATTTATTGAACGCCTTTGATTATGTTAATCTGGAGGAGATATTTTATACGTACTGTGTTAGTAAGCTATAAACTATTTTAAATTAAGTAGATTTAATTTAAAAAATCATTATTGCAAACATTCAATATGTTTTACAAATGTTTCAGATATAAATTTCTATTTTTTCTTATGGAGTTCCACAAGGATTAGTTTTCGGTCCTATTCCATTTATATCTCATCAATACATAATTGTTTTTTTTTCTTGCAGTATCAATTCCTGTACAATGGCATGAATCGAATAGTAGAGGAAGCCACATTCTAATATATAAAGTTCTATTTTTTCATATGTTGCTCCATAAGTATCCGTTTTCGGCACTATTCTATTTATGTCAACCATTATTTTTTTTTCTCTTTTCTCTTGCAGTATCAATTCCTATGCAACTGCATGGATCGAATAGCAGAGGAGGCCACATGGCCCGACACCGGCGACTAAGCTACACGTCAAGAGGTACGAGGTTATACGCCATGACGCGCGCTTTGGTAGGACATGTTAGTACTGGCAACACTTTTCACTTTAACAAAACTCTCAAATTTAAAAGATATTTTTAATAATAAAACTGCTTTAACAATCGTAACTCTTAAATGTGAAAGAAATTTTTAATAATTAAACGTTTTTGGACCCGATGGACAGAATAAAATTATCACAGCAATTCTTAAAAAATGTGTCTAAAGCCTTAATCTAAATTTTAACACTTGCACTAGAAAACTTAATACGTTTTCTAGTGCAAGTGCCTCTACAGGCATACCTGTAAAGGTAAAAGATAAAGTCGCTTCGCGAGGGCAGAACATACAACATACGAGTACAATGGGGTCGTCTTATCAAAGGGAGTTAATTTGAAAACGAATTGGCTGTAGGAAGAAAATGTTCGTGCGACGAAAGACGCTGTTACTATAGATAAGCTTGAGATTATAACTATGACCAATATCTATCATCGCATCGCACCTCACACCATCGACAGGGAGTTCATCTTCACTTCTTAGATCCTAAATAGTTTCGCACAGTACGTTTTGAAAGGAACTATCTTCCATGAGATGTTAACATTATTAATATTTAAAATACGGGTCACTCAGTGCGGATTGGGACGACACCGTGCGCGCGTCTCGGTTCACATTCACCCTGAGGAAGACCTCCGGATGAGGTTGAAACATGTCGGCCTGTAGCTGACTTCATACGTGAGTGACCCGTATTTTACATATTAATAACTATCTTCCACGTATGCTAAAGTTGTGGATCGAGCTCTCTGCCATGGTTATCCTGAGAGACTACAACAACAGCTAAAAAGGGCGTGGAAAGATTCTTGAGGGTCGGCAACGTGCGAGTAGCACCCCTAGTATTGAGGTAACCCATAGGTTACGTCAGGTAACCCCTTTCCTGAATGCCTTTTTGCCTACTCAGTAGTATAAAAAATTAATGTTTGCAGTTTCAAAGTGACCAAAAATTCACAAGTTCACCTGCAATCTTAAATACAAACTGTTATACAGCCGACTTTATTACAATCCGTGTATTCGAAGCCATCAAGTGTTGCCAGCGTTGAGACATTCTACCAAGGCGGCGCGGTTCTTATTAATATAGTCTTAAATATTTATCTATATCGTTCCATCAGATCTATACTATTGTATATAGCTGTCTGTGGTTATGTGGTATATCGTTAGGGTCAATTATGTATGGATTCGTTAGATTTCTAGACGGAACGGCGCCATTTTTTTTTACTGAAAGTCTGGTTTTAATGTAGTGGAGGAAAGAATGCTTTGATTATGAGCGGTTATTGATCAACTTTTACAAACAGATTAACTTAGAAATTGCAATAAAGTGGCCGTCCATTGATCGTGCGTGATGTTTTATGGCAACTTTTTAACCCCTGGTGATAAATGATGACCCTTTTGATCATTTTTAAACTTATGCGCCTTTAAATACAATTATGTACATGCATCGTGGTCACAGCGAGATCTCGCTATATATGTATGAGACTATGGATTAATTCAAAATAAAAGGTTCGTGCTCAGTCTTTTATATATATATATAATTAGGTTAAATTATGTGGATTTAAAGTATCCCAAAATCACATGTATTTCTACCCACCTAACCCTTATGTGATAATTCGTCTTTTTTCTACATCCCTTATCCCCCCTTCGATCCTCACGATTAATGGACGATTCCAAACGTTTCGTGCCATATAATAAGGAAAGTGTTAAAATAAGCATATCAGTTCATATTCGATATGACAGGCAAAAAGTGGTTCCTTCTGGATGTTGCAAAGTTGAGATGCCTTTTGGCAGCTAGACAAATGTATTAGGTAATACACATCCGTTAATCTCTTCGCTATGTTGATCACCAGACGTACCATTTCCATTTTTTCATTGAAAATGGTCGCATGTTTATATATTATTTTGCCGTGAGAATAGAAAATTGCTTTATTCTGGCCCTGTTTCGTCGGCAACTATATTTAACTCTAACTCATACATAGTTAATTAATCATGTACTTACATTATTATAATGATGATAATATCGAATGTCATACAGTTTTTTTACAAGCTATTTTTCATTTTGCAATTTTTACAATCACGATAAAAAAATAAACTGGGGTATCTGATATGAATTTAGACGTTGGGAATATTCAATGAAATGACAAAGTGCTGAGAGTTGCGAGTGATTGAATGAGGGTTTTCATAATTTATTTTTTCCCCATGTGGCGGCACTGTATCGATAGGTTTTTTGTCAGGAGCTGTCAAAATCCACCAATTATAAAATTGATGATTAAACATGATTGATAGATTTTGACAGTAGCGGTCAAAAATACCTCTTGACCCAGTGGTGCCACCTGGGAAATACAGATTCCGAAAACTCTCATTAGTAATAAATGAGGTCCTAACATCTAAGGTTCTAATCATGCTGATTTCATGGGTGATGTTTTAATAACCATTTGTCTAGATAATCGAAAATTGAGGTTGCAAATAAGAAATGGGCCAGATTGTGTTCGTATTATAAAAACGTTTTCGGAGTATGCATACCGTGAAATCGGCAAGAAAAACTGAAATGAACCTTATGAAACACAAAAGATAAAAAAATACTTGGCTTATTTTAAATTAAATAGACAATTTTATAACTGATATAGGGGTAAGCAAAAGTAAGACGGAATTAATTTTATTAACCGCCTTTTACGTATAAGTGAGTATTTATGTAACCTTAGCGTAGGATAGTTAATTTGTTGGCTAAATTTTCCTCGCCTTTGTCGAACTTTATTCGTTGTTGTTGCGAAAGTGCTGGGTATGTGCGATTGGTTGTTTCATGGTATGTTTTTTGTTGGTCGGGTTTGACGCAGAATGTGCTCTTCGCAAAATGTACATTTATCATTTGGTTCACTCTTAAGAATTGGAGCTTCGCAAAATGGGCACATTTGCGTCACAAAGGCATAAGAAAGAGGCTAGTGAAGGGTGTTGGCTGTTGATCGTTTAGTTGGAATCGCTGACTACTGCGGTCTGTTTGGAAGACTATCGGGGTTAGAGTTTTATTGGAGAGTGATTAGCAATGAATTGTTTACATCAAATTTTTGATAGTAAAATATAACATCCGTGTTAGTTAATTTAATTTGTTTCAGTATACCAAACTTTTGGGAGATTTTATTCCTTAACTAAAGTAATAACTAGTTGAAAGTAACAGTAGCATGATATACCCAGCTATACAAATACTATGAAAATCCTTACATATCCATTAAAACATTTCTTATTGTATGTAGAGTTAATGTCGCTATATGTTTCGTTTGTTAACACATATACATTATAAATGTAGTTGTTATGGTTAGTACAAATGTATACAGGCGGTATCGAAGTGTCATATAAAATGTCCGAACTGTAAAATTGTATGGCAGATTGTGGTCGTATTTGATAATACTACCTGATTGTTACTCTCAAGAGCTTTGTGTACCTGTTGTATAGAATATTCTCTATTGGACTTCTATTCTAGTGGGGTAAATAACTAGAGAAAAGCCTTTTTTAGGGAGTATAGGCAGGCATGATTCGTAAAATAGCCGATGAAGTCAGGTACTTGATTTTTGATCTTTTACCCTCATTGGTAAAAACTGAAGTTTAAAGATTGAGGAACGTTAAGTTATTTTATTGAAAGTTTAGTTTACGTGACTTTGGTCGTGAACATTCATATGCAATGTAAAGTTGGGGATCGACGTTTCGCTATTTGGACATTTTGCGACTTTTTTCATTCTGTATAAAGAAAAGTTCAACCGGTACACAAAATTCTTATATTGTTTTCATAATCATTACAGAAATGCAGTATTATGTGAAATTGGGGATTATAGTGGGTGCCATAAGTTGAAAAATTGTGCTTTCATGTCAAACCTGTGCCTGACGTTTGGTAAAGAAGTAAAAACTCAGTTTTAACGAACTTAAACTGATTCGGATCTGACTGAGTTTTTGCTGTTACCGGGAACATTTAAAGATTTTTGAGGTAGGTTTTAAGGTACCTGTACCTAAAAGGCGTTTGGACCGCCTAAGCATCTTTTCGCTGTTCGTCTATCGACTGTATAACTGAAACGTCCTCCGTGGCGCAGTGGTTAATACGTCAGCCTGCAACACGAGTGTTCCCGGGTTCGATCTCCGGTCAGGTCATAATGGAAACGATATTTTTTAGATCGGCCTGGGTCTTGGATGATATATATATATACGACTATTATAAAGTATCGTTGTGTTAGTATTCTACGACACAAGCTACAGCTAACTATAGCGCTAGCTTAATTTGCGTTGCGTGATTTGTCCCTATATATTTATTGTTCGTCCTATTGCGGCGACATTTTAACATTTTTGCGTCAGACACAGGTATACAAAATATGTTTATAATTATCCATTCATATCCTAACCACTATGATTTTATATGTTAAGCCGTCATAGTATACGTTCAGTTGCTATTAGACATAGTATATGTATGTTACAGTTGTAATTTTTATTGGTATGTTGGCAGCACGGCTTTGTGATTGTTTCGTATTACGATGTTTTGTAAGAATTATTTGTATTAGATTGTTAGAGAAATATATTGTAAAATGTATGATACACTGTTGCAATGGCGGGAAAGGAAAATAATATGTTATTTTGTATCAGCATGGGTAACAGAATGCTTATTTTTCTGTCTGAAGGACTCTTTGATTAAAGTGATTTTTGAGGAAGTCTGAAATAGCCTACTCACAGAACAGGGAATATGACTGTCGCTCGCGCGTTACTAGAGATGCCATTTAAACACATTTCATACGAAACAAGCGTGTCAGGGGGCGGTACCTACAGTCACCTTGAAACCAAAAACCCAAATCCTCAATAGGTTTTGGGTTTTTATTTATTTATTTTATTTATTTATTCATGTACACATTAAACAGTAAAAGTTAAAGTTTTTCATTTTTTGAGCACGAACTGACAGGTTGAGTAAGTATGTGACTTTCGCTTACTAGCCGGGCGCGGGCTGACACGCGGTAATATCACGTATTATCAGTCACGCGAGCTACTTAAGTGCTCAGGGACATTAAGAGCGTATACTAGCAGTATTTTTTCAATATGGTTGGTTGTTATGGTAGAAAATAGAGAAATACGTTTGTATGGAACAAACGTATTTCTCTATTTTCTCGCTGAAAACTGATTCTAGAGCCACAATTCTTTTTTCATAAAATCTAGTACTAAAATAGGAATTATATAGGCCCCTATTTTTTATTTTTTCCAAAAAAACTGTTTTTGTACAATT
This sequence comes from Rhodophaea formosa, assembly GCA_963082605.1. Lineage (NCBI taxonomy): Eukaryota > Metazoa > Arthropoda > Insecta > Lepidoptera > Pyralidae > Rhodophaea > Rhodophaea formosa. Next base: position 19,550,487 of record OY720219.1, on the reverse strand, counting down.
TTTTTTTCTATTAAACAGGTTTTTAGAAAAAAATAAAACATAGGGACATACCTATTTTAGTAATAGATTGGATGTAAAAAAAATGTGCCTCTAGAAGCAGTTTTCAGCGAGAAAATAGAGAAATACATTTGTATGGAAAACGCACTGCTAGTATACCCTCTTAAAGTGAAGTAAAAAAGGGTTCTTCGGCTAAGTGCCAGAAACATAATTACATTGAGATTGGGACATGCCATTTGATAAAGATATTTGTGATATTTAAAGGGGCACACTAGGCACAGTAGCGACGCCAATCATTTTACTCCTAATACTTTACAAATAGAAAGAAATTCAAGAATGTAAATCATATAAGCACTAGTAAATAACCTGAAGTATTTTTGGAATCATGTTTAATATTATCAGAATCAGTGAGAATTATGAGAATCAGTTTACCGCCAAAAACGTTTCTCTTAATGACTGATTCTCATAATATTAAAACATGATTCCAAAACTTTACTAGTGCTTATATGATTTACATTATTGAATTTCTTTCTATTTGTAAAGTATTAGGAATTAAATGATTGGCGTCGCTACTGTGCCTAGGGTGCCCCCTTGAGTTTATTATTCACCGAAATTCTGCCATTGCAGTTGTGTGTTAAAATTGATTTTAAGTAGTTTTATTTAAAACTCTCATGACATCTTATGATGACAGTACTTAGTACCTAGATGTAGGCAACTCCCGCCCTACTGTATGCCATAATTAAGGGCCGAATTGGTTTGCTTCGGCCAATCGGAAGTTTCTCAAGTTTTAAACTTTTGTGTTCGATATGATTATGTTGTACTGTTATATTAAATATGCAACAACACTCACTTCTGTAGTAACTTTGTATGTGAGTAACCTGTTGTTACATAGGTATTTTAATGATGTTTATAACTCACGTTAGTTTGCATCAAAAAATATATTAAATCTGTAAGTAAGTATTAAATCTGTTTACAAAATGTCAACATAGAATAGACAGTGTTGCGAAACTGTAAAACCGCCTCCTCATCTTGACTCCTGCATGTTTTGTCACAGCAAAATATCTTTAATATAAAATATATAAAAACAAATTTTGTTTATGCGTAAAACTGCTACAAACGAAACTTTACATCTCGTCGGTCGCAGATAAACAAAACGATACAAATTTCGCCATGTATTATATTTTCCTTAATTATGCGATTGTCCGTTTCCCTCTAAAGCCGGATATTGTAAGTTAACAAATTTCTGGGCCGCAACAATTCAATGTTTTTGCCAACGAAACGCTAAGAAGAAGTTAACAAATGTAAGTAGAACATAATCATGTATGACATCGAAATTGTATTCATTGTTTATGAAAATTGTGCAATAAAATGAATGAAGCAGGTGACTAAACGCTACTATTGAAACTATGAAATTATTATTTATAATTTTGAACAAGTTCAGAGGCTGATTCTGGTCAAGAAAGGATAAGAACATAGATCTCAAAATTATTCCCGCTCACTCAATGATTTTTTTTACAAAGTGGGGAAAATGCGACCTATCTAGGAAATAATGGGGAATACTGTACGCCATAAAGGTTGTAGTTTCACTGTCATAATATATGCGCTTATATAATTGTGAGCGAGATAGAGAATTTAATGAGTTTTAATAGTAGGGTTTACACTTGCAATGGTGTTTTTTGATACAAATCTATTTATCCTATAGCTTATTTTACGTTTCGTAAGAATATGTACGTTTTTAATATATTAGAAAGAGTCGCAGAATAGAAGTTACAAATAAGTATTGTTCAGTCGCAAACTTTTTATGTAAGTATTTTTATTTGCACATTAAATCCATATTGAAATACATTGCAGAGACGATTTGTTTTAAAAGCATGAAAGAGATATCAACGTGAAGGATTTCGCTATTGCGAAAAAAATATGAAATGCAATAATTTTAATAGCAATCTGTTCATGAATCAAATTTGCTTATTCTCTATACTAGATTCCAGATGACATGTAAGTAGAGGATATCGAACTTTGTAATCATTATCGGACTGTTACATCAGTCAAAAAACTATAAAAGATAAACATAATATGATAATATTAATAAATGAATGACCGAGCCGGAATTTTATAAAAGTAATTAATTTTGTATGAAGACCAAAAGCCTGAAAACCGGCCCGAAGAGTCGTTTTGAACATTGACTGCTTGAAAATGAATGACTGTTCCAGCTAATTTGCCTCATTAAGTCACCCGTTCTAAAATATTACTTCTGAGTGTATACGAGTTTAACGTCCTGCTTTTGACGCGCTATCTGGCATCTACTATATTTATGAATGTTTATTATTTTTTTAATCATCATATCATTGAAAGTTTCGAATCATGTTATTTACTATCGGAAATCATTATCACTGTAAAATAACTCAAAACTTGTACATTATATACATTCCAGTTTGAAGTAGCTCTACACTCGTATAGATAATATTGATAATGTGTGGATCACATACTTCGTCAACTAAATCATTATGATGTATAGATTTTGCTTTAATAAATAAATTGTATTCATTTTGGTGTTTTATTTTAAAAAAGATGCTGCTTGAAGTAACTACACATTCATCTTATATCTAAAGTGTAATCCCGATTGCATACTCGTTGGTCGAGGAGCCCGATGGTCCAGTGGGTGTGAGCTCTATGAGCACTTACGTATGTTAAGCAACCCCTGGTGCAGTCCCTACTTGGATGGGTGACCGCAAGTGGCATAAAAGTATCTCGAGCTCCTCCGTGCTTCGGAAGGCACGTTAAGCCGTTGGTCCCGGCTGTCATCGTTGATGGCAGTCGTTAAGCTATGTCAGATGCTTAAGGCAGCTTGAAAAATCTGACACCAGTGTTGGCCACTTACACATACGAAAAAACAAAAAAAAAACTTCGGAGTCCGATATTTGCTGGTTTTTACGTTTGTTTACCCTATTTTTTCAATTATATGGCGAGTTTTTCCTAATATTATGCTAAGAGATATAATATCAGGCAAAGATAAGGCTACACAACTCTAGAAATATAACTCCAAAGAAGTGAAAAGAAATACTACATACTTCTAGAGCAGAGGGTGCCAATTTTTTTTCTCGTATCGACTACTTTCAAAGTTACTACTTTTACTGGTTTCTTTCAATCCCAAGTGCTGCTAGATACCGTATTAACAAAAGTGATTGTGAAGATTAGATCTATTGATGTAATATTGCTTCGCAGCTGAGTTTTAACATGGTTCTAACCCTAAATTCGGAGTGGTAACCATGCGATTGTCCATTTCCCTCTTAAGCCGGATATTGTAAGTCATCATCATTTCGTGTAGGTGACACGATCGGTCGACCATGCACACCCTGGTGTCAGTGATTTAGTTGATATTGTAAGTAGAACATAATCATGTATGACATCGAAACCGTATTATTTGTTTATGAAAATTTTGCAATAAAATTAATGAAGCAGGTGTCTTAACGCTAATATTAAAACTATATGAAATTATTATTTAAAATTTTGAAAAGTTAAGAGGCTGATTCTGGTCAAGAAACGATAAGAACATAGATCTCAAAATTATTCTCGCTCACTCAATGATTATTTTTCCAAAGTGGTTCTCTAAATTCGTAGTGGTAAAAATAAAAAGAACTATAATTAAATTTTATTCAACCAAAAATAAAACTTGAAAATATGTGATGAAAAAGAATTCGCTACAGGTAGGATTCGAACCCACGAGTCTTAGATTTGCGCCCTAAGGGCCCCATATATTTTTTATTTTAATAATATTCCGAGCATTGTAATGCTATTTTAAAACTATTTCATAAAATTAAAACCATTGTTTTTTTTAAATTGAGGCTATCTCTTTTTTTAACAAATCTGTCGAAAAGGCTGGACCACTTTGGGAATCACTGATCTAGTCGTAGTCATATTAATTCACCTCGCTGTTTCTATCAGGGGTAATTATTCTTGCCTCGTTCACATTTGTATAGTGAATTTATTTATTCTAGTAAGTATGTATGTACTAATTAATGTATTATACAACGCTCTACGAGTAGTCCAGTATGTCGAGCTCTGACTCAGGTCGAGCTACGTAATAAGAAGCCTGTATGAATTCGTAGTGGGATTGGACGTTCTATCAGACATCATTAATTAATATAATTTTAAAAATTGTAACAAATACTTATGTATGCATAGCCCTTCAGGCATGTAGGGACCAAAACTGGACTGAGTTTCTTTCGGCGTATTCTTCTCAGCAGTGGTCTTTCCGAAACACAAGTAGTTTTTCGATTCTACAAATTTTAAAAAAATATGACGTTCAAAAAGCGATACATGATATCCAAATTTGAATAAAATTTCTTATAATATTCAATATGGGCTGCTACTGTAAAACGTTAATCTGTCTACTTGACAACTTTTTGCATAGAGACTCGAACATAACGCTGTAATATTGACGTTTGCAATTGTATGTACGTACGTATGAGCCAACGTCTGGACGGCGTTAACTCGTTGGTCACGAGCGCGCGCCGCACTAACCATGGTTAGCGGCGATCATTACACATCACTAGTAATAGGTGAAGGTATTTTACACGTAAGACATCGGAGTTCTGTACATCATCTTTGGGATTTTAAACCACTATAATGGTCCAGTTTCAGACCATGATGATGATAAATGTACGCTTCCTTTTTCTGGTGCAATAAAGAGTTTTTATCTTATCTTATCTTCCACGCTGGTTTGGAAAAAAAGAAAAAACATAATGTACCAGCTGCTTCTCTTCCCATGCAGATCGTGAAAGCCGATCGTGGGAATGGGGGTCAGGAATCATGTCAATAGGCGATGCGGCTAGCGTTCCATCACTATTTTGATTTCGTTCTCACCTACATGTGCCCTTCATGGGATACGGAATCAAAATAGTGATGGGTTGCTAGCCGCACCGCCAATTTACACAATTCCTTAGATTTGCGCCCATTCCCTCGGTCGTTTTTACGGCCTGCGCGGGAAGAGAAGAAGCTGGTACACTCTACGTTTTTACGTTGGAAGAAGCAGTTATCTTTAATACTCACTTTTAGTGGTTTAAATATAAAAGTTAAATTTTTAATTTTTACAAAATTTGTGGACTGTACTAACTTTGTGTGAACTATATTGTTATTATACTGTACCATGTGAGCTCTATGAGCGCTTACATATGTTAAGCAACCCCTGGTGCAGTCCCTACTTGGATGGGTGACCGCAAAGTGGCATAAAAATATCTCGAGCTCCTCCGTGCTTCGGAAGGCACGTTAAGCCGTTGGTCCCGGCTGTCATCGTTGATGGCAGTCGTTAAGCTATGTCAGATGCCTTAAGGCAGCTTGAAAAATCTGACACCAGTGTTGGCCACTTACACATACGAAAAACAAAACAAAACACTGTACCATTTGTAAATCACTGAATAAAGATTTTTCTATTCTATTCTAATAATTCCCACTAACCCGATCGTCATTGATTCATCTGCATGATTCAGGGGGTCAGCCTGTCGATATGAACAACTTTTCCTATGGAACCAATGACGGTGACTTGAATTTTTTCGACATATTATAGATCCCATAGGAATAGTTGTCCATATTGACGGGCTGAGTCACCCATTTTAAGGGTATGTCAAAAGTCAATTTATACATGGCATATAAAATGCACGTATACATCATCTTTGGGATTTTAAACCACCATGGTGGTCCAGTTTGAGACCATGATAATAAAAGTGGATATACTCGAACGTTGTGGAGTCCAATTGGACTTAGCCAATACTCTTAAAAATGCGTTGGTTTGTATTTTAACGACTGAATCCTACAAAAGGATACAAACCATTGACCTATTTGGTAATGCTTCTGCCTAATCCCTTGTTGCCACATGACTGCTACCCTGACCTCATCAGATAAGATTCAGTTTTAGTGTCTGCTGGAGAGGATGCATGCCATCTAAACTAGTTTACTCGAACTGCACATAATGGCACGAAATAGTAGCGAAGATGGTAGAGTGCTAGGACAGCGCAGTCGGTGATTGAGAGGACTTAAGTTACATTTTATTGGTACCTCATCAACATCATCAGCTGTGAGAGGTCCACAGCTGGAAATAGGTCTCCCCAATCATTGGGGGATTTCGCCTTACTCACCATACTTTGCAAACGGGTTGGTGAGCACAGTTTGTTTGGCTTACATCATTTACAACGCTGCTCATTGGAACCGTGTTTTTAAGCGAGGTAAGGGTAGTAGTTTATTAGCCTGGGGGAACAGGATAAGGGTATTTGGGATACTATTTGCTCGGAAGGATTGGGGACGAGAAAGTAAGTAGCAGCTCAAGAGGAGAGGCCGGGCGCGCGTATCGGATGCCGTACTTCCAACCACTGGAAGGCATTTGAAGATGACACCAGCCCCCGTAGCATGGCTCCCGCGACGCCGTTTATATCGCGCGATAAACTATCTACTTCTCGCTCTTCAGTATTGCGAAAAACAAGATGGCGATAGTCGATAAACGTTGTCGCGCGTGCCATGCGGGGGCTGAGACCATTTATATGACCCTGTCTAAATGAGAGCTGCACAGGACAGAAATAGGTGACGTAAACGAAGAGAGGCCTATGCTTAGCAGTAGGCGCAAGGCTAAGATAGTGATGATGAAGGCGCCTCACAGGGACAGAGAGATGTCGACTATTTCTCACAAAATTCTACTTATTACTTCTAAAGTAGGAATAAAAATGCTAAGTAACCTGATCTAAGACAAGAATCCCGATAGTCTGGAGAGGCAGGAAGCGTTAATATCGTGACGAGAGCCGGCGCCGCGCTAACTATACTTACCGCATATTGTTACCGGCGGAATTAGTGCTAAGGACGAGATTACGAGACTGTGGCATGCTCTGGTTTCTCCTACTATTATTACGACACGATACGATGATATAAATATACGCCAAACGTCGTAAGGGAACGGTAATACGGTTCCGGTTATGTATATTAAACATAGATATATCCGGCCGATATACCTATAAAAAATAAATAAAAATAAAATAAGATTATTTCAAAAAGAATTTTATACTTTACACTTCGTGAGCATGTAAACAGTTACATATTTGTATTGATATAATTTTTTTTTACACTAACTCAATCAACAATATATTGATTTTGAGTACTAGACATTCACAACTACATAACAATTTTATCATAGGTATCTAGATTGTATGTAACTATATCTTCCATCTGCAGGTTCCAAGATGGCTTTACTCACTTTCATGAATAATAGATATGGTTGTCGTTTTCGAAGTATTTTGGGGTGCAAAATTATTTATTCCAATCACAAAATTACATCGTCATTTATGGGACGCAATGCCAAAAATTTCACATGGCTGTCGTAATCGCGGTATTTTTGGGTACAAATCACAAACATTACTTTAATAATGGGATCTGATATATAGCCGACCCCACTTTTCATGGTAATCTGGCATGGGTGTCGTTGTCCTTAAAAAGACAGGATGAATTTCCAGTAGCACAGTATGAAAACAATAAAATTAATCCTTCGTCAGCCCGAGATAATCTCAGCCAACATTAGTACCGCAGATATGCAAACAGATAAGTTAACAATGGCAAGCGTAATGTGGGAGTGTGTGTATTTATGTACTCTAATCTCTGGAACTACTTGCTTAGAGTACTAGAACGAAAAAATGTCCTGGATTCCTGAAGACTTCCAATTTTGGGTTCCTTTTTGGATTAGTTATTTTTTCATGTAAAACATCTTGAAGTATATCATATTGTTTTTTGTGATTTTGTCGTGTGGTTCCGGCAGAGTTGTAAAGGATCACTGCAAGTCTTCCCTTGAATGACGAAGGCGACTTAGGAAACAAAACCTTATCAATGCTTAAGGGAATGGGCGAATATCTTAGGAATCATGACAATCGATGCGGCTAGCAATTTATCACTATTTTGACCCCGTTCTACACCTAAAAGCCTACCAATATGCTAAACGTGGCTTTTTAAAGACCTGGGCTCTGTCTACTCTGCTAGGAAAAATACAACCTACGCTTTTCGCAAGTGATATGATATACCATTCATCATCATCAGGTCTTTCTAGTCTCCACTGCAGGGGCGCGACCCTCTCTGTACTACCAGAGCCATATACTAGATTACTTCAAATAAATTATTTTATAACAAATACATATATAGATAAACATCCAAGACCCAGGTCAATCTTAAAAAGATCATTTATCATCTTGACCTGACCGGGGATCGAACCCGGGACCATCCGTGTCACAGACCGGCGCGGAGCTCGTCAAATCTATATGTTTCTCTGTAAGTGAATATCTTTAGTATTCTTTTGGAAAAACAAATTCTTTAAACCCACTGTAGTGTACCTATCTACCGGACTCACTGGATCAAGCAAAAACCAAAACGAGTAGGTAGGTACCTAGATAGGTACTTATTCGTTTATTTTTTGTTGCGCAGCATCCGCATATCAATAGGTAAGTTACATTTTTTATTCCAATTATTACTATGTAACCTTTGAACCACAACTTTTTTGCTCGATATAAAGGGGTCATTGACCCTCTAACATTTGCCTATTATATTAAATTTATATTTGTCATATAGCCTATGTGCTATTCTATTGCATAGGCTTGTTACTATATTGATAAGTTTCATCAAATCCTTCTAGAAGTTTTAGTGTGGATGTATTGTATCATTTACTAGACTAACCCACCCAGAAGGATAGTGATGTTTTTCGCGAGTATGTATATATAGTATGTAAGTAAGTAATGTTTGTTCCATCGTTGCTTCATGTAGCCTAAACGTCTTTATCGTTGATGTGTGAGGTGTCATCAGATTCATATTCTTCCCCGGAGAGTCATAGGATATATAACGTCTGCAAAAAATCAGCATGGCGGACGTAAACTGTCAAATATGGCAGTCGGGTTTAACATTTTTTTTTCAAATAATGTAACTTGTTTTGTTTATTTGTTTATTTTATAAGGCACATAAAACAGATTACAACCACAACATAATAATAACAAGATATACTTAACATAACATTGCAATCCTATACTTGTGCACACAACAAGCTAATTAAATGAAAGTGACGCAAACATAATTGCAAATAAAAATTATCACAAGAATAAATCAAACAATTAAATCTGAAGACAAACAAAGAAAAATTAATAGAAATAAATAAAATTTGTATATTTAAATTTGTATTTACGTACCTAGTACATGTATTATACTTGTATAAATAATTGTGTTATAAAAATGGATGGATATACATAATTTACTCTTATGTGCTTTCCTACATCTTCGAATTCTGTTTTATTATTTTTGAACAATCTTGTCTCGCCTGTTTGGATGACAAAATAAAATGCGATAGTTCCTCGTATCGTATCACCAGCAAAGAAAGAGGTTACAGGGCCATTGATAAAATGTAATAAAATCGATATAAAAATGTAAACGATATATAAGAACAGTATATACTAAGCACAGTTTCTTTTATTTTCGTATTAATTGGTTAGTTCAGATTGTACCGATTTGTTTTATTTAAATTTTATATTCGCATTGTTAATAGAAACACTTTATGACCTCCATATAATAAGTGAATAAAGATCAGCTGCCCTGATAGAGCCCTAGGCCCTAGGCTACGCCGCTTTTCAATAAGTGGGCTGTATGATTCATCATTTCAGCCGCAAGAAGTCGACTGCTGGACATAGGCCTCCCCCAAGGATTTCCAATATGACCGGTTGGAAGCGGCCTGCATCCAGCGTCTTCCTGCGACCTTTATTAGGTCGTCCGACCACCTGGTCGGTGGGTGTCCAACGCTGCGCTTGCCGGTACGTGGTCGCCATTCAAACTCTCTACTAAATAGTATTTGGGAACGACCACTGTTAGAAGGAACATTATAAGATCTTCAAATTTTACATAAGTTACATCTGCTGACATAGTTAAAAAATAAATTTTAATTAAGAAATATCGAACCCTAGAAATAAAGATTTTTTAATTTTGCACCCGTTTGCCTCACGGCAAAAATAAGTATATCTACCTAAAAATAAAAGAATTATGTCTCAGACAGGTAAATTAAGAATGAGCTTGTATGCGTTTCACCTAATAGATTATGCTTATAATGAGACCTACACACAGATGGACCTACACAAGCATACGGAGAATGCAGATTTTCTTACGATTTATTTAGTATTTGATATCCATATATGTAAACATAGTCGGTGAATCAACGATCCATAATAATTGATTTGGCCGTGTAGCCGAATGTTACAAGGCGTTTTCTTTTCCCGGCAGAGTAGGCCACTACTAGAATAGGACCACTCCAAGTCTTCCCGTGAATGTCGTAGAAGGCGACTTAGGGAACTCAAGCTAAACAACGCTACGAATAAGTAATAAAACAACGCTTATAAACATCAGAGAGACCTCTCCAACCCTCTCTGGCCGTGTAATTTGTCCGTATATTTTTTTGCTTTCCGTTTATTTCGGCGGTTTAATTTTCTTGCTAAACGCCTAACGTTATGTATAATACATGTTAATAATGTTAGTATCTCACATTTGTTTAAGTGTAGGTTACGTTTCTTTCAAGCTTAGTTTTGCATTGTCTTAAATTAAATAGGCTAGGTATAAGACCCAACTTTTCAAAGTCAAAGTCAAAGTCTGTATCCCATGGCCATGTTACATGTTATTTCTGCGTCCTATTAGCCCGGCTTTTGGTGATGTGTTAGCGTCAGATACAGTTTTTTGATTACCTAGTGTGCGTCTCACCTAACAGATTATGCGGTGTTTGATGGGCCTCGAGTAAACGGATAGATAATGAGCAGTGAGCGGCGTGCTCTTCTCCGCGGCTCGCGCAAACCGTGTGTGATTGAGATTGATCATTTTCGGGAAACGGACTGCGTCGGGGAAATTTATGAATCTTCAGATTCTGTATGTACTATTTTTGATAAGATTTTATTTTTAGTAACTTTTTGCATGAAACTTCGCCAAATCGTCCGAGTAATTTACCCCTTTGATTGATAATTATCGGAAAACGGACAGCGTTGGCGAAATTTCTAAATCTTCAGATTTTGTATGTATTACTTTTTGCTAGATTTTATCTTTTTACGAGTATTTTACATCTTATGATCACCTGTGATTATTTTCGGAAAACGGACTGCCAAGGGAAAATTTCTAAATCTTCAGATTTTGTATGTATTACCTAATTTTTACTAGAAATTTATTTTTTTATAACTTTTTAAGAGTAGTCTGCACCATGCGATTGATAATTTTTGGAAACCGGACTGCCAAGGGGAAATTCCTAAATCTTCAGGTTTTGTATGTCTTACTTTTTACTTGGTTTCATTTTTGAGTAACTTTTTACGAGTAGTTTACAACTTATGTATCATCTGTGATTGATCATTTTCGGAAAACGGACTGCCATGGGGATATTCCTAAATCTTCAGATTTTGTTGTATTACTTTTTACTAGATTTTATCTTTTTATGAACTATGAGTTTGCACCATGCGATTGATCATTTTTGGAAATCGGACTGCGACGGGGAAATTCCTAAATCCTCAGATTTTGTATAGGTATTATTTTTTGATTGATTTTACTTTTTAATAAATTTTTACCCGCTTTTTCGTTCTTGAAATAGACACCTGATGATCACCAGGGATTAATCATTTTCGGAAAACAGATTGCCTCGGGGAAATTACTAAACCTTGAGATTTTGTATGTATTACTTTTGCTGGACTTTATTTTTTAATAACTTTTTACCTGCTACTTCGTTCTTGAAATGTACGCCTTATGATCACCGTGGATTGTTCACTTTTGGAAAACGAACTGTGTCTTCAGATTCTGTTATTTATAACTTTTTGCTACATTTTATTTTGCAGTAAATTTTTGCCCGCGTAATTTAGATCTCACGTGTGTGATTTTGATTGTCCTTAGTGTGATTGATCACTTTCGACTGTGATGGCTAAATTCCGAAATTTTCCCCATATTCTGCGTGTATTATTTTTTCTGAAGTTCAGGTTTTTACATAGCCTTTTCGTTGAAACTTCATCAAAGAAATTCACATCAGAAGTATTGGAGAGATAAAGAGGTTGAAACGATGTATCTAAATACAAATAAAATAATATTATATATACGGACTTGGGCTAGCCCCACAGTTAGAACTTGTGTCGTAGCGTAGGATACTTACTTAACGACACTATATTTATATAAGATACTTATATAGATCACAGATATAGATAAACATTCAAAAATATTGTTTTCCATCATTACCTGACCGGGGATCGAACGTGTGTCGTGCGTGTCGCAGGCTGTCATGCCACCGCCGCTGCCTTTGCCGCCCTTTTGTTTTTACACAACTTAACTGTCAAAACAGGAGTGTATAGTTTTTTATGTACCTAATATGTAAAATATTTAATATGTACCGAAGAATTTTAGAATGTATGCAGGTATATTACAATCCTCCCGTGTGACAAAGGCTATATTATATTCATTTCTTTGAAAAACTGCTTGATCTTTAGTCTGGAAGATAGAGCCAAAATTAAGCTATAATGCGTACCTATAATGTACATAATGTAAAAGTTTAAGCGTACGTATTTAAAATCACAGTTTAACCTGCTATTACGCATACCGTAAATAAAGTAAAGCGTAAGTAAATAAAGAGTGCATTTAAAAAAATATTGTGGATGGTTGAAGTCAAGCTTCGTCCGTTTTTCATACATTATTCATAGTTGTATATCAAATAAATAACACGCTTACCTACTTGAGATTGTTACGAGTATTAGATAATCTCATTCCAATGATAAAATTACCTACACCCACATTTTACCACTTAGGAAGTGCCTATCTTTCAAATGATTTACTTTGAGAAAAATTTGGTTTTAGGAAGCTTAAAGTCATGTTGAAAGACCTATCTATGGAAACCCCGCACGCAAAGGTTTTTTAAGTTCAGTTTCATGTATGGCGACCCCCCTTTTTTATCACTATCACTACATTTTACAAAATAAAGTCCTCTGCCGCGTCTGTCTGTCTGTTTGCAATGAACTCAAAAACTACTGCACGGATTTTCATGCGGTTTTCACCAGTAGATAGAGATATGATACATGAGGAAGGTTTATAGGTATAATTCATGCCCGGGCGCAGTCAGGGAGGGCTGCTAGTTTAGTATGAAAATGGTGTAGCGGTTTACAGAATACATCTTCCTACCAAGTTTCAACAGTCTTAAGGGGCACACTAGGCACAGTAGCGACGCCAATCATTTTATTCCTAATACTTTACAAATAGAAAGATATCAGCCATTAAGAGAAATAGTGATTACCGCCAAAAACGGCCGTTTTTGGCGGTAATCTGATTCTCATAATTCTCACTGATTCTGACAATATTAAACATTATTCCAAAAATACTTCACATTATTTACTAGTGCTTATATGATTTACATTCTTGAATTTCTTTCTATTTGTAAAGTATTAGGAACTAGCTGTTGCCCGCGGCTCCGCCCGCGTGATATATAGCCTATGTCCTTCTAAGTACCCTAACCTATGTGTATACAAAATTTCATAACGATCGGTTTAGTAGATACGGCGTGAAAGCGTAACAAACAAACAAACTCACTTTCGCATTTATAATATTAGTTAGGATTAGGATAAAATGATTGGCGTCGCTACTGTGCCTAGTGTGTCCCCTTTATAGTTTCAAAATAAAGTAGCAGATACGAATAGAAACACAGAGAGACACGATGAATTCGTAAAGGTTCCGTTTTTTGCCATTCGGCTACGGTACCCTAAAAACCGTTCTGAAGATTATTAAAAGTCTTTGAGTCTTACTAACTTTTGAATGTTTCCTGTAAAACAATATTTATTAATTGTGCCAGAATATAGAACTGCGTAGCGATAACAAACAGACGTAACGACTAGTCTCTTCTACATGGCTTTCATTCAAGCCAAGTTCAGGCTGATTTTGAACTTATAAGCTATAGTTTTGTTTGTTTTTGTTTTTCGTATGTGTAAGTGGCCAACACTGGTGTCAGATTTTTCAAGCTGCCTTAAGGCATCTGACATAGCTTAACGACTGCCATCAACGATGACAGCCGGGACCAACGGCTTAACGTGCCTTCCGAAGCACGGAATAAGCTATAGTGAAAACTCGGAATCAGAATTAAAAAAAATATATCAACATCTGCCTTACCTTATCCCATTATCTGGGGTCGGTGCAATATGTCTTTTCTCTCCACAGTTTCTATCTCTTACCATTTCCGCATCCACCTCTACCTCTTTCATATCCCTATTAATACAATCCATCCATCTCTGTTTTGGCCTACCTCTTCCCCTATACCCATCAACCCTCATAGTTAGAACTTTTTAGTCAGGTGTTCTTCGTTTCTTCTCATCACATGACCAAACCATGCCAGTCTGTTACTTCTTCCTTTCTTTGTAATAGGCGCCAAAATATATATATATATGAAAAAAAAAAAAAACCTACCACACAAAGTCACCGATCAGCTGGATTAATATATATTATTTTTATTAACCATTTTATAATGGTTATATTTTAATAAACTAGCTTTTGCCCACGGCTTCGCTCGCGTTAAGAAGTAGAATTGATCAAAATCCTTTCTTAGCGGATGCCTACATCATAACATCTACCTGCATGCCAAATTTCAGCCCGATCCGTCCAGTGGTTTGGGCTGTGCGTTGATACATCACTATGTCAGTCAGTCAGTCACCTTTGAGTTATATATATTTAGATTATAGTAAATCAAAGTGTAAATCTTAAGTATGTTGTAATTAGCATGCACCAATGAATGCAGTCATGTTCGTGAATTATGATTACATATTATAAGTGCTCCTGCAGTGGAGACTAGAAAGACCTGATGATGATGATGATGATTATATAAGTACCTACTAGCGCGGCTTTGCTAGCGTTAATGTTGATACTTCGGGAACTGTTCCAGGAAAACCTTTAATGCCGGGGGATGACAGTCCTATGTTCTTCTCCTTAGTCCTAGCAACCTGATTGCAAAATTTTATAACGGTTTAAGCAAGCATGGCAAGAATACTCACTTTTACATAAACTATGTAAATAAGTTAGGATAACAATCAGTCGAGGTTTTTGGTGGTAAGTCAAAGGGTGCAGTTGGAGTTTGCCTTAGATGACTTTGCAAATCGACTTTAGTGGACTGTTCATGAGCTCGTGCTCATGAACAATTTCTGAAATAGTTAAATTAGACTGTTGAACTCGTATAGATTTGTCACCAGAAGCTCTCATAATGCAATCAAAGGACCTACGACATTCTTTGTTAATTGTATACCGTACAACACAGATACCTTGTATATTTTTGAACATTGGCAGAATCATCGAAGATTAGGTGTAAGAGCAAAAAATTTTTTCATGTCTGTGGGTGTAAGCCATAAACTTAAAAATAGAATAGAATGGAAAAAATCAGTCATGAAATTGATGACCTATGTGGTTCGGTGGTGGCAAGCAGTGCCTTTGAAAAGCAGGGTCCGGGTTCGATCCCTGGTCGGGTCATGATGGAAAACGTTCTTTTCCAGATTGGCTTGGGTCTAGGACGGTTATTATGCATCTACCATAAAATATAGAATCGTTGACTTCGTATCCTACGACACAAGTTACTGTGCTAATGAGTTCTATTATTTAAACACATAAACACATTTAAATAAAATACTTTTGATAACGATTTGTTGCGTTTATTAAATTTAATACATTATTTATAAACCTTAACGTCACTTTACAGTGTTCATGTTCGCAGGTAGATCCCTATACTACTACTATTGTGTTAGCTTTATTTGTGTTTTGTTCTTCATCATCTTCCATTCCTCTCTTCCTTCCACCAGGTTTTTCTCTTTCTTCTTCGGAGCTGATATTTTCTTCTTATATAAAATTTACTTTTCATTTATCATAAGTAAGAGTTAGGATTAGGATAGGTTTTAGTTCGGTTTACTTTAGCCATCTGTCAGTCAATGTTACGATTTTTAATAAGGAGATCTGCTGATGTAACGGAATGTGACGCCAGGGAGCGCAGTGCGATGCAGTCAGCATGATAATGAGACCTCGGCCTGCTAATACATACAATGCACCCTTAGTGCGAGCGCGAATCTGCATATGTTATGTGCTGAATCGCTCACGTGAGTTTGCGTTGAGTATCGAGACTTACATTCACAGATATACATACAGCCGATATATTAGCCGTGTGGTTCCGGCAGAGTAGAATAGGACCACTCCAAGTCTTCTCCTGGATGTTGTAGGTAACTTAGGAAACACAAGCTAAACAAAGGTTGTAAACATCAAATCAACCTCTCCAACCTGTCTGGCCAGCGTGGAGAGTGTAGGCCAAATTCTAACTGCTCTGCTGACTCTCTGAGAGAGGGTCGTGTTTCTGCAATGGAGACTAAAAGACCTGATGAAGAAGAAGGGTTGCCAGACGTCCAGATAAAGTCCGGACATCATCGTCATCGGCAGATTTCCACGACCTACTGCTAACTATAAGCCTCCCTTTGTCTGCTCTATCCGTTCCTATCCGTAGCCTTCGCAATCCAGTTATTTCCAGAAATCTGTTTTATGACGTCGACCCACTAAACCGCCGGACGTCCAACATTACGTTTCCCATGGGATACCACTCGGCGGCCTTACTCCACCTTCCATTATTGCTGCTAGTCAGGTGTCCCGCCCAGTTCCATGTAAGAGTTGCAACCCTTAAGAGCACGTCGTGAACTTTCGTCCGTCGCAGGATCTCAGTGTTGCGAACTAAAACATTCAATTTGATGTCAAGCATGACTCTCTCCTTCTCTTTCCTGTTAGGCTTTTTGAATCTGATTTGTAACTCCGTCTCTGGGTAGCCAAGACTAAAGAGATGCGGGTCCAACCTTTTACAGGTCCGTCTAAATTGGCTGCTCTGACCGGCTATTAACTTTAAAGACTTAGCAGCAGAAAACATAGTGCGTCAAGTACGGGTTGGATCTCTTTGATGTTTTTTAAGCTTTGTTTCCTTAGTCACTTTGTACGATATCCACGATTAGACTTGGAGTGGTCCTATTCAACTCTGCCGGGAACCACACTTTCCTTTATTTTACCTTAATTTAAAATATATTATTATGTACAAGGTTGTATGTATCAGAGGCAGTAATCGCAGTATTCGCTGCCCAGTAATGTAAAACACGAGTAATAATGTCGACCAAATAATAATAAAGCTAAACGCAACCACAGCGCTGATTATAAAAGGAAAATATTACCACATGACTTTGTAGTCTATACTTATTACTGAAATAACTCAGAGTAAGACATTTGGAATAAGTATCATTGTACCATCTACCAATGTCACGAACATGTAAACAGGAAAATAATGAATAAATCCAATTTTTTTCCATTTCCACTCTTGTCTTTAAAGTATTTCTATCTCAAGCGGAAAGAGAAATAGCAAGACGATTATTTAAAATCTATGAGTGTAGCGGACAAAATGTGCAGATATATCATGGATCGTCATCTCAATAATATAAATTCCGCAAATGACATAAGCCTTGCACTTTATAAACTACTAGGAATTTTCCCGCGACTTCATCTGTGTAAAATTATTAGCCTATTTTACCCGCAGATAAATTAGCTTTGTTTAAGTAAGAGAATTTTGAAAATCGGCCAGTATTTTCAGAGCCTATTCAATGAAAAAAATCAAGCTGAAAAAAGAGTTTACTCGTCGCTGGTGAAAAAAGAACTGGCTGGCTGTTCACTCAACACTTATGTATTGCCATCATGGAATTGTTTTTACTCTGACGAGGATTGCCATTTAGTGAGTTAATAACGCTACCAGCTTTCTTTACATCACGCCGCATAAAGATTAAGATATAAAGATTATGATTTTAGGTACTTTTAATTAAAGCTACTAAGTTTCATTGTATTGACACAAAGTACAGAGAGAGTCGTGCTCCTTAAAAATACCTTATGATGATGATGAGTATTGATGAGGTACAAAGTTTTCGAGATTTTTCATCATACCTAGATTTTTCTACCATATTCTACAACTGACTGTTGTAGAATATGGTAGAAATACGACTCACCACGTACATTTTCGTGACCATGCTATTTGGTAGTCTCATGCTCTCTGACCTTCCAAAGCCATATATTGGCCAGAACAATCAGAGAATTTGGCTTATAACTCTCCACGCTGGCCGTGACAGTTACAGACGTGTTGGACAGGTCTCTGATGTTAACCCTTAACTACCTACCACTTACTATTGTGACACAAACACCTACCATACGTCTGTGGGATCCCAGAAATAAAAAAAATATTATGACTATAAAAATTAAGGGAGGGTACAGATTTTAATTAAAATTCTATTTTGAACATTATTATACTTTTTATTTAAAAAGAGAGGAATATGAAAATCAACAATATTTTTTTAATAACTCAAGATAAATGGTATAATATCTTGTTTTTAGCTTACTTACTAACACTTATAGAAAATGAGATCTAAAAAAAATATTTAAAATAATAGGAACTTTTTGTTATATTTTTTATATTATTGAATCATTAAGAAGCTTGAAAAAAAATAACAATTATCATTATAATTATTAATTTGACAAAATTGCAGGCTCTTCACCTAGAGCTTTTCACGGCAGTGAAAACACATTCTGTTCGAGTATTCGAGGCAAACTGGCGATTTGCATTCGAAACACATGTGTTGTATTTTGCGTTTTTTTATATTTACATGAGGAATAGTTTTTACCACCAATCGCTCCTCACCAGTGCTGCTGCTTCAAACAGCTGCTGGTGGGGTTTCGTTGATCTGAAGGATGCGATGATACTGATACGTATATCACGTTGCAATTTCACATTGCTTTCACGACGTGCCATATGCGGCCTTGTCAGCTGTTCAGCCAGATTCTTTATAGACTTGAACTTAACCAACGCTCAAATAAAGCTGTACTAAGAGCTGTTATACCTAAAACAATAAGAAAACCTAATTTAGAAAAAAATACGTAACCTCCTACCAGAGGTCTCTCAGACCCACGCTAGTATTTATTTACTCACCTGATCCAAACGCGCGCAGGTCTAACCTCCACGAGCCGTTGTGTGGTACTTAAGGGTGCGGGGAAAAGGTACACGATCGAACGAGTCGATACAACACTCAGGCGCAAAGATATTTACAAATATTATGTTAACAGGATCCGTGAGACGTATGGTAGGCGGTTAAGGGTTAAAAAGCTTTTTTAGTTTATGTTTCCTAAGTCGCCTTCTACCACATCCACGGGAAGACTTGGTGTGGCCCTATTCTACTCTGCAGAGAACCACACGATAATTTATTTGCGGGTGACATTGGCTTTAATTTACGAGGATGAAGTCGAGAAAAAATTGCTAGTATTAAATATTAACGTTTATTTTCTCTTCACAATATTAGTACTTAACTAATACTTATCACTAGTTACGCAACTTATGCTAATACAATGTAGTCTTTGTGAAGAGACTAGTTCCTGAAATAGGTCCCATAGGGACCTGTGCTACAGGTGACTAGGCCCATCCCTCTGAGTAGGTACTTGTTGTCGTCGTTGCATATGTAATATGCTAGTAGTTTATAAGATGTGAGACGTATGTCCTCTGAGGAATTTATACTATTGACACGACGATCTATGTTATATCTGCCAACACCCTTGTCCGCTACTCTTCGTGTACTGCTGTAATAGCCATCTTTATCTGAAAACTGCACAATTCCGCGCTGTTATTTACCTTAATACCTACATAACAAGACCTATTATGCAATTTAATGTAAGCTGAAACTGTAATGGCTCGTTCGGTTTCACAATTTGTATAAGGACCTCATTATGCGGCGGCACGAGATCTATGTGTTTGTTTGTGGGTATAAATAGTACATATGAGTTCATGTTGTCCTTACTGTTTTATATTAACACGTCTGTATAAGAAATGTGTGAAAAAATACTGCCTTTTCTATTTAATGGCGGCTTGGTGCAACTGTTTTTACAAATTTCTGAATTAATATAATTCAGCAGTACCTACAATGTTTTCAGCATATGATTTATGTGATATTTTGACGAGCTCCGTGGCGCAGCGGTCAACACGCCTGCCTGCGACACGGATGGTCCCGCCCGGGTTCGATCCCCGGTCAGGTCAAGATGGAAAATGATCTTTTTCAGATTGACCTGGGTCTTGGATGTTTATCTATATAAGTATCTTTTATAAAATATAGTATCGTTGAGTTAGTATCCCATAACACAAGTCTCGAACTTACTTTGGGGCTAGCTCAATCTGTGTGATTTGTCCGTATTTATTTATATATTTACTATTTATTTATTTACCATCTAAATGGAGAAAATTGCCATATTGTGAATGTATTAAAGCAGTCCTTGATTTTATAACCATAAGATTTGTTATAAAACATCTAGACACATCGAGAGTCCTAAAATATTACAAAAGTGGATAGACAACCGACGTTTTTAAATTACTACACACACGAATGGAACGATATATAATATAAGATTGATTGAACTACTGAAAATATATTCAATAACTACTATTTTCACTTTTTACAAGAAAATAAGACAATATCATACATTGATCACCTAAACATTTTTATCCCTTCGAAAAACCTGGTGTCTACAAAGTAAACTCATTGAAGCAAATTTATTTAAATAGGTAACAAGTGGACAATAAATAAAAAGAAAGTTTAGCCAATAAAATAGTTAATCAAATTCTAGTATGTATGTGTCTTCAGCTACAAAAAACGTATTATCTAAATATATGATGATAGAGCAGAGAAGTAAGCGGCATATCACAGCCTTGGTTTTTCTTAAAATAAAAAATAAAAATAAAATAAAATAATTTTATTTCAGACTTGCGTCCATATTTTGTTAGTAACAAAATCCTTACATACTGTGTTAGTACAAAATAAAATAATTTAGTTTTAATTATTAAGGTCCTTTCGAAGTATTTTTTGTCTAGCGCCTGATGGCCTGATTCATTCCTTTCCCTTAAAAAGTAGTATAAGTATGTACTACGAGTATACCGTGTAGCCGTGAGTGTAGGCTGTGTGGTTCCCGGCCAAGTAGAATATGACCACTCGAACTCTTTCCGCGGATGTCGAAGAAGGCGACTAAGGAAACTCAAACTAAACAAAGTTTATAATCATCTAAGAAACCTCTCCAACCCATCTAGCCACCGTCGAGAGTGTAGGCCAAATCCTGTGACTGCTTTGGGTAATACCTACGGCTCCTGCAGTGGAGACTAAATAAGGCTTAATATGATGTTGATGTTGATGATACTGAGTAATACTATAGATAGATACTCTATATGTACACCATCATCGAAACCAACGCATGGTGCCTGATCGTGCGAACATGTACGGTTACCTATTATATACTATTTTTAATTCTGTGCCTTTCGTTAACATTAGACCACAAAACAAACGTATTTGAAACCTTAATTAAAAAAATAAATAATCAAACATAGCCTCTACCAAAGGGCTCTTCATATATATCCTCTTTAGGTACACCATAATTTAGGTACTTCAAAATTGAAACCAACGTATGGTACTACCTAACTTTGGTTGACATTAGACTACAACACAAACCTACTTGAAACTTAATCATAATAAAGAAACACAACTAGTTGACCAGCCGATATCAGTACAGCTAGCGAGCACAGCACATAAAAAAATGTAAATCGCAATGAAACAGTCGTACGCGCAGTTACGCAACTAATTAATTTTATTTTTATACTCGAGGAAACATCAAGATCTGCTCTAATGAAGTAGGTAAGTAGAACAATGTGGTCATTACAACGAAATTGACATTGGTTCCGTACAAAGTAATACTTTATTATACATAAATAATTAATAAATACGTATATACAGGCACAAATCCTCTGACTGCCCTGGCTTATATACGGCTCTGATAGTCAGAGAGGGTCGTGCTCCTGCAGTGGAGACTGAAAAAGACCTGATGACGATGACGACGATATACAGGCACAAATCAATAAATAAATATAAATATACATACGGACAAACCACAAAGATTGAGCTAGCCTCAAAGTAAGTTCGAGTCTGATGGTTCAAAGACGTAAACATAACTAACCATAATATATTATTATAATAGATAATTATAGATAAGATTATAGTAACTTACAAAACAGCAGTTACCTTGCAGGAATAGATAGCTAACCTTTAATAACAACAATGTATTGACATAACTCAATTTTCTTTTTTCTTCTCAATAACAACTTGAACAATTTCTCTTGTTCTTTCGCGACAATTTTACATCTTTGTTTAAGTACGAAGGGATGAGGCGACGCTGTACTTATTAACATTAATTTATGTTTGCATAAAAAAATTATCAAGTCGTAGATCAAACGTTGCTTAAGATATTAGCCATCTCCTCCTGCCTGAGAGGATACTGGTGTTACGAGTAATTTGTAATTCTCCTTCACCTGAGTTGTCTTTCTTCCTCTGTCTTACTTTGGTCCTTCGTTCCTATGAGGAGTAGTTCAAACAGTTATGTTTGAACTAGTCGCAAATTAAGTAGTTAGCAACTATTAAGAAGAAATCTGTTAAAACGTATATAAATCTGATAAAGCTGAGCTGCTAACCTTATTACACCTGTTCTTCTGTCTCACCTAGGTCCTCCTTTTGTAAGTGGCTAATGTTTGAGCCAGCTGCTATTTAAGTAGTAGCCATTTTACGAATAAATCTGATTAATTTTCGTATATAAAGCTGCTAGAGCTGTGCTGCTATAGCCATCTCTCTTTTACCTGAGTTCTCTTCTCCTTCTATCTCACCTTAATCCTCTTTTCCTATGAGTATTAAATAAATATAAATATATACGGACAAATGACACAGATTGAGCTAGCCCCAAAGTAAGTTCGAGACTTGTGTTATGGAATGCTAACTCAACGATACTATATTTTATAATAGATACTTATATAGATAAACATCCCAGACCCAGGTCAATCTGGAAAAGATCATTTTCCATCTGACCGGGGATCGATCCCGGGACCTTCCGTGTCGCAGGCAGGCGTATTGACCGCTGCGCCACGGAGCTCGTGGCTCGTACTGTTAAAATAGTTAGTCACTATTAAGAAGAAATCTGTTTAATTTACTTATATAAAGCTGCTAGAGCTGCTTCTTCTTTTGTCTTACCTTGGTTCTCCTTTCCTATACTGGGTAACTGTTTGAACTAGCCGCTAATTAAGTAGTTAGCGAGTATCAAGAAAAAATCTGTTTGGTTGGTTGGACAGAGCCGAGGTCTACCAAACCTAAAAGCCACGATTAGGATGTTGGTGGGCTTGTAGGTAGAAAACGGAATCGAAATAGTATTGAGTTGCTAGTCGCTTCGTCTATTGACATGATTCCTTAGATATTCACCCAGCCCCTCGACCGGTTTTTACGATCTGCGCGAGAAGATAAGAACTGGTACATTCTAAGTTATTTTCTCCCAGACCAGCATGAAAGATATTTAACCATTATGAATTCTCTTTTAACCAGGCTACTTACCGAACGTTTAACATCCCATCATGTGACCGCACACTTACCGAGATGGTTTCCAATCAGTCTAATTATAATTAACGCGATTTACGTTAATTTTCTGCTTCACGTGAGCTGTGAGCATGATGCCATACATTTTTGTTCGTTGCCTCATGTAGGCAAAGGTTTAGTGAGATCTGACTGGCGGATAAAGTTCCCAAAAATACGGCCTCTGATTGGTTAAAACTTTAGAACCAATTTTGCTATCGGGTAATTATTTTAGTTTCCTTATTTATTATATTTTAATCACGCTGCCGGGGTTATTGTGTGAACAGGAACAAAGTAAAATAAATAATAAATACATTTTGCAGTGAAGTGATCTTAATAAACGTCAAAAAGTTTTCATAAAATTACAAAAGAAATTGTAACAAAAAAAAAATATTTTTCGTTGTGCCGATTTTTATATTGTTAAAAATAATAATAAAGTGAGGTTAGAAAGTGACGCAGATTAAAAATGAACTGTTTCCGTTGGTGCACGAGCGAGAATATGAATTGTTTTTGGTGCATATTTCACCTCGACTACTTAATATATGTCATACTGCTGATTGTGCTGTTGACTATATTTCTGTACTTTATGCTCGTCTAAAATGTCTTCGGACGTGAATGTTTCAGGTAATTTAAAAGCATTTTCAATTATCAACTGTTTTAAAAAAGTATTTATTAGTTGCTGTATTACCATGATTTTTTTCAACAAGTGAGTAAATAGAACTGTACTGTTTTGTCTCTGCAAAACTTAACGATTTATTATGAATTGAAAATATTGAAATGTACACTAACAATTTTCTTAATTAAACAAATAGAAAGATTTTTTTTAATGTACAATAAATTCAATATATAACAATATAAAGTTTCAACCGTGTGCTTAGACATATCTTCTTCGTAGTTTGTTTGATTTTAACATAGAGTAGGTATCTGCTTAAATCTATTTTATTGTCACAGTTTCTAAGACACTTCTAAAATCATGATATGATTTCCTTACTTAATGCGTTGTTAACCGTTTAAAGCATTTCAATGGAGCATGCAACACAAGGAATATAATTACATGCAACACAACATTAATACGCATGAATTTCCACCATCAAGATTACTGCAATAATAGTATCATACGCTTCACAATTCGAGCATAGGTTCGTTATTCTTAGCGTAACTTAAAGGTCTTACCTATGGATATATACTTTGTACGAATTATCGTCTGTTGAATCAATATACCACTACCGATAACCGTTATCCCTCGACTTCGTCTGCAGAAAATTCATATAGCCTATGTCACTCGCTAATAATGCAACTTTCTACGGGTACATTAATTTGTTAAAATCAGTTCTGTACTTGAGTTTATCCATTAGCAGATATCTTCAATTCAGCCCATACAGCAAAAAATGAGATTGACTGCTCTCCAAAGGCTTTTTCAGTTCGGCCCTTCAGGCTATGTATGCAAATCGAGGCCAATCAAACATTGATTATATTTTATTCATAGCCTGTAGATGTTGTGTCCCACTGCTGGGCCAAGGCCTCCCCCTGAATGCTCCACTCTTTTCGATCTTATAATTATACTTAATATACTTTATTGCACCAATTAAGAAATACGAATTGTATGGCAGAAAACATTGTTGTTGCTGGCATAAGACAGTTTGCTTTCTTTCCAAGTCTTACGCCCAAAACCGAGATCCACCAGGTGGCTCCTCAAGTCATCAAGGCCTTGGCGATGTTCGTGTACTAAGTATATGTACTTATTCGTAGATTAGTATGTATATATGAAGGATATCCATCATTATCATTCAGTACTAACTTCATATGAAGTTGCGGTACTGATCTACTGATCTGAAAAATCTACATCATATGAATCTGCGATACAACAATCATCAATACTCAGGAGTTGTCCTTTTCTTCCTTTTTATCTAAGACTGTCCCAAAATATAAGCATAAATGAAATGATTACGACCAGCCCTAGGATAATATTTTTTACAGTCGAACTACGGTTTGTAAAAAGGACAATTTTACAAATAGGTTTTTCGAACATTCTTTTACAGTACAAGCCATACAGCTTTGGAACTCACTCCCACTTAGTATCCGCAAGGCAACTAGTCGCCTGGCATTTAAGAATGCAGTACGCGCACATTTTCTCAATGAAATTTCAAAGAGTAATTGATAAGTGTATATATGTAGTGTATTATATATATTTAAATATATATGTAGTAGTATTTTGCATTGTATGTGTATTTGTATGTAAGTTTATTAATGTATAATTTGATATAAGTAATGATTTTATCTACAGCTCTAGCTCAATTTTGCACTTACTTCTGCTTTTTGTTCTCGGCATCACTTGTAGGTTGACTGGTAGATAAAGCCTATGGCTTTAAGTCCGCCTATTACTTGATTGTAATGAAGTTTTTAAATAAATAAATAAATAAAAACCGGAGTAGGTCGCTACTGTAGAATCTTGTGTACTGATTCGTCAGATAATAATCTTGATACTATCAATAAGCACTACACACTATATAACAGTATAGATAATCCTCTGCCAACCCGGCCTTGTATCAATGACGCGCTCTACGTCACTCTGTACATACGAGAGTTAAGCAAACGACCAACCATTGTCCAAAATATTAGTCTTTACACTTACCAACAATTTCGAAGTGTTATTTTTGTTCAGGAATATTTTCTGATCTGACTTAGAATATTAAGTATTTTTCATGTTTATCAAACCAACTTCAAGTTTTAATAATTTATACTTAAATATATTTCCACAAAAACAAATTTCCTAAAGAATCCCACAATTGTAGATTCCAGTAAAAACTTACTTGTATTGTTTACAAAATATATGAATGCCCTTAAATATGATTCACATCATCACAAATATGGAACCCACTAATTTATGATGACAGTGCGAACATTTTGAAGACTCCATACAGTTTTCATAAGTCAGTTTATCTGCAGTTCTCAGCAAGTGTGCTCAATCGGTTTTACTTCTCATTCCAGGTAGCTATGAAATAAATTATGGAAGGCGGACATTCGAGCAACAATCAGCCTTACAAAGATGTGGCAGGAGGACTAAACTCACCTGAAATCCAGTCCAACCAAGACATCCCATTCGTCGATGATTTCGTCGAACTCGATCATGTCAAAGCAGATGAACCTATTCGACCACAGAGGTACAGAGACAGAGATGTTGAAAGAGGAGATACAGATGGCCCCAAGCCAAAAGGAGACGGGGTGATCCACGCGTCGGACTTAGGATCAGTGCATTCTTCGCCAAATAGTGATACAATAGTTGTTAATACGCCTGAAGGGACTCTATACGTGACTTTAGACCCATACTCAAGCAAGCCCACTAGTCCTAGTACCCAGTCGACGGATGTTTCTGACGCCACCCCTAGCACGTCGAAGACGTTTGGAGTGAATGAGACAAACGCTTTGTTAGACAAGGAGAGGGAAGATGCAGCGCGAAGAACGAACTTGAGACGCAACTCGATATCGATGCCGACGCTGAACAACCTGGAGGCGGAGGTTCTGCGGCAGCAGTTCTTGAACAACCCACAAGATGAGGTGAGTTTCAATATTTAAGTAATTTGCGTAATTTTGAAATCAAACTAGTAGATTTCTTACTTCACAATTTAAATTATGGGGTAAACAATTTATCATAAGCCAGCGATAATCTTCATACTACGTCATAAACTAAATTGCTTTAATAGATTAGCATTGACTGTAATTTATATCCCTCGGGAACCTGGCATCTAAAATCTATGCTATAGCACTATCCACTTTTCCAATAGTCGTTTTGACTTGCAGGTAACACCTTCCAAGATTCCAAGATTATTACAGTCATCATCATCATCATTTCGAGTAGGTAACACGGTCAGTCGACCATGCTCACCCTGGTGTCAGAGTTCTTCGGAACCGCCTCTCGGCCTCTGACGTGGATCCTTTAACGACTACCAGTTGGCAGCCGGGACCACCGGCTTAACGTGCCTTCCGAAGCACGGAATCATCTTTATTATCAGACAATCAGGTGATTCATGCCTGCAATGTCTTAGCCAAACTGGAAACAACTTAACAAAGTATGTTTCCCGTGGGAATCGAACCCACGACCCCGGGGTCAATAAGGCAAACGCCTTAACCACTGGACCACGGAGGCAGTTATTATAGTTATTATAGGGTTAGATCAGAATAATAAAGAGCGGCTGTAAAGTCTTTACATTCTAAAGTTACATACTCTCAGGTCTCAGGTAATATTCCCTTGCGGGATAGAATAATCTGTAAAAACTAAAGGTTACGTTTAGCATTTTGGTGGGCTTGTAGGTGAAGAATGGAATAAAAGTTGTGACGGGTTGCTAGCCGCATTGCTACTACGAATTGACATGATTCCTCACGTCCATTCCCTCGATCGGCTTATACAATCTGCGCGGGAAGAGAAATAGCTGGTACATTTTTCTTATCTCCTAGACCAGTGTGAAAGTGACCTTACCTTCTCAACTTATAAAATCCAAGAAAGTGAAAATACTCATAGGTATGACCTTACTGACACCCATCTTTGTTGGTCCATCTTCGTTTGCTTAATCCTTATCTGTGGGTAAACAAGTAATTACTAATGATCAAATAAAAATACGTCCGACATTGGAGTTATTGACATGATATGAAAGAGAATTGGAACACCATTTTCAACGTATCTTTACGATTCGGCATTTCTCGAAATGGAACACCAAATATGGCGTTAGCAATGACCATAAATGCGTTTTAGAATTCCTATTTACCCGTGTCCCAGTGAATTAAGACTTTGCCAAATAAGATACGAGATAACACTAAGAAATCTCTATCGATACGTCATACGACTTTTATCAAACAGGTGATAGCAATTTGATAAAGTGCCGGAAAGAAAATTGGCTCAGTCGTCATTGTCAATGTAGTGTGGATGTGCAATTTATTAAAAAAAAATCAGTTTCGCGAGTGAAGTGAATAAAAAAAAATGTGGAAGTGAAAGAGAGTAGCGTACCTTTAAGCATTTAAAAATAAATTCAACCTTGATTTTATAGATAACGGTGCTTATCTCGAGTTAAGTTTCCAAACAGAAGCCTCATTATCAATATTTGAGGATTTAGTTAAAATTCGCATTCACGTGATGCTGGTAGGCTTAGGGATTGTGTGAATCATAGAGTAATTAATAATAATGAAAAGAAAAGGGTAATCTATAAAAAAGTAGTAAATAACAATTTAATTAAAATAAAAGTAAGCATATTGAAATTGTTACACTATTTACCAGAATGAGGTTAAGAAAGAAACCAGACTTAAGGGTGCATATACCTTCATACCCACATGACTATGTCGAAATGCCCCCAGAAACTAAAAGGCTAATACTTGAAGCAAATCGAACTCCTAATGACATAAAATTCATTGATGAAGATGATGCAGGCCCTTCCCAAGCCTCTGCTCAAGTTGCTTCACCTATTTCTCCAGTAGACAGCCTGAAAAGCATAGATCGGCCTGCAACTCCCGAAGTTAAGATAGTTGGACCAGAAGATATGAAAACTAATAATAAAAGTCAATTAAACGAGAAACCCGAAGCAAAAGTAACTATTATAGCTGAAGACGTTGAATTCAAGAAGCATCCGATGAGAAAACGATCCATAACTGTGCCAGATGGTTTAAAAGATTATGAGGCGATACGAAATATGTATATCAATGCCCAAGTAAGTATAAATTAGCGGTAAATTGACTTAGATTAGTTTAAATTCTTTACATTTTGTTGAAGCAAAATAATAA
Source organism: Rhodophaea formosa (assembly GCA_963082605.1). NCBI lineage: Eukaryota > Metazoa > Arthropoda > Insecta > Lepidoptera > Pyralidae > Rhodophaea > Rhodophaea formosa. The sequence goes on along the minus strand of OY720219.1, from coordinate 19,521,223 downwards.
AGTCCATACAAAATCTACTATTTCATCATCATCTCATCATCATCTCAGCCACAGGAAGTCCACTGCTGGACATAGGCCTCCCCCAAGGATTTCCAATACGACCGGTTAGAAGCGGCCTGCATCCAGCGCCTTCCTGCGACCCTTATCAGGTCGTCCGACCACCTGGTCGGTGGATGTCCAACGCTGCGCTTGCCGGTACGTGGTCGCCATTCGAGAACCTTTCTGCCCCATCAGCCATCGGTTCGTCGCGCTATGTGCCCCGCCCACTGCCACTTCAAAGAGCTAATCCGCTGGGCTATGTCGGTGACCTTCGTTCTTCTATGGATCTCCTCGTTTCTGATTCGATCTCGCAGAGAAACACCGAGCATAGCCCTCTCCATAGCTCTTTGAGCAACCTTGAGCTTTCTTGTCAGGCCCATAGTAAGGGACCACGTTTCGGACCCGTAAGTCATCACTGGTAACACACATTGGTCAAAGACTTTCGACTTTAGGCACTGAGGTATTTTGGACGAGAAGACGCTGCGGAGCTTCCCGAACGCTGCCCAGCCGAGTCGGATTCGACGAAAGACCTCATCCTTGAAACTGGAGCTTCCGACCTGGATCAATTGACCCAAGTAGATATACTGCTCTACAGATTCAAGGGTGAAGTTTCCAACAATAACTGGTGAAGGCGCAACATGGACATTCGACATAATTTTCGTCTTGTCCATGTTCATTTTAAGGCCTACTTGTTGAGAAACTTCATTGAGGTCATTGAGCATGGTACTTAGATCCTCCAGCGACTCTGCCATGACGACAATGTCATCAGCAAATCGAAGGTGAGTGATGTACTCGCCGTTGATGTTGATGCCAAGTCCATCCCATTCCAGGAGCTTGAAGGCGTCCTCCATTGCAGCGGTGAACAGTTTCGGAGATATGACGTCTCCCTGTCTCACACCTCTCTGCAATGGAATAGCCCTCGTACTCTGCTCCTGTACTCGGACTGACATTGTGGCGTTGCTGTATAAGCACCTCAATACTTCGATATACCGATGGTCGATACGGCATCGCCGGAGAGACCCAAGCACAGCCCATGTTTCGATCGAATCAAAGGCTTTCTCATAGTCCACAAACGCTAAGCATAGTGGCTGGTTATACTCTTTGGTCTTCTGTATAACCTGCCGCAGCGTATGGATGTGGTCTATGGTACTGTAGCCTTTTCGGAAACCGGCTTGTTCGGGAGGCTGGAAGGCATCGAGCCTGTTTGTGAGACGATTCGTGATTACCCTCGAAAACAGCTTGTAGACGTGTCCTGTGATTAAAGTCCCCCATAACAACCGTAAAATAGGTTTCGGAAGTGTGTTTGGCCCTACTAATGTCCTCATACACCACTTCCACCTCTTCATCTGAGTGTTCCCCGGTCGGCATATATATCTGAATTACCTTCAGCGAGTATCTTTTAGATACTCTGAGTATCAGGTATTTACCCTGCTGGAAACACTTTCGATGGTTATGACGTTGTTGATGAGGGACCTGTGGACGAGAAACCCGACACCATGCTGTGACTTTTTAAAGTCACCCTCCCGGTGATAGAGTAGGTTACCTGACTTGAGGGTTGTCGTGCCCTTTCCCTCTCTTCGGACTTCAGACAACCCCACTATGTCCCACCGTAACCTACTCATTTCCTCTTCCACTTCCTCGACCTTCTCGTCAAGCCTCATTGTGCGGATATTGTGTGTTACCAGGGCCAGTCTTCGTTGGGGGTGGTAGCCGGATCTCTGCCGGAGATTTTTCGCACCCCCTGCCCCGCCGTTACCGTGACCGCTACCGGAGCCAGGAATAGCGGGGCCGCCGGGGACTGGGGGCCTTGGTATATTGTTTATCATGAGGGGATTTTTGCCATACTCACCACGCTTGGCAGACGGGTTGGTGAGCGCAGTTTGTTTGGCTTATCTCGGTTCCGATGCTGCTGCCCATTGAAACCATTTTAGGCGGGGAAAGGGTAGGAGTTTGTTGGACTGGGGGAGCGGGATAGGGTATATGGGATGCTACTTGCTCGGAAGGATTGGGATAAAAAAGTAGCAGCTCGGGGCTAATTTTTTTTTTAACGAGGCGGGTCCGGTTTGCCCTTGGCTTTGCCCTTGGTCACTTTTTCTTCTTCAATCCTAATCCTAACTAATATTATAAATGCGAAAGTGAGTTTGTTTGTTTGTTTGTTACGCTTTCACGCCGAATCTACTGAACCGATCATCATGAAATTTTGCATATACATAGGTTAGGGTACCGAGAAGGACATAGGCTATATACCACGCGGGCGAAGCCGCGGGTAACAGCTAGTTCATTATAAATCGGGAATTATTTTACAGGCAGTTTTTATGTATTTCCAACGCTATTCTGTACTCTTATTAAATTACCTAGTAAATAAAATACTGCTGGAATTTTTCCCTCATATCTTATTTCTTTATTAAATAAGAGTACGTCTGTAATTTATTCATAAATTGGCAATCCATGTTCTTTGTAATATGATGCACTTTGTATACACTTCCCCAAAAGTCTATCATCGACGATGAACCCATAGGTCAAGGAAAGGGGTAAAAGACCATTATTCGCCTTTCCTTGACCGTTGGGCGGTCGGCCTTGACTCAATCAATATATTTATTGTCTCTACGGGTATACAAGAATGTCACATTAAAATACAGATCTTACACCATATACAGCCTTTTGGCATGCAAATTAGTATTTAATCAGTTAATTTTATATAATGTCACACTAACCGCACTAGCGTAGCTGTGTGGTTCCCGGCAGAGTAGAATAGGACCACTCCAAGTCATCTCGTGGATGTCGTAAAAGGCGACTAAGGAAACACAAGCTAAACAAAGCTTATTAACATCAAAGAGACCTCTCCAACCCGTCTGGCCAGCGTGGAGAGTGTAGGCCAAATCCTCTGACTACTCAGGCTAGTATATGGCTTTGGTAGTACAGAGAGGGTCGTGCTCCTGCAGTGGAGACTAGAAAGACATGATGATGATGAATGTCACACTAAATATCAATCTTGATCTGACCGGGGATTGAACCCGGGACCATTCTTGTCACAGGCCGGTGTGCTGACCGCTGCGCCACGGAGTTCGTCAATTGGTGCAATAAAGTATTCATTTATTCATTCACGTTCCTTGAGACTATAATAGGTATAAAGCGATGAAGAAACAGGTGCAATTGTCGGTGAGATTGTGACACTGGAGCCCCAGATGCTAAATTGTCCAACGACATCCTGGAGGGACGATCAATGGCGGCTACTGACTTATTTTTTTCCCATAGTAACCAATTTTTGAAGGATTCTGTTAAAGATTCGTACGAGACCCGGATAAATCTGCAGGAAAACAGCTTGATTGATTATTAAACCCATCATCATCAGATTCTGCGCGCTCCTATAGTAACACTAGCGCCACCCAGCGATTAATTCTTTTATTCCTAAATTATATCGAATTTTAAAAATCTAAAAAGTACATAACTATTAAATTACTTGTAGTATTTTTGTATTCATTTCCACTAATATTCGTTTGATAAACTAAGAGAAAAACAGGTTACCGCCAAAAGTGGCCACTTTTGGCGTTAATCGATTTTTCTCTTTAAATATGGCACTAGTAAATTACTTGTAATATACAAAAATACTATAAGTAATTGAGTAGTTTTGTGCTTGTTAGATTTTTGAAATTCGATAGCATTTATGATTTAAGGAATTTAATTGCTGGGTGGCGCTAGTGTTACTATAATAGCGCCTTAAGAGTTAATAACAACATAAATAGAATGTAACATTTAAAGATACTTTTAGTACTAACTTTTGTGTACATCTCAAAAATCTTATCACTATCATATAGAGTTCTTTAACGTAACAAGTCACGTAAGTACATAATATATCTCGTTAGGTATCGGAATGTTAAATTCATTTGTAGGCTTTCAAACCATCTCCTATATTACATTCAAAGGAACATGTTCACCATAACATGTTTCACATTGAGGATTAATTATCATCTTCAACCACACAGTAAAATACCCACCCTAGAATATCAATCGATGTCACCTTTATAAAATACTAGCAGTTACCCGCGGCTTCACCCGCGTGATATATAGCCTATGTTCTTCTCAGTACCCTAACCTACGTGTATACAAAATTTTATGATGATCGGTTCCGGAGATAGGGCGTGAAAGCGTAACAAACAAACAAATAGACTCTTGCATTTCGCAAACACACTTTCGCATTTATAATATTAATTAGGACAAAGGTCCTTACAAACAACAAAGTTTGACACCACAGAGTAAGGAATATAACCGTCGATCGCGCGCTATAAGACGCTCAACACATTTCTTAAGAAACAAGCATGTCAGGAGTCAGAGGTTTTACCGTTTATTGAGGTTATGGGATTTATGGTTATTGTAGAAATGTATATTCTACATATATAAATGTATATGTATTTTCTACTTACTTATTTTTAAGAGCGTATCCTAGCAGCATGTTTTCCATACAAATATATTTCTCTATTTTTATTTTTCTCGCTGAAAACTGCTTCTAGAGGCACAATTCTTTTTTCATAGAAATTGTTACTAAAATAGGTATGGCCCTATTTTCTATTTTTTTCTAAAAAACCGTTAAAAATATTTTTAGAAAACAGTTATTTAAGAAAATAAATAAATAGAGTCATATCTATTTTAGAACTTGCTAGATTTTAGGAAAAGAGAATTGTGCCTCTAGAAGCAGTTTTCAGCGAGAAAATAGAGAAATACATTTGTATGAAAACCATACTGAAAAAATACTGCTAGGATACGCTCTTAAAGACCAGAAAAGAAGCACATTGTGGCATTTTAATGTTTTTTTGAGTATGAAATGACAGGCCGAGTATGCGACTTTCGTCGCCTTCTAGCCGGGCGTTGACTGAGACGCGGTACTATTTTTACCTTCGTCTTTATAGTATCTCTACTAGTAGGGTGCGGGTGAGCGACATTCCGTGCTCTGTGATCCCAGATCCCAGTGATCCCAGGCCCGCCGCACTGCAGTGAAGGTCAAGATGACGAGCCAAATTCGATAATCGAAGTCCGAGGTCCCGTTTGATCCTCCCACCTCGCTGTCCTATTTGCCTACATTCAATTTGTCCGTGATCTTAGGACCGCACCGAACTCTGTCAAGTGCAAACCTAATTCAATAAACCATTTTAGTAAAAGAAAAAAATGTTAAATCATCCGCGTTCGCGTGTGATATTATAATAAGAATTCCTAAACTTGCTTGGTATTAAAATCAAATTGTTAAAAATTAAATTCTATAAACAATTCGACAATATTTTAAATTCTTAAATTCAGTTTTTTTAAATGTTGCTTTGGAGTGAATCGCAATAACTTCTAATGATATTGTTTGTGACAGAAAATATGATTTAATACATTAACAACTTTGGAGTTTGGGAAGCAAATACATACAAATAACTCAAGATTAAAATTTGAAACAAGATGAATAACGAATCAAAATTCAACGCGTTCGCACACACCTTCAAGTACCGCTCTCCTTTGTGGATTGAATCCGATACCTCCAGCAGTAGCAGTGACAACAGCGGTGGCCTGGGCAACAGTGATGACAGTATTCAAAGCCAGAGCTCTAACAGTTCTGATAGCATCAACAATTTTCTGGATTCTAAGGTTACAGTCGCTTTAAATACTTCTAGTACTTTTATCTTTTTCGTAAATCTATATTCTCCAGACCCTAAATCGAATCTATTACATTAAGTAGCACCAGCAAAAGCAGTGGTGGTCTAGGCAACAGTGTTAACAGCATTCAAAGCCAGGGCTCCAACAGTTTTGACAGTAAAACTCAGCAGCAAAAGGTTTGAAAAGCAACTGTAATATTGGAAAGGTTCCAATTGATTTTCAAACACTTTGGTACTCATATCTCTTGCACAAATTCTCACTCTCTTATCTTTCATGCCATTCTCCAGTGGATCAAATTTGATACATTTAGTAGCACAACAGCGGTGGGTTTGGTAACAGTGATAACTGCATTTTAAGCCAGAGGTCCAACCTCAGATCACATCAAACAAAACACCTTGTTTGATGTGATCTGAGGGTCCAACAGTTCTGGGAGCATCAACTGGGTAGACACACGAAAAAAGAAATTCATAATTTTCATAAAAGTTACCTGGTCGGCTGCACTTTTGTATGGCGTCAATTTTTTTTTCGAATTTCTAGCATTAGTCTCACAGAAAAAGTTGTTCATACTGACTGGCTAAGTAAACCCTTTATGCATCGGACAGGGTTTTTATCAACATAATTGTACGCAAAACGAGTTTTTTGGATCTAGAGCAATAAGGCCAGAGAGGCGAAAAATAAACTGAATCCCAGAGTGCCGACAAAGCAATACCAATAGAGGGCATTTAATAGCAGCGTTATGAATGTCAAACGTAATATTAGGTATTGGCAATATTTGCATACATACTGTACCTTCCAGGTTAACTGCATCTCGTTTTTCACGTTTTCCTTCTTACCTTATTAATTGCCTTTAAGCTGGATATTAATTTGTTGACCGACCTACTTTGGGCTCGTAAACACAGATCATATGACTTAATGAGCTAGTCGCAGTCTCTTTCCTTATCATATGAATGCTTAGTATCCAAAGATATTCAAATAAAGTAGGCAAGTTAGAAGTAGGCAGGGAGAGTTGGAGGAGTCAAAAGGGCGGACGGGCGTTAGTTAAATCGTCTAACAAAGTTAACTCTGCCATGCCGCCCCCGTAGCGTGGCTACCGCGACGCCGTTTATATCGCGTGATAAACTATCTACTTCTCGCTCTTCAGTATTGCGAAAAACAAGATGGCGATAGTCGATAAACGTTGTCGTGCGTGCCATGCTACGGGGGCTGGTTTGGGAGAAAAAGAAAAACATAATATGTTAGCTGCTTTTCTTAAAAGCGAGTCAAGAGATTGAGCGAAAATATAAGGAATTACGACATAGGCGATGCGGCTAGCAACCCATCACTATTTTGATTCCGCTTTCCACCTTAACGCCCACTACACGCTAAACGTGGCCTTTGAAGTTTATGACCTTGGGCTGTGTCTACCCCGTATGGGATAAAGATAAAGACTGATTGTATGTATGTAAAGACAATACGACGTGTAAATTGACCCTCGGCATACCCTTAAATGGGTGACTCAGACCGTCAATATCGTCTATTAGATTACTAACACACCTAGTTTTTAAGATTTTGTTACTAATACTTAGATAAGGTAACTAACTTAGATTAAGTAAATATTGTTACTTACAAAAATGGACCTAGTTTCCTTAAATAAAGAATCATTATTATTATTATTAGAGTAGTTCGGTTGAACAACTTTTCCTATGGCACCAATGCTCTTGATTTGATTTTTTTCTTTTCCATATTATTTGTTCGGACGGCTTGACACGTATTGTATGGTTTGAGCCCTTTGTTGATGTTCGAGCTAAAAAACTTATCCAGAAGTTGATTTTAGACCATGCTGCTTACGGTGGCCCAAGTTTCATCGATGTATTGACAAAAATCTATTTTAGTTTCTCCAAGCTAGACTCAAGAATTAAAGATTTATTAGAAAATTGGCTGACTTAATATCTATGGCGTAACCTGCGTAACATTAGATTTTGTATATAGGTAATGAGTTTTCTAGCGCCATCTATATTGCGTCGCCAGCATCACTAACTGAACTATGTCGCTACACTCCGTCTCTTACGCAATGAAGAACGTTAGTCTTACACTTTTCCACTAGATCACGCGAGGATTTCTTTAAGCTATCCAGTATAATACATTCCTAACATGTTTTATTATCTATAATATTTATTAAGTCAAACTTAATAATTCTATCTCCTTTACATACATCTATCTTTACAACTTGCACCCCTACTATCAACTTTTCACCACATCCAGGTAAAACTGGTAGACAATGCTAAGCATTAAGTTATTACCTTTTGTACAAATCCTAATGATTGTATGTGCAATAAATTAAATAAATAAATAATATGAGGAATATGAGGATCGATTCTTCGCTGTAGGTGCTGTGTGGCCTATTGACCATCAGATTTTCGCCCAATACCCTGGATCGGTTTTTACGATCTGCGCGGGAAGAGAAGCAGCTAGTATATTTAACGATTTTTTTACCGCCTTTAAAAAAGGAGGAGATTCTCAATTCGTCGGCTTTCTTTATGTATGTTCCCCGATTTCTCGAAGAAGCCTGAACCGATTTAAGAAAATTCTTTTTTTTGTTCGATAGGTAATACTTTTCAGATGGTCCCATTAAATTTTAATCGAAATGTGTCGAGTGTTTTTTGAAAAAATACACAAAAACCAAAAACGTTCGGATTACACTTATTTCCATTTTATTCTTATTAAAACAAATTAATTCAAAAAAAGGCGGGTTTTGTTTTTTGTTAAAAATATCTAGCCCATAGGATTACCATGCAGTTATAGCGAATGATTGGTGCAATACGCAACATTTCTTCTTGTTATCAAGAAGGCTATCAACTTATACAAAGCCAATAAATACTTATATTCCGCGTTTGATATAGTATAAGATAACTTTATCAGTCATATGGTCGATAGCTAAATTCAAAAGTTTTATTATTTTAGCCACCGGGGCGTTTAGTATGGGAAAGTAAAAAAAAAAATTCAAGATCCCATCATTGGTCCCTTAGGAAAAGGTGTTCATATCGACGGTCTAAGTTACCCCTTTGAGGGAAAGTTCAGGGGCAATTCACACCCTGTATAGATGAGCTGGTGTTCTATGACACAAGCAACTTTAGGGCTATCTCAATCTGGGTGATTTATCCATATACCTATATTTAGATTTATTTTAGGGTTTGTGGTGGGAAGTCAAGGGGTGCAGATGGGGTTTGCCTTAGACGATTTTGCAAATTGATTTTAGTGGACTTTATAATAGGATATTGGTGTAGTTTGGTGTTATAAATGCTCGTGCACATGAACAATTTGTGAAATAGTTAAAGTAGACAGTTATATGGGCTCGTATAGATTTGTCATCAGAAGCTCCCACGAGGCATCAAAGAACATACGCCATCTTTCATGCTACTTGGTAAAACTTTACCGTACAACACCGATACTTAGTATCTTAATTTACAGGACATTGGCAGAATCACTGAAATCTTGGTGGAAGCCATATTATAAAACGCAAGTAGAAGAAGATTTATTTTACGTATCTTTCATGCTGGTCTGGGAGAAAATAAATAAATATATACGGACAAATCACACAGATTGAGCTAGCCCCAAAGTAAGTTCGAGACTTGTGTTATGGGATACTAACTCAACGATACTATATTTTACAATATATACTTATATAGATAATCATCCAAGACCCAGATCAATCTGAAAAAGATCATTTTCCATCTTGACCTGACCGGGGATCGAAAACGGGACCATCCGTGTCGCAGGCAGGCGTGTTGACCGCTGCGCCACGGAGCTCGTCAAAAGAAAAGAAAGGACGTAGAATGTACCAGTTGCTTCTCTTCCCGCTCAGGCCGTAGATACCGGCTGAGGGACTGGGCATAAATCTAAAGAATCATTGTAAATAGGAGATGTGGCTAGCAACACATTACTAATTTATTCTATTCCATCTTTAAGCCCATTAACATGCTAAACGTGGCCTTTCGGTCTTATAACTTTAGGCTCTGTCTACTCCGTAAGGGATAAAGATGTGATACTATGTATGTATTTTAAGTCTTTATATTCTTTTTTTGCACCTATACGAGCCATTCCAACTGATCCATCGCCGATGATGGACCCTATAAAATGTCACTAATTATAGTATCCAGACGTGTCAGACGCCCGCGGTACCCACACACAATTAGTGCACTCATTAAGAGTGCAACTGCGCTTCATTTAGTTAAACAAATCAGGGCGCAGCATGAAGGTGCGAAAGATGAGCGACTGCATCCCGCTCACGCAGGTCAGAAAAACACATTTTTACAAGCTTTTTTTTTGCAAATGCTACACCAAGGGTGTTAAAGTTGCCGGTCTTTTATATTTCCCTCCCAGAGAGGAGACGGGATGGGCCACCAGCTCCCTCACTCACCGAACGAATCAATCATCATCTTTATTGTCGATCATAGGTTAGGTAACAGAAGCTGGAGAGACGAAGCATAGCAGCGGCATAGCTGCTACTCATACGTCGATTTTCTGTTAAAGTGTGGTACTTCCCCAGACGAGCCGGCCCATGGCCCATTTATGCTACTTACAAATTCTTTGGTAGCATAGCTCTACCACAACTGAAATGCTATGTTAAGGCAAACACCGTTATTCCCCAAACTGTCAAATCAGCCTGTCAAGGCTCTGCAAGTAAAGGTAGTGCCATGGTAGTATCACCTTTGACGTGTCCACAAATTTTCATACAAACTAGAGATTTTAATACGATCCAACATTTATTATTCTAAGGATCCAACTATACACAGCTGGCGCTACGTATTGTATTTAAAAGATAGTTTATATTATAACTAACTATAAGCATTGTTGATTATTGCTTTTGTTTATATTACATTTTTATCTTTTTATTCTATGTGCTATCTAATTTGCGCTTAAACACATTCGGATTAGTCTAGTTAACTAGCAGTGGACCTACTACCATAAAACGGTGGCTTTTTGAAATTAAGCCTGCCAAAGCGTTTCCCAGAGCGCGTGCCTTCGGATGAGATATCTACTCCAGTAGAATTATAATATCTATGGTACTACACAGACAGTTTGTGTTTACTCCATCTTATCTAATCTTCATTGGGGCCGATTTAAAATCGGAAGCACGTCTAACCTTTGGGTTATTTTGTACGTCTTTTGTGTTTACTCCATAATTTTGGACAGGTTTTTCGGCGCTTATATGATGATAAAGCCAAAGGGATTTTCTTGACTGGAAAATGAGTACCTAAGTATGTTTAAGACCTCTCCAACCCGTTTGGCCAGCGTGGAGAGTGTAAGCCAAATCCTCTGACTACTCAGGCTGGTATATGGCTCTGGTAGTACAGAGAGGGTCGTGCTCCTGCAGTGGAGACTAGAAAGACCTGATGATGATGATGATGATGAAGTATGTTTTAGATGACATAGCACTAGATTTTTTTGAATATTAATTATAACATTTTATCACGTACCATAAACAATCTGGATGTTTGGTTAATGATAGTGTCGCATTGTTTGCTTGGTGGATTTAGGGTTCCTTATAAAATACACATTATCTACTTGTTATCAAGTCATACTAGTCTAAAAAATTTTTTTTTCTATCGAACAAACAACTGCCCAATATCTAAATCATGATGACTAATGGAAATAAAAATTAATTTTAAAAAATACAACCGAATTCATAACTTCCCCTTTTTTGAATTAAATAAATTAATAAATATATACGGACGAATCACACAGATTGAGCTAGCCCCAAAGTAAGTTCTTAATAAGACTTGTGTTATGGGATACTAACTCAACGATACTATATTTTATAACAAAATATATAAATAAACATCCAAGACCCAGGTCATTATGAAAAAGATCGTTTTTCATCTTTACCTGACCGGGGATCGAACCCGGGACCATCCGTGGCACAGGCTGTTGTGTTGACCGCTGCGCCACGGAGCTCGTCGAATTCTACTAAAAATAAAATAAAATAAGGTTTTAAATAGCATTACAATGCTCGATATATTATCAAAATTAAAAATATATGATGAAAAAGAACTCGTCACATGTAGGATTCGAACCACGACTCTTAGGTTTACGCTCTAAGTCGGTGTGAATCTTACCTGTGGCGAGTTCTTATTCATTAGTTCATTACATATTTTCAATTTTAAAAATAAAATCGGAGCTTCTATATAAAATTACCTATCAGTGCAGTGAGTATTATTTATATGGGTGCTGTGATTATTATATATTTATCTTCTTTTTAAGATTTTGTATTATATTTATTTTTTATCCTAATTCCAAGATTTAAACATCCAAAACAAACATCTATATTTTTAAATTCATTTATGAACGATCACTCGTTTCGATACTATATTTTCGTGTTATGTATGATGGCGCGATAATGTGCACATTTTTACTTAATTACGTACAGATATAATGTTTGATGTACTCATTTACACTTAGATAATTTAGAGAACACGGTCTAGAATAAAGAGTCTTCGTGCGAATAATATTCTATTTAAATTTATGATTTTAAAGTGACTTTTAGTTAAAGTGGCTATTTTGATGATGGGTATTTTTATTGGAAGTGTGTACAGTCTGAAAATATTGTTTGTTGATGAGAATTACCTTTATATAGTGCAGTGAGTTGGGGATTAATAATGAATTTAAATGTTCTTAAAATCAAAAGAGTAAGTAGGATTTTTTAGACTGCCGACTGCTGCAATAGGATTCGGTAGTGCCGAATTCTATTCACCCTCTTATATCCTTCATCATCATCATCATCATCAGGTCTTCATTAGTCTCCACTGCAGGTGCTGCTTATTAGCTCGAGCAGTCAGAGGATTTGGCCTAAACACTCCACATTATATCCTTATTCAATGCCAAAGTGAGTTTTTATATTTTACTAGCTGTTTCTCCCGGCTTCGACCGCGATATACATGGCCTATGTCCTTCTCCGTAGCATTATCAACGTGTATCCAAATTTCAAGAAAATTGGTTTAGTAGATAAAGCCTGAAGAGGTAACAAACAAACAAATATAAAACTCACTTTCGCATTTATAATATTAGTTGGGATTGGGAAGTAGGGATAGTTGGGATTACGTTTTCATGTTTGGTCGTAGAATTCTCTATAACTTTCATGCATAAAATAAAGGGGTGCTAATAAAACTTACTTCTATTTAATAATATTATTCTCGTCTAAAAATATACTTTTCTTAATGATACTAGGTACTCGTATCTTATCTTGTCTATTCTTGTCGAGCTCCGTGGCGCAGCGGTCAACACGCCTGCCTGCGACACGGAAGGTCCCGGGTTCGATCCCCGGTCAGGTCAAGATGGAAAATGATCTTTTTCAGATTGACTTGGGTCTTGGATGTTTATCTATATAAGTATCTATTATAAAACATAGTATCGTTGAGTTAGTATCCCATAACACAAGTCTCGAACTTATTTTGGGGCTAGCTCAATCTGTGTGATTTGTCCGTATAAAAAAAAAATCTTAGTTATCCACCTTTTCTATGTAAGTCATCCGTGACGTGACCAAAAGGATTGCTTGCACCAACATTTTTCAAATTCTATCCAGAACAATACTGCTTTTCGTGCTTAACCGTAAAAAGCGTATAAAAGTTATGAGATTTTGAAATTTGAAATTCCAATTTTATTTTTCGTTTGCTTGTGTTCTCGGAAACGCATGAACTTATCAAATTGAAAGGTACTGGATGATTAGTCACAGGAAACGGACAGCACCGAATGATGAGTCACACGAACCGGACGGTACCGGATGATGAGACACAGGAACCGGATGGCACCGGATGTTGTGTCGCAAGAACCGGACGGCACCGGATGTAGTGTCACGGGAACCAGACGACACCGGATGATGAGACACAGGAATCGGTACCGGACGATGCGACACAGGAGCCGGATAGCACCGGATGATGAGTCGCAGGACTGGATGGCACCGGATGACGAGACATAGGAACCGAACAGTACCGGATATTGTGAAATAGGAACCGGACGGCACCGGATGATGAGTTTCACGAACTGGACAGTATCGGATGATGAGACACAGGAACCGCATTGCACCGGATAATGTGTCGCAAGAACCGGACGGCACCGGATGGTGAGACATAGGAACCGGATGGCACCGGATGATGCGACTCAGGAGCCGGATGGCGAGACGTAGAAACCGGACGGTACCGGATGATGAGTTGCGCGAACCGGATGGCACCGGATGGCACCGAATGAGGTGTCGCAGGAACCGGACAGCATCGGATGATGTGTCACAGGAACCGGACGGTACCAGATGATGAGTTGCACGAACCGGATGGCACCGGATGAGGTGTCGCAGGAACCGGACAGCACCGGATGATATGTCACAGGAACCGGATGGTACCGGATGATGTGTCACAGGAACCGGACGGTATCGGATGACGAGACATAGAACCGGATATTGTGAAGTAGGAAGTGGACGCCCCAGATGAACTGTGAGTCGCAGAAACTGGAAGGCACCGGATAACATGTCAAAGGAACCGGACGGTACCGGATGATGAGTTGCACGAACCGGATGGCATCGGATGATGTACACAAGAACCGGACGGCACCGGATGATGAGTCATACGAACCTGATGGAACCAGATGGTGAGACAAAGGAACCGGACGGCACCGGATGATGAGTCGCTGGAACTGGATGGCACCGGAAGGCAATGGATGATGACACACAGGAAACGGACGGTACCGGATGATGAGATTAATATGCCTATTTAATCACAATTTCTTATTTTCTTTATTTAATAAATAAAGTGTTGTGAATACAAAATAAATCTCATATAAACTAAAGTCTTTGTTTTACACTACGTAGTGATAGTGATACTTTCACGTCTTTTTCCCTTGCGGGGTGGACAGAGCCCTGATCTATAAAATCAAAAGGCCACGTTTAGCATGTTAGTGGGCTGGTAGGTGGAATACGGAATCAAAATAGTGATGGGTTGCTATCCGCATCGCCTATTGACATGATTCCTGACGCCGATTCCCTCGATCGGCGTTTACGATCTGCGCGGGAAGAGAAGCAGCATTCTACGTTTATTACTTTTTCTCGTAGACCAGCGTAGAAGAAATAAGTGTTGGTGATGCCCTGTTTCCTGAAGATCTTTCCATATGTTCCTGGTTACCATTTTTCAGGGATAGTTCTGTACTCTTGTGTCCATGTTTCCAGATTCCGGAGCACCACCAGAGCGCGGGGTCAGGCTTCAGCGACGGAGACCAGGCCAACAATGAGGTTCTGTCTGACGATGACAGGCCAAAGTAAGTCTATATTTCCTAAACCTTTATTCATCATCATTTCGTGTAGGTGACACGGTCAGTTGACTATGCACATCCTGGTGTCAGAGTTCTTCGGAACCGCCTCTCGCCTTTAATTCACCATCACTACGTCTGCACTGCAGGAGTATGACCGTCTCTGTACTGCTAGAGCAGTCAGACGATTTGGCTTACACTGTTCACGCTGGCCTGATGGTTGGAGGTTGGAGCCTCTTTGATGTTAATAAGCTTTGTTTAGCTTGTGTTTCCTAAGTCGCTTTCTACGACATCCACGGGAAGACTAGGAGTGGTCCTATTCTACTCTACTGGGAACTGTGACCAGGAACCATACGGCTTACATCAGCGAAAGAACCGACACCCGTAATTTTATTCTTGTATGCCATCAAATTGAAAAATGTAAGTCAGTACTTCGATAGTTAATAACTTGTAGTATTTTTATTGTAACTTTTCATCAATATCATCAATTTAATTGTATTATAGTGTTTTTTATCTGATATGACATGGAGAGTAAAACTATTTTCAAGAAGACTGCAGTTAAAGTAATGTAGGTATGTAAAAAGTAATAAGAGTTAGATTTGGTTTCAAAATGGTGCCATACATTTCGCAACTGTTAAGTACCAATCAGAGTCTATCCTGCCGAAGGTCCGTCTCAAGGGTCCTTAATAAGGAAGCGTCCCGGCCGGCGACCCCTTGCGAAACGCATCTTGCAAACTGCATTTACAGTTATGTATGTTACAATGTCGTTATCTCAGCGTGTGCAATTGTTTTTTTTAAATAATTATCATCATCATCAGAAGTCTTTTTTTTAGTATCTACTGCAGGAGCGCGACCCTCTCTCCTCGACCTCCTCGACCCTCTCACCTCAGCGATATTAAAAATCGCTCTGGTAGTACAGAGAGGGTGGCGCTGTCTGTTGTGTCTGATAAGAAAGATGATTCCGTGCTTCGGAAGGCACGTTAAGCCGTTGGTCCCGGCTGCCATTTGGTAGTCGTTAAAGGAACCACGTCGGCCGGGAGGCGGTTCCGAAGAACTCTGACACCAGGGTGTGCATAGTCGACTGACCGTGTCACCTACTCGAAATGATGATGAGTGAGTACTAAGCAAGGATTTTTAGGAATCCAACCCCAAAGGGGGTGAAATAGGAGGATGAAGTTTTACGCGAACGAAGACGCGGGAAAAATTGCTAGATAGTAGATGATGTTGTATCGCATAGAGCGGACCATTAATCACATTTGCAGGAGACACTGATAACCACTGATAACGTAATGGACGATATGTGTGTCAATTGCTTATTTATGGTTGAAATAATCGCTACTATCAATGAACTGGATCTTAGATATCAGACGATTGCTCCTATAAGGGTTCCTTTATCATTCGGAATTTCCTGGGGCCCAAATCATCAGCATCAGTCTTTGTTAGTCTCCGCTGCAAGAGTACGACCATCTCTGTACTACTAGAGCCATGTATTATTAGCCACTCATCGATGGTCGATGCATCGACAATGCTCCATCGACAGGTTATTGTAGCGAAAGTACCTCATATCGATAGTCATTGCATCGACTGGTCAGCATATCGACGGTATGGCGTATCGACAGGCATAATATCGAAGGTGCGCTGCAGCGAAGGATCACTGTACCGACGGATGCAATATCGACAGGGCACCATATCGAAGGTCCCTGCGTCGACAGTTCATCCAATCGGTGGTAGATTAAAAACATCTTTGAAAAGGCAGCAATAAATAAATAATAATAAATAAATAATATTTATTTCGGACATAATCCATATTTTGTTAGTAGATGAGGTGATCGATAGTAGGAATGAGGTTAGTTGTCACACCGCCTGTTTACAATAAAAATTGAGTAAACATCATATTGGTAGCTAAAAATATTTCCAATTTTTCATTTTTAATAGCTATGATTTTTGTTTATTTCTGGCAACAATTAAGTCATTTTCACCATGGTGATTTTCGTAAATCTGACTTTAAATTTGTTCTCTCATCACTCATCAACCTTAGTTTCTTAAGAGATCTGTTATGATGACAATCAGCAATTTTGCTTTTTATTTATATCAGGCGTTTTAAGGCTCAAAAACACTTTGCACAAAAGGTAGAGTAATCGATAAAACAATACGGTGAATCTATTCTTCGTGGATTTAATATATGTTCTTCTTAATTAAGTTAGTTTGTTTGACATTAATTTTATCCATAATATATTGAAATATTATGTTTCTCAAATGTACCTTGATGACAAGACTAGCTTGCCATTCAAAGCCTAACCATCAAATTCTTGCTTGCTTTGGGTCGCACTAGTAATAATTGTTTGCTTTTCGTAATGTGTAAATGGTCAACACTCGTGTCAGATTTTTCAAGCGGCATAAAGCATCTGACAAAGCTTAAAACAATTGCCTTCAATGACGACTGCCAGGACTAATAGCTTAACGTGCCTTCCGAAGCTTAGAGATCAAGATGTTTTTGAGCCACTTCATCTTCATCAGGTCTTTTTAAATCACCACTGCAGGAGCATGACCCTCTCTGTACTGCCAGAGCCATATATCAGCCAGAGCAGGCAGAGGATTTGGCCTACATTCTCCATACTTGGTCAGACGGGTTGAGGTCTCTTAGATGTTGATAAGCTTTGGTTAGCTCGTGTTTCCTAAGTCGCCTTTTACAACATCCACGGGAAGATTTTTTTTTTTTTTTTAAATTGACATATCACACAAATTGAGCTAGCCCCACAGTAAGTTGTGAACTTGTGTCGTGGGATACTAACTCAACGATACTATACTATATTTTATAACATATACTTATATAGATAAACATCCAAGACCCAGGCCAATTGGAAAAAGATCGTTTTCCATCTTGACCTGGCCGGGGATCGAACCTGGGACCTCCGTGTCGCAGGCTGGCGTGTTGACCACTGCGCCACGGAGCTCGGCGAGGTAATAATAAAAAAAAACTTTATTTAGCCAAGTTAAAAGAAATGGTTACAATAGGTAGTCTCTTTCACCAATCAGCAACAAGCCAACTCCGAACTAGACGTTAGTCTGTATCTCAGAGGTAGCATGCTAACAGATAGGTAGGTAGGTTCTATTATTCTCGGCCGGGAACACGACTTACAAGCCCCTTGCTGTCATGGTAATAGTGAAACTACTTGTATCACTAACTCCTTGCGTTTTTATGATGCGACGATTCTATCGCCTTTCCGTCCATTGATATAAAATAAATAAATAAAATAAAAAATAAAAATAAAATAAAATAAAAAAGCCTTTTATTTCTTGTACAGCAGTAGAAATTTACAATTTAAAAAAAAAAAAAAATTGATATAAAGAATTGTTGAAGTCCATTGATATAAAGAAATCAAAACAATCTTGAGAATATGTTGACGCTCAGACGGGAAACTTTTGTCAACAATAATATTGTTATGAGAAATTATTGGCAGCTTCCGCGATATTTTCAGTTTAATCACACAGTCTATAATAACGTGATTTACATTAAATTTTTTAGACCTATGTTATGTTTGAAAACCTAATCGGATTTTATTCAAAAAAGGTTGAAATCACAAAACACCCTGATGCATTGCAAATACAAGTATGTACCTTCTTACTATATTTTGCTACCCCTTCGAATTCAAGAGAATTTAGTTTCCCACTGTCAGGTAGAGTTACAGAAACCGTCGTTAAATTTTTGTTTACTTAGCATTGTTGTGGTGACCTCAGCGATACGTTATCAGGCTTGACTTCTGCAGGTTAAGGCTCTTCCTGGCGGACTAATACTCTAGAATTGTAAATATTTATATATTTTTAATATTTAATTCCACGCTGGTCTGGAAGAAAAAAAACTTAGAATGTACCAGCTGCTTCTGTTAAACAAATAAACAAACATCTTCACTTTCGCATTCATAATATTAGTTAGTTAGGATAGATCTACTGGGCTCTGTCTACCCCGCAAGTGAAAAAGACGTGTGAAGTCACAGGGTGTTAACCGCTGCGCCACGGAGCTCATCAGTATGACATGTTTTATGACAGTATTCATGCTAGCTACTTGCCTAAGGACTGGCTTAGAGTGTAAGGTACTTTTATGTTTTTCTTTTTGGAAGGCTCTCTTTAGTATTGGAGGTTAGCTACTAAGCATAACAATGCAAAAGGTTAACTTATTTGAACTATGAAGTAAGGACTGTAACTATTTTTATCCTACTTACATTAATTTTCATTTCTGCATGCATTACAAATCTGTTGATAACCGATTATATTTACTTAGTAATAACCTAGTTCAAATTTAAGGCACTCATAATTATTATTTATTTATTACATCCCACAAGCTAGCAAATGCTTACAAGATAATTTTAAAAACAGGAAAAAAATACACCCTTTCATCAAATTATATCAAATTATATGAGCAGCCCGATGGCCTAGTGGATGTGAGCAGTATAAGTGCTTCCGCATGTTAAGTAACCCTGGGTGCAGTCCCCATTTGGATGGGTGACCGCAAGTGGCATTAAAATATCTCGAGCTCCTCCGTGCTTCGGAAGGCACGTTAAGCCGTTGGTCCCGGCTGTCATCATTGATGGCAGTTATGTCAGATGCCTTTGGGCAGCTTGAAAAATCTGACACCAGTGTTGGCCACTTACACATACGAAAAACAAAAGCAAGCATCTAATTATAAAGGCAGACACTATGTCAAGATTAGTATATTACATCATAATATCGTGTGTGTTCTAGATCAAAGAATGAACCAATGAACCCTGGTGTCAGAGGTTTTAAACCACTTTAGTATAGGTTTCTGACATAGTTTTGTGAAACGATCACTGTCTATAACAGCGATCGGGACCGCCGGTTTAACATGCCCATCGAAGCACGGACCATATTCTTATCAGACAATCAGGTGGTCAGCCTGCAATGTCCCAATCAAACTAAAACAACAACACAAAGTTGTTATTCCAGCCTGAAATCGAACCCGCGACCTCCGCAACGAGAGCCGAACGCTGTAACCTTTACCACAGAATTAAGAAAAGTACTAACGCTTTACGTCACGGAGGCAGTTTTTCATGCGAACTGTTTGAACTCTTCAATTCTTAATTTTATATCTAAATATATATAACTCAAAGGTGACTGACTGACTGACATAGTGATCTATCAACGCACAGCCCAAACCACTGGACGGATCGGGTAGAAATTTGGCATGCAGGTAGATGTTATGACGTAGGCATCCGCTAAGAAAGGATTTTGATCAACTCTACTTCTTAACGCGAGCGAAGCCGCTGGCAAAAGCTAGTTATTTATAAGTTCATCAGCGGTTGATATAATAATTTACACTTTACTATAGGTACATGCTTTAAATCTAACTGTACAACCAATTATAAGTAACACCGCTTGCTATGGGAAATATTTATTTAAACTATTTATTAAAGACACGATTTACAAAAATACAAGTATGAAAAATTTCTGGAGAGAAAAATAAATATTAAATTAATAATACCCAACACGATGGGTTTGTATAGGAAAAAATACTACTCCCTCTTTACTTGTATGGGCTTACTTAGCTACTTTAAAAACATGTACTTTTTATTTTTTCTACTACTTTTTTGGCATGATTAATATACATACCCATACCAAATTACAGCTTTCTAGTACTTATAGTCTCTGAGTAAAACCGCGGACGGACATACAGACAGACAGACATGGCGAAACTATAAGGGTTTACTACGGAACCCTAAAAAAGCGAGAAAACACGAGAAAATCCTTATAACCAACCCATTATGGTACTGCGAAATGTACACAGTCATTTGGTAAATGTCTATTAGTCAACTGATCCTATTGTATAGCCTACAGATTCTTGGTACGGTTGAGTTTCTACGTAACTCAGTTTTGCGAAGAAGGGCTAGAATGGCAGAGGGAATTCTTCTTCGAACTTCGACTTATTGAAGCTACTAATACGGTTAACGTGACTTTTAAATAAAAGATACCTATGAACCCTTGGTGGTTAAAACTTGTTCTGATTCTGTCACTATGTCACAGGTATGGTGTTTCATATCATCATCATCATCATCATTTCAGCCGCAAGAAGTCCACAGCTGGACATAGGCAAACATATCAGCGGAATGATATTTATGCCAAACGGGTTGGAGAGGTCTCTCAGATGTTAATAGCTTTGTTTAGCTTGTGTACCCTAAGTCGCCTTCTACGACATCCACGAGAAGACTTGGAGTGGTCCTATTCTACTCTGCCGGGAACCACACATCATTTGGGCTGTACTATTATTAATTCTGTAACGATGACAAAAATCCGTTGTATGTTAATCACTTTCCTCCGCCGGTATTAGGAATGCAGAAACCACTGGAAACATCTTAGAAATGTTGCTCGTACGACAAAAACATGTGCGGCCAAAGTGCAAGTCGAGCAGGTTGTTTTGTGTGTAAAAGGTTGTATCGACAAAAAAAGGCCACTTTATTTTGATTTCATTAGCCCGTCTTATCTACGTACGTACTTTTAATACGTTGAAGTAGAGATTGATAATTAAACAAGGATTCTTGTACATTTATGAATAACTAGCAATATTTTCGCAACTTCCCCTTATTTCACCCCCTTAGGAGTGGAATTTCTAAAAATCCTTTCTTAGTTCTTAATTTTTTTTTATCAATTTCAAATTTCTAGGCTACTCTAGTTTCATAATGTTTCCTTATGTTTTCGCGATTTTTACACATTTAAATAAAATTGTTTTAATACGGTTTTTATCGCGTTTATTACATTATTTATACACCTTACGTTTTGATCACTTAATAGTACATTACTGCAGAGGCCGGGAAGTAAGGGATTGCCGGACGAGTATAGTTTTCAAGGCCGAGCGTCAGCGAGGCCTTGACAATAGTTACGAGTCCGGCAATCCCTTTCCCGCCGAGGAAAGTATAGAGATTTTCTCAATAAATGTGAGGAAATTTAACTTAAAGTTACACATAAACTTACATGCCTTAAATATTTCCCCTTACTAGGTATTTGCCGGTAGTAATTTTTCCACTTTCAAGTTTCAAATTAGGCGAAGTAGGTACTTAAAATCCATTGCAGTGTTGCTTTCATCACTAAAACTCATTTTGAACCGTTTCATTTCGAATAAATAACCAACTTTGCACATATTTACCGAAAACAATCAATGTCAATCAATTACTGCAAAGCGTTAATCACAAACTACGAAGAAGATACTATTACTAGTATCAGACGACCGACTGCCATATGTTTTCTCTAGGCAATAAGGATCATAGACAAATAATGGAGTGAGGGTGAAAATGAAAAAAATGCCATACAATTCCTTTTGAGTTTCTATGGGGGGCCATAAATTCAAAGTCAATTGACGTGTGTTCTATGCCCTAAAATCCGTAAAGGCAGTTTTTCGGCAGTGGCGTTAATCACTACGGGTATAGTGAAAATAACAGATCTCCCGAGTTTTTAATTTTTTTATTTTCAGTTGTCAATTCCAGCAAAGGAAACAATGCCCATAGAGCCCAGTCATATTTTTCACAAAAAAATTAATAGATCATAGATTATTGTTTTCTTCTCTCGCAACGAAAATTAAGCATATTTTCGTATGATCACATATCGATATTTTAATGAAATTGTAGTTATATTCACGTATTATATGCATTTTTTAAAAATGCAGTGGTAGTAAACTGGCTGTATGACAAGTGACATAATTTACGTTACATAGATTAATTAAAAAGTTTTGAGCAGCGGCCGGGAAGTAATTTTCATACTTATTTCCTGGCCTAGGCCGGCAATGCGATGAATGAGCCAAGAATTACAAACTTCCGGTCTTCTTTTTACTACAGTAATGCCTACATTTCCGAGCATGTTTGAGAAAATGTATTTTAATGTACACTAGTTTCACTAGTCCGTTGATATATATTAGTCAGTGACTTAGGTTTGCCTTTTATACCTATGTAGAGACAATTTAGCTAGTTTTCATCCCTGAGGAACTCTTCCAAAGCTAAGTCTCTTAGGTTCTTTCATTTGAATATTAAACAATTTTCACTCCTTATAAATGTAAATTCCCGCACGGTAACACATCGTATACATCAGACCAGTCAAATGAGCCGGCGACCGGCCGGTCAGTCGGCCCTTGCGCATTTCCAGAGGTGCGCGCGCGCAGTCAATCTTAAAGAAAAGTGCACGTTTTTATCGCGAGTGGATATTTTGTGCGATCAAATACTATATACGGATTTTTCTAGAAGTACCTGTTTAATTTAAACCACGTAAGTTTTAATATAATATGTCATGTTATGTTTCTGTAGGTTTAATTCATAGCCATTTATATGACGGTTTTATGACTTTCTAGTAAATGGAGAGTGCTTTTTACATTGGTATTGTACTTCAAAATTTTTGAAGTGAAAATTTCATTAGGCTCGTTGGGCATTTTTGAGATGGGAAAAGACCATTGAACTCGCGGACACCGTTACCAAAAAACCTTAGCAAAAAACCGACACCTCTGTTGATATGAAAAAATATTTTCTGCACAATATAATATTTTCTGACGATTCAAAATATACACACGTAGTTCACTCCCGGAATGCCACTGTTTTTTCCTTTTTTTTCCTAGTAAATACAATCAAATTAAGCAAAAATAAATTAACTGAATGGTAATAAATCTTACTCCACAAGAAATATTCCCTGGTAAATCTTCGAGCTAAGCACGGCCACTAGTTTCCGAGTTGTGATATATATAAAAACAAATCACACAGTTCCAGCTACTGTGTCGTAGGATAGTAACTCAAGCATACTATATTTAATGTTGTTGTTGTTGTTTTTCGTATGTGTAAGTGGCCAACACTGGTGTCAGATTTTTCAAGCTACCTTAAGGCATCTAACATAGCTTTACGACTGACATCAACGATGACAGCCGCGACCAACGGCTTAACGTGCCTTCCGAAGCACGGAGGAGCGCGAGATATTTAATAACAGATACTCAAATACGTAAAAAGACTAACATCCTAGACCATGGCTAATCTGTAAAAGATCGATTG
This sequence comes from Rhodophaea formosa, assembly GCA_963082605.1. Classification (NCBI taxonomy): domain Eukaryota; kingdom Metazoa; phylum Arthropoda; class Insecta; order Lepidoptera; family Pyralidae; genus Rhodophaea; species Rhodophaea formosa. Next base: position 19,497,260 of record OY720219.1, on the reverse strand, counting down.
CCATCATGACCTGGCCAGAGATGCAAAGACATTTACAGTAGCACTGAGCAACAGAGATCTTGAAATCAACTTATCACCGAGACTTTGTGTTTAGAGAAAGCAGTTTGTTGTACATTTTATACCAGCTTCATCATCATCATCAGGTCTTTTTTAGTCTCCACTGCAGGAGCACAACCCTCTCTGTACTACCAGAGCCATATATCATATTAGCCGGAGCAGTCAGAGGATTTGGCCTACACTCTCCACGCTGGCCAGACGGGTTGGAGAGGTCTCTTTGATGTTTATAAGCTTTGTTTAGCTTGTGTTTCCTAAGTCGCCTTCTACGACATCCACGGGAAGACTTGGAGTGGTCCTATTCTACTCTGCCGGGAACCACACGGCCACACCAGCTTCATATTTTTTAGCTTTTTATCTTTTTCGAATAAAATATTTGACGAAATTAAACTTTCATAACAAATGACCAAGTAGTTTCTGAGATTATCTTGTACTAACATAGATATATAAAGAAAACACTCTTCAGACGTGTGAGTGCGTAAAAAAAATTCTGTCAGCCTGCTTCTGGTGTTGCGGGCGTTTCTAGGGTACAGTTATCACTTTCCATCAGGTGGGCCGTAGGCCAGTTTGCCTACTCGGTTGTATAAAAAACGAGGAGCCCGATGGGCCAGTGGGTGCGAGCTCTATGAGCGCTTACGTATGTTAAGCAACCCCTGGTGCAGTCCCTACTTGGATGGGTGACCGCAAGTGGCATAAAAATATGTCGCTCTCCTCCGTGCTTCGGAAGGCACGTTAAGCCGTTGGTCCCGGCTGTCATCGTTGATGGCAGTCGTTAAGCTATGTCAGATGCCTTAAGGCAGCTTGAAAAATCTGACACCAGTGTTGTCCACTTACACATACGAAATAGTATAGTATAGTGTATAAAAAATATTAAAAAAAATTACTCTATCATTCGTTTCAAAGAACCTTTATTATTTGTATATTTTATTATATGTTTTCAAGACGATGATGATAATTCTTAAGCTACTTAATGAATTCCAAGAAAGTCTTAGCAAGATGTTTTGTTTACGTATTGCGTTGTTTCATCATTTCCTGTTTTGCTTTTTTACGAGTTTTTACTAATGCCGCTTTGATATTATTGAGACCGACGAGGAAGTATGCTAATATGTTTTTAATCGCTTAAGATGTTTTTGTAGGTAGGCACCTTAGTTTCTTTTAACATATGTTAGCTAAAGATGTAAATACGGTATGTATTTACCTAACTTATCAGATTATTAATACACCTTTTATTCTATTAATAAGAAATTTTATTTATTTTTTATTTTATTATTATTCTCTTTATTTATTTGTATAGTCTTAGTTTTAGGTTTTTATAAAATTTATATAAAAAGTAAAATATAAAAATATAATACAAAACATAAAATTTTTATAAAAACCTAAACCTAGAGTGCCGCCAGCAGCGGGGCAAGGCTCAAGCTACCAGCGGTCAGGGCCCCAACGAGAGAAACCTTCTGACAATCCGTGTCGTATCCAAGAGTACTGCCTTCTGTATCTGTCCCTTGATCCAGCGAAATCTAGCGAAAGCCTCTTTAGATGTTGGTCAAGACTCTTCGCTATAAGACCATTCGCAGATACGACTATCGGGACAATGATCGTTGAATCCACATCCCACATGGCGGTTACCTCGTGGGCCAAGTCAAGGTATTTGCTGAGCTTGTCCTTCTCGGCCTTCACGAGGTTTTCGTCATGTCGAATGGTGATATCAACGAGCACTGCCTGGCGTGTCGATCGATCTGTTAGAACGATGTCAGGCTTATTGGCAACAATAGTCCTGTCCGTAATGACTGATCGATCCCAATACAGCGTGGCACGACCATTTTCGAGAACGGGCGTTGGTGTGTACTTATAGTACGGCACCTCAGATTCCACAAGACCATATCGAAGAGCAAGTTCCTGGTGGATGATCCTGGCTACAAGATTATGTCTGTGCAAGTACTCTCCGTTAGCCAGATGAGAACAACCGGAAATAATATGCCTGAGTGACTCACCGGGACGGCGGCATGCTCGACAGATGTCGACCGTACCGTCCTTCAGGATATATTTCCGATAGTTGTTCGTCATCATGACTTCGTCTGCAATTGCACAAGCAAAACCCTCGGTTTCTCCAAAGAGATCACCAAAGCGTAGCCAGTTCACCGACGCGAGCAGATCTACATCAGGCCCTGTTAAGGCCCGGTAGAACCGCCCATGTAGCTCTTTGCTCTTCCATATGCTCCTGCGGTCTTCAATGCTTAACACCGTTGGTCTGCGCCAATTCTCGTTTTTAAAGGAGAGCGGCGTGAAGCTCCTATCTACAACTACAACGTCGCGATGCATCCCACAATCATTGTTTAGGAAGTAATGCCTAAGACTGCACACCTCGCGGTTATGGAGAGTCTTGGCGTTTAAAAAACCACGACCTCCACACTTACGTGGGATGTACAGTCTCATAACAGATGACCGTGGATGAAGCATACGATACGTTGTAAGTTGTTGACGGACTCTTCTATCCAAGGCATCTAACTCAGTTTGGGTCCATCTTAGTATGCCAAAGGAGTATGTGAGTAGGGGCATCGTTAAAAGCGCGCGCCTTATTACCCCCTGACAAAAGCCTTTTAAGTACTTTTGTCAGACGATAGAAGAAACGCTCTTTCACAGCCTGCTTTATGTCCCCATCAGCAATACTCAGTGACTGTGACATACCAAGATATTTGTAAGTTTCTGCCTCCGAGAGAGATCTAAGAGACATTGTCTCAGAAAGTTGTAAATTTGTTGAATTTACAACTTTCCCCCGTTGTACATGCATGACTGCACATTTATCAACACCAAACTCCATCCTGATAGAGCTACTGAAATTTTCTGTGATTTTCAGTAGTTCAACTAGGTCAGAACCTTAATTACCTTATTATTATTATATAAGTTTTGAGCAATATTTAAAAAAAATATATTATGTAAAAATTACAAACAATTGTAGTATTATATATCACGGTCAGCATAAGTTGAATACTATAGATTTAATGTATTTATTTTATCATTTTTTTTTGCTGTAATTTGTAAATATTACGTATTAATCAACGACTTTCTCTCCCTTTTCACCAGAGAACCATATCTTGATAAACACTTGACTTAATCACATTAGCCTTTGGAAGACTTCATAATAAAATATGTAGACTTGACATAATATATTAGTATCAAATTATCATAAAACGTTCATGTTTAAACTTAACACGTACTTAATGACGAAGTATTTGCTGACGTAAGTAAATCAGTACAGCAGGCCGAAGATCAATAATAACAATTTGACTTACATACATACTGACACGTCTTTTTCCTCTGCGGGGTAGACGGAGCTCAGGTCTGTAAGACCTAAAGCCACGTAGCATTGTGGTGGGTGTGGAGATGTAAAACAAAATCAAAATAGTGATGGGTTGCTAGCTGCATCGCCAAAAATATGTGTTAATTATTAGTTATTGTCTAACTAGTTTACCCATAAATAATCAAAAGTAAACAGAGAGAACAGTATAAAAATTGGTAACAAAAACGAACGAGATATGGTGCTAACACTGCTGTTTAAAATGTTTACAAACATTGTATAACACTTGTATAACATGATATAAATGCATAATAACGCGCACATTTTACCTCTTTTTTTGTTGCACTTTTTGATGTTTGTAAGCTTTGTTTAGGAAACACAAGCTAAACAAAGCTTACAAACATCAAAAAAACCTCTCCAGTCCGTCTGGCCAGCGTGGAGAGTGTAGGCCAAATCCTCTGACTACTATAATATATTGCTGTGGTAGTAGAGAGAGGGTCGTGCTCCTGCATTGGAGACTAAAAAAGACCTGATGGATGGATGGATGGATGGAAGTAGTTTATATAGTTGTAGAGTTACGTAATGAGTAGTCCACAGTATTCGATAAATGCATGCTTCGCACTAGTGATATTAGGTGAAACAAAACATGTTTATTTACATTATTATCGTATGATGACGGATGGCTCGGTAGTTTGATTTATTGCTGTCTTGTGGGTCAAAGAAATATTGATGTTTGAGACGTGACAATCTGATTTTAACATTGTTTGTTCATAAATAATACTGGCTATATGGATAAGTATCTATACATATATTGATATTTTTATTGTAAGGGTCTTTTTTTTAAGCAAAAAGTTTCATACATACATATAAAATGATTAGGATTTTGTAATAAAATATTTTTTGACAAATAGATTAGGTACCTACAATATTTTATTTTCGAAATTTCTTTACTTCTATTCATCCAATGTGGCTTACTAAATTTAATCCATTTTGGAGGATCGATCCATTTAGCGTACAACAAAATTGTGCTGACAAAATATTTCTTTGGATCACAATTGAAAATGTTAAATTATAAAATGTTTTCAATAGTCTTACAACCGAGTATGTTCATATGTGCAAGGTGAAGACACAAAATCTGGAAGCGGACATTGGTTTCCGGTGCATCATAGCTGAGGATGGAGGGAAAAAGAGACAAATGATCTTTTTTGCTCATTTCCATATGTGTATTCTTCTTCTTCTCAAAGTGTCCCATCTCGACGAAGATTGGCAACCACCATGGCTATCTTGACTCTTGAAGTTGCTGCACGAAAGGAGGTTGAGTACTCATTTTGAACCAGTCTCTTAAATTATTCAACCTAGAGCTCTTCCTTCTTCCGGGTCAACGCTTTCCCTGGATAACAAGTTGAAGAATGCGGTATCTTTCCCCACTCATAACATATCTGAAATACTGCAGCTTCCTTTCCTTCACTGTTCTTAGTATTTCCATCTGTTTTCCCATTTTGCGTAGAACCTCAGCATTAGTGTATGTGTATTCTCGTCTGGCCTTTTTAAGAAACAAGAACTCAAGAACAGTGAGAGGATTTGGCCTACACTCTCCACGCTGCCCAGATGGGTTGGAAAGATTTATTTGATGTTTTTAAGCTTTGTTTAGCTGTATTTCCTTAGTCGCCTTCTACGACGCCCCCGGGAAGACTTGGAGTGATCCTATTCTACTCTACCGGGAACCACACGGCGAGCATATGTATATATATATATATATTTATACATATGCTCGCCGTGTGGTATATATATATATATATATATACAAACCTGGCTAACTGACTTAAATATATCAACGCACAGCCCAAACCGCTTTACCTAGACACTTAAAATTTGGTATTTACAAGGGTTCCTTTCACGATGTAAGTGAGCACTAAGAAAGGATTAGATATTCAACCCCTAAGGGGGTGAAATAGGGGCAATGTTTTACGCGGACCAAATCACGGAAAAGTTGCTAGTTTAGTATATAAGCAACTAGCTGTTACCCGCGGCTTCGCCCGTGTGATATGTGCCTATGTCCGTCTCAGTATGTGTATGCAAAATTTCATGATGATCGGTTTAGTAGATAGAGCATGAAAGCGTAACAAACGAATAAACAAACTCACTTTCGCATGTATAATATTAGTTAGGACTAGGATAAATGGTGGCCAAAAAATCGAAAAAAAAAAATTTTCATCCTTGTTCTATGCGATGCCATATTTACTTATTTATTTAAAAAGCTTAATTGTGCCTTAGAAGCTACAATAAGTGGACTTAATGCTAAAAGCATTCTCTCCCAGTCAACCTTTGGGAAATGAAATTCAGATAAAATAAATAGGTGTCAAACAATTTTTTTTAAAATATTTTTTTTAAACAATATGAGGATACATTACAATAGAACAAATATATGTAATAAATAACCTAAAATATATAAATAAATATTTTTCATGTACAATACAATAAATAAATATATATAATATGGTCAACATGTTAAAAAAATTATGAATCTAATCCATACCATCCACCCTGGCTATGCCGAAGATGTTCAAACGGTACGTAGATGATACTTTTGTTGTTCTCCCAAAAACTCAAGTATCTTTATTACTAAACCATCTTAATTCAATTAATAACAAAATTAAATTCACCTTAGAAACTGAGACAAATAATTCATTAGCTTTTCTTGACATTTTAATAATTAGAAATCCTGATAATACTATTAGTCATACTGTGTATAGAAAGCCTACCCATAACGACAAATATCTCAATGGCAAATCCCATCATCATCCATGTCAGTTGGCTACCGTTGGTAAATCTTTGTTTCAGAGAGCACATGGCATCTGTGACACCCACCACCTCAAGGAGGAGCTTCAACGAGTAAAATCGGTTTTAAGAAGCAACAACCTCAACCTCCCAAAAACACATCACAGAAGCCGCCCAAAGCCTCACACAGTTGATCGGTTTCCTGCCATCTTACCATATGTAAAGGGAGTTACAGACAAAATTGGTAATATACTTAAGCGTGCTTCAATCAAGACCTATTACAAGCCGCACAAGAAAATAAACCAACTTTTAAGACCTGTCAAATCAAATATCCCATTACAAGATGCTGGAGTTTATAAAATTGACTGTGAGTGTGGTTTATCATACATTGGGCAAACAAAGAGAAGCATCGGTACCCGTATAAAAGAACATATTGCTGACATGAAACATAGGCGCTCAACGAAGTCTGCAGTCTGTGAACATGCCCTAGACAAACCCAACCACTATATGCGTTTTGATAATCCTCAAGTCCTTGCAAAAGAAAACAGATACATTCCAAGAATGCTTCGTGAGGCTATTGAAATTAAAAAACATCCTAATTTCAATAGAGAGGATGGTTGGCAGTTACCACCAGCTTGGGATCCAGTCATCAATTTAATCAAATCTCAAGCTAAGCAGAAGACTGCAAGACCTTCAGACACCGTGAGCCAATACTGCGTACATCCGGAACGTTATCAATAAATATTTTAGGCGGTAGATTTAGCAGTTCTTATAAAATACTAGACAAAGCTCAACTTAGTCTACCTGCGACCACGAACACTGTAAAGTGCTCGAAACGTTAGGTGTATAAATAATGTAATAAACGCGATAAAAACCGTATTAAAATAATTTTATTTAAATGTGTAACAATCGCGAAAACATAAGAAAACATTATGAATCTAATGCTAGCCAGTTATTTCAGACAGAAAAGCGAGAACTTTTGTCTTAAAATTAAATCAATGTATGCCATGTAGTAGCCGTGTAGTTCCCGGCAGAGAAGAATAGGGCCACTCCAAATCTTCCCGTGGATGTCGTAAAAGGCGACTTAGGAAACTCAAGCTAAACAAAGCTTATAAACATCAAAGAGACCTCTCCAACCCGTTTGGCTAGCGTAGAGAGTGTAGGCCAAATCCTCTGACTGCTCTGGCAGTACAGAGAGGGTCGTGCTCCTGCAGTGGAGACTAACAAAGACCTGAAGATGATGATGATGATGCCATGTAGTGTATAGTATATTTGAGCAAAATTGGGAAGGATCAGCCTTGCGTATGCCGCTCCTTGAATCCGGCAAATGAGTAAGCGTCGGCTCCAATTCCCAGTTTCCTCATCATGCCCGCTCCACACTTGTAATTCCAGTTCTGCCGTGTCTTATACCTTGCAAAGATTGCAAATGCAGATACAGTAAGTATTCTTTATCACAACTACTCTATCCTTATTATAAATAGAAAATTTAATCATCATCATCATCAGGACTTTGTTCGTCTCCACTAAAGGAGCACGACCCTCTCTGTAACACCAGAGCCATATAATTTGGCCTATACGCTTCTCTCTACGCTCTGGCCAGTCGGGTTGGAGACTTGGTGAGTTCTCTTCGATGTTTAAAAACTTTTTTTAGATTGTGTCTCTTCTCTTTTAATGGTCATAATTTGTATATTAGCAATGAATCATTCATAATAATGGTGGCCATAAAGTAAAAAAAACATCTTTGATCCTAGCTCTATACGATGCCATGTAGTGGATAGTATATTTGAGCAAAATTGGGAAGGATCAGCCTTGCGTATGCCGCTCCTTGAATCCGGCAAATGAGTAAGCGTCGGCTCCAATTCCCAGTTTCCTCATTATGCCCGCTCCACACTTGTAATTCCAGTTCTGCCGCGTCTTATACCTTTCAAAGATTTACATACATACATACCTTTCTTCTGGTTAGGAAATTTAGAAAATAGATCCAGTAGTTATGGAGCCTTTTCAAAACAAACAAACAAATATTCCCTTTCATAATATAAGTAGAGACATAGGTACATATTATCATGCCTTTATCTCTAACGAGGTATACAGAACCTAGGTCAATAAGAGCAAAGGCCACGTTTAGCTTTTTAGTGGGCGTAAAAGTGAAAAATAGAATCAAAATAGAGATAGGTTGCTAGTTGAACCTTTCGATGATTCCTTCGAGTTTCGCCCATTCCCTCGTCCGGCTTCTACGGTCTCCCGGGAAGAGAGTCAGCTGGTACACTCTATAAGTACATTTTTTTTACTCTCCGCATGGAAATACTAATATTATGAAAACAAAAGTGAGTTTGTTTGTTAATATGTCTGATTGTTTGTAATGCTTTTACGCCTCAACTACTGAACATCATAAAGTGTTATTATTATCATTACGGGACTAAAGACGATTTTTTTAAGGTTTGCTTTATATTTTGGCAATATTACAGCTGCCATTTTTACGGACTCACAGATGTAAAGATATCAGCTGCAATATTGCCAAAATATCAGACAATTCTCAAAAATAATCACGGTGCCGTGTGGTTCCCGGCAGAGTAGAATGGGACCACTCCAAGTCTTCCCGTGGATGTTTTAGAAAGCGACTAAGGGAACACAAGCAAAATCTTATAAACATCAAATAGACCTCAACCCGTCTGGCCAGCGTGGAGAGTGTAGGCCAAATCCTCTGACTGCTCTGGCTAATATATGTCTCTGGTAGTACAGAGAGGGTCGTACTCGCTCCTCCAGCAATGGAGACTAAATAGACCTGATGATGATGATGATAGTAAGTAAGTAAGCAAAAAATTTATTTGAGAAACACAAAAAAGATATAATATACACATATACAAACAAACACAATTTTATAAAAACAATCAAAAATTTATATCTTGTGTTCTCAAAATGGGTCCAATTCAGCATATGCAGGCCGTCATACGGAACTGCCAGCGCTGTCTTCCTGTGACGTCCTTTAATTTAGAATGTGTCTTTTAATTAAGAATGTGTCTCTCCGTACCTATATAAGAATGTGGTAGACAAAGTCGTGACGTCTCGTCTGGAAAGTGTGTTGCGCCATTCACGTAGTCTGTTTTATTTAAAGATCCCGTTGTGAAACAATTGGGACAGTAGACGTTAGAGTAATTTATAAATGTGTTAAGATATTTTGTTTCGTCTCTACAGTCATCATCTTGAAAACATTAGAATATAAGAATAGGACATGCTCTGACTTTTAATATTACCGTTTTTAGAGGTCTGTTGGTAACAAGAAACCCTTATCAGGGTCTATACTGGTTGCTCTAATTTCTTATTATCCTAATACTAATATAGTTTGGCGCACAAACTTTTCGTACAAATGTTTTTAGAACATTTTTATTAATTCTAATTTTGTAATGTCTAATTACTTTTTTGAATCACAATCCCTCTGCAGGGTAAATGGTTGCTTATTAATACGCACAAAATTCACGATTTTATACAGAAAAAAATCACAGCTATGTTGGATAAAAAATAACGTGCAACAACGGAAACTTACACTGCGTGTAGCAAGGTGGCAACGTATTTAGCATATCGACGATTTTATCCATAATGACGACGCAAATAATTTTTCTATGATTACTATTAAATGCGTAAAGAAAAAGCTGTACTGTAATTCATTATATTTTAGGACACCCCTCCGCTCCCCCCGGCGAGGCCCCAGGAGACTAGGCCGCTCAGAGTTCAGCATGGACGACGAGGAGTACTCCCCGAGCAACTCCGTCACCTCGGTCAACTCCCTGGCCAGCCTGCTGAAGGAGAAACTACAGGTACAGGGATTACTATTTTCCGTCTTTATTCGACTGTTCCTTTCTGAATGAATTTTGAATGGCGACCACGTACCGGCAAGCGCAGTGTAACCTACCGACCACCTGGTCGTTGCTGGGTGTCTAGCGCCTTGGTAAAGTGACCGCTCCGCTCTTGTACTATTAAAGTCTGAACACTGATGCACTATTGCACACATTCAACGATCCTGGGCTCCAAAGCGTTCCGGCTGCGGATGCATCTGGGAATACGCTCAGATGAAATTGAGAGAGAAAGAGATTCAACAAGACAACAGCGAGCCTTTAAATTTACCATTGCAGTACTACTTCCTAAGACTTTCATACCAAATTTTTACAGAGCATCCCTCAGAAGATTCGCAAGAAGCCAACCGACTACAAGCTCCGAGCTTTCGTGGGGCTCATGTTCTTGGCAGTAGCTTTCTTCGTGGGCTTCGCATACGTGCTGTATCACCAGCAAGCTCTGACGAAGGCTTACTTCGACAGCGTGCAGTTTAATGAGCCCAAGAGAATGATCAGGATTTTCAATGCGGATGACGTGGAGATTCTTAAAGTCAGTTTAGGTGAGTCACCGAAATATTATCACTCATTTGTCACTAATAGTAATAAATCATATAATAGTTTGTTACCTCTATGATAAAAAACTTACGTAAAAAAGTATGAGGATAAAAACTTAGATTTTAGTGTTCCTGGCTATGGTTTTTTTTGGCCGAAATTAACGACTTCAGTATGAATTTCAAAGATACTGAAAGGATCGTCAATGTTCCTGACTTCAAGACCTTTAAAGTCAGTTTAGATGGGTCATGTAGCTTTTCTAGCCGTTTAAAAAAGGTGTAGGTAAATGCATTTTATAGCGGCGGGATACTCAGTAACATTTGACAACTACAGTATACATAGTCACTAATTAACGTCCATTGCGTTTTCATGGTCACTTCAACTCCCATTGCGGTTTTCATATCTAAAATAAAATAGACAATCATATGAAAGCCACAATGCATTTTGCACAATGCAGTCTCCAGCAGGAGCACGACCCCTTTCTGTACTGCCAGAGCAGTCAGAGGATTTGGCCTACACTCTCCACGCTGGCCAGATGGGTTGGAGAGGTCTCTTTGATGTTTTTAAGCTTTGTTTAGCTTGAGCTTCCTAAGTCGCATTTTACGACATCCACGGGAGAATTGGACTGGTCCTATTCTTCTCTGCCGGGAACCACACGGCATTCTCCATCATTTTATCGTCCTATTTATATACGTAGATTCATGCGGAGAGACTCTATTTGCGTAAATAACTAGAAGCGCATTATTTAGTTTTAGCCGGAATGCGACTACGTATCCTATATGTATATTTTATGTTTGTGCAGTTATAAAAATTGACGAGCTCCGTGGCGCAGCGGTCAACACGCCGGCCTGTGACACGGATGGTCCCGGGTTCGATCCCCGGTCAGGTCAAGATGGAAAATGATCTTTTTCAGATTGACCTGGGTCTTGGATGTTTATCTATATATGTATTTGTTATAAAAATATAGTATCGTTGAGTTAGTATCCCATAACACAAGTCTTATTGAAAAACTTACTTTGGGGCTAGCTCAATCTGTGTGATTTGTCCGTATATATATTTATTTATAATGTGATGAGAAGCTTTATTTATGGACACTTCAATTAATTATCTCGATAAAATAAACCAGTGCGTGCATATGAACTGTTATCATGACACGTTTTGAGACTAGTTTGAACCACTTCTAGACACGCATTCTCTCAACAAATACAGAATGTTTTCTTTGGGATGGAATTCCTCTTTCAACGTTTATATTTATTAGTGTTTATGATTCAATTGATACAAGACACGCGTGTTCCTTTGAGTTATAGGCACATGGCCAAAACAGGAATTGAATACGCATCAGCCTATTTACCTTTCCAAACGTTTTCGCCACTACCTCACTCTGTGTTTATGTCATCCAACTAATATGACTTGATAATAATAAGTTATTGTAACCATTCGGACTTTTCGTACTTCTAGACATGTTGCTCTTTGTTCACTTCACTTCTATGTCGTCAAGCTAAGTTGACTATTGGTTGACTGGGTACTTTGCTTTAAAGTCATCCAGCTGAATTTTCTTTCGAATATCAAAGTAAAATTGTCTTTCAGCGAAAGGCCGATTCTGATTGTGTCATCATCATCATCATCATCATCAGCTTTCCATAACCCACTGCTGGGCATAAGCCTCCCTTTGTCTGCGCCATCCTTCTCTATCCCTAGCCTTCGCAATCCAGTTCTTTCCTGAAATCTGTTTTATGTCGTCGGCCCACCTCGCTACCGGACGTCCAACACTACGTTTCCCATTTCTGGGATACCACTTATACCACTACCACTTTCTGATTGTGTCATTTCAACAAAATAATCTGGATCCTTTTAAAAAAGCTCTATTTTTTCCTTTCAGCTGTCGGAATTGAAGGCAAAGTAAAGGCCTATCCTTGCCTGCCAGTCGATCGACGCAATGATGGATCAGAATGCCTGGAGTGGCTCCATACGCTGCGGTTCTACCTCAAGAGTATCCCTCACGACCCTGGAGTTGATAATACCACCTGCTATTCTGTGCACTGGAAGGCTCTAAGGAAAGGTAAAATATTAATATCTACCTTTGTCAGATTCTTTTCTTGATAAATTAGGTTGATAAAACATTTCTTTGAAAACTGTTTTAAGTGTAGCAACATTGACTTTTCTGGTTCAAAACTCTAGAAAAACAACGGTTATTCAATTAATCAATTTAATTTTTGATACTTTCAGATGTCTATCCAACCGATTGCTTCGACTGGGGTGACACCAAAGTTCATTGGTACGGCGGCGGTCAATCTCTTAACCTAACTTGGCCTCTGAATGCCGGGTCCATCGATTACACACCTTTTATCACGGGAGACATACAGAAATCACAATGGAGCAATGTTTTGACGCGATACTTTATAAATTCAAAAGGAGCTGCTGTCATTATTGACGAAGAAACTCCTCTGCAGATATCAGTAAATAGAGGATCAAAAGCGATTTGCATCAGAGCCCAGTTTGATGACTTTGCATATGCAAACAGACTTACAGAATTCCCGGAAATGCGATACAACATTTGCACATCAAGGGATATTAGATCTCTACATTCTTCCATCCGCAATCATCGTAGAGCTCCTCTATGGGACGGTCTTAAACCAGCTGACATGCTTACTCTAGAGTCCCTAATCTCTGAACCAGTTTGGCAAATAGCACCCAGATTCAAGCAAGAGTTGACGTCAGAAACTATTTCTAAGTACACAGAAGATGTCATTAACTTAGGTTTTCTGAAGCAAGGACATGTATTGATCAATGAATTTTGGCAGAACGAAATTGGTGATTTAGCTGTGGATACTAGTAGATTCGAAACTTTAAACATTACAGTGGATAAACTACATAGAAGAGGTTTTAAAGTTGCTTTTACAATACAACCATTTATTAGTACTGAAAGCGCTAACTTTGCTGATTGCGTTCAAAAGAGATTACTTATAAGCGAGAGGAATAGTGACAGAAGAATTCCTGCACTGACACGATTTAAATCCTTAGCTAGTGCCGGAGTATTAGATATAACCAACAATAGATCAGTCCCTTGGATCCTTGATAAATTGCAAGCAGTGATCGAGGAATATCACATAGACTCTTTCTACTTTGACTTAGGCTTAGCTTACGATATGCCACATTACTACCAGTGTGAGAAGCGGTTGATCAACCCAGATCAATACAAAACACACTTTACGAAAACTTTTGAGAAAACCCTCAACATAATTGGCGTTTCTTCAGCTATATCGCTACCAAGACCACCGATATTTGTGTCTTTACCTCCATTTGAGTCTTCATGGGAGGCTTTGAGGCAAGTAATTCCTACAATGCTGACTTATGGTGTGAATGGATATCCGTTTGTAATGCCTGGAGCTGTTGGAGGAGATATTTACTGGCCTGGTAGTGAGCAGTTTTTGCCTTCTTCTAAGGGGTCCGTTGAAGGAAACGTTGCAAATGTAACTCAGGATAATGGAATAGACTTGCCAGAGAGGGAACTGTACATGCGGTGGCTGCAAATGGCCACGTTCTTGCCAGTCATGAAGTTCACTCATTTGCCAAGTAAATACAATGACGACAAAGTTTTGGAGATGGCAAAGAATTTGACATCCTTGAGACAGAAATTGGTAAGTTACCAAGGTACCTATTTTGAATTTATTTAGTAACTGATTTAGATATTTTGTTCTTACACTTACATAATTGTTTATTTGTTTTTTTCGTGTGTGTAAGTGGCCAACACTGGTGTCGGATTTTCCAAGTTGACTTAAGGCATCTGACGTAGCTTAATGACTGCCACCAATAATGACAGCCGGAGTCAACGTCCCGTCCGTCCGAAGCATGGAGGAGCTCTAGATGTTTAAATGCAACTAGTTGGTGACCCATCCAAGTGGGGACATCTACCTTAAGGCCAATCTTAATTCAATATTTTTGTCTGAGTTTGTCAAATTGATACTATTATAATTTCTTTGCTTTAACGCTAGTGTTACCATGGCACTCCAGTTAGTAGTTTAAAATGCATCAAATTTCCAGATCACCCCTCTCCTCCTGAAGTACAAGCGGGAGGCGCTAGAGGAGGGCCTACCGCTCATCCGTCCTCTCTGGCTGGTGACGGGCGGAGACGCCGCCATGTACGTGCGGGATGAGTTCGCCATCGGGGATGAGATCGTCGTGGCGCCCGTGCTCAACCCTGGAGACACCACGAGAGAAGGTATTACGTCTTATCTACTCGTTACTTCAAAAGTCAGGGGTGTCATCTCCAACTGCCAGTCCGGTAGTTGCAGGTATGTCATCGGGTACGTACGCCCGGCCTCTCGAGCTGCTACTTACTCACCCCCAATCCATCCGAGCGATCCAAAATACCTTTAGCCTGTTCCCCCAATCCATCAGGTCTTTTTTTTTTAGTCTCCACTGCAGGAGCACGACCCTCTCTGTAGTACACACAGCAAAATATTAGCCAGAGTAGTCAGAGGATTTGGCCTACACTCTCCACGCTGGCCAGACGGGTTAGAGAGGTCTTTTTGATGTTTGTAAGCTTTGTTTAGCTTGTGTTTCCTAAGTCGCCTTTTACAACATCCACAGGAAGACTTGGAGTGGTCCTATTCTACACTGCCGGGAACCACACGGCTTCACACACACACACTTTGTTCCCCCAATCTAACAAACTAACTATCATGGGCAGCAGCATTGTATCCGATAAAGACAAGCAAACGGATTTTGAGACGGTTTTTTTTAAATGCTCATCATCATCAGGTAAACACAACATAGAGTTATTCAAGAGGAAGGTGTCAATGTATAATACATGCTCGGCAGTAGACGAGTAGAGGGCTGCTAGTTCATTCTAAACAATAGGAATACTCTAATAATTTGAAACATTTATTTTTTTTCCAGTGTATCTCCCGGCGGGTCTGTGGCAAGACGGCATCGACGGATCTCTACGCAAAGGCAACAGATGGATGCATGAGTACAAGGTGCCCCTGGACAAAGTGGCCTACTTCTTGAGGAAGCCAGAGGACATGCGCTTCAGATGAGAATAAACACGAAGGAAATTATAAGAGAACAGCAATTTCTGTGATCAGGTCAGGTCGATTAACTAAAGACACGAATTTCTTTCACGTAGAAAAGAAAGGTTATTGGTCAGGCGAAAATTTGCAATTTTCGAAATTTGATATTATGGACCTTAACTATACCACGTGGTCTCAACGCCTTAATCGTACGATTTGTTCTCAGAGACTCGCATAGATGGCGCCACTCGTAACAACACAATATTGTATCTACCGTATTATGAGAATATAAAAACATGTTTCACAAAATATATCTTACTAGCAGACCTACCCGGCTGCGCCCGGGCATTATACCTTAAAACCTTCCTCGTGAATCACTCTATCTATTGGTGAAAACCGCATGAAAATCCGTGGAGTAGTTTTTGAGTTTATCGCGAACAGACAGACAGACAGACGCGGCGGAGGACTTTGTTTTATAATATGTAGTGATTAAAAATCGAAACAATATTTTAGGCATAATTTAAAATGACACCGTATATTTAGTAAGTTAAAGGCTAACGCAGATTACCGCCATCTAGTATCGAGTAGCAAGCAACTCTCCTGCGCCATACATTCGCCTGCTTTTCGCAACCTTAATTTGGTCCAATATTTTTGTATGAGGTGGGCAGTCTATTACGTTAGTATTATATTGTCTTTGACTATATTAATCTTATAAAGAGGAAAGTTTTTATTGTTTGATTGCATTGAATAGGCTCTGAAACTACTGAACCGATTTTGAAAATTCTTTCACCTATAGATAGCTAATTTATCTGCACGTGACACAGGCTATAATTTACGAAATCGCGGGATAATTGCTCGTCATAATATTTTTATAGCAAACTTCGCTCGGTCCGTGCTTCCAAGTTCAAGGAGTTAATCGACTTGTTCTAATTACCTACCTACCCTGTGCATGAGACGAAGAACTTTCAAAAATGTTGAGATGAAACCAAATTTAGAATAGTTATAACCTAAAATTCAACAACTAAAAACATAATTTTTGAACTTTGTTATGAACATTCCAAACAACGAGTAAGGATAATAAAGTCGTGTTTATTGTGAATGCTGTGTGCACCTGTAATAGGTATATAGAACAACTATTATAAAGTATTTTAAGGCAATTTATTGTATATATACTGTTGGTGTGCCTTTTTCAAATAAATAAATAAAGTAAAGATTTAATACATCAGTATTATTAAGTGAATAATTAACTATAGCAAGTCCTCCAGTGTAAAAATAATATTAATATTGATATATGAGATGACCAAAATAGTTTTAACCTTTAGGTAGGCAATAAAATATGTGCTACATTTAGTTGACTCCAATTAATATCTAGTCTTGAAAATAAATAAGTATCCACAATAGACTATACACCAAAAATTTAATGTATTATAGTTCTTTCTTTCATTTAAATTAAATCTTAAAAAAAAACATTTCTGAAAATGTCTTATATAAAAATTAAGCAATAAAATTTCTTTCTAATTTATATAAAAAACTTTTAGGTACTTGTTGGCAAGTTAAAAATTAGTATATTAAATGAATTGGTTGTTTTTAGTATGTACTAAATTCTTATGTTACTGTGTTGTGATTGTGAAAGAAAATAAATTTAAAGATAAGTAATGTATACTAGTATCATAACAAAATATAATAAAAACAAATGTCCGTCTTTCAGTACTTTTAAAAGTACTTATTGAGAAAAGGAGCATTGTATACGAGTTTGAAATTGAGTAATTTAATGTTAATAATATTATACTTGGATAATAATAGTATATTATTATCCAAGTACGGTAAGCTGGATGTTGTATTCGAGATATTTATAGGCACGAGGCGAAGCAGAGTGCTTGTAATAAACCGATGGATTTTTTAGCGAGCTTACTAAGTACGAGCATCATACGACATTTTTCATTGCATTTTCGATTACCATCAAATAAATTTAGCAATTATAATTGGTGTAAAGAAAAGGGCTTAGTCCGTAAAATACAATATTTCGATCCAAATTATTCAAGTGATATCAAAAAGACCGTATTAATAGCAAATGCATTGAATTTTTTTATTTAATTTCATTAATTTTTAGTCTGTTAATTTTACTCTTTATTTTCTCTTACCCGATCTTCAAATGTAAATATGTTGATGCCTTAGTAATTATAAATGTATGCAATGTTTTATTTAGTTATTTATTATGAAAAGTCTTCGTTGGGTAATTACTCGAATCATTCCATTTTTACTAGATAGGATTTAGTAGCAGAAATAATATTTCATTAATAAAACTATACGTATCACTTTTGCTTTAGCTGTAAATGTATATTGTACCCGTATTTTAACCTTGAGTACATTTAGCGTAACGGCCGATAATTTGAGATTCCTGTGATTGTGATTATTACTGCCTCCCGACGTAAAAATAGTTTTATTTAAGTAAATATAAACAGAAACTGTGTGCTTATAAGTTTACAAAATTGCCTAACTGTATTAAAGATTAAGAATTGTCAAGTGATTTGTTGCATTTTAGAAAACAAAGAAATTATATCAGTTATATTTTCGCTCTTCGTGTTTTTATTTACCCCTGTAAATCAATCACTTTATTAAGAAACACGATCACGATCACACAGTCATTACTCTGCCACTGTTTGGCCGACTTTAAAACTTTGTTTCACTGCTATGTCGTTGCGAAAGCGACTGGTCTGGATACGCAAATTGATATCTAACAGAAGGTAGATAAGGTTATGGTTATGTACAGTCCACCACGCGGGCGTACGAGTGACGACCTAGGTGCAAAGTAAAACAAATATTCGGGGAATTTGTCATCGGCGGCGGTCGGCCAAAACTATAAATATTAATTTTCCGGTTGGATGCTCTCTCGAAACTCTACACGCAGCGCATGAGGCACCAGGGTGCGTCGTCCTTTCTTTAGTACGAATGAAACATAGACGTATAAATGTCACGACAGGACAATAAAAACTTTAAAAATCATTTTTAGGGTTCCGTAGTAAACAAGGAACCCTTATAGTTTCGCCATGTCTGTCTGTCTGTCTGTCTGTCTGTCTGTCTGTCTGTCTGTCTGTCTGTCTGTCTGTCTGTCTGTCTGTCCGTCCGCGGTTTTACGCAGAGACTATAAGTACTAGAAAGCTGTAATTTGGTATGGGTATGTATATTAATCATGGCAAAAAAGTGGTAGAATAAAATCTTGAAAAAAAAATTTTTTTAGTGTAGCTCTCATACAAGTACAGTGGGGGAGTAATTTTTTTTCTCTATTTACCCACCCTGTGGGG
Organism: Rhodophaea formosa; assembly: GCA_963082605.1. Lineage (NCBI taxonomy): Eukaryota > Metazoa > Arthropoda > Insecta > Lepidoptera > Pyralidae > Rhodophaea > Rhodophaea formosa. Next base: position 19,478,443 of record OY720219.1, on the reverse strand, counting down.
TGTCGTTTAATAGGTCTTTCAAAAATATTGTGAGGTTGAGAACACCATTTTTCGATTTAGGGATCCGTTTTCGAAATATTTGGTTTATAAGTGCGAATTTTTGTTAGAAGTAAGTGTCCCCCCCTCTATCTGCTAAACGGTTATATATAGATACGTGAAAAAAATTACAGCAGTAGTATATATACTGAAGTTTAAAGGAAAACTATCAGAGCTTAGTACTAAGTACAAACTAAAAAGTTATAGGCAACCAACTTATAAACTGTAAAATTTCATACTATTTTCTTTGTTAGATGTTTTTGGTCGCTAAACTGTAAGGTGCGAGTGTGAATAGTGTGAACTCAAAGTTGTCATTCGCAACTACGGAACCCTACACTGCGCGTGGCCCGACACACACTTGGTCTCTTTTATTTAATCTATTAAATTATGTCAAAACTCGTAGAACAAACGTTGTTGTTAATGATGTTAGCTATCATCTCCTGCGAGGTTACTGGTGTTTTACAAGTACCCTGTATACCTTGCCTGTCTTTTGACATCCCTGCTTATGGGGATCCATGAGTCTAGTGCTGCTCCCATTTGAAATAAATAATTTGAAAGTAAACGAAGAGGTAATTCAAAATTTTGTTCCATCAAAGCCTTAGGTAACTCTTCAGGGTATTGTATGAAGTATTGTTTACAGTTTAAAGTGTAAACTTGACGCTTTTTTTAGCATTTTCGCCATTAGTGGCCGTTTTTGACAATAAATCTATAAAAAGAGCCACGCTACTGTAGCTGCTATGCTTCGTTCGGCGAGTGAGAGAGCCGGAGGCCCATCCCCTTTCCCCTCTGGGAGGGAAAAATAAAAGGCCGGCAACGCTATTGTCACACCTCTGGTGTTACAGTTGTCCATGGGCAACGGTGATCACTTACCATCAGGTGACCCGCTTGCACGTTTGCCGTCCTACGACATAAAAAAAAGCTTTAAGTTTACGCTTTTAACTGTAAACAGTATTTCATAAAATACTTACAAACATTTTCTTCGTTTTCTTTCAAATGATTTTATTTCAAATGGGTGCCCCCATTTTTTGGGTGCACTGGACTCACATCCTCAAATAAAGTTTTAATGTATGATGGGACAGGTTTACAAGTTTTGTCTTGCATATAAATTGTTGGACTTTTTACATGTAAAGGTTCTCCATTATTAAATATATATAGGTACTATCTAAATGAGGTACCTACATTCTACTAACTAAAAGAAAAACTCATGAACATTTTATTGTTTTTATTACTTTTAATGACTCGTACACTTTCATCAAACACGCTGAATGGAGAATAGCGACATGACTGATACAATGAATGGTTTATTTTTAATTTTAAATTTACATAAGTAATACAATAATTACCATAAATACCTAACATCCACTTAAGGACCATAATCATTATTTAAATTATTAAATAGTTAAGTTAGGTCGGTACTTATTTTTACGGCAAAAGTTCGATTGGAAATTTTGCAGGCGTGGCAAGCTTATAATTTAGCGTTTAGTTTTGCCGTAAAAAAGTAAAGTTGGCGGTAATCCACACAGTTTTAAATTTCGAATTAATTCTTTTTTTTTTTGAAAAGAGGCGGATTACCACGAAAGAGTCCGATCAGATTTTAAATAAAAGCCATCTCTCAGTCCTCCATACCAAAACGTGTAACACTTTCAAAAGAAAAGGACAAAAATGGAGTACTTAATGAGGTCTATGTTGTTCCCAGTATATTAAAATTAATCCTTTTACATGCAAATTCGTCTCCTCAATTCAATACTCGCCTAGCGTTTCGTTAGCACCACAAAAGCTTACACACTTAGTTTGTCGCCACTCCAGACCAAAACGGCATAAGAAAATACACAACCATTTTTGACATAAACAATTTTTGGCAGAATACACGTTTCGCCGAAACATGGTAGACTTAGTAGGTTTTTGTGAAACGTGTTTTGTTCGAGCAATTGCAACGGTCAACTATCTTTCTATACCACGTTATGACGTCATTACCTTTAGGTTACGTTAAATGAGTCTGGTGTGGCGACAGACTTCATTAGGTCGTTATTTCTAAAACTACCATTTTGATCATGAATATCGTAGTTTTACAATACGACCTTATAATATACCTACCTACCAACACCATCGACAACTGTTATCGAAATAAGCATAAATGTATATATAAAAATTATTTAATGTACATATATTTTAGTTAAATTAAGTTTTTAAACTTAGACAGAATCCATCCCTCTCGATTTTCCATTTACAAACGAGTTTCTTCAAAATTGGTTAAAAAGTAAATATCTATATATATTTTTACTGTAGGATTGCTTTAATGGCCAAGCCATGATGCGCAAACGCATTTGTATTATTGAGATCAGTATTAACCTATGTTACGTGTGTTACAAGTAAATAACTATGTGTAATATTTTTATTTGTCTATAATATTTGAGATTCGTCTATCCATAGTTAATCACGTTAAGATGACGTTGTTACTTGGTAATATTCAATAGATAAGCGCATCATGGTTGCCAAGGTAATTAAATATCAAATAAATACTTTTCGAAACCCCACATCTGTTTTCTGTGTAAAACTTTTCTTGCTTACGTATGATGTTCAATTCAATGTTAATAAATTTTCAGCAATAGTGAATTTTTTTATTGTGAAAAAATAAATTTCAGTCCAATTTATATCGTTCTATAATATTTTTTTTTCAAATTGTATTTTCCTGAGTATTAAAATCATGCTAACAATTAAAAATCAAGTTTCACCTTTATCTTTCATTCTTATTTTTATAAGGAATACGTAACCTGTAAATTAAATTTACTTAAACAAGTAATTTAATAGAACAGTTGGAAGAATACAACATTTAATAATTTCCATAATGATTTATTTCTCAGAGCTATTGATGTTCACTAAGCTGATACAATCCTTAATTTAATAACATTTTAATATTCCTAGTAATATGCATTAGAGTTCTAGCTATAAAATACAATAGTAAACTTTTGGGTCAGGCTTCCCAGCCAGCCAAATCATCAATGGCTGAAATGATTACAAGCCTTAAATTATCATAACATTTCGAAGCTTCTATTTTTGTCATTGCCGATGCGACAGCGTTAAAATATTATAGATTTTCAAGCTATGAAAACAAGCGCGTAAAGCAAGTCAAATGAACAAATAATTTTTATGAAAAAGTTAATTAGTGAATGGTTAGTAAAATAAATAATTTGTAGAAGTCGCATCGGTTTTGACCACATCACTCTCTCGGCCTGAAGCCGCTCCCTGTGTCGTCCCATCCACAACTACCTAAGCATGAATCCATTTTAATCAAAACATAATTATTTTATTGTGCTCGCATCAAACAACACACATAAACACATACTATACCATTAATAATCATGTTAACTAGAAAATAATTTCTCATTCGTACTTTCATAAAAATAAATATACATAATACAATATTTTTATGTATTAATTAACATTTTTAGTTTATTTTTATGTTAATACATTGTGCTGGTGCGTTGAAATGTATTCGCTATTTCACTATATTTAAAAGGTCGTTGGCAAAGTAAGCGAAAGACAGTGATTTTATATCGGCTTAACTCTATGGATGACTTAAAATTAATTGACTCGTAACCTTCATTTGATATTTGGCAGACAACGAAACGGAAAGGAACGGCATGATGTCGTAATATAAAATCATTTTGAGCGATACGATTCTCATCCAATATAAATTTTGCCAAAAAAAGTATAGGTCAAAAGTTATATCAGCTAAGAATTGTTTCGATGAAAATATTTCTGCATTACGTTATATAACCGAAAAGAACGCCGGTCTTGGCAGAAAACTCCCGCGCAGCTTATTCACTAGATGGTCAAATAAAACGATGATTTAGATATCACATTCTCTCACAATCATCCAACAAAAGGTACTTATAACCATAAAACAAATAATCTAATGGAGTACTTTTACCTATAATTACATGAGGATTTAGGTTTATTCCATTGAAAAAGTATTAGAAACTCTAAAACTCAATTGAAATAGGAACGCATTACGACATATCTACGTCTTCATAAGTATTTGGGTCATCTCGACTAGAAATTTAAATAAATACAACAACAGACCAAAAAATAAATACGCCAAGTAAAACAAAACGAGATTCGTTTATCACTTTACGACTCACAAATTTTCGAATGAGTAAATTTTATAACATGTACAGAATGCGCGGTCCTTAAAGACAACCCCCACTCTTTTTAAAGTACAAATATTACTTCAACGCTAGGTAGGTTTGGTTTATAGTGCATCAACCGTTGACAACTCAAAAATTATACTTGGATAAAATGTCTCGTGTCCTGATCTCAAAAGTAGTGGGGCGCATCTTTGTGGATGACATTATCTGTATTTAATATAACTATGTTATAGTTAACTTCGACGCAACAAGCAAGTTCAACTTAAACAAAGGTAAATAGAGTGTTCCATTTGTAATAATAGTTCTACTAAAACATTTATTTTATATGGGATAAGCTCTCTATCGTTTTAGGCTCATTGTTATTCTAGAAAAACAGAGATCACTTCTTGTGGAGGCGACCGGCCGTCAAAATGATTTTTGAAGTTATTTGTAAGCCATGCGAACATATTTTGAAGTGCAGGTTTTTCTAAATATCTTCGTATATCTTCCAAATCCCTTCAACCATTTAATAATAGGTATATAGTTTTTATTTGTGAGTTTTAACGGACGATCGATTAGCTTGCTTGCAACTTTATTAAAATGCGTGAAAACAAGCTAGAATAAAAAAATCTGTAGAACAAGTATCAATCTTATGTCTAATTGATTATTTTATATCACTCGTCAGTTTTAGGTGAGACAGAAGTCATCTTTGTCGTTCTAGACTCGTGTAACAATAGACACATCACTTCTAACAAATTATAAAGAGCCAGCGCGCGCGCCGGTCTATCGAACGACTATAATTTTAAGAACGTCTTTATAAGACCGTTTTGTTAAATATATCTTATTTATTCAAACATTGATCATATAAAAGTACATCAGGTATATCTTACTCGTCAAGATGTTATCGACATCCCTCGGGAACCGTATACGTCCTTTACAAAGCGTATGCTAAAACAATCGTGCTCGCTAATTTTACATTTTCATTTCAAAATTTACAATGTGATAGCAAAATAATTTTCAAAAATTTTGATATCGCACAAGCAGTGTTTTGGCTAAACAAAATGGACTGGTTACGCTAAAAATTGTGTATAAAAGCACTACTGATTGTATAAGACCAATTCTTTAAATGTCATCAGAAATATATTTTAAATGGCATGTACTATTTTAATGAAAGCTACTAGAAAACAGTTTTAGAAAAAAATGGACGTTTCTGTTCTTAGGTCGAGAATTTGGTTATTGACTTTAAACTGGATGCGGTTTAGGACTATGTCGGTTCGGAGCCGGCCGACGGCGCCGCGCCGGACGCGCAGCGCGCCGTCCGGCGTCGGGAACGCGTCACCACGCGTTACCCCAGCACTGGATTCGTATAGTTCTTCATTATTTACTACGATTTTATCAAACTCTTTAGCAGTCTGTTAATTGCATTCAAATATCACAAAATCTCTAAGTGACTCTATTTGCAAACTATCTCATACGGAGAAGCGGCCTGTGTTCGCAGCAGGATGCTCTTGCTAGCTTCTTTCTTTATCACAGCCTTTTTTTTTCTAACAACAATTAATGTCCTTCAGTTCCTGCTGCCAAGAGCATCCTTCGCTGGTCGCATCGCTCACTTCTTCGATGAGAAGGCTACAAATAGACCCGACACCTAGAACTCGAGTCTGTAGGCCGCACACGACGTCTCGTGGTCTTGCAAGTTGATGGTACAGCGAGAAGCCGACGGCGAGAGATCGATCTTGTACTTCTCTAAGGCTTCCTCGTTCTCTGTCACCCAGTAGCCAAGAACGTCCGTATCATACGTGGGAATAATCGTGACCTCTGAAAATACAAGAAATGAATAAGTCAGTACAATAACAGCTATAAATCAAACAGGGACAAAAAAATCTTGACTTCAAATTGTTTAAATTTATTGAATTACACAATACCATTCCATGTCAAATTATAATGTTATATTCGATTCTAGATTTAAGTCGTAACGCCCTGGTTTATATATTTGTTTATACTGCACTTGTCAACTTTATGCAACATGTAAGCAATAAATAAATGAATTTTGAATTACATCAGCTTATAGTTTTGAACCTTGCACTAAGGTGGATTGCATGGACAAGATACAAATATTGAAACGTTTATGTAATACGGTGTCTTTGAACGTTCATATTTGATTTCACGACTGAAAATAGTTATCGTCCATACTTTACTTATTTATTGACCACATTATAATACTAGGAGATTAATTGTACTTTATTTTATTCTTACCTAAATCTTTATCTTCCCAAGTCTTCTTGGCATCCAACAGGGCGTTGTAGATTTCCTTGGACGGTTCCGTGCCTGAGAAAACATAATAGCGTGCTCGTACTCGCTTGAAGAAGTCCAACGCGGAGTAGTAGGAGTTGCCGTGGTGTGGCACGTAAGTCAGCTCCATGTACACAGGCGCGGGCGCTTTCTTCTTGCTCGGAGACTCCGAGGCGCGACTCTTCGCCTCTTTGCTCTTCTCTTGATTAATCTTATTTTTGTTCAGCACTGTTGAACTGGGTGCTTGCTTTTTCGGTGTACTTTTTCCATCTGAGTGGGTCGGTGGGCCTACTGGACTTGGCAATCCGAGTGGCTTACCCCATGACTCAATTGGATCTTTTACAGATGACTCCTTCGATTCAGTTTTGTGCACACTTTCAATTTTTGATTGCTGCTTGCTACTTGTCGAAGATGAACTAGATTCTGTTACTTTTTTCGATTCGGACTTGAGATCTTTTAGGGTAATAATAGTCTCCTCTTTAGAAGATTTTTGATGACTGGAACTTGAGTGGCTTTGATCGTCAAATTCGTATTTAGCAGTAATATTTTTAATAACTTCTGACCCACTTACTTTTTTGTGATCTTCTATTGCTTTTTCAAAATGTTCATCGGCTTCTTTCAGAAACGTGGCATCTGATGACTTACTGGTACTACTATGCATACTCATTTCAGCTTGTGATTTCTCATGTGTTAAGAAATCATTGGTCATTTTATATAATGGTTTGTCAACTACGTAAACTTCAGTCTTAACTTCGGAATGAGTGGAAGATGTACATGAGTCATCTTCTGGCAGTTGTCCATATACAGAACAAGACATAGGGTCTTTTAGTGCGGCAGAATCGAAGCCATGCTTATCAAACATCATTTCATCACTGGTTTCTCGTTGAGGCGGTAACTTAGTATCAAGTTCGAAGCTAAGATTTGATCTTGGTGAATGTGCGATCTGTGACTTTGTGCTACTAGGACTTCCCTGACCGTCATCGTCACTGTAATACATCCCGCTGCTTTCGGTTCCCCATATATGAGTAGCTGCTCTTGAGCCCCGTGAGCTAATGTCTGATGGAGGTGATGATATACCCTGGTGATCTAAATCATCGCTAGCTGCAGATGAACTTCTCATATCGCCAGTTTTGGAGGAAAGTTTAGAAAACGATTTTTCACTTTCACCTCTATCAATGATTTCTTCAAACTCTTCCTTGAATTCTGAAATAGTAGTCTTGGTGGATTTTGTGGTTTTTGTAACACCATCACTACCTTTGCTTACAGTTGTTGTTTCTACTGTGATTTTGACTTTCTCTGGACTTATAACCTCTTTCGTAGTAACAACCGTAATTGTTTGTGTTATTTCACTATCACCTTCATGAATAACTTTTGTGAAGGTTTCAGTATCGGTTGTTATTTCCCCTACAGGTGAACGTTGCTTCTTTGGTTTTGATTCTTGCTTTGATTCTTGTTTTTGCTGTAGAGGTAATTCCTGTATAACTGGCTTGTCTTCTACTATAGGCTGCTTTTCAATTTCTTCCAATTCTTCTGGCGTCCAATCATCTAATCCAGTACCTAAAGGCAAATAGGTTATTTGTGTACGAACGTCTTTAGTTAATTCAACCGAACCATCAATTTTCTCATTCTCAGTTAAAGTTTCGGTAACAGTCTTTACTGCGATTTCATTCGTATCATTATTCTTTAATTCCTCTTTTGTGACGTATGTAGTAATAGTTTGTGTAATTTTTTCACCTTTTTGATTAATTATATTAACTTTCTTATCAACTGATGTTTTTACTTTGCCAGTTGCATGAAGTCCTTGTAACGCCGCTTGCAAATCACTATCAGATGTTTTTTGAAATTCTGAAATAGTTATTTTGACATCTTTGGTTGTCTCTGTTGATCCGTCTGGAAATTCATCTACAGAGATTGTCTCTACTGTAGTCCTAACTCTTCTTATATTTTTATCAGAGCTGGCTAATGTTTCGCGTTTTGTTTTAGTTGTGGTTGTGCGTTTGATTGTAATAGAGCCTTGCTTTATTATTTCATTTTGAACATCTGATTCTTCGGAAGTATCTTCTACAATTTCAGAATCATCAATGTACGATTCTGGAGGTTCAGTATCACCTTGTGACTGGGCCGTTTTAAGCAAAACGTCAGCTATTGATACCTTTTCACTCTTTTTAGTAACAACAGTGCCATCGGGATGCTCATCTTCAATTATCGTTTTAATTGTAGTCTTTATTTTCTTTGAATTGATAGATTTATTTTCAAATTCCTGGCTTATAGTAGTGACTGTTGTTCTTCGTGTAATTGTAATTCCATTTTCAACTATATTTTCAGTTACAGAAGAAGAGTCTTCATCAGGCTGACCTAATGGTGAAAAACCTTCCAAATTTTCATCGATAGTATCAATACCGCAGTCACCCACTGAAACCTTAACATCCTTGGTAACTTCTGTGACTCCATTTGGTAAGAATGTTTCCGTAACAGTTTCAGTGGTTATTTTTATTTTCTTTCTAGACCGATCATGAGAAGCAAACACTTCGTTGGTTGTGGTTTTGGTAACAATTTGTTTTACTTGTTTGTCATCTCTTGTAACTAGATTTTCTTGCTTGTCAACTGCCACGGTCCTATCTTCAAGGTTAGGGAAATCTTTCAAGTCATGAGATTCTACAACGTCTTCAGTTTCAATATCACTTATGGACGTACTTGTATCAACAGTTGTCCGTGAAGATCCATCAGGGTATGTATCAGTTGTTGTCACTACAGTTATCGTTTTTAACTTTCGTAAGATACCGTATTTGTCTGAATACTTAACTTTTACTATGCGGGTATTTATTGTTCTATTAATTACAATTTCCTTTTCTTTTATTTGTTCTGATGTACTACTAACACTTTCTTCGGGTTTATCTTCTGGAATCAATTCCCTGAGAATATCATCTACTTTACTGCTCTCCAATGTCGCATCTTCAGAGTGTTTAACCTTTTGCTCGGATTCTAAGTCTCTAGATTTAAATTGTTTTGATTCACCTTCAGGAATCAGGTCTTTCAATTCTAAATCCATCTTTTCCTGTTGAATTTCAGCATTTTCAACAGTTGTTGATGTATCTTTAATTTTTTCTACAAGTGTTTCATCCATTAATGATATTTTTTCACTGGTTTTCGTTATAACAGAGCCATCAGGATATTCATCCTCAGTAATTGTTTTAATTGTAATTTTGGTGCGTTTCGTATTACTTTCTTTATTACCGAAAACTTGTTTGATTGTAGTAGTAGTTACTTTTCTTTTAATCATAACATCGTTTTCTGTAACTGTTTGTAAGTCAACAACAGTGTCTTCATCGGGTTTGCTGATTTCTTCATAACCTTTAAAATTATCTTCAACTGTGTCTATTTCATAATCTGCTACGGTGACTTTTACATCTTTTGTGACTTCAGTGACACCGTCTGGTCTACAAGTCTCGGTTACTGTTTCAATTGTCGTTTTTATCTTTTTCTGTAATCTTTCTTTGGAAGATAAAATTTCTTTAGTAGTTGTCGTTCTTATAATTTGGAGTACACTTTTTCCATTAACAACAATGCTTTTTTCCTGTGTATCTACTGTTACTGATTTATCTTCTAATTCAGTAAAATTATCAAGTTCAGAAGACTCTATGGTACCTTCTTTTTCTAAATCGGTAAGCGATGTTCTGCTATCTACTTTAGAAGTAGATGAACCATCTGGGTATTCATCGGTCGTAGTGACAGTTGTGACAGTCTTCATTTTTCGTGGTGTTCCTTTGCTATCAGCATATTTCGTTTTGACTATCCTTGTTACAATAGTGCGTTTAATCGTAACGTTTTGTTGAACTATTTCTTCAGTTTTTGTTGTTACGTTTTCCTCTGGATCATCACATATAGTGTATTCACTTAGAATTTTATCAAGATTACTACTAGAATCTGAAATCATCTCCTCAGTCTTAACTTCAACATTCTTCTGAACATCTTTTGAACCATCAGGATATTCCTTGGTTACATTAGTTTCTACCGTGGTTTTGATAATCTTCTTAGTATCGTTTACTTTAATAGTTTCTTTTTTAGTTATTGTAGTGACTGTTTCAATAATATCAATGTTATTTTCTCTTACGATTCTCTTGCTTACATCAGTATCAATGATCGTATCTTCGACGTTGTCGTCCGATTCATCGGTTTCCCTAACGAATTCAGATTTAAGTTTTGTTTCTGTATCATACGTTGTTTTTCTACTTAGGTCAGAGAAATCCAATTCATGAATACTTTCACCTTTTGATTGGCTCGACGAAGTTTCTGATTTCTCTTCTTCAGTTTCACAATAATCCCTTTCTTGTCTCACATCTTTTGTATATAAATCCATCTGGGAGGTAGAGCGAAGGCTGGAAGAACATTCAGAAAGTAATGTTTGTGTGTCTTTTGTAGTGGTTGTTGACCCATCTGATCCTTTGCTCAAAGTAGTGGTTTCAATAGTGGTTTTAATATTTTGAGGCGTTCCATCTTCTCTTGAAATAACTTCTTTAGTTGTTACTGTTGTTATTGTTTGAGTTACAACATTTTCACCTTCTTTAATAATTTTTGTAACAGTGTCAGTTTCTGTTTTGATTTTTCCCATAGTTTGCATAAGAGCTACTAAGTCGGGATCAGAACCCTCAATATCAGCTAATGACTTTACTACTTTGGGTACTTTTTCTGTTGACGTCGAAATCTTTTGAGTTAATACATCTTCCCCGACATGCACCACTTTAGTAATAGTTTCATCACTACCATCAGATTTGTCATAGGTAACTGCACTTTGTACACCTTCACTTACTTTCATATCTTGGAAGCTACTAGGAGTTTTTGGCAATGGGCTAACCGGTACAGTAGGAGGTGTTGATACTCGATTAAAATCTGGTTGTGCGACCAACGTTTCTGTTTTTATGCCTTGTTGGACTGATTCATCACTAAATGCTTTGTGAATAGACTCGATCAGTTGCACAGCGCTATGTTCGCCGCTGTCCTTAGGCATCTGAAGTTTAGATTTTTCGTCCGAAACATTAACTTGATCAATATCCGTAGGTATACTGTGTACTCCAGAATCGGATGCCTCTGACAAAAGAATGTCATCTTTTGGTGATCCAATGTCCTTTATCTTTTTGAATAACTGTTCTTCATCCGAGATAGTCTTGTTTTCTTTTCCTTTTAAAGTCAATGTATCCTCATCTGTTTTGTGACTGGTGATGGATTGCAATGAATCTGTACAACTATCAGTTGTATCATCCTTTACCTCTTTCGAATACGTATCTTTGGTATATGGTCTCTTCTCCCCTTTTTCTGTACTTTCAAAGCTATATTTTTCTTCTAAGCTTACTTCCTTTGACAAATCTTCTGAACTACTTCCATGTAATAACGTGTGGGTCAGACTGTCATGTCCCACACTTACACCGCTGTCGATGGTTGATATTGATGTTAATTTGTCACCAGGAGTGGAGAATTCTTGATCTTCAATACTTCTTTTACTAATTTTGTGGAAAGTTTCTTCTTTTGTTTTAATTGAAGTAAACCCTAATTTTGAAGTATGTTCCCTTTCTTGTTTTAATATTTCTTCTGCTAAAACTGACGAAGAACTCTTCTCAACAGTCTTATTTTCTAGAGGTTCCTTAATTCCGTTCTCTTTGAATTCTTTTTGACTGTCCTCACTCAAAGAATCTCCATTTTCATAAGTATGACTTTCGGAAGTTGTTACTGTTTGTTTAGTTTCTATAAATTCTTTTTGTTGTTTTGTATGTGACAAATGGGCATCACCCTCTGTAATATCTATTATTGTGATAGTGCTATCAACAGATGAACTCGAAGATCCATCTGGATACTGATCTGTTGTACTAATAGTAGTAACTGTTTTTAATTTTCTCAAGACTCCAGCACTGTCAGCATACTTAGTTCTGATTATTTTTGTAACAATTTTTCTGATAATAACTATAGTTTCCCTTACAATTTCTTCGGTTCTAGTCGTAACAATTTCCTCTGGTTCACCACAAATTGATAGACCATTAAGTTCTTCAGAAGCATCTACATTGTCATCACTTGTTTGTTTTGATGTGCCATCTTTGTCTAAGTATAGTTTGTCTAGAATGGGTTCTGGACTTTTTTTCTTCAATTTATCAAGTTCTAATGCAGAAACCACTTTTTCTGGGCTTGATTCTTTTGAATCATCTAAAACTAACTCGGGACTAGGAATGTCAAATTTGTCATCTAGATCGTCCTCATGTTTTAGTTTCTTTGAACTTTGCAGAACCAAAGCAGATTTGAAAGTAACTTCTGCTGTTTTACTAAGAAGGGATAATACATCCTTTTCTGGCGATGGTTCCTTCGACTTGGCATGAGCCTTTGATAAAAGATCCTTTTCTGGCGATAGTTCCTTCGGCTTATCATGAGCCGGAGACAGGTCTTTTACTACAAATGGTTCCTTTGACTTGTCATGAGTCGGTGACAGAAGATCCTTTTCTGGCACTGGTTCCTTCGGCTTGTCATGAGTTGGTGACAGAAGGTCCGTTTCTACCGATGGTTCCCTTGACTTGTCATGAGTCGGTGACAGAAAGTCTCTTTCTATTGATGGCTCCTTTGACTTGTCATGAGCCTTTGACAAAAGATCCTTTTCTGGTGATGGTTCCTTCGACTTGTCATGAGCTGAAGACAGAAGGTCCTTTTCTGGCGTTGGTTCCTTCGACTTGTCATGAGTCTCTGATAAAAGGTCCTTTTCTGGGGATGGTTCCTTCGACTTGTCATGAGCTGGAGACAGGTCCTTTTCTGGCGTTGGTTCCTTCGACTTGTCATGAGATGGAGTCAGAATGTCCTTTTCTGGCGATGGTTCTTTCGACTTGTCACTGACCTTTGACAACAGGTCCTTTTCTGGCGATACTTCCTTTGGCTTATCATGAGCCGGAGACAAAAGATCCTTTTCTGGCGTTGGTTCCTTCGACTTTTCATGATCCGGAGACAAGTCCTTTTCTACCGATGGTTCCTTTGACTTTTCATGAGCCGCTGACAGGTCCTTTTCTGGTGATGGTTCCTTTGACTTGTCATGTACCTTTGACAACAGGTCCTTTTCTGGCGATACTTCCTTTGGCTTATCATGAGCGGGAGACAAAAGATCCTTTTCTGGCGTTGGTTCCTTCGACTTGTCATGAGCCTTTGATAAAAGATCCTTTTCTGGCGATGGTTCCTTCGACTTGTCATGAGCCTGAGTCAAAAGGTCCTTTTCTGGCGTTGGTTCCTTAGACTTTTCATGTGCCGGAGACAAGTCCTTTTCTAAAGATGGTTCCTTCGACTTGTCATGAGTCTTTGATAAAAGGTCCTTTTCTGGCGTTGGTTCCTTTGACTTGTCATGAGATGGAGTCAGAATGTCCTTTTCTGGAGATGGTTCCTTTGGCTTATCATGAGCTGGAGACAAAAGATCCTTTTCTGGCAATGGTTCCTTTGACTTGTCATGGGTTGGTGACAGAAGGTCCTTTTCTGGCGTTGGTTCCTTCGACTTGTCATGAGTCTTTGATAAAAGATCCTTTTCTGGTGAGGGTTCCTTCGACTTGTCATGAGCTGAAGACAGAAGGTCCTTTTCTGGGGACGATTCCTTTGACTTGTCATGAACTGGAGTCAAAAGGTCCTTTTCTGGAGTTGGTTCCTTCGACTTGTCATGTGCCGGAGACAAGTCCTTTTCTAAAGATAGTTCCTTCGACTTGTCATGAGTCTTTGATAAAAGGTCGTTTTCTGGCGTTGGTTCCTTCGACTTGTCATGAGTCTTTGATGAAAGGTCGTTTTCTGGCGTTGGTTCCTTCGACTTGTCATGAGTCTTTGATAAAAGGTCGTTTTCTGGCGTTTGTTCCTTCGACTTGTCATGAGATGGAGTCAGAATGTCCTTTTCTGGAGATGGTTCCTTTGGCTTATCATGAGCTGGAGACAAAAGATCCTTTTCTGGCAATGGTTCCTTTGACTTGTCATGGGTTGGTGACAGAAGGTCCTTTTCTGGCGTTGGTTCCTTCGACTTGTCATGAGTCTTTGATAAAAGATCCTTTTCTGGCGTTGGTTCCTTCGACTTGTCATGAGTCTTTGACAACAGGTCCTTTTCTGGTGATACTTCCTTTGGCTTATCATGAGCCGGAGACAAAAGATCCTTTTCTGGCGTTGGTTCCTTCGACATGTCATGAGCCTGAGTCAGAAGGTCCTTTTCTGGCGTCGGTTCCTTCGACTTATCATGAGCTGGAGACAGGTCTTTTTCTGGCGTTGGTTCCTTCGACTTGTCATGAGCTGGAGACAGGTCCTTTTCTCGCGTTGGTTCTTTTGACTTGTCGTGAGCTTTTGATAAAAGGTCCTTTTCAGGCGTTGGCCCTTTCGACTTGTCATGAGCGGGAGAGAGAAGGTCCTTTTCTGGCGTTGGTTCCTTCGACTTGTCATGAGATTGAGTCAGAATGTCCTTTTCTGGAGATGGTTGTTTCGACTTGTCACTAACCTTTGACAACAGGTCCTTTTCTGGCGATACTTCCTTTGGCTTATCATGAGCCTGAGTCAAAAGGTCCTTTTCTGGCGTTGGTTCCTTCGACTTGTCATGAGCCGGAGAGAGAAGGTCATTTTCTGGCGATGATTCCTTTGACTTGTCATGAACTAGAGACAAAAGGTCCTTTTCTGGCGATGGTTCTTTCGACTTGTCATGACCCAGAGAGAGGTCCTTTTCTGGCGATGATGCCTTTGACTTGTCATGAGCTGGAGACAGGTCCTTTACTGGCGTTGGTTCCTTCGACTTGTCATGAGCTGGAGACAGGTCCTTTTCTGGCGTTGGTTCTTTTGACGTGTAGTGAGCTTTTGATAAAAGGTCCTTTTCAGGCGTTGGCTCTTTCGACTTGTCATGAGCGGGAGAGAGAAGGTCCTTTTCTGGCGTTGGTTCCTTTGACTTGTCATGAGCTGGAGACAGGTCCTTTTCTGGCGTTGGTTCCTTCGACTTGTCATGAGCTGGAGACAGGTCCTTTTCTGGCGTTGGTTCTTTTGACTTGTCATGAGCTTTTGATAAAAGGTCCTTTACAGGCGTTGGCTCTTTCGACTTGTCATGAGCGGGAGCGAGAAGGTCCTTTTCTGGCGTTGGTTCCTTCGACTTGTCATGAGCTGGAGACAGGTCCTTTTCTGGCGTTGGTTCTTTTGACGTGTCGTGAGCTTTTGATAAAAGGTCCTTTTCAGGCGTTGGCTCTTTCGACTTGTCATGAGCGGGAGAGAGAAGGTCCTTTTCTGGCGTTGGTTCCTTTGACTTGTCATGAGCTGGAGACAGGTTCTTTTCTGGCGTTGGTTCCTTTGACTTATCATGAGCTGGAGACAGGTCCTTTTCTGGCGTTGGTTCCTTCGACTTGTCATGAGCTGGAGACAGGTCCTTTTCTGGCGTTGGTTCTTTTGACTTGTCGTGAGCTTTTAATAAAAGGTCCTTTTCAGGCGTTGGCTCTTTCGACTTGTCATGAGCGGGAGCGAGAAGGTCCTTTTCTGGTGATGGTTCCTTCGACTTGTCATGAGCTGGAGACAGGTCCTTTTCTGGCGTTGGTTCTTTTGACTTGTCGTGAGCTTTTGATAAAAGGTCCTTTTCAGGCGTTGGCCCTTTCGACTTGTCATGAGCGGGAGAGAGAAGGTCCTTTTCTGGCGTTGGTTCCTTCGACTTGTCATGAGATTGAGTCAGAATGTCCTTTTCTGGAGATGGTTGTTTCGACTTGTCACCAACCTTTGACAACAGGTCCTTTTCTGGCGATACTTCCTTTGGCTTATCATGAGCTGGAGACAAAAGCTCCTTTTCTGGCGTTGGTTCCTTCGACTTGTCATGAGCCTGAGTCAAAAGGTCCTTTTCTGGCGTTGGTTCCTTCGACTTGTCATGAGCCGGAGAGAGAAGGTCATTTTCTGGCGATGATTCCTTTGACTTGTCATGAACTAGAGACAAAAGGTCCTTTTCTGGCGATGGTTCTTTCGACTTGTCATGACCCAGAGAGAGGTCCTTTTCTGGCGATGATGCCTTTGACTTGTCATGAGCTGGAGACAGGTCCTTTACTGGCGTTGGTTCCTTCGACTTGTCATGAGCTGGAGACAGGTCCTTTTCTGGCGTTGGTTCTTTTGACGTGTAGTGAGCTTTTGATAAAAGGTCCTTTTCAGGCGTTGGCTCTTTCGACTTGTCATGAGCGGGAGAGAGAAGGTCCTTTTCTGGCGTTGGTTCCTTTGACTTGTCATGAGCTGGAGACAGGTTCTTTTCTGGCGTTGGTTCCTTTGACTTATCATGAGCTGGAGACAGGTCCTTTTCTGGCGTTGGTTCTTTTGACTTGTCGTGAGCTTTTAATAAAAGGTCCTTTTCAGGCGTTGGCTCTTTCGACTTGTCATGAGCGGGAGCGAGAAGGTCCTTTTCTGGTGATGGTTCCTTCGACTTTTCATGAGCTGGAGGCAGAAGGTCCTTTTCTGGCGTTGGTTCCTTCGACTTGTCATGAGCTGGAGACAGTTCCTTTTCTGGCGATGGTTCCTTCGACTTATCATGAGCCTGAGTCAAAAGTTCCTTTTCTGGCGTTGGTTCCTTCGACTTGTCATGAGCCGGAGAGAGAAGGTCCTTTTCTGGCGTTGGTTCCTTCGACTTGTCATGAGCGGGAGAGAAAAGGTTTTTTTCTGGCGATGGTTCCTTCGACTTGTCATGAGCTGGAGAAAGGTCCTTTTCTGGCGTTGGTTCCTTTGACTTGTCATGAGCCTTTGATAAAAGGTCCCTTTCTGGCGTTGGTTCTTTCGACTTGTCATGAGCGGGAGCGAGAAGGTCCTTTTCTGGCGATGGTTCTTTCGACTTGTCATAAGCTGGAGACAAAAGGTCCTTTTCTGGCGTTGGTTCCTTCGACTTGTCATGAGCCTTTGATAAAAGATCCTTTTCTGGCGTTGGTTCTTTTGACTTGTCGTGAGCTTTTGATAAAAGGTCCCTTTCAGGCGTTGGCTCTTTCGACTTGTCATGAGCGGGAGAGAGAAGGTCCTTTTCTGGCGATGATTCCTTCGACTTGTCATGAACTGGAGACAAAAGGTCCTTTTCTGGTGATGGTTCCTTCGACTTGTCATGAGCTGGAGACAGGTCCTTTTCTGGCGATGGTTCCTTCGACTTGTCATGAGCCTGAGTCAAATGTTCCTTTTCTGGCGTTGGTTCCTTCGACTTGTCATGAGCCGGAGAGAGAAGGTCCTTTTCTGGCGATGGTTCCTTCGACTTGTCATGAGCTGGAGAAAGGTCCTTTTCTGGCGTTGGTGCCTTTGACTTGTCATGAGCCTTTGATAAAAGGTCCCTTTCTGGCGTTGGTTCTTTCGACTTGTCATGAGCGGGAGAGAGAAGGTCCTTTTCTGGCGATGGTTCCTTCGACTTGTCATGAGCTGGAGACAGAAGGTCCTTTTCTGGCGCTGGTTCCTTTGACTTGTCATGAGCCTTTGATAAAAGATCCTTTTCTGGCGATGG
Organism: Rhodophaea formosa; assembly: GCA_963082605.1. Classification (NCBI taxonomy): domain Eukaryota; kingdom Metazoa; phylum Arthropoda; class Insecta; order Lepidoptera; family Pyralidae; genus Rhodophaea; species Rhodophaea formosa. Next base: position 19,460,530 of record OY720219.1, on the reverse strand, counting down.
TTCCTTCGACTTGTCATGAGCCTGAGTCGGAAGGTCCTTTTCTGGTGATACTTCCTTTGGCTTATCATGAGCCGGAGACAAAAGATCCTTTTCTGGCGTTGGTTCCTTTGGCGTATCATGAGCCGGGGACAAAAGATCCTTATCTGGCGTTGGTTCCTTCGACTTGTCATGAGCCGGAGAGAGAAGGTCCTTTTCTGGCGATGATTCCTTCGACCTGTCATGTGTTTGAGACAAAACATCCTTCTCTAAAGCTACCTTTACTGTGTCAGTCATGCTCATAGTTATATCTTTGATGAAACTTGGCTCAATCGTTTTTCCTAATATTGTTTTATCAACATGAGAAAGAACTGATTCTTCCATAACTAAATCAGGACTTGTGACTGCTGATCGAGTGGGACTTTCTTCTTTTTGTACTGCAGTTTTCATAGGCTCATCCTTTTCTGGAGTAGGCTGCTTTGCTGTTAACACTTGTTTCTGTGTAGAAAGCTCCTTTGCTACAAGAACATTTTCCTGTGAAGTCTCCTTAGAAGCTGCAGAAGAATCTTTCTCTAGAGAAGACTCTTTACACTTGTCGGTGGGTGCCAATGGCGAGTCTTTCTTAAGATGGCCTATCTCTGGTTCCTTAGTAAGAACCTCCTCCTTAGGTGTGGGTTCCTTAGCTAGAATCTCGTTCTCAGGTGTGGAATCCTTAGCTAGAACCTCTATTTCAGGCGCAGGCTCCTTGGCAGGTACGTCCTTCTCAGGCGTAGTATCCTTCACTAAAACCTCTTTCTCAGGCGTATATTCCTTGGCTAGAACCTCTTTCTCAGGTGTGGGTTCCTTGGCTAAAACCTCCTCCTCAGTCGAAGGCTCCTTGGAAGGTACGTCCTTTTCAGGTGTGGGTTCCTTGGCTAGAACTTCTTTCTCAGGCGTGGGTTCCTTGGCTAACACCTCCTTCTCAGGTGTGAGTTCCTTGGCTAGAACCTCCTTCTCAGGTGTGGGTTCTTTGGCTAGAACCTCCTTCTCAGGTGTGGGTTCCTTGGCTAGAACTTCCTTCTCAGGCATGGATTCTTTGGCTAAAACCTCCTTCTCTGGTGTAGGTTCTTTGCCTACAACTTCCTTCTCAGGTGTAGGTTCTTTGGCTAGAACTTCCTTCTCAGGTGTGAGTTCCTTGGCTAGAACCTCCTTCTCAGGTGTAGGTTCTTTGGCTAGAACCTCCTTCTCAGGTGTGGGTTCCTTGGCTAGAACTTCCTTCTCAGGCATGGATTCTTTGGCTAAAACCTCCTTCTCTGGTGTAGGTTCTTTGCCTACAACTTCCTTCTCAGGTGTAGGTTCTTTGGCTAGAACTTCCTTCTCAGGTGTGAGTTCCTTGGCTAGAACCTCCTTCTCAGGTGTGGGTTCTTTGGCTAGATACTCCTTTTCAGGTGTGGGTTCCTTGGCTAAAACTTCCTTCTCAGGCGTGGGTTCTTTGGCAAAAACCTCCTTCTCTGGTGTAGGTTCCTTGACTACAACCTCCTGCTCAGGTGTAGGTTCTTTGGCTAGAACCTCCTTCTCGGGTGTAGGTTCTTTGGCTAGAACCACCTTCTCAGGTGTGGGTTCCTTGGCTAAAACCTCCTGCTCAGGCGAAGGCTCCTTGGAAGGTACGTCCTTCTGAGGTGTGGGTTCCTTGGCTAGAATCTCTTTCTCAGGTGTGGGTTCCTTGGCTAGAACAACCTTCTCAGGCGTGGGTTCTTTGGCTAAAACCTCCTTCTCTGGTGAAGGTTCTTTGGCTACATCCTCCTTCTCAGGTGTAGGTTCTTTGGCTAGAACTTCCTTCTCAGGTGTGAGTTCCTTGGCTAGAATCTCCTTCTCAGGTGTGGGTTCCTTGGCTAAAACTTCCTTCTCAGGGGTGGGTTCTTTGGCAAAAACCTCCTTCTCTGGTGTAGGTTCCTTGACTACAACCTCCTTCTCAGGTGTAGGTTCTTTGGTTAGAACCTCCTTCTCAGGTGTAGGTTCCTTGGCTAGAACTTCCTTCTCTGGTGTGTGTTCTTTGGCTACGACCTCCTTCTCAGGTGTGGGTTCTTTGGCTCGAACCTCTTTCTCAGGCGTATGTTCCTTGGCTAGAACCTCTTTCTCAGGTGTAGGTTCCTTGGCTAGAACCTCCTCCTCAGGCGAAGGCTCCTTGGAAGGTACGTCCTTTTCAGGTGTGAGTTCCTTGGCTAGAAGTTCTTTCTTAGGCGTGGGTTCCTTGGCTAACACCTCTTCCTCAGGTGTGGGTTCTGTGGCTAAAACCTCCTTCTCTGATGTAGGTTCTTTGTCTACAACCTCCTTCTCAGGTGTAGGTTCTCTGGCTTGAACTTCCTTCTCAGGTGTGAGTTCCTTGGCTAGAACCTCCTTCTCAGGTGTGGGTTCTTTGGCTAGGACCTCCTTCTCAGGTGTGGGTTCCGTGGCTAAAACTTCCTTCTCAGGCGTAGGTTCTTTGGCAAAAATCTCCTTCTCTGGTGTAGGTTCCTCGACTACAACCTCCTTCTCAGGTGTAGGTTCTTTGGCTAGAATTTCCTTCTCTGGTGTAGGTTCCTTAACTACAACCTCCTTCTCAGGTGTAGGTTCTTTGGCAAGAACCTCCTTCTCAGGTGTGGGTTCCTTGGCTAGACCTTCCTTCTCTGGTGTGTGTTCTTTGACTACAACGTCCATCTCAGGTGTGGGTTCCTTTGCTAGAACCTCCTTTTCAGGTGTGGATTCTTTGGCTAGAACCTCTTTATTAAGTGTGTGTTCTTTAGCTAAAACCTTCTCAGATGAAAGCTCCTTAGAAGGTACGTCCTTCTCAGGTGTGGGTTCCTTGGCTACAACCTCCTTCTCTGGTGTGAGTTCTAGCCAAGGGGCTAGAACTTCCTTCCCAGGCGTTGGTTCTTTGGATAGAATCTCCTTCTCAGGTGTAGGTTTCTTTGCAAGAACCTCCTTTTCAGGTGTGGGTTCTTTGGCTAGAACCTCCTTCTCAGGTGTAGGTTCTTTGACTAAAACGTCCATCTCAGGTGTGGGTTCCTTTGCTAGGACCTCCTTTTCAGGTTTGAATTCTTTGGCTAAAACCTCCTTCCCAGGTGTGGGTTCTTTGGCTACAACCTCCTTCTCAGGCGTTGGTTCCTTGGCTAGAACCTCCTTCTCAGGCGAAGGCTCTTTGGAAGGTACGTCCTTTTCAGGTGTGGGTTCCTTGGCTAGAAACTCATTCTCAGGCGTGAGTTCTTTGAATAGAACCTCCTTCTCAGGTGTGGGTTCTTTGGCTAGAACATCCTTTTCAGGTGTGGGTTCCTTTGAAGGTTCGTCCTTCTCTGGTGTGGGCTCTTTGGCTAGAACATCCTCTTCAGGTGTGGGTTCTTTGGCTAGAACCTTATCCTCAGGTGTGGGTTCTTTGGCTAGAACCTCCTTTTCAGTTACGTGTTCTTTGGCTAGAACCTCCTTCTCTGGTGTGGGTTCCTTGGCTACAACCTCTTTTTCAGGTGTGGGTTCTTTGACTACAACCTCCTTCTCAGGCGAAGGCTCCTTGGAAAGTACGTCCTTCTCAGGTGTGGGTTCTTTGGCTACAACCTCCTTCTCAGGTGTGAGTTCTTTGGCTAAAACCTCTTTCTCAGGTGTGAGTTCTAGCCAAGGGGCTAGAACTTCCTTCCCAGGCGTTGGTTCTTTGGATAGAATCTCATTCCCAGGTGTAGGTTCCTTTGCTAGAACCAACTTTTCAGGTGTGGGTTCTTTGACAACAACCTCCTTCTCAGGCGAAGGCTCCTTGGAAGGTACGTCCTTCTCAAGTGTAGGTTCCTTTGCTAGAACTTCCTTTTCAGGTGTGGGTTCTTTGGCTAGAATCTCCTTCTCAGGTGTAGGTTCTTTGACTACAACGTCCATGTCAGGTATGGGTTCCTTTGCTAGAACCTCCTTTTCAGGTGTGGGTTCTTTGGCTAGAACCTCCTTCTCAGGTGTGGGTTCTTTGGCTACAACCTCTATTTCAGGCGTGGGTTCCTTGGCTAAAACCTCCTTTTCAGGCGTGGGTTCCTTGGCGAGAACCTCCTTTTCAGGCGTGGGTTCCTTGGCCACAACGTCCTTCTCAGGTGTGGGTTCCTTCGCTAGAACCTCCTTTTCAGGTGTGGGTTGTTTGGCTAGAATCTCTTTCTCAGGTGTGGGTTCTTTGGCTACAACCTCCTTCTTAGGCGAAGGCTCCTTGGAAGGAACGTCCTTCTCAGGCGTGGTTTCTTTGGATAGAACCTCCTTCTCAGGTATTAGTTCTATGGCTAGAATCTCTTTTTCAGGCGTAGGTACCTTGGCTAAAACCTCCTTCTCAGGCGTTGGTTCTTTGGCAAGAATCTCTTTTTCAGGTGTGAGTTCTTTAGCTAGAACCTCTTTTTCAAGTGTGGATTCCTCGGCTAGAACCTCCTTTTCAGGCATAGTTTCCTTGGCTAGAACCTCTTTTTCAAGTGTAGGCTCCTTCGTAGGTACGCCCTTCTCAGGCGTGGTTTCTTTGGATAGAACCTCCTTCTCAGGCGTGGGTTCTTTGGATAGAACCCCCTTCTCAGGCGTCGGTGCTTTGGCTAAAATTTCTTTTTCAGTTGTGAGTACTTTGGCTAGAATCTCTTTCGCAGGCGTAGGTTCCTTCGCAGGTACGTCTTTATCAGGAGTGGGTTCCTTTGTGTGAACCTCTTTTTCCGACGTGGGTTGCTCGGCAGCAACGTCCTTCTCAGAAGTGGATTCCCTTGGTGGAACCTCCTTCTCAGGTGTAAGTTCTTTGGCTAGAACCTCCTTTTCAGGTGTGAGTTCTTTGGCTAGAACCTCCTTTTCAGGTGTCGGTTCCTTGGCCACAACCTCCTTTTCGGGGATGGGTTTCTTGGCTAGAACCTCCTTCTCAGGCGTGAGATCCTTGGCTAGCACCTCCTTCTCAGGCGTGGGTTCTTTGGCCAGAACCTCCTGCTCAGGGTTGGGTTCCTTGGATAAAACCTCCTTCTCAGGCGTGGGTTCTTTGTCTAGAATTTCTTTTTCAGTTGTGAGTTCTTCGGATAGAACTTCCTTTTCAGGCAAAGGCTCCTTCGTAGGCACATCTTTCTCAGGCGTGGGTTCCTTGGCTAGAACCTCCTTTTCCGGTGAGGGTTCCTTTGCTTGAACCTCTTTCTCAGTTGTGGATTCTTTGGCCAGAACGTCCTTCTCAGGTGTGGGTTCCTTTGCTTGTACCTCCTTCTCCGGGGTGGCTGCCTTTGCTAGAACCTCCTTCTCAGGCGTGGGTTCCTTGGCCAGAACCTCCTTCTCAGGTTTGGGTTCTTTGGCTAGAACCTCCTTCTCAGGTGTGGGTTCTTTGGCTAGCACTTCTTTCTCAGGAACGTGTTCCTTGGCTAGAACCTCCTTCTCAGGTGTGGGTTCCTTTGGTAGAACCTTTTTCTCAGGTGTTGGTTCTTTTGCCAGAACCTCCTTCTCAGGGGTGGGTTCCTTGGATAAAACCACCTTCTCAGGTGTGGGTTCCTTTGCTTGTACCTCCTGCTCAGGTGTGGGTACCTTTGCTAGAACCTCCTTCTCAGGCGTAGGTTCCTTAGCTAGAAGTTCCTTCTCAGGTGAGGTTTTCTGGGCCAGAACCTCCTTCTCAGGCGTCCGTTCTTTGGCTAGAATCTCTTTTTCAGGTGTAGGCTCCTTTGTAGATACGTTTTTGTCAGGTGTGGTTTCCTTGGCTAGAACCTTCTTCTCAGGCGTGGGTTCCTTGGCTAGCACCTCCTTCTCAGGTGTGGGTTCTTTGGCTAGAATTTCTTTTTCAGTTGTGAGTTCTTCGGATAGAACTTCCTTTTCAGGCAAAGGCTCCTTCGTAGGCACGTCTTTCTCAGGTGTGGGTTCCTTGGCTAGAATCTCCTTTTCCGGTGTGGGTTCCTTTGCTAGAACCTCTTCCTCAGGTGTGGGTTCTTTGGCCAGAACCTCCTTCTCAGGGGAGGGTTCTTTGGATAAATCCTCCTTCTCAGGTGTGGGTTCTCTGGCTAGAATTTTTTTTTCAGTTGTGAGTTCTTCAGGTAGAACTTCCTTTTCAGGCAAAGGCTCCATCGTAGGCACGTCTATCTCAGGCGTGGGTTCCTTGGCTAGAACCTCCTTTTCCGGTGTGGGTTCCTTTGCTAGAATCTCTTCCTCAGGTGTAGGTTCTTTGGCCAGAACCTCCTTCTCAGGGGAGGGTTCTTTGGATAAAACCTCCTTCTCAGGCGTGGGTTCTTTGGCTAGAATCTCTTTTTCAGGTGTTACTTCTTTGGCTAGAATTTCTTTTGCAGTTGTGAGTTCTTCGGATAGAACTTCCTTTTCAGGCAAAGACTCCTTCGTAGGCACGTCTTTCTCAGGCGTGGGTTCTTTGGCTAGAACCTCCTTTTCCAGTGTGGGTTCCTTTGCTTGTACCTCCTTCTCCGGGGTGGGTGCCTTTGCTAGAACCTCCTTCTCAGGCGAGGGTTCCTTAGCTAGAACCTCCTTCTCAGGTTTGGGTTCTTTGGCTAGAACCTCCTTCTCTGGTGTGGGTTCTTTGGCTAGCACCTCCTTCTCAGGTACGTGTTCCTTGGCTAGAACCTCCTTCTCAGGTGTGGGTTCCTTTGCTAGAACCTCTTCCTCAGGTGTGGGTTCTTTGGCCAGAACCTCCTTCTCAGGGGTGGGTATCTTGGATAAAACCACCTTCTCAGGTGTCGGTTCCTTGGCCAGAACCTCCTTCTCAGGTGTGGGTTCCTTTGCTTGTACCTCCTTCTCAGGTGTGGGTTCCTTTGCTAGAACCTCCTTCTCAGGCGTAGGTTCCTTAGCTAGAAGTTCCTTCTCAGGTAAGGGTTTCTTGGCCAGAACCTCCTTCTCAGGCGTCGGTTCTTTGGCTAGAATCTCTTTTTCAGGTGTAGGCTCCTTTGTAGATACGTCTTTGTCAGGTGTGGGTTCCTTGGCTAGAACCTCCTTTTTAGGCGTGGGTTCTTTGGCTAGAATCTCTTTTTCAGGTGTAAGTTCTTTGGCTAGAATTTCTTTTTCAATTGTGAGTTCTTCGGATAGAACTTCCTTTTCAGGCAAAGGCTCCTGCGTAGGCACGTCTTTCTGAGGCGTGGGTTCCTTGGCTAGAACCTCCTTATCCGGTGTGGGTTCCTTTGCTAGAACCTCTTTCTCAGATGTGGATTCCTTGGCCAGAACCTCCTTCTCAGGGGTGGGTTCCTTGGATAAAACCACCTTCTCAGGTGTGGGTTCTTTTGCTAGAAGTTCCTTCTCAGGTGAGGGTTCCTTGGCTAGAACCTCCTTCTCAGGTGTGGGTTCTTTGGCTAGCACCTCCTTCTCAGGTACGTGTTCCTTGGCTTGAACCTCCTTCTCAGGTGTGGGTTCCTTTGCTAGAACCTCTTCCTTAGGTGTGGGTTCTTTGGCTAGCACTTCCTTCTCAGGTACGTGTTCCTTGGCTTGAACCTCCTTCTCAGGTGTGGGTTCCTTTGCTAGAACCTCTTCCTCAGGTGTGGGTTCTTTGGCCAGAACCTCCTTTTCAGGGGTGGGTTCCTTGGATAAAACCACCTTCTCAGGTGTTGGTTCCTTTGCTAGAACCTCCTGCTCAGGTATGGGTTCCTTTGCTAGAACTTCCTTCTCAGGTGTGGGTACCTTTGCTAGAACCTCCTTCTTAGGCGTAGGTTCCTTAGCTAGAAGTTCCTTCTCAGGTGAGGGTTCCTTGGCTAGAACCTCCTTCTCAGGTGTGGGTTCCTTAGCTAGAACCTCTTTGTCAGGTGTGGGTTCCTTGGCTACAATCTCCTTCTCAGGTGTGGGTACTTTAGCTACAACTTCCTTCTCAGGCGTGGGTTCCTTGGGTAGAACCTCCTTCTCAGGCGTCCGTTCCTTGGGTAGAAGTTTCTTCTCTGGTATGGCTTCTTTGGCTAGAGACTCCTTGTCAGGCGTGGGTTCCTTAGCTAGGAGTTCCTTCTTAAGTGTTTGTTCCATGGCTATAACCTCCTTTTCAAGTGTGGGTTCCTTGGCTAGAACCTCCTTCTTAAGTGTGGGTTCTTTGGCTTGAATCTTCTTTTCAGGCGTGGGTTCCTTTGCTTGTACGTCGCTCTCAGGTGTGGGTTCCTTCGATTCATCCCTCTTGTATTTTTCTGAAGAGGGTTCTTTAGGTTTTTCATCCGACATATCTTGTATGTCTTTCTCGGGGCTTTGCTCTTTGGATTTGTCAAAGTCATCTGTATGAGAAAATTCTTTTTCTGTACTTGTATTTTCTAATGTATTCAAAGGTAGCAAGTCACCTGCTTCTACAAAGCCTTCTAATACTGAAACGTCTGTTACGTCTGTAATGGATACATTGGCTTTAATTTCTTTAGTGAATGTTTCTTTTGTGTCCTTGTTAACTATTGTTGTCACTTCAACGGTTTTGAATTTAGTAGGTACCCCTTTCATGTTTGCGTAAACTGATACAAATGTTTGTATGATGAATGTTTGCGTTATAATTTCCATACCCTCATTTATTTTTTCAGTTGTTACTACCCTTAATTCTATTGGTTTGCTGTAAGGTTGAAGGCCTGTCAACTCTGGCATATCTTTGTTAATTTCGGGATGGCTTTCGTTCAGCTCACTTAAATCTTTAATGCTTTCACGTTCAACTACTTTGTTTTCATATTCCTGTAAGATCGTATCCACTTGACTTGTTTCTGACTCCTCTGTATATGGGCTTGATTTTTCATCCTTCGCCAACACCTCTTCTTCCGGACTGAGAATTTTTGAGCTAGACAATACCTCCTTTTCTGCGCTGGGTTCCTCTGCCAATACCTCTTTTCCAGGGCTAGGTTCTTTTGTTCTGTCCTTGAGTATACCTTCTACCTCCTTCACCGGGCTGGGTTCCTTTGACTTAGCCAATACCTCTTTTTCAGGGCTGGGTTCCTTTGAATCGACATGGAGTATTTCTTTTATCTCCTTTACCGGGCTGGGTTCTTTTGACTTAGCCAATAATAATTTTTCAGGGCTGGATTCCTTTGACTTAGCCAATTCTTCTTTTTCAGGGCTAGGTTCCTTCGATTCGACCTTGAGTTCTTCTTTTATCTCCTTTACTGGGCTGCGTTCTTTTGACTTAGCCAATACCTCTTTTTCAGGGCTAGGTTCTTGTGATTTGTCCTTGAGTATTTCTTCAACCTCCTTTACAGGGCTGGGTTCTTTTGACTTAGCCAAAACATCTTTATCTGGACTGGGTTCTTTTGATTTAGCCAATAACTCTTTTTCGGGGCTAGGTTCCTTTGATTTGTTCTGGAGTATTTCTTCTACCTCCTTTACCGGGCTGGGTTCCTTTGACTTATCCAATAAGTCCTTTACCGGGCTGGGTTCCTTCGACTTAGCCAATACCTCCTTTTCAGGGCTAGGTTCCTTTGATTTTACCCTGACTATTTCTTCTACCTCCTTAACCGGGCTGTGTTTCTTTGACTCAGCTACTACCTCTTTTTCAGGGCTTGGTTCTTTTGATCTATCCTTGAGTATTTCTTCTACTTCCTTTTCTGGGCTGGGTTCCTTTGACTTAACCAATACTTCTTTTTCGGGGCTAGGTTCTTTCGATTTTTCCCTGAGTATTTCTTCTACCTCCTTTACTGGGCTGGTTTCTTTTGACTTAGCCAATACCTCCTTTTCTGGACTGGGCTCTCTTGATTTAGCCAACAACTCCTTTTCTGGGCTGGGTTCTTTTGACTCAGCCAATACCTCTTTTTCAGGGCTAGGTTCCCTTGATTTGTCCTTGAGTATTTCTTTTACCTTCTTTTCTGGGCTGGGTTCCTTTGACTTAGCCAATACTTCTTTTTCAGGGCTAGGTTCCTTCGATTCGACCTTGAGTATTTCTTCTACCTTTATTACCGGGCTGGGTTCCTTTGAATTAGCCAATACCTCCTTTTCTGGACTTGGTTCTCTTGATTTAGCCAACAACTCCTTTTCTGTACTTGGTTCTCTTGATTTAGCCAACAACTCCTTTTCTGGGCTAGGTTCCTTTGACTCAGCCAATACCTCCTTTTCTGGACTTGGTTCTCTTGATTTAGCCAATACCTCCTTTTCTGGACTTGTTTCTCTTGATTTAGCCAACAACTCCTTTTCTGGGCTGGGTTCCTTTGACTTAGCCAATACCTCTTTTTCTGGACTTGGTTCTCTTGATTTAGCCAATACCTCCTTTTCTGGACTTGTTTCTCTTGATTTAGCCAACAACTCCTTTTCTGGGCTGAGTTCCTTTGACTTAGCCAATACCTCTTTTTCAGGGCTAGGTTCCCTTGATTGGTCCTTGAGCATTTCTTTTACGTCCTCAACCGGGCTGTGTTCCTTTGACTCAGCTACTACCTCTTTTTCAGGGCTTGGTTCTTTTGATTTATCTTTGAGTATTTCTTCAACCTCCTTTAATGGGCTGGGTTCCTTTGACTTAGCCAATACCTCCTTTTCTTGACTGGGTTCTCTTGATTTAGCCAATACCTCTTTTTCGGGGATAGAACCCTTTGATTTGCCATCGAGTATTTCTTCTACCTCATGTACTGGGCTAGGTTCCTTTGACTTAGCCAAAACCTCCTTCTCTGGACTGGGTTCCTTTGACTCAGCCAACTTCTCTTTTTCAGGGCTAGATTCCTTTGATCCTTTGAGTATTTCTTCTATCTCCTTTACCGGGCTAGGTTCCTTTGACTTAGCCAATACCTCCTTTTCTTGACTTGGTTCTCTTGATTTAGCCAATACCTCTTTTTCGGGGATAGTTTGCTTTGATTTGTCCTCGAGTATTTCTTCTACCTCATGTACCGGGCTAGGTTCCTTTGACTTGGCCATTACGTCCTTTTCTGGACTGGGTTCTTTTGATTTAGCCAATACCTCTTTTTCAGGGCTAGTTTCCCTTGATTTGTCCTTGAGCATTTCTTCTACGTCCTTAACCGGGCTGTGTTCCTTTGACTCAGCTACTACCTCTTTTTCAGGGCTTGGTTCTTTTGATTTATCCTTGAGTATTTCTTCAACCTCCTTTAATGGGCTGGGTTCCTTTGACTTAGCCAATACCTCCTTTTCTTGACTGGGTTCTCTTGATTTTGCCAATACCTCTTTTTCGGGGATAGCTTGCTTTGATTTGGCCTCGAGTATTTCTTCTACCTCATGTACTGGGCTAGGTTCCTTTGACTTTTCCATTAAGTCCTTTTCTGGACTGAGTTCCTTTGACATAGCCAATACCTCTTTTTCAGGGCTAGATTCCTTTGATCCTTCGAGTATTTCTTGTATCTCCTTTACCGGGCTGGGTTCCTTTGACTTAGCCAATACATCCTTTTCTGGACTGGATTCTCTTGACTTAGCCAAAACGTCCTTCTCTGGACTGGGTTCCTTTGATTTAGCCAATACCTCCTTTTCAGGCGAAGGTTCCTTTGATTTATCCTTGAGTATTTCTTCTTCTTGCCGCACCGGGCTAGGTTCTTTTGACTTAGCGAAAACGTCTTTCTCTGGACTGGGTTCCTTTAATTTAGCCAATATCTCTTTTTCGAGGCTAGGTTCCTTTGATTTGTCCTTGAGTATTTCTTCTTCTTCCCGAACTGGGCTAGGTTCCTTTGACTTAGCCATAACGTCTTTCTCTGGACTGGGTTCCTTTGATGTAGCCAATAGCTCCTTATCTGGGGTGGGTTCCTTTGAATTAGCCAATACCTCCTTTTCAGGCGAAGGTTCCTTTGATTTATCTTTTAGTATTTCTTCTTCTAGCCGCACCGGGCTAGGTTCTTTTGACTTAGCGAAAACGTCTTTCTCTGGACTGGGTTCCTTTAATTTAGCCAATATCTCTTTTTCGAGGCTAGGTTCCTTTGATTTGTCCTTGAATATTTCTTCTTCTTCCCGCACCGGGCTAGGTTCCTTTGACTCAGCCATAACGTCCTTCTCTGGACTGGTTTCTTTTGATTTAGCCAATAAGTCCTTTTCTAGGCTGGGTTCCTTTGATTTAGCTTCTAATACCTCTTTGTCAGGGCTAGGTTCCTTAGACTCAGCCAATTCCTCTTCTTCAGGGCTGTGTTCCTTTGATTTAGCCAATATTTCTTTTGCAGGCGAGGGTTCCTTTGATTTATCCTTGAGTATTTCTTCTTCTTCCTGCACCGGGCTAGGTTCCTTTGACTTAGCCAAAACGTCCTTCTCTGGACTGGGTTCCTTTGATTTAGCCAATACCTCTTTTTCAGGGCTAGGTTCCCTTGATTTGTCCTTGAGCATTTCTTCTACGTCCTTAACCGGGCTGTGTTCCTTTGACTCAGCTACTACCTCTTTTTCAGGGCTTGGTTCTTTTGATTTATCCTTGAGTATTTCTTCTTCTTCCTGCACGGGGCTAGGTTCCTTTGACTTAGCCAAAACGTCCTTCTCTGGACTGGGTTCCTTTGATTTAGCCAATATCTCTTTTGCAGGCGAGGGTTCTTTTGATTTATCCTTGAGTATTTCTTCTTCTTCCTGCAGCGGGCTAGGTTCCTTTGACTTAGCCAAAACGTCCTTTTCTGGACTGGGTTCTTTTGACTTAGGCAATACCTCTTTTTCAGGGGAGGGTTCCTTTGATTTTTCTTTGAGCATTTCTTGTTCGTCTTTTTCAGAACTAATTACCTTTGTTTTGTCTTTGAGTTCTTCTACTTCCTTTACTGGGCTGGGTTCCTTTGACTTAGTCAGTAGCTCATTTTCAGGGCTAGCTTCCTTTGATTTCGCCAATACCTCTTTTTCCGGACTGGGTTCTGTTTCTTCTTCTTCTGGTCTCGCTTTATCACAAGGTTTTTCTTGTACCTCAGTATAAGTTTCAGAACTTGGTGTTTTTAGTGGTGGGATTTGGGCAGCAGGTTGCATTTCTAAAGTGGCTATTGCTTTTGCGATACTAGGTGTCATTTGTTTTATGAAGCCTTTCTCATCAGTCTGTTGGTTTACTGTTTCTAGGAAGGAAGTTTGTTCTGTTATATCAGATACAGTAACGTCACTCTCCATATCACTACTTGCTTTTCCATCTGGTTCTTTGTCTGTTGTTTGAGTTATCGTAACAGTTTTTACCTTCACAGGTTTTCCTTTTGAGTCTGCATACACAGTGCGGATTATTTGCGTTACAATTATCCGAGTAATAGAAACATTCTCTCTTATTATTGTCTCTGTTTTTGTAGTGATTGATTTAACTGGTTCAGTATAAATTGTAAGACCAATCAATAGTGTTGAGACTTTGTGCTCCTTTTCCATGAGTTGTTTTTTTATTTCAGCAGTAAGTTCTATTTCTTCATCAACAGTTGACTTAGGCAGAGGCTCAATATTGTCTAGCAATGAAATATCCTCACTTATGTCAGATACCATGACGTCACGCGAAATATTTGTACTTGGTTTGCTCATTGAATCTTCGTCAGTTGTGGTGACAAAGGTAATAGTCTTTACTTTTTGAGGAAGACCATGTGCATTGGCGTATACTGTTTTGATAACATTTGTTGTAATTGTTCGCGTTATAACAATCGATCCTCGCGTAATTAGTTCTGTTTTTGTAGATGTATATTCTATTGGTTTGCTGTAAACTGTAAAGCCTATCAATTCTTGTAGGTCAGCTTCACCGATTAAATTTTCTTCGTGAATATCTTTTTTTTCACCATCGATATGTGCCGTTAATTCACCGTTTTCTCTAATAGGTGCATGTTTTTCTAGACTTACTTGCATTTTATCAAGTTTGTCAGAAATAATTTCTTTAGATTCGTCAAGTAATTGAGAGCTAAGTTTCGAAACAGATGATTGAAGAATGTCTAGCTCATCTTTTAAGGTTTTGGTTGTTGTATCAATTAAAATATCTTCATCGTCTTTATCCTTTTCTGAGAGGAATTGCACTTTTCCTTCTTTAGCCGATATAGGTTCAGTTTCTTGTGGAAGTCGGAACGTATCTTCCTTAATATCCTTGCATTCCAGGATGTCTAAAGTTATTTCGGGACTAACGATTCTTTCCTTTACTTCCGTACCTACATCTCTGATATCACTCAAACCTTGTGTTACTTGTTTTATATCTTCGTCAATTTCTTGTTTTAAATCTTTAACCTGAGCTGATATCTCTTCACTATGTTCTTTAACAAGAACTTTGTGGAGATCCACTTCAGGTTTTGTTACGATTTTCTCATCGATGGTGAGTTTGGAAGTGAGGGATATTTCATCTTTGTGAGGTGTTACTTGACCAGATGAAGTAACATCGCCAATTTCTTTTCGTTTCAAGTCAGAAATTTTTTCTTCCAATTTTTCTAATGTACGCGCTGAATCTAAAGTGACACTCAATCTTTTCTCAGGCTTGATATTATCATTAACGTATTCAATTTCTAATTTATTTTGTTCATGGTCTGTATGTAAAATGTCTATATCTAACGCTTTCTTGACATCATCTTGCTTTAACTTAACTGCATCGACTTCATCTACAATGTTTTTTTCAACTCCTGACTTTTCTTCTACAATTTCACGCTTCACTCTTTTACCTTCGCTTAAGACGGTTCTGTCAGAGGGTTCACTAATATCTTCTGAAGTGACAGATCTAACTGGTGATGCCTCTTTTTGAATTTCTTCGCACTCAATCTTCTTGTCAAGAGCTTTATCGGCTTCATCAATGTCTTTCGGGATATCCAATTTTGTGTCCTTCAGGACCTCCTTTTCACCCACCAAAAACATTTTTGTCGCTTCTATTGCCTCGGTCAATACTGTATCAGTAACAGCAAAGCTTTCTGGTGATTTGCGAATAGTAGGAGACTTTTCAGCTATGATTTCATCTAAACTTTTGTCAGATTTCAAAACCTCGGCAACATCAGCCACAATTTTTTCGATTTCCTTCGGACTGAGTGGTGGTTTTTCATACATTTCAAGTTTACGAGCTTCCTCAATTTCTTTTTCTACATCTTCTGGTATGGAAGGTATTTTTTCTGGCATACAAGGAATCTCTTCTATAATAATAATGTCATCCTTGATCGGCGAATCTACCGTAGTTATATGAGTTTCTCTTAACTGTTCTGTATATTGTCCATAATTGTAGTCGCCTCCATCATATTCTTTTACAGTTTCCAAATCTTTTGTTGGCATGGCACAAATCTTCATTTGATCATGGTACATAGGAGACTCTGGTGCCGAACCTGGTGTCACAGTCACTAGTTCAGCGTGTGATGCACGTTGAACTGTTTTGACGATAACGTTATCCTGAATTGCCTTTGACCCTTTGTAGGTAGTAGCTTTTTCGAGATCTTTCAACGGCAAATCTTTTGGAACTTTTATTTCATGTACGAATCCTACATCTGGTTTTCGTTTGAAAATGTCATCTTCATTGGGTGTTTTCTTTTCTTCATATGTTCTGTACTCTACTACTTCATGTAAGGGAAGGTCTGCAACTTCATCAGGAGTTTTAACGATTTCTCTTATAGGAGCAGGTATAGATTCTAATTTAGGACTTTTTTCTATAGATGTAGGTTTATTTATGTCCCCTAAAGTCTGCGGAGGTATAATTTCCTTAGTTTCCTCTTGGATATGCTTTTCTTCAATTTGTTGAACTTCTTTTATGTCATCAAGCGTTATACGTTCATCTTCAGGAAGTGTCGGTGCAGTTGTGGCACCGGATTCAATAGTTGTTGATATTTTTTCATCAGGATGTGACTCTTGAACAATATTTAGCTCAAAAGAGTCTTTTGGTTTTGTAACACCGCTTTTACTATCTGAAGTTTTCTTCTCACTGCTAATATCTTGTTTTTCCTCAACGCTTACAGAATGTTCTTTAGACTCCAATTGTTTTGTTTCGGTTTCGTGAGCTTCTTTTTCCAGTTTAGATTTAATTTCTTCAGGTTTGGTTTTTTCCAGTATAGTTTCGTCTTTTTTCTTTTCGGATTCTTCTTTATCTTTGGCATGTTTTTGTAATTCATCTTCTTGGTCCTGTTCTCGGCTGTTTTCGTGGTCAGCGATCGAATCTTCAGTATATTGGTCCACTTCTTCTTTTTCTATAATTAAATATTCTTCAAATTCACCGTCGGCAGTCGTTTCAGTCTTAGTGTCGTCAATTAAACAAGTAATTTTTTCAATATCTGATCGTCCTACAAATTCAATTTTTTCCTCAGCTTCACTATCTCTATTAAATACAGCTTCAATTTCTCGCACAATTTCTTGTTCTTCCTTTTCATCTAATTCTTGTTGTTTAATATCATCAAGCGATTTCGACGTATCTTCATCAGATTTTTTCGCATCTTTTAGAATATCTTCGTAGTTAACTCTTTGTAAGCCCTTTAACTTTGAAGTGTCAGCTTTGATTGACTTAACTGATTTTGATGGGCTCTTCATAGCTTTCAGACCTTTTACTGGAGAAGCAAGTGGTCTTGGTCGCCGAGAAATAGGCTCTCTTTTAGCTTTTGGTTCCTTTTTATCAGATACTTTTTGTCCTAAGTCCCTTTTAGGTGAGGCTTGTTTATATTTTGATTCCACTACCCTACGATTACTCGCTTCTTTGGCACTCTTGGCAGGTGTGCTACCTGGGCTAATTTTTCTTGCTTTTGTTTTGACTCGATCTTTGATTGGTTGTATTGTTGAAGAAGTCATTTTTGAATCGGTAGTCTTCTTGGGTGTAGTTGGAGGTGATTTTTTGTCATCTGATACAATTTTTTTGTCAATAGTACTAGGTGTCGCCCGCTTTTCGGTCTTTGGCGCAGAACGATGACTTATTTTATTTCTCGTCACTGTACTAGTCATCTCGGATCTTGATCTGGCTTCAATTTTCTTTTTTGTTTCAGTTTTAGCCTTATCAGTTTCAGATTTTTTAGTTTCCGTAACTTTTGTTATGGAGTCTTTTGTGTCATCAGTCTTATCAGTACGTTTGGGTTTTTTGTCTAAAAGTTTTTCCTTCTTCTTGATCTCTTTTTTCTTAGGTAAACCGTCTATCACAGTGCTCTCATACTGAGCAATTTTATCATCTAACTTGGATTCTATATTTGCAGTAATAGCTTCTTGTAAAACGGATTCTATTTTTTTCTCTTCTCCTTCTACTAATTCACTGAGCAATTTATTATCTATGATATTTTTAGAATCGGTGACATCTTTGATGTCCTTAGGTGGTTCGGGCTCTAAATTTTTTTCGTCTTTAGTTTTTTCCGTAATGATACTTCTTTCTTTATTTATTTTCGTGGTTGCTTGTTTGGATGTCCTGCTTGTTGTTGTTGTCGTAGTGGTGGTAGGAGGTGCCGCTGTCGCCGCCATCTGTCGCCCTGTACATGTTGGGTGTTGGAGAAATTCTAGATGTTTTAACTTTTCTAGGCCTTCGAATATTTTGTGTTGAGGAGTAGATCCGGGGAACATTATCCTGGTTATCGTGTCGTCCGGGTTCGCCGGCCGCCACACGAGGAGAGCACATATCGACACGAGGTTAGGAATTGGAAAGTTAAATTGTCCAGATGCACTTGCACCTTCAAAAAGTTTCTGTTCACTATTATGCCACTTTTTCAAAAATTCACGAACATATTTGGAGTCCTTGGACGGATTCAGTACGTACATGTCGAGGGTCCCTGAAACCAGAGAAATGTAAATTAGAATAGTAATTTATTACTTGCAGTAAATTATTAGAGTGACACTCGTCAGTACACGATTCTCATTCCAAATATTTAAAAAATAGGTTAAACTAGCTAAGGTGTTAACTAAATTATCGCTATCGAGTAGAATAGGACCACTCCAAGTCCTCCCGTGGATGTCGTAGAAAGCGACTTAGGAAACACAAGCTAAATTAACCTTATAAACATCAAAGAGACCTTTCCAGTCAGCGTGAATAGTGTAGGCCAAATCCTCACTGCTTTTAGGCTTTTGCAAGGTCGTGCTCCTACAGTGGAGAATAAAAAGACCTGACGATGATGTACACGTACCATGTCCAACTTTGTGGTACAGGTTGATCGGGTCGGGACTGCGTTAGCACTGCTGTGGCTTCAGGTTGAGATGGCGGAGGTCGGCCGTCATGTCCGAGCCCTCTTGCAAGAGGGACACCAGGTAGAGGGTCACAACCACAGAACAACAAACACACTAGAAATGGCAAGGGAACGTGGCCGGCGCGCCGACACTACGCTCGATCATCGCACTTCACCCCGACCCCGCGAATCACCTTAATAGTTGTCCCACAATCGTCAAAGGAACAACAGTGCATTGACATGTGAAAAAAACCAAAAATATGTCGGCGTGAACTATTGTAACGAGTAAAGTGACAAGTGCCCGTGCAACTTTGATCAAATTAGGTGTTTCTTATCACCGGCAAATCAGAAAACTTATTAATGTGATATTTAATTGGTTTTATTAATCCAACATAGCGACTGAACGAAAATATTCAAAATAAAATTGCAAAAAATATACATTGCGGGTAATTTACTCGTCTGACTTTCGATAGTAACGAAGTAAACGCTCAATGTAATACATTACGTTCGAAAAGTCCAGTATGTAATGATAGTGGTACAAGTCTGCCAGTGTTGGATGCATTACTTCTACGTGATTGGAAGTTAGTAAATGTCACGTGACACCTATCCCGCAATCACGAAGCGGCATTCGAATTTGCAAATAGTGTGCGTATTAAGTTGCGTTAGTAGTATGCATAAAATGAGGCGACGCTGGTTTTCATAGAAATCACGCGTTATAACACTTCTAATGTGTTTGTTGTTCTGTGGTCACAACCATTGAAAAATAATGCTTCGCTAAGCAAAAACCCGCATGGTCGTAGGACAATCCGTTCAGAAGTTGAAATTTTTATTTTATTTTATTTATTTATTTAACTTCTTTACAAATTTTAAAGGCGGACTTAAAGCCAAAGGCTTTATTTACCAGTCAACCCACAGGTGGTGGTCAGAAAGGAGAATTTGGAAGTTAGTGCAAAATGTATACTTTAAACAAAAGTGTCTTAGCCTAATTATAATTATATACATACATACAAAGAATACATACATATTATAAAATATCGAGTACATATACTACATATATTAATTTATATTCTATCTGATAGTTCACGCAAAAAATGACCGCGTACTGTACTCTCAAATGCTAGTCGAGTTCGAGCCTTTCGGATATCCAGTAGCAAGGCGTTCCGAAGCTGCACCGCTTTTGCGGTAAATGAATGTTAAAAGAATCCACTAACAGAAACCACTAACACACGGAATTATGGTGTATAAAGAAGGAAATTGCTAGAGGAGCGAAGGTTTCTGACATGGATATCACCCAGAAAATTAAATTTGGATTTAAGATACCATGGAGTTTTGGGGTCGAAAAGGATGGAATAGAGATATATAGATGGAATAGAATAAATCTTTCAGCACCTTTCAAAATGGCTGACCAAGATGGCCACCAATATTTTAAAAGCGAATTGCTCAGTCAATTTTAATGGTTCGGCCGCGCAGTTTTCGACGTTTGTATACAGGGGTCCTCTATTTAATAAAAACAGTCTGGTCTGGTCAGTAAAATTTTTTGGCCTTTTGGCCCTGAAAGTGTGACCCAGAGTCTACAACCATTGAAAAATTGGCCTGCTTTTTAATAATTGAAATTAAGGCATGACGGTGTCCTGTATCAGGTCTTTGGTATGTACTTGGATGTCACGTACCATGTCCAACTTTGTGGTACAGGTTGATAGGGTCGGGACTGCGGTAGCAGTGCTGTGGTCTGAGGTTGAGGTGGCGGAGGTCCGTCATCATGTCCGAGCCCTCTTGTAAGAGGGACACCAGGAGAGGGTCCGCGTCTTTGTCGCCGTCGGGACTCGCTAGCGCCCGTCGCTCCTGGAAATGTTACGAAGATTTCTTTTCATTTGATACAAATACATAAAAATATAATTTAGAATTAAAAAAAAAACCGACTTCAACCCAATCATTTTTTTTAATAGGCATAAGAAAAAGTTGGAAATGAGTGTAATCCTACATACCTGAAACATTTGTTTGGTTTTTGTTTTTTTTTTCAAAAAGCGCTCGACTCATTTCGTTAAAAATTTAATGGGACCATCTGTAAAGATTTAATGGGACCATCTCTATCGAACAAAAAAGAATTTCTACAATCGGTCCAGGCGTCTTCGAGAAGTCGGGGCACATACATAAAAAAAAAAGATTACTACGCATTGTAAACCTCCTCCTTTTTTGAAGTCGGTTAAAAAACAAAAATGAAAACGTTTATTCAGATAATTTAAAATATTTTTAACAAAAATCAAAAACCAACTTCAACCCTATCAATTTGTTTGAATAAGCATAAATATACCATTAATAAGGTGTAAACCGAACGGCATCCTTGTATAAATTTTATTTGTATTTTGTGTATTTTTTTATCAAAGGGATTGGGCACAATTCTAAGGAACACTATTTTGATTCTGCTTTCGACCTTATCGCCCAACATGCTAAACGTGTCCTTACGACCTTGGACTCTGTCTATCCCGCAAGGGATAACGACGTGATAACATGTATGTATGTTTCTAGTATTACGCCTTTCATTATTCCCCCATATTTATTGGTTTTATTACTTTATTATACCTAATACGGGAAGTAATGGAGTCTGACGACTGTATCCTTGCCGCGCACACTAGTAGTAGGGTTCAAACTTGGCGATATTTCAATCGTTTTGAGCCCTTAAAGAAGTGATTCAGTCTGTTGATATGAACAACTTTTTCCAAGGGAATAATGCTGGAAACTTATGAAAATACATTTCCATACAAAAATTCAGCCGCCCAAAAACGACGGGCTGAACCAAAACGATAAAAATTTCACTATGTATTAATAAGGATGATATTGTCACTTTGAAGGATCGTGACTATTAGCACGGATGTCGGTTCCAAGCTAACGAAGATTATTTTTTTATCAACTAACAGGCATAGGTACGGCCCACCTGATGGAAAGCGATTACCGTAGCCTATGAACGCCTGCGACCCCAGGGGTGTCACTCGCGCGTTGCCGACCCTGAAGAAATCTTTTCAAGCCCTTCTTGAAGAACCCCATACTGTAGTCTCTCGAAAAACCATAGCAGGGACTTCATTCCATAACTTTAGCGTACGTGGAAGAAAGTTCCTTTCAAAACGATTGTGCGAAAGAGAGGAAAAAGGAGAGCCAGGAAGGAGCTCGGCTCTGAAACACATTGATTGAGGATGCAACCGGGGCAATACTTAGATGAAAGAGTAATCCAATCGCAATCTGCATAAATGTATCGGGTTATATCATTGTAAAAAATGTACACCTGAATTAAAATAAAAAAGAAAAATGTATAGGATTTTTATTTTTTTGTTTAGCGAGCTATTATAGCTTATAATTCGCGTTTTATTTTCCAAACATGGGTTTTTTTTTAAAGTACTTCAGTATTTTTCTTAAATTTATCTATTACAAATCTTTCCTTTTTATAATGTTAATATAAATCAAGAAAAATCAGTCAAGTGCGAATCGGACTCGCGCATGAAGGGTTCCGTATCATTAATGTTTGTTTTGTTTTTCGTATGTGTAAGTGGCCAACACTGGAGTCAGATTTTTCAAGCTGCCTTAAGGCATCTGACATAGCCTAACGAATGCCATCAACGATGACAGCCGGGACCAACGGCTTAACGTGCCTTCCGAAGCACGGAGGAGCTTGAGATATTTTTATGCCACTTTGCGGTCACCCATCCAAGTAGGGTAACTGCAACAGGGGTTGCTTAACATATATAAGCGCTCATAGAGCTCACACCCACTGGACCATCGGGCTCCTCCATCATTAATCTACTTATGCAACATTAGACGGTCGGCCAAATAGGGCAAAAAATAACGTATCACGTTATCACATATCACATCAATATTGGAGCCCCCCATAAATATTAATGTTTTTCTTTGTTTAAGTATTTGTTGTTATAGCGGTAACAGATATACATAGTCTGTAAAAAAATTAACTCTCTAGCTTTTACGGTTTACGAGATACAGCCTGGTGACACACAGATAGGACATCGAATTCTCGTGAATAGTCCCGTTTTCACTGCTTGTGTACGGAACCATAAAAACAACCTGCCATGTGTAGGTATGTACTATGCTACACGTAATAAAGAATCTTTTAAATCTAAGTTTGTATTAATTTGAAGATTGATTGATTGATGACGAGCTCCGTGGCGCAGCGCTCAACACGCCTGCCTGCGACACGGATGGTCCTGGGTTCGATCCCCGGTCAGGTCAAGATGGAAAATGATCTTTTTCAGATTGACCTTGGTCTTGGATGTTTATCTATATAAGTATCTATTATAAAATATAATATCGTTGAGTTAGTATCCCATAACACAAGTCTCGAACTTACTTTGGGGCTATCTCAATCTGTGTGATTTGTCCGTATATATATATTTATTTGATAAAATTTGTTAAAAAATGCGTAGTCAAATAATTTCGCTAAAGCACAAAAGTTGAAAAAAAAAACTGCTTAATAAACCTGCAGGGCCGGGCGTAAGTTTAGTTTTTCAATGAAATTAAATAGATGTTACCCGCGGAATGTTTACATAAGGTTTACATATTAAATACTTTCACTATGTTCAACTGAGCACAATCACTGTATTTGCGTGTGGTCGAGGGCCACCAGCTAAGGCAACTGGGCGACATCCGCGCTCTACTGAACATGATGAAGGTACACTTATCAACATAAGTAATCATCGTGCCAACGCGATTTATAATGTATAAGATGGCGTTTGGTGATTATGATATAAGGATGCGCACTAATGATGAACTCTCCAACCCATCTGGCCAGCGTGGAGAGTGTAGGCTAAGTCCTCTGACTGCCCTGGCTACTAATATATGGCTCTGGTAATAAAATAGTACAGAGAGGGTCGTGCTCCTGCAGTAGAGACTAAAAGAGACCAGTTGATGATGATGATTGATGGCTTATGTCATCAATCATCATCATCAACTTTACCTTTGACTGCTCTGGCTAATATATTTATAGCTCTAGTAGTACAGAGAGGATCATACCCCTGCAGTGGAGACTAACAAAGACCTGTTGGATGTATGGATGGATCATCATCATCATCATCATCATCATCAGGTCTTTCTAGTCTCCACTGCAGGAGCACGACCCTCTCTGTACTACCGGAGCCATATTCTAGCCTGAGTAGTCAGAGGATTTGGCCTACACTCTCCATGCTGGCCAAACGGGTTGGAGAGGTCTCTTTGATGTTAATAAGCTTTGTTTAGCTTGTGTTTCATGGATGGATGGACTAAAATATATAAATAAATAAATATATACGGACAAATCACACAGATTGAGCTAGCCCCAAAGTAAGTTCGAGACTTGTGTTATGGGATACTAACTCAACGATACTATATTTTATAATAAATACTTATATAGATGAACATCCAAGACCCAGGTCAATCTGAAAAATGTCATTTTCCATCTTGACCTGGGGAAATTGCTAGTTTGATCTGGTATCAAACTAGCAATTTCCCGAGACTTCGTCCACGTTATACTTCACCCCCCTATTTTTTATTAAGTCTTACGCGAGGTTAATGATACTCCTTAGGGTGTGAATTTCTAAAAATCCTTTCTTCGTGCTCATTTACATCATTAAACTGAGACGATTCGGCTGTACAGTGTGAGATATAAGTCAGTGAGTAAGCTTTGCCTTTTATATTTATAGATTTGTTACATGCGGATAGGAAGCGAATAGGAATTCTGGCAGTTAGGTACAAAAAATAAAGACTGCCAATGGAAGTGACTACAACTCAAGCGAGACGCATGACACGAATCTACAACTACAAACTCCTACGAAAAGTCGCCCGAATTGCCAAGAAAAGTTAAATGGCTAAGAATTAATCAGATTAAAATTGAAAATATGTGATGAAAAAGAATTCGCCACAGGTAGGATTCGAACCCACGAGTCTTAGGTCTGCGCCCTAAGTGTGTTACCAACTACACCACCGTGACTTCGAATCACCGCGTCGAATCCTCTCATCACATATTACCCCGTAGGGTATAACGCATTCAAAGCATGCGTATTTCTTCAATACTACCCACTATTCAGTAGTGTGGTATTCTACTTCATTCATATCAGATGAATACAAAGTTGATTAAATTGAAGAATGCTCTTACTCACTTAAATGGTTTTTAAATAGCATTACAATGCTCGGTATATTATTAAAATTGAAAATATGTGATGAAAAAGAATTCGCCACAGATAGGATTCAAAGTGTATAACACTACTAAATAGTGGGTAGTATTGAAGAAATACGCATGCTTTGAATTCGTTATATATGATGAATGGTAATATGTGATGAGAGGATTCGACGCGGTGATTCGAAGTCACGGTGGTGTAGTTGGTAACACACTTAGGGCGCTTATATATATATATATATATTTATATATTATAATATATTTATATATTTATATATTTATATATTATAAATATATATATATATATTATATATTATATATTTATATATATTTATATATTTATATATATTTATATATATATATATATATATTATATATATTATATATTATATATTTATATATTTTATATATTTTATATATTTATATATTTATATATATATATATTATATATATATATATATATATTTATATATTTATATATATATATATATATATTATATATATATTATATATTTATATATTATATATTATATATATTATATATTTATATATATATATATAATATTATAAATGCGAAAGTAACTCTGTCTGTCTGTCTGTCTGTCTGTCTGTCTCGCTTTCACGCTAAAACGGCTGAACCGATTAAAACGAAATTTGGCACACAGATAGACTATAGCCCGAGAAAGGACATAAGCTACTTTTGATTTCGATAACGTAGGTTAAGCAACTCTAACCATGGTTCAAATTAGGATGTTTGGCCAAAACTAAAACGGCTGAACAGATTAAAACGAAATTTGGCACACAGATAGGCTATAGCCCGAGAAAGGACATAAGCTACTTTTGATTTCGATAACGTAGGTTATGCAACTCTAACCATGGTTCAAATTAGGATGTTTGGCCAAAACTAAAACGGCTGAACAGATTAAAACGAAATTTGGCACACAGATAGGCTATAGCCTAAGAAAGGACGTGGGCTACTTTTAATCGATAACGCAGGTTAAGCAACTCTAACCATGGTTCTAATTAGGATGGGTGGCCAAAACTAAAACGGCTGAACAGATTAAAACGAAATTTGGTACACAGAGAGGCTATAGCCTAAGAAAGGACGTGGGCTACTTTTAATTACGATAACGCAGGTTAAGCAACTCTAACCATGGTTCTAATTAGGATGGGTGGCCAAAACCAAAACGGCTGAACAGATTAAAACGAAATTTGGCACACAGATAGGCTATAGCCTAAGAAAGGACGTGGACTACTTTTAATCGATAACGCAGGTTAAGCAACTCCAACCATGGTTCTAATTAGGATGGGTGGCCAAAACTAAAACGGCTGAACAGATTAAAACGAAATTTGGCACACAGATAGGCTATAGCCTTAGAAAGGACGTGGGCTACTTTTAATTACGATAACGCAGGTTAAGCAACTCTAACCATGGTTCTAATTAGGATGGGTGGCCAAAACCAAAACGGCTGAACAGATTAAAACGAAATTTGGCACACAGATAGGCTATAGCCTAAGAAAGGACGTGGGCTACTTTTAATTACGATAACGCAGGTTAAGCAACTCTAACCATGGTTCTAATTAGGATGGGTGGCCAAAACCAAAACGGCTGAACAGATTAAAACGAAATTTGGCACATAGATAGGCTATAGCCTAAGAAAGGACGTGGGCTACTTTTAATCGATAACGCAGGTTAAGCAACTCTAACCATGGTTCTAATTAGGATGGGTGGCCAAAACTAAAACGGCTGAACAGATTAAAACGAAATTTGGCACACAGAGAGGGTATAGCCTAAGAAAGGACGTGGGCTACTTTTAATTATGATAACGCAGGTTAAGCAACTCTAACCATGGTTCTAATTAGGATGCGTGGCCAAAACCAAAACGGCTGAACAGATTAAAACGAAATTTGGCACACAGAGAGGGTATAGCCTAAGAAAGGACGTGGGCTACTTTTAATTACGATAACGCAGGTTAAGCAACTCTAACCATGGTTCTCATTAGGATGGGTGGCCAAAACCAAAACGGCTGAACAGATTAAAACGAAATTTGGCACACAGATAGGCTATAGCCTTAGAAAGGACGTGGGCTACTTTTGATTACGATAACGCAGGTTAAGCAACTCTAACCATGGTTCTAATTAGGATGGGTGGCCAATACTAAAACGGCTGAACAGATTAAAACGAAATTTGGCACACAGAGAGGGTATAGCCTAAGAAAGGACGTGGGCTACTTTTAATTACGATAACGCAGGTTAAGCAACTCTAACCATGGTTCTAATTAGGATGGGTGGCCAAAACCAAAACGGCTGAACAGATTAAAACGAAATTTTGCACACAGATAGGCTATAGCCTAAGAAAGGACGTGGGCTACTTTTAATTACGATAACGCAGGTTAAGCAACTCTAACCATGGTTCTAATTAGGATGGGTGGCCAAAACTAAAACGGCTGAACAGATTAAAACGAAATTTGGCACACAGATAGGCTATAGCCTTAGAAAGGACGTGGGCTACTTTTAATTACGATAACGCAGGTTAAGCAACTCTAACCATGTTTCTAATTAGGATGGGTGGCCAAAACCAAAACGGCTGAACAGATTAAAACGAAATTTGGCACACAGATAGGCTATAGCCTTAGAAAGGACGTGGGCTACTTTTAATTACGATAACGCAGGTTAAGCAACTCTAACCATGGTTCTAATTAGGATGGGTGGCCAAAACTAAAACGGCTGAACATATTAAAACGAAATTTGGCACACAGATAGGCTATAGCCTAAGAAAGGACGTGGGCTACTTTTGATTACGATAACGCAAGTTAAGCAACTCTAACCATGGTTCTAATTAGGATGGGGGGCCAAAACTAAAACGGCTGAACAGATTAAAACGAAATTTGGCACACAGATTGTGATTTCAATAGCGCAGGTTAAGAGCAGCGGCATATTATCAGAAATTTCTGTTTGAAAAATTCTGACGCTCGCCGGAAGGCACTCCGTGCATACATTTTGTGTTAGCTCCCGCACACTATTAGAAAAAATCTAACGGGTCGTCCGTTTCTGATGCCCGCCGGATGGCACCTCAGCCGGACGTCAGAATTTTTTCTGATAGAAATTGCGGAAGGCGTATTTTCCATACATTTTGTACTAGGCCCCGCACACTATCAGAAATTCGCGTCAGTTTACCGTCCGCCGCCGTACGCTGCACACGTGTTTGTTGTATTTTAGGAATCTACGTTCTTGACGAAAATGAGTTAAATCAAGATTTAATTGCCGATGTGGAAAAATATCTATGTTTGGGGAACGCGATGTTGAAAATGACCGGAATAAAATACACAGAGACTAGCTAGGAAGCGAATATGCCAAATATTAATTGAGAATTTAAATATCAAGGTTTTTAGGGTTCCATGTCCAAAGCGTAAAAACGGGATTTACGAGATTTCAATGTCCGTGTGTCACTAGGATGTATCATACATAAACCGTTGTTTGTTTGGTTATTCGTATGTGTAAGTGACTAACACTTAACGTGCCTTCCGAAGCACGGAGGAGCTCGAGAAATTTTTATGCCACTTGCGGTCACCCATCCAAGTAGGGACTGCACCAGGGGTTGCTTAACATACGTAAGCGCTCATAGAGCTTACACCCACTGGACCATCGGGCTCCTCAAATACCTCTCCTCATAAACCGTGATTACTATACAGTTAAAATTTTCATAGATGATGAACTTATTTGCTTTTGCCGTAAACACTAGAATCAGAATAAAATCCTAATCCTAACTAATATTATACGAGTAAATGCGAAAGTGAGTTTGTTTGTTTGTTCCTTTGTTACGCTTTCACGCCCTATCTACTTAACCGATCATCATGAAATTTTGCATACACATAGGTTAGAGTACTGAGAAGGACATAGGCTATAATTCACGCGGGCGAAGCCGCGGGTAACAGCTAGTTTAAAATATTTTTAACAAAAATCAAAAACCATCTTCAACCCTATCAATTTGTTTGAATAAGCATAAAGATACCATTAATAAGTGTAAACCGAACGGCATCCTTGTATAAGTTTTATTTGTATTTTGTGTAATTTTTATCAAAATGAATTGGGCACAATTCTAAGGAACACTATTTTGATTCTGCTTTCCACCTTATCGCCCAACATGCTAAACGTGTCCTTACGACCTTGGACTCTGTCTATCCCGCAAGGGATAACGACGTGATAACATGTATGTATGTTTCTAGTATTACGCCTTTCATTATTCCCCCATATTTATTGGTTTTTAGGGTTCCGTAGTAAACTAGGAACCCTTATAGTTTCGCCATGTCTGTCTGTCTGTCTGTCTGTCTGTCTGTCTGTCTGTCCGTCCGCGGTTTTACTCAGAGACTATAAGTACTAGAAAGCTGTAATTTGGTATGAGTGTGTATATTAATCATGGCAAAAAAGTCGTAGAAAAAAACCTTGAAAAAATATTTTTTTTTGGGTAGCTCCCATACAAGTAAAGTGGGGGAGTAATTTTTTTTTCTCTATTTACCCATCGTGTGGGGTATCGTTAAAAAGGTCTTTCAAAAATATTGTGAGGTTAAGAACACCATTTTTCGATTTAGGGATCCGTTTCCGAAATATTTGGTTTTAAAGTGCAAAATTTTGTTAGAGGTACGTGTCCCCCCCCCCTCTATCTGCTAAACGGTTATATATGGATACGTGAAAAAAATTACAGCAATAGTATATATACTGAAGTTGAAAGGAAAACTATCAGAGCTGGGTACTAAGTGCAAACTAAAAAGTTATAGGCAACCAACTTATAAAATGTACTGGAAAATGTAAAATTTCATACAATCTTCATTGTTAGATGTTTTTGGTCGTTAGACTGTGAGGTGCGAGTGTAAACAGTGTGAACTCAAAGTTGTCATTCGCAACTACGGAACCCTACACTGCGCGTGGCCCGACACGCACTTGGCCGGTTTTTTTTATTACTTTATTATACCTAATACGGGAAGTAATGGAGTCTGACGACTGTGTCCTTGCCGCGCACACTAGTAGTAGGGTTCAAACTTGGCGATATTTCAATCGTTTTGAGCCCTTAAAGAAGTGATTCAGTCTGTTGATATAAACAACTTTTTCTAAGGGAATAATGCTGGAAACTTGAAAATACATTTCCATACAAAAATTCAGCAACGATAAAAATTTCACTATGTATCAATAAGGATGATATTGTCACTTTGAAGGATCGTGACTATTAGCACGGATGTCGGTTCAAACGAAGATTTTTTTATCAACTAACAGGCATAGGTACGGCCCACCTGATGGAAAGCGATTACCGTAGCCTATGAACGCCTGCGACCCCAGGGGTGTCACTCGCGCGCTGCCGACTCTGAAGAAATCTTTTCAAGCCCTTCTTGAAGAACCCCATACTGTAGTCTCTCGGAAAACCATAGCAGGGAGTTCATTCCATAACTTTAGCGTACGTGGAAGAAAGTTCCTTTCAAAACGATTGTGTGAAAGAGAGGTAAAAGGAGAGCCAGGAAGGAGCTCGGCTCTGAAACACATTGATTGAGGATGCAACCGGGGCAATACTTAGATGAATGAGTAATCCAATCGCAATCTGCATAAATGTATCGGGTTATATTATTGTAAAAACCTCACACCTGAATTAACTAATAAAAGAAAAGAAGAAAAAATGTATTGGATTTAATTTTCTGTTTAGCGAGCTTTATTATAGCTTATATCTAGAACTTTATTCGCGTTTTATTTTCCAAACACGATTTTTTTTAAAATTACTTCAGTATTTTTCTTAAATTTATCTATTACAAATCTTTCCTTTTTATAATGTTAATATAAATCAAGAAAAATCAGTCAAGTGCGAATCGGACTCGCGCATGAAGGGTTCCGTATCATTAATGTTTGTTTTGTTTTTGTTTTTCGTATATGTAAGTGGCCAACACTGGAGTCAGATTTTTCAAGCTGCCTTAAGGCATCTGACATAGCTTAACGAATGCCATCAATGATGACAGCCGGGACCAACGGCTTAACGTGCCTTCCGAAGCACGGAGGAGCTTGAGATATTTTTATGCCACTTTGCGGTCACCCATCCAAGTAGGGACTGCAACAGGGGTTGCTTAACATATATAAGCGCTCATAGAGCTCACACCCACTGGACCATCGGGCTCCTCCATCATTAATCTTCTTATGCAACATTAGACGGTCGGCCAAATAGGGCAAAAAATAACGTATCACGTTATCACATGTCACATATCACATCAATATTGGAGCCATTATGAAAACACGGCTTTACTCACGTTTTATTACGTCGGATCTGCCGACTAGTGCTTTGAGGGAAGCGTAACCGTCGTGTCGCCACCCCTTTCACTCGCCCCGATGATGGTCTTCGTAACAGACCGAAACTAGTCGGCAGATCCGACGTAATAAAACGTGAGTAAAGCCGTGTTTTCATAATGAATTTATCTCGCGTAAGTTTTAATATTATTAATATTGGAGCCCCCCATAAATATTAATGTTTTTCTTTTTTTAAGTATTTGTTGTTATAGCGGTAACAGATATACATAGTCTGTAAAAAAATTAACTCTCTAGCTTTTACGGTTTACGAGATACAGCCTGGTGACATACAGATAGGACATCGAATTCTCGTGAATAGTCCCGTTTTCACTGCTTGTGTACGGAACCATAAAAACAACCTGCCATGTGTAGGTATGTACTATGCTACACGTAATAAAGAATCTTTTAAATCTAAGTTTGTATTAATTTGAAGATTGATTGATTGATGACGAGCTCCGTGGCGCAGCGCTCAACACGCCTGCCTGCGACACGGATGGTCCTGGGTTCGATCCCCGGTCAGGTCAAGATGGAAAATGATCTTTTTCAGATTAACCTGGGTCTTGGATGTTTATCTATATAAGTATCTATTATAAAATATAATATCGTTGAGTTAGTATCCCATAACACAAGTCTCGAACTTACTTTGGGGCTATCTCAATCTGTGTGATTTGTCCGTATATATATATTTATTTGATAATATTTGTTAAAAAATGCGTAGTCAAATAATTTCGCTAAAGCACAAAAGTTGAAAAGAAACTGCTTAATAAACCTGCAGGGCCGGGCGTAAGTTTAGTTTTTCAATGAAATTAAATAGATGTTACCCGCGGAATGTTTACATAAGGTTTACATATTAAATACTTTCACTATGTTCAACTGAGCACAATCACTGTATTTGCGTGTGGTCGAGGGCCACCAGCTAAAGCAACTGGGAGACATCCGCGCTCTACTGAACATGATGAAGGTACACTTATCAACATAAGTAATCATCGTGCCAACGCGATTTATAATGTATAAGATGGTGTTTGGTGATTATGATATAAGAATGCCGTGTGGTTCCCGGCAGAGTAGAATAGGACCACTTCTAGTCTTCCCATGAATGTCATAGAAGGCGACTTAGGAAACACAAGCTAAACAAAGCTTATTAAACTGTGTTAACTTGAATTAAGTCATTGATATCCACAGTTTATTAATTACAACACTTCCAACACTCGTGTAGCTTATTTATACACTTTGACTCACTGATATCCGATTTTTATTGATCACCACACGTATTATCAATTTTATTAAATATTTTAGCACGGAGACGATGTGTATCGTGACGCGCCCTGTGGCGGACCTCTAGTATTACGCCTTTAATTATTCCCCCATATTTATTGGTTTTATTACTTTATTATACCTAATACGGGAAGTAATGGAGTCTGCCGACTGTGTCCTTGCCGCGCACACTAGTAGTAGGGTTCAAACTTGGCGATATTTCAGTCGTTTTGAGCCCTTAAGGGTGCACTAGTCAGGTGTTTCGCCATACAAATTCTGTAGGGTGATGACTCCGTTGTTCGGTATCGTCTGTTTAAAGTTTTTAATTCTATCGATTTGTTTTGTCGTTATCTATGCTTGTATGGAATCATAATTGTAAAATTATAAGTACTTTAACAGTTATGAGTCTCAAACATTCCGTTTTAACACGTAATTTTAACGCAACTTTGGCCACAATTAAATACCGGAAGGTGTATAAAATCTCAAAAACAAAATTCATACAAGCATAGTTTGGATAATAAAAAATATAAATTATTTTACTTTTAATAAAAACATTCAGCTGTTTTATCACAAGAACACTTCTCCCAAACACATACTCGCGAATTTTTAGACGACGAAGATGTAGATTTTCAACAATATTTGTGTTTGCACACACTAGACTGTTGTTCCGATGTGCTTATACATCAATGTAAATAGTTCCGCACTGTTCAAAACCGAGTCTATCCCTTTCTCAGCGAAATAGCACGCATTTTAGCCACGTGCGCTGACGAGTTCGAGTTCCCGACTAGCGCATCCTTAAAGAAGTGATTCAGTCTGTTGATATAAACAACTTTTTCTAAGGGAATAATGCTGGAAACTTGAAAATACATTTCCATACAAAAATTCAGCAACGATAAAAATTTCACTATGTATCAATAAGGATGATATTGTCACTTTGAAGGATCGTGACTATTAGCACGGATGTCGGTTCCAAGTTAACGAAGATTTTTTTTTTATCAACTAACAGGCATAGGTACGGCCCACCTGATGGAAAGCGATTACCGTAGCCTATGAACGCCTGCGACCCCAGGGGTGTCACTCGCGCGTTGCCGACCCTGAAGAAATCTTTTCAAGCCCTTCTTGAAGAACCCCATACTGTAGTCTCTCGAAAAACCATAGCAGGGAGTTCATTCCATAACTTTAGCGTACGTGGAAGAAAGTTCCTTTCAAAACGATTGTGCGAAAGAGAGGAAAAAGGAGAGCCAGGAAGGAGCTCGGCTCTGAAACACATTGATTGAGGATGCAACCGGGGCAATACTTAGATGAAAGAGTAATCCAATCGCAATCTGCATAAATGTATCGGGTTATATTATTGTTAAAAACTCACACCTGAATTAACTAATAAAAGAAAAGAAGAAAAAATGTATTGGATTTAATTTTCTGTTAAGCGAGCTATTATAGCTTATATCTAGAACTTTATTCGCGATTTATTTTCCAAACACGATTTTTTTTTTAAATTCATCATCATCATTATCATCAGGTCTTTATTAGTCTCCACTGCAGGAGCACGACCCTCTCTGTACTGCCAGAGCAGTCAGAGGATTTGGCCTACACTCTCCACGTTGGCCAGACGGGTTGGAGAGGTCTCTTTGATGTTTATAAGCTTTGTTTAGCTTGAGTTTCCTAAGTCGCCTTCTACGACTTTTAAATTACTTCAGTATTTTTCTTAAATTTATCTATTACAAATCTTTCCTTTTTATAATATTAATATACTTAAATCAAGAAAAATCAGTCAAGTGCGAATCGGACTCGCGCATGAAGGGTTCTGTATCATTAATCTACATATGCAACATTAGACGGTCGGCCAAATAGGGCAAAAAATCACGTATCACGACATCAATATTGGAGCCCCCCATAAATATTAATGTAATTCTTTTTTTAAGTATTTGTTGTTATAGCGGTAACAGAAATACATAGTCTGTAAAAAAATTAACTTTCTAGCTTTCACGGTTTACGAGGTACAGCCTGGTGACAGACAGATAGACGGAAATCGAATTTTACGTGAATAGTCCCGTTTTCACTGCTTGGGTACGGAACTATAAAAACAACCTGCCAAGTGTAGGTATGTACAATGTTACACGTAATAAAGAATCTATTAAATCTAAGTTTGTATTATTTTAAGATTGATTGATTGATGACGAGCTCCGTGGCACAGCGCTCAACACGCCTGCCTGCGACACGGGTGGTCCTGGGTTCGATCCCCGGTCAGGTCAAGATGGAAAATGATCTTTTTCAGATTGACCTGGGTCTTGGATGTTTATCTATATAAGTATCTATTATAAAATATAATATCGTTGAGTTAGTATCCCATAACACAAGTCTCGAACTTACTTTTATATATATTTATTTGATAAAATTTGTTAAAAAATGCGTAGTCAAATAATTTCGCTAAAGCACAAAAGTTGAAAAGAAACTGCTTAATAAACCTGCAGGGCCGAGCGTAAGTTTAGTTTTTCAATGAAATTAAATAGATGTTACCCGCGGAATGTATACATAAGGTTTACATATTAAATACTTTCACTATGTTCAACTGAGCACAATCACTGTATTTGCGTGTGGTCGAGGGCCACCAGCTAAGGCAACTGGGAGACATCCGCGCTCTACTGAACATGATGAAGGTACACTTATCAACATAAGTAATCATCGTGCCAACGCGATTTATAATGTATAAGATGGTGTTTGGTGATTATGTATGATATATGGATGCGCACTAATGATGCCGTGTTGTTCCCGGCAGAGTAGAATAGGACCACTCCTAGTCTCCCATGGATGTCATAGAAGGCGACGTAGGAAACACAAGCTAAACAAAGCTTATTAAACAACAAAAAGAGACCTCTTCAACCCATCTGGCCAGCGTGGAGAGTGTAGGCCAAATCCTTTGACTGCTCTGGCTAATATATGGCTCTGGTACTACAGAGAAGGTCGTGCTCCTGCAGTGGAGACTAACAAAGACCTGTTGGATGGATGGATGGATGGACTAAAATATATAGGTATTAAACTAGCAATTTCCCGAGACTTCGTCCACGTTATACTTCACCCCCCCCCCCCCCCCATTTTTATTAAGTCTTACGCGAGGTTACCACCTTAATGGTACTCCTTAGAGTGTGAATTTCTAAAAATCCTTTCTTCATGCTCATTTACATCATTAAACTGAGACTAGTAGTTTCGGATGTACAGTGTGAGATATAAGTCAGTGAGTTAGCTTTGCCTTTTATATTTATAGATTTGTTACATGCGGATAGGAAGCGAATAGGAATTCTGGCAGTTAGGTACAAAAAATAAAGACTGCCAATGGAAGTGACTACAACTCGAGCGAGACGCATGACACGAATCTACAACTACAGACTCCTACGAAAAGTCGCCCAAATTGCCAAGAAAAGTTAAATTGCTAAGAATTAATCAGATATTAAGTAACTGTGTCAAACTAAAAAAAATCCAAGATTTATTAGTTTCATAATATTAATCAATGACATGACGCAGTGTAATCGGTAAGCCGCGCCCAATGGAGCGCGTCCCCGGATAGGGTTACCACGGACGGCCTTGCCGGCCGACGACGCGGCGCCGGTCGGCATATTGCTACCGTTTCCGAGAGTCTATATCTATATCAAAGACAATATAACACTATTCTATAGACTGCCAAAATAAGGCCTGCTACATGGTAGGAAACACAAGCTACTCTGTCTGGCCAGCGTGGAGAGTGTAGGCTAAGTCCTCTGACTGCTCTGGCTAATAATATATGGCTCTGGTAGTACAGAGAGGGTCGTGCTCTTGCAGTAGAGACTGAAAGAGACCTGTTGATGATGATGATTGATAACTTATGTATGGCTAAGTTTAGGCCGAAGATTTAAAAAGATTAGTAAGTAAACGGTTAGACTACATAAGTAAAGTAATCGAGCTCCGTGGCGCAGTGGTCAACACGCCAGCCTGCGACACGGAGGTCCCGGGTTCGATCCCCGGCCAGGTCAAGATGGAAAACGATCTTTTTCAGATTGGCCTGGGTCTTGGATGTTTATTATATAAATATATATTATGAAATATAGTATCGTTGAGTTAGTATCCCACGACACAACTTACTGTGGGGCTAGCTCAATTTGTGTGATATGTCCCTATATATTTATTTATACATATTCTTACTTAAATAAAGTAATAAGATAAGGGAAAAACATCCACGTGGGCAGGATTTGAACCGAGAGTCTTCAAACTTTGTACGTCTCTCTAACGCCTTACTAATTAGGCCACCGCGCTTCATATCCTGCAGGTCAAACTTCTCCAACATATCTTATTCCTCTTAAACGCAGTATTGCTTGCGTCACCTTATATGTATAACTATCCCACTTTTACAAGTATGGTATTTGATGTAACTCATTTTATAGTGAAAATAAAACTCAATTAACATGTAGGAAGCAATACAATATTTTACAGGTGTGTTTTTTTATGCATTAACAATCCTATTCTGATTGTAATTCCTGCATAGGACCTAGGCTATACCCGATCTGCAGGTACGTGTATACCCGGTCTTTGTTGTATTGGCTCACAAAGCAGATGTTGAGATTATGAAATTTTGCTTACCTCCAGGTTGCAGAAGAAGTGTCCAATCTGTGGGTAGACATTGGCCTGAGCCTTCCTGCGCAGGACCGAGGCCATGCCCGACACAGAGCAGTTGTTCAGCCTGGTGAAGAGGACCGCGTCGAGACGGTCCAGGTGGCGGGCGAAGTCCCACCAGCAAGCCTTGCGGGCGAAGCCGCCGTCAACTGGAAGGAGGAAGGTGGTTCGATTATTTATTTTGTTTGTTTGTTTTTCGTGTGTGTAAATGGCCAACACTAGTGTCAGATTTTCCAAGCTGCAGAAGGAGAAAGATGGTTTGATTATTTATTTTTTTACTAGGAGCCCTCTCCGGCTGCGCTTGGGCAGCCGGAGAGGGCTCCTAGTGAGGCTGCCTCTTTATAAAAAATAACCGCATCAAAATCTGTTGCGTAGTTAAATATCTAAGCATACATAGGGACAGACGGACAGCGGGAAGCGACTACAAAATTCAATTTTAGTTATACTAGAAGTCTTAGTATATATCAATCAAACAATTTTATTTGTAGTGAAGATACATTCTGTCATTCACAATATTGTATCAGATTCAAGTTAAGAAACTTATAATATACATTTTTTTGGTTCAATTTGATATTGCCTTCATCGCTGGCTACAATAAATTTTTATTACTAATCTCTATTGTTATATTGGATACGATATTTTGACCTCAATCAGATGTACATCTAAAAGCAAGTCTTGTTTACTCCTTGTATTTGTATGTCTGACAAGTAAGAGCTTAACGCGACAAGCTCGGCGGCCTTGGCTCAGCTTTCAGTTGGTGCGGTGCCAACAACTTATTGGCTCCTCTGAAAGCTCTCCACGCGGTGTCAAGTTGCGGGGAAAGTGATGATATCGAATTAGCCGTTAGCTGAGGTCAATTTGAAGGTTGACTGCATATCTTGGTTGATTTTTCGCGTCTTTGGATCATATTAATCTTTTATCAGGTCATAATCACTTATAAGACTTATTTCCTATACTTGACTACAAAAAAATATATTTTACACGTTTTTGTTACGATATGACAAAGAAAAAATGAATATTGTAATTTTAAGTTTAAGAAGGTGAGATACTCCTCTCCTTACTAAATGAATTTACACAATTCATACAATAAGTTAATGAACCCTCTCCGATCCTTTACAGGGGCAACTTACTTCGTCAATATTAACAACATTTCCTAAGGGAAAAATGATGGAAAACCGAAAAAAATACATTTCCATAGAAAAGTGTTCAGCCGGGTGGCCACCATCGCCTCCACCCGGAACAACTGACGGCAGAATAGAAGTTACTAAGGTGGGAGTTTTTTTTATGACCATCCGAAACGACTGAGGGCAGGAATGACGTTAGGTTCGATTTGTATGAAAATGATGATTTTTTAGTCCCATACGAAAAATGGTTTTCATCAAACCAACATTAGTACAAAATGCGAAATTTAAAGATTTCTTTATATAATTGCATACCTGTACCATTTTTTACCGTAGTTAATATATGAACAATGGAAAATTGATCACTGGTAAGGAGAATTAAGTACCTATGTGCAGACCGTAGATTTGCACCTTCTAGATGTATACACCCCAAGTATCCGTGTGTATTCAATCTAACACATGTTCGTGTAATTACGGGGAGTCAACAAGTTCCCGGCCAATACAATATGTTGTCCTGTCCATGTGTACATGTTTACACGGTGAGAGCTGTAGCTCTTGTTGACACGCTGTGTTAGGAACATGTTTATTATAAACGCGCTTCTCGTAAACACCCTGATAATGTTTAACTTTTATATACATACATACATATTACCACGTCTGTTTCCCTTGTGGAGTAGACAGAGCCCAGGTCTATAAAACCTAAAGGCCACGTTTAGCATGTCGGTGGGATTGTAGGTAAAGAGTACGGTAAAAATAGTGATAGGTTGCTAGCCACATCGACTATTGTCATAATTCCTGACAGCCTTTCCCTCGATCGGCTTTTATCTGCGCGGTAAGAGAAGCAGCTGGTACATTCTACGTTTTTTCGTTTCTCCCAGACAAGCGTGGAAGATTTTATATAAATACGATATTTACTCTTGCTTTGAAATAGAGAGCATAATTCTGTGCAAAGATTTTTGGCTTATAAAGAGACAATACTACCGGTAATGCAATAGGAGATAATACTGCAATGTTCTCGCGCCAGAGGGCAGCATTAGCAGAGACAGTAAACGAATGTTTGACATTGACAATTATGTCAAAGTCGCAGTAAATTGCCTTTATTTTACATCCGAATACACAGCACAAAAGCATTTTTATATTTTAATACTCATGGGAGTATTTTGAAATCAAATTAATAAAGTAATAATGATAATTTCTTCAAGCTCCTGGAATGGGATGGACTTGGCATCAACATCAACGGCGAGTACATCACTCACCTTCGATTTGCTGATGACATTGTCGTCATGGCAGAGTCGCTGGAGGATCTAAGCACCATGCTCAATGACCTCAATGAAGTTTCTCAACAAGTAGGCCTTAAAATGAACATGGACAAGACGAAAATTTTGTCGAATGTCCATGTTGCGCCTTCACCAGTTATTGTTGGAAACTTCACACTTGAATCTGTAGAGCAGTATATCTACTTGGGTCAATTGATCCAGGTCGGAAGCTCCAGTTTCAAGGACGAGGTCTTTCGTCGAATCCGACTCGGCTGGGCACTTGGGCAGCATTCGGGAAGCTCCGCAGCGTCTTCTCGTCCAAAATACCTCAGTGCCTAAAGTCGAAAGTCTTTGACCAATGTGTGTTACCAGTGATGACTTACGGGTCCGAAACGTGGTCCCTTACTATGGGCCTCATAAGAAAGCTCAAGGTCGCTCAAAGAGCTATGGAGAGGGCTATGCTCGGTGTTTCTCTGCGAGATCGAATCAGAAACGAGGAGATCCGTAGAAGAACGAAGGTCACCGATATAGCCCAGCGGATTAGCTCTTTGAAGTGGCAGTGGGCGGGGCACATAGCACGACGAACCGATGGCCGATGGGGCAGAAAGGTTCTCGAATGGCGACCACGTACCGGCAAGCGCAGCGTTGGACATCCACCGACCAGGTGGTTGGACGACCTGATAAGGGTCGCAGGAAGGCGCTGGATGCAGGCCGCTTTCAACCGGTCGTATTGGAAATCCTTGGGGGAGGCCTATGTCCAGCAGTGGACTTCCTGTGGCTGAGATGATGATGATAATTTTACAAATTTATTGCGACTTTGACATTTTCAAGTACAAACTTTTCAGTGTCAAAGCTAGTGGTGCACTCTGGCGGCACAGCTTTCAGCACCTAATATGTCCTATTGTAAATAATACACACGTACCATATGTGCGAGCAGGATACCAACTTGCAGTATTTCCGTCTCTTTCTATACCAAAAGCTACTATGACTACTCAGTTTTTCTACCTCTACTATTAACACGGTGAGAGCTGTAACGTTTGTTGACAAACTGTGTTATGATATCTTGGACAATTTACGTCGATAATATTATAATCAAGGGTAATATCCATGACCTAAGAATAATATGGACGAAATTAGAACACACGTCAATTGAGTTTGAATTTGTGGGCCCCCAATAGAAATTCAAACTTGATCGTATAACATTTAATCATAGATATGAGAATTTTTACTAGTTTAATCATCTTTAGCCTCACTCCGATATTTGTTTATGGTCTATTGCCTAGAGAAAACATAAGACAGTCGGTTGTCTAATACTAGTTATGGTATCTTTTTCATAACCTGTGGCGAGGAGTAAGTCACAAGTGACGCCAAATTTTACATTACATGTGTACAGCATAAGTAGGTATTCATTTAACATTTGAAGGAGTTTGAATTTCGAACAGAGGAAAATTTCCTGCTTATTCAATCCTCTGACTATTCTGGCTAATATATTGTTGTGGTAGTGCAGAGAGGGTCGTGCTCCTGCAGTGGAGACTAAAAAAACCTGATGGATGGATGGATGGATTCAATGTCGGAGTCGGCGTGAGCTAATATCGCGACAAATTGGCAAGCTTTGTTATTTTTGTCGTTTATACGTTACATAGGGGCCTATCCTGATTATTCTTAGACCTATGGATATTATAGGTCGAAATGTAATTTAACAAAGGTACTCAGGCAACAAAGAGTGACACAGACTTTTTTTTCTGAAATTTAGAGGAAAAGTACTACCTAAGGTTACCTAAGGTTGACATCTTAAATAAAGAAACTACAACTTAAATTCTTAAAAAAAAACTTTGCTTTTGTTTTACTCATCATCATTTCGAGTAGGTGATACGGTCAGTCGTCCGCACACTCTGGTGTCAGAGTTCTTCGGAACCGCCTCTCGGCCTCTGACGTGGGTCCTTTAACGACTACTGAACTGACTATTACTAATAATTCCGTCAATAAACAAGCTTTTTAAAACCCAAACGTAAGTGTACCTCAACAAAAGCTCAAACGATTACTGCACGGCGTTTTGAAAGTGCTTATATCAAACGCGTTGCAAGTTTACGATCTCAACTTTGCGGATATACGAACAACACAAACATTGGAACAGAATCTCCTGCTTGAAGGCTGCTAACATTGTTGTATGAACATTACTTTCGTGATAATATAAACAAAGGGTTACATGTTTTGTGTAAAGTGATGAACAAAGAGAATGATCCAACAATCTATAATAATAATTTTGTACACACTTGTAATGGTTAGGTTTTTATGAGCCCTAATGCTTATACTTATAAGAGAAATAGAAATGGTGAAGAAAATTGACGTGTAAGTTTCGCGATGGCCTAATCGGTAAGGCAGTAGTTGTAGGTACAAAGACTAAGACGTAGGGTCAAATTCCACTCGCGTGGAATTTTTCAGAATAGATATATATCTATCTTGAAAAATTTCACGCGAGTGGGACTATGGACTGAGTATGCATTGCCATCTAACGTCGGGTAGAGTGCTAGCACAATCGATAAATACTTATAAAGCTTTTTTTAAGTTACACATACCATTCATTGATATCGTGTGTCAAGACCTGATCTGATTCAAGAATAACTTACTCAGTTTATGTCCTACAACTTTAGTTTCTCTTGTTTTGAATGTGTATTCTCAATTGCACTCAAATGTCCATGATTATTCCTATCAAACAAGGTATTGCCGTTGAACGTGAAGCATTTTATCCTGTCCTCATAATTCTTATTAATGTTATCGTAGGACATTATCACCCATTGACCCTATGACCCTATCAATTTTTTTTCTATCTATTTATGTCCTGGTGCTAGGCAAAAACCTCCCCTTCCATTTTCCACCTAGCCCTATTTAGTGCCATATCTTGACATTCGTCATCGAAAGCACATCAAACTTTCCATCTCAATTATAAATAAAATAATAAATATAATAAATAAATATATACGGACAAATCACACAGATTGAGCTAGCCCCAAAGTAAGTTCTTAAGTAAGACTTGTGTTATGGGATACTAACTCAACGATACTATATTTTATAACAAATTCATATATAGATAAACATCCAAGACCCAGGACAATCTGAAAAAGATCATTTTTCATCTTGACCTGACCGGGGATCGAACCCGGGACCTTCCGTATCACAGGCCGGCGTGTTGACCGCTGCGCCACGGAGCTCGGCTTATTCGATTATGGCTTGCCTCTTGAATGTTTTCCATCAGTAGGAAACCCATTTAGTTTATAAACGTGTCCATCTTTCAGACCTTATACAAAACAAAGAAACCACACATCCTTGTATAATAAAACGTTGAGTCATTCTGGCTAGTCACTACTCAGGAATATTGCTCTATTCTCCCTAAGTGAGTTCCAGCGGCGCCCGGGCCCATCCGACATTTTACGGGATTCCATCAGTATTGGCCACTAGCAAGCTGCTAGCCTTGATGGAAATGCCAAAGGCCGTAATGATTTAGCTACTTAGTTACGAATCATTCACAACAGATCAGTTTATGTCAGCTGCCTAGCCCAGTTCTACGATTCACATGCAACGTTAGTACGTTGCATTTACGTTACATTTTCCCTATCACCAATGTTTTTCTACTTCTGGACAAAAGCCTCCCTTTCCATTTTATATCTAGCCCTATCTCGTGCCATATCATGCCATACCTCATCGAAATCACACAAATCGTCTTTCCATCTTATTTTTGGCATCCCTCTTGAACGTTTTCCATCAGTAGAAATAAATGTAGTTACTGAACGTGCCATCTTTCTGGTCTCATACAAAACAAAGGAACCACGCATGCCATCCTTGTAGAATAAAACGTTGAGTCATTCTGGCTAGTCACTACTCAGGAATATTGCTCTATTCTCCCTAAGTGAGTTCCAGCGGCGCCCCGGGTACATCCGACATTTTACGGTATTCCATCAATATTGGCCGGTTGCCAAATAGAAGATCAGTTTATGTCAGCTGCCTAGCCCTGTCCTACGATTCACATGCAACGTTAGTACGTTGCATTTACGTTACATTTCCCTATCACCAATGTTTTTCTACTTCTGGGCAAAAGCCTCCCTTTCCATTTTCTATCTAGCCCTATCTCGTGCCATATCATGCCATTCCTCATCGAAATCACACAAATCGTCTTTCCACCTCATTTTTGGCATATCCTTCTTGAACGTTTTCCATCAAAGAAATAAATTTAATTACTGAACGAAATCTCTCAGACCTTATACAAAACAAAGGAACCACGCATATCATCCTTGTAGAATAAAACGTTGAGTCATTCTGGCTAGTCACTACTCAGGAATATTGCTCTATTCTCCCTAAGTGAGTTCCAGCGGCGCCCCGGGCACATCCGACATTTTACGGTATTCCATCAGTATTGGCCGGTTGCCAGCTGCCAGCCTCGATAGAAATGCCAAAGGCCTTACGAGATGATTTACGAGTAGCTAGTTCGAATCTTGATATAATATCAAAACTTACGCAAGATAAATTCACTATAGTAACCCGGCTTATATATTTTGTTTTTGAATGCTCTGAAGAAAGCAAAACCGTCGTGTCGCCATCCCTTACACTCGCCTCGATGATGGTCTTCGTAACAGACCGAAACAAGTCGGCGAATTCGATGAAAACAAAACGTGAGTATTGGCGGGTATTGATTGTAATTTTGATGATGAAAATTTTGATGCCATCATGAAACCTGGGCAACCGTTATTTTTTATCAATTTTACTATTTTTAATTAATCTCCTTTTAAACATTGCCTATATTTGGTTTAATTGCTCATCTTTGAAAAATCGATAGCAACGCTATCAAGCTAGCTCATACTTAATATATTTTTATGCTTCCTTAAAGTATATGTAATAGCTTAACGGCGTCATGTAGAAGTTACTAACGTCACACTTAA
The DNA here is from genome assembly GCA_963082605.1 of Rhodophaea formosa. Taxonomy (NCBI): domain Eukaryota; kingdom Metazoa; phylum Arthropoda; class Insecta; order Lepidoptera; family Pyralidae; genus Rhodophaea; species Rhodophaea formosa. Next base: position 19,417,051 of record OY720219.1, on the reverse strand, counting down.
CTTCCGCCTGGCTCATCCACATTACAGTATTTGCAGATTTGCTAAAATATTTATAACGGACAAATAAATACAAATCAAACTGCGTCAATTGCTAGCACTCCATCCGACGTTAGATGGTATGGAAAACAAACTGAAACGCGGCTCTTGATTGAAAAATAAATTGAAGTGGGACACGTTCAGCGCGACACTGTTTGCTGCCTGACAATATCGCTCGCTCGCAGTATTGATAGCGGAAGGATCATTGTATATTTAGTTTTGTTTTGCTCTCCATCAGTATTTTTGTAGGTTAGAGCTACAGATATATATTAGCAACTAGTGACAGAATTTAATAAGAAGATTGGTGTTAATAAAAAACGTGCTTCAAAATTTAATTTAAACTTCTCTGAACTGTTGCTTGTTAAAAATTAAAAAAGTTCAGTGACACGATATTCTAGAATTATTATTTCCATTTACCTTACTAAGTTTCAACGATTGGGCTAGTAAACAGTGACGGTATAGGTCTAATTGTTTAGTAGGCGTTTGTATCGTAGCCATGTTGTAAAGTTGGTTAGTCGGAGGCATACAATCCAAGGAGATCATAAGCATGTTGGATCCATTGATCCCGAAGAGTGCGGCATCGCCCTGTCCTCCCAGGAACACCTAAAGTGTGGAGTAAATGAATCTGATGTTGCTGACCACGTCGCTCATGCAAGAGCTGATCCAGACTGTAAAGCAAAACTCACCAAGCATGTTGAATCCGTTGATGCCGAAGAGTGCGGCATCGCCCTGCCCTCCCGGGAAGACGTAGAGCGTGGGGTGGCTGAATCTGATGTTGCCGACCACGTCGCTCGACACCAGGAGCTGGTCCAGGCTTGCCGGCACGACGTATGGTTCTAGGTAAGCTGTGGACAACATTATGACATTAGTACGTACGTACGTATTATTAGTACAACCATACGCATAGGTTGGCTTCTTTGGTGGGTGTAAATGCCAACTTGAAGAGTTTACTTTCTTTTAGCGTGATAAATTGGCTTATGAGCTATAAGGATTTCAAATTTATATAATAAAAATAATAATATTCGAGCGGGCAGACGAGCCTGCTATACAGCTGATATAATTGTAAGTTTCATCGTCGTCCTGTCTGCCATGACTTTTATTTAAATATAATATTACCCTTATTTCAAGGAAGCGTGTTGCGCGTAACGGTGACCCATAAGTTTGTCCTCGTACCAAAAACACACAACGCGGCTGAAGAAGTTTCCAGTTTAAAAAATATTATCTTTTATAATAGAAACAAAATAATACAAAAATTGACCTACGTAAGAAGTAACTAACAATGTATCAGCGCTAAGCCAAAAATCTACAATAGGTATGTCGTAGTAAAAAGTCCTGCTGATAACGGCTGTAATTTGCTCTTAATTAAGTAGTGAATGAATAGGCTCTTGACTAAGCACTGACGAACGATTCAGCTTCCATCTCTATTTATTTCAACTTCCATTTCCATTAATTCCGTACAAATGAGAGCGAAATCCCAATCAGTAGGCACTTGAGCAAAAAGCCAAAAAGATGTACAAGGTTACATCTAGACTTGGGGTTGACTTGATGGCAACAGAGGCTTAGTAATAGGGTCGTGTTGGCACTCTGTTGGTACGGAATCTTTATAAAAATAGCAAGCTACATGAACTGGCAAAAGAAGTGAGAACAAAAAAATGGGCATGTCTCGCATTTGCAATGGACACAAAATATCAGAAAAAAATAATTACATAACAAGTAACAAAGTCCCAGCGCTAAGCCAAAATGTACAAAAATATCTAGGGAATACCTGTCGGAGTAAAAAGGTATCAGTTCAACTAATAACGGCTGTAATTTGCTCTTAATTAGTGACTGAATAGCCTCTTGACTAAGCATTGACGAAAGATTCAGCTTCCATCTCTATTTATTTCATCTCCCATTTCCATTAATTCTGTACAAATGAGAGCAAAATCCCAATCAGTAGACACTTGAGCAAAAAGCCTATTGGTGTACGAGGTTATATCTAGACTTGGCGTGGAATCAGCGGCAAATTACCATACAAATTGAATCGAGATACATTAGCATTTCAGATTGACATCCTGAAAGGGTCTGACTTATTCGCTAACTTTATCTTTGTGAAGGTTTTCAAGTGTTGTTGCTAGTCAGTGAAATGGAAGTGAGTGATTGAGGCGTCATAACTCAATTGTTTACCGAGTGTAGCTTAACATTTTGGTCTCATATATATTATTAATATAATAACGAAAGTATTTTTGTCATATAAATACTAAGACCCAGGTTAGAATCCCGCCCGCCTGGAAGTTTTTCCCATATCTTAACACCTATAAAAATATCGTAAGTACATATTTTGTGTAAGTTTTTTTCATACGACTTATCCCGTGAAGGGATTTCTTTTAGTCAACCGGTAATATCTACGTATTTTATAAATGTTGCATTGTGAGCAAATCTTACAACACATAAGTAAGTAAGTAATACTTTATTGTACACCAAAACATACAAATATATAAAGAACTTATTTAAAACTTATGTACAATGGGCGGTCTTATTGCTAAAAGCAATTTCTTCCAGACAACCGGTGGATGGAGAGGACAAAAGAACGTTAACGGACGGGGTGTACGTTCCAACTACTAATAAACATAAATAAATAATTTATAATACACTACAGAAAAAAAAAACATACATAAATACATACGATATGTATATATACTAATAATGCAACAGCCATAAGATAAGTGAGTGAACGAACACATTAATACAACAGAAGCGATGTTGACGAAAATGATAAGACAGTTACCCTTGCAGGTAGAACTCTTTAACCTGGTCTTTAAAAGTAGACAGTGACTGCGCTCGTTTGACTGGCTCTGGTAACGCGTTCCACAATCTTACTGCTTGGACTGTAAACCGCTGTACCGGTGTTTTCAATGTGAGATTATTAGAAGACCTCAGATCACGATTGCTGGCATACAGCTATTTAGAAAAAAATATTATCGATTAAAATATCCACGCTGGCCAGATCGGTTGGAAAGGTCTCTTTGATGTTTATAAACTTTGTTTAGCTTGTGTTTCCTAAGTCGCCTTCTACGATATCCGCGGGAAGACTTAGAGTGGTCCTATTCTACTCCGCCGGGAACCACACGGCCCTGAACTTAACATCCCTTTTATCTAAAATATAAACTAAAGGATGCTTAATAAATAACTGAAACACAGCTATAAATCTACCCTCTTCATCTCCGCCTCAGCAACATATGACCTAGATCTAAACCTTAATACACGTCTCCCGACAACCTGAAAGTCACAGAGCAGGAAATGTGACCGTCATTCGCTTAGAGCTACTAGAGACGCCTTTACAACACATTTCATACGAAACAAGCGTGTCAGGGGGCGGTTACGTTTATAGACATTTTTGGGTTCAAGTTACTCGTAAAAATGCAAAAATCTGTTATTTTTAACTTGTAATATAAGTTACATCAGAATTTTTTTACTGCATTTATGACACCGTTGCCGTGTGGTACCCGTCGACAGAGTAGAATAGGACCATTCCAAGCAACACGGCCTCCATACCGGACCGGAAGGCCGTGTTGCTCGAAGGTTTCCGGTACGGAAAGCCGTGTTGCTCGAAGACTCCAAGTCTTCCCGTGGATGTCGTAGAAGGCGACTAAGTCGCCTTCTACGACATCCACGAAATCATCCACGAAACACAAGCTAAACAAAGCTTATAAACAACAAAAAGACCTCTCCAACCCGTCTGGCCATCGTGGAGAGCGTAGGCCAAATCCACTGACTGCTGTCGCAATACAGAGAGGGTCGTGCTCCTGCAAAGGAGACTAAAAAGGACCCGAAGATGATGATGATGATTAATGACACCATTTCACAAAACATTGGGTCTTTTTTTGAGCACGAACTGACAGGCCGAGTATGTGACTTCCGCCTACTAGCCGGGCGCGGGCTGACACGCGGTATTATTATTACTTTTGTCTCTAGTAGTGCGAGCAATATTCAGTGCTTTGGTTATATAAAGCCTACATAGACTCTATTAGCCTAAAAGCGTAGAAAAAAAGTTATGTCTAACCCATATTTTTACTTTATGTATATCTAATATGATTGATTACACGCCTAGTTGTGAGTTTGTAAGAACTGTGGGTACTTATATTTCACGCTAAACTTGTAGACGTGGCCAACAGCACCTCTAAAAAAATATTTTAATTTATCGTGCTTCCACGGAAGACCAGTGTTGCCGACTGTTGTATGACAGTTAGCAATATATGCTGAGTGGAACTCACTTTCAGTGGTTTAAATATAACTGTATAATTTTTTATTTTTACAAAATTGGTGAACTGTACTAACTTTATGTTAACTATTGTTATTGTACTGTACCATTTGTAAATCACTGAATAAAGATTTATCTATTCTATTCTATTCTAGTTACCAATTTGACAGACTTTGATGGCATTCATTGACAGGACGTACGTATGTACTAACATAGGCTAACACAAAGTTGTCACGCACATAAGCATAAAAAAATTGGCCAGTTTTTTAACGCTTTGTCGGACAGTTGAGTTAAGGCATGACGGAGATTAAATAAATATATACGGACAAATCACACAGATTGAGAGCCCCAAAGTAAGTTCGAGACTTAGATTACAGAGTATATGTCAAACATTCAAGCTTGACTATTATTATTACTCTGTGCTGAGGCCCAGGCGACCTAATCAATGACCTGGGAAACCTGCATATTTCCGCCCTACTAACTCTGCGTCTTAATATTCCATTTTATACCGTATCTTAAGGGCTTAACGTCGAAAATGGCATAAAATTTTCAATTAAGCGAGGTTAAGTGAAACACACGGTCGTAACGAGACTGGTATAATTATGTCATAAGTTAGGCGTATCTTTTAAATTGCTTAATAAAATGAGCCCGGGGATGATTAAGTATGAATAAAGTTTTTAAAATGTGTAATATGAGCTTAGTCTGCGATGTAGAGCGTTGGCGACTCGATGTTATCTGAAATGGATTATTTTAAATTGGATTTGTGATATATGTTAATCGCCTATGGGCTAATATTTTAAATGGTATGAAGTTAATTGATTGGCACACTGTTTTTATAGTCTTCGTAGGAACCCGTATTCTTCGAAAGCAAAAAAAAAAAATAAAATAAAGCTACGTTTTGTAGCTGTTACTTGTGTTTTTCTTTTCTTCTATATAAGGACTAAAAATTCTAGATCTAGTTGTTAGATAACGTTTACTTTATTTTATAACAAAAATTGGTAGTGCCGACGGAAGTGAAGACTTGAAAAATTATGTATTGTATTTCTTGAATCGTCAGGAAATATTTTTTGAAGTTTTTACATACTATTTTATATTCTTCAATCTCATCTTAATTCTATGAGGCCATCCATAAAATATTTTTCGCTAACTTTGTCTCAAAGACTCGAAGCAGATGAGTTTAAAATGAATTCTACCATTTTCAATTCAATATAAGAAAGATTACGAGAAAAATGAACACGATAACCTCCGATCTTCGCAATTTCATTCGCCTCATTTAAATCACACTGAATTGCATGCAGATGTAACAGGGTTTTCATTCACTTCATTTGAAGCACACATCATTGCATGTTGACTGTATCGGGCTTCTCATTCACTCATTTGAAGCACAGAATCGCTAGCAATACCCAGCTTTTCAAGTCTCAATAAAAGCTCTTTAAAGCTATCGTATTTCCTGCAGTCTTTCATGAAACCGTTTTTCTTCATTAAAGCTCTCGATATCTTTAAGTACCTACTTTTAGTTCAAACCATACTCATTACAAATGCTCGAAGGCTGAATGCCACTTATTTCTTGAAATCCTGAGGTAGGAGTATTGTATTAAAAATAAAAGAAAGGAAAACCGTACTTATGAGAAATATTTTAAACACAGGCGATGTAAAAAATGCTATATTCGTTACAATTTTAATTATTTTATTTCAGTGGAAGGTCTTTAATAGTAAATAAATATATATGGACAAATCACACAGATTAGAGCTAGCCCCGAAGTAAGTTCGGCACTTGTGTTATTGGGTCTTGGATGTTTCTCTATATATTTATTTTTAATTAACTCACACTCGTCACAAGCAGGCGACGTGTCGCAGGCAGGCGTGTTGACCGCTGCGGGACCCGGGACCATCCGTGGACGGTCCCGGGTTCGATCTCCGATCAGGTCAAGATGAAAAATGATCTTTTTCAAATTGACCTGGGTCTTGGATGTTTATCTATATAAGTATATATTACGAAATATAGTATCGTTGAGTTAGTTACCCATAACACAAGTCTTGAACATAATTTGTGTGATATATATTTATTTATTTACATTATTTTATACATGCTCGCGGGTTCCGGCTACTCCTTATTTATCCTTTTGCAAGAACGATTGCAATTTGCAATCGTCAAAGCCATTGCATTTCCTGCAACGTCTTTCATGAAAACGTTTTTCTGTATTATAGCTCTCGATTCCTTTTAAATGGTAATTCCAATCGTACTTATTGAAAGTGCACAAAGTCTCAATGCTTCTTATTTCTTGATATGTACATTATGTATTGTTCTTTACACAATATCCACAGAATACTTATTATGTAAGGTACTGTAAATATTGTGTAAAGTACATACCATATACAATAAACGTATGTAGGTAAAAAGTCTTTAAAAATCTTTTCTTATCTTAAATGTTGGTACTTTTAGTAATGGCTGGAGAAAGTTCTTATTATTTTATATCTGTGCCTTAATAATACTACCGACACGATGAAGTTCGTTGGAGAATCAATAAATTATAAATTATTAAACATACATTATTGCCAAAGTAGCCTGTCTGATACTTCTACATAATTCAACTAATTAAATTTGGTATGGGGATAGATTGAGAACCTGAGAACGGATATAAATACTTTTCATCTGAATAAAACCCGATTCCCCAGTGAGGGATATACATTAAAGTGGTTAGAGTCACGTGAAGAAGCTGCATTATATTGTAAAAAATCCTAAAAAACCGGCAATGCTATTGTTACATCCCTGTTGTAACCGATGTCCATGGGCAGCGGTGATCACTTACGATCAGATGACTCACTTGCTCCTTTATCATTAAAAGTGCATATAATTATGTATACTTTTTAATATAACCGCAGCTACTGTTTCAAAGTAATTAATTTTATCATGAAAAACCGATAATATGTCAAAGCAATATTATGACAGCACAGGGAATGTCGATATTGGAAATTCCTGATAGTTCCAGCATATACAAACATATACTCGTATATGTACTACTCTCCTTTGACTGCTCGCAAAATTGCGCAGCCAGCCGCAACGCTGATACCATATTTTGTGAGCCATTTTATTTGACCAGCTGAAGTTTCTCAAATTAATAAATTCTTCTGCATTCATTTCCAATGAAATAAACTTAAGGTCTATTTGTTTAGGTACTTAAAAATGTGTACAATCTTTTTATTGAAATTACCTTTTTTACCAAGCTGACACGCACACTAGTATCAAAATATTGGACAGTTTCAGTTATCATTGATATAAAGGCATGACGAAGTCTAAAGAGTATATATAGTTAAAGGGGAACAGTGACTCACTCGGATAAGAAAGTGAGCTACTTAATTCCATACTTAACATTATAAATGCGAAAGTAACTCTGTCTGTCTCGCTTTCACGCCAAAACTACTGAACCGATTTAAATGAAATTTGGTACAAAGATAGTCTAGAGCCTGAGAAAGATCAAGGCTACTGTTTATTTGAAAGCAAACATACTATTACACGCGGACGACTCGTCACGTTGAATAGAAGTTGACTCGCTGTGTCCATGACGAGTCGCGGGCTCAGTCAACACAAACAACAACAGACAAACAACAGCTTGATTCAACTTAATAAGATTATCTCGATGTTTTTATTTATTACATTGCATTATATATGATTCGACACATAAATATATTTAAAATTTAGTCTAAATACATATGCACCTTGTCAGGCATTGCAATGGGCCGAGAGGAAGGTAGACAATATTCTATTGCTAAAGATGTTGTTGTTGTTTGAGCAAGCTCAAAAACTCTTTGTAATTTGTTTCTTCCTTTATACATTTAGGGAGTTTATTATATATTTTTACTGACATAGGGTAAGGTCCGGAACTATGAAGTCCTAATTTAGATGTTATTTGTAACAAGTCATCATCATCATCATCAGGTCTTTTTCAGTTTCCACTGCAGGAGCACGACCCTCTCTGACTATCAGAGCCGTATATAAGCCAGGGCAGTCAGAGGATTTGGCCTACCATCTCCACGCTGGCCAGACGGGTTGGAGAGGTGTCTTTGATATTTTAAAGCTTTGTTAAGCTTATGTTCCCTAAGTCGCCTCTTACGACATCCGCGGGAAGATTTGGAGTGGTCCTATTCTACTCTGCCGGGGACCACACGGCAAAAAGTAGCAAGTCATTAGGTGTAATGTCGGAGTAAGTATGCTAAAAATAGCACAAACTCCTAATAAAAATAAAATAACTAATTCCCCGTTGGCCATCCATCACGATCCAAGGCCTTTCCAGAGCCATTAGCGTTTCATATGTAACGCCTATCGGTTTCTTAATTCACTTACTTTTAATCTGATTACCAAATGCTAGACTGGACGACTAGAATTGGAACAAAATAACGCTAATTGGATAAAGATTCGGAGAACGAATCATAATTATGTATCTCTGGGAACGTAACTTAGTATTCAACTTAACCTACACCTATAGCGAAATATACAGAATGTTAGGGTAAACACAGTTGTCCTACAAATCATTAGATCTGCCCGTCGAAATGGACAACTTTTCCTTTTAGACAAACAAGGGGATTTAAAAAAAAATGGACATTTTTCACACAAATTGCCAGACCAACCGAACACTTTTGTAAAATGACGGTTTTTTTCGATGATTGCTTCGATGTTGGAGCAAGTATGCCAAAAATAGCACAAACTACTAATAAACATAAAATTAAGTAATTCCCTCGCTGATCATCCATCACGATCAAGACCCAGCCTTTCCAGGGCCATTAGCGTTTCATCTGTAACGCTTATCTGCTTCTTAATTCACTTACTTTTAATCTGATTACAAGATGCTAGTCTGGACGTCTAGAACTGGGACAAAATAACGCTAATTGGATGAAGATTCGGAAAACTAATCATAATTATGTAACACTGGGAACGTAATTTAGTATTCAATTTAATAATAAATGGTGATATATTCATGGCGAAAAATTTTTATCGTTCCGGACCATTAAAGGGGTGATTCAGCCTGTCAATATAAACAACTTTTCCTATGGGACAAATGCTGTAAACTCGAAAAAAATTTCGACGTTCCTATACAAATTGCCCGGGCGGCTGAACACTTTTGTATGAAAATGTCGAAATAAAATTTGAGTTTCCAGCATTGGTCCCATAGGAAAAATGGTTCATATCGACGGGCTGAATCACCCCTTTAAGGGTCCAGAACGATCAAAATTTCGCCATGTATGTTCAGCATCATAAATATCCTGAGCACAGCCCTCTCCTTGACCTTGACTTGACCTTGAGCTATATAAAATTGTTTGTGCCTGATGTGGATTGGCCATCTACGCTCGGAGCTAGTGACTCATAATTTTGTTAATATTGTAAGCTCGTATCTGTGTATTGCGTGTGATACTTTGCTTCATAATGAACATTGTACGCGTAGTCTGTTTTTTTAACTTATAGTGTGTGTTCTCATGATAAGTGAAATGTAAAATTTCTTTAATATGAGAATAAATATCTTAAACCAATCATAAGCGGCCCACGGTAAGGGACCGCGTTTAGGACCCGTAAGTCTTCACTGGCAACACACATTGATTGGCTGTACTCTCGTTCCTGTGGCTTTCAAATAGTTTCTAGAGCTCTTTGCTTTGTTGTACAAAACTTGGTCATCATCATCATTTCGTGTAGGTGTCACGGTCAGTCGACCATGCACACCCTGGTGTCAGAGTTCTTCGGAACCGCCTCTCGGCCTCTGACGTGGTTCCTTTAACGACTACCAGATGGCAGCCGGGACCACCGGCTTAACGTGCCTTCCGAAGCACGGAATCATCTTTCTTATCAGACAATCAGGTGATTCATGCCTGCAATGTCCTAACCAAACTAGAAACAACTTAACAAAGTATGCCTCCCGTGGGAATCGAACCCACGACCCCCGGGTCAACAAAGCAAACGCCTTAACCACTGGACCACGGAGGCAGTTTTTTTTTTGTTTTTTTTTGTTTTTTTTTTCACAAAACTTGGTGAAATGATGACACAGCGTGAATCGAGAGCCGTAAATCTAAGGCAGACAATGCAAGCTTGTTACAGCTTCGTTCGAGAGCTCTAACACAAAACAACGAAAGTGTAGAAAATACCTGAGATACCAGAGTCTGTATGTCGACTCCTGAAACTATATCAAGTAAAACTGAGCTACAAATGAAATGAAAGCTATAAATTAGATACCTATCTTAATAAATAATTATGACTTATGACGAGCGCTCCGGATGGTGCCTGGTTCAAAGAATTTCCATAGCAATACAAAGGGGAAATGCAGCTAGCATTATGGATACCTTTGAACCGGGTTCTATTCGGGTGGAATTTTTGATTAATTTTAATTTGTGTGTGTGTGTGTGTGTGTGTGTATTTTTTTATCCATGTATTGTTATTGATTATTGAATAAAAATTATATATAATAATCTACAGAGCTCTGTCTTCCCCGTAAGGGAAAAAGTCGTGACGTATGTACTACATATACATAAATTATGTCCCGTAGGTCGTTGTCACATGGAAGGGTATTTATTGTATACCTTTAATCTAATAATTTAAGCGTTATTCCAAAAAATGCTGATTAATTCTTCCCGAATGTTGTGGTATTATCTAGTTACATTAAAAACTATTTAAAATAAATATTCTGAACAATATGGGTCCCAATCTGTATTCGTTAATTGTAATGTAAATTTCAGGCAAAACAAAAAAAGTTGCTTGTATTCTTACTATCGCTGGGTTCAGCCGCAACATAGTTAGAAGTATATTTACTTTATTTTGTGATCACAGGTTATTTCTCGACAAGTCGCGATCTGCGGTTGCCATTAAAGTACCGAGTTGACGTAACAATCCCATTACTAACAGACAAGTCTTTGGGCTTTGAGAGAATGAAATTGCTTTTATTTTCTTTCTGGCCTTAACCGACTTTAAGTAAAGGAGTTTCAACCAAAGGAAGGAAATATTTTTCGCGCGGATGTTATACAGGTTATTTCATCATCAGTTTTTTGTTAGTCTCCACTGCAGGAGCGCACCACCTTCTCTGTTCTACCAGAGCATTATAGTAGCCAGAACTAAACTAGGACTAAACGGAAACAAATTACCTACTTCTAAAGTGTTTATTATCGTCCTGTCGTGACATTTGTAAGTCTATGTTTCGTTCATACAAAACGATGACACGACAAGACGCTGCGCAATAGCGTCTTCGCTACGCGTAGGGTTAAAATTTAACCGGTAACTTATATAAGTATTATTTTTGTATGAAAGTAAAATCTAACAAAAAATCAAAAGTCGTAGAACAAACGTTGTTCATGATGTGAGCTATCTACTCCTGCGAGGTTTCTGGTGTTTTAGAAGTAACCCTATATTATGTAACATGTATGTAGGTATGTACCTGAGGTATGCTGTGATTCGTACTCTTCCCTAGTGTCTGAAAGATATGTGAGGTCAAGAAATGGCGGACGTAAACTGGTTTTCCGTCAAGATTCCCAAACCTTCTATTATTTCATGTTATTTATTAATTTTACGGAAGTTGAAAATATTGGGACATAAGACTTTAAACTATCCATTTGTCATAGCATTACGCCTGCCATGTAATGGTGGCAAAAGGGACCAACTGCCCAAAAGAGCTCAATATATTTTTTGTACCAGCGACTTGACATGATGAAAAGTGGCATAAAAGTGTCTTGATCCCGGAGTTTTTTTTATATGCGTTACCGTTAATATTGCGAAAACCCACTGGGCTATCGAGCTTCTCAAATCGGAGTAAAAAATGCACTATTTATGCAAATTACAAAGGTCTCTTCCATGCTGGTTTGGAGAAAAGAAAAAACATAGAATATACCAGCTGATTTTCTTCCCGCGCAGACCCTAAAAGCCGATCAAGGGATTGGGCAAAAATCTAAGTAATCACATCAAAAGTCGATGCGGCTAGCAACCAAATTTTGATTCCGCTTTTTACTTTTTATGTACTTATGAACAAAGGTCACGAAATGTTTTCAAATTTACCTGCTTATGTACTGAAATTATAGACCAGGGGTATATTGACAATTTGCCAACATAGAGCAGTTGCTAAAGCAATTTAAACTCCGTAACTACATTAAAGTTACAACTTGTTGCTGTTACAACATGTTGCTGAGTTATTGCTGGAATAATTGAATAGACCCTTTTATTATAGTTAGTTTCATGCAGGTACTTCGAACTTAAGTCAGAAACGAGCTCCGTGGCGCAGTGGTTAACACCACAGAGTTAAGAGCGTTTACGTCTAGCGCATGATCTCAAGTTTAGGTATTTCAACGCAATTTTTACTCACACCGAAGCGAATGTGGCTGTGTGCGTGGCGCTCGCGCATACTCTAGGCAAACAAACCCATTTTGATCCATCGTGAGAATTATTTTAGAAAAATTATCTTACACATGTGCATAAAATAAGTAGTCCTAATCCTTACTAATATAAATGCGAAAGTAAGTCTGTTTATTTGTTTGTTACACTTTTACGCCCTTTCTTCTGAACCGATCATCATGAAAATTTACATACACATAGGTAAGGGTACTGAGAAACCTACTTATAGTAGTGATTGATAGATATTATTATATGTATACTTTTATCCGACTGCGACACGAGGGTTATGTTTTAGAGCGTATGTATTGCATATGCATATTAGGTTCATTATATTCGTCTTGATCGTGAGAGTAACACTATAGGATAGGTATATAAAATTAAAATCGCAGTCAAGTTTTTATTTTTATTTTGAAATAAATTTACTTGTTTTAATTATATTGAAATAAAACACTATGTACAGATCTACTTATGTTTTAAACCTGATTTTAAAAGTTTAAACAAATAAAATCAGTAGGCGTAGTCCTCAGCGGCATCGACCTGCTTTCCTATATGGGTAGGCAGAGACTATGGATCTTCACTTGCTACGGTCCTTGCAAACCGCTTTCGCTTCATCCGCATTCATTACTCACTAGGTAGGTAGCAACAGTCAATCATTTTATTTATCGTAAGATATTTCAATATCATTTAGAGAACTTCAGTTTTTTCATAATTAAGATTAGTTTACAAATATATGTATATTATTGTTGACGTCAATAATTTACTTACGGCTAAGTTTACACCACTTCCATGGCGGAGTGCAGAAGAAGCGGCAACAAACTGCACAGCGCATTTTCTTCAAATGACGTCAACTTACAATCTACGACATACCTATTTAAAATTACTTAAGTGAACTCGAGCTTACATTGTCATGTATTCTGACTTAATTTTTGAAATATATGCCCTGAAAATCCCACATAACTACCCCCATGTCGATTTTTCATGAAAAGTCACGTCCACCATCTAGGATTCCATAACTGACGTTACATTCAAAATCTACATCCCGAAGAACCCACATAAAGACACCCATGTCGACTTTTCATGAAAAGTCGCGTTCGCCATCTTGGATTCCAAAACTGACATCATTTTCGAAATGTTCACCCTGAAAACCCCATATAACGACACCTGTGTCGATTTACATGAAAAGTCGCGTCTATTTGACTTCATAATACAAAAGCTTTATTTCTATATGTGAAAGAGAAAAAAGAATTACTTTTTTATTTTTCGCGCCTTGGCAGTTTTGGTATCCGTGTAAAAAAAAAACACATTACATATCAGTGTTGCCATTTTAAAATAAACTTGACATTTCGAGAAGTGAAAGCCAAGTCACGAAGACATACTTCTCTTTCATGGCGCGCATGTTACGCTACACGACATAATTGTCGAATTTGACAAATGACAGCCCTGTAAGTGATCATCACAACATAAACCAAAGACATTTGTCTTACCAAGAACATAGTTTGACGAATACGTGATAAGGTGACGTAAGTATATTAGTTTCAATTAAAATAAATATGCATTTATTTCAGGCAATAACCCATATTGCATTCCCCTAAATATGCGAAAATATGTGTTATATTATAACCGGGTGCCGAAACCGTGCGTTGAAATAGTATTAAGTACATACATATATCAACCTTTTAGCTCTTGCCTTTTCATATTTCCGACATTTTTGTGTTTTCGTGTTTTCGCTAGTATAACTTTGTTTTGTTTCTCTTTAAGTCTGAAATGAAATTTGAAATTACTAAAAAAAAGTCTGTCATCAAAAATATTTTACTTACCAAAGTAGCAAGATTTTTTGATCACGCTATAAACGTCCGCTATCCCAGTATCCTTGTACGCATAGCAGAGGTCAACGCAGGTCAGATAGAGCATCGAGCGACACATCCTCAATCTGGAAAGCCTCGCGGCGGTCTGATTTGAATTGATTTGCGCGCAGTGTCTTATAGTAGATTTCAAATATTATTAGAAAAATAACTACACTAAATTATTTAAAATTTCAAAGCTGATGTTTTAAAGAAGACTTTATTTTATAATAAATAGATGTTTTGATAATAAATTAATGAAGATATATCGATGAAAAAATCATCTGAATTTCTGAATATTTGTCATTATTAGAATTTTAATTTCTTGTTGTTAGATCGCTAAATCAGAAACTATTTTTTAATAACTATTTACTTGACGATATTGGAAATTGATTATTAATTTTTGCAAACTAAGTTTTCCTGTATTTTTATAAGTTTTTAAGCATCGAAACTGACGCTGTAGGTGAAATTAAGAAAACCTCTGATAAGTTATCTTGATAAATATAATAAATACTGTAATAATCGAAATATTTTCCTAATTAACTATTGAAACAGTGAAATTTCCTAAAGTTATTAGTTACTAACATATTTGTAATATAACTGGTTGATGGTATTAATCAGCTTTGAAATAACTGTTTTTGCGCACGGATAGCGTAAATCCTCTTAACACGCCAGCCTGCGACACGGGGTCCCCGGTTTGATCGACAACGTTCTTTTTCAGATTGGCCTGAGTCATTTATGAATGTATCTATGGTAAAATATAGTCTCGTTCAGTTAAAATCCTACGACACAGTTCTTAACGTAGTGTAGGGCTAGCACAACCTGTGTGTTTGTGGGCCTTGTATATTTTTTTATTTTATATTTGTGCCTCTGTATCTATCTCGTGGGGGAAAATATGAAAATGCTTATTTGTGTTGTTTAAAACCTGTGAGTTAGGGAAAATAACCCGCGTGAAGTTTAGGCCAAAATATATTTTGGCGCGAGCGGCAACGTGTGCAAATGTATGCAGATTTAAGCCCAAAAGGAGGACTGTAGAATTTGAATACTAAGTGTTAAAATTTTGCTCTTGTTTCCTAAGTTTTAAGAGAGCTATTAAAATAGGCAAGGCTGGCTAGGCTTTAAAATTTGCATTTTGGCCATACTGATTTTAAGGAGTTAGTAATTCACTTTTTGTTTGCCATTTAAATTTGCAATACTATCGCGTTAGCTCACTGAATTAAAATGCAACAGTACAGACACAATTCATTATCTACTCTCAGGATATTAGCGACTTGACTACTGTACGAAATCTATTACATAATTATATAAATAAAAGGCAAACCTGACTGACACACTGACTTATATATATATATATAAATATCAACACATCGCCGAAACTACTGTACCCAGAAAATGTGGTACATGATGTAAGTGAGTACTAAGAAAGGATTTTATGTAATTCAATCCCGAAGGGGGTGAAATAGGGGGTTTTACGCGGAAGAAATCGCGGGAATATATAAGGTGCATGATCAGTTTTAAATAATCAACAGGTCAATATTTAACAATCTTTCCCCAGGGAACTGTAGCGGTTGTCGACTACTTCTGTATGGTGTGCTGTAAGGGGTCCACAATGATATGAGATACTGAATAAATACGTCCGTTTATTTCTTGTAACACAGAATGACTGAGGTGTAAGACAAAATCAATTATGGAGAGAATGAACTTGTTTCTAATAAGGTATTTTATCAAATTATATTGTGCACACGGTACAGGACCAATTTTGGAACGTGATAAAAAATATCAACTTTCCATATAATCAGCTAATCGACTTTCTAATGAAAGAAAAGAAAATATTTTTTCGATATAATGTTCCCTATGGGAATAGGTGTTTATTTAATATCAAAGACTGATCATGCCAATTTTAAATTATCATTTTGTTACATAGTACAAAGCATTGGTGAATTTTTTGTTTGTTTTTCGTATGTGTAAAAACGTCAGAAGCCAACACTGGTGCCAGATTTTATAGCGTATATGAAGAGCTTTTAGGTAGGTAAATATTTCGTAATGAAATATTTTTCATTGCTAGTAAAGAAATAAAGATTATTAAGCTGGTAGGAAGATATCAGAGAAAACTGAAAAATAATCGCTTTAAGTCCCGTAGTGATAATAATGAAAAGTTTGGGCTGGTCAATTATATGTTCATTTGACGTCACCTTTTTTGACAAAATTAGCATACCTGACTAAATAAAAAACCGGCCAAGTGCGTGTCGGGCCACGCACGCACAGTGTGGGGTCCCGTAGTTGCGAATGACAACTTTGAGTTCACACTGTTCACACTCGCACCTCACAGTTTAACGACTAAAAACATCTAACAATTAAAATTGTATAAAATTTTACATTTTCGAATACATATAGTACTTCTGTAATTTTTTTCACATATCTATATATAA
This sequence comes from Rhodophaea formosa, assembly GCA_963082605.1. Taxonomy (NCBI): domain Eukaryota; kingdom Metazoa; phylum Arthropoda; class Insecta; order Lepidoptera; family Pyralidae; genus Rhodophaea; species Rhodophaea formosa. The sequence goes on along the minus strand of OY720219.1, from coordinate 19,400,149 downwards.
CCGTTTAGCAGATAGAGGGGGGGGGGGGGGGGGGACACTTACCTCTAACAAAAATTCGCACTTTAAAACCAAATATTTCGGAAACGGATCCCTAAATCGAAAAGTGGTGTTCTCAACCTCACAATATTTTTTAACAACCTATGTAACAATACCCCACACGATGGGTAAATAGAGAAAAAAAAATACTTCCCCACTTTACTTGTATGGGAGCTACTCAAAACAAAATGTTTTTCAAGATTTTTTTTTCTACCACTTTTTTGGCATGATTAATATACATATTCATACTAAATTACAGCTTTCTAGAACTTAAAGTCTCTGAGTAAAACCGCGGACGGACAGACAGACAGACAGACAGACAGACAGACAGACAGACAGACAGACAGACAGACATGGCGAAACTATAAGGGTTCCTTGTTTACTACGGAACCCTAAAAACGGTGGGTGTTATCCATGTCGTGATGGTATTTAATAACACGGTATTTTAATAACGCGAACAAGCGACACGATGTCAAAGCGTTGCAAAATGGCCATTTAATATATTCAATTCAATTTAATAGAAAGCTTTTGCATATATTTGCAAACGTAGTGACGTCAGCATGACATGAATATAATTATCACAATATGGTAGCTGAAAAATGGATTGGAATTAAGGTACCAGCCAGTGCGGGCGTTAGCATTACTAGCGTACCGGGCAAAATTTCTTAAAGCGCCCAATCACACATAGGTTGCAAATCATATTACGCTGCACTGTGCCCCCAACCTGATTTTGATTCGTCACCCCTAAATCTTGTGCCCTGGGCGAATGCTCAACCACGCCGCACTCTATCGCTGCTACTGGTACCAGCTCACATCAAGCAGTATGAAAATACCAAGTCACAGTTTACAACCAGAATTATTCAAAAAAATAAAATACCTGACTGCTGTTATGACAAATTACGTCCATATTGATTTTTGGTGACGCCACAAAGCCTATGACACTTCCGGGAAGTTAACGAATCTAATGACACCTCACACTTCAAAATCGGTCGAGCGTGGGACGAGTCGTGGAATTACTCGAGCCGTTTAGGCTACAAGAAGCGACAGTGAAACAGGCGTATGTCTGTATGACTTGTAGACGTATGTTTGTGTGTAGGGTAATACTTTTCACGTGAATGTATATATGTCGCAGTCATCTGGTTGAATCTGCTATTTGATTAAATGACTAGCACGTTCATTGAATGGCCACGTTTAGTTGAATGACTGAAGGACAACTTGTCAAGTCGTTGAATGTAACGTTCAACATCTTGACTGATTGAACGTTATTTAGCGAAGTCGTTGAATCTTAGCCGACTTTGTGACTACGACTGACTTTGACTTTGCAAATTTTTCTTAGTTTTTAAAGTAGCCGACGGCGGCGTAATAATAGGTAAATCCATGATGTTATACTTTTTATTACAAAAAACGCACTTTTAAGTAAATTTAATGGAAAATCAACACCATGCCATCTGTGCGAGCTGTTGGACGCCATATTTGTTTTGGTGACTACTAGCGCCGCAGTGGTAAAAAAATTAACTAAACTTGAATCACCTGACTGATTTTATGTCCGCTCTATTTAAAGGGCTAAGTTACAATCCGCTAACTAGTTGGACGTTGAGCGACGCTTGTTTAATCAACGTTCGGCCTAGTCATTCAATTAAACGTGGTCATTCAATGAACGCGCTAGTCATTCAATCAAATAGCAGATTCAACCAGATGACTGCGACATATAGATATATACCTACTGCGTGGATCAGTCGGGTAAAAATACTTGAAAAAACAATAGTAGCAGGGTGACGCTGTGCTTCTTACAAACTTTCATATACGTAACTAGTGTTTAGTAAATTAAGTTAAATGAGAAGAAGTAAATTAAATCTAGCTGCAGAACTGAAATGTAAGGGCTTTTAAATGACTAACGTGCAAAGTTATATGAGGATTTCATGGTTATGAGTTTGCAAGTCATACCGCGCTATTTTGCCTCCAACTGATGCTAACTGTGAGCAAAGTTTGCAACTTTGCGCTCGTCAAATTAACTTGGTGCGTTGGCTTCTATGTTAATTATACGAGTGAATGTACAACATTACCTTTTGAATGACTATTGATGACTATTGCATTTAGTTACATATGGATTTCATAGTTATAAGTTTGCAACTTACGCCACGGTACTTTGACGACAATTCATACTAACATTGTTCCCAATTAGTAACTTTGAACTCATCAAGTCAACTTGTTCTTTTGTTACTAATTATTTCATCAATTTATACGATATAAGCTATACCTTAAACTCTAGCATCTCTATTTATACGAGAATTTCACAGTCATGAGTTTGCAACTCACGCCACGGTATTTTGCGGCAACAGTTGCTAACTTTGTTCACAGTTTGTAACTTTGCGCTCGTCAAATCAACTTTTGCTTCTGTTAAAAGTAATAGTACCATTATATACGACACAAGCTATACCTCAATAACTAGCATCTCTATTTACATGAGGAATTCACAGTTATGAGTTTGCAACTCATGCCACGGTACTGTGCCAGCAACTGATGCTAACTTTGTTCATAGTTTGTAACTTTGCGCTCGTCAAATTAACTTCTGCCATTGCTTCTATGATTATTAGGAAAATAGCAGAAATAATAAAGATTAAATAGGTAATTGAAAAAACAATTAAACTTTGTTATATGTTATGGGTTTGCATCATCTCATGTGACACTCATCATCCCCATCCGGAGGTCTTTCTCAGAGCGAATTATTGAGTAACCCGTTGTTACTTATTTTAATACACTATAATACTTTGCGGTGAGTTACTGAGGTCAACTTTGTTAACAATTTATTTCAGAGTAGAAAACATAAAGTCGTAGTTGTAGGTTGTAGTTACATCTCACAGATTTCGGGCTTCGAAATGACAGTCAAGTATGTAACTGGAAACTTCATAAATAACGTCTCTGTGACATGTAGTTTGTGCTACACACTGCGATAATGTCGGAGCGGAACCGACGCCAACTTTGTCTACAGTTTAATTAACTTTTGGTGCTAATTAACTTCTATTGTCCGGAGCATCTATGAAATACATTTGTCACTAATAAGCTTATAAGCAACCCCAAGCGCAGTCCCCACTTGGATGGGTGACCGCAAGCGGCATACAATACAATAATATCTCGAGATCCTCTGTGCTTTGGAAGAGACGCCAAGCCGTTGTTGTCGGATGTCATCAATGAAGAAGATGAAGATATGCAGTATTTGCCACTTACACACAAGAAAAAACAAACAAACTTTTAATTATTAACACGAGCTAACAATATTACTTCTATGGATATTTTTAGAGTAGAATACATATACTTACTTACTCGTAGTTACATCTTCAAATTCGTGGTTCAAAATTCCTATCAAGTATAAATAAATATATACGGACAAATCACACAGATTGAGCTAGCCCCAAAGTAAGTTCTAATGAAAGACTTGTGTTATGGGATACTAACTCAACGATACTATATTTTATAACAAATAGGTACATATATAGATAAACATCCAAGACCCAGGTCAATCTAAAAAAGATCGTTTTCCATCTTGACCTGACCGGGGATCGAACCCGGGACCATTCGTGTCGCAGGCAGGCGTGATGACCGCTGCGCCACGGAGCTCGTTAATGTAACTGGGAACCTCGTAAATACCGTCTCCGTAACATGTAGTTCGTACTACACACTGCGATAATGCCGGTGTGGAACCGACGCCAACTTTGTTTGCAGTTTAATTAACTTTGTACTAATTAACTTCTATTGTTCGGAACATCTATGAAACACATTAGTCACTTCACGCTGAGAAAGGTGGCTTTCAACCAAATCTTTTTGAATTGAAATTCATCATCATCATCATCATCATCTGGTCTTTTTAAGACGCCACTGTGCATGACCTTCTCTGTACTACTAGATTTTTTGGTTAATGCTCGGTTATCAAAAAGATATGGACGTCCCTGCAAATACGAGATTTACGGGTAGGTATAATAAAAATGTGCCGACTGTACAAGTCTTTAATAGTCTCCACTGCAGGAGTACCTATGACCTTCTCTGTACTACCAGACCCATATTTAGCTAGAGCAGTCAGAGAATTTTGCCTACACTTTCCACGCTGGCCAGACGGGTTGGAGACGTCTCTTTGATGTTTACAAGCTTTGTTAAGCTAGTGTTTCCTACATCGCTTTCTACGACATCCACAAGAAGACTTGGAGTAGGCCTATTCTACCAGTGGCGTAGCGTGCCCAAAATTGGGTGTGTGCGAAGTGGCTTTGCGAGGCCCCCCTAGGGTTTGGAGGCCCCCCTTTTTAATTAGTAAGTAAGGTAATGTATAGAAAGCCAGCACATGCGTGACCTTGTATTTTGATGTTGCTATGCAACGTTAGGACTGTTGGCCTTGACCCCACCGACCGGGCCCGATTTTCGAACTTTTATTTCTTTTTATTAGATATTAGTAAGTTGACATTGAAGCAGGTATTTTTTGGTCTGACATCTTCCCTGAATAAAATTTGAAAACATTGCTAACGAATTCAGGGCCAAGGGTGGCCGTGCCCGTCCCAGTGCCAGGCCATGGGTGCCTCAAGGCGGCGTGAGACCCTCCCGAGGCCCCCCCTGCCCGGAGGCCGAGTGCGGTCGCACACTTCGCACACACCTCGCTACGCCACTGTATTCTACTCTGTCTCTGTCTATGTTTCATTCTTACGAAAGGAAGACGTAACGTTGGCACACGCATATGCTGTGCGTACAGTTGTTAATATTCAATCGAAGCAATATCATAATTTGAAAAAATACAAAAAAACCCGTCTGCATTTTTGACAGTTTACGTCCGCTATATTGATTTTATGCTGAAGTTACATAGCTAATGACACTACAGGGCAAAATACAAATCTAATGACGTCCTACACTTCAATATCAGTCAAGCCGTTAGGGCTACAGAAGGCCACAATGGAACATACATACTTTTATAGATACATACGCATGAAAACACTACCCTTCTTCTGGGTGGGTCAGTCGGGTAATAAAAGAAATGGATGTTCAATCAGTTGAATACCAGTTGAATAGTCCCATCATTCCTACTATAAACTTGTTTAGGCCTTGATAACTCCCAAACTAACCGCAACACGGACCGACAACCCAAAACTTGTGGCAGACACACAAAGTTGGAATCCATGCAAATGTCATTGCTGTACTAACGACGCCATAGAAACACGAGTTTGCGAGCAGCAATGTATTGTGAAGTGTTGACACTGTAGCTGTTGATTTATGTTTGCAGTGAAATTGGATTCCTACCTGAGTTTTTGACAATAAACATCAGCACCAACTGGGTACAGATTGGTCTTGAAAAAAGTTGTTATTAAAACAAAGTGTATGGTAAAAAAACGTAACATACTTAATACATCAACCGCTGACAATAATCCTGATTTTCTTCCTGAAACCTACAGGAATATTAGGATGGAAGAATTCTTGAATTAAAGGTAAAATATTTAGTGATATATTAGTTATTTTAGAGAAATGAAGCTATCAATTTTTTCCTTTTTGATTAACTAAATCTTACCTTAGTAAACCGAAAAGGAATAAAATAAATTTCAATAATAGATTAGATTTTAAATTGTCATGGTTCCCTTTAATACATTTTGAAGGTAGGACTGAAGATGTGTTTAAAAAGACTTCAGTCTAAAATTATTATCCAAGGCAAACAGCATTATACACGCTGTTGTCACAATATCTGCGAACTACTAATCATGCGAGGATTTCAGGAGATGACACATCGTTAGTATTTAACAGCCTCGTAGTTTAAATTTCGAGCTCTGAGTCTATTTTATAAAAAAAAATTCTTTGGAGAATAATTTATATAAATATAAATTATTCTCCAAAGAACACAGCATTATATTTGCCATTGTCAGTCAGACAATGTCCGCAGTCTAATTAGTGTAGCAAGCCAGTGCTTCAGGACAAGAGACATCGTTAGCATTGAATAGTTTCGTTGTTTAGATTCCAAGCTCCGAGTCTAAATTATTCTCCAAGGAACACACCATTATCATTACGCTCGCCATTGTCAGACAATATCCGCAATCTCCTTACTTACTTACTACTGCAAGCTAGGAGCCCGATGGTCCAGTGGGTGTGAGCTCTATGAGCGCTTACATATGTTAAGCAACCCCTGGTGCAGTCCCTACTTGGATGGGTGACCGCAAGTGGCATAAAAATATCTCGAGCTCCTCCGTGCTTCGGAAGGCACGTTAAGCCGTTGGTCCCGGCTGTCATCGTTGATGGCAGTCGTTAAGCTATGTCAGAAGCCTTAAGGCAGCTTGAAAAATCTGACACCAGTGTTGGCCACTTACACATACGAAAAACAAACAAACAAACTGCAAGCTAGTGCTTCAGGACAAGAGACATCGTTAAGTTTAAACAGTTTCGCAGTTTAAATTCCTAACTCCGAGTCTAAATTATTCTCCAAGGAACACAGCATCAGCATTACGCTCGCCATCGTCAGACGCGAACTACTCAGCATAGCAAGCGAGTGCTTCAGGACAAGAAAAATCTGTTGTTTTGAACAGTCTCGTAGTTTAAATTCTTAAATCTGAGTCTGAATTATTCTCCAAGGAACACAACATTTTACTCGCCATTGTCAGTCAATATCCGCGAACTACTCAGCATAGCAAGCGAAAGCTTTGGAACGAGAGAAATTGTTAGCTTTGAATAGTCTCATAGTTTAGCTCCGAGTCTGATTGGCGCTCATAATAAGCAGGTGACGTCACAATAATTTAATCTACTCCAGGATACACAACATTATAGTCGCCATCGTGAGATAATATCTGATTTCTAGTAAGTAGAAACTTGATGTTTTGGTAATTGTATTAATAAATAACTGTTCAAATAGTTTTCATATCGATATATATTTTCCCTACCTTATGCGTAAATGTGCAGTGGGTGCACGGGTAAACAGGAATTCCTCGTGGACCCACTGGTGGGTGAAGCTGGTGGGTGAACGGGTCGCGGCTCCTGCGAACTACTCAGCATATAAAGCGAGTGCTTCAGAACAAGAGACATCGTTAGCATTGAACAGTCTCGTAGCTTAGATTTCTAACTCTGAGTAAGAAATATTCTCCAAAGAACATACCATTATTCTGCCATTGTCAGAAAATATCCACGAACTACCTGCATAGCAAGCGACTGCTTGGGAACAAGCGACATCGTTAGCTTTGAACAGTCTCGAAGTTAGATCTGATACTGAATAGCCTTTTATATATTAAACAGTTCGTAGCTTAGGTTCCTAGCTCCGCATAAGTAGGACCCTCAATATTGAGCAGATGACGTTACGACAACGCAATTAGGCAACGCAATTATTCTGCAAGGAACACACCATTATACTCGCCATTGTCAGACAATGACTACAAACGACTCAGCGTATTAAGCAAGTGCTGCTGGACAAGAGACATCGTTAGCATTGAACAATCTTGTAGTTTAGATTCTTAGATCTGAAGCAGATTAGTAAGGTGTAAATTTACCACCAAAATCCCTTCAAGTGGTGAATTAGCCCGCCAAAATGAACGTCTTTGAGAACATTTTGGCACTGTTCGTGTAATTTGTAATTGTTATTGTTCTTTTTGTATTTTCTCTGTGTATCAAATTAACAAATTTCCTTTATTTCATCTTTTCAAATGGGACCAGGAACCTTGATTTAATTAAGTTTATTCTCGCTTTTTATTTACTGGGCACATATAGCCAGGATCGTAGGAGGCTAAAAAGTACCTAACAACACTATGTTAGGAAGTATACTGAATTTGCCTACTTATATTTTCATGGGTTAGTTTCCTGTAGGGTTACAAATGTAACCTACTCAGTTAAAGTTTATGACCTGAGAATGCTATCGCGATTCGTGACCCAGCTGATTTAATACTTTGTTTTATTCATGTTTTACGGCTTCAACCTTGGCTTTAATAAGGACTTAGTTTCGGCACACCAAGGCTCTATCGATCTTTATTTGAAGTGGCCTGAATAATGTAAAAGGCAAACAGTTTATAAAGGCAAGGCGATGGGCGTTACCAAGACTATAATAGAAACAAGTCTTTTTCGACCTAATTTTCTATATTATACCATATTTTCTTGATAAAACATTGTATATATGGTTATTAAAAAAAGGAACTTCAATTAAAATAAACTCATGAAATTAAATGTAGATCAAACATTATCTTGTAGAAATTTGTTATAATTAATTACGCAGCTTACTGCAAAAAATTAAAACAAATCGTGGAGGCTAGTACAATTTGGGATTTTTTTAAAATAACTAAACTGACTTTTCTTATATTTATTACTGCATAAGAGATACTTGAGCTTAACTTTAATATGAGATTGTTGTTATATTTGTTATTTTATAAATCTGATAAAATTTTTGGCGACTATCACTTATGTAATGCTATACCTACAAACTATTTAGGTAGGTATACCAACATAAAAGTAATCAATAAGAGAAACGACAAGAATTGCTAGACCCTCTCAAATGACGTGCGTAGATGGAATCCGAGAAACTCGGCGTTATTGAATTCAGCTTGAAGGGAATTCCATTCAGTCCTCATTGGATTTTTGCACTATCGAAACGGGGCATTCATTTTCGAGAATTGCCTAGCCAAATGACTTTTCTAGTATCTTGTGCGCTTAGGAGACCATTTGCGACATTTTTAACTACTTATATTTCCCTTGAACATATGATTTTAAGAAGCATTGTAGTTAGAAAATCTGTATAAGTACCAATATATCTGATTAGAGAAACGAAAAGAATCACTAGAGCTTTTTACATGTCCTACGTCAATGGAATCCAAGATATTCGGCGTTATTGAATTCAGCCTAAAGCGAATTCCATTCAGCCGTCATTGGATTTTCGCACTATCGAAATGGGACATTCGTTTTCGAGTGCGGAGCAAAATTAATCGGATTCGAAGTTTTGTAGGCTCCTAAGCTGTGACTGTTCCTTTGTGAATCTAATTATTTTGAAGAACAAAATGGACAAAAATAATTTAATTTAATAAGCAGTTATTTCACTGCAATGTATGTGTTAATAAAATATTAAATCTGAGAAAATATTACTAACACATAAAATAGAAGTAGACACAATAAATAACATTAAGAAAGAAGGACTTATTTATTTCCAAGGAGTTTGGTGCTAAATGAATAGTATTTAATGTCTTAGGAGGCAGCTTGAAAAATCTGACACCAGTGTTGGCTACTTACACACACAAAAACAGTACAGTAAGAGCTGAGTCGTAGCTCAGAACTAGCTATAAAGTGAAGTAAGTCATGAGGTACAGTGGGCTTTCGATCAAGTTTTAACACTGTGAACTTGCTCTGTAAGTTCTTGTTCTTACATTTCCATAAAACTACAAGTCACAGTTTCTATAGTCATGAAACTTTAACTCGTACAATAAAAACTAGGGCACAGCTTAAGAACTACTTGTAGCAGTAAAGTGAAGTCCTATGTAGGTACGGTCGGCTGTCAATCAAACGTGACACATTGAAGTTATAACGCTCTCGTGTCCAGTTGGCGATGGATAAACAAACCGATGCGAAGAGCAACCTGTTAATCTGAATGGGGGAATTCACCGTGTGGTTCCAGGCAGAGTAGAATAGGACCACTCCAAGTCATCCCGTGGACGTCGTAAAAGGCGACTAAGGAAACACGAGCTAAACAAAGCTTATAAACATCAAAGAGACCTCTCCAACCCGTCTGGCCAGCGTGGAGAGTGTAGGCCAAGTCCTCTAACTACTCAAGCTAATATATGGCTCTGGTAGTACAGAGAGGGTCGTGCTCCTGCAGTGGAGACTAGAGAGACCTGATGATGATGATGATGATGACATTTCTGAACTTCCGTCACATAATTATGGCAGCGAGGACCACAATAGATTTAACTTATTGAGATCAACATAGTATTTTCGAATGCCATATAGATACGTTAAGCCCGAAATATAATTTAGAAATCTATACTTAATATTTTATAGAAGAAAGATTTCATTGTTTGTTTGCATTGAGTAGGCTCCGAAACTACTGAACCAATTTACAAAATTCTTTCACCTTTAGAGAGATAATTTATCTACGGCTGACATATGCTAAGATTTACGCGGACGAAATCGAAGGGAATCTGCTTCCATAATCTATTTTAAAACTAAATAGCAACGGTTGCCGTGCAGTCGACTGTACCTACGCATATTGATCCTGCTACCTGCCTGACCCACTTCCCTGAATCATTTATGACGACTCAATTCAGACTAATTATAACTTGATGGAGCTCGAATTAAGTCTGAATTCATCGGACGGATATGCCTTTAGCTGTAGAAATGGAGGTTTATTTAGGCAGGTGACAATTTTTCGATGAAACCGATAAAAGTTAACATTTTGCAGTATATTCAAGTACCACGCCCGTTCAGGCCCGTTGTAGGAATATCCTTTATGAATTTTATGCTTAACGGACTGAAAGAGATGCGTGACATAGAACTACCTAAATATATTTGTTTTTATCTAAAATAAAACAACATAAATTATTAAAACTTAACCTAAATCATTATTTCAGGCCTCAAGAAGTCCACTGCTGGACACATATCCTCCATAAATTTCTATCATTGAGTTTTTGCCTTATTCACCACGCTTGGCAAACGGGTTGGTGAGCGCAGTTAATTTGGATTATAACGGTTCCAACCCTGCTGTCTATCGAAATTTTTTAATGCGATAGAATGGTTGGAATTAGTTAGCCAAGGGAAACGGGATAAAAGTATTTGGGATGCGACTTGTTTGGATGGGTTGGGGATGAAAAAGAAGCAGCTCAGGCGGCCGGGCCCATGTACCCAATGCCATATCTACAACTACCGGACAGTCAGTTAAGTATAACATCCATAAATAGTATATAAAATAAAATATCACTTACCGATAAAATCCTTGATGGCTTGAGAGCCAGAATCTAGTATGTCCGTGGGGTTGACCCTAATCTTGCAGTGCTTGACGAACGACATGTCTGGGAGCTTGGCCCACTCGCCGCCCCCACTGGTGGAGCAGTGGATGTCGATCGAGATAGAATTCTCGTATGCGCGGATGACGCGTTGCACTTCATTCTCTTGGTAGGCGTCGGTAAAGTCAGCTAGGGAAAATGTTCCGTCCTGAAACAAGAGAAAAATCATAGTCATTATCAGGTCATCACACACGCGCAGCCGTGGTTTACTCTAGTAAGAGATTAAAGAAGATACTCAGAAAAACTACAAAATCAAAGACCATAATAATCCACAAAATATCCACGATAGACTGAGACGATAGATAATAGAAAGAAAAAAAAAATAATAACTCTCGAGCGTTATTTGTTAAACTTTTTTTTTTGCATTTTCTTTGTGGCTAGTATTTTATTTATCGTAATCTATCAAAAAGAGGTTGTTTTTTAGAGGAGTAGTTTGTGTGTTTAAATCTCAGGTTTAAATTAATATTGTATAATAAATAACCGATATAGTTAATAATGGATATTATATTTATTTTCTAGTATTATTGAAGTTTCGATTATTGCGTTTTTACAGTTAAAAGTTGGTCAGTAAACCCTATTATCGACTGTTATGAATATTGAAAACTACGCCAGTTTCAACTCAAAATATTATTTGAAATGTTGCTCATCAATTTATCCGCACATCGTAGCATCTTTCAATTAGTGTGATTTATGTAAGTTGGCGTTGTGCGACCTTTCACAAAATTTGGAATTTCCTAAGGTGCGTGACCGCGCATAGGTCAAAGGACATATAATGTGCTAGTCTACACGACATATAAAGGGACTTTTTATGTGATGTTACAAATTTGCTTGAATAGGCTAATTCGATATTGATTTGGTTATTATTCTGACTTTATTTTATAGGACTTTATAAAATATTCGTCTGCACTCCGCTTTGGAAGCGGCGTTAAACTTAGCCATAAGTAAATTACTGACGTCAACAAGTTTTCAGGTGTAAATGATATATGAATAACAATGAATAAGTGTTCTGAGAAACCTATATTAAACAAAAATTTTCAATTCGAATTATTATTTAGTACTTTACGGCATTAGTCATAGATTGGGATATACAATGTAAAATAAAGATCGTTTTTGACCCTTTCAGGGGTAATGGGCTATTTTCCTAAAAAAATATAATTAGTCCGTTAGCTATAATATCAAAAAACATTGGACACGTGTTTTTTCCGATGTCAATCAAACAAAAAATTACAAAGATATAGCCCGTTGAAATTGTGTGTGACGTCACTAGCCAGTACACTTTTTAGTGGCCTGTGATGTCACAAGCCCCCACTCATGAACTGTGACACGCTTTATCTTTGACATTTATCATTTAATGAACGAATGAAAAAATACGTGTCCAATATTTTTTGAGTCTACTTTTATTATATTTTGACGCAGGAAAATAGCCTATTCAGCCTGTCTATCTGAACTACTTTTCCCTTTAGAACAATGCTAAGAACTCAGATTTTTGGCCATTCCCTTTTAATTTGACCGGGCAACTGACAATTTATTTTTAATTGTCAAAAAAGAAATAGGTGGCTACCATTTACAGTCTATTATTATTTACCAAATAGAAGAAAAAGTTATTCCATTAAACTGACCTAGAAAAAGAAGCGAACAAAACGATAAATAAATAAAGGTTTAATCATATTCGGAAAGCGGCCATTGCGAAGGTAAATATTGAAATAGCAAAATGGCTGAATATCTTCGTATGTAATTGTCATAAAAAAGATAGGTGACTGTATTTGATATTTACCAAAAAGACAAAGAAGTTAATCCATTAAATCGACCTAGAAATAGAAGCGAACGAAACGATAAATAAATAAAGGTTTAATCATGTTCGGAAAGCGGTCATTGCGAAGGTAAATATTGAAATAGCAAAATGGCGGCAAAGACACACGCTGTTATAATCGGATTGTCAATTTATCCAGTGAACTATTATCTTTGGACCCTTTAAGGAGAGATATAACCCGTCGATTTGAACAACTTTTATTTTGGGACCAATGTAGGGAACTTATGTTATTATTTTGGACATTTCCATACAAAAATATTCAGTCATCCGGTCAGCTTGTAGCAAAATAGCGGCAAAGGTGCAAGGTGGTATAATCGGATTGTCAATTTATCCAGTAAAATGTTGATCTTTGGACCCTTTGAGGAGTGATTTACCTCGTCGATTTGAACAACTTTTGCTTTGGGAGCAATGCTGGGAACTTATATTATTATTTTATTATATTAGTCACCCAATCAATTTGTATGGGAATGTCAAGGAAAGTTGAGTGCTCAGCATGTTGCAGCAAAAGTTGTTCAATTTGACGGGCTGAGTCACCCTGTTAAGTGTATATCGAGGGTCAAGTTACACGTCGTATAAGCCAACATTCTTCTCACAACTTAAGTTATTAATACATACATACTATCACGTCTTTTCCCTTGCGGGATAGACAGAGCCCAGGTCTAAAAAACCTAAAAGCCACGTTTAGCATGTAGCTTTAGGGCTTGTAGGTGGAGAACGGAATCAAAATAGTGGATTGCTAGCCGCATCGCCTATTGGCATAATTTTTCACGCCCATTTTCTCGATCGGCTTTTACCAATCTGCTCGGGAAAAGAAGCAGCTAGTACTTTCTACGTTTTTTCTTGCCTCCCATCCCATCCATCCATCAGGTCTTTTTTAGTCTCCACTGCAGGAGCACGACCCTCTCTGTACTACCACAGCAATATATTAGCCAGAGTAGTCAGAGGATTTGGCCTACACTCTCCACGCTGGCCAGACGGGTTGGAGAGGTCTTTTCGATGTTTGTAAGCTTTGTTTAGCTTGTGTTTCCTAAGTCGCCTTCTACGACATCCACGGGAAGACTTGGAGTGGTCCTATTCTACTCAGCCGGGAACCACACGGCACCCGGGAACCACGCGGCACTGCCTCCCAGACCAGCGTGGAATTTCAGAATTCCCAATATATCGATGTACAAAAGCGAATAAAGAGATAAATAAACAAAGGTTATCTTATCATGGCAGAAAGGAAAGTAAATATTGAAAGAGCGAAATGGCGGCAAAAGGCACACACGGTATCATCAAATTTACTTTAGATTATCTGGAGCGTTTTATTTTTGGCTGTATACGAGTTAAATAATGAAAAGGGTTTGGCATTATTGATTTCTTTATTCAGCTTGGCAATAGGTTCAACTTGAATTCAACAATGTTGAGATTTAATAAGATTTTTTTAAATGTGATTTGACGTGAAAAAGTGCCTGCAAAGGCCTATTTTTGAATCAACTAGCTGTTACCCACGGCTCCGCCCGCGTGATATATAGCCTATGTTCTTCTCAGTACCCTAACCTATGTATATGCAAAATTTCATGATGATCGGTTCAGTAGATACGGCGTGAAAGCGTAACAAACAAACAAACAAATAAACATACATACATACATATAATCACGCCTTTTTCCCATAGGGGTAGGCAGAGACTATGGATCTCCACTTGCTACGATCCTGACAAATTACTCTAGCTTCATCTACACTCATCACTCTCCCCATGCATGCTCTTCGGTTTCGGGTACTTCTTACATCTCCTTTCTTAAGAACATCAGCAATCTGATCACAGTACGTTCGACGAGGTCGACCCTGGCCAACTATCCCATTCACACTGGCTTTATATATATTCTTTGTTACTCTTCTTTCATCCATCCTTTCAATGTGGCCAATGGCCAAACCCCCTTAACATTCCTTTCTCAATCTTAGTCACTATACATCATCTTTCATTCCACATCGCTCCCGCACTACGTCATTCCTTACCCGATCTCTCAAAGTTATACCACACATACTTCTTAGCGATCTCATTTCAACTGCATTTATTCTACTTTCGTGCCTTTTCTGCCATACCCAACTTTCACTGCCTTACACAATAAGAGTTGGTACTAACACTCCTTCATGAACAGCAAGTCGGGCTTTGCAGGATATCTTCCAACTGTTCATAAAAGAATGCAATGCCCCATTTACCCGATTCTCAGCAGCCACTGTTCTTTCAATATCGTCTTCATGCTTTCCATCCCTTGTATATACCAAATAATAAATAATAATAAAATAAATAAATATATACGGACAAATCACACAGATTGAGCTAGCCCCAAAGTAAGTTCGAGACTTGTGTTATGGGATACTAACTCAACGATACTATATATTATAACAAATACATATATAGATAAACATCCAAGACCCAGGTCAATCTGAAAAAGATCGTTTTCCATCTTGACCTGACCGGGGATCGAACCTGGGACCATCCGTGTCGCAGGCTGTCTGTCTGTCACCAACCTGTATCTCATAAACCGTAATAGCCAAACAGTTGAAAGATTCACAGATGATGATTACTGTTACTGTAAAAACAAAAACCTACAAAAAACAGAATAAAAGAAATATTTAAGGCACCCATGATTTTTTGCCATTTTTGTTTGAGAATCTAATGCTGTATGGATAATGGTACGGAATCCTTTGGCGCAAGCCCTACTCGCACTTATCGATTTTCCCTGTATATTAAAAAACTGACTGACGTCATCGAGGGCTTACTCCAACTGCCTCGTTTCCATCGGAGAATCGCATCCTGCTGCGACGGAAATTAAAGCGTCGACGCTAACCTACATACAACTTCGATCAGAACAGATCCAAACGAACTAATTAGCCCACCCCCTCTTTTTTAACTCCTAGATCAAAATATTCATATCAGTTTGTGTGTAGTACTACGAGAACCTTCACTTCTTAGTAAATACATAATTTGTCGTCTTTTTCCTTTGTGGCATAGACAGAGCCCAGGTCTGTTAGACCTAAAGCCACCTTTAGTATGATGGTGGGCGTGCAAATGGAAAACGGAATCAAAATAGTAATGGGTTGCTAGCTACATTTCCTCGATCGGCTTTTACGATCAGCGCGAGAAGAGAAGCAGCTGGTACATTTTATGTATATATCTTTTTGAGATTGGTCTAGGTCTTGTATTTTTATATATATGAGTTGCGATCATAAAGTAAGAAATCGTTAAAATCATTAAAATTTTATGGTCATTCCGTCTGTTCAAAAATATTATTACCACCAATAACATGACTATTTGGAAAACAAAAGAGATAAAAATGGTTTCTGAATCATTCATTAAGATTTTTTTAGTTTATCTTGTATATTAGTGGCCAACACTAGTGTGATTAAAAAAAATTGTTTCATATTTTTGACATTGGCTTAACGATTGATATCAGTGACGTCAGCTGGGACCAACGGCTTAACGTGCCTTCCACACGGAGCACGGAGGAGATATTTGCCACACCCATCCAAGTGAGAACTGCAGCCGGGGTTGCTTAACAACATGGGCCATCGGGGTCCTCTGTATGGTTAAATGAACGCATGATATTAATCATTAAATTAACAAACGATTCATTATGTCAACCGAAAAATAAACGCCAGATACTTTTAATCCCACTGGGCCTTTAACATGATCTTCACAAACAACAATACTTTAATCTTTAAAATGTTTTCTCTTGTTTATTTCTGCAAAGAACAAAATTCTGGCGTATCTTTGTTAATTATCAGCCGACAATCCCGTCTCTCTTTTACACTGAGCGAGTACATTGGGTTAGTCAAATGGAGAACGGTAAATGTGTACACCTGACGAATACTAAAAATATACAAATAATTGTTAAAAACAGTTTCCTACGGCGTTTCTTCTCTGCAGTGGTCGGTTCCGAAACGTATAGACGAAGCTTTTGAACCATAATAAGATAATTTTAAATGTGATTTGACGTGAAAAAGTGCCTGCAGGGGCCTATTTTCTGAATAAACATTTTGAATCTTTGAACGTCATACCCTTCGACTATATAGTTACTCTCTTGATACCGTCATTTCTTTATTCCAATGATTAAAAAGCTGGCCAATTTTTCAATGCTTGTGTTATCACACGCGTCCTGTCAATTTATGCCCCTGCTGTCTAGAAAGCGACAGATGGCCGACAGTTTCCGCACTTTACGACAATTTGATGGCAATAGAATTTTGATGAGATTAATAGTATTTCGGATCGGTTAGAAATAAATAAATATAACAGATTTACACATGCCTACCTATTTGAATCCGTCAGATTGGTAGCTGTGTGTGTGCACGACCGACTATGGGATGGATACTAGTTTTTTCTACGCTTTTAAGCTAATAGAGTCTATCTAGGTTTTATTTAATCTAAGGTCACGCCGCCAACTCGCCCTGTATAGACTGTTCCCCAACCCGAATGGCCGAGTCCCGCTGCGCTCTCAACTTAAATGGATTACTTAGTTAAAATGGCGGATTATCCTGCTGGAATAACATTACCGGGATCTTTACAATGTTACACGGGAAATATTATTCACATTTCAAAGGCTCTTTTATTCTTGATGCATTGAACCCACAATTGACATGCTTTGGGACGCAGTAAAAAGATAAAGTGCTGATGAATTTACGTTTAATCAATATTTTTAAATGTTTGTTTGTAAAGACTTTGTACATACTCGTTTAAACAATATGTTGTTGAGCACATGTGTGTAAGTTGTGAACGAGACACAAGTAAAGTAGCATGCTAATAAGCATGCTTAAAAGTATCGTGTGTATTTAATAGGTACACATGCTTATATATAAGCATGCTGATGCCCCGCAAACAACTTACGCATTCTTCTCACCAGTGGTCATTACGAAACGCTAGCAGTTTTTCGACTTTGCAAATTAAAAATAATAAGAAAGAAAAATATGACATTCAAAGAGAGATACAATTTTAAACTTTCGCGTTGCATTATAACTATAAATGTAATAACCGGGACTAAACGCGATAGGCATTTCGTAGTATTACTACCACTTACTTCCTTGACGTTTCGACCGAGTTGCATCGGCCGTGGTCACAAGGCGACTGACGGGCGGCGGCATCGTCTGTTCGGGCGTCGTGAAGTATTTTCTTCCACCCGCAAGTTGTCACTTATTGAATCACTAGTGATGTGGCCACGACAAACTACACTCACGGTATCCGGTTTCGGTTTTAACGGTTTCACTCGCGGTATGCACCCATTAATTACAGGATTCCACGCTGGAGACAACTTAAATCCGTCCTCCCGATTGAAATTTTTGTACTTCTTAATTTCAATCGCTTCACGTACCATCCTGGTGTGGTAATGCCGATCAGTGGAGAGAATTTTAGGGTTATGTAGCTCCATCCAGTGGTTGACTCCCGTATCCAATAAGTGTTCTGCTACCGCGGATTTACTCGTCTGTCGATTTTTCACTGCGGCAATGTGTTCCTTGACGCGTTCGGCTATAGTCCGTTTTGTCTGGCCAATATACGAACTGCCGCAGCTACAGTCGATTTTATATACTCCCGGAGTTTGTAACGGCAAGGTGTCCTTTGGTGATCGTAGTGACTGCGACACTTTACGTAAAGGCGTATAAATAGTCTTTATTGAGAATTTTCTCAACACCGTCCCAATTTTATCCGTTACGCCTTTAACATATGGTAAAAATGCTGCCTGACGATTCACTTCTGGACATCCTTGTCTTTTCTTCTGCTTTCTCCACTCTCTAGACACCCTGTACCCGTTACGTTTCAGTACCTCCTGAACATGTAAAAGCTCCGTTTGGAGATGGTCAGGGTCACATAGGTTATGCGCTCTGTTCGTTAATGCAGACATAACGGATTGAAGATGCCGGGGATGGTGATGAGAGGATGCATGCAGGTATCTGTCCGTGTGTGTAGGTTTTCTGTATACCGTGTGAGATAAATTACCATCCGGTTTGACCTTAATCATCATGTCCAGGAACGCAAGAGATCTGTCCTTCTCCATTTCATAAGTGAATGTCATCTTTGGATGTATGGAGTTGAGATGTTTGATATATTGCTCCACTTCTTGATGGCCTCCATTGACAATGCAGAAGACATCGTCAACGTACCTCCTCCAGAGCTTCACGTGCCCAGGTCCAGTGGCTAGTGCTCTGTCTTCGAAGTGCTCCATCCAGATATTTGCAATCACCGGTGCGAGTGGACTACCCATTGCAACTCCATCGATCTGGAGGTAGAACTGGTCTCTGAAGAGGAAGTAGTTGCCGTCTAAACACTGCTCACTGAGAGCAATATACTCATTAGGTAACTCATGATCGAACAGTTTTCCCTTAATGACCTCAAGGCATTCCTTTAAAGGAACATTTGTGAAGAGTGACTCAACATCGAAGCTCACCATGATGTCTCCAGGTTCCAACTTTATGCTCCTCACTATGTCCCTAAAATGAAGAGAATCTTTCACATAAGACGGTGTTTTCCCAACTAATGGTTGCAGCACTCCAGCAATATGTTTCGCCAAGTCGTAGGTCGGAGAGTCAATTTGACTTACGATCGGTCTCAATGGGATACTGCTTTTGTGCACTTTCGGCAGACCATAAAGTTTAGGGGGTTGCAGAGCTTTGGGCTTATGTAAATGAGTGTACTCGTCCTCCGTGAAAATCTCCTCGTGGTCATGAATCAAGGCTCGAACGCGACGTGTAACCCTGGCTGTGGGATTGAACGACACAGGTTTGTAAACTTTCTTGTCTGCCAACAAATCCTTAACCTTTTCGACATATTGTTCAGTATTCATTACTACAGTGGCGTTTCCCTTATCGGCCTTTAGCACTAAAATGTTTTCATTACTCCGCAGCTGTTTCAGTGCTAGACGCTCTTCTGTAGTGACGTTACTTTTCGGTAGCTTGGATTTTCTTAAAATCACAGCTACATCTTGTCTAAGACAATCAGCCTCAACGGTAGGTATTTTGTTCCGTATAATTGTCTGTTCCAAGCTACATACAATGTCCTCATAAGGAATCCGTTGGGGTGTCAAAGCAAAATTCATACCCTTTGCCAATACACTTTTTGTCGGGTCATCCAGTTCCTCATTCGATAAGTTAAAAACGGTGCGATCGGTATCTGCGTTCGAGTGTGTCGCATCACTAGTGCATACTGATGATTTATTCTCAAGTCGACGGCGGGTAGTTAATTTATTAAATTTGCCTTCGTGATTTGCTTGGCATAACCCGTAGGCATAAAAAATCGACAGACGAGTAAATCCGCGGTAGCAGAACACTTATTGGATACGGGAGTCAACCACTGGATGGAGCTACATAACCCTAAAATTCTCTCCACTGATCGGCATTACCACACCAGGATGGTACGTGAAGCGATTGAAATTAAGAAGTACAAAAATTTCAATCGGGAGGACGGATTTAAGTTGTCTCCAGCGTGGAATCCTGTAATTAATGGGTGCATACCGCGAGTGAAACCGTTAAAACCGAAACCGGATACCGTGAGTGTAGTTTGTCGTGGCCACATCACTAGTGATTCAATAAGTGACAACTTGCGGGTGGAAGAAAATACTTCACGACGCCCGAACAGACGATGCCGCCGCCCGTCAGTCGCCTTGTGACCACGGCCGATGCAACTCGGTCGAAACGTCAAGGAAGTAAGTGGTAGTAATACTACGAAATGCCTATCGCGTTTAGTCCCGGTTATTACATTTATAGAGATACAATTATCCAATTTTGAATAAGTCTTTGACTTTGACTTGCACACACGTTCCTAAAATTAGCATGCTTGTTTGCAGTAAACTCAAT
This sequence comes from Rhodophaea formosa, assembly GCA_963082605.1. NCBI lineage: Eukaryota > Metazoa > Arthropoda > Insecta > Lepidoptera > Pyralidae > Rhodophaea > Rhodophaea formosa. The sequence continues at coordinate 19,379,502 of OY720219.1, read as the reverse complement.
GAATACCCTTCCCCCTTCCACCCCCATCTCAGGTAGCATGCTCAAATATAGACCCGCGATCGATTTCTGAGCAGGCTACTATTTAGCATGCAAGTAGAATGTGTAATGTTTTTTTATGTTCTCACGATTTTTACACATTTAAATAATGGTTGGCAGTTACCACCAGCTTGGAATCCAGTCATCAATTTAATCAAATCTCAAGCTAAGCAGAAGACTGTAACACCTTTAGACACCGTGAGCTAATACTGCGTTCATCCGGAACGTTATCAATAAATATTTTAGGCGGTAGATTTTGCAGTTCTTATAAAATACAAGACAAATGTCAACTTAGTCTACCTGCGACCACGAACACTGTAAAGTGCTCGAAACGTTAGGTGTATAAATAATAGAATGTGTATTTAAGATTGTAGGTACCTTAAGATAAAACAATATTTACCAAAGCGCAAAACATTTCTATATCAATCATGGAAGCAATATATCTTCCACAAAACGTAATTGACGTGAAAGTCAATATATTGAAAATCTGTACTTATTCAATCTACCGCAATACATGTTCAGTGAAATAATTCGATTGTGCGTTTATTTAAGCAGAAGCTCTGCCATCGAATATACATTGTAGTGCAAAATATAGAGTGTAGAGACGTGGCTTCACATTGCTCAAGAATAAATGTTAAAGATATACTTCCCAGCCTGCGAATTCAGAGAAGATTAAATGTACAAAACAAACTTCCTTTACAAACATTTATTTTGTACATTTTATCTTCGTTACATTAGTTCGTCAAATCATATATAGTCATAAAAAAGTTTTATTATGTGAAGTTTAGAATCTGACTTTTTATGTTTGAATGATTGTCCTTAATAACGGATTAGTACTTGACTATGATTTATTAAAAAATGTAATATGCAATATGAATTGCAATACTAATATTAATGAAAATGTAAAACAGATTGTGATATTAGTGTTTTTTTTTTTATTTTTAGTATTACAGTCACGTTACGACTCATTCAGATACACTATTTAATGGCACCTCAACTGACTATGATGATCAATCATGACATAGCTCATGTCCACGCGATCGTTCAACAATCCGTTCGAAGTAATTCATCTCGATTTTTCTCTTTCTCAAATAAAGATATAAAACCGAGGTTCTTTCTCAAACTCCTTATTTTGTGATGGATGGGCAGCAAATGGAGAGTGGGGAAGGTATCACGGAATTAGAGATTAATTTCCACGAAATACGGCTCCTTAAATGGGTTTCTGATGTTTCATTTAATTCCCAGCTGGGAATAAATTGGAAATAGATTTATTTTCGCTGAATTTGTACATCTCGTGCTATCTCGTATTACAGTTTGAGTTTTTGGAGGATTGTATATCTATGAATTCAGCCTTTAGTCAAAAGGAAAATTATTTGGTGGAGCCTTGCTTAGTATTAAAGACAACCACCAAAATGGTGGTTTTTAACAACTCGTAGATCATAAATGTGTTCATTTGAGTGTAAAGAGAGCCGACCCTAATACTACTAAGAGAAAAGAGAGTTTACATGCCTGACCTAGAAACCGCTGTCGGCAAAGTTATAATCGGCATTGACCAGCCGGCCTATTTACTAACTCGGATGACAGGTGTCGATGCCTATCAATCAAAAATTTACTGTTACAATGCGGTTTTTGTATTTCAAATAAAAAGTTCGAGCAAGCAAAATCAGCATTGGAACAGTAAATTCTAGATTGATAGGCATCGACACCTGTCATCCGAGTTAGTAAATAGGGGGGCAGGTGTCGATGCCTTGTGAATGAGCTAAGCAAATTTTTCATGCACTGCATTAGTCAGTGGAGAGATCCAAATCTACTTCTCATCACCATCAGGTCTCTTTTAGTCTTTACTGCAGGAGCACAACCCTCTCAGACTACTATCAGAGAAATATATTACCAGAGCAGTAAGAGGATTTGGCCTACTCTCTCCATGCTGGCCAGACGGGTTTGAGAGGCCTCTTTGATGTTATTAAGCTTGTGTCTCCTAAGTCGCCTTCAACGACATCCACGAGAAGAGTTGGAGTGGTCCTATTCTACTCTGCCGGGAATCACATGGCTACTTCTACTACAAGGGAAGGTAGTTTACCTGCATAACCCAGGAGCCATTGCCAGCAAAAGTGTAGCCGGCGTGAACCAGGTGTCAATTCCTTGTGAATGAACTGAGCAGGTTCCTCATGCACTGTATCAGCCAGTGGAAGGATCCGACCATTAGGGATGGTAGATACCTTTATGACCCTGGAACCGTTGCCCGCCCGTGGTGTAGTCAGGTGGACCAGGTGTCAGTGCCTAGTGAATGAGCTGAGCGAGTTCTTCAAACTCTGTATCAGTTATGAGGAATCCGAACCTAAATCTACTACAAGGGAAGGTAGTATACCTGCATAACCCAGGAGCCATTGCCAGCAAAGGTGTAGCCGGCATGGACCAGGTGTCGGTGCCTTGTAAATGAGCTGAGCAGGTTCCTCATGCATTATATCAGTCAGTGGAGAGATCCGAACCTAATTCTACTACTAGACAAGGTAATATACCTGGATAACCCAGGAGCCATTGCCCGCAATGGTGTAGTCAGATGGACCAGGTGTCAGTGCCTAGTGAATGAGCTGAGCGAGTTTTTCATGAGTCAGTGGAGGGATCCGAACCTACTGCATGGTATCCTAACACAAGTATTCTTTTACTTAAAAGGAGACACTTGCTATTTGTTATGAAAATGTAAACAAAGATACTGAATAAATATTTTTTCATTTTCATTTTCACTGCAACTACTTGGGAAGGTAGTATACCTGCATAACCCAGGAGCCATTGCCAGCAAAGGTGTAGCCGGCATGGACCAGGTGTCGGTGCCTTGTGAATGAGCTGAGCAGGTTCCTCATGCACTGCATCAGCGTGTTCATCTGCGGGTGAATCAGGATCTCTGTCACCAGGTTCTCTGAAGCGTACTGGATAAGACGCTCGCCTGTAACAAACAAAATAGGCCATTTAATTTACTTGAGTATGCAAAATCATAGTAAAATATATGTCTATTAGAAGAAGAAGTAGAGGAAACAGATGATACTTAAAGCATGTCTGTTAGTACACAAAGAAACTATGTGGAGAAGAAAAAGCCTGAAAGCGGACCTCGGGGTCCGAAGTACTCCAGCTGAGGATCCAACTGGGATAATATTCAGATGAGAGAGAATTTAGGTACATAAAAACACTGATAAGGTTGAATTAGAGAAGTATATAGTTAGGACTGTTTTCGTTTCAGAAACTAAAATAACGCGATTCTAAAACTAATTAGAAACTACACAACTTTTTTTCGTTTCATAAAAACTTGAGAAAAACACTTGCATAGAGATACTACTGACTTTCTTTTTATTCTCAGGATAGCTGTATTAATTGTCGACCACAGTTAGAACGTTATTTATTGTACAGTACTACCTTTCGGCATGTGCCTATAATCGGAACTAAATGGTACAATTGCCGTCATCTTGTAAAGCGTCGTCACTTTTGGAAGATAGCTTGAATTGATGTTTGTTGCGGATATTTCGTGCTTGTGATTCTATTTATAAGACTAAAAATATTGTGTTAGCTGGTAATTCTAATTACACTCGTAACTATACACAGCCCCCCATTTTAATGACATCCAAGTGCCAAATGATCCTTGTCGCACTATAACTAGAGTAAATAATAACTAAAATATTTAAATAAAATTATTTTAATACGGTTTTTGTAATAAACGCGATAAAAACCGTATTAAAATAATTTTATTTAAATGTGTAACAATCGCGAAAACATAAGAAAACATTATGTAACGGTGTACGGGCCGGAAACAGCCAACGAAATACGTCGGTTGGAATGTCTCAAGAACAAACGCGCACGGCTTCTCACTTCAAATAATGTAATAAACGCGATAAAAACCGTATTAAAATAATTTTATTTAAATGTGTAACAATCGCAAAAACATAAGAAAACATTATAACTAAAATATTTTTTACGTACAAACAAATAGACCCGGACGTTGCCACCTCTTTTTCCCAATACTCTTTTTTTATAAAAAAAAGTCATCACTTTCATGTTCGAACGAAATGAACGTTACATTCGAGCGCCATGCAAACCTGTTCCTGGAAAAGTGCAAAATATTTTTCCGTTTCATTTTGTCGTACAAACCAATTATCCGGACGGTGCGAAAATAAAAATAAAAGCTCATTGGGGCTTCATGCAGTCATTAAACAACATTTTTTAGAGTTTCGTAGCCGGATGGTAAAGAACGGAACCCTTACAGATTCGTCATGTTTGTCTATCTGTCCGTATCATCATCATCATTATCCATTCATTATCAAGATTAGTCTAATCCGTCATCATCATCATTTTGTGTAGGTGACACGGTCAGTCGACCATGCACACCCTGATGTCAGAGTTCTTTAGAACCGCCTCTCGGCCTCTGACGTGGTTCCTTTAACGACTACCAGATGGCAGCCGGAACCAATCTTCTTTTGTATCAGACAATAAGGTGATTCTTGCCTGCAATGTCCTAACCAAACTGGAAACAATTTAACAAAGTATGCTTCCCGTGGGAATCGAACCATCTAACCCGTAAAAGATTTAAAGATTTAGATTTAAAAACAACGTGTTTAGTATGTACACAAAATAATTGTTTTAATTTGAGAAAGTTACTTTAAAGAGGATCTAGGTTTAAACATAAATGAAACAAAGGCAATGCTAGATTTCCTTTAATAAAAAAAAAAAAATTCTATTCAATCAAAATAAATATTAAAAACTTGATGTTTGAGAAAATGCATTATATTTTACCCATTTTGCTTTGTCCTGCAAGCCAATTATCGCTAACGACGACCTTTGAAAATAAAAATACAATTTTACTGTGAAATCTCTCTCGAACTTTATAAAGCCATTAATCACCAAGCTTTTTAAAACAATTGCCCGTGTGAGCTTATTGTGTCGTTATTAATTTTTAAAGGTCGCAGTGGATAATAACCTTTTTTATGTGCGGTTAACGATTCTGCTTTATCACTATCATTATTTTCCAATAAATAATGGAATTAAATGTAGGTTTGAATTTTAGTGTTTGAAATATGCATTTAAACTTTGCTGAAAGTAAAGCTTTGATTCTACAAACTTGCGCGTTATTTTAAATACACCCCGTATTTAAAATATGTTATTATTTACCATTATTTTTTCTTCTTTTCTATTTCTATTAATAAAGCACGATTTTTATGTGCAACATGAAAGTCTATTCCTTATGTTTTCTTATGTTTTCGCGATTATTACACATTTAAATAAAATTATTTTAATACGGTTTTTATAGCGTTTATTACATTATTTATACACCTTACGTTTCGAACAGTTTTCAGTGTTCGTGATCGCAGGTAGACTAAGTTGACATTTGTATATTTTATAAGAACTGCGAAATCTACCGCCTAAATTATTTATTGATAACGATCCGGAGGTACGCAGTATCGGCTCACGGTATCTGAAGGTTTTGCAATCTTTTGCTTAGCTTGAGATTTGATTAAATTGATGACTGGATCCCAAGCTGGTGGTAACTGCCAACCAACCTCTCTATTTAAATTAGGATTTTTTTTTAATTTTAATAACCTCATTTAAATATCTCGAGCTCCTCCGTGCTTCGGAAGGCACGTTAAGCCGTTGGTCCCGGCTGTCATCGTTGATGGCAGTCGTTAAGCTATGTCAGATGCCTTAAGGCAGCTTGAAAAATCTGACACCAGTGTTGGCCACTTACACATACGAAAAACAAACAAAACCTCACGAAGCATTCTTGGAATGCATCTGTTTTCTTTTGCAAGGACTTGAGGATTATCAAAACGCATATAATGGTTGGGTTTCTCTAGGGCATGTTCACAGACTGCAGACCTCATTGAGCGCCTATTCTTCATGTCAGCAATATGTTCTTTAATACGGGTACCGATGCTTCCCTTTGTTTGCCCAATGTATGATAAACCACACTCACAGTCAATTTTATAAACTCCAGCATCTTGTAACGGGATATTAGATTTGACAGGTCTTAAAAGTTGGTTTATTTTCTTGTGCGGCTTGTAGTAGGTCTTGATTGAAGCACGCTTACATATGGTAAGATGGCAGGAAAACGAAATATGACAAACGCAATTACTTTTATTATTAATGTTCCTATTTCGGCCGAAGGACGTTCCCGAGCCCATTCTTCCCGTTTTTGCGGAGATATATCTTCATGACTATCACGAGATAATACGAAGAGTTGGCGGTGACCTTGACCCACCGATAGGGCTGCCATCTCGTAAATTTTGCAACCAAGATAAGACGCAAAAACCCCGGATTTTAGAACCCAGAACCCGGACATGTCACCAAGTTTTTCTTCTTCTATCTTTTTTAATATTATGGTTTCTACCGAGATTTAATGTTTCTTCCATTGTCCAGTTTAATGAGATAGTAATTATCAGTGTTATTCGGTAAAGTTTTTAACAAGTGGAATCAAAGATGGCGTATGTTCTTTGATAGCTTAGTGAGAACTTCTGGTGACAAATCTGTACGAGTCCATATAACAGTCTACTTTAAGTATTTCACAAATAGTTTATAAGCACTAGCATTTATAACACCAAACTACACCAATTTCTTATTACAAAGTCCTCTAAAATCAATTTGCAAAATCATCTAACGCAAACTCCAACTGCTCCAACTGCAGTTTTTTAAACATAGACAGCGTGAAAAGCAGTTGAAAATGTCATAAATCAATTTTTTTTTCTGACTTTTAAATTCACTTAAGTAATATTTTATCATCATTTTAAATGTATCTAACAAAGCAGAATTTTATAACAGTTTATTACAACTAGTTTTCATAATCAGTTAGATGGCAATTGCTATGGGAGGGATGGAAAATTTAACGAGTTGGTTCGTTAGTTGATCACGTTTAGGCACAGTGCGAGTGTCGCGGGTAGCCCTATACTTTAATTTTTAAACCCGAACTACAAATGAATCCATGCTGGTTTAGGAGAAAAGATATTCTCGCGCCGACCGTAAAAGCAGGTCAAGGGATTGGGCGAAAATCTAAGGAATCACATTGATGAGCGATGCGGCTAGCAACTCATCACTATTTTGATTCCGATTTCCACCTTTACGCCCACTGAGATGGTAAAAGTGGCCTGTAGGTTTTATGACCTTGGGCTCTGTCTACCCCGCAAGGGATAAAGTAATAGTATGTATGTAGTATGTACTACGAGTGAAGCCCGCCCGGACGCTCCCCAGATGCTCTGTAAACTAGGACAAAATTTGGGAAATTCGGATGGATGGCAACCCTACCCACCAAGGACGAGGCAATATAAGTTCCAAGACGGACAGGGATTACGTTTCACATAAACAGATCTTTTAAAAGGGCAGTTTTTCTCACAAATTTGTGAAAGGACTCAATTTTTTTAAAGTTTGTTGCCGAATTTACGAAAATAGCTGTTTTGATGAGAGTTTAGGGTACTTATGTTAGGGTACTGAGAAGGACATAGGCTATACCTATATCAGGCGGGCGGAGCCGCGGATAACAGCTAGTTTTTTAAAGAACAATATTTTGTGCTACCAAGATATACTAAACTCGAAATCTTGTTTATTTAAAATGCAAAACACTGATCCTGTAATATTGCTCTAAGTTACTTTGTAACACTCCGCATTCTCGTTAAACTCCAAGAGAGCCAAAGCCTATATAATCCTTGCAGACATCTTTACGAGACGGCACCGCCATTTAGAATGTCATTTGGACGAAGATGTCTTTGGGATCTGGGTTCGAGACTTTGCTACACTGCGCCATTTGATATGGCTAAACCTTCGTCAAAGACAATATATTACTATCGTTTATACTGCCATATATATTAAACTTCGACAAGAATATATATGTCTCATTCGGATGCATGCATTTTGGCAAGGTAAGTATCAAAAAGTCACCGTTAGATGGCAGTAGGTGCACTACTAGTTAACTAGACTAATCAGAATGTATTTAAGCGTAAAAAGAACTAGTACACATTTATTTGAAACATAAGTATGTAATGTGAACACATGCAATAATCGAAACTGCTTTCCATACTAAGTTGTAATGTGAATATCTATCAAAGCTTATAGCGCCATCTGTGTATAGATGGAGCGCAACTTTAGTTTGTATGAAACTTCGTGGACACATTCAAGATGATACCACCAAAGTACTGCCAACCTCATACAAAAATATTGGACGTTAGCTAAAAAGTAGGCGTTATAGTAATACGACGGTGTTGCAGTTTTTTTTCCACTAGTCATTAGATGGCGTTAATCTGAGTGGCTTAACCTAATCTTGCTTAAAACTGAGATACATTAATATACTTTTTAAAATACATACATAAATATAATTTTTAAAATTATGCCATAAATATTGTTCTAATTTTCAATAAGATATATTTTGTGAATAATGCTTTTATATTCTCATTTGGTAGGTACTAAGTGGTGACGATACCAGTAGGGTCATCTATGTGCAACTGTCAGAAGAAATCGTAGGAATTAGAGATTGGGACCACATGCTTTCGTGTTTTACTAATTAGTACATTTTTACATGTTTGGGGTCCCCTAGGCTAAATCGAATACTATATGATGATGACGAAATAAAACTGAACGACAATCATGATAACAAATCGGCATTATCGTCAAACAAGTACCTACCTACTATTACTTACATAAGTATAAAAGTATTCTATGTATAAAATCTATGCTGCATTTTTACATTTATTTTTATAGATTTCTAATTAAGCTGTATTTTATATTTGTATGATAGGTTTAGATTTTTAATCTGCTGCCACTTAGCGGCAAAATAGGGAGTAACGATTCATAGCATATCTGAAGGACAGAAAATTTTTAAACCATTTGTAAACTCACGTCTCCTACCTACATAAATAAGTACAATTTGATAAACGTACAAGTGCGCTGACAATACTCATTCATACGTCGATATTTTGTTCAAAAATTTAAGATGTGTAAACAATGGAGTTGGAATTTCCATACATTCCTCCATTATGATCGTTATCGACAAGCCGGCCCACTTGACAGAACTCAGTCCAATCCAATCTCAGATGGCTTTTATTTGCTGCTGCTCAATTGTGGCTCTTTTGTGCAGAGTTCAGATATTTTCGAGGTTATTTTCGTGCTTTCGTATTATCACTCACGATCGTTTTCATTTGATATGGATACAGTTTCGGTGAAATAAAATATGTACGGACAAAAGACAGAACAGATTGTGCTAGCCCTAAAGTAAGTTCAAGACTGGATTACTAACTCAACGATACTAGATTTTTCGCAGTGTGGTTCCCGGGATAGTAAAATAGGACCACTCCAAGTCTTCCCGTGGATGTCGTAGAAGGCGACTTACGAAACACCAGTTAAACACACAGTATGAACATTAAAGGGACCTCTCTAATCCGTCTGGCCAGCGTAGAGAATGTAGGCCAAATCTGACTGCTCTGGCTAATATACGGTTCTGGTAGTATAGAGATGGTCCTGCTCCTGCAGTGGAAACTGGAGGAGCCCGATGGTCCAATGGGTGTGAGCTCTATGAGCGCTTACATATGTTAAGCAACCCCTGGTGCAGTCCCTACTTGGATGGGTGACCGCAAGTGGCATGAAAATATCTCGAGCTCCTCCGTGCTTCGGAAGGCACGTTAAGCCGTTGGTCCCGGCTGTCATCGTTGGCAGTCGTTAAGCTATGTCAGATGCCTTAAGGCAGCTTGAAAAATCTGACACCAGTGTTGGCCACTTACACATACGAAAAACAAACAAAAGTGGAAACTAAAAAGAACCTGATGATGGTAACTACATTTTTAACAAATGGATAAGCATTCAAGCATACAATAAAAAAAAAATTTTCGTCATTCAAGACTCAAATTAATCTAAAAGTAAATTTTCCATTCCGCCCTGACCTGGGATCTCCGGTGTGCCTGCCTGCAGTTGTGTTTAGTAGTATTGTAGTTTTGCAGCCGCTCTATTGTGGTTTTTGTGCCGAGCGTAGATATTTTGAAAGTTATCTCGAGTTCTTGGATTGTCTTGCTTTCGAATAAAAATGGAAATAATCAAAAACAATACTCGTGTCGACAATGCAGTCAATATTGCAACCAATCAGCTATTCGCCATTTCGTCATCCATCGTTAACGAGAAGCCGGCTCACTCTACAGAACTCAAATCCAATCGCAGATAGCTTTTATTTGTTGCTGCTCAATACTGTGGTTCTTTTGTGCCCAACGCAGCAATTTCCAAAGTTATTTTCGGAGTTTCAATTCTACTGTCACTGTGGATAATATGAATTGATCTCGTTTAACGTTTCGATGGTACATTAAGACTACATATTGAGATGTGAATTTGGTTGAAATTTAGAATCGTGCGCCCGTGTGCTTTTCTGCCCTAAGTCGTTCCGGGTGGTCATAAAAAAAATAACCTGAACCTAACATCTTTTCTGCCCTCAGTCGCAATCGGGGCGCACGATTCTAAATCCAAGCCGTGAATTTTCCTTAGATTATATTGATATAATCTACTTGACTTGAGTCTAGATAGACTCTATTAGCCTAAAAGCGTAGATTCAAATTTGTGGCATAAGTTGACATGACGCCATGTGCTAACACACAGTTGTCACGCACACAGGCGTTGTAATATTGGCCCGTTTTTTTGACGGAGACTAGAAAATAGGCAAAGGATTTTCTCTCCCTTCGTATTTCAATTTTTTGACTCAATTACTCTACTGAGCGACTAAAAATCAAACTAATTGCGTAACGTGCAAGTGAACTTACTATGTGGCCTCGTAGTTCTACTTTCAAATTTGAAGTATAATTTTAAAAATTGTCAGTTGAATTCCAACAAATCAGCCATTTCTCCAGCCGCCATTCCGCCATTACGACCGTTATCGAGCAGCCGGCCTCCACCGAACTAATCCAATCCCATATAGCTTTTATTCGTTGCCGCTCAGTTGTGGCTCTTTTGTGCCGGGCGCAGCAATTTTCCAGGTCATTCTCGTGTTCTTACCTTATCACTGTAGAGGATAATATAGATTGCGTTGAGATTTAAATTGTTCTATTTTATCAGTTGGACAGTTTTCAGCACCTTGAAAATATGTCATTAACTTCAAATTTCAACTTACGTAAATTATGCGTTAAAAGGTTTTAAAGGATACTTCGTCATCGTCATAATATATCCGTGAAAAGTCCAATGCTGGACAAAGGCCTCCTTTGGGGGAGGCCTCTTTTTTACTGTTCCGTCTGGTTGAAACCAGCCTGCCTTGTTTTTTTAATAATGCAACTAGTTGAATAAATCTTAGTTTCTGAAAGATACTTATTAATAATCAAAAAACTCTCCCTGAATTAGGTTTAAGTTTCCTTTAGTCTTGTCAGAAACTTTAAAACTTTGACTCTCCTGTAGAAGCTCTACAGGAGAGTTAAAGCTTAGCTGAGTTAGTTAAATTGAAGCAAAATCTTGCTATACATTAAATTGAAATCAATGATCATAAAGACATTCTGCAAAACGGTTAACAGTACATAACAAATGTTATTAACCGTTAACCCATCACGATCGTTAAAAATTAATAACACAACAATAAGCTCACACGGGCAATTGTTTTTAAAAGCTCGGTGATTAATGACTTTCATGAAGCTTCGAATAAATTTTCACAGCACATATTTTTATCAGGGTTCCCCTGCCAAAATGTTTTTTTTTTTATAATTGATCATCCATTACAGGTACATGCTCAAGTAAAATCGCAGTGGTGACACGAGGGGTCACGGGTTCTATCCCCGGCCAGGTCATGGTGGAAAACGATCTGTTTCAGATTGGCCTGGTTGGATCTTGGATGTTTATCTATATAAGTATCTATTATAAAATATAGTATCGTTGAATTAGTATCCTGCGATATACGAGTAAGTTCACTTCTCGTGTTGCAGTTGTCCATGGGCAGCGGTGATCACTTACCATAAGGTGACCCGCTTGCTCGTTTACTGTCCCATATCATAACACAATCAGGCTAGCTAGCCCCACAGAAATTTGTTTATTTTTGGTGGTCCAGTGGGTGTGAGCTCTATGAGCGCTTACGTATGTTAAGCAACCCCTGGTGCAGTCCCTACTTGGATGGGTGACCGCAAGTGGCATAAAATATCTCGAGCTCCTCCGTGCTTCGGAAGGCACGTTAAGCCGTTGGTCCCGGCTGTCATCGTTGATGGCAGTCGTTAAGCTATGTCAGATGCCCTAAGGCAGCTTGAAAAATCTGACACCAGTGTTGGCCACTTACACATACGAAAAACAAACAAACAAAGTCAAAAAAGGAAAAAAAACACCGTTTTCCGAATTAACGCGTAGGTAATGCGTTATGCAAAACCACATCAGTGGCTTCGTATCATGACCGTACTGTAATACGTTGATAAACAATTCTTTTGCTTAGAACCAACGGTAAGTTTTTTTTATACAACTAAGTTGGCAATTAGGCATACGGCCCACTTGATGCAAAGCGGTTACCGTAGCCTATGGACGTCTGCAACACCAGGGGTGTCACACGCGCGTTGCCGACCCTGAAGAAATCTTTTCACGCCCTTCTTGAAGAACCCCATACCGTAGTCTCTCGGAAAAACCATAGCAGGGAGTTCATTCCATAACTTTAGCGTACGTGGAAGAAAGTTCCTTTCAAAATGAAACATTTAGGGTTTAAAGTATGTCAAAGTATAAATACAAAGTATTGAATAAGGTTTTTCACCAACGTTACAACAAAAATGACGCAGCAACGAGTCCGCAAACAGCCTAGCCGTAAACTCTTTAAGCTTCAAGCATTGAGTATCGGCGAACCACTAGAGCGATATTAAAAAGGTCTTTTGAGGTAGATTTTCTACTCAACAACTCAACTTACTTACGAATTCTTGCAATACTTTAGAACTACGAGTAGCATTTCTACCCGGCTACGTCCGGGCATGTATTATACCTTAATACTTCCTCGTGACTCACTTTATCTATTGGAGTTCTGTAGTTTTTGAGCTTATCGCGAACAGACAGATAGACGCGGTGGAGGACTTTGTTTTATAATATGTAGTGATTTGTGGATTTTATAAGACTTAGACAGTTTTTAAGGTTCCGTATCTCAAAGGATAAAATTGCCTACTTTTTAGGACATATCAAGTTGAAATTAATAGCACATAATTTAGATCTGCAATCTAGTAGTAACATAGTTAGAATGTAAGTTTAAGTTTTAAAATTTACATCCTAACTAATATTACAAATGTGAAAGTGAGTTTGTTTGTTGGTTACGCTTTCACGCCCTGTATCCTGAACCGATCATCATGAATTATTGTGTACAAATAGGTACTGAGAAGGACATAGGCTACTTGTCACGCGAGTGAAGACGCGGGTTACATCTAGAAGCTTCTAAATCAAAGCAATCAAAAGGCCGTGAATTTTAACAACAATCTATTTTCCTCCTAAGGCTAGTTCTTGAATCACTAAGTAGGTATATTGCAATTTTTCGCCCGAACGCTGGCATAAAAGCTGTAGCAACGACTATGCAAACATTTATGCCGTAAAATCCTTCAGCATCCGAGCACCGACTATCGGCAAGCCACTTCAACGGTATCGGAAAAGGTCTAAGCAATTTAACCTAGTGAGATACAGAACCTTAAAACTATCTAAGTCTAACAAAATCCATAAACCACTACATATTATAAAATAAAGTCAGTCAGTAATACATGGATACAATTTGAGGAGCCCGATGGACCAGTGGGTGTGAGCTCTATGAGCGCTTACGTATGTTAAGCAACCCCTGGTGCAGCCCCGACTTGATGGGTGACCGCAAGTGGCATAAAATATCTCGAGCTCCTCCGTGCTTCGGAAGGCACGTTAAGCCGTTGGTCTCGGCTGTCATCGTTGATGGCAGTCGTTAAGCTATGTCAGATGCCTTTAGGCAGCTTGAAAAATCTGACACCAGTGTTGGCCACTTACACATACGAAAAACAAACAAACAGTAATACATGCCCGGGCGTAGCCAGGCAGAACAGCTAGTTCTACTATATTGCAAAAATACATAAGTAAGTTGAGTTCTTAAAGTAGAAAATCTACCTCAAAAGACCTTTTTAATATCGCTCTAGTGGTTCGCCGATACTCAATGCTTGGAGATGAAAGAGTTTACGGCTAGGCTGTTTGCGGACTCGTTACTACGTCATTTTTGTTGTAACGTTGGTGAAAAACCTTATTCAATTTTTCGCCCGAACCCCGACATAAATGGTGTAGCAACGAGTATACAAACAGTCTTGCCGTAAAATCCTTCAGCATCCGAGCACCGACTATCGGCAAGCCACTTCAACGATATTGGAAAAGGTCTTCCGTGGCAGATTTTCTGCTTTTTGGATTCAAGTAGTTTGCGGTTTCTTTCAATAAGCTGGAATTTGTGTACCATTTTATTGAGGAGTTATTATAGTTTTTCAACAGTATGCATATCGGTATGTTAATTGTGTCATAGATCTTCCGTGGCAGATTTTCTGCTTTTTGGATGCAAGTAGTTTGCGGTCTCTTGCAATATTCCGGAATTTGTGGACCTTTTTTATTGAGAGATCTTGTCCTTCTGGTTCTAACCCACTTAGAATAAATTATCAAGTCATCAAAGCAGACCCCAGGCTCTGAATTTCCACAGTTGAGAATGTAACAGGTTACACGTTTGGCTGAGTCCTGCACGGAGATATTCTACGGCCTCAGCCGAGCCGAAGTATTATAAAAATTTAAATTTAAATGTTTTGATATTTTCAATTTCTTGGAACATTGATCTATATTTGACAAGAACAAAAATTAAAGACAAATTTTGCATTAAACGGAAATTGTGGGTAGACTATTCACTGGTATAGGTAGCCATATAAGATATTTGCCTATTTATATCTAGACAAAATAAATAATTGTATGCGATTATTTCCACAAACCACAAATGACACTGACAAGAGCTTAGCTCTCAAATATCAGACCTTATTCAGCTTATATGATTCCCATAGAGACACAAGCTGCCAGTGGCCCCTTTTCATCCCCATAATATTGCCTTTCATATTTTCCAGTAATATCACAGTCATGAGTCTACTTTTCCGAGGCTCCCTTAGGACTCCCCGGTTCAAAGCCTTTGTTTTCCATTCTCCACGGGACCGAAGGACAAAATAAAAAGGGTGTAGAGTTGACACTTCATACTAAACGTGCTCTAAGAATCCACAATAACAGGTCAACGTTAATTTTTGTACCGTTGATAATAAAAAAAATAATACTTTATGTGGAAGCAGCAGTACTAGTCAAACGCACTCAGTTCGCAATATTACTGAGGACGGTCACGATAACTATTCCCTTGCCAGTGTTAGTCAAGAAATTAGAGTATGGAAATCAACTCTATTTTCACGTTGAGTACCTTTAAATGGGGTCGGAATGTATTTTAAGGCCTTACATGAATTTTTCGAGGTTCCGTCTAAGGAGTTGTCGTCATTGTAAACAGTACTTCATAAAATAGTTTGAAGGGTTTGGGACACACAGTACAAAATTTTCAAACAATTCATTTCAAACAAGCCCGCGGCTCCGCTCGCGTTAACTTCGATCCTTGGGGAACAGTACCTTTCCCCGAGATAAAAGGTAGTTTATGTCCTTTTCCGTACTCCAGATAACGTTTATGCAAAGTTTTATGATGATCGGTTTAGTAGATAGGGCATGAAAGCGAAACAAACAAACAAACTCACTTTCGCACTTATAATATTACTAGCTGTTACCCGCGACTTCGCTCGCGTGATATATAGCCTATGTCCTTTTCAGTACCCTAACCTATGTGTATGAAAAATTTCATGATGATCGGTTCAGTAGATACGACGTGAAAGCGTAACTAAACAAAGCGTAAGCGCAAATAAACAAACTCACTTTCGCATTTATAATATTAGTTGGGATGGGATGGGATGGGATAGTTGGGATTGGGATTGGGATGGGATAGTTGGGATGTGAGATTATTATTTAAGTAGGATTGAAATGGGAGCAGGACTGGACCCCCTAGAAATTCATGTATCCACTTAACAGTGACTTTTTTTTTAGATTTAGTGTAAGAAAAAAAGGGTCTATTTCTGTAACTCTCGCTAGTTTATGCTTCGGGACCGGCGCCTCCGCTCGTATTGTATCGCACAAAGCTTAATAAATTCATTGTTGCCCAAACATTTTGTTTCTTTGTGTTCTTATGAATGGACGGAAGGTGTTCCTAAGCTGGCTCGCTTAAACTTTGACTTTGGAAGCTCTTTTATGAGAATTTCTACGGTTTGTATTATCGTTGTTTACTTACTTACTTTCTTACTTTGTATTATTATCGTTAATCGTTCACACGATTTTTGACCAACTAATGAAAATGTTTCAGAGTATAAAGACCTATTTCGTGACTGTCGTGACAAACAAACAAACAAACTCACTTTCGCATTTATAATATTAGTTGGGATTGGGATACTTATATAGATAAACATCCAAAACCCAGGTCGATCTGGAAAAGATCATTTTCCATCTTGACCTGACCGGGGATCGAAACCGGGACCATCCTTGTCTCAGTTAGGCGTGTAGACCGCTGCGCCACGGAGCTCGTCAAAACTTACGCGAGATAAATTTACTCGTATTATGCAAACCCGGCTTTACTCACGTTTACCAGATTAGCTTAAGCAGGTAATCTGTGGGTCAGTTATACCAAAACATCCCTAGATGCCCTACGTGTCTTGTATAATAATATTTTTAGGATGCTGGTGGGACTGCCCCGTTACTGCAGCGCGTCAACAATGTTTGCCGAATACCATTGATGAGTTTGCGGCCCTTATCCGCAAATAAAACATCATCCATGATCTACAGAATGCGGGGCAGTCACAACAGTAGCCTGAACACTCTGGCCGACAGGTACACGTCGCCGCTGTGGCAGTGCCTGGTGAGGAGGGTAATTTTGGAGCCCACTCACTTACGTGATTTTTAAATTATTATAATTTTCTTTTAGTTTTTTTTTTTAAATTCTCATTATTACAGTTTTCTTTAAGTTTTTGAAATTCTCATGTATACCTACCTACTAACATAGTGTAAGGATTACTAACATAAATTGGATCCAAGTTATCTCAAAATAAACAATTTTATTTTTTTATTTTAGTACTTTGAGGGAAGCATAATAACCGTCGTGTCGCTACCCCTGTCACTCGCCCCGATGATGGTCTTCGTAACAGACCGAAACTAGTCAGCAAATCCGACAAAATAAAACATGAGTAAAACCTGGTTTACATAATAAATTAAAGACAGTTTAAAGTAAAATTAGTTTTTTGCATAATCGATTTATTTTCAACGTACCTGATTCTATAATTAATTTATAATCAACTAGAGAATTTTGTATCACTATACTTTCGAAATTGCGGACGTAGCTTTCAGACCGATTAGAATATGACCCATATCAGAATGAAGTTCGAAGATAAAAGGGATAATATATGATTGAATCTGGGTACAGTAAAATGAATCTTTTACCTTATTTCGTTCATGGAGAGTCCATTTTACAACAAGAGTGTTACAGTTGCTGTGTGGCCTACAGTACTTGTCTTAATATCACGTGATGCATAACTTACTACGTTGTTATAGAGTCTATTTTAATATAACAATGTTTCATTTGTTGTGTGGCTTATAGTACATGTTGCCCTAGTATCTGGAATTCAATTATTTCGGTTGGCAAAACGTAATCCTTGATCCATACATGGATTTGAGGGGTTAATCTTATTTGTTTTACAATATTGTGCCAATAAACGGTAAAATATGAAATTTAATTTTATTGTTTGTATAGGCTTGACCGGTATTGATATATTTTAATCCAATTGCGGAGGATTATGTGTTTCGCACGTATCTTGTAATTGTAAATTTGTTTATTACGTCGTATCTTTCAAACGGCTGGATCCTCTTTTCTGCTCAATTAAATGTAGATCAATAGGTAACAGCCAATTTTTTCTTTACATGATGATCCGTTTCGCAGCTAAAGCGTACAAAAACAATAAACATAAATAAACAAACAGTCCAATAAAACAAAAAAAACTGTCCTTCATTTATTAAGATGTTATATCTAAACTGAAATCAATATAAATAAATATATGTACATATTATACATCTCACAAATTGAGCGAGCCCCACGGTAAGTTGTGAACTTGTGTCGTAGAGAACTACCTAACTTAACGATACTATATTATAACAGATACCTATATAGATAAATATTCAAGATCCAAGCCAATCTAAAAAAGATCGCTTCCCATTATGACCTGACTATAATCGAACCCGTCACCACTCGTGTGGCAGGCTGGCGTGTTAACAGCTACGCCATGGAGGACGTCACAAAACTGGACATTTAATTTCAACAAAACTTGAGCAAGATAAATCCCCTGAAGGTCCTACGTCAATCCCGACAATCCCCTATATCCCGGGAACTTAACACCGTGATTTGGGGCCAATCGAAGCCCCGATCGAGATGTGTGGGCGTATTGGCAATGAAACCATATTTAATCCTATCGGGTGGATTTAATTTCATTATGGAATAAGCTTTTAGAGAAATTAACAGATTTAACAACATCCGTTTTTGATGGTTTTTTTCTTAGTTAAAAGGTGGTCTTTGTAATTTTCGGTATCCTTGACAAAGCGAATGTAACATTTTATGATGATCTAGTGAGTAGTTGAATTGATAAGGCGTAATAAACCAACAAACAAGTATACAAACTATTTGTTACATTTAGATATCTTATGATTCAGCTGGATGTTTAATTTCAACAAAACTGGAGAAAGATAACACCCCAGAATGTCCCAAGTCAATCTTGGTAATGTTTTCAATATAAGGAAAATAAGATAAATGATTTGAGGAAATTTTAATTAAGATTTTTTAAGTCGACGCCTGCTGCCATCTCACATCTGGTGGTGATCCTCATTAGTCGAGTAGCGTGTACCTCAATAACTAAACCTTTTTTGTTGGATTGCCAAAAAAAGAGCGAGTTATTATTAAAATCACTCAAGATGTTCCAGAAACCTTTGCCAGGAACCTTAAATCAAGCCTCCCAACTGATCACTAGGATTCCATATAAATACTTTTTGGGCCCAGGTGAAGATTCAGGAGGCAGGAAGACAGTCGATTAGTACCGCATACAGTAACAGAAACATTATAAATCAATGTCATTTGATTTAACGATGTCACATCATCTACAGTGCTCTTGAATACCTCCCACGTACTCTAGAGTTCATATATTCTCACCCCGTTGTCTTTATGATTTGCTCGCATTATTTGCGTAACATTAAAGGGTTGTTACGCACCTTGACGTCCTCGACCCTGTCATTACCGTTTATCGCAGTTTCCGGCCATTAGGCAGCGATCACATTAGGAAAGTGACGAGTCGAGTAAGCTAATCATTTTGAGTTATTTTTCACTATCGTCTAGTTACTGTCACTATTTCTGACGTTCGTTTTTTAGTTTTTGACTTCATAAGTCGATTAATAAACGTACCTAGTTTGATTGACGCATTCCGACGCTTGTTAGAATTATAATATCACTAGCTGTTACCCGCGGCTTCGCCCGCGTAAATTACGCGGGCGAAGCCGCGGGTAACAGCCTATGTCTTTCTCGGTACCATAACCTATGTGAAATAAACAAACAAACAAACTCACTTTCGCATTTATAATATTAGTTGGGATAGTTGGGATTGGGATGGGATTATTTTCCGTAG
This sequence comes from Rhodophaea formosa, assembly GCA_963082605.1. NCBI lineage: Eukaryota > Metazoa > Arthropoda > Insecta > Lepidoptera > Pyralidae > Rhodophaea > Rhodophaea formosa. The sequence continues at coordinate 19,359,766 of OY720219.1, read as the reverse complement.
ATGCACCTTTGAGAGAAGGCGAAGCAAAATACCTACTTGTAGCTTTGTGAGTGGTATTCTTTACGAGTCTTATGACATATAAATCGCAATTATCACATACATATTTTCAAAAAACTTAGTCTACAATATAATCAATGTAATTTTCCTAAACTTGCTCATAATTTTACTAGAATTGAGCAGTACAGTTGAGAAATGCGAACTGGACCTCCACCGAAAGTGTACAGCCGGAAAATACCAAACTCCAGCCAGTAAATAAACCAAAGAAAAAGTTTAAAATGATTTGATGACATTGAATTAACTACTCACTTTGTTACTGTGTACATTTTCCGTTTCAAGTAGGGCCGTGCTCACACACTTTGCCATGCTATGAAAATCCTAATCCTAACTTATATTATAAATGCTAAAATGAGAACGCTATCTCGCCCTACTGAACCGATCATCATAATATTTTGTATACACACAGGTTAGGGTACTGAGAAGGACATAGGCTATATATCACGCGGGCGGAGCCGCGGATAACAGCTAGTATGGCTATAAAACCTCCGCTACTTAGTACAGGTAAAATTCGTTACACAAACAGTTTCTTTTGACCTTGACCTTTGACACACTCGCACTGTTCCTTTTGCTCAGTTACTCGCCTTGTTTGAACTACGCTATAACTGGAGCCAATGGGGCAGAAAGAAGATAATGCGACTTTGCGACTTCAGAGAGCGATTAAAGTATTGTTTCAGGCGACTTTTTATGGCACATGAAAAATATCTCAGAATTTTCATTGTTTTCGCTTAGTACGTCGTAACTTTTTGCCTCTCAAGTCTCTTAAATTTTTATTTCAATTATTTTTATCTTTACCTACGTTTTCATTTTAATAATTAAGATAAAATACTATAAAGACCTGTTTTGACTTAGAGGGGACTTATAAATCAGGTACCTATGAGGAGCATTTCATTTCATAATTTTTCAAAGACATTTTTTTATCCTTCTCGAGTTTTGAATAGGACTTGGGTTAAACTGTTATCTAGTTATTGTAATATTCTTTCTAAACAGTTTTTAACATTTAATTACAGCTTTTTCATTCGAATGAATGCGCTACATGCCATTCAGCAACAAAGAAAATTTTCCTAGCCTTTTATGTTTTTACCACAGTTATAAAGTTTTAATTTTATTCGACCTATTGAAGTTTCAGTCTTGCAAGTTATTGCATAATGAAATGCAAATGCACCAGTTTAAACGAGGAACTGATAGCTGTGGCAAAGTTGAACGCTTGATGCTTTGAGATTTCAAATATAAGAGGTGAGAATCAGCCGCAAATTGGTTTTGAAATTTAATATTTATCTTTAAACTCAAGAATATGGTAAATTTGCAAAGGTAGTATAATGTTGGTTTATACTTACTTAAATAATAATTAGCACTAAGCTCCCTAGCCCACGACTAAGGCCGTAAAGATAACATAATCGTCGGTAGTTCGATGGCTAAGTCGTAACTGACGACTCATTCAGTTATAGAAGATTCTTTACTCTACACGAAATATATCTCTCTATACGTTGTGATACGTCAAAACCCTGTGTGATCCATCCATTTTATAATAAGATATTTAGAGAAAATTTTTACTCTTTGGGTAACTAAAGTTTAGCGAAGATTCTTTATTCAGAAATATATTTCTTAGTTCACTAATAACACCGAATAAAATTATATAAGTATACACATTGGGATACCACACTATCGAAACAGGCGCGACCTTTTAGTAATTCATAATCAAAAAATATTAGGTAGAGTCTGAGGGTATAGTCTGCATGAAAATACTCAAAGCTTATGGGCGTCAGAAAACAGCGTGTATTCAAGGGTAAGGTCCGTATTCTGACCGTGATGTAGTGTCGTAATTTACGTAATATTTATTACGCCGACCGTGCAGGGCAATTTAGTTTTGCCTCCATTTATCAGCTAGTGTCGGACTTCCAGATAAGGCGTTTAGGCCTAGCCAAGAAAATATCATAGGTCATGCCCCAGCTCGAATAAATGGTCTAATAAGTCTTAATAACTCTTCAGCCTTTTTTTCTTATCGAGTCAAAAGGGTATATATATTATTCTTCCCAAGATAGGGAAGAATGGCGTGTCAGTTAGGAGGCCTATACCCAACAGCTCTTTGATAAGGGCTGAAGAAGAAGATATAAAATCCCAATCCCAACTAATATCATATATGCGAAAGTGAGTTTGTTTGTTTGTTACGCTTTCACGCTGAATCTACAGAACCGATCATCATGAAATTTTGCATACACATAGGTTAGGGTACCGAGAAGGACATAGGCTATATATTACGCGGGCGAAGCCGCTGGAACAGCTAGTTTATATTAAGTTTGACCTTTAGCGACTTCGACGGCACGATCGTTAGCCTCCAACTCGTCCTCCACGGTCCACGGTGCAGGAAGTAGGACAACTGGAGTAATTCATTAGATCATCGTCTGAACAGCGCAGTTACACCGATTGTTGCTAAAAAAAAACAAAAGGACCTCCACCTAACCCGGTTATCTCGGCACATTATAACACCAGCCCTAATTCTGTTTGTCAACTTCCAGACTGACCAATTCAATTCAATCGTTTATTGCTTCCTTAATGTAAATATACAGGTCTTATCTTACACAATATGTACAGAGTAGTAATTAAGACCAGGGAAGACTCTGTTGGTTGTGGTGGTGGCAGTTTTCCTAAAGGTGGATAAATATTAGGTGTGTACAGATGACTTAGAGGGGCCCCTAATATGACGTTCAGCGTCAAATTGTAGGCAACGCTCGTGTCGATGGAGCTCTCTCCATGTTGCTGCCATTGTGGTACGACACCATTTTCATTTTTTTCTTCATTTGTTTTGAATGGTGATGTTACTTCTTCTTCTTTCTTTACTTTTCCTTCTTTAATTTTTATAAATTTGTCGTCTTGCAGTAAGTGTCCTACCATTAACATATTACTTCTATTTTCAAAGGTTGTTAAGATACATCTAAAATAAAATGTCGAGCTCCGTGGCGCAGCGGTCAACACGCTAGCCTGCGACACGGGGGTCCCGGGTTCGATCCCCGGTCAGGTCAAGATGGAAAAAGATCTTATTCATATTGACCTGGGTCTTGGATGTTTATCTATATAAGTATATATTATAAAATATAGTATCGTTGAGTTAGTATCCTACGACACAAGTTAACAACTTACTGTGGGCTAGCTCAATTTGTGTGATATGTCCCTATATATTTATTTATCTTAAACTACGATGTACAGGTACGATGTACAAGTTAGCATTTCGTAATTTTATCCTTCAAGGTAATTTAACATTGCCTACATCTAATGTTAGTCTTACACTTGCTTCAATTAGTGATCAACCTTTATTTACAAAACTTACCTATACGCGAAAAAAAAAATCTATGTCATTAAACTTATGTTTTCAATCATAATTTGTTTGTTAGTTCTCGATCATGCTAAAATGGTTGGGTTTAGAAAAATAAAATATATATTTTGATATGATATGATAGACTAGCTGTTACCCGCGGCTTTCCCCGCGTTATATATAGCCTATGTCCTTCTCAGTACCCTAACCTATATGTACGCCAATTTTCATGATGATCGGTTCAGTAGATACAACGTGAAAGCGTAACAAAAACAAACAAACTCACTTTCGCATTTATAATATCAGTTACGATTGGGATAGTTTGTAACTTGGATAAAATGGCGTGGGCAAAGTTGTGAGCATACAAAATATTTGATGTTAATATTTTTTTTCAGTTTTATGGCACAATGGACTATTTTAAGTTCTCACATGAAATGTGTCTTCCTAAAACAACAACAACCTACGCCATTCTATATTTGTTATTTTTAACCGACTGATGGTAGCCCAACCAGAAGGAGGGAAATGTTCTTCGCGCTTCTTATAGCCTAAACTGCTTGACCTATTTCGAAGTGTGAGGTGTCATTAGATTTCTATTCTCTCCCGGAGTGTCATAAGCTATGTGAAGTCAGTATAAAAACAATTTGTTGGACGTAAACTGTCAAGAAACGCAGTCAGTTTATTTTTGAAATATTAATTTTTGAAATAACTCTCCTTGTTACAGAATTTCAATGTACCTACGTAAAAATGTGCGAATCATATATGTCAACTCCACTCTCAATTTGCGACATAGCATCTAAATATTCCAGTATTCATACATTTCCCTAGCATTCAGTTTTATTCGTGCCGAGTCCCGCAGGTGGGGTGGAAAAGTTACGTACGAAATGCCATTACGAGAACTGCGGCCACGAGGGTAAGAGAAAACCTTTTTACATTGGACGAGTTTCGCTGAATTAATGTAGTTTTTATTAACACACATCAAATTCAAGGATTTTTTATTTAATTCTTATGTAAACAAGTGTTTGAAATCTTGAGTTTGATGTGTCGTTATCACAACAAAACATAATCAATTACTATCGCCATGCTCTAATATAATCGTTATTATCTGGGCGTATTCCCGGTTGTATCCTTTGGGATGTGTGTGTGACATCGGAACAGAAAGACGTGTTTATTTTGCTCTTGAAGACTTTTTATAAAACGAGCGGTAAAAGTGAGAATTTCTCTGATATTTCAACAACTATCGATAGAAAGTGCAAAGTGATACTAATCTTTTAAAAATATACAGTGGGAACTATTGAAATCTACGAGATATTCAACAATTCTGCCGTCCTTATGAAAAACGCATTAACATGGTTTTTGGTGCAAAATGAGTTACATATATATCTGACATCAGGAGAACAAGATCTACAACTTTCCCTAAGTAACCATTAGTGAAAAATAGAGGGAAAACAGTTTTTCAGATAATATAAACGCATTATCTAGGACGTCATTCATAATTTTACATATGTAGAGCGCATCATGTTAAGTTAATGCGAATGTTACATTTCTATTTAAAAATTTACTATTCATAAACGCATTAGGTTAGAGTTAGTGCGCTTTTTGCTAGTGATCATATAATTTGTTATTTCAATATGCTTAAGTTAAGAGCAACAACTTGACATAATGCTTGTATCGGTCGGTTGTAATTGTGCCCTCTTTGCTTGTATAGGAGCTACACTAAAAAAAATTTTTTTTAAAGATTTTTTTCTACCACTTTTTTGGCATGACTAATATACCAAATTACAGCTTTCGGGTACTTATAGTCTCTGAGTAAAACCGCGGGCGGATAGACAGACAGACAGACATAGCGAAACTATAAGGGTTGTTTACTACGGAACCCTACAAAGGCATATTATTTTATAAATGATAACTTAAATGACAAAAACATGCGGTAGAATTTTATTAATTGTAATTAATGTAATATCATTAAAAATAAATAAATAATTGTAAAATATTGTTATCGGAGCCCTTCAGGCACGTAGGGACCAAGTCTGGATTGAGTTTCTTTCGGCGTATTCTTCTCACCAGTAGTCATTCCGAAACGCTAGTAGCTTTTCGATATTGCATATCAAAAATTAAAAATAATAAAACAGAATAGTATTAGTTCAAAAAGAGATATGATTATCCAATTTTGAATAAAAATCTTAGACTTTGACTTGACTTCGTTAATTTTCACCATCTTGCCGAGACACCAAAATATTATTAGGATTAACTCAAAAACTACAGGTTGAAAAAATCACAGACGCAGATTCATTCTTAATTCACAGGTACTGATTTAAAAAATTCTTTCAACAATGTAAAGTTATATTATCAGCGAGTAACATATTTTCAGAAAAAATGGTTCCATCCGAATTTTAGCATTATGTAACCCAAGGTTTAGAAAAATTTGATATAGTCCTCATTTTATTAGAGCGCTGCGAAAACAGTATCTTTCATCTTAGCGTATTCACGGACATATCCTTACCTGAACCCCGGGGTCCAGAGGTCGGCCCATGGCCTAGACAGATTTTGATAAATTATGTTTCTGTTATCTAATACTGTTCTTGGTTACATCCCCACATGATGTTTATCTATATAAGTATATATTATAAAATATAGTATCGTTGAGTTAGTATCCTGCGACACAAGTTCACAACTTACTGTGGGGCTAGCTCAATTTGTGTGATATGTCCCTATATATTTATTTATTTAAAAAAAATAAAAAAAATAAATAACAAATAAGAATAAGATTTTGTTCACAAATGGTGATTATATGGAAAAGTCTGATTTCCATACCTATTTCTTAGAAATATATTATTGATAATAGAATACCTTCGATTACTTATTTTATTTCCCTGACCTATTTTTCATAACATAAATGCATTAAAATAATAACCTAATGCAATTATATTTAGTAGATATTATTAAATGGAGTATAAACGTACTTAAAATAACTGCATTATATCGATTTACTTAATATTAGGGCATTAACTAAGCTTTTTAATGCGCTTATGACAAGTCAACATAAATGACAGTATTAAACGTTGCTAATCATAACTACCTTTTTCAATTTATATACTATATTAAGATATATTATAATTATTGTATGGTATATATATATTGCAGACATTTTTTTCTATTTATTAATGTAAACTTTATGTTTCTACTCCAATTAATTTCAGAGATATAGGCAAAAGAAAAATAAAAACTTTAACCGCGTTTTTCTTGGAATGTGTCAAAACGTAGTTAATGCGCTTATAATATTGACGGCAGAATTTCTGTTCAAAAATTACGTTTGAAGTGACTCAACATCGTAAAAGTGCATCTGTGTGTGTGTGATCTGCTTTGTCAAGCAAGATAACAGATGATTCATCAGCTGATTTCAGTTAAAGCTATGCAATATTACAACATTTTTGCTTGACCAGTCATCAACGTGCTAGCACAGCGGTTTGCGAATGCGATTTTTATGCACCAGACAGAACAACACATCTATTCGGCCCAGGTTCGAATCTCATGTAGACCAAAGATTATCTACTTTTTTTTTTTTTTTATGTTTAAAATTTTTTATTTGTCACTCAAATCCTCAATTAAAAATGGAGTCGGAAAATATTACTGTCAGAAGAAAAAACATTTTTTTAAGGAAATCATGCGATTCACTTCAAAACTATGACTTATCATCATCATTGGATTCAGACACGGCAAAAAGCCTACCCGACTTATCTGCACGCGACATGGGTGAATACGAAGAACTGAAAAATAAAGTTATAGACCTGGAAATAAAACTAAAAAGCGCCCATGACGAAATTGATAAACTAACTTTAGAAAATGCAAAGATAAATAAACAATTATCCAACCGCGACTTAAGGATTAAGGAACTACTTCACATCTGCTCATCAAGCTCGAGAAAAGACGACAAAAGAGACTCTATTAGAAAAAAAGCCTTAAGTGCCATCAAAAGAAAAATAAATTTCGGTGATCAAGAAAATTACGATACACCAACACGTAACCAATCACTAGACGAAATCTTAACAACGTTTACTTCCAAAACTCAAGATTCTATGCCAGATAAAAGTGAAGCAGAAATAACACAAAAAAGCAAAATTGCTAACACAAAAATGGCAGGCGACCTTAAACATCTGAACAACAAAAAAAATATATTTATCTTCGGCGGCCAAACTTGTTCTGGACTAGGACTAGCTCTCTACGACTCCCGAAGTAATACACAATACGAAAAATATACAGTTAGCTGTTTCACGAAACCAGAAGCCTCTGCAAAGGAAATACTACGTGGCTGCACTAACTTATTATTAAAAAATGACGATAAACTTATATTAAGTGTAGGAGAAAATGACCTAAACCCTATCAGTTTGACATCTGAATTATATAATGTGTTAGAAACATTCAAAAATAATAATATAATAGTATTAAGCGTTACATGTAATTATTATCTTAATGAAAAAAAGTTGAACGAACAATTGAAACTGCTATGTAGTCAGTATCAAAATTGTAATTTTATCGATATTAATAACAAGAATCAAGATAATTATCGAGGGAACTTATGCCATAAAATCAACTTAGCAATTGATTATTTCGACTACAAACAAAAATATTTAACTTTTACCAACCAACAAATGCGACCTACTCAAAGGTCTAGAGTACAAAGTGACCCTGAATCTAACAAGCCAAAAAAAGGCACCATACCATTTTATTTTAAAAAGCAAATACCTAAAAATACTCAAGAAATGTTACCACATATTCCAAACTATACTTCACCTATTAATGATGCTATAAGAGGAACGATACCCTATTATTTCAAAATAATTAATAAAAAGACAAATTCTCTAGAAAAGCCATGTAATAACATTACACAGTCACAGCCAAATCCTAGCCTTTTTCGTTCCTAACATAAAAAAATATTTAAATCATAGCTTATCGTCTAAAACTTTACTTTTTCACCAAAACATAGCAGGTTTGATAAATAAACAAGAAATGTTAGAGTTATGTATAGATGAATTCGCCGAAAAACAACCCTCAATATTATGCTTTACGGAAACATTTATACTATCTGGAGACGAATCGAACGTCAGCCTAAAAAATTACAAAATGTTGTCTTATTACTCTAGATCAAATATAAAACGAGGCGGTGTATGTATTTTAGTGCATAATTCTATAAAGGATGCTAAGCCGATCTCACTATGTACTGAGATGTCTGTCTGTTGATAATTCGTTTGAATGCTGTGGTGTGGACATCACTACGCTAAATTGCATTATTATATGCGTATACCGGACACCAAATTCAAATCCCAGAATTCTATTAGACAAACTTCAATTGCTATTGCATAAATTAAAATGGAAAAATAAGAATATTATTATAACTGGCGATACAAATATCAATACGCTAAAAAATGACCCTATAAGTAACGAGTATAAAGAAATCCTAATAAATTATAATTTAAAAATGCATATAAATGTTCCAACACGCCAAAAGTCATGTATTGACCATATCAACAGTAATATACAAGACGCAGAGGGAGCAATTCACTATTTCTACCTATCAGACCATGAGACTGGTCAATCCCTGTGCACAAGTGTAGTAAAAAAAAATACAGGACCTGAAACGCATTTCTATACATTTAAAAGGGACTATAATACTGACAATATTAAAAAATTCAAGGACATATTAAGAACTTTGACATGGAATGACGTAATTAATGAAATTGACGTAAATTCAGCTTTTAATATATTCCACGAAACTTTTATGCTCTACTATAATTTGTGTTTTCCTGAGTATAAAATCAAAGTTAATTTAAGAGAAACTAGCCCAAAATGGCTAACAAAGGGTTTAAAAAAGTCAGCGGTAATAAAGCGTAAGCTTCGGTTTAAATATTATAAAAATAGAACTAAACAAAATAAAACTAATTATGTTAAATATGATAAAATATTTAAAAAATGCATTACTTGCGCCAAAGCAAATACTAATAGACATTTTATTGAAAAATCCAAACAAAAAGGAAGAGCAACATGGCAGATAATTAAGAATAAATCGGAGTCTACAAAAAATGTGCAAAAAACTATAGGACCTATTCAACTAAATGATAAAGAAATAACATCTCCCAAGAAGATTGCGGAAGCTTTCAATGACTTTTTTATCCCTACTGCAACCACAAATACACATAATAAAACTCCTGATTATAATCTAATTAATTCAGTTACAGACACCTTATTTCTGTCGCCGGCATCAAGTGATGAAGTTCTATCTGCAATCAAATCATTAAATAACACAAATGCAGTAGGTTACGATAACATTTCAACATATATAATAAAGCAATGTGGCAAAGAATTAATGGACATTTTGTGTCACCTCATTAATCAGTCCTTAAGTGAAGGAGTATTCCCTGACAAATTAAAGTATTCTATACTAAAACCCCTGTATAAAAAGGGTAAAGAAAATGATATAAGTAACTATAGGCCAATAGCACTAATACCGGTACTATCAAAAATATATGAGAAAATTATGTATACACGTCTATTTGGCTTTTTACACAAATTTAATATTATTAAAGAGGAACAAAATGGGTTCCAAAAAAACAAATCAACGACACTAGCTGCGTTCCGACTTGTTCATAATATCACGGAAAACCTCGACAAAAACAAACGTGTCTCAGCAATTTTCTTTGACATGAGCAGGGCATTCGATTTTGTTGACCATAGAGTTTTGTTGAACAAATGTGAGCGATATGGTATTCGAGGAAAGGCCCTAGAATGGATCGACAGTTATCTGAAAAATCGCTTGCAATGTGTAGAAATATCAAATATAACAGATGACCGAATACTTGCTCCAAATCGTTCTACATACAAACATAATAACTACGGTGTACCACAAGGGAGTGTATTAGGGCCACTCCTTTTTCTCATATACATAAATGATATTCCCGCTATAACTAAGCATCCATGTACGCTATTTGCAGACGATATATCAGTAGTTGTAAGTGACGATCGTAAAAGTGATAATTATGACATGTTATTAACCGAAACTATTGACTTATTCACACAATGGCTAAATAAAAACAATTTGACAGTAAATATTACGAAAACTAAAATAGTACAATTTTCTAATTATAATACAGTTTTTCCTAAACTAAATATTTTTCATAAAAATGACAAAGTAGAAGATACTGATGAAGTAAAATTCTTAGGTGTAACATTAGACAATAACTGTAACTGGAAGGCACACGTCAACAATTTATGTAAAAAGATAAATAAGTTTGTTTATGCCATACGCAAATTACGTGACACAGCAGGTGTCAAGACGGCCTTAACTGCGTATCATGGTTATGTTGTTTCTCTCTTACGATATGGAGTCTTGTTATGGGGGAACTCAACATTAATAAATAAAGTATTTATCATACAAAAAAAATGTATTCGTGCTTTAAGTAAGGCCTATTTTTTAGACTCATGTAAGCCATTGTTTAAAAAACTAAAGCTTCTTACACTGCCATCTCTATATATCTTGGAGGCAGGATTATTTGTAAAAAAACATCCTAAACTATTTAAAAAAGCAAACGAGAACAAAAAGTATTTATCTAGAGATCCAACGAAACTATATCTACCAACTTCACGTACAACATTATACCAAAAGAATTGCTTTGTAATGGTGATTAAATTATTTAATAATATCCCAAGATCGATACGTGAACTACCATTTAATCATTTTAAACGACAGTTACATAAATGGCTGCTTGACAAATGTTTTTACACGACTCATGAATTTCTAACACAATAAATTATATTTAGTGACATTTCAATTTATTAATATTAATCTGAGATAGCTAAATAAAATAAATATTATGAATATATAGGTGACTGACCGCAATAAAAATAAAAATTGTTATTTTATGATAGTTAAGTAAGTAATTAAGTGTATAAGATATTGAATGTAATAATAATAATAATATTTATGTAATCTCTAACTAAAAATAAGATGACAACGTCCTATGTATTTGCATGCTGTTAAAAACAGCAAAATAGGCTTGAACTAACTAATTATGTAAACATTATACTACTGACCCTATTTAAGCAAATAAATTATTTTGATTTTTTTGATTTTTGATTTTTGGTGCATTAGAGCCCGGAATACACCAACAAAAGTACCTTGTCTAAACCTATGTGTATTTGGAAAAGTTTTTTTAAATTTCAATATGCCATAAAAACTGCCATAATAAAATAAATAAATAAATATATACGGACAAATCACACAGATTGAGCTAGCCCCAAAGTAAGTTCGAGACTTGTGTTATGGGATACTAACTCAACGATACTATATTTTATAATATATACTTATATAGATAAACATCCAAGACCCAGGTCAATCTGAAAAAGATCATTTTCCATCTTATTGATGAAAAGTGATGAATTATTACTGACTAGAAGATGGTCAGAAAAGCATAATCAAAAAGGTTTGTGTATAATAATGGTTGAAATCATTGCTTGACTTATTTGATGAACTTAACCATTGTAAAGTTTATAAAAAACTAGTAGTAGCGAGAAAAAATGTGGGCGTGGTCTAAGTGAGTTTGAGATAACAGATGCAATCGACATTGCATATGTTATTTCAAACTCACTGGAATATTTAGATAACCTTTATAGAAGCTAGTAAATAAGACACAGTGACATGCAAAGGTTGTTAGTTGATAAGTACCTATGAAATTATGCATAAGTCTCAAAAATAATTGCGCATTCAGCTCTTCGATCGCGTATAAAGAAACATTCAGCAAGCTTACGACGAGAGAGAAACGAGTTCCTTTACTAGTGTCTATTCAGCGCTTTTTAGTATGTAAATTGTTCTTTTTTTCGTTAGTTATATTCCATGAATTAACATCATCACTAGCATCGACGACCAACGTTTCTGATTCGTGTTTTCCATTTGAATGGTCATGTTGCCTACATTACCTGATTCTCAACTTTGCCTGGCCAACGAGTCGTACTGCTAACATGGGTACATATAACCCTCTTTGGATATTTCTATCTCGAACAAGGTATTTGCATCTTTTCTCAGAAGACTGATCTGAAGGAAAAAGAAGATGCACATCTTTACATATACATTATAGAATTGTTAATTTTTACAATCGAGTACGACAGATTGCATGTAAGTTGAATCCATGCTTGTTTGATAAAATGTACACGGTTCGGCATGTCGTCGCAGCGCGCAGTGTTACTTCACGATTGGCCGGTGTCCACGGTAGACCAGCGTCGGGGTGTTGTAAAATGCCTTGACTTATGCCAAAGACAATTATTGTCTTTGAATTGGGAGTTGAGGAGGAGTTGAGTTGAGGAGACTTGCTGAGTGGGCGTCGGAATAGCATTACGTTGAAGTTTATATGTACCTACAGTCCGAATCAAACTTTATGGCTGCTCGGATATTAGCTGCGAGCTGCGCAGTACCCGCCCCGCCTCCCCGCGCGCACCCCGCTGAACCTAATATTGTGTACTGCGCATCGACTCGCGCGATGTGCCGAGCCACAATAAAGTTTGATTCGGTGTAAACTAAATTATTTTCTTTATTTAATAAATAAGGTAAAATAGCATTGTGAATGCAAAATAAATCCCATATAAACTATTGTATGGCTTCCTACACATTAGTTGATTTTCAAATTCATTGCAAAATGAGTTGAAATCAAATACCGCACTTGTAAAAGTGGGGTAGTTGTGTTGGGTGACGCAAGCCTAGATGCGTGTAAGAGGAATGTGATATGGTGGAGAAGTTCGGCGCCGGGGCTTGAAGCGCGGTGGCGTAATTGGCAACGCATAGATCGTACTGAGATCTAGATGCAGGTTCAAGTCGCGCCCGCGTGGAATTTTTTCACCATTTCTTATTTTCTTTATTTAATAAAAAAATTCATTTTTCATTTCGAGCCATTAACTGTCCCACTGCTGGGCAAAGGCCTCCCTCCATTTTTTCCATTCGGTCCGATCTAGGGATAGATTTCTCCAGTTGTCGTGCAGCTTGTCGATTTCATCTCGCCATCGCATTCTTGGCTTACCTGGTCTTCTTTTAGATGTTGGAACCCAACAGGTGGTGGCCTTTGCCCAGGAGTAGTTTGGCTGACGTTGTACGTGTCCAGCCCAGTCCCACTTCAGCCGTGCTGCCTTTAGAGCTACATCAGTGATTTTTGTTCGAGAACGCAGTTCGGTGTTACGGACTTTATCAATTAACTTGACACCCAGGATGCTGCGCTCCATCGCACGCTGGCAATCCCTGAGCTTGGACTTTTGAAGTTTAGTTAAGGACCAAGTTTGTGCGCCATACGTCAATATAGGAAGGATGCAGGTGTCCATTAATAAATAAATTATATAAACATTTTTTCTTTTCTTTATTTGTACCTCAACTGAACTGACATAGGAAAAGAAGATATAAGTACAGCTATAGATGTTAGAAGTGTACTTAAATTGGTCTCCGAATTGAATTCCTGAGTTATTTCGCTCGACGTCCTGAACTTACAAATTAAATTACTTACTTCTTTTCAGTCGTATTTTAAACGGAGACGGGGAACTTGTAAGTAGTTACGTTCTTTGAATAAAGGTTTTAAGAGATTCTGCTACTTGTTAGAAAGTGTTTATAGACTTTATTTTCGTTTGATTAAATAATTATCTGAGCTTAAAATCCTTCTCTACGAGTTTTATTATCGAGAATTATCGCTATATCACTTCTATTAAAGGTAAATTTTATTGTAGTGTGTTGTGTAATACTGTTGTAGCGCTCCCATCTTACAAATTTTGGATGTTCGATTGTTCTGTTTTGTTATGATGTATTTTTCTAAATTACCATGGTATCCACGGAAGACTAGCGTCGTGGCCCACACCACGACATATGCATAGTGAAGATCATTTTGGTACAAAATTGTTGTGTGCATATCAATAATTATGTATTATTTTTTCCTTTTGTGCCAAATAAACATTTTTCTTTCCTTCTTCTTTCTTGTATCTACATTAAAAACCGTTTACTGCGCGTTTTATTATCGTTATAACATATCTAAATACAGTAAGTAATGGCATTTCACTTAAATTAGGCTAAATAATATATTACTAAATTGACATTATTCTAGTTGGTCATTTTGAAATTCTTGGCCAAAGTAGTGTGTAATAATGGGAAAAAGGCACATAGTATTTACCCTGACCACCCTAGAAAAGTAGTAAAATCATCGTAATTAAAGGAAGTAACATCTACATCTATGTTTTTTATTTTTCTGTTTATTTGAAATATTGAATGTGATTTTGAGATTTAACTAGGTATAGCTAGGGGTTTCAGTATTAATATGTTTATACATTTTTGTTATATTTTGTAATGATGTTGACAACCGTTTTATTTTGTTTTACATAACAAATCAAAACAATAATAAAAACTCCATTTTGAAATATAAGGCCTCTAGAGTTCAAGTGGCTGGAAACTACCCATCGATGAAAGCACTTTGTCATCATCCATCACAAATCACTTACAACACTCAATGCACGAGCGATGGATCTGTTTAATAAACACAAAATTACTTTACGTAGTATTCAGGCTTTTCAAGCTTTCGAAGGGCGACTAGAGGAATTCTATTTAGTATTTTTCGAACACTCATTTACTTTTAAATCTATACAGAGCTTTGGAATGCTTTACCTGAAGAAATCGGGAACGCTCGAACTCTTCTAGCCTTTAAGAGTGCATTACGCGCTCATTTTCTCCGCGAACTATCAAATAGAATATAAATTTATATGTATATATGAATATTTGTGTATTCCTAAATTGTATGCTTATATTATGAATAATATTTTTAATACTTTAATATAGTATATTTCATGCTTCTTTATTTTGCACCGACTTCCAAAATATTCTTTTGTCTGCACCACCTGTAGGTTGACTGGTAGATAAAGTCACTGGCTTTAAGGCTTTAAGAGTTTTACGATTGTGTAATAAAGTTAAATAAATAAATAAAAGATTTGTTTTCGATACATCATGAGCAGAATTAAAGATAAATAAATTATCACACTCTGAGACACTAAGCTTATAACAAAAGTAAAGAGTGTTTTTTTTATTATCAGTTAATTCATTAATTTAAATATTCACAGGAAGTGTTCTTTTAATGAAACTAAAAAACTATCGTTTTGGAGCTTACATCAAAAAATGAAACACACTTTTCTGTAAATTTCTCCTAGTCTGTCACATTAACGGGTAAGTTATTTAAGATGCCTTTTATTTAAATGTTGTATTCACTTGTAATTGGGTTGCATGCTTGACTCAAAATTTGTAGTGTATTATTTTTAAATGTACTTAATCATGTAACCTGTTCGTGTACCTAATAAATAAAAATAAAATGAAAGTAACTTTCGGGGCTTCCATACAAATTGACTAAAAAACTTTTTTTTTCAAATTCACTACACAATTGCAAGAACGGATAAAAGTCTGAGTGTCGTTGAGTTAGCATCTTTCTACAAAAGTTCACAACTTACTGGGGCTAGCTCAATTTGTTGTGATTTTGCTTACATATAGAAAAAAGTCGTTGCGTAGTCATCCGGATTTTCTCAACAATTAGAGCTATCAGGCTACATTTAGACACGCAGATCGGATGTCACTAAAAGCACTTTGTTATTGGCTTTCTGTAATGTCCATCTATCGCTTCAATGTTCTGACATACTTGTATGATGTCATTACCTACGGTTATATTACGCTATTCGCTCTATTTTTGCTCGAAATATCTTTATATTAAAGCGATTTTGTACACTATATTTGTTCAGATAACATTTAATATTTATATGATAACACAATCGCGGGTCCATTTTGAGTGAGCTACCTGAGGCAGAGGCGAAGGGTTCATTGAGTATACCGCAAACAAACATGCTTAAAACTACCACATATATATGTTACAATTGTAGCTATTTTATATATATCTATAGGCAGTGATGTGTTTTTCCGACAATCTGATCTTACATGTGATTGTTAACGATAAGCGAACCAAGGTTCACATATTGAACGTTATCTATATACGAGTATATCTATATATCTCTTGATCATATGAAAACTGCACCATGACAGTTAAGGTATTAGATGAGAGAGATTTATTCAAATTTACTGCTCAGGTAAGATGTGGAAAAGAAGAGTGATAGGAGTCAGACATGTGAAAAAATATATTAATAAGTAATAAGTACCTACCTCTCTGACTATTCATTGTATTGTTATTAAACTGCACAAGATCACAACGTTAAGAAATTCTGCTTTTCCCGACAACATGATCTAACAGGGACCACATTTTACGATACATGGATAGCGTTTCACTAAAAGCACTCTATTATTGTCTGTTCCTCCGTCGCTACAACGTCCTGACATACGATGTGATTTCATACGGTCGTAAACGGGAATACGGGCGTTATTCTAGTACCTAGTTCTAGTAAGAGTACTTTCTAGAAACATGATCTCTATAGGAACGCGTCTGAAAGTATCTATTAATTTATCTGTAGTTCTGTACTTATATTATGAAGCGGAAATATTCAATTGTGTGTTTTATGTAATAGATCAATTCAAATATCATTATTGAAAATTCTACTAACAGATGCATTTTTATAATTGGATTTATGTAGAAAATACAAATTATTATAGAACTAAGATATTTCCAGAACAGCTCAATCTCTGATAAAAAGTTTCAAATTAACTGAAACTGAAAAAATTGTAAAAACTTTTTTTCACAAAAATTTTACGTGGACATAAGATGTATTAACAATACACTATTATTTTGTTGGTGTTTAAAAATATCTTATTATAAGATTTTTAATGATGATTATGGAATTATCGAGTAAATATTTTTACAGAAATTTTATTCTAGTTTCAAATTAAAAGCATTAATGTATCGTACGTAACATGTAAGTATTGTAAGTTTGTACGTGTGTGTAGTCGACAAGACTTAGATATCGCCTTCAAGCATCAGATCGAAAGCTCCAAGAAACTTTCCACCTATCGCTTTACCGATGTTTTCCATTAAAGTTTTCTCAAACTTATAAAGTAAGTTATATGGAATTCTATTTTGTAGGATACATTTTGTATACATATATTGTGCTGAAAATAAACACGTTTAGAACTTTTAATTTATGTTATGGTTTCTTTAACAAATATGATAACATATTCAAATGTGACAAAGAAAAATACTTTTAAAATTAACTTCACTAAAAACCCACATGGGTTTGTTCGTTTGGCATGGTGTTTTTGATGTTATTATGTTTCTCATCCTATTAATATTATTAAAATGAAATTTGGTCTATTTCTATGTTTCAATGTTTGTAACTCAATATCGCAAAATAACACAATGACAATTTTATTGTGAAGTAATTCAATGACAGAGCTATTTAGCATATGCAGTGTCAAGAAGTCTAAGTTGTCGGTATCAAACCTACTGGCATCCCGATGTGCATGTGTACGCATAATCTCAGCTCAACCATAAATTTTAATTTGAGTTTGTGGTGGGAAGTCAAGCGGTGCAGTTGGGGTTCGCCTTAGACGATTTTGCAAATTGATTTTAGTGGATATGAAATTGGTGTAGTTTGGTGTTATAAATGCTCGTGCTCATAAACAATTTGTGAAATAATTAAAGTAGACTGTTACATGGACTCGTATACATTTGTCATCAGAAGCTCCCACGAGGCATCAAAGAACATACGCCATCTTTGATGCTACTTGTTAAAACTTTACCGTACAACACCGATATTTGGTATCTCAATTTACTGGTCATTGGCAGAATCACTGAAATCTCGGCGGAAGCCATATTATAAAACAGAAGAAGATGAAGAAACTGTAATTTGTAAAATTTGATAACAGATAGACACAGAATAGGTGACACAAAAAAAAAATTGAAAATTATGATAATATAAGCTTTGGTTACGGAACCATGTGTCACGGAGTTATGGCCTTGGTCATATTTCTCTGATATAGTGCTTGTGACTTGATTTCTGTGTCGGCTAGATGCATGACTGCCATAAGTTATGACTCTATTACATGAGTCCAGTTAGCAGCACACTATTTATCAGATCTTTGCGAGAAACGGCAGTTCCAGACCTCTAACATATGGAGAAAAAATAATATATTTTCGCTCTTTCACTAAAATTATAGGCAATTTTGTGACTTAGTTAACAAGTACTTGAATTTAGTGTCGTGAAGATGCAAAACGGCAATAACTAGTGACTCTACTATATGATACCAGTGATCAACACTCCGTGAATAAAATATTTTTCTATTTCTGCCTTTCTTTTTATTTTCATGGTATTTTCAGTAGTTTTCTGAAGTGTGATGATGCATCGAAGCTTACATAGTTAATTTAAACTATTCATGTTTTATTGTGTTTGTGAATAACGGCAGTGACAAGGTTCCCAACCCAACGATAGGCACCTGACATGAGCAACTGCGAGTGATTGCACAGCGAGGACCAACATCCATACGTGCCTAGACAACTATTGTGTGAGCTAGATGTATCACTGCAATATCTCATGTCTCTATTACGTGACTATGGTTATCTGCACGCCATTTATGAATGGTTGTGAGAAATGGCAGTTTTAATTTGCTGAAAACTGTTGCATTGAAATATAAGGTCTCTAACTAATACGATAATAATAAGTGATGAGTTAGTTATAAGATATAGGTATTAACAAAGAGTAAAAGGAGATAACGCAAGACCGGACTTAATGGAAAAAGTGGAGAGAAGCTTTTGCCTGCCCAGCAGTGGGATACATGATGGCTCGTAATATTAAATAAATAACTAATAAATTTTTCATTGAAATATTACTTATGGATTGATTTCAGTGTTGTGCAGAAATTGACGGCAATAATTCGTGACTGTGTTACGTGATTCCGGTTACCTGCACGCCGTTTATCATATGGTTGTGAGAAACGGCAGTTTAAGTTTGCTCAAAACTGTTGCATTGAAATATAAGATTTTTCATTTTTCTTTGAAATATTACTTTTTTGCAGATTTCAGTGTTGTGTACAAGTATGACGGCAATAACTCGTGAATGTGTAACACGATTCCGATTACCAGTAAACCGTTTATCAAATGTTCGTGAGTAACGGCAGTTTCAGACTTCTATCATATGGAAAATACAGATAAATTTAAATATTATCTTCCTAACTAATATTATAAGGTCCCAAAATTTCGAGCCGTACCCGCAACGTGGTTAGAACTTCTTTTGTCGGGAGTCTCCAAAAATATCGTTACATATTCTTTCTATGGATTGGATCACATATGTCCGTACCCGTCAGCTTCAGTGTCCAGGCCGACACCCTGACGTGCGCAAGTGTTCCAGGCCGATGCCATGACTTGCTCGAGTTTATTGGTCATCATCATCAGGTCTTCCTAGTCTCGACTGCAGGACCATGACCTTCTCTGTATTACCAGAGCATTCATTTATGTTCGAAGCTTTGTTAAGCTTCTTTTTCCTAAGTCGCCTTCTACGACATCCATGGAAAGACTTGGAGTGGTCCTATTCTACTCTGCCGGGAACCACACGGCATATTTTACGGCATTTCGTCAAACTCTTTTCAATAAGTTTCCGAGCTGATGAGCTATGAGACATAATATAACAGTCACAGAGATGCCATTAAAATATGCAGAAGATACCTAAAGCCCACGACAGCTCGGAATCGCAAATGAGGTGAAGTTCAACACAAGCCGCAGAGAACAACAAAGTTTCTCATTAATATATTCCAACTTCAATCGCTTTTGGCATAGAGAACGTCAAAGTTCAAAATGAAATACAAAAATGTATATAGGTACTTTAATTCTTGTTCGGTTATTTCTTGCAATTGTAATATTAGTTTGCTTCATTTAACTAAACATCGTTTTTTTTTCATTATATTTTTTATACTCGTATAAAAATTGAGCTTTTTTATCAAGTTACCTTTAAAGAGTTAACTTGTTACAAACAAAAAAAAAACAAAATAAGACGGGATTTAAGAAATAAATGTATTCATTTACCATAGCATTCGTTTCACGAGTACTTTCAAGAGTGCAATCAACAAAATGCAGTGGACTTGTCGCAAGGACAGTTGTACTGCTAATGTAAGATCTAGTAAAATGTATATTCCCTGCACGTATATTCTATGTATAAGTCTTGAAGGAATGGCAAATAAAGAATTTATGTGAATATACTAGAGGGAGGCCTAGTGGGCGTATATGCTTACGCACGTTAAGGAACCCCAGGCGACGTCCCCACTTGGATGCCGCACGCTAGTGACATAAAATATCTCCGTGACCGTTTTTTGTCACGTAGTTCGATCATGTTTTACATAAACTTATCCCGAATGGATGTCTAAAAAATCTTAAAAAAATGTATATATGAGTATTCCCAAGGGATGCCATAAAAAATAATACAAAAGAATACTTTACTTTCCAGCAAATGTTTTCATAATCATCATTAGAGACGTATGAAGTCAACTGCTGGACACAGGCATCCACCATCATACAAAGGGTTGTATCATTCTCGCCACTCATGGTAAACGGGTTGGTGAGCGCAATTCGTTTGGCTTATAACGGTTCCAATGATAGACAGAAATCCATCGAAACCATGTACAATGTTTATTTCTTCATCAGGTCTTTGTTAGTCTACGACCCTCTATATACTACCAGAGCCTTATATTAGCCAGAGCAGTTAGAGGATTTGGCCTACACTCTCCACGCTGGCCAGACGGGTTGGACAGGTCTCTTTCATGTTTATAAGCTTTGTTCAGCTTGTGTTTCCTAAGTCGCCTTCTACGACACCCACGGGAAGACTTGGAGTGGTCCTATTCTACTCTGCCGGGAACCACACGACTAATGTTTATTTAGGTAGTTTTAATCAAACCATCGTACATCGTGTACAAAAAGTAACAAAAATCGCTGCACAGAGTGGAATATCAAAAAAATACGATAGGTAAGGTACTACTAGTTACTAGTACTAGTTGTTCTACCTAGATTTTTACTCGGAACGTTACATCTCTAGTAAAATACAGCTGGGATTAAACGTCAAATGGCATGCAGGGAGTTTTATGAGAGCTCTGGAGTACTGTGAAGGAATTTAGTCAGAAAACATTGTGCAGGGACTTAATTAACTGTAAAAATATATTAGATTCAACGTGGCGTGCATTTTTGCTGCAATTTAAAACTTCGCTCAGAGAATTTTAATCAAGTTAAGATTAAAGTTAGTGTCTTTTTAGAAATTAATGATTGGTAAAAATTACAATTAACTATATACCTATATGAAAACATTACGCTCTTTATTGAGGATTCGTTTAATAATTCATCAAGGGAGAGTGTTAAGTGCGAGCGAAGTGTCTCCATTTCGTCTCTACTATTGAGAAATGCAACCTGCATTTCTCAATAAATTATCATAAAATTATTGAGTATGTTCAGGAATAAAGAATCTATGACTACTGTGAGTTCACTGTAGTCACGAGTTGTAAGACTTGCAAGTCTTATATCTCGCAACACAGCTAACAGAGCTACTTGCATAAATAATAAATATATACGGACAAATCACACAGATTGAGCTAGCCCCAAAGTAAGTTCGAGACTTGTGTTATGGGATACTAACTCAACGATATTATATTTTATGACAGATACATATATAGATAAACATCAAAGACCCAAGTCAATCTGAAAAAGATCATTCGTGTTGACCGCCGCGCCATAGAGCTCGTCAAAACATATATTTGAACATCGCAACATTATTATGTAGATGCATGGTCTTCTATTTGACATGAGTGAGTGAGCAAGAAAATACTTGCTTGTTCCAACTAGATTTTATCCATAGTTAAATAAAGTTGGGAATAAATGAGAAACAAGCGAATAGTGATTGGGGTTTTACGAGGATGTGCAAGAGTTTTAGAAAATTGTGCAGGAATTTAGCTAGAAAATCGAATTCAAGGGATTTAATTAAACGTAAGAATATGTTAGTAGCAGCGTAGCATAAATTTTTGCCTTGATTAAGTTTTGAACCGTTATTTGCAGTACATTTTGATCAAGCAGGTTACAACTATTTTAAGGTTCATGTATCCTATAAGGATTGATCTTTCTTGCTGTGGGTATAGCAACGAGAGTCTAACGCCTAACTTCTAAATGTCCCAATGCATTACTGTTCTACCTTCTCGATTTGCATAAGCTATATTTTTTATTTTAATTGAAAAAGCCTTTTATTGACTGTCGGTATTATCATACTTTCACTTCAGTAAAAGCAATCTTGAAAAATCTATTTTCCTTAACTTTTTTCCGTACTTTAGAAAATAAACATTTATACAGTTTTCACATGAATAGAGCCTACACAAAGACCTATCATAATGTCAGTCTATCAATCGGTGCCCTTTATCAAAGTGTATAGTAGGGGTATACAAATACATAGAGGGAGACGCCTCTAAAGAAACAACGCATGACACTGACTACAAAGGCTTGGAAATGTCACAGCTACGACACTATAAAGAATACACAAAAGAAACTCCATAAGCATTTACGTATTTCATATTCAAATTCATTGGCATACTTTTTAATGATTTTGATTACCTATGATAGCCACCCAGCAATTAATTCATTAACTCCTAAATCAAATCAAATTTAAAAATCTAATAGCTGATTGCCTTAGAAAATTACTTGTAGTATTCTTTTGTTACTTTTCATAGATATTACAATCTAAGTTTAAGAGAACGAATTTTTACCGTCAAAAGTGGCCACTTTTGGCGGAAATAATTCGTTCTCTTAATTCATCAAATTAAAAATAGTGAAAACTTGTACGAATAATACGACAAGTAATTTACTAGGGCATTCAGCTATTATTTTTTAAATTTGATATGATTTAGGACTTATAGAATTAATTGCTGGGTGGTGCTAGTGTGTGAACTCACTTCGCCTTAAAGTAAATTAAGATTACACATTTTTATATTCCGCAGCGTCTTCTCGTCCAAAATACCTCAGTGCCTTAAGTCGAAAGTCTTCGACCAATGTGTGTTACCAGTGATGACTTACGGGTCCGAAACGTGGTCCCTTACTATGGGCCTCATAAGAAAGCTCAAGGTCGCTCAAAGAGCTATGGAGAGGGCTATGCTCGGTGTTTCTCTGCGAGATCGAATCAGAAACGAGGAGATCCGTAGAAGAACGAAGGTCACCGACATAGCTCAGCGGATTGGCTCTTTAAAGTGGCAGTGGGCGGGGCACATAGCGCGAAGAACCGATGGCCGATGGGGCGGAAGGGTTCTCGAATGGCGACCACGTACCGGCAAGCGCAGCGTTGGACACCCACCAACCAGGTGGTCAGACGTCCTGATAAAGGTCGCAGGAAGGCGCTGGATGCAGGCCGCTTCTAACCGGTCATATTGGAAATCCTTAGGGGAGGCCTATGTCCAGCAGTGGACTTCTTGTGGCTGAGATGATGATGATGATGATGATTTTTATATTTTAGAAAAGCTCAAAAATGCCACAAACACTTTGATAGAGGTTTAGTTTGTGACATTAGATAAAAACCAAAAATGAGTACAGGACTGAATAACTAGAAATGCCAAAATAATAATAATAATTAAATAACAAATTAACTTAGATTGTATAGAACAAATGCGAACAACGAAACTACGAAGCTCAGAGCTCTCAATCGGAAAACAAGTTAATAAAAGCCTGAAGATTCACCACCGATTCTCTTGAAGGAGAGACTTAGCCCGAAGTAATGAGCAACTCGTTGTGTGAGACTAATATTGGTAACTCAAAAAAATATATTGTTTTTTTATGTCATAGGACGGAAAATGAGCAAGCGGGTCACCTGATGGTAAGTGATCACCGCTGCCCATGGACAACTGCAACACCAGGGGTGTCCCTCCCCAGCCGGGGAGATGGAGATGGGCCTCCGGCTCTCTCACTCACCGAACGAAACATAGCAGCGGTAAAGCTACTACTCAAACGTCGATTTTCTGTGAGAGTGTGGTACTTCCCCGAACGAGCCGGCCTATTCATGCCACTAGCAAGTGATTTTCGCCGGTAGCGAGGCTCTACCACAACTAGTTTTCATTCAAAAGTATTCAGCCGGCCCAAAACTTGATCTGATTTGATTTGATGATAGGAAGAGTGGTAAGTAATATTGCTAATGTTTTCTTTCGATTTCCTCCCAAAATCCATAAATTTACTTAAAGTGAATATATTTACATCAAAGTTAACCACCATCTTCGCATTACTGGATCCGCCCAATTTATCTTCCGCCCGCCCTTATCGCCGATCCGTCATCCTGTCCGCAACTGACCATTGGAGCGTAGGCCTTCGTTCTATCACTTAGTTTTTAGGATAACCTATTTTCAGACACGCAAGTCCGTTTATCTTGGAATATATATCACAACTATCCTAAAATATAATTAATGCTAAAGTGAGTTTGTTTCTAATCTATACAAAAAACGTTTCCATTGGAAATGTAATTTGGAAGCTCAGTTTTAAAGGTACATTTAGGCCTAGGAAGATTTAGTATTCCTACAATACACAATACAACCCTACTACACTTTATGAGATACTAACAGCCCTCCCCGGCTGCTCCCGGGCAAGTATTTTATATATAAAGCTTCCTCTTAAATCACTCTATCTATTAAAAAAAACCGCATCAAATCCGTTGCGTAGTTTTAAAGACCTAAGCATACACAGGGACAGACAGACATCGCGAAGAGACTTTGTTTTATACTCATCATCATCAGAATTTTTTCAGCTTTCACCGCAGGAACGCCCTTCTCCGCACTACCAGAGCCATGTATTAGCCAGAACAGTCAAAGGATTTGGCCTACACTCTCCACGCTGGCCAGACGGTTTAGAAAGGTCTCTTCTATGTTTATAAGCTTTGTTTAGCTTGAGTTTTCTAAGTCGCCTTCTACGACATCCACGGGAAGACTTGGAATGGCCCTATTCTACTCTGCCTGGAACCACACGGCAATAAAATGAATAGTAGTTATTCAAATTTTCGATCTCATGTATAACTTTTTGAATGTTTTATATCCTTCTAGTTTTTTACTTTTTTATATTTGCAAAATCTAGTTGCATTTCGGAAAGACTACTGCTGAGACGGATTCGCCGAAAGAAGCTCAGTTCAGTATTAGTAGGGTACGTGTCTGCAAATAGTGAAATGATTACTCACCATATCTGGCCTCCTCCCCCTCGGGTGCCTGCGCCGTGAGGGTGGCCAGTTCCTTCTCCAAGTCGACCTGGTGCTCGCCGCTGTCCCATGATAGCAGCCCTGGAACAAAACATCAAGAGTTTAGTATCAGAAATATTGCGAGAAAAGAGGCTAAATAACTTTGAAGATATTCAGATGAACACTGTAAAGTGCTCGAAACGTTAGGTGTATAAATAATGTAATTAAACGCGATAAAAACCGTATTAAAATAATTTTATTTAAATGTGTAACAATCGCGAAAACATAAGAAAACATTATATTCAGATGAGCTTAACTTGTGACGAATACAGCATCTTTTATCTCGCCAAAATTATTATAATTGTAAAACTCTGGTCTGACTCTGAACAATTTTTCCTATAAATAAATAAATATAAATATATACGGACAAATCACCAGATTGAGCTAGCCCCAAAGTAAGTGCTATGCGACCAATGCTGGCAACTCAGAAATAAAATTTACATTTTCACACAAAAATACTCGTATTCAGCCAACCGATAGGTTTGGGATGGGAACGTCAAAATAAAATTGAGTTCTCACCATTTGTCTCATAACAATAAGTTGTTCAAATCGGCGGATTGAAAAACTTCTTATGGGGTCCAAAACGATCAGTATTTCACAGTGTATAAATAGATGTATGTATGCATCAGCATGTATAAATAGATATATGCAAGTAAGATGAAATGTAGTTACTCCTTTGCAAAATCTACTCGATGGATTTTATTAGGTCTCCAGCTTTTTAGAAACAAAGACCTCGAAACATTTCAATAACGTCAACTTCTTATATAAATACGTCTTGTCTTCTTATATAAATTCGTCTTATACAAATATTTACGCCCACGTGTTCCCAGTTCCGCCACAATTTCCCTTATTGCGTTCTGCAGCTCCCGAGGGTGGCGTGGCGTGGAGAACGTAATTATGACTGGACATAGAATGCTATAGTAGGCAATTTAAAGAACTGTAGCCAGCAACTATCACTAGAGAAATAATATGTGATACTAATAATTTTCTCACGACTTCGTCGGCGTAAAACTTCGACCCCTATTTCACCCCCTATGGGGCTGAATTTCAAAAAATCGTGTCTTAGTGCTTATATACGATCTCCAGTGTAACAGAAACAAGCCCTCGAAACATTTCAATAACGTCAACTTGTTCTTATATAAATATTTACGCCCACATCCGTGTTCCCAGTTCCGCCACAATTTCCCTTATTGCTTCTTGCAGCTCCCGGGGGGTATTTGGAGAACTTAATTATGTTCGGACATAGAATGCTGTAGTAGGCAATTTATAGAACTGTAGCCAGCTATTATCACTAGAGAAATAATATGTGATTAAACTAGATTATACTAGAGAAAAAATTACTAAATTTTCTTACGACTTCGTCCGCTATAAACTTCGACCCTCTATTTCACCCCCTTAGGGGTTGAATTTCTGAAAATCCTTTTTATTAGTGCTCATTTACATCGCTATATGTGGATCCCTTGGTAACAGGGACTTTTTTCGAGATGTAAAGTAATCTATGTGTTATTCTGATGTGTAAGCTATAATATTGTTAAATTTCATAAAATCCATTCAGTAGAGTTTACTTGAAAGAGTAACAAACATCTACACATGCACACTTTCGCGTTTATAATAATAAGTTAGGATATCATATTTTATAGAAGTATAAATAGCTAGCAATTTTTCCGCGACTTTTTTTGCGTAAATTATAGCCTATGTCACCCGCAGGTAAATTAGTTTTCTATAGATGAAAGAATTTTGAAAATCGGACCTGTAATTTGGAAGCCTATATTCAATGCAAACAAACAACAAAAACTATTTCCTATTTATAATATTAGAATAGGTGTAAAAATAAATCAGGCCAAATTTAAGGCTCGACAGGAAATAAAGTAGATTATTGAGTTCCATCAAGCCAGTGCCAGTAGCTAAAATAAATCGCAGTTGGAAACTGTAGATATCCAGCTTTCGCAAACAAACAGTCATTTAATCCGGTCGCGGCAGCCGCAATTGCGGCCAGAGCGGCATTGTTCTCAGGCGCGAGCTAATATCTCAGAGATAGCACTTGGGACTTATTGTTGGAGAACAAGGGATGATGCAATGTTTAATGAAGATTGAGCGACAACGCTGGATCTGAGCACAAATCGTTTGCAAAAAAATCTTAATTAATTCAAAAAAACAACGTGTGTTTAAATTATTATCTGCTAAATTTGAAAATGATACATTGTGCAAACGCAGCCGTGCTAATCAGCATATGAATTCACTGTAAGTACTCGTATGGCGAATCTGTTAAACTACTGCCTTTTTGCGCAATGTAATTAAGCGACAATCGACACATTTTCTGTAGCTATCCAGTTTTCAGATAAGAATATAAAGTAATTTATCCGATCATGACCACTATTGCGGCCAGAGCGGCCATGTTCTCAGGCGCGAGCTAATATCTCAAAGATAGCACTCGGGACTTATTGCTGGAAACCAAGGGATGTTGCAATGTTTAATGAAGATTAAGCTACAACGCTGGTACTGTGCTAAATTCATTTACCTACTAGGAAAAACCCAATTTATTTGAAAAATAACGTTTAATTTTTAATGTTTAATTTGTTATCTGATAAATTTAAAAGTGATGACTAAGATGAGTGCTAATCAGCATATGAATACACCATAAGTATTACCAATCTGTCATATAATTAAGCGATAATCGTCACATTTTCTGTAGCTATCCAGTTTTTAGATAAGAATTTATCCGGTAATTTATCCGGTCACGGCCACAATTGCGGTCAAAGCAGCCAGAGCGGCCATTGTTCTCAGACGCGAGCTAATATTGCAGAGATAGCACTCTTAGAGAACAAGGGATGATGCAATGTTAAGTGAAGATTGAACGACGTCGCTGAATCTGTGCTCAGTTCGTTATCTAAGAAAAATATAATCAACCTAAACAACAACACAAATAGTAGTGTAGGAGTAATGGCGGTCACATCCACCGCTATTATATAGAATTATGAATTCTATTATGTTATTAATTCTATTTTACACTGTTAAATATTGTAGAAAGGAATTTAGATAAATTTTAACTTTTAGATACTGTAGATATGATATTAATTATAATAAACAGTCAGTAATCGAATTGTGACGGCTGTGATTGCAGCTAGAAATGCCATTATCCTCAAGCGCAAGCTGCCTTTAATATATAAGAGATAACACTTACGACTTATTGTTAAAGAACAAGGGATGACGCAATGTTTAATAAATATTGAGTGACAGCGCTAGATGTGAGCTCTATTCATTTGCTCAGAAAAAAACCCATATAAATTCGAAAAATAAAAGAAAAGTGGTGTAAAAAGAGCGACCATTGTTCATAAGCGCGAGCTCCCGCTAATATCTCAGAGATAGCACTCAAGACTTATTGTCGGAGAACAAGGCATGATGCGAAATTTAATGAAGATTGAGCGATATCTTCAATTCTTTTTTGAGAAAGACATAATAAATTGAAATTGTTAGAAAAAAAGGACCGTAGGACTTTTGCTTTGCAAGCCTCCATGACAAAGTAGTTTTTATCTAATTCCGAGGTTTTGGGTTCGATTCAGAACGCTGATAAATTCTTGTCCTAGATATTCTTAAGTACTCCTTTCTGATTTTTGAACTAGCCAAGTTGATGAAGGTAGGTGGCCGGATTTAAGGACTTTGCCAAAACTACGAAATATTATAATGTTTTTTCTAACGCAAAGGATAAAAAAATTAAAATAAAAAAATTAAATCAGTTTGCTTATGTATTTGTACAATTATAAAATGAAGATATATACACGTTGTTATGGAGTGATGAAATAAATTCATACTTATGCACCAACCATTCATAAAATATTGACGTCTATTTGCTCAGTTGTGTTCGTGAAATAATATCTAGCAGACATGGAAATGGCCTCATTGCAAGTGGACTGTGCTGGTTGATGCTTTATAAACATTTATGATGTGAAAAATATAACAAAATAACCATGAAGATGTCCAGAACAGCATTTTTCAACCAGGTAAGATTATTTTTTCTATTATACCTATTTGCGCTTGTTACACATTTAAATAATGTGTAATTCTCTTTTAAAAGGTGTCACGGAAGACCAGCGGCGTGATGTCAGTTGCATCACTGCCTTATGCTGAGTGGCCCCTTTTTGGTGCCTCACTCTATCTATCAGCCAGTGACGTCCACTGCTGGACATAGGCCTCCCCCATAAATCGCCACAAATTGCGATCCTGTGCATATTGCCTCACTCTACAGAACATAAAAATGTAATTACACTAAACTGAATGTATTACTTACTGTGTGGCTCCGAATAATTTATTTTTCTTTCTTAAATAAATAGTACATTACTGCAGAGGCCGGGAAGTAAGGGATTGCCGGACGAGTATAGTTTTCAAGGCCGAGCGTCAGCGAGGCCTTGACAATAGTTACGAGTCCGGCAATCCCTTTCCCGCCGAGGAAAGTATAGAGATTTTCTCAATAAATGTGAGGAAATTTAACTTAAAGTTACACATAAACTTACATGCCTTAAATATTTCCCCTTACTAGGTATTTGCCGGTAGTAATTTTTCCACTTTCAAGTTTCAAATTAGGCGAAGTAGGTACTTAAAATCCATTGCAGTGTTGCTTTCATCACTAAAACTCATTTTGAACCGTTTCATTTCGAATAAATAACCAACTTTGCACATATTTACCGAAAACAATCAATGTCAATCAATTACTGCAAAGCGTTAATCACAAACTACGAAGAAGATACTATTACTAGTATCAGACGACCGACTGCCATATGTTTTCTCTAGGCAATAAGGATCATAGACAAATAATGGAGTGAGGGTGAAAATGAAAAAAATGCCATACAATTCCTTTTGAGTTTCTATGGGGGGCCATAAATTCAAAGTCAATTGACGTGTGTTCTATGCCCTAAAATCCGTAAAGGCAGTTTTTCGGCAGTGGCGTTAATCACTACGGGTATAGTGAAAATAACAGATCTCCCGAGTTTTTAATTTTTTTATTTTCAGTTGTCAATTCCAGCAAAGGAAACAATGCCCATAGAGCCCAGTCATATTTTTCACAAAAAATTTAATAGATCATAGATTATTGTTTTCTTCTCTCGCAACGAAAATTAAGCATATTTTCGTATGATCACATATCGATATTTAAATGAAATTGTAGTTATATTCACGTATTATATGCATTTTTTAAAAATGCAGTGGTAGTAAACTGGCTGTATGACAAGTGACATAATTTACGTTACATAGATTAATTAAAAAGTTTTGAGCAGCGGCCGGGAAGTAATTTTCATACTTATTTCCTGGCCTAGGCCGGCAATGCGATGAATGAGCCAAGAATTACAAACTTCCGGTCTTCTTTTTACTACAGTAATGCCTACATTTCCGAGCATGTTTGAGAAAAACACTTTAATAAGGTTTCATCTAGTTGATCACATTAGATCAAACACTCTAAAGTGGATTATGTAAACGTGATAAAACCGTATCAAAAGTAATTTTATTTAAACAGGTTGTATATTTGATTATTTCTATCCTTCGCTATATCCAGCCAGCCGGGTACTAATCTTTCACCTCAATTATCTCCTTGTTGGGAGAACCCAAGGGGGGAGGGGGCTCCTTTGCTCAACAGTGGGACATAACATGACGAAACTAGGGAAAAAATATTTTTATAACGTTTAAGAAATTTCCTGAAGTAACTTCATAAGTCTCGTAAGTA
Organism: Rhodophaea formosa; assembly: GCA_963082605.1. NCBI lineage: Eukaryota > Metazoa > Arthropoda > Insecta > Lepidoptera > Pyralidae > Rhodophaea > Rhodophaea formosa. The sequence goes on along the minus strand of OY720219.1, from coordinate 19,328,486 downwards.
AATGAGACACCATATGTCTAAATGTTCACACTAATGTTTTAAGTAATGTACTTGTAGTTTAATAATAGATTAAGTATCAAATGGTCGCAAACGTAACTAGCTTACACGATTTAAAGGTTTTACTAGTTTCTTGAAAAAAATATTATTATTGTGCTAGTCGGATAAACAAAAGATAAAGAACACATAATTTTTCTTTTGTTAATTGTCCAAAAATGATAAAAACATAAAATTCCATGTGACGTCACAATTTCGTAAATGTTTGAGAAAACTATAATGTCACGAGCCCACTAAACTTTGATGCACTTTAATGTTGTAAAGTTGCCTTGCCTCATTAAGGACATTACGATTTTCAAATAACCCTGAGCAAAGACAATATAATACTAACGTACCCTGAGTAATGATTTAATCTTAAGTTATTTTCAAACAAATACTTGAAATGCGTTCAAAAATGATTTTGTGAAGTGCCATTATGAAGAGAGTGGCTTTGTGAACTTGAAGTGAATTTCAAATAATGTCTCAGTAAAAAAATATTCTTTGTCCGGGAGAAGTATAAAAGGTTTCGTTTTCAGATTCTCATCGTCTCTGGCATTTTGAGCATCATTTTGAGCTGCGGTCTGGGCCTCGGCTTTATGTCAAGTTTTTTGGACCAAAATGCCGAGAACAATCATTTGGGTATTAGCAAAAAATTACAGAAGAGCATCGGTGAGTCTGAATATATTTTTGCTTTGCTTTTGTCTAAATCCCTCGGGACCAGTTATTTCTCGAATGTAAGATATACGATTTAGAATGAAATTAAGATTTAGAATGAAATAATACACTTAAATTGGGCTAGCCCCACAGTAAGTTGTTAACTTGTGTCGTGGGATACTGACTCAATGATACTATATTTTACAGTAGATACTCACCTTGATTAACATCGAAGACCCAAGCCAATCTGAACAAGTTAGAGCCACAGAGATCGTCAAAGATACTCTTTGTCTTTATACATACAGAAAACAACGTATTTATCCGAAATTCCATGATGATTGTTTCTGTAGTTACAGCGTGAAAACATGACAAACAAATCAATATACATACTTAATTTTGAAAATTAGTAATAGTTTAAAGGTTACAAGTTATAATTTGCTATTAATTTAGAATCTTATGAAAAACAAAACTGTTTTTTTAAACAATTTAAAGGAATGTAGAATATTTGAGAGATAAGAGGGAAGAGTAAAATACTTATTTTCTCTTATTTTGTTACAAAATACTAGAAGCTTGTATAAAATATGATTATTTGACTTCATTATAATTTAACACAAACGTAACTTAAATATCAAAGACTCATCATACTTCAAAAGTTCCAGTGATAAAGCGAATTTTCTCGCAATAATTCAAACGAAGATTCAGTTGAACATAATTTTCGCTCATTAAAAAGGAACTTGCGAAAATTAAAACGGGAAAGATAAGACGAACTGTCGTGATGAAGGAAATTTATTTAATTTCAGAGACCGCCGGGGAGATCGCCTTCTTGCCGTCCATCGTCATCATTCCCCTCATCATGCAAAGAAAAGGCAGAAAGATGGCCATTTACGCCACAACATTACCTCTTTTAATGAGCTGGCTAATTAGTTTCAACACTGATTTTGGCTGTCTTGTTGCAGTGAACATACTGCATAATGTTGCATTGGGAGGAGCAGTTGCAACTAGCAGTATCATCATATCCGAATATTGCGACCCGAATTACAGAAGTTTAATCCTAATGCTTGAAACAGCCATGATGTCTTTCGGAATATTACTAAGCCACGTTTCAGGAATGTTATCATGTTGGGGATTAATTTCGACAATGGGAGTTGTGACGTCAGTGGTAGCCTTGATAGCGACTTTCATTTCTCCAGAAAGCCCTTATTGGCTGACCTCTCAAGGGCATATAATAAAAGGGACGGAATGCTTTTACCTCTTACGGGGGGCCCACGAGGACGCTCTTAAAGAGTTAGACATTCTGCTTATATCGCAGAAAAGGAAATTGCAACTCAAAGCCTTAAAGCCTATAAGAAGATTAGATCTCCGAGAAAAGATCGCAGATTATTTTAAATCTCTATTAAAAGCTGATTTCTTAAAGCCCCTCTCCATTATGATATTGCTGTTCAGTTTTGTTGGTTTTGGTGGAGAAAATTCCTTTTCAAATTATTCGCTGAGACACGTTTTTAATTTAACTAATGGGAAATATATAGGTACTATTATTTTAGATGTTATGACTTTGATTTGTTCTTTAACAGCATGTGTATTGATTCAAATTGTTAAAAGGAAAACTTTATTTTTGTTTACGGGATCTTTTTCTATTATTTTCTTAGCATTGACATCAGTGTTGTTGATTTTACTGTCGTTTGAGTTGTTTTCTAAAGATTATCTTTGGTTAGTGTTGAGTTTTATTACTGGGTTTGTAATGTTTATGTCATTGGGGACAAGTGCTTTACCTTTTTCTATTTTAGGAGAAATTTTCCCAATGTCATACAAAGGTATAGGCAGTTCTCTTACATGTGCATATCTATGGGCTTTTGGTAATAGTGTTTTGAAATGGATTCCTACATTAACTCTGTACATTGGAGTACATGGTTTATTGTTATTAACCATAATATCAATGAGTGTTATTTTGTTTGTCATCAATAAAATCTTGCCAGAAACTGATACAAAGAATCTTTTAGAAATCGAAGAATTATTAAACTCATCGAATGAAGACGTCGAGACTGAACTGGAAGATAACAATTCCTTTGATAAATTGAAGCTTTTTATAGAAGTCTAATAAATAACGATAAAAAGTTTCTTAACTTTTTTTTCGAAATGGTGTAAAATGTTTTTTTATTTTTGTCAAACCTTCAGTTTCTCACAATGTCTTCATTTAACGTCTTTAAATTTGCCTTTGTACAATCTCCAGAATTTATGTTTCAACTAAAAGAATAAATGGGTTTGGTAATCGAATTCAGAATATTTTAATTGTAAAAGTTGCCTGAATCACATCGCTACCTGCGGCTCAACTTTAAACAGAACTCAGAACTTTATGAATTGAATTAAGAATACTTGTTTCCATTTAATTCAAAGTCGAAGATTTTAAGAACCCACATAGCCAATAAAATTAAACTGAGAGAGTATTTTAAGTACGTAATAAAATATGAATGTTATAGGCGTTTTAATGGCAGCTTAATCTGTCGGGAAGCTGAAATTGTTAGAATTCAGTGATTCTATAAATTCATTTTTCAGACGAGTCAAATAATATTGCTATATATGTCAGCTGAACTATGATGCAGTAGCTCTAATTAAAGTTATTCTTTGCAATTGACATTCATAGAGAATATTTCGTAAATTTTATTTTTCCAAAACCCTCTCATGTATTGAATGTTTGTGAAGACAGTTGTATGCGTTTGTTATTCAAAAACTTAAATACTGCTGAAATTGTACTATATTGCAGGCTTTATACCCAGGCATGTATTCGAATGCTATTCCTAATTATTAATATAATATCATAAATGCGAAAGTGAGTTTGTTTGTTTGTTACGCTTTCACGCCCTATCTACTTAACCGATCATCATGAAATTTTGCATACACATAAATTAAGGTACTGAGAAAGACATAGGCATATATCACGCGGGTGAAGCCGCGGGTAACAGCTAGTCTGTTTTAAATGTGTTTGGTAATTGAGCTAGCAATAATTTATATTCTCGTTCTCAACATTAAAATGAAAAACTTTTGTTCTGTGAAATCGAGAAGAAAATATTAGCTGCGCAATACATTTCGGATTCAGTGCCGTGTGGTTCCCGGCAGTGCCGTGTGGTTCCCGACAGAGTAGTATAGGACCACTCCAAGTCATCCCGTGGATGTCGTAAAAGGCAACTAGGGAATCACAAGCTAAACAAAGCTTATTAACATCAAAGAGACCTCTCCAACCCGTCTGGCCAGCGTGGAGAGTGTAGGACAAATGCTCTGACTACTCAGGCTAGTAAATGGCTCTGGTAGTACAGAGAGGGTCGTGCTCCAGCAGTGGAGACTAGAAAGACCTGATGATGATGATGATGACATTTCGGATCGGCACTGTAGGTATTAAACGCACTATGGAAAAGCTATTTTTTTCCCGATTTTAAACTTGGTCACAGAACATATGTTATTGGTTTAGTTTAATACCAAACATACGCATGTCATGCGTGCTTTTTCTGTTAATCTTCCAGGAAACAAAAAGGCCAATTGATTAGTTTGAGCATTTGGCTACAGAACCTTAGCTTATATATAGCTTATGTTGTCTATCCTACGTAGTGTATTATGCATGGTGATCGACATCTCCGGATAAGAAGGGGCTGAGAAGGGGTTGACAGACTAAAAGCTATCTTTATACTTGTTTGAAGATTGCTTAGTCAGTTTAATTGATATTTTAAAAGACTTTCATGTCTATGAAAGATTATAGTAACACTAGCTGTTACCCGCGGCTCCGCACGCGTGGTATATAACCTATGTCCTTCACAGTACCCTTACCTATGTGTATGCAAAATTTCATGATGATCGGTTCAGTAGATACGGCGTGAAAGCGTAACGAACAAAAAATAAACAAACTCACTTTCGCATTTATAATATTAGTTAAGATTATGATTAAGCTATCATCATTATCATCATCGTCAGATTTCGCGGTCCGCTCCCGGAAATAACTTTCCCTTTATTGCTTAACATATACAGGGTGTAAATTTACACTGGACATTCCCTTAAGTACTTACTACTTATTCCGTGTAGTTCCCGGCAGAGTAGAATAGGACCACTCCAAGTCATCCCGTGGATGTCGTAAAAGGCGACTAAGGAAACACAAGCTAAACAAAGCTTATTAACATCAAAGATACCTCTCCAATCCGACTGGCCAGCGTGGAGAGTGTAGGCCAAATCCTCTGACTACTCAGGCTAGTATATGGCTCTGGTAGTACAGAGAGGGTCGTGCTCCTGCAGTGGAGACTAGAAAGACCTGATGATGATGATGATAATGATTCCCTTAAGAAGGCCCTGAACACGCATATCTCCATACAAATAAAAAAAAGGAATAGTGGCAATATTTGGTATTTTTGAGGTGACTTAGTCTCTCAATATTAACTCGATTTCTTTGAGTTGCCTATATTTATTGCCCGGCTGAAGACATTAATATAAAAATGTCAAAATGTTGAATACCCCAGCATTTATCCCATAGGAAAAGTTGTTCATATTGACGGGTTGAGACACCCCTTTAAGGATATGTCGGGGGTCTATTAACACGCTGTATCACACCTCTTTCCCATAGCAGAGACTATAAATAAATATATATATATATATATATATATATACGGACAAATCACATGGATTGAGCTAGCCCCAAAGTAAGTTCTTAAGTAAGACTTGTGTTATGGAAGACTTACTCAACGACACTATATTTTATAACAAATACATATATAAATAAACCCAGGTCAATCTGAAAAAGATCATTTTTCATCTTGACCTGACCGGGGATCGAACCCGGGACCAACCGTGTCACTATGGATTTCTACTTGCTAAGATTCTTACAAACCTCTTTCGCCTCGTCATCGGCCTCTGTGGCCTAGTGAAACGGAAGGTCCTGGGTTCGATCCCCGGTCAGGTCTAGATGGAAAATGATCTCTTTCAGATTGACCTGTGCCTTGGATATACATATAAGTACGTAATTGTTATAAAATATAGTAGTATCTATGAGTAAGTATCGTATAAAACAAGTCTCAAACTTACTTTGGGGCTAGGATAATGTGCGTGATATGTCCATATATATGTATTTATTTATTATTTCCATTCATCAGTCTTTTAAATTCTTTCGAGTTTCATTTATGTATACGCAAATTCATGGAATAGTATACTACTGATACTAAATGCATTTCATTCTGAGCTTTAATCTTCTACTTGAGTTTTTGCGTCTACGAAAATATCTTCTAAATAAGGCATTTAAAAGAAACATCTTAAGTTAAACCACAGCAAAATTTCATAGCTAAGCTAGCATAAATTTATACAAGTCTAGTGTAACATGAAGCAACATTAAATCCATTCCACCTCAAAAATATACCTGACATAAAACTACAGAGTTCCGGGAGCAGTTTTAACTCCGCTAACCGACTAATATTTAATGCTGTTCATATTACTTCAAGATGTTGTACAGCTTTTGTAGAGCTATTAAAAATGTATTGCATTGCTAAGAGCAACAAGCTAGCGCACATGTAGGTCAGATCTGGACTCATTCAATCCACTTTATCCTTTTATTAACGCGATAAATATTTAATATTTTCATATTACCCCAAGAAGCTGTACGTACAGCCTCTATATAGATCTGTTAAAATAAAAATAAATTATATGCAGAACAAACATACACATAGCACTATCTCCAAAAGTTCGAGATTTGTATTATTAACTAACTCAATGATACCATATTTTATGAAAAATAAATATAAATTGCATTATAAGTAAAAAAAGGAAAAATGAATTATTAAAGTGCACTTAAAAGTAGATATTTTAACTCTCATGTAGGTCAGATCTCGGCCCTTTCATTTTGCTAAGTGTATTAGTATTTTTCACCAACAAATATTTAAGATTTTCATATTATTTCTAAGATGCTGCACAGCCTCTTCTCCCTCCTTCAACCGTCAGTGCTGTTGTGTCAACCTTACTGCTGAGCATTATGATGCATCCGATCTTTGGCTTGTTGCATTAGAGATCTCGGTATCTCTCTCCTTCCATTTTTACGATGACCATTTATCCAAAGTAGTCGGTGGGTTATCTGGCAATATGTTCAAAGTATTAGAATACTCCCTAGAGACAAGTGGTTAGAAGCCTTTGGTCTGTGTAGCTATTTCAAGAAGGTTCAATTAGAATTAGTCCTATAATTATTTTCTATCCTTTAATTACATTTTGCATCTACCAATATTTAATACTTTTATATTGCTTCTAAAATGCTGCTTCTATAGAGCTGTTAAAAATGCATTATACTGCTTAAAGCAACAAGGTAGCTCACATATAGGGCAAAATGGACTCATTCAATTAACCTATATCCCGAATGCACCTCTGCGCCGAGCGGATAGGCCTTTCAATGCCTGATGCAATATGCAATGCCTATTCAGGTAAAATGTGAATCTATTGGATTTAGATTTTGTGTTGAAATATAATATTGTATTCATATTTTAGAAAATAATAAATTTTATTTTTCGTAAATAAATAAAATAAAAAATCCATTTATTGCCATACACTACAAGGTACTAGTAAGTTATATTACCATTAAATAAGAATATGTACGCAGGCAAAGGAATGCCTCAGCTTGTGCTGCTTCAGACAGGCGGCTTAGGTAGCGCTGAGTCTCAGGCACTCCTTCTCCCTAAGATGTTATGCGGGAGACATTGATATGATGGCTAAGACTCTACAGTTATAAGAAAAATTAATAGAAATAAGATATTTAAAAATTCTAAATTAAAATGTTAATAATTAGTTGCTGGCAATATGCAACATAATACAGTGCGGACGGATGTGCTGTGATGTTCGTGTGCTGTGTATGTGTGTTTGTGTGGGGGTAGGGATTGCAATCCGGATCCATCTTCTCAGTAATTTAAGGTTTTACTGAAATTATTATACCGTAGGACGGACTTTAATCTTATTTTTGAGTTATAATGTCTTTATTAAGCTACACATGCCTTTGCTTCCTCTAGGTTCTTTTGAGGGCAGTGAGTCGGGCATTTAAGGCACGTCAAAAGGTAGCTGGACATCGCCCCATATATTGTCGCAGGACTTAAAGCCCCATGACAGAAGATGTTACATTCAGAGACAGAGATAAATAATAATAATAATAAATCATTTATTTCAGGCTACAATTTTTTACTAAATATGGCCCATATAATATATACCTTACATACTAACATATATATAATATATGAACTATCACTAGTTTGTACGTAATGTCTGTGACGCACTACACGGTGATAAAGATTTAATTAAATAAATAATTATAAAGGAACTAATCACACAAATTGAGCTACCCTGAGTAAGTCGCGAACTTGTGTCATAGGAGGGGGCTGTGCTCCTGCAGAGGAGACTAAAACGACCTGATGATGATAATATAGACCCAAGTGAATCTGAAAAAGATCGTTTTCCATCATGACCTGGCCGGGAATCGACCACGAAAACACTGGTGTTGCATGATGGCGTGTTAACCTCTGCGCCACGGAGGTTGCCATGAAAGCAACTTTTACTTTTATATTTTAAAAATAAAAAACTATAGAGTGAAAAGAGAGAACGTTGTAATTTATATTACTTAATATGGTTTTAGCCAGACGTTTAATTATAATTAAATTAACTCACTGCTTATATTCGAAACTAATTATTGCAAACGGTTGCATCAGCATACAGAGGCTTCGCATTTAATTAAAATTTAGGACCGTTTTCAATGACATTGATCTATGTTGTATTGGGATTCAAATCTGTTGAATTTGAAATTACTGCAACATTTATTATTGGTGATAGCAGTATGTGTCTTTAATTAATTTGGTTAATTACTAAATATTACACTTCTGGTATCATATTATAGAAATATGTATATAAAATGAACATTTAAGCAAATAATTTTTAATATCGGTGTTAATTCTTTATTCAAGCTTTTATACTTATATTAGGTCGGGGAGAAGTAATTTCGTATTTTTTATGAAGATTTTATCCGTCCATACAAAAGAGGTGTAACTTTGACATCAATATTCTCAGAAACAAAACGCTTAAACCAACTTTGTGCTATTCTTACTGGGACTGCGGTATGTTTATAAATACCAACATTCACTTTCTGCGTATTTTGCATAATTTCTTTATGTCTTGAACTTTTTAAAATGTTAATTTTTTTTTCGTATATTTCGATACATTTTTAATAAACAAAGAATCGGTTAAAAAATTAAGGGAAAATATTTTGTACATTTCTATATAATTCTTGAAAATTGTACCTTTCAGATGGTATCACATAAAAATACGAAATTACTTTTTCCCCGACCTATTATAATAAAACTTCTACATTCCTTGAAGGAGCGCAATGTCCTGCAGAAGACATGCGGATGAGATGATGATTATGTTATGATGCATGATGATGTTACTGTAATTTAAAGGGATCAGTTTACTTTTTGGGCAAGAAATACTCTATATTTTCCTCATCATCATTTCGAGTAGGTGACACGGTCAGTTGACCATGCACACCCTGGTTTCGGAGTTCTTCGGAACCGCCTCTCGGCCTCTGACGTGGTTCCTTTAACGACTACCAGATGGCAGCCGCGACCAACGGCTTAACGTGTCTTCCGAAGCACGGAATCATCTTTCTTATCAGATAATCAGGTGATTCATGCCTGCAATGTCCTAACCAAACTGGAAACAACTTAATTTAGTATGCTTCCCGTAGGAGTCGAACCCACGACCCCCGGGTCAGTAAAGCAAACGCCTTAACCACAGGAATTTTCCTCTTAAACAAATTATACATACACGAACAATATCTATGAACGATTTATCTATAACAAAACCCTAAAGATGGACGTTTATTACTTTGATGTAGGTGTAGAACCAAGAATTGATGACGCTCTCTGACTTTACATAGGATACCGTAATTAAACTGTAGGTCTACAAAGTTATGACAGTTTCAAATTTAATAACAGCATTTACGGCTATCTCTTCAAGACCTATGGAAGCCTAGTATCTAAATGGACTTAGTCTAACTTAGTTCTTAGATTTATCTCCGCAAGTTTGTAAGGCGCCCACATGAAGTTTGCTTGTAATAGAAACTTTGATAGATAACCAGAATCAGAAGTTTGGGAAAGCTCAGAAAGCTTATATAACTTTATATGCCAATAAAAGTAATATACATAGAATTTAATACGGTTTTATCACGTTTTTCACTATGTATGCACACAGTCTGCCGCTAGGCAGGTAGGTAATCTACCACTGTTGTCTACGTGGTTATTTTATTTAAATATGTAACAATCGTGAAAATAAAATAAACATCAAGAAATTAATTCTAACATAGAAGATGGTTGACTTATTGTCTTTAGCTTCTTATTCTGAACATACATGAAATTTGCAACACAAGTAGGAATAAAAACGTCTATATAACATACAATTGAACAAAAAGTAATAAAAGTGCAAATGCACAAAACAATCAACGTCTGATCGCAATCTTTCGCAAAACCGCAAAAAGTGAAGCACGTGGCCGAGCCGATAGCTTGATTGACTTTTAATCGATAGATTACGGCATGCTTTTCTAGAAATAACTTCATTATTTGGCGTCGGTTACTCAAATTTGTAGTTAGATTATGTAAAAATTTAGGGTAAGTAGTTCTATCTATCAGCCGAAAACGCCTAGTGCTCGATGTCGGCCTCCCACATCAATCGCCACAAATTGCGGTTTTGTGCATGTAAGTAGTTCAATCAATGATGATTGTAAATTTGATTCCCTTAAGCATATAAATATAAACAATTCAAATTAGAAATTTAAAAAAATAAATAAAATGCAACGGACTTTTTAAGATCTTACGTCCACCATATCGATTTTTGCTGACGTTTGGTAACTTCGACACTTCGGGTAAAAAATAATACGAATGAATAAAAGTACGAATCTAATGACACTTCCCTCTTCAAAATTGGTCAAGCATACGGGAGTTCAGGCTACGGGAAGCGACTATGGAATAGACATACTAACATACGTTTGCAAACATGCCTACATTGTATATATGCGCAAAAATATAAGTATTTAATATTCTTCTTCAGGGTGGGTCAGTTGGGTAAAAACAATTGTGTTACACCGAAACTCAACTTGATAAAATCCGAGCGGAAAAGCAAATCTTGGCGCACTACTAGTGAGTATGGAATTTAGAGACAGCATTATTTTTTTCTAAAAATAAGCCAAGTATTTTTTGAACAAATATTTTTCTTCTTAATTTAAAAACATAGAATATTAAGTTGGAACGTGACTTCATCTTTGAGTGAGTTCGTTGATGTCTTTTGCTTGTATAATAAACAAACATATAGCTAATGTACAGTTTGAGTAGCCTGAAACACTTTATTCAAAATTATTATACCATAGTTACTAATAGTTCCATTTGGGATCATATCTAAATACCTATTATGTTTTGTGGGATCCGTGGTCAAAAAAATTAAATTACGATTCAAAAGTGGATACCAGCTAAAAAATCTAATTCTTTTCGTATCAATGGCAAGGTACATGAGAAATATTCGTAACTGAACATTTACCTTTTAGATCTAACAAAACAACCTGAGCTGTATAAAAAAAAATATTTTCCTGCAAAATAAATTACTCAAATAGCTTTAAAATATTCTAACAAAAATGTCGTTTTCGTGATTTTATAAATTTCAAACAATAAAGTGGGTGCCAATTGCATGTTTATTACCATACCATAAAAACCCAACCCCATTTCTGTAAAACATGAAATGTGTCATCGACCTCACGTTTGACTAGGTCATAGGTCAACACACCTATTTTCGCCTTTCGCCGGTTTGCAAATGCGAAGCTAATGAATAATTTAATTTTCGAACGAGCGCCGCCATCTTCAATTTGCGAGCACCAATCGGGGATTATTGATTTGTGATTGGCCTGTTTGAAATTCGAATGTTGGTTTACTGGATAATTGCTTGGTCTCACAAATGCATTACCTGATAAATACAGATTTTAAAACCACATTATTTATTTCACATCGCTTTTTAGGGTTCCGTAGTAAACTAGGAACCCTTATAGTTTCGCCATGTCTGTCTGTCTGTCTGTCAGTCTGTCCGCGGTTTTACTCAGAGACTATAAGTACTAGAAAGCTGTAATTTAGTATGGGTATGTATATTAATCATGGTAAAAAAGTAGTAGAAAAAAATCTTGAAAAAAAATTTTTTTTACGTTAGCTCCCATACAATTAAAGTGGGGGAGTAATTTTTTTTTCTCTATTTACCCATCGTGTGGGGTATCGTTAAAAAGGTCTTTGAAAAATATTGTGAGGTTAAGAACACTATTTTTCGATTTAGGGATCCGTTTCCGAAATATTTGGTTTTAAAGTGCAAATTTTTGTTAGAGGTACGTGTCCCCCCCCCTCTATCTGCTAAACGGTTATATATGAATACGTGAAAAAAATTACAGCAGTAGTATATATACTGAAATTGAAAGGAAAACTATCAGAGCTGGGTACTAAGTGCAAACTAAAAAGTTATAGGCAACCAACTTATAAAATGTAGTGGAAAATTTAAAATTTCATACAATCTTCATTGTTAGATGTTTTTGGTCGTTAAACTGTGAGGTGCGAGTGTAAACAGTGTGAACTCAAAGTTGTCATTCGCAACTACGGAACCCTACACTGCGCGTGGCCCGACACGCACTTGGCCGGTTTTTAACATTATACAGTGTCTTTGGTATTGAAATAACGATAATTTAAATTCACGTTCTCTGTTGTAATGCGCATACTAAAGAAGAGGTACCTAGTTTACGGAGTTCGTTAGAATACAAAATTATTTTTCTAGATGACTAAAGACATATTTGCTAGACATAAAAAATTAAACCAAGGGCTAACTGTACGCATATAGAGCACAAAGGAGCTCAAGATACAGTTACACTAGCTCTACTCAAGTTTGGCCCATATTTTGGGAAACTTGCTATAATTAATTCATTTAAAAACAAAGCATCCCATCAATCTCTTAACATAATTAATATCGACTTCCTTAAGGTATACTAAAACCTCATTAATCCTGTGACAGATCGTTCCCAAATTCATCACAAAGTCCTTTATTTTGTTACCTGAAACAAACAAAAATTTGAATTACAATTTGTTTTGAGGGCGAAGGGTCAGTATTTTTGAACAAAAACTTTTCAAAAAGGTTTTTTGCCGCCTCATTGAAAAACAAACTAAATTTGAAAAGTAAATAAAAAGTTCCAACGATAACAATTCGTCGTCTGGTAAAATATTCCACATATTTATTGAAGTGAAACCTTCTTCAACGCGCCTAGTTGGGCATTTTTGAGATGGAAAAAAAAAACACTATCGAACTCGCGACACCGTTACCAAAAAAACCGACACACTACATTTTTTCAATTTTTCACTTCTATCGGCACTTTTGGAGTACCACTGTATTTTTTTTTTTTTTTCTAGTGAATATTTTTGGGATTTACGTCGATGGGAATATCCGATAAGTTTATATACCTAGGTAGAGAGTTAAAGACGAGCGAGCAGGGTCGGACAGGGCCGGAAGAGCCAAAATAAAATTTGTATGGAATCGAACGAGTTTAAAAAAAAACAATTCTACTAACTTGCAACTCCTATTTAATCACTTGAAGGGATGATTATTCAAAAACCTTTATTACAGATTATTTTAATATACACCCAAGATGATAATAGCGATGACCTGAAAAATCCCATTATAGTTACGGACAGCAAATGAAAGAAAAAGGCCAGAGCATTAGGTTGTATCTCATCCAACCTCGTGTCTTTTGTCGCTTGAATAATTGCCATTTCAAATATTATTCAAAATTAAAATTGTTTAAAACTCAAGACCACACGGTAATTGTATATTTTGCTGTATTTTAACGAAGGCAGATCAAAATTTGATCTTTGTCAGACTGCTACACAGTGTAATAAACAGCCGACAAATTACTTGAATTATACGTCACGCTAAACACGTAGATGTTTTAATGAACGCTCCTCTCATTATGACTGACGACTGAGAAATAAAGGCCTTGCAGAGATACTAGCTTTTAGAATAATAATTGTCAGAAGGTAAATATCTATTTAGCGCGAAGAACCGATGGCCAATGGGGCAGAAAGGTTCTTGAATGACGACCACGTACCGGCAAACGCAGCGTTGGACACCCACCGACCAGGTGGTCCAACCACCTGATTAGCTCTTTGAAGTGGCAGTGGGCGGGGCACGTAGCGCCAAGAACCGAAGGGCGATGGGGCAAAAAGGTTCTTGAATGGCGACGACCTGATAAGGGTCGCAGGAAGGCGCTGGATGCAAGTCACTTCCAACCGGTCATATTGGAAATGCTTGGGGGAGGCCTATGTCCAGCAGTGGACTTCTTGCGGCTGAAATGATGATGATGAATGATAAAATATTTATTTTATTTCATTTGGAATACCGCTAGTACCGCTCGTACACATCTGCCTACGTTTGCGCTTCAATCAAATTATTATTAATATTAACCGGGCATCGTGGTTGAAGCTGTTACCATAATTGACGTAACTCCATAGAAACATCAGCGAAAATAAACAAAGGTTTGTAACCTGAACCAAATGTGTATCAATCGGTGTACCAAACCGAATGTATCAAATGAAATTATCAATTTTTTACCATCTAAAACAGTATAATTATGTGTCTTATTGGATTTGGAAGGTCATTTATATATATAATAAACAAAAACGGTCCTAGTATACTAAACAAAAAGGTATACAAAAAAGTTATACTGAGTGAACAACTGTTTATTTTAGTAAATTTACCAATAAATCGAGTGTACATCGACAAACATTTATTTTAACAAAGCAAAAGTAAACTCAAACATCCAAACAACAAACAGTATTTCAATTCAACAGCTTAACGGCAGGATATTAAAATTCAAGAGAAAAACACGTTGGACTAACGTCAATACCGACACGAAACATTTTCCTAGAAATCCAGGGCATAAAAATGGCACAATAAAATACACATCCATTTTACATTTCGACCGAGCGTCACGTAATTTGATTTTCCACATTTTTCGATTTTAATATCGCGCTGGCAACTCCGTCGTTTCGCTTTTTTTCAAATTATGAACGGCGGTCGCTTTACATAATTCAATGGGGAGCGAGACGCCATTGTGGCTAATAAAGCCGATAAGGCGAGTGTTGCCAGCCTAATGTGATGCCTCCCCATTGTCTGGGATGCATGAAAGGAGCCTCCCCGTGTGACGTATTTGCCCCTTATACGTCCGGCGCACCCTGGGCAACAATCTGCGAGGACAGTCTAGTCGGTAACGCAGATTGGCTGATCCTTCCACCACGAAATGGTTATAAAAAATAAACGGCTCTTCTCAGAGCCCACCCAACAGAAAAGGCACTTTTCAGCGCCAAACAACAAATGTCTTTCAAATCCAGCCCTCATCACCATCTCCATCAACATTGAAGGGTTCTCCCAAGACAAAGCAGAACTTCTTGCCAACCTTTGTCAACGCTCGCAATGCCACGTACTTTGCGTCCAGGAAATTCACAGAGACTCAGCAGCACCACGCCCGCAAATAGCAGGAATGACGCTTATTAAAGAAGTGCAGCATCTGAAGCATGGTAGTGCCATTTTTGTTAAACCAGATTTATCAGTTAAATCTGCTTCAGCTATTCTAACACAAAACGAGACTGAAATCATAAGCATAGACACCGGGAAGTGTTCTATTACTTCTATATACAGTCCACCTTGCAAAATATTTGATTTCGATGCCACTCCCGAGTTCAACAAATACAAATCAAAAATAGTAATTGGCGATTTTAATAGCCATAGCACGACTTGGGGATACTGTAGAACTGACGATAGCGGCAAATCAGTGGAACAATGGGCCGAACTTAATGGTTTAGAGCTAGTTCATAACCCAAAGCTAGAGGCCTCCTTCCATAGTGCTCGGTGGAAACGTGGATACAACCCAGATCTACTATATGTTAGTTCAAACATAACACATCTAGTATCAAAATCTACCTGCCAACCGATACCGAAAAATCAACACCGACCAATTATGTGCACCACCAATGCTGCAGTAAGACCCACCATGGTGCCTTTACAGCGAAGGTTTAATTTTAAAAAGGCAGACTGGGCTAAGTATGCAGCCGCAGTAGACGAAAAACTTCGAAATGTTTTACCAACACCAGAAAACTATGACACATTTGTCCAAGTGATATGGAAAGCATCTCGTCAACATATTCCCCGTGGCTGTAGCACTGCGTACATCCCGGGCCTGACTAAAATCTCAGCTGATCTTTTGGATAGGTATGCATCCCAGTTTGCAGAAGACCCTTACTCAGACGCTACGGCAGTAGCCGCTGATGAGCTGATGGATCAACTTTCAGAAAGCCGAAGACAAAAATGGGTTGATATGGTAGAATCTATCGACATGACCCATAACAGTAAAAAAGCTTGGAGTACTCTCTATAAACTTACCTCTGACCCTCCAGCAGCTGTGAAACCAGGACCAGTGACCGCCAATCAGATTGCCCATCAACTTTTACTGAATGGTAAATCACCCCACAAATGTTCCCGACCGAAACAACATAAAACGACACCAAAAGACGACCCAAATCAGGACCGAACAATCAGTCGATCAAT
Source organism: Rhodophaea formosa (assembly GCA_963082605.1). Lineage (NCBI taxonomy): Eukaryota > Metazoa > Arthropoda > Insecta > Lepidoptera > Pyralidae > Rhodophaea > Rhodophaea formosa. The sequence goes on along the minus strand of OY720219.1, from coordinate 19,312,145 downwards.
TTCTTCCGACGAACTACGCTCAGCTTTGAAAAAATTAAAATGCGGTAAAGCAGCAGGAGTGGATCAGATCTGTGTGGAACAGCTGAAAAATCTGGGTCCAACTGCACTAACTTGGCTCCAACTGATGTTTAACGATTGCCTCGAACTCGCTAAAATCCCTAAAATCTGGAGGAAAGCTAAGGTGACTGCCTTGCTCAAACCCGGTAAAACGCCCGATAGCCCCAGCAACTTTCGGCCTATATCACTTCTGTGCCATACTTTTAAATTATTCGAACGCATCCTACTAGACCGTCTGACGGACATAATAGATTTTAAATTAATTCCCGACCAAGCCGGCTTTCGGCCTGGAAAATCTTGCTGTGGGCAGGTTCTTAATCTGACGCAGCATATAGAGAATGGCTTTGAGCAAAACCTTATCACAGGAGCGGTTTTCGTAGACCTTAGTGCAGCTTATGACACGGTTAATATAAGAATCCTACTTGAAAAGGTGGCCGCGTTTACAAACGACTACCAATTTGTAAACGTCCTTGGTGAAATGCTTCGAAATCGTCGCTTTCAGGTTCTTTTACACTCCCAAAAGAGCAGATGGCGTAACAATAAAGGCGGCCTCCCCCAGGGCAGTGTCCTCGCACCTACCCTGTTTAATATATATACAGATGACCAGCCCAGTCCCCAGGGTACTATTCGCTACATCTACGCCGATGATCTGGCTCTAACATCCCAATCTAATAGCTTCGAGAAGATAGAAGAAAACCTGTCTAAGGCTCTGGAACGCCTGACAGAATATTATGAAAGTAACTGTCTGCGGCCAAACCCTTCAAAAACTGAATCTTGTGTCTTCCATCTGCGCAATAAGGAGGCAAGCAGGAAATTAAGGATTTCATGGGACGGCGTAGACATTAAACACAACCCCACACCAAAATACCTGGGCGTGACCTTGGACCGCTCCTTAACATACAAAGAAAACTGCAGAAATTTGAAGTCCAAGGTCTGCTCACGGAACAATATTCTACGCCGTCTCACCACTACCCGTTGGGGTGCATCACCCCACGTACTCCGGACAAGCTGTCTTGCCCTATGCTACTCCGCTGGCGAATACGCTAGTCCTGTGTGGGCACGTTCAGTACACGCCAAAAAGGTTGATGTCGCTCTCAATGCCTCATGCAGAATAATCAGTGGTACTTTAAAACCTACTCCTCGACCGTTCCTGTATACTTTGTCTGGCATAGCTCCCCCGAGCGTGAGACGCGACGTTGCAAGTGCAGTGGAGAGATTCAAGCAATCCCATGATGAGAAGCACCTACTCTATGGACAAACTCCACCACCCTCACGTCTTAAAAGTAGAAGCAGCTTTCTTAGGCAGTCCTATATTATACATCCTAAAGAAGCTTCAAACGCGCGACTGACACAGTGGAAAAATAAATACCCGTCTACCTCTTCCGAACTTCCTCCTGCAGAAAAACTCCCACCAGGAAGCGATCTCCCCTGGGCAGTTTGGAAGTCCCTCAACAGACTCCGAGCTGGTGTAGGGAGATGCCAAGAAAACCGAGTAAGGTGGGGTTTCTCCAATAATTACCTCTGTGACTGTGGCGCCATCCAGACTATGGCTCACCTAACGACGTGTCCTAATTGTCCCTCCACATGCAGTATTAAAGACCTAAATGAAGCAAATGACAAAGGTATCGCCGTGGCCAACTACTGGTTAAAATCAATATGATTTTTAAATAAATATAACCATATCGACTCGAAAAGAAGAAGATTGTCTGGGATACTAATGAAAATTCTTTTTAAATGCGCGCTCCCTTTTCCTATTGAATTCATCTGATTTTTATTGATACAGTATATATTCAGTTCATTTCACTCTTAATGAACTGGAATATTCATTGAGAGATTTAAAATCTATCTAAGATTTTTTAGTACGAAAAACGCTGAAAATTTGAAATAGGTATATAATATGTGTAGGACATACCCAAAGAGCATATAATTACTAGAAAAAGCTTCGATTATTTGGACAACAAGCGATAAATACGGAAACTTTTTAAATTAAGAAGCTATAAATGCAAATGTGTGACTTAGTAATTTTGATGGCTGGGAATGGTATATTTATCTACGTTTTAAGGAAGTTTGTGCTATAGTGAAAAGTATTCCGTCTACAATATTATTCTAAGTTATTTAATTAAATGAATAGTTTGTTAGTTTGTCCCGAGAACTGTGCTTCACTCCAATCTTTCGTTGGAAATTTCATAAAGCAGTTTTACGAGGCTGCAATAAAACCTTTAGTTAACTCGCACACCGGATACTGGCAACACTGGCTCTTCCGGGAGCATGCGGCACATTCTGAGTTGCTGTTTAATTTTCATACCATTAACCTAGTTTTATTGTTGACTTCATGTTTCTGGATGAATTCATTTAGTGGTAATGAAATTATGTTTTAACAACATTTCTACTAAAATGCCGAATACTATTTATTTTTAAAATATTTCACCACAAAGAAAATTCGAAGCATCAGTGCCTTGAAAAAGAGACCATTAAGTTTTTAAGGCACTAATGCTTATTGTCCTCTGTACAGCCGTGTGGTTCTCGGCCGAGTAGAATTGGACCACTGGTCTTCCCGTGGATGTCTTAGAAGGCAACTTAGGAAACCCAAGCTAAACAAAGCATATAATCATCAAAGAGACCTTTCCGACCCGTCTGGCCAGTGTGGAGAGTGTAGGCCAAATCCTCTGACTACTCTGGCTAATATATGGCTCTGTTAGTACAGTACATAGTCGTGCTTCTACAGTGGAGACTAACAAAGACCTGATGATTAAGAATGCTCAGTGGATAATGAAAAATCAATTTCCGTAAAACGCTTGAAAAAAATATTAAATAGAAATAATAAAAAAGTCTTATTAGAATCTAATTTGGCTCTCAAAAAGCTAAATAAATTCATAGAAAATGAGGATTTTCATTCAGCACACGTCTTTGTTACTATTTACATATTTAAACTTCATTCCCCTGCATACCTCTGCACTACGAGCCCGTATTATAACTTGTGGAAAGCACCTAAATATTCACCGCGTTGTACAGCGAGCACATTAAACTTTTAGAGCCTCGTAATTGGTTTATTATCACCAAAAATCTCATTTGGCTCAAATTAACTGTTTTATGACATAGTTTGTCGTTATCGAGATTTTCCCGCGCTTTAATAGCAAAATGTAATGAAAAATTCAGCTGCAAGCGTTTTATGAAACGTGGTCTATGCTTGAGCGGCACTACACCTAGAAGAAGCTACGAATCAACTAGGTGAAATTACATTTTCATACAAAGGTGTTCAAATGCCCGGGAAATTTGTATGGTATAATAAAATTTTTTTTTTAGTACCAGCGTTGGTCCCATAGGAGAAATTGTTCGTATTGATGCTCTGAATCTCCCCTATAAGGAAATGACAATTTACGCGCTGTGTAAGAGTGAGGTTACAATACAATCTAAAACAATCTTCATATGAAACATAACAGAGTTTCAAGATATTGTCTCTATAAAAATGTAGGTATACATTTTTGAGACTGTTTATTTTTGTTCTCAGAAATGTCTTGACTTTATAGCATTCCTCGCAAAGACGAAGTCAACTACTATTTCTCATTACTTACCTCCCTAGAGGTCTCCGAAATAAAACATTATACATTGAAGAGCAGAAACTGTCCCAATAAAGAAAGTTTTAGCGTCGGGGAGCAATGAATAAAAGAACGGTTGGAAATATTTATTTTCTTTAAGTTGGGGTTGTGTGGCCATGAAACTGCGTGATCGAATGCAGAAGATAAGTAATCGTTTTCGCTTCGTATTTTATTACTAGCCAGATTTAGATACTAAAAACTTCATTAAAATAATTTAAATACTACACTTGCTCAACTATAAACTAAATACCTAGTGGAGTTTGGTACCTACGTGGAAACATGTTTCCGAATGTTGGCATTCAGGTTTCAACCTTAGCAGTAGCATGTGTTATATTTAACAACATAACTTATTTTAAAGGGTATTTAGGTATTAGTTGTTCTATTTAAATATTATATTTGAGTTATTCCAACTATTCAAATATTATAATCTTAGGCATCTTACTCGCAACTTACGCCTGAGACGACCCAGAACCGAGTATCCTGAAGAAGTCTAACTAGAAGAGCCGACCGAAATAATGGCAAAAGAAACAGAGAAATTCGCGTTATCCCAAATGGCCAAAGTATTATTTAGCTTCCAATGTATCTATTAATATGCTGTATAAATTTCTTTATGATTTTACATACCTACACTTTGAGTTAAATTATTTCCACTGGTGGTGGAAGCATACAAAATAATTTAACTCAAAGTTCATGTAAGTAACTTTGACTTTCGCAAAGTAACGCCTGAATCAATTCAACATTTAAGATTTTAACTAAGCGACAATAAAAAATCGCAGTTTTCTTGGCCACAACATCACGCTAGCAGCATCTTCCCAAAACTCTTAGCACAAAAAGTATCACCTAAAATTGTTCGTTCGTTCCAGGCAATTTCATAAACGGCGTAATGGAAATTTTGTGTTACATCCACAGAGCAAGAAATGTAGCTTGCGTCCTTCTAGAGACGAAAGTAAAGGCGCTCCCATACAGCAGTTATAATAACGTTATAAAACAATGTGTAAGAACGATACAAGTACTACCACTTTTATAAGTTACACCGATGTACCTGCGCAGAAGTCAAATTTTTGCATGGCGCGAAAATACCCGTCCGCAATTGGCTGATGTGTAGCGCCATGCGGCGTCTCGACCACTCACGGCAGTCGTACGAGTATTGCGAGCGAGATAGCACGAGTCCTGTTGATTTTGGATTTCAAATCTTATTCAGTAGCAATAAGTTCGTTATTTGATTGATGTTTTCATTCGGCTTGGGTCGGCGGTAGGTTGCGCTATTCTGCGCCATCGAACAATGCCGATGTAACTTATTAAAGTGGTAGTACTGTAACATTCTAATAATACCATACATTATCAAGAATGTTATTATGTTACACATTGTTTTATAACGTCTTATAATTGCTGTGTGGAAGCACCATAATAATAATACCTTCTGTCTGTCAACCTGTGCTCGGCTCGGCGAAAGTTGTATACTCGGCCTGTCAGTTTATGCTAATAAAACGTAAAAATGTACAATGCGCTATGATATGGTAACATTATTACAGTAAAAAGGCTAAATAAAATTCTGATGGAAGTAAGTAGAAAATAGCAGACTATTATATATCTACAATTACCTTGAAACCCAAAAGTCAATAAACGGTACCGCCCCTCACAATCCTTGTTTTGTATGAAATATGTTGAAAGAAAACGCGGCTCTAGTTGCGGGCGAGCGAAAGTCATATTTCCTGCTCTGTGGTTACACCTACGTATGTCAGGCGGAATCAGGCCAGGCAATATTATCAGGCGCTTCAGGGAGAAAATTGAGAAATTTCGATATAAGTTTTCGTGGCTCATTTGTCTGCTATGAAATTGATGGGTTATTAGTTTTAGTTTTAAATTTATTTGATGTTAGAGGGCTCATCAATATTAAAGGAGTTGTTACGAGAATGTACGATAAACTGTCTAGATAGTTGTTAAATGATATATTTAGTAGAATGTATGATAGACTGGCTAGACAATGTTAACAAGCCTAAAATAAGTAGTTTCACAAAGTAATCAACAACTGAATGGTAAATTACAATTTGTTGTGTTCAAATATTACATTTGGTTCTGAAATGCCGTACACAATAAAAATAACTAGTGGTTTCATTCCGTTATATGTTTTAGAAGAAACTGTGTTTACCAAAGGGCTTATTTAATTTGGTCGTATGTAACTTAAAACAGTCCATCATATTTTTTTACTAATTTACTAAATTTTACTCAACTACAAAAACACAACTTCTTTATTTGAATATAATTATTTTATGGAAAAGCCTTTTTATTGAATGGTATAATCGATAGATTGACGAGCTCCGTGGCGCAGCGGTCAACACGCCGATCTGTGGCACGGATGGTCCCGGGTTCGATCCCCGGTCAGGTCAAAATGAAAAATGATCTTTTTCAGATTGACCTGGGTCTTGGATGTTTATCTATATATGTATTTGTTATAAAATATAGTATCGTTGAGTTAGTATCCCTTAACACAAACTTACTTTGGGGCTAGCTCAATCTGTGTGATTTGTCCGTATATATTTATTTATTATTTATAGATGTGTAAATAGAAGAATTGAATATTTAACAAGTGACCTTTGCCTTAGAAGAAACATAATTGTAGTATACCTATATATTGTAGCCTGAAAAATTGCTCAGACCGACATCCTGACAGGACCGTCTCGAGAGAGATCGGGAATGGTTGAAGTCATGATTCAGAAAATTTATAAATCACAGTTTTTTATACTCAGCAATGTATCAAGAAATCAGCGCTGCTATATCTGTGTCAAGTGCTTAATAATGTATTTTTATATCATTTATGTGCGTAATAATAATAACCTTGTCCCATAACCTCTCCAACCCGTCTGGCCAGCGTGGAGAGTGTAGGCCAAATCCTCTGACTACTCAGGCTAGTATATGGCACTGGTAGTACAGAGAGGGTCGTGCTCCTGCAGTGGAGACTAGAAAGACCTGATGATGATGATGATAAGACCATCCATATTTCAACACCATAGTCCACTAATTTCCTTTTTCAAATTCTATAGTTCCGTCCCGAATGTACATAAAGTTTATATAAGTATTTAAGTTACCCGACCTAAAATAATAATCGTGAAGTAAGGGGCTAATTCGCCGTGTGGTTCTCGGCAGAGTAGGATAGGACCACTCCAAGACATCCCGTGGATGTCGTAAAAGGCGACTAAGGAAACACAAGCTAAACAAAGCTTATTAACATCAAATAGACCTCTCCAACCCGTCTGGCCAGCGTGGAGAGTGTAGGCCAAATCCTCTGACTACTCAGGCTAGTTTATGGCTCTGGTAGTACATAGAGGGTCGTGCTCCTGCAGTGGAGACAAGAAAGACCTGATGATGATGATGAAGGGGTTTATGAAATTGCAAGGGACGCATTTTTTTAAGCATTCTCAATGCTATTCTGATATACTCTTAAAATAAATAAATAAAAAAAATTGAAATAACAAGAAGATGAAGAAAGACATCAACAATTTCCCATATTTTATTTCTTAATTTTATAAAAGGACTCAATATTACTAAACATGTCGCAGATTTTTTAAAAATATCTTAGAGATTTGGAAAAGAGCAAGCCCAGTAAAAACTATTTTGTCGGTGTCATAACTTTGAAAGGAAATAAATAAATATACCTATACGGACAAATGACACAGAATAACAAAGCTAAGAAAATTACTTACAATACTTTATAATTCTGCTTGATTCTGACTACTAAGATCTTATAAAAGATCCAATCCAGAATGAGGAATCCTTTCCCGTCAGTCCTTCGTTTGATCTGCTTCCCAGAAAAACGGATTGTAATAATCTTAGGCAGATTGATTGATAGTCTTAGTTTACTTAGCTCTAGAACTACAGGCTTTGGAGTAAGGCGGTAGACGGACTAAATATTAATAGGATACGGCCTCATGATCTGAAATTCAAATTATGCTACAAAGCTAGATCTAAATCTTGTTTTGGGTTTTAATATTTAATCTTAAGGATTTTGAATATCGTCGACCTAGCTTAGCTTGCTATTTATTGACTACTATTCTCTAAAAAAGCTAAAAGAGCTATGAAAAGGGATATGCTCGGTGTTTCCCTATGAGACTGAATTAGAAATGAGGAGATCCGTAGAAGAAAAATGTCACTGACATAAGTCAACGGATTTTTCGATCAGATTAAAACTAATAATGATCAAAATGAAAATGGTTATCTCAATATAAGGACTCAAAGGGCCAGTGAACGAAAAATCAAAATTTAGAGAAAGAAAATGTATGGTTTGGGCTTTGACTATAAATAATCAAATAATAATAATAATAATAATAATAATATTTATTTATCTCCACACATAGTTGACATAAATCTATAAAACACAAAACATTTGGTAGATGGAGCAAAATGAATGAAAATAAATCATGTACCTCTAGTTCCTACACTAGGCAGTGCCTGTATTGTAGGCAACTAGTTTAAGACCTGAAATCAATTATTGTTAAATACAAAGAGAAAAAAAAAATCTAAAACTATTTTACAAAAAAAAAAAAAAAAAAAAGAGGAAACAAAAGGAAAGTTGCTTGTGGTTTGATATTTATATATTTTTTTAATATTTTGGGATCATAGTTTACTCGTACACGGATATAATCCGATCCTACGACATGTAACTCTTGTTGTCACATATAGCTGTAACGAGATTTGAAAAAGCTCATTATTTTTAAAGCGCAAAGCTAATTACTGAGAGTGCACGGTAAGCTGCCGCAATAGCTTAATGAGCTTGACGCAGTACGGCATTAGCTACAGTTAGTGAGTCAATTATGTGGTGACTTCACTCGGTGGTTATATCTCTTTATGGCACATATTATTGTGAAATACTCCCGATTTTTTCTGTAAACATTTTAATCAATTTGTTGCCCGTTGTCAAATTTCTACAACTTATATAGGATGGATGTCTCAAGATTAACGCAAGATTTTTAGTACTATTTATACATTTTTGTTCATTATGGGATACAAAAAGCGACCGTTACTGACTGACTGATCTATAAACACCCAGCTCCAAATACTGACAGATTGCATTGAAATTTGCCACGTAGGCATTTGATATGAAATAATTTTACATAATTCAGCCCGTAAAACCCCGTGCAACGGGGGTCCAAAGTTTGTATGTAATGCTAGCAAAGCCGCAGGCAAAAGCAAGTTAATCAATAATTTTTAACACATCTAGATAAAATAAAAAATATTGAAAACCACTTTTAAAGACTCCTGCCTAATTAAAATATTTAATTTCAATGGAATAAAACTGCCTAAATTATTCTATTAAATATATTTTGACACGCAGCGCGTGAGATTATTACAAAAAAATATTATGGAATAGAGAGAAAGAATTTTCGAAATGATTTTAGTGCAACTTAACGTCACAATTATTTGATATCATCAAGCCATACTTAATTTTAAAAGTCGTTTTTAAAAACTCTGCTAAGGAAAATTTATCTCATACGTCTCTAAATCCGGAAGAAGCCAAATATCTCGAATACCCAGATCAGCCATCCATCTAAAGGTCCAATCAACAGTTAATCGCTGTTTTCGCCTCTCAATGTGTCCTGCTCCATACATTGCTTTAGAATTCAAACTATTTCCAATTATACGAGAATGTGTGGAGTAAATACCAAAGGGTGCGTGTGTTTACATTTTGAAGCTGTGACTATTGCCTCGGGATCAACACCATAGATTGATTTTGTTCTTAAAGTACCGCAATAGAAGGGATTCTGAATTAAGAACGAAGATCTTCCTATAGTACTTATAACTGTAGAATGTTTAAATTATTTAATAACCTCAGTATAAGCAGCATATTTGTGGTTTTTCCTAATCACGGCTACGAGTACTTAGAATCCTAATCCTAACTAATATTATAAATGCGAAAGTGAGTTTATTTGTTTGTTTGTTTGTTACACTTTCACGCCGTCTCCACTGAACCGATTATCATGAAATTTTGCATACACATAGGTTTGGGTACCGAGAAGGACATAGGCTATATATTACGCGGGCGAAGCCGCGGGTAACAGCTAGTAGTCTATATTTTCAACTCAAAAATGCCCAACGCGCCAAAAGAAGTTTTCACTTCAAAAACGAATAAAATACAGACGAAAAAAGACCTCTAGAAGTTCAATCAGCTGATCGGTCAATTTGTATGGACGGTTTTAATTGTGTTCTAGTTGCTTAATGTCATCAAAATATGTAGTTGCAAGCCAGAAGGCTGCCTTGCAACTATTCAATTCAATGAGATAGTACGTGTGTGTTTCGATTAAATTTGAAGTCAGTGTTGCGTGGTGGGCATTGAATTCAGTGACTGCAATTAGTGTACGTGTGGTGCTTAACTAGCTGAATTGATGCTTAATTAATATCGGATAACAGATCTTTTGATAAAACAATGTGGCAGAAATAAGCTACCTACTTTGTGCTAGTAAGGCCACCCTGTATTGAAAGTCACAAATGATTTCACATATGCGAGCTGGAGTTGGGAGTTGTCGAGAAAACAGGGTCCGGTGGGGTTTCTCTACAAACAATTTATGTGACTGCGGTGCCGATCAAACCATGTTTCACCTTTTGTCGTGCCCAAACTGTCCCACTATTTGCACCGTACAGGACCTTAATGTTGGCCACTCGATAGGCGTGATAATATGTATGTATGTATGTATGTATGCAACCATTTCGACTCGATAAGAAGAAACATATGCAATGTGTAAATTGACGCTCAACATACCCTTAAAAGACTGACTCGGCCAATTCATATTAACAATGTTTACTATAGAATTAATGCTGGAAACACAAAATTTCACTTTAACTGAAAGTTCATTTTTATAAAAACGCCAGGCTTTTACGTTTCGCTTCAGAAAGCAAAAAGCGCATTTCACACCGTTTAAAAGTAACGTTTAAGAAATCAGCTTAAAACGGAAGGAAAGTTTAAGTTTAAACTGAAATTTCTTTACACAGCAAGTTTCCAGTCAGCGAGCAAAGCGGGACACGTTTTTCATTACCGACAGCGGGTCCGGACGGCTTTAAGCACGGCTTATCGGGGTAAATTTACCGAGATACTATCACGTCTTTTTCCCTTGCGGAGTAGACAGAGCTCAGTTCTATAAGACCTGAAGCCACGTTTAGCATGGTGGTGTGGAAATTAAGATTACCGTCTTTATCTTTAATCGCTAAACTCGTAAAAATTATCAAAATTTCTTTTAACTATTGAAAACTACAATTAATCTAGTTATTCTATCAGTTAGCGGTTTAGCTTTAAAAAGTGCTGAATTCCGCACTAAGTTTTTAGCAAGTTTCCACTCAGCGAGCGGGATACGTTTTTCATTAGCGACAGTGTGTACGGACGGCTTTGAGCACCGCTTATCCGGAAAATTTACCGGGATAAGATTTCCGTACATACATACATACATACTGTCAGGCCTGTTTTCCTTGCGGGGTAGAGCTCAAGTCTATAAGACCTAAAGCCACTTTAAGCATGGTGGTGGGCATGGAGATGAAGATTTCCGTGTTTATCTTTAATCGCTAAACTCATTTGATCAGAATTTCTTTCAACTATTGAAATCTACAACTTCTCTACCAGTAAGCGGTTTGTAAGGTCTTATTGCAGCCTGACCAAATATCCGAGTTAGCGTTAAAGAAATAATAAAGCGCGATATATCAAGAAATAAGCACTTTAGAAAAGCGCTAAACTCCCCGTTAAGTTTTTAGCAAGTTTCCACTCAGCGAGCAAACCGGGACACGTTTTTCATTACCACCAGCGTGTTTGGATGGCTTTGAGCACGGCTTAGCCGGAGAAATTGACCGAGATCGGTCGCACGCTGTCATATTTTACTTATATTATCTAAAACTTCAATAAATAACAGCTTTTTAATAACAACATTACCATACAACCCACTTAAACATGGCGAAATTTTGATTGTTTTCGACCCAATTTAGCCCGTTGATATGACCACCATTTATTATGGGGAGTACACAGAGCCGTGCTGTTTGATGCCGGTGCTTTATAAACGTTGTATTAACGTCATAATTTTTTTTCAAACTTTCTACAACGTTTTTGGTAATATTTTTATTAACTTAAACAAACGATTTTGATGATGATGATCAAGTTGAGCTTATTCAAAAGGCCATGTTCAGTGCAAGTCTCGGCAAGACCGTCCCTTGAACGGCTGAGAAAATGGCCTTTTGGATAGGCTGATACTTTATAGCAAGGTTCCACTCAGTGAGCAAAGCGGACACGTTTTTCATTACCACCAGCGTGTTCGGATGGCTTTGAGCACAGTTTAGCCGGAGAAATTGACCGGAATCGCTTGCACGCTGTCATATTTTGCTATATTATCTAAAACTTCAATAAATAACAGCTTTTCAATAACAACATTACCCACTTAAACATGGCGATTTTTTTTTATACAACTAAGTTGGCAAACAGGCATACGGCCCACCTGATGGAAAGCGGTTACCGTAGCCTATGGATGTCTGCAACACCAGAGGTGTCACACGCGCGTTGCCGACCCTGAAGAAATCTTTTCACGCCCTTTGCCCTTGCTTTCGACCCGACTTAGCCCGTTGATATGACCACCATTTACTATGGGGAGTACACAGAGCCGTGCTGTTTGAGGCCGGTGCTTTTGAATTTGTGCTTTAGAAACGTTGTATTAACGTCATAATTTTTTCCAAACTATCTACAACGTTTTTGGTAATATTTTTAATAACTTAAACAAACGATTTTGATGATGATGATCAAGTTTAGCTTATTCAAAAGGCCACGTTCAGTGCAAGTCTCGGCAAGGCCGTCCCTTGAACGGCTGAGAAAATGGCCTTTTGGATAGGCTGAAACTTCTAAAAATTCAATAAATAAAAGCTTTTCAATGACGTTTTTTCGATAGGTTGAAACTTTTATAGCAAGTTTGCACTCAGCGAGCAAAACTAGACCCGTTTTTAATTACCGACAGCGTGTCCGTCCAAAGGGCTTTAAGCACGGCTTAGCCGATGAAATTGACCGGGATCGGACGCACGCGATATTTTCCGATATTATCTAAAAATTCAATCATCATCATCATCAGGTTTTTTATAGTCTCCACTGCAGGAGCTCGACCCTCTCTGTATTACCAAAGCCATATATTAGCCAGAGCAGTCATAGGATTTGGCCTACACTTTCCAACCCCTCTGGCCAGTATTGAGGGTGTAGGCCAAATCCTAAAAATTCAATAAACAACAGCTTTTTAATAGCATTTCAATACAACCCACTTATGCTAGCATTATTTTTGGAAATATGCAGTGCCGTGCTGTTTGTTCCAGCTAAACTGGACCCGTAAATTTATTGACGTCATAGTTTTACCAAAACTTACTTTAGTTTTATGCCGGCTCAAAAAAAGCGTGCACAGCTCTTTAATTTAAAAACACCTTTTACTCGATTTAAGTCGTGGACAGCGTGAAAAAGCAGCAAGTTGTAAGTTTCGGGAGGCGAGCAAAGCGACAGGTTTTTCATCACGGGGCCGCTTTGAACGCTCACCACAGGAAATTGTGCAGCGACGAGCCCTGCTGAACTTTTGAACGACTTAAATATAGCCAAGTGCGAATCACACAATCTAAGGGTTCCGTAAAATATTTGGCCACAAAAACCACGCTTTTGTTTGTGGACTCTCGTGTATAAAGACGCATCATGATACCCCATGCGACATTCGTTGTAAAGTTAATTAAACTTTTTCTTGTATTGACACTATTTTTCTTAATTATATGTGATTTCTCAAACTGTCAAGCCCGCCAACATACAAAAGCGTACACAGCATTTGGATTTAAAAATCTGTAGCTCGATTTAAAGCGTGAGAAAGCAGCAAGGGGCAAGTTTTCGGAGGCGAGAAAAGCGACACATTTTCATCACGGGGCCGCTTTGAACGCTCAGCGCAGGAAATTATGTAGCGACGAGCTCTGCTGGACTTTTGAACGACTCAAATAAAACCGGCTAAATGCGAATCACAAACCTTAAGAATTCCGTACAAAATTTAACTACAAAAATCTACGCTTTTTGTATATAGACTACTTATGATGTATAAGGAAAGATGAAACATCTTCCATGCTACCTTTGTTGTAAGGTTATCTAAACATTTCCTTGCATTGGCACTATTTTTCTAAATTATGTAGTTTGTTGTTTCAAATTGTTTATGCCAACCAAAATACATGCACAGCACTTGGATTAAAAATACCTATTTCTTGATTTAAACTGTGGACAGCGTGAAAAAGCAGCAAGCGGCAAGTTTCCGCTTTGAACGCTCAGCGCAGGAAATTGTACAGCAATGAGCTCTTGAATGACTTAAATGAAAACCGGCTAAATGCGAATTACAGGCTTTAAGGGTTCCGTAATATTTGATTACAAAAACCACGCTTTTTTATGTGGAATTTTATGTATAAGGACGCAACTTCTTCCGTGCGACCTTTTTATGTGGTTAATCAAACATTCCTTACATTAATAATATTTTTTTTAATTATCTCTGGTTTGTTAATTGTCTGTGTCTATCAGAGAATCTCTTAGAGAATTTTTTAAAGATATCAATATTTTAACCTTAGGTACCTTCTCAGTACATATTTGCGAATATTATGTTTGTACACCATAATTTACATTTATATGAGAAAAATAGTGACATTCATGACCGAAACAGGTCCTCTCAAATTGTTTCTTGGCCGGAGTCATAAACCTAAAGAAAGAACAGAAAAACGTATAACAGCTTTGAAATTTAAAAATATGTAGCTCTATTTAAAGCGTGAAAAAGCAGCAATGGGCAAGTTTCCGGAGGCGAGCAAAGCGACACGTTTTCATCACGGGGCCGCTTAGACCGCTTAACGTCGGAAATTGTGTAGCGACGAGCTCTGTTGGATTTTTGAACGACTTAAATAAAACCGGCCAAGTGCGAGTCGGCACATACTATTAGTTTAGTATATCATTTTGGACTATATACCCTTGACATGAGAAGATGACTATTAATATTATGGTAGTTATCTGATTCATGAAATTTATTCATTCATTCAGGAATGGAAGAAGCTCCACCGACAAGAGCCCAGCTCTTAAATTTGATGATCTGATTCATATGATAGAGAAAGGATACTCTCGTATCTCATTGAAATCCATTATTAATTTAAGTATATTTTAAAATTTTTAAAGTTTTTGTAGGACTAGCAATATTTTACATGTACACTTTAAACAGCTTAACTCAAATTAGAACAAAGTTTACGCAACTACTTCCATAAACATATCTAATATTTATTTTTTCGCTGCTAATTAAGATATGAAGTGCAAACTATTTATAGTCCGCTACTTTTCCTAATTAAGAATAATATAGCTTCTAAATGTACAAGATTCGACCACCCAAAGCCTTACTCCTATAATTATCCCGCCGAAAAGTAATAAATTACTGAAAAATTGCTTGGAAAATTTCCGAAGGCGCCAATTAGAGCGAGGCGTGGCTGTCTCGATCGATAGCAGTATCCTTAGTTCTAGTTTACATACATACCTACATACAATCACGTCTTTTTCCCTTTCGGGATAGACAGGGCCCAGGTCTGTAAAAACTTAAGGCCACGTTTATCATGTTGATAGGCTTGAAAGTGAATACGGAATCTAGAAAGGAATTATAAGCCTTTTCAAATTTGTATGGAAATCTTGAGAGGCGTATAATTCTCAAACCATTGATAATTTTACCAAGCTGTATAGGAACGTACGTAGATTATAGTGAGGTTAATTGATTGAATGCTTAATTTTACTCCAAAATTATCAAATATTGCCACAATTCCCTTTTTCCGTTTGTATGGAGACATGCGCGTCCAGGCGACTCTGCGTTTTAATGCGCGCATGCGTCTTTTCATTCTATACAAGGCCAGAATGTAACGGTGTGAAACTAATCACGTATAGATTGGAAACTACTTTTTTACTAAGTTCTTCCAATCGTAGTAAGGTCATCATCATTTCGTGTAGGCGACACGGTCAGTCGCCCATGCACACCCTGGTGTTAGAGTTCTTCGGAACCGCCTCTCGGCCTCTGACGTGGTTCCTTTAACGACTACCAGATGGCAGCCGGGACTACCGGCTTAACGTGCCTTCCGAAGCACGGAATCATCTTTCTTATCAGACGATCAGGTGATTCATGCCTGCAATGTCCTAACCAAACTGGAAAGTAAGGTAGTAACTTAGGTAAGAATCAATAATAATGATCGGTTGCTATCTACTATCTACATACATCGTTATCACACATAGGTGGCCGCACTTGGCATTAAAATAATTCAAGCTACTCCTCCGCCCTTCGTAAACCGTTGGTCCCAGCTGCCATCATTGATGGCAGTTGTTAAGGAATGTTAGATTCCTTCAGGCAGCTTGATAAATCTGACACCAGTATTGGCCGCTTACACATACGAAAAAGTGTATGTCGAGGGTCAATTTACACGTTGTACGTAGATAGATTCAATATATACATATGCCCCACAAACATAACCCTCCTTCTATTTATGAAAGTCGGGTAAAAAGTACAAATGAAATTCTGCAAAAAAATGAGTATATCGTATGAATCCGAGAATAATCCCAAATGAGATTATATCTTGTGTGTTCTGGAGAATTGGGAAATAACAATTTGATAAAATCTACGCCGGTGAAGTCGAAATTAGTAAACTTTTATACACCTGTGCAGGAAACTCCTGTTATTAAACTTGTTTGTAGACTTTTCTTTTATTTTCATGGTCATATACAGAATTGTAGCCAGAACAGACTAGCCGTGTGGTTCCCGGCAGAGTAGAATAGGACCACTCCAAGTCATCCCGTGGATGTCGTAAAAGGCGACTAAGGAAACACAAGCTAAATAAAGCTTATAAACATCAAAGATACCTCTCCAACCCGTCTGGCCAGCGTGGAGAGTGTAGGCCAAATCGTCTGACTACTCAAGCTAATATATGGCTCTGGTAGTACAAAGAGGGTCGTGCTCCTGCAGTGGAGACTTGAAAGACCTGATGATGATGATGATACAGAATTAAATATCCACTTCTCTGTTCTGGTATTATTATTTGAACAATTATCTGGTATTATTATTTTGGCTGCCTCCGTGGTCCAGTGGTTAAGGCGTTCGCTTTGTTGACCCGGGGGTCGTGGGTTCGATTCCCACGGGAAGCATACTTTGTTAAGTTGTTTCCAGTTTGGTTAGGACATTGCAGGCATGAATCACCTGATTGTCTGATAAGAAAGATGATTCCGTGCTTCGGAAGACACGTTAAGCCGGTGGTCCCGGCTGCCATCTGGTAGTCGTTAAAGGAACCACGTCAGAGGCCGTCCGAAGAACTCTGACACCAGGGTGTGCAAGGTCGATTGACCGTGTCACCTACACATGATGATGATGATGATTTGAACAACACGTGGATTTTGAATAGCAATATGGTTCAATTTCTTCTATACACGCTAAAGTTATGCATCAAAGTCCCTGCCATGTTTTTCCCGAGAGACCATAATATGGGGTTCTTCAAAAAGGGCGTAAAAAGATTTCTTCAGAGTCGGCAGAGCGTGAGTGACACCGCTGGTGTCGCAGGCGTTCATATTCTACGGTAAGCACTTTCCATCAGATGGGTCGTATGCCTGTTTAGTTGCTTATAAAAAATCTCATGTCCTGTTTGGTCGGGACCTATAGTTTCGAACTCGTCAGGAGTCCATTTTTAAGGCGAGGTCGAGGTATTCGGGCAAAAACTCTATCTCACGTTAGTTTGAATGATATAAGTAACATTAAATTTTTAACTGTTCGTTGACGGAATTCACAAAGACGACACTATTCGTACTTAGTTACGAAAATTAAGTACAGTATTGTATTGGGTAGTAACCTGTAAAAATATTGTACAAAATTGAAATAAAGAAATAAAGAAAGAAAGAAAAGAAAATTGGTAGATAATTGATATTCTAAATTTTTTTTACTAGAACTAAATGACAGACCACAAGTAGACGATCCCTATCCAGTAAGCTATTGATCTAAAAGGTTCGTAGTTCCTTACAACCTTCAATCGTATCTTACAATTTGGTACATCCATCTACAGAGAAGAAGGTGCAAGCTATGGAGTGAAGAAGTCTCTCTGCCAAACCCATTTGTTCCACCAGAGGAGAACCTTCCTCCTGGGCATAAACTACCATGGCTAACCTGGAAGTCTTTAAATAGACTTCGGACACAGGTCGGTCGGAGCAAAGAAAATATGTCCAGATGGAGGTTTTCTGATGGCACAGACTTGAGCTGTTTGTGTGGTGCGTTGCAAACAATGGCCCACCTGACCTCGTGCTCGGCGTGCCCGAACAACTGCACGCAGCAGGACCTAATGGATGCCACCGACAACGCGATTGGGGTGGCTAATTTCTGGGCTGCGACAATTTAATGTTTTTGCCATCGAAACGCTAAGAAGAAGAGAAGAAGGAAACTTGCTTTGAAAGAAAGTTATTGTTGACAATTAAATGACAGCTTCCACGCTGGTCTAGGAGAAAAGAAATGTACCAGCTGCTTCTCTTCCCGCGCAGATCGTAAAAGCCGATCGAGGGAATGAGCGTCAGGAATCATGTCAATAGGCGATGCGGCTAGCAACCCATCACTATTTTGATTCCGTTCTCTCCTAAAAGCCCACCAACATGCTAAACGTGGCCTTAAGATTTTTACAGACCTGAGCTCTGTCTACCCCGCAAGGGAAATAGACGTGATAGTATGTATGTATGTATGTAATTTAAATCACTTTCAAAAACACACGTTCAAAACACTATCACGATTGTCTAAATAACTTATTGCGCGATTGCAAGTGCCAAAGTCATTATTTTGAAAGAGTCACTCAGCCTCGTTCTCTGTCTCTCTTATCTGAAGAAAGCCGTGAGCGGTAAATGAAGATTTTTCTTTTCTTAAAAGATGTTGGTAGCAAGAAACCGCTAGCCAGCCACACAAATTAAAAAGATAAAAATGACAGAGAGACTAACCACCGTCGTCAGTGTCGTTTGGGCCGAAGTGGGACGAAGGGGACGAAAAGGGGACGAGAGCCCGCTGTGTGACCCGGATACCTAGTTGTCGGAAACATGAGCTTTTGAAATGCCTCACACAGCTTGCCACTAGAATTCCAAATGTGTTTTAATGTTGCTTTCGTTTTATTTTGGTATTTTTTATAATTGTTTTTTAAGTGTGTAGGGTTAAGCGTAGTATATTCAGGTCAGGATTGCTAGGTTTAAATTCTGCTGAGTTTGGCTCGTGCTAGTATTATACACATTGAAAATTTTATCGTTTAAGGCCGCACACTAGGCACACTAGCAACGCTAATAATTTTATTTCTAATACTTTACGAATAGAAAGAAATTCACGAATGTAAATCATATAAGACTCTGATAACATTAAACATGATTCCAAAAATACTTCAGGTTATTTACTAAGGCTTATAGGTATGATTTACATTCTTGAATTTCATTCTATTTGTAAAGTATTAGGAATAAAACAATTGGCGTCGCTAGTGTGCCTAGTGTGGGCCCTTAAAGGGATGATTCTGTCTGACAATATAAACAACTTTTCCAATGTTGGATACTAAAATAAAATGACATAACTTTACAAAAATATTCAACCGTACGTCGATTTGTACGGGAATGTAAAATGAAAATTGTGTTCCCAGCGTTGGTTCAATAGAACAAGTTGTTCAAATATCTAACTATTAATTTCATGTAAAATAATAAGCTTTTGTTAAATTGTTTGGTGCCTGGCAGAGTTGAAAAGAGCCACTCCAATTCTTCCCGCGGATGTGGTAGAAGGCGACTTAGGAAATACAAGCTAAACGAAGCTTATAAACATCAAAGAGACCTCTCCAACCCGTCTGGTTAGCGTGGAGAGTGTAGGCCAAATCCTCATACTGCTATGGCTAATATATGGCTATAGTAATACAGAGAGGGTCGTGCTTCTGCAGTGGAGACTATAAGAAACCTGATGATGATGATGATGAAATTGTTTACTTTATCTACTACTTATTTAACAAAAAATGTATATCGGAAGCTTTGACATTAAGTTTACGCAAATCCACGGAAGACCAGTGTTGCCGACTGTATATGACAGTCAGCAATGTGTGCTGAGTAGAACTCACTTTCAGTGGTTTAAATATGATTGTTTAATTTTTTATTGTTACAAAATTGGTGAACTGTTCTAACTTTGTGTTAACTATTGTTGTACTGTACCATATTTAAATCACTGAATAAAGATTTTTCTATTCTATTCTATTCAAATGGGAGAAGACGCTGGTTTGCGAAACACAGATCGAACTAACTCGGAAACCAGAGGCTTCAATAAAAATTCTAAAAACAAAATTTCAATAACAAAATATCGATGGGCTGATTCACTCATTAAAGGGTATATAGATATTAATCAATCTTTCAAACAACAAATATTGAATTTTTTGGACTTGGAGTTTTCGTCACATCCAAAATTGTAGGAATAAAGTGAAGGTGTTGTATTGTAAAGTACCTAATCAAGTCTTGAAAAAACAACTGTGATTGTCATTGTCATTCACTTTGATCAGGTGATTACTGAATTTATTGGTACTTCGGTATCTCGGCTGCCATGCCTGCCATTGTTGGGATTCATACTAAGAATTTTCAAATATAGTTACCCAAATTTTCTATAACACCCATTTTAACACCCAATAAATCCGTACGGATACTTACGTCTATTCCAAAACCTATACAAAAAGATATATCAAAGCCGATTACGCAAGCTTACCTACCTGAATATTTTACTCAGAAATAAAATTAAAGAAAGCCTATTTGCCGAGCCGCCATGATGGATCGCAGTTGTGTGATGAATTAGTGGAAAAGTTTCTAAGAACACACTTTGAATATATACTTATATGTATACCTACGTATTGTGCTATGAAATGATGGATTTGCGTCTCGTAGAACACATTTTCTCTGGTCATCTACTTTTTACACATATAAGGTAGATCTTCTAGCTCTTTTTTGACCAATAATTATAGTCATCATCATCACGTGGTCGTTTTTAGTGTCCATTTCAGGAACATGATCCTCGTTGTACTACCAGAGCCATATATTAGCCAGAGCAGTCAGAGGTTTGGCCTACACTCTCCACTTTGGCCAGACGGGATGGACAGGTCTCTTTGATGTTAATCAGCTTTATTTAGCTTGTTTTAGGCTAAGTCGCTTTCTACGACATCCACGGGGAGACTTGTTTATTGTTTATTCTGATAACATTTTGTTACATGACATAAATTACATATTAGCATACATAGGTCAGCGTTAATATTATACAATCAATCAAATCAATTTACAATTATATAATAATTACTTAACTTTGGCAAAATTCATCAATTGAGTAAGGCGCTAAATCAATCAGCCAATTTTTTAATTTAAATTTAAAACTTGGAATGGTATTAAAGCTACTTACTACATTTTATTAATATATACAAACGGTAACTTTGAAAACAGAAATATATGAACCTTAGCAATTCGATTGTTAATTTGTGTGGGACTAATAGCCGCATTGCTAAGTCTTATTACTAATCCTTTCCAAGCTATGGCGAGGGTTTGCCATAACTTTGAATAACATTAGTAAGCCCGTTAATGTCAACTAATATTAACTTATTATTATTTCTTACATCATACTCATCATCATTTCACCTGTAAGAAGTCTACTGCTGGTCATAGGCCTGAGCATAAAGGAATTCTATCACTGTGGGGGTTTGGCCTTATTATACTAAGACGTCTTTATGGCAGCCTCCAATGGCAATGAGACGAAAACGTTAGTAAGCTCATGGCGAAATTATAATTAAATATCCAAATTCAAAATGTAGTTAACATGAAAACAAAATATCACAATTTCATAATTAAAACACAGATTTCATATAATGTTTTAGTGGCCATCAAAATCCCTAACTGTGTAATATGTTACTAACATTAATTAAATTTGAGCCGTTAAACTTTAGCACAAACATCAAACTCTGACGAAGTTTTAACAAGTACGTTAAAAACGTTTAATATTAATTTCTCGTCATTTAATCCTCTTGTAAGTACATGGATCGAACTTTTGACATCATTAACAAAGATTTGTAACAGTTAAGTTTATGTGGATAATGATGTAACATAAGAATGAAGAAAGTTTATTATACATGTTTTGCCGTATTAATTTATCTTATCTTATCTTATCTTCATTGAGGCCGATTATAAATCGGAAGCACGTCTAACCTTTGGGTTATTTTGTACTTACCCCATGCCTTACTCACTCACACGGTGATTCCCGAAGAAGGACTGCATAAGCTTCAGGATATCACCTGGTGCGTAGTGCCTGTAGTCCTCTAGATCAGGATACGCCGATCCGAAAAGGTCCAAACGCTTACCAGCCAAAGAGTCGCAGTAGCACAAGATGTGTCTCATCGTCTCCTCTGATTCCTCACATGCCCTACATAGAGGGCTTCTGACAATTTTCAATTTGAAGAGATGACTGTTATTTTCGAAGTGTCCGGTCAGGGCTCCCATTAGAAATCTTGTCTGTTTTCTGTTAAATTTACAGAACCTTTTGTGCCAACTGGCGTTGTCGATACCAAGTGTCTCCTTGGAGTGTACGTGTCCACTCAGATTACTCCATTCGGCTTGGTGTCTGCTGACGACATATGCATTTATTGCAGTTGTTATTACGCTGTATGATAGGCCTAAGAAAGGTTCCGGTCCAATGTATGGCGTATCTGACCCTTTCCTAGCCAGCTCATCGGCCGACTCATTGCCCTCAACCCCGACGTGACCGGGCACCCAGATCAGTCTCAGACTGTTTTGCCTACCCAGTTGATTTAAGAGGGTATACTAGCAGTGCGTTTTCCATACAAATGTATTTCTCTATTTTCTCGCTGAAAACTGCTTCTAGAGGCACAATTCTTTTTACATACTATCTATTACTAAAATAAGTATGTCCCTATGTTTTATTTTTTTCTAAAAACCTGTTTGAAAGAAAAAAAAAATTGTACAAAACAGTAT
This sequence comes from Rhodophaea formosa, assembly GCA_963082605.1. Taxonomy (NCBI): domain Eukaryota; kingdom Metazoa; phylum Arthropoda; class Insecta; order Lepidoptera; family Pyralidae; genus Rhodophaea; species Rhodophaea formosa. Next base: position 19,289,474 of record OY720219.1, on the reverse strand, counting down.
TTTTGGAAAAAATAAAAAATAGGGGCATTCCTATTATAGTACTAGATTTTATAAAAAAAGAATTGTGGCTCTAGAATCAGTTTTCAGCGAGAAAATAGAGAACTACATTTGTATGGAAACCATATTGAAAAAATACTGCTAGTATACGCTCTTAAGGCATTCACACCGTCCAAGACCAATCTAGAATCGATTCTGTCGGAGTTAAGTGCCATGAGAGTGGCCTGGCTGCCGTATTAATTTTGTAAAAAACGAAACATTGATGTTGCAATAAAAAAATGGATTCAGGAAAATTCTGTAGGTAGTCTGGTAGAAATGAAAAAAAAGTATAATGATGAGCGGAAAACTGGCGCTTTCCCTCCTTGTAAGCCTATCGATACATTACTATGCTATGTGTTTTGTAAGAGACCTCTCCAACCCGTCTGGCCAGCGTGGAGAGTGTAGGCCAAATCCTTTGACTACTCAGGCTAGTTTAAGGCTCTGGTAGTACAGAGAGGGTCGTGCTCCTGCAGTGGTGACTAGAAAGACCTGATGATGATGATGAGTGTTTTGTAACTAAATAAAAAAATTTGGTATACCCTAACGTTAGGATAGCTAAGGTCTAAAAATAACTTTACTGAACAAAACAGTAACAAATGACGAAGAAATTAATTAAATGCAAAACTAAGTCCATTAATTAAATAAAAGCAACAAATGAAACGCCAGGCTCCAAGGCTTTGACTCCGAGGGAGATTAATAGTTTCCTGCTGCTAGGAATAGGCTTTGTTAGCTCTTTGAATTAGAAAGCTAATCCTATGCTTTGGGGTTATTTAAATAAATACTGTAATTAAAATTATCAATGTAAACTCTTTTTTAGTTTTCTTTATATTTTTTCTTTAATATTTTTCTCTTTGTCATATGTCATCTGTGTTTGAAAGACTATTGATCTCTGAGTTTGTGATGGGAAGTCAAGGGGTACAGTTGAAGTTTGCCTTAGACAATTTTGCAAATTGATTTAAGTGGACTTTATAATATGAAATTGGTGTAGTTTGGTGTTATAAATGCTCGTGCTCATGAACAATTTGTGAAATAGTTAAAGTGGACTGATAAATTGACTCGTATAGATTTGCCACCAGAAGCTCCCACGAGGCATCAAAGAGCATACGCCATCTTTGATGCTACCTACTTGAAAAAACTTTACCGTACAACACCGATACTTAGTATCTCATTATACTGGACATTGGCAGAATCACTGAAATCTCGGTGGAAACCATTACAATAACAACCCTATACAGTCGGGAACAGGTCAAACAACCATGTCAATCAGTCAGTGAGTGAGTGAGTAGTAATGTAGCTTTATATATTATAAAACAGAAGAAGGAGAAGACTATTGATCTAAAGATAATTTTATTTGTTATAAATATTTTATATTTTCTCTCTAATAGCCAAAGAAAAGGCTTTAATTGTAGTTTCTCTTATTGTTGCAGGTGAACATATGTTTTACATAGGTATAGAATGTGTTATTGTTTTATATTTGATATCTATAATATCTGTACAAGTTGTTTAAAATAACTGTTATTATATTTTATTTATTATAATTCAATACACACGTAAATTCATGTAATTTTCTATGAATTTTCGTCACTGGCGCGTTGAGTTAAATATTTTTTTAAACGACTTACTTTATTATGCTTTTCAATAAATAATTTTGAAGTCTGCATGAATAGAGCTTTTAAATATATTTTTGAAAGCAGGCACTGCTGCACGTTAGTAGTTTTATAGTCATTATTACCAAAAATAAAATATGATAATGTTTTCTTATGTTTTCGCGATTGTTACACATTTAAATAAAATTATTTTAATACGGTTTTTATCGCACGATAAAAACCGTATAACAATAATTTTATTTAAATAAAATATGATATTTAATCATGTTTTTTTGTGTAAAAATGCTATTTTTTGTTTTAGAAATCACCGGCGTGGAATTTTTCCCAATATCTTATTTCTTAATTTAATAAGAATATATAAGAATAACATAGTGAATGCAAAAAAATCCTATAGAAATTAAACATCATATTCTCACGCCTAAGGGCATCAGCATAAAGATTCAATAGACCTGTCCTTACTCCATTATCAGCCAAGGGCCTTCAATTTATAATCACTATTCCTAGAAACTAGGCTCAGATATCGTCTATCACTTTCCGACCATCCTCGACGTCCATTTCTCTTAAGTTCTCTGTCACAAGTAATGTACCTCATTTGTTAAGTGTGCCTTCTTGAGTAATTACTAGAACTTCTACACTGTAAGTAGCACGAGGTTTACATTGTGCTTCATGTGATTGCTAAAATATAGTATGCTTTATATACTATTATATTTTACCATTGGTGGCGAGCATGACGGGACTAACAGTAGTGGGTGGGCGCTGTCTAGCAATAGTTTGCATGAACTAAATGGTGGCGGAAGCACACAAAATAATTTAAATTAAAGTGCATATTACATTTAACATAAAGATTCAACAGATCTGTCCATACTCTAGTGTTAGCCAAGGGCCTTCAATTTATAAGCACTATATCTGTAGAAACTAGGCTCAGATTTCGCCTATCACTTTCTGACCATCCTTGGCGTCCATTTGTCTAAGTGGTCTGTCGCAAGTAATGGACGTCATTTGATAAGCTTGACTTCTTGAGTGATTACTAGAACCTCTACCCAGTACAACGAGGTCTCATTGTACTTCATGTGATTGCTAAAATATAGTACACTAGCTATTACCCGCAGCTTTACGCACGTGATGTAAAGCCTATGTCCTTCTCAGTACCCTAACCTATGTGTATGACAAAATTAATGATGATCGGTTCTGTAGATAGAACGTGAAAGCGTAACAAACAAACTCATTTTCCTATTTATAATATTGGGAAAGGATGTTTGGGATTTAACATAAAGATTCATGATACCTTTCCTAACTACATTGTCAGCCTAGGGCCTTTAATATAATCACTATTCCTAGAAACTGGGCTCAGATTTCGCCTATCACTTTCTGACCATCCTCGGCGTCCATTTGTCTAAGTGCTCTGTCGCAAGTAATGGACGTCATTTGTTAAGCTTGACTTCTTGAGTGATTACTAGAACCTCTACCCAGTACAACGAGGTCTCATTGTACTTCATGTGATTGGCAAAATATAGTACACTAGCTGTTACTCGCGGTTTCACCCGCGGGATATAAAGCCTATGTCCTTTTCAGTACCCTCACCTATGTGTATGCCAAATTTTAAGAAAATTGGTTCATCAGATAAAGTGCAAAAAAGTAAAGAAATATACAAACTCAATTTTGCATTTATAATATCAATAGGGAATAGTTGGGATTGTTCGTGAGATCAGACTTTATACACGGTGAAATTGTATTAGAGGAGATCGATGGTCCAGTAGGCGTGAGCGGTCGCAGTCCCCACTTGAATGGGTGACCGCAAGAGGCTCAAACATATATCAAGCTCTCCTGTGCTTCGGAAGGCATGATAAGCCGTTGGTACCGGCTGTCATCACTGATGGCAGTTATTAAGCTGTGTCAGGTGCCTGCAGGCAGCTTGCAAAATCTGACACCAGTGTTGGCCACTTACACATACGAAAAACAAACAAACTGATCGTTTTAGACCCTTGAAAGTCAGTCTGCCATTTGAACAACTTATCCTATCGGACTATTATTCCATCAAAAAGAGAGAAGAGGAGAGAGAAAGAGTCATCCGCATTTTTTTTTCTTTCATCTTGTGCTCAGATTGCGTAAAACTTTTCTAGAAACACAGTTTCAAGAATGAATAAAGCAATACTATTTTTATCGCTGCTCTTGAACATAAACTAATAACTACTCTTAACTTGATGAAATTCTAGGCCCACGATCCATCATCTTACTTGTGAAGTTGTGACATGTTCAGAAACAGCGAAGAAAGTTGTCATAACTTTGGCGGCACGTGACAACTTTGGCGAATCGTGACAAACTTCGAGAGGACACGTCATATGTCATTTCTAAGAAATAAGGTAAGTGTTGTCATAGTTTTTTGATAGTTTGAAGTTTTGTTTATTTCTGACCTAAAAGTTCTAAATTATTTAACTAATATTATTTAAACTTATAGTTGTGTTCAATATTAACTAATGTTATTTAAACACAAAGAACAAATTTTAAAAACGAGTGTTTTTTTCACAGACCAGCACCGCTCCTGTCACACCCCAGGTGTTGCAGTTGTCCATAGGCAGCGATGATCATTTACCATCAGGTAACCCGTTTGTTTGTTATGCTATAACATAACAAAAATTTAATTAAAAAAGTTTGATAACCCCCTGACTTTTTAATATCATTCAAGTAACACGGTAGCAAATTTCGAATTGATCGGACATACGAGTAAGTTAGTCAAATCCTCTCATTAACTAAAAAAAAACTGATGATCTTCTAACGGCTGAATAGATTTACATGAAACATGGCTGAGAACACTTGAGATAAAATTATCTGACGGAAAAACAAACTAAACGAAAATCGGTTAATCCGTTTGGGAGCTACAATACCACAGACAGATACACAGACCGACACGTTAAACTTATAAAACTCCTCTCTTTTTGCGCCGGTGGTTAAAAAATAATAATACTACTGAACACATCTCCGTAACATTACTTACCACTATATCTAGCCCATTCTATTCCTAATCTACCGCACCATTACGAGTTTCAATTCCTACACTAGAGTACAATTACTCTCGGGCCGAGGTGTCGGCGCCGTTCGACCGCGGGACGTGAAATATGGCTCCGACCGGACCTTGGTGACAAAGTGCCCGGACTAATGGATAGTACGGTCAGTTAATGATTGGGAACTGGTTCCTAGATCCTTTATGTTTACCTCATTTTTATCTTCCCTAGATTACACTTAATGAACCTTTGACAAATATGGCGTACAACCTTTTTATGATCACTTCAACATCCATTACAATTAACGTTATATCTGAATTAAAAATAGTCAATCCAACGAAGCCGCAATGTATTATTAAAGTGACGATTCAATCGTTGGAGCAACGCTGGTTTTATCGCTAATATCTTGATTAATTTTGCGTTAAAGACCTCTCTTATATGTACATATAACCCTCATAACACATAACATAACAGGGGTTGCATAACCCTCGTATATTATTATAGTCTTTCAACGTTAAATTTAGCTTCATTACTTACGAAATTAGAGAAACTTTGTATGTAGTAATATAGTTTGTAATGATTATTAAACTTGATACTTTCATCAATGAATTGTAGTTCAATAGACATAAATACTTAATATATGCATCTTTATACCTGAAACGTGTGATCTGTATTCAAAAGAATCCTGTCGGGACCATAAATCCTGAGCTCCGGGATCCCGGGCTCTCTGAGAAAACTGGGAATCCCGAAAATCCTCGGGAAGCGTCACTCGATGTAAATGATTTGTGTGTCGCCATTGTGCAAACGATTGGATTTATTGTCAGGTATTTTTTGAGATTTATTTTATAAATGACAGATTATATTATTTAAAATCATCCAAGCATCGCAGACCGCGGCGATTTGGATTGATTTTTTTATATAATTTGATATATTTTCTTTATTTTTAATATTGAGTAATTCTACATTTTTTTTTTTAAATTTTAGTAATATCTTTGGTTTATAGTGTTAGTTTTCAGTTATTATTCATTGTGTGTTTTTATATAAGTTGAAAAAAGGAGTTTATAACTTTCTTGATTAAATTAATATGCTTCAAACAAAGACGCATTTTAAAATAAAATCTATGCGTCATACTACCCAAATAAAAGTCCATGACTAACTATTTTATTTTAAAAACAAACAAGCGGTGAAAGAAAAATATTATTTAGTTACAATAACTGATTGCTCTTTCTTCCAAATTCCTTTGTGTGCGTGACCACCCATTTCATATATTTATTTAGTATTAAGATTAAGAGGAGCTCGATGGTCCAGTGGGTGTGAGCTCTATGAGCGCTTACGTATGTTAAGCAACCCCTGGTGCAGTCCCTACTTGGATGTGTGACCGCAAGTGGCATAAAAATATCTCGAGCTCCTCCGTGCTTCGGAAGGCACGTTAAGCCGTTGGTCCCGGCTGTCATCGTTGATGGCAGTCGTTAAGCTATGTCAGATGCCTTAAGGCAGCTTGAAAAATCTGTCACCAGTGTTGGCCACTTACACATACGAAAAACAAACAAACAGTATTAATTATAGTATTTAATGCAATAAATACTTAAATTGAAACCTAAATCGTTAACGTGTATGCTAATAATGAGTGCTAAAAACTACTAAAAATAACTAGAGCCTCGAACACTACAAAGATTAAGGAAACAAGGTGCACGTGATTTATGACCAAACGCATATATGCTGCTATGTTGCTAGGGCAGGCTATAAATATTCAAGCACAAAGAGTATTCGCTCACATTCGGACCAAATAATATTTTGAGCAAATCGTCGACTCTGCTTCAGAAAATATGTCGCTCGAGGTCTGGATTTATTGTTGGGAATAGGAGATATTACTGAAAGCTGTGCCGCCAGAGTGCGCCACTAGCACATACAGTAAAAAAGGTTTGACACTGACAAGTATGTACATGTCAGTGTCAAAGTCGCAATTAATTTGTGAAATTATACATTAATCCTTTATTAATTTGATTTTAAAATACTTCTATAAGTATTAAAATATAAAAATGCAATTAATCTGCGTATTCGGATGTAAAATAAAGGCAATTTATTGCAAGTTTGACATACTTGTCAATGTCAAACATTTGTTTACTGTCTCTGCTAATGCTGCCCTCTGGCGGGAGAACATTGCAGTATTATCTCCCATTCTTGTTGTTGTGCGAGTTTTGTGGACATTTTATTTCATCAAAATGCCAGCCGTGTGGTTACCGGCAGAATAGAATAGGAGCACTCCAAGTCTTCTCGTGGATGTGGAAGAAGGCGACAAACAAAGCTTAAAAACATCAAAGACACCTCTCCAAACCGTCTCGACAGCGTGGAGAGTGTCGGGCTTATCCTGTGACTGCCTTGGAATATAAGGCTATCAGAGCCTTATATTACAGGGCAGTCAGACATAGTCGTGCTCCTGCAGTGGAGACTAAAAAGACCTGATGATGATGATCAATCAAAATACGCTATTAACCCCACACAAAAGACGAGTGTTATTAGCTTGACTACTGTGTGTGTCTGTCTGTAACACCGTAGCTCAGCTCAGCTCGTCGGTTCACCCGTTTACAAGATCGAGAGAATTATGTGTCAGGGGCTGCTATTATTTTTTATATTTTGTGTTTCTTGTGCATAATCATAGTATACAATGCAAGAACATTATTCCAATTATGGAACCAAAAAAATCTTAAGTAGTTATTTCGCCAACCGTTTCGGGTACATCCTCCAGACATTATCCACTCAGTCCCACTTGAGCTTAGCTGCCTTCCCTCCCATGTCTACTAACCTAACTCTATCTAACCCAAGCAAATAATTTTCTTCATAGTAACAACCTCCATTATTAAGTATATTTCGTCCAAGAGAAAATATATCTTAGCAGTGTTTCATAAATAGCCGTTTTATTTTATAACGAGGCAAATTAACAAAGAAAATACGAATTCAAAACGCTATTTAACTTAACTAATATTAATATTATTCAGCAAAATTTATGTGCTACACGATCTAATTGGATACTCCAGACGGTAAGCTCTAAGAATTCCTCGAAATACTGGAAACTTCTCGAAAATGTTCGCTTCGAGTCAATTTTGTGAGTGCTTCAAGTAGGTGGGAGTAACTGTGTACCTAGGTTTAATGAGATTTTAGATCTCCAGGCGTATGTATATATGCAATGCAATTAGCCCTATGTATAATCCAAAAATAAAGTCTACAAACACACATTGAAAACACAAAGAAGGAGAACAGAAGAGTGAAAAATTGAGAAAGGAAATTCATTTAAATTTTATTTTTACGTATTTAGTCTCTATGATGGTTCCTAGAAATAAAATTTTCCGAGGAATTTGTTTTTACATTGTTTAACGTATTTTAAACTAAATAAAAAATGGAGTAAACAGTTCCTAAGGCCGTGAGACCCAAAAACTAAAAAAGTTAATGCCTGCCTCTAAAGTTTTGAAACTGGCAGTGCGAATAATTATTACTGAAAATTTGTCGGGTTTTTTTATCTTCTGAATTATAATATGTTGTATCAAAACGGATCTAAAGTGTCCTCAAAATTCTAGTAAATTCTCGAAAATGTTCCCATCAAGTGGACTTCGCTATTGCTTCGAGCAGGTGGGAGTAGTTAGTGTGGATTTGATGAGATCGTTCCTAGTAATGATATTTTTCAAGAAATGTTTTATTTTCGATGTTTAGCGTAGTTTAAACTAAATAAAATAATAATCACGTCTCTCTAATGGAGAGAACATACCCAAAGGCCATTAGACCCAAACGATAAAAAATTTTTAGTGCTGCCTTTAAAGCTATGAAACTGGCAGGGCGAATAAATTATTACTGAATTTATTTTACAGATGATTTGTCGAGTGGTTTTTAGCTTTTTAATTACAATATATTGGATTAAATTTGATACTTCAAACGGTAAGCACTAGATGTCCTCGAAATTCTGGAAACTTCTTGAAAATGTTCGCATTGAGTGGATTTTGCAAGTACTTCGAGTAGGGAGTAGTTTGTGTGGGTTTAATGAGATCATACCTAGAAACGAAATTTCACAGAAATATTTTGTTATCAATGTTAAGCTAAACATTATATATATTATTTCATTTACGTTTTGTATGAAATAAAGTGAACATATCAAAGATGATACCACCATGACCTAACCCACAGATTTTAGAAAATTTCTGAGACCTAACCTAATGTCGAAACTATGAAACTGGAAACACGACAATAATTACTTCAGCAGGTCTTTTTTAGGCTCCACTGCAGGAGCATGACCGTCTCTGTACTACCTGAGTCATATATTAGCCAGATCAGTCAGAATAATTACTTACTGAATTTATTTTAACTACAAAGTGTATTGGTTTGGTTTTAGCTTCTGAATAATAATATATTGAATTAAATTGGGTACTTTAGACGGTAAGCACTGAAATGCTTTAGACTAGTAAAGCATAAACATGAGGCTTTACGTTTTCGCTAAAAGTGGCGTTTTTAACAAAAGCGCTAAGAAAAACTTCACGTTCTCACTTTAAGTTCTATGCAGATTTTTAGGGTTATTTTTATTTAGGGCCTCGTCGAACAGAATTTTGAATGAGATCTCCGGTTTCTTTTGTGACATATTTCAAATGGGGGCAGCACTCGATCCCGAAATATTCTTGTTTCGACATATAATAGCACTCGTTTTCAGTTTATCTTTTCTTACAATTTCCATTCTATTATTTATATTTCCAAAAGTTTTCTCAAAAGGTTCGTGACCAATATGGAGGATACACGGAAAATTTTAGCTTTCGCTCTACATGATGTTACATAATACTTTATCTCATTTGATACTCCAGACGCTACCAAGTACTAAGACGTTCTCAAGGTTCTGGAAGCATCTCGAAAATGTTCGCTTCCAGTTCCAGTAGATTTAGTAAGTACTAAAGTTACGTGGGAGGAACAGAGTTTATGTTAAGTTAATGAAATGTTTCCTGACAATTTCGATAGTAATTTTCCTTGTGATACATTATGATTTTATGCAGAGTTTAAAATAAACGTTTTCAGCTTTTATTTTGTTATAAGTAAATGTTTATTTAAAGAAGTGTTTGTTATAAAATATACTAAGTATCTTTGAGTTAGTATCCTCCTTTATCGATTTGTCACTATATATTTATTTAACGAAATATACTGTTGGCTGTATGGTCCTACAATATTATTTTACAATATTATAATATAAATGTGAAAGTTTCTACGTTTGAATGTTTGGATGTTTTACTCAATTACTCTCAAGCAGACACATTTCAACACTTTGGAAGTCTTTCTTTCAAAAAATTGACTTTGAGAAAAAATGGATTTAACAACCTTCATTTGACTTTACTAAACATATCTAACACACTCAGCACGCATAGGTATGATGAAAAAGTTAAATGAAGACTCTTAATATTTAAATTTTATTAATTTTGTATAAAAATCGTAACTAGCAGACATGAAAAATATATAAGAGTTCCGTTTTTTTAGTCTTTCAGCTACGGAAATCTAAAAATAACAATCGTTAGATTTGATAACAAAAGAAAGAGTAAAAAAAAAATAAGCACACTTTTAGGTATATGAGAATGTAAGAATATATTGTAATATCATCCAGATTTTTCATACTATTTTTTTTTATCTCGGCGTTGGGTTCAAATTATACTTTTTGGCTTCGAAAATTTCTTGTTACATAAAATATTACTTTATCCAATTGGATACTCGTTACCGAGCACGAGCACTAAGAAGCTCTCAAGGTTCTGAAAACGTCTCGAAAACGTTCGCTTCGAGTAGATTTCCGAAGTTTTAGAGTACACCAAGTTGCGTGGAAGCAACTAAGTTTATGTAAACGTACCAAATTCGTAGCAATTTCCCAAATTGAATTTCAGTAAAATGGATACATTAAAATATTCACTACTAGCAATTTCTCGCGATTTCGTTTACGTAAATAATAACTTACTTCACCCGCAAATAAATTAGTTATCTATTTTTTTTTTTTTTTTTTTTTTTATTAGCCGTTTGTGTCCCACTGCTGGGCAAAGGCCTCCCCTCGTTGTTTCCACACATCCCTTTCCTTTGATATTATCTTCCAATCTTTGTCAAACTGATTAAGATCGTCTACCCATCTCTTTTTCGGTCTTCCTCTTTTCCTACGCCCACTTGGAGTCCAATGTGTTAATATATAAGCCCATCTTTCCGGATGCATTCTATAGATGTGACCCGCCCAATCCCACTTCAGTTTGGCTGCCTTCTTTCCAACATCCGAGATTTTTGTGATGGAGCGCAGGGTGGTGTTCCTCACACGATCTATTCGCTTGACACCTAAAATGCTACGCTCCATAGCTCGTTGACAGACCCTCAATTTGGACATTTGAGCGTCAGTGAGAGACCATGTTTGGGCGCCGTAGGTAAGGATGGGCAAGATACACATATCGACGAGTCTCTTTTTGAGGCATGTTGGTAAACTGCCTTTTAGCAAATCCTTCATCGACCAGAAGCTACGCCAAGCATTTTCTATCCTGCGACTTACTTCTTTGTCTTGGCGATTAGCGAAGGAGACAATTTGTCCAAGATATAGATATATAAGGACGTCACAACGCGCCTCTTCGAGGCAACTGGTGACCCTAGAGCTGGCAGCTTTTTTGCTCAGAGAATAAGTCTCGCTATCCAGCGAGGAAATGCATAATGCAGGGGTGAAAGGAGGCTCAAGAGACGGGATTAGGCAGCGCGCGCGCACGATTGTTGACGTTGACAAATTATTTTTAGGAAAATATGCGGATTAAACTACTCGCGAGTGTCATAACATATTATATTCGGTATTAAAATTAATTTGTACTACTATTACTTATTTTATATACTTGCATGAGAATTTAATAATACAGTAGACATTTGAAGGCGAGGTTGTAAGTCTAGTCGACGTTTCGTATAGTGGGATTTATGTGTCGCTGAATGTATTTGTCGTATATGTTTGTAGTTCCTATTAATATTTTGGTATTTTGGTAGTGAAAATGTCGATGAGATAATAGGATTTATAAAGGAGTTTGATAGGGACGTACATTCACCAATCTGTTACTCTGACACTTGTAAATTAATTAGTCAATGTTTTCTTATATTTCAGTAATTGATACTAATATAATACTGATAGACTGGACCTACCTAAAATCTCAATAATATCCTCATTACTTTAGAGCATCTGGTGATTTTTGTAGACCTGTACGGTACTTCACGCTGCCAGCATATTGGGTGCGTTGCCTCGATGCGGTGCGTTGGAAGAGATATTTTATTTGTGAAAATGTTTGTTTTTATAATGTTGAATTAATTTATTACAATAAAAAATATCCCAGTAAATAAATGTCTTAAGATATAGATACTCGTCGACATATTGTATAACATGCCCATCTACCTCGACCCTACGTTTCACGCTATTTGTCATCAACTGAGTCTTAGATCGATTCATTTTTAGTCCAAATTGAAGGCTTGCCGTGCTGAGGTCTTGTAGCATCTGTTCGAGTTCGGATGCGGAAGGTGCGAACAACACGATGTCATCGGCGAAACGAAGATTTGTCAATCTTTTTTCGCCAATAACAATGCCTCTCTCCTTCCAAGGAGCAGCCAATTGTTGGAAAATTTCCTCTAAAGCGCTGGTGAATAATTTGGGGGAGAGCGGGTCACCCTGTTTAACGCCGCGTTCTATTTTGAAAAGTGGTCCTGTACTGTTTTGCATTTTGATGTCAGCTGTGCTATTATTATAAATGTCTTTTAAAAGTCGTATGTATATTTCATCAACGCCTTGGTTGTATAATGATGTGAATATTGATTTATGATATAGACTATCAAAAGCTTTTGAGTAGTCCACAAAAGCCAAGTATACGTTATCTATAGCTGAAAGAAATTTGAAAAGTGGTCCAGTACTTTTGGAGCCTATTATTCAATGCAAACAAACATTCAAATCCTTCCTTTTTAACTGACTTCAAAATAAACTAGGAGGTTTACAATTCGTCGTAATCTTTATTTTTTTTATGTATGTTTCCCGATTTCTCGAAGACGCCTGGACCGATTCAAGAAATTCTTTTTTTGTTCGATAGGTAATACTTTACAGATGGTCCCATTAAATTTTTATCGAAATGTGAGCGCTTTTTGAAAAATACACAAAAACCAAAAAAATGTTTACAGGTATGCCGTTTGGATCACACTTATTTCCATTTTTTTCTTATTCTTATTAAAAAAAAATTAATAGGGTTGAAGTCGGTTTTTGTTTTTTGTTAAAAATATCTTAAATTATTGTTATATTAGTATAGATTATGTAATTTCTATGCTGGTCTAAGAAAAACCCTCCCTATGATAGAAATCTTTGGGGAAGGCCCATGTCCAGCAGGGAAGAAGTGGACCGAGGGATTGGGCTAAAAGCTAAGGGATCAGAAAACCGTTCCTGAGATAAAGGTTTTGATAGACAGACAGATAAACGAGTGATCCTCTACGGGTTTCTTTTTACGCTTTGAGGTATGGAAGTACAACTCACCACAACACACCTCTACTACTATCTTTAATATTCATTATATATTTTTTGAAAAATCTGAATATGGTAGTTTTTATGATATTTGTTGAATATCTCTTCTTCTTTTTTTGAATATTTCATTTTTCTTAATACTTACTTTTGAAAAATTTGAATAATGTAGTATTTGTCTTATTTGTTGAACACTCCATTTCCTGCACCATCAGTATTTGTACGGGAACAGGGAAAGTCGAAGAAACTTTCTCCGATAGTTCCAAACTTGCCGCAGCTGGGTTTCATCTGAATTCCTGGCTACGCTCTTTGCAAATTAGCTGGCTGGATATTATTTAGGCCTAGTATTTTAATACCGATTAAAATATTGTGGGCCTAAATGCTGAAACGCTTGGTAATATTACGGTTGTTTTAAATACAAGGAAATATTTTTTTTCTTTGCCGTGTGGTTCCCGGCAGAGTAAACTAGGACCACTCCACTTTAACTTCCCGCGGATGTCGTAGTAGGCAACTTAGGGAACGTAAGGCAAACAAAGCTTTTAAACATCTAAGATACCTCTCCACGAAGGTCAGACAGGTTGGAGAGATTTCTTAGATGTTCATAAACTTTGTTTGCCTAAAGTTCCCTAAGTGTAGGCCAAATCATCTAACTGCTCAATATATGGCTCTTGTAGTACAGAAAGGGTCGTACTCCTGCAGTAAGGACTAAAATGACCTGATGATGGTCCTTAATATTTAATTGCTAGGTAAATAACGGTTTCAAAATACAAGGGAATAATATCTATTGGTATATTAAAATTGGTGAACTGAACTAATATCTCATATATCAATCACTGAATAAAGATTTTTCTATTCTATTCTATTTAACACATTCATAAAGTTTAGTCACTTCTTAGGTTTGGGAGAAAAAGAAAAAGCATAGAATATACCTGTTGCTTTTCTTCTTGCGCAGACCGTAAAAGCCGTTCAAGGGATTGGGCTAAGGAATCACGTCAATAGGCAATGCCGCTAGTAACCCCTCACTTTTTCATTTCGCTTTCCGCCTTAACGCCCACAAACACACTAAACGTGGCCTTTAGGTTTTCTGACCTTGGGCTCCGTCTACCCCACAAAGACGTGGTAATATGTATGTATGTGTGTAGTATTTTTATACTGATTACAAAACTGTGCTCCTAAATCACAGAGCAGGGAATGTGACTGTCAGTCGCGCGCTAGCGAGTGCCATTGTCAGTGTCCATATATCAGTAATGTAATAACAGCTTTACATTATCATCATCATCATCATCAAGTCTTTTTAAGTCTCCAGTGCAGGAAAACGATCGACCTCTTTGTATTGCCGAAACCAGAGCTTGCTTAGTCAGAGCAGTCACAGACCTACACGCTAGCCAGACGGGTTGGAGAGGTCTCTTAGATGTTTATAAGCTTTGTTTAGCTTGTGTTTCCTAAGTCGCCTTCTACGACATCCACGGGAAGACTTGGAGTGGTCCTATTCTACTCTGTCGGGAACCACACGGCAAAGTATGTTTATACTGATTACAATACTGTCCTTCTAAAATATTAGACAGTAGGGAATGAACTGACACTCGCTCGCTAGCGAGTGACTTATCGTGCACTGTGTATTACATTGTTATGTTGGTGATACTTCATCATCATCATCAGGCCTTTGTTTGTCTCCACTGCAAGTGCACGAAACTCTCAGTACTTCCAAGGCTATATATTAGCCAGAGCAGACAGAAGATTTGGCCTACACTCTCGCTTGAGAAGTCTCTTTGATGTTTATAAGCTTTGTTTAGCTGGTGTTTCCTAAGTCGCCTTCTACGACATCCACGGGAAGACTTGGAGTGGTCCTATTCTACTCTGTCGGGAACCACACGGCAAAGTATGTTTATACTGATTACAATACTGTCCTTCTAAAATATTAGACAGTAGGGAATGAACTGACACTCGCTCGCTAGCGAGTGACTTATCGTGCTCTGTGTATTACATTGTTATGTTGGTGATACTTCATCATCATCATCAGGCCTTTGTTTGTCTCCACTGCAAGTGCACGAAACTCTCAGTACTTCCAAGGCTATATATTAGCCAGAGCAGACAGAAGATTTGGCCTACACTCTCGCTTGAGAAGTCTCTTTGATGTTTATAAGCTTTGTTTAGCTTGTGTTTCCTAAGTCGCCTTCTACGACATCCACGGGAAGACTTGGAGTGGTCCTATTCTACTCTGTCGGGAACCACACGGCAAAGTATGTTTATACTGATTACAATACTGTCCTTCTAAAATATTATACAGTAGGGAATGAACTGACACTCGCTCGCTAGCGAGTGACTTATCGTGCTCTGTGTATTACATTGTTATGTTGGTGATACTTCATCATCATCATCAGGCCTTTGTTTGTCTCCACTGCAAGTGCACGAAACTCTCAGTACTTCCAAGGCTATATATTAGCCAGAGCAGACAGAAGATTTGGCCTACACTCTCGCTTGAGAAGTCTCTTTGATGTTTATAAGCTTTGTTTAGCTGGTGTTTCCTAAGTCGCCTTCTACGACATCCACGGGAAGACTTGGAGTGGTCCTATTCTACTCTGTCGGGAACCACACGGCAAAGTATGTTTATACTGATTACAATACTGTCCTTCTAAAATATTATACAGTAGGGAATGAACTGACACTCGCTCGCTAGCGAGTGACTTATCGTGCTCTGTGTATTACATTGTTATGTTGGTGATACTTCATCATCATCATCAGCCCTTTGTTTGTCTCCACTGCAAGTGCACGACACTCTCAGTACTTCCAAGGCCATATATTAGCCAGAGCAGACAGAAGATTTGGCCTACACTCTCGCTTGAGAAGTCTCTTTGATGTTTATAAGCTTTGTTTAGCTGGTGTTTCCTAAGTCGCCTTCTACGACATCCACGGGAAGACTTGGAGTGGTCCTATTCTACTCTGTCGGGAACCACACGGCAAAGTATGTTTATACTGATTACAATACTGTCCTTCTAAAATATTAGACAGTAGGGAATGAACTGACACTCGCTCGCTAGCGAGTGACTTATCGTGCTCTGTGTATTACATTGTTATGTTGGTGATACTTCATCATCATCATCAGGCCTTTGTTTGTCTCCACTGCAAGTGCACGACACTCTCAGTACTTCCAAGGCTATATATTAGCCAGAGCAGACAGAAGATTTGGCCTACACTCTCGCTTGAGAAGTCTCTTTGATGTTTATAAGCTTTGTTTAGCTGGTGTTTCCTAAGTCGCCTTCTACGACATCCACGGGAAGACTTGGAGTGGTCCTATTCTACTCTGTCGGGAACCACACGGCAAAGTATGTTTATACTGATTACAATACTGTCCTTCTAAAATATTAGACAGTAGGGAATGAACTGACACTCGCTCGCTAGCGAGTGACTTATCGTGCTCTGTGTATTACATTGTTATGTTGGTGATACTTCATCATCATCATCAGGCCTTTGTTTGTCTCCACTGCAAGTGCACGACACTCTCAGTACTTCCAAGGCTATATATTAGCCAGAGCAGACAGAAGATTTGGCCTACACTCTCGCTTGAGAAGTCTCTTTGATGTTTATAAGCTTTGTTTAGCTGGTGTTTCCTAAGTCGCCTTCTACGACATCCACGGGAAGACTTGGAGTGGTCCTATTCTACTCTGTCGGGAACCACACGGCAAAGTATGTTTATACTGATTACAATACTGTCCTTCTAAAATATTAGACAGTAGGGAATGAACTGACACTCGCTCGCTAGCGAGTGACTTATCGTGCTCTGTGTATTACATTGTTATGTTGGTGATACTTCATCATCATCATCAGCCCTTTGTTTGTCTCCACTGCAAGTGCACGACACTCTCAGTACTTCCAAGGCTATATATTGCCAGAGCAGACAGAAGATTTGGCCTACACTCTCGCTTGAGAAGTCTCTTTGATGTTTATAAGCTTTGTTTAGCTGGTGTTTCCTAAGTAGCCTTCTACGACATCCACGGGAAGACTTGGAGTGGTCCTATTCTACTCTGTCGGGAACCACGCGGCAAAGTATGTTTATACTGATTACAATACTGTCCTTCTAAAAAATTAGACAGTAGGGAATGAACTGACACTCGCTCGCTAGCGAGTGACTTATCGTGCTCTGTGTATTACACTGTTATGTTGGTGATACTTCATCATCATCATCAGGCCTTTGTTTGTCTCCACTGCAAGTGCACGACACTCTCAGTACTTCCAAGGCCATATATTAGCCAGAGCAGACAGAAGATTTGGCCTACACTCTCGCTTGAGAAGTCTCTTAGATGTTTATAAGCTTTGTTTAGCTGGTATTTCCTAAGTCGCCTTCTACGACATCCACGGGGAGACTTGGAGTGGTCCTATTCTACTCGGCCGCAAACCACACGGCTTGGTGATACTTACGACTTTAAAATACAAGCATCTTTTTAACACATTCGAGAAGCTTAGTTACGTACCATGACTCCTCAATTTGCACGTCGTAACTTGTCAGCCAACAATGGCGTAAACGCTTACCTGAAACAAGAGTACGCCGTAAAATACAATGAAGGTTTGACATTTAGGCGCTTAATCCTTTGTCAGTGGGAATAATTTATAGTTGAGGAAATGGAGACAAAGTAAGGACTGAGTAAATTACCTAACCGAAATTAGGCATACAAATGTAGACTTGTTTTATAATAAATTTTATGTAAAACTACCAATTTCCTTGCGACTTTGTCCACGTAACTACAGCCTATGACACCCGCAGATAAATAACCTTATCCTAATCCTAATCCTAACTACTAGGTATTATAAATGCGAAAGTCAGTTTGTTTGTTTATTTGTTACGCTTTCACGCCGTATCTACTGAGCCGATCATCATGAAATTTTGCATACAAATAGGTAAGGGTACTGAAAAAGGACATAGGCTATACATATATCACGCAGGTGAAGCCGCGGGTAACCGCTAGTACATAATATAGGTGAAATAATTTTGAAAATCGGGCCAGTACTTTCGGAGCCTTTTCAATGGAAACAAAAAAATCTTTATCTTCGGTACAGTATTAGTATAGAAGTATAGATATGCCCCAGTTACCTACATAATTTATCTAAATTTGTCCAGAAAATAGGTACATACTTTGTCTAGCTCATTCGTTAGTGAGAAAAAGTCATCATGCGGTTTTGCTTAAAATACTTCATCAGCCAAATGATATCAGCTTTCTTTATTCAGGGATGTAGCGCCATAAAAATACTTTACGTCACAGGCGCATATTTCACACATCATCATCATCATCAGGTCTTTTTCAGTCTTCACTGCAGGAGCACGACCCCGTCTGTACCACCAAAGCCATATCAAAGACAATATAATACTAACGTAATAGACTGCCCACCTCATACAAAAATATTGGACCAAATTTAGATTGCGAAAAGCAGGCGAATGTATGGCGCAGGAGAGTTGCTTGCTATTCGATACTAGATGGCGGTAATCTGCGTTACCCGTTAACTTACTAAATATACGGTGTCATTTTAAAATATTATGCCTAAAATATTGTTTTGATTTTAAAAGATATATTTTGTGAATTATGTTTTTATATTCTCATAATATGGTAGATACAATGTTGTGTAGTTTCGAGTGGCGCCATCTATGCGAGTCTCTGAGAACAAATCGTACGATTAAGGCGTTGAGACCACATGGCCATATATTAGCCAGAGCAGTCTGAGCAGTTTGGCCTACACTTTCCACGCTGGCCAGACGGGTTGGAGAGGTTTCTTTGATGTTTATTAGCTTTGTTTAGCTTATGTTCCCTAAGTCGCCTTCTACGACATCCACAGGAAGGCTTGGAGTAGTCCTATTCTACTATGCCAGGAACCCCACGGCTACAAATACAAACGACAAAAATTATCTATAATAAAAACCGGCCAAGTGCGTGTCGGGCCACGCGCAGTGTAGGGTTCCGTAGTTGCGAATGACAACTTTGAGTTCACACTGTTCAAAGTCGCACCTCACAGTTTAACGACCAAAAACATCTAACAATGAATTTTGTAGGAAATTTTACATTTTCCAGTACATTTATAAGTTGGTTGCCTATAACTTTTTAGTTTGCACTAAGTACTCAGCTCTAATAGTTTTCCTTTCAACTTCAGTATATATACTACTGCTGTAATTTTTTTCACGTATCCATATATAACCGTTTAGCAGATAGAGGGGGGGGGGGGACACTTACCTCTAACAAAAATTTGCACTTTAAAACCAAATACTTCGGAAACGGATCCCTAAATCGAATAGTGGTGTTCCCAACCTCACAATATTTTTTAAAAACCTATTTAACGATACCCCACACGATGGGTAAGTAAAAAAAAAATTACTCCCACACTTTACTTGTATGGGAACTATCCTAAAAAAATTTTTTTTCAAGTTTTTTTTCTACCACTTTTTTGCCATACTAAAAATACATACCTATACCTATACCAAATTACAGATTTCTAGTACTTATAGTCTCTGAGTAAAACCGCGGACGGACGGACAGACATGGCGAAACTATAAGGGTTCCTTGTTTACTACGGAACCCTAAAAATGATATAAGTATATGTATAAGTGCAATCAATATCTCTCTTAGGGTAAATTTACTAAAGTTACTAGGCCCCTAAGGATCCGACCAAATGACATCATCAGATTACTCAGGAAAATTGGAAGCGCCATAAAATTAGGACAGGATAGCGACACTTACGTGAATAGGTGTACGTCACTAGCATATTACGCATTATTTTTACGGTAGATAGGTCTACTGGTATGATTATTGACCATGTTGGGAGGTGAGATACCGATCACTTGGCAAAGACGGAATCATACAATATAAGAGATATAACTCAACGCTAACACGACATAGGCTGACTGGTAAATCACGTTTCATATGATAATTCCTGCCCTTCAGGCATGTAGGGACCAAAACTGGACTGAGTTTCTTTCGGCGTATTCTTCTCAGCAGTGGTCTTTCCGAAACGTTAGTAGTTTTTTCGATCTTGCAAATTAAAAAAAAAAAATATGACGTTCAAGAAGCGATACATGATATCCAAATTTGAATAAAAATTTCATTTCATTTCAAAAAATTTCATTTCATTTCATTTCAATTCTATAAAAACAAACTTATTTTGGTTGACTAAAAAATAAAGTAGTATTTTGAGTAGGTCTAGGTATACGGTAACGAGGATATCACAATGCTTGCTACTACGGAACTATAAATGGGTGAGTCTGACTCGCTCTTGGCTTCTTTTTACTAGAAAATTTATGCTTTAATATGTAACTTGAGTTACAAATTAGCCTGTATACAAAGCACGTGTATTTGTTTCTATGTCTTTCACGTTAAAGTAATTTTTTTCGACAACCTCATAGTATACTCTATACATAAATGTTTCAGTATACCCATAGATATCAGAATATTTAAGTATACCTAAATATTACCGGCACATAGTACTATTAATGATAGGTACTAATTGCGGTAATCAGTTTGGTGACCGGCCTAATGCTGCGGCGACAACAATTAATTGCCAATGTTACCATAATGAGTAACACGTTATTCGTGTTAATCGTTATTGCTATATTGGCGGTTTCGGGTTAATCGCAAGAAAACCAATTCTCTTTTCATGCGACTTATATGAATTTACTAAAAGTTTACGAATTTAAAAAAAAATATCCTTAAACCCGTATGAAAATACATACAAAGTTTAATACTATAGTGTCTCATATGGGATATGAAAAAAGTTAAAATAATAACTTCAGTGTATAAACTGCCAACATTGGAATTTGAATTTTGAAACAAAATACTAGACTATATAGTCTTTTAATCTACCAGTCTACGTAAAATTGCTAGTTAAACCTATAAGTAATGAAGAGAGCACAAATTTTCTCTATTCCACATAGAGAATGCTGGTTTGGGAGCGCATGACTCCATACAAACGGAAAAAGGGAATTGTGGCAATATTTGATAATTTTGGAGTAAAATTAAGCTTATAATCAATTAATCTCATTATAATCTACGTACGTTCCTATACAGCTTGGTTAAAATACCAATGGTTTGAGAGGCGTATAATTCTCAAACTATTGATAATTTAACCAAACTGTATAGGAACATACGTAGATTATAATGAGATTAATTGGTTAAATGCTTAATTTTACTCCAAAATTATCAAATATTGCCACAATTCCCTTTTTCCGTTTGTATGGAGTCATGCGCGTCCAGGCGACTCTTAAGTCACAAAGTACCAAAATATCCTTTAAGTTTAATGCTCAAAATTAATAGTATACATAATTTTTTTTGATAGACCTACATTGCGTATTGTATTAATAATTAGGTTGGTTTAAATAAAAATAAAACTGATTATATATTCTTTTTTGTTACAAAGCCAGCACAAAATATATATTTGCAAAAAATGGCCTAAGTTAAGGCTATATATCAAATTTCTTCAAAAACTCAAATCATCCATTACACTTAACCTGAATAATGTAGCGGGAAATTATCGACCATAAACCAACAATAAAACACTCAGAGGTCTGCCGCAAATATTCCTTTCATTACGTTCTTGGATAACTTTTCGTGGCCCGGATCCTGAGAAGTTTAA
Source organism: Rhodophaea formosa (assembly GCA_963082605.1). Classification (NCBI taxonomy): domain Eukaryota; kingdom Metazoa; phylum Arthropoda; class Insecta; order Lepidoptera; family Pyralidae; genus Rhodophaea; species Rhodophaea formosa. The sequence goes on along the minus strand of OY720219.1, from coordinate 19,267,716 downwards.
CATAATGGGACCAAATAATGCCTCAAATGCGGCAAAAAAGTTTATACTGAGAACTGTTTTCTTTGTGCGTTTATCGTTATAATAACAGCTACGTTTTTTGTCACTACACTTATCATGTAACCTGAAAAAAGTAAAATTCCTACTTTGGTTTAATCAATCGCCAAATTCACTAAAATATAATAATTATTTTACTTTATTTATTTTATTTTTTACATTTTGGGAAGACTTACAGCTAAAATACAAAGAATGTAAACATAGATATTTAACAGTGAGCCAATTTGTAATTGGCTCACTGTTAAATATTTATGTTCTCCATCTAGTCTCTACATATAACAACAGGTTAGAATATAAAAGATCAAGCAGAAACAAGTGCTTCTCAGGCGCATTAACCAGAAGTATGATACATAAAAAAAAAAAATCATGAAATAACGAAACATAAAATAAACAAACTTTTGCCTATCATATTAACGTACAATACTTATTAACGTTTAGCTTATATGAAAAATGTATAGATATATTACTAAACATACCAATGTTCCCATAAACCTGGTTATCATGAAGTTATACAACTTAGATATATCTAGTTAGTTGAAAAAACTGTTTGTCATTAATCGTAATTATACTGATCAGTACCATGGAATCACTTCAACTTAAGAAAAAGGCACTGGTTTTTTTATTTCAGGTTTTGGAGAAGCCCGATGGTCACTAGGCCAGGCTAGGGCGAGAGCATTATAAGCCCTTCCGCATGTTAAGCAACCCCAGGCGCAGTCCCCTATTGGATGGGTGACCGCAAGTGACATAAAAATATCTCAAGCTCCTCCTTGCTTCAGAAGGCACGTTAAACCGTTGGTCCTGGCTGACATCATTGATGGCAGTCGTTAAGCTATGTCAGATGCCTTTAGGCAGCTTGAAAAATCGGACACCAGTGTTGGCCACACTTACACACACTAAAAACAAAAACAAACATCAGGTTTTAGAAAATGATAGTAGTAGATGCGCTTAAAATATTACAGAAAAAATATTCTGTTGTAATATTGAGTTCATACAATCCACTAACTTAAGAGTCCCACGTAAAGCCGAAATCCCATACAAACGTAGTTTGGTTTTAGTATCGAAAACTTCTACTCGCTGTAATTTTGTATAGGTATTGTTTTTTTTTTTTTATTAATTATAGAATTAGGCATTTGTCTCCCATCTCACCTGATGGTAAGTGACGATGAAGACGAGGATGTTACATGCCTATCCAAGAGATACCCATTTATTCTACTTTTGAATGTCCCGGGATTGTACTTGTCTGGGAATATAGACGCAGGCAGTTCATTCCACTCCTTAGCAACTCGAACCAAAAAGGAACTGTCGAAGCGTTTAGTACGACTCTTTGGAATTTCTACGACAAAAGGGTGAAATTTCTCTCTGCGTCTCGTAGTCCTATGGAGGAATGGTGAGGGTTCTACTAGCTCAAAGAGCGCCATCGCACACTCGCCAAAATGGATCCTATAAAAAACCGATAGGCAAGCTACTTTACGGCGATGCTCCAGGGATTGCAGTTTTGCGACCACATCATTATTTATTAGGCTTCTGGCTCTTCGGTCAACAGAATCTAAAGCTTCAAGCTGGTATTTAGCTGAGCCATCCCAGAGGTGACTGCAGTACTCCATGCAAGAGCGAACCTGGGCTGTATAAAGATTGAGCAGCCGTTCAGAGCTGAAGTACCGCCGAACCTTAGAGATAATGCCCAACTTTTTGGAAGCAGTTAGTGCCATTGACTCTATCTGTTGGCCGAAACTGAGTTTAGACGTGACGGTGACGCCCAAAAGCCCAAGGTGGTCAACAATCGGCAAGGAAACACCTTGGAAAGTGGGTGTAAGTCGGAAAGCACTCTTTTTTTGCGGAGAAGAGACACGCATGTGTTTTGGACGGGTTAAACTTAACTAGATTGGCGTCACCCCAATCGGACACTTTTTGTAATTTAGAGTTAACCCGTTCAATCATAGACTCTCTCAGAGACTGGACTTCTTGTGGACTTGCACTGGCACTGGACATATATCTCTCTACAACGGTGTTGTCATCGGCATAGCCAATAATGCCTGACATAAGAAGGTCATTAATGTGCAGCAGGAACAAGGTTGCAGAGAGAACAGATCCCTGAGGTACCCCGGCATCAATAACCATTAGGTCGGAAGAGCAGCCATCCACAACTACTCGAATCGACCGTTCCCTCAGGAAATCGGATATCCAGGAGCAAAGGCCCTCTGGTAAACCGTACGCTGGAAGCTTACTTAAGAGAGCTTCGTGCCAGACCCGGTCAAAAGCCTTGGATATATCGAGTGAGACGGCAACTGCCTCACCGTGACCCTCCAAGGCTTCACTCCATAGGTGCGTGGCATAAACTAGTAGGTCACCGGTTGAGCGACCCTTGCGAAAACCATATTGGTTGTCACTAAGGAGCTCGTTGGTTTCTAGGTACGCCAGGAGACGATTGTTTAATACACGCTCCATAATCTTGCACAATATGGAGGTAATCGTAATAGGTCGATAATTGGCCGGGTCAGAGCGGCTTCCCTTTTTAGGTACAGGTTGTACATTCGCAAGCTTCCAGGACCTTGGGACCTTGCCAGTCTCCAGAGAGAGCCTGTAGAGGCGTGTCAGCACAGGAGACAACTCGGGTGCACAGTGTTTCAAAACCACTGCTGGGATACCATCAGGTCCACTAGCCTTATTCACATCTAGGTTAAGCATGCATTTAAGTACCTCCTTTTGATGAATTTGTAGGGCTCGCATCTTGGGGCCGTACGGAGGTAACTGGGGTGGGCTTTTACCTTTACTGTCTAGACGCGAATTTTCTGCAAATAGATTAGCAAACAAGTCTGCTTTCTCTTTTGCACTATGGGCAAGAGAACCGTCAGGTTTCTGCAATGGTGGCAACGACGGGCGACAGAAGTTCATCTCAACTGACTTGGCTAGAGACCAGAAAGCTTTACTTCCTGAGGGACAGGAAGTTATCTTATCTCCAATACGGCCAACGTGGTCGAAACGAGCTCTTCTGAACACCTTTTTGCAGGACTTGGCAGCAGCATTATACAATTTCTTCCTGTCCCGGAGATCATCCGCTTTGCTTTTGCGAGCATCAGCCCAGGCCAAGTACGCCTCCTGCTGATTATAAACATCAATATGCCTTATTCGGTCGTATGTACGAAATTTGGTTGAGATTGGCCTAACTGTTGTAAAACTAAAACCAAACTACGTTTGTATGGGATTTTGGCTTTACGTAGGACTCCTAAATACTTTGATTTATTGATAAGGTAGCCAAAACCTTGACCGTAAACCAACATAAAGAAACACTTTACCCGCCGCGAATATGCTCGTTTCGTTACTTCGAAAGTTTCCTTTGTCAGTATTGTAAGCTCGAAAGTTGTACTAAGTTGAAAGCTTAGTAAGGTGCTCCAATAACGCTTTGAATGCGTTGAGTGCATACTCAAAGGAGCTGAAGTTAGGAAGCGGTTTTCATTGTGTGTTTTCCATCTAGAGTTTTTTTGTGATCAAGGTATAAATGAATGTAGGTAACATCAATTTTACCTTAATACTACTTAGTCACCTAATCCTGATAATTATGTTTGTTCTACATAAACTCTTCTAAAATAGTTTGCTCTAGATATCGACCTTCGTTACTGTCACAAACAGTTATTGTTTCGTACAAGAACGCAGATTCTAATTACAACAACAAGTTGAGTAGTGTCAAGATGATACGTCGAAATATTTGCTTAATACATATATTTGATTGATATTAGCTAATTACTTTAAGGTTAAACCCCACATGAAACATTAATTTTATTTTTCATCATTTCATCATCATTTCAGCCGCAAGAAGTCCACTGCTGGACATAGGCCACCCCCAAGGATTTCCAATATGACCGGTTGGAAGAGGCCTGCATCCAGCGTCTTCCTCCTTTATTAGGTCGTCCGACCACCTGGTCGGTGGGTGTCCAACGCTGCGCTTGCCGGTACGTAGTCGCCATTCAAGAACCTTTCTGCCCCATCGGCCATTGGTTCTTCGCGCTATGTGCCCCGCCCACTGCCACTTCAAAGAGCTAATCCGCTGGGCTTGTCGGTGACCTTGGTTCTTCTACGAATCTCCTCGTTTCTGATTCGATTTCGCGAATTTTATTTTTATTCAATTAGCGCTTTGCTTTGGCAAATAATCATCATCAGGTTTTTTTTAGTTTCCACTGCAGGAGCATGACCCTCTCTGTACTACCAGAGCAATAATTAGCCAGAGCAGTCAGCGGATTTGGCCTACACTCTCCACTCGGACCAGACTTGACTCAGGTTGAAGAGGTCTCTTTGATATTCTTAAGCTTTGTTTAGCTTGTGTTCCCTAAGTCGCCTTCTACGACATCCACGGATAGACTTGGAGTAGTTCTATTCTACTCGGCCGGGAACTAGACGGGTATCTGCTTGGAACCACACGACAATTTGTAACAAAAGCAACACAAAAGAACTAAGTTCCCTTATATTTCTATTTAATAATACCCATATCAACCTGCATTGTACTGTAAATTCCGTGAATCGAGCTATAATCCCTGGGTTATTCACATGCTAAAACGAGGTGAAATGGCCTGAATGGCTGAGTTATCCCCAAATGCAATATAGGAATGCCTGGCTATTGTGCAGGCTGTATTATTATGCACTCTGGAAATAAATGCAAATCCTGCTTTGAATAACCTAGAAGTTGATATTTTTTGAATTATATAGAAAATACTTTAAACAACTAACTTAAATATCGGTAATACAGCCACTTTACTAAGCGCCATTTGAAATAAAGGAAGTAACTACCTTGCTCTTATAAAATTGATAACGATACTTAAATACTCACTGATATTTAATTCTCTAGATAATTTACGCACCTCGCAGATTTTTCAAATACCTATTCCTCACATCAATCGCAAGTACCAGCATAAATTGATATTTAATTTTATATCTGTAATTCATCTAGTTTCTTATTATTTTTCTTCACTTGACAAAATGAAATACAGGAAGTATCTCGATTTTATCGAATTGATAATGAAACCACTTTGCATACACTTGTATTTAATTGTCTAGATACGTCAAATAAACAACTCGCACCTCACCCAATTTTCCAAGCAGGTATTCCTCACGTCAATGTCAAGTACTAAAATAACTTAAATATCTGTTAGCGCCATTTTACATTCTACTGTCAAATTAGGTTTCCTTACCACATTTGTTCACTTGACTTGAACGAAGTACCTTGATTTTATCGAATTGATGACGTCACTACACTGTACATTGACATTTAATTCTCTAGACAATACACGCACCTCGCCGATTTTTCCAAGTATTCCTCACATCAATCGCAAGTGCCCGCACAAATTGAATCTTTGCTCCCGCGGGCAATTCGGAGATAGGCATCACAATTTGCCACTTCCCTCCCGAGGGATACATATTGTATTTACATATACATCTCACACGCGTGCATAAACAACGAAGGTATATTATTGTTCAGATGTAAATATTGTATACTGTGTAGATTATGTATTTTTAATTATACTCATTTATTTATTATTTAATTAGAATTATTATTCTACAGAACACAAGTTCACAACTTACTGTGGGGCTAGCTCAATGTGTGTGATTTGTTCCTTATATATTTAGGTACTTATTTATTATTTGTACAAATAAGTCGTTAAATAATTATTCAGAATTTATATACCCACACAAAATTATAAACCATTTCTATTGAGCGAATTTAAATATAATTTCAAAGCCTTTCATAGTAATTAGTTTCGTGAGAATTCTATAAATAGATACAACATTCTTGAATGATAATTTATTCATAAAGGCGAGCTGAAAAGTCAAAACGATTTAAAATTTAATTTAATGATACTCCTTTGAACTGTATGCATAATTTATTTACTATGTCAAAAACAGAGTGACGTCATTCACTTGCAAGGATTTAAAACTTAAATGGTTCAGTGAATGGTTTAATGGTTCTTTTATGCTGGTTTGGGAGAAAGGAAAAACGTAGAATGTACCAGCTGCTACTTTTCCCGTCCAGATCGTAAGAACCGATCGAGGGAATGGGGGAATCATGTCAATAGGTGATGCGGCTAGCAACTCATCACTATTTTGATTCCGTTCTCACTTACAAGCCCACCAACATGCTAAACGCCTAATGGCTTTATAGACCTGGGCTCTGTCTACTCCGCAAGAAAAGACGTCATAGTATGTTTGTGTGTATGTAAAGTTGAGAAATTTCTTAAGAATTAGTGAGAGACATCAAAACGAATTGATTCGAAATTGAATTTATTAGCAGATAGATAAACCATTATATTTTTCACTACCATGTCAAAAGCAGATTGACCTGAAGAGGATAAATTTAAATCAGTTTTCAAAGCTAATTTATTTAAACTGTGAACTGGTTCTCTACCAGTATTCCATATTTATTATTTACAGCATTTATATAGTTATAAAATTCATCATTTCGTGTAGGTGACATGGTCAGTCGACCATGCACACCCTGGTGTCAGAGTTCTGCGGAACCGCCTCTCGGCCTCTGACGTGGTTACTTTAACGACTACCAGATGGCAGCCGGGACCAACGGCTTAACGTGCCTTTCGAAGTACGGAATCATCTTTCTTATCAGATAATCAGGTGATTCATACCTGCAATGTCCTAACCAAACTGGAAACAACTGCTTCCCGTGGGAATCGAACCCACGACCCCCGGGTCAACAAGACGAACGCCTTACCCACTGGATCAAGGAGGCAGTTAAAAAAAAATTGAATTTAGACCATTATTTCAATTAACCAAAAAATTGAATTTAGACCATTAATTCAATTAACCAAATAACAAAAGTTATTTACAAAAAGACATTGTAATTCATAAATTGTTTTTCCATGCGTGTCTTCACAGACTATTTCCATATTAAAGTCTCACTTCAACGAAGCAATTTGGTAAATGGTTCTGACCTAAAATCCTACTTCCAACATATGACGGAGCACCTATTGTCAAGTCTACCCCAGTTCAATGACCTCAAATCTTCCAGGTATCCAAGCCTAGGTCAGCGACCTTTTTTGGTAAATCATACTAAAAAGGTTTTTCGAATAATTTAATAAGACCAATCTTTTATGTTGAGTAAATATGGCACAATTTAGTAAACTGGCTATTAACGTTAAGAGGCTTATACCACCGAAACCAGCGCCATACTTCATTTTCTACCTTTACTCCTAACATACACACATACTATCACATCTTTTTCCCTTGCGGGGTAGACAGCGCCCAGGTCTTGAAAACCTAATGGCCATGTTTAGCATGTTGGTGGGCTTGTAGGTGGAGAACGGAATCAAAATAGTGATGGGTTGCTAGCCGCATCGCCTATTGACATGATTCCTCACGCCCATTTCCTCGATCGACTTTTACTCAAGACCCGGTGTCGTGTAACAAACTGACGTATTAACTATTGCAAGTTTGTACTTGCCCCGTACTCATTTAACAAATAATCTCGGTAGAATTTTGTTAAATGAGTCTTAAAATATCCATTTCCAACGTACATTTAACAGAGTACATATTTTCAAGCCTACCCCAGTTCAATGATCCCAGATCTTCCAGGAAAAGCCTAGGTCACTGACTCCTACCGAAAATGTCGATATTAGGCAATGGTTGTGATAAATCTGATATATTTGCCGCATTGAAGTTTTTGTGGCAATATTCTGGATTTTATGACACCTGATAAATGGGTTTTCGAATATTGGAGGTTGAAGTGATATATGAACGATGACTGTTATTTCATATATTATATTTATATATGTTGTTATAGATTACAATACGAAAAAAATAAGATCTATAAAAATTCACCAATCAACTGGGTGAATTTCATTGGGAAGTATTTTTTTTTTTGTTTTACCCCTTTTCTTGCAATTCTTTTTTCCGTTGTATTCTAATACCCTAGATTTCAATATATTAGGTCGGGAAGAAAGTAATTTCGTATTTTGTATGAAGATTTTATCCGTCCATACAAAAGAGGTGTAACTTTGACATCAAAATTCTCAGACACAAAAAGCTTAATCCAACTTTATGCTATTCTTACTGGGACTGCGGTATGTTCATAAATACCAAAATTCACTTTCTGTGTATTTTGCATAATTTCTTTATTTTTTAATTAACTTTTAAAAATGTAAATTTTTTGTCGTCTATCGGATACATTTTTAATAAACTTTTAAAAATGTAAATTTTTTGTCGTCTATCTGATACATTTTTAATAAACAAAGAAACGGTTGAAAAATTAAGGGAAAATATTTTGTATATTTCTATATAATTCTTGAAAATTGTACCTTTCAGATGGTATCTAATTCAGCCAGATACATACAACATTACCAAAGATATTTGATTACAACTTTACACTTAAAAATACGAAATTACTTTTTCCCCGACCTATTAAATTGGGGGTGAAAAATCACGCCGCATAAAGAAAATGTATTTGTTTCCGCTTACATACAACGGATTGTCTTCATTTACACCATCCATCTTATAATCAAGAACTTTGTTCTGTGCGTTATTCATGAAACTTATTTATATCACTGTCAACAAGAACATATTTTAGCTAACAAGATTATTAAAAACTACTTATGACCACGGAGTACTTCTTATGACCGATTTCAGATATTCCTGTATCCACGTAAGGGATCTTGTATTAACAAAACAGCTTCATTATTCATTTTTATTTGACGGCCATAAAATAATCTGCTACCAAATGGTCTCATATTTCCAACGTTCTAAAATTTAATTAAGTTTGAGGCGTCACGGAGTCGAGTTAATACCTCTACGACACATAGGAACGTCGTCGTGTTACGTACATGTTAAATATTATAAAGTTGACGCTTTCCTGTAGAAGTATTTGTTTATTACTACGTTTTCATCTTAAAGTATATTAAATCCCTTAATGGGGAGTCTCAGCCCGTTAATATTAATCACTTTCTCTATAGGACCGATGCCGGGAACTCGAAAAAAACTTCGACACTTTCATACAACTGGCTCGGCCAGCTCCTATTGCGAACAAGTCAACGGTATTAGAAAAATCGTAGGTCGAAACAGTTTTGTAAGGTATAAGAGTGTGATGGATGGCATGCATTGAGAGAGGTCTATATCTTGCTGTAGGATATAGAAGGCTGTCACGGATGACGAAGAGAACCAATCATCATGAAATGTTATGTACTAGTTTCCAGTGGTGCTGAAAAGGAAAAGGGACTGTTCCCAAGGGATATTATATTATAAACTGACGCCCATAAATAATCTACTACAAAAAGTGTCATATTCCGGGGAAAGGACTAATATTTAATTAAGTACTGAGGCGACAGGGAGACGAATTAACGCCTTATGTATGTCACATAGGTGTGGTATATTACAAGATAAAAACGGTTTAGATGTGGCGCTTTGTACAATGCGGACTGCGACAGTAAAAGCTTCGCTTTCCACGCCACTGGCTAATAAAGGAGTAAAATATTTTCAACTAGATGTTACCCGTGGCTTCGCCCGCCTAATTTATAGCCTATGTCCTTCTCGGTACCCTAACCTATGTGTCTGCAATTTCGTGATGATCGAATCAGTAGATACGGCGTGAAAGCGTAACAAATAAACAAACAAACAAACTCACTTTCGCATTTATAACATTAGTTGGGGAGATGACAAAACCTCTCCAACCTGTCTGGCCAGCGTGGAGAGTGTAGGCCAAATCCTCTGACTACTCTGGCTAATATTGCTGTGGTAGTGCTCCTGCAGTGGAGACTAAAAAAGTCCTGATGGATGGATGGATGGATGACAAAACTCAGTGTCCAGTCTGTAAGTGAGTTTCCTTATATAAGCATGCCTGTTAAAAAAACGGTTTGGGTGTATGGTTAGATTTATTACTCACGCGATGGAGGAGTAATATTAATTTTGAAAGCCACCATTCATTTTCCTTCATTTGTATAAATTTTGTTTTTGATATCGCTATGTTTTAACTATATATTGCAAAATAGTTCAAACGTATACTTTTTATTTATTTATTTGAACTTTATAGTACCAAAGCAAAACTTGTTACAATTGGTGGAGTTAATGCTATGAGCATACTTATGAGACCAGTAAAAATGTTAAACTTACCCGTTACCATTTTTTAAAAGTTTTTAAAAGCTTAATACTATCACTAGCCACTGACTTGTGTTGAAACTGCATTGCTGAATTTTCAAATATTCGTACCTGTAACAAATATAAAAATTGATGAGTAATTAAGACACACATAACACATATATTTAGAGGTTACCAAATGTAAGTTAGATTGTTTTATCAACTTTTAACCTCAATTATACAAAACAAATAGGCTACATTTCTGTACTTTTCGTTATTTATGTTTCCATCGTAAATATAAGAGGAGCTAAATTAGATTTACGGATCGTTCTCAAAGCTCGCTCTTGAAAGCTCATTTGAATAGGAATAGTGTTGCTTGAATGTAGTGCTCACGAGATGTGAGACATATTTTATGTGGTTTTATAAAAGGAATTTTAATTCTTATTCTAAAGCAAATTATTGTAAAGTAATTAATTATAATCATATTAAAACTTACTTGATATAAATTAATTATGAAAACACGGCTATACTCACGTTTTATTAATTAATTATAACTTGGATCAATGAAATGAGAAAGGTCGCTGGTAGTGGCTGAATGAGGAAAGCAGAAAATCGCACAATTTGGCGTGCCCTTGGGGAGGCTTATGTTCAGCAGTGGATTGCAAAAGGCTGATGTTGATAATGATTCTAAAGCAAAGATGTTAAGACAAAGAATCGGTGGCAATAAGTTGGCTGGTGATGCGATGACTCCGAGAAATAGATTAAAAGCCCTTTAGGATTCCTTTAAAAAAGTATATAGGTTATTTACATTTCGACAATTCTTCTCTTTCAATGTAGTCTCAAGATGAAGATCCTGCAAGTTTTTTCGAAAAAAAAAAATAGAAAACTATAAAATAAAGAGAAACATATCTGGTATAATTTATTATATAGTTCAGAAATTTTACTATGCTGAACAGGGTTCAGAAGAACGTATAGAACCGAAATATTTTGCTCTCCGTACTTAAATGAATGAATGAATGAATGATTAATTTATTTGAAGACACACAGGACATAAAACAATATACAATTAACACACCTTGTTTCACACTGTGTACGTCTTCAAATAGGTCCCAACTCAGCATATGTTGGTTATAAAGCCAACGCTGGTCTTCCGTTGGGACCTATGTTGACGTCACGGGTGTGCGCACTTATGACTAACAAACCGGAACAAAAAATAAAACGAAACAATAAAAACAAAATACAAATAAGAAACTCAGGGGTACTATTTCTGAACCTTCACCCATAAATTCATGAGCTACATAGATATGTCGGAAATTCTAATCCTATCAGTGCCATACATCGCATCCTATACATCTAAATAAAGCAATAAGTTTAATTCACACGCCAAGTAGCATCTTATAGGTTTACTTTATTATCGCAATCAATACTTAGTATAATCAAAGCGAGAAAATTGACCCTTTACAGTATCACACAATCTATGCTTTTTGTGTTAATTTATCTGAGAAACTGTCAAATCTTTTAGTTTTGGGCTTTAACATAGTAATTTCAATTTATGTATAAATGTTATCAATCTCAAAATTGCGAGCTCTCATAAAGTCGCGAGTTTTACTAGTACTTTAGTTTTGCTGTTCACTTCAAAATTCTATAGCTGTTTCCAATTCACATTGCCTCAGTATTTATATCCAATCAGGTCCTAGCAATCAGGTCGATGCTCATTGATACCGCAATTAAACGCTTTTTCTAATTCTCTGCGAAATGGTCCATTCCTCTAATGACTGGATCCTCCCTGGCAAGAAATTTATTGTTCCACCCTAGACGACGCGTCGCCAAACTAGGTCATACTAGCCGAGCTAAAATGGGCGAGTTGAGAGGTTAATGAAGAGAATCTTTAACAAAATGGCAAGAAATATTTCGACCGACGCAATAATTTATCATTTTCTATTAATATTATTTTCTTCGAGACGCTGTCATGTATATCATTAAACTCGTTTCCTATTCACTATATAATATTTCGTTTGTGCGACTTGTTTCTGGTTAATACTTTCTGAAGACAACAAATTCATTGTACAAGAATCCCTAGGGTAATTATTCTTGCCATTATAATTTACAAAAAATTTAAAAGTAATGGCAGGTATGCGCACACACAATTGCTGAGCATGTTGTTTGGTATCTCAACTTTATTGTTATCTAGTGAGGGTAGATAATTGTCACAAATTAGCCACTATGGAACGATTTTTTTTTGTTTTAATAGATAGGTACTTCTTTCTTATCGACCGTGCCTACATTGTTATAAATTTTAACTCGCCGTTTTACTCGAATAATGTGATCCGTGTCCTATCTCTCTCTATGTAATAGTGGGCCGAACGACAATTAATATTAATTTGTTCGGATGTTTATTGGTTATCTGGGGCTCTGGTCTGGATGAAACAGGCGCGTGACAGACAGTGTGACGTAAGTAATAGCGTGGAACGGGATATACTTTTATTGGTCTCTTTTTGTAACTTCCATACGTAAGGAAACCTTATAAAGGTGTTTTTTCATGGGCATTCGAGGACAAAATATTCTCTGTTGGTGTATTTGTATAGGTCTGAGCATGAAATATTATATAATTTATGGTATTTATCACCATAAATTACTTCCAGTGTAGGAAAGCCTACTGAAAAAACTTGTTTACTGCTATCATTTACTTTAATAAGTATACATATAAAATAGTGCCTGCCTTATGAGATTTTTTATCAATCACATATATAGTAACTATATGAATCACGTCTTAACCGTTAACAGGATAAGAGAGCCTAAGGCCATGATTGGCGTAATTGGGTGTTTAAATGGAAACCAATATAAAATAATCTCTGCCCAGTCCCTTGGCTGGCTACCCTATACGATGGAAGAAATTCTGCACTTCTTTTTCAGGAAAGCTGGTACATTGTACACTTCTTTTCCTTACACAACAAAATCTTTTTTCACTGTTTCTACAATCTAAAAACTTTAAAATAATTATTAAAAACTTAAATTCCAAATATCAAGGCGCCGCCTAAATAAATCTCTTAATTTAACTTAATTAGGAAATTAAAGTTGGTATTAAATAATTTTATAATAAAGATATCCCAGTTGTATTGTAACTTCATGAAAAACCCGCGCTTATATCTCGCGCCCTCGTTCTTGTGGCAGCACTCATCTCAACAAAGCCTTATAAACTGAATCTAACAAAACACAGACGCCGCAAGAACAAAGACTGGTGCACACATTGTGTTTCTGACAGCCAGCTACATATACTATATCTTGTTTCCTACTCCTACACCTTATTATTATTGACTCTTTGTCACCGTTTATGTTGTGTATAAAAGCATGTACAGTAAAAAAAAAACTACATAGACTGATATGGGCTGAGTCACCCCTTGTATCTGATGCCCTTTGTCTGGAGCAGCACTCATCTCAACAAAGCCTTATAAACTGAATCTAACGAAACACAGACGCCGCAAGAACAAAGGCTGGTGCACACATTGTATTACTGACTTGAGTATACACTATAACTTACAGCCTAAGTACTTTTTGTCACTTGTTTGTTAACAAAAAAGTTCATAGATTCGTAAATAAGATTGTATTGATTTATTAATATGAAAAAACCGGCCAAGTGCGTGTCGGGCCACGCGCAGTGTAGGGTTCCGTAGTTGCGAATGACAACTTTGAGTTCACACTATTCACACTCGCACCTTACAGTTTAACGACCAAAAACATCTAACAATGAAAATAGTATGAAATTTTACAGTTTATAAGTTGGTTGCCTATAACTTTTTAGTTTGTACTTACTACTCAGCTCTGATAGTTTTCCTTTCAACTTCAGTATATATGCTACTGCTGTAATTTTTTTCACGTATCTATATATAACCGTTTAGCAGATAGAGGGGGGGGACACTTACCTCTAACAAAAATTCGCACTTTAAAACCAAATATTTCGGAAACGGAGCCTTTAATCAAAAAACCGGCCAAGTGCGTGTCGGGCCACGCGCAGTGTAGGGTTCCGTAGTAGCGAATGACAACTTTGAGTTCACACTATTTACACTCGCACCTTACAGTTTAACGACCAAAAACATCTAACAATGAAAATAGTATGAAATTTTACAGTTTATAAGTTGGTTGCCTATAACTTTTAAGTTTGTACTTAGTACTCAGCTCTGATAGTTTTCCTTTCAACTTCAGTATATATACTACTGCTGTAATTTTTTTCACGTGTCTATATATAACCGTTTAGCAGATAGAGGGGGGGGACACGTACGTCTAACAAAAATTTTCACTTTAAAACCAAATATTTCGGAAACGGATCCCTAAATCGAAAAGTGGTGTTCTCAACCTCACAATATTTTTCAAAGACCTATTTAACGATACCCCACACGATGGGTAAATAGGGGAAAAAAAATTACTCCCCCACTTCACTTGTATGGGAGCTACCCTAAAAAAAATTTTTTTTCTAGATTTTATTCTACCACTTTTTTGCCAAGATTAATATACATACCCATACCAAATTACAGCTTTCTAGTACTTATAGTCTCTGCGTAAAACCGCGGACGGACAGACAGACAGACAGACAGACAGACAGACAGACAGACAGACAGACAGACAGACAGACATGGCGAAACTATAAGGGTTCCTTGTTTACTACGGAACCCTAAAAATGGTGTTCTCAACCTCACAATATTTTTGAAAGACCTATTTAACGATACCCCACACAATAGGTAAATAGAGAAAAAAAAAATACTCCCTCACTTTACTTGTATGGGAGCTAGCCTAAAAAAATTTTTTTTTCAAGATTTTATTCTACCACTTTTTTGCCATGATTAATATACATACCCATACCAAATTACAGCTTTCTAGTACTTATAGTCTCTGCGTAAAACCGCGGACGGACAGACAGACAGACAGACAGACAGACAGACAGACAGACAGACAGACAGACATGGCGAAACTATAAGGGTTCCTTGTTTACTACGGAACCCTAAAAAAGGTCGCAATATGAATCACTTTTCGATTCGGGGTAACTTCTTCGCACGGCAACACACGCAACGAAATTTATGGCCTAGTAATGATCTATGTTTTTAGCTAGAAAACCTTTTGAAAACCCTGAAGTTAATCAAATCGCAATGTACGTCCCAGAACAGTTTTGAAAATGTAAGAAATAAAGAATGATCGAAGCAGTCACTTAATAAGTAGTTTATTGAAAAAATGGTAACCTCGTAATTTGCTAAGCAATGTAAGCTTTATACGCTTACTAGCTGTTACCCGCGCCTTCGCCCGCGTAATTCATAGCCTATGTCCTTCTCAGTACCCTAACCTATGTGTATGCAAAATTTCATCATGATCGGTTCAGTAGATACGGCGTGAAAGCGTAACAAACAAAGAAACTCACTTTCGCATTTATAATATTAGTTAGAAGTTAGGATTAGGATAGCATAGGATTAGGATTAGGACTAGTTAGGATATAGGATAACAAGATCGTTTGGCAGACGACCACGACCAAATTATGGTCATCCATTCTGCTTGATTCATGATATTTCCTTATCTTTATAAATGTCTCTCGCTCTTTCATCTACGCAGATATTAATGTCAAATAGGCACTTTTTTATAGACTGTATCAAAACATGTGGGTAGAGCGACTGATAGGCAATAGCCTATGTTTATCTTCGGCTGTGAAAGTAGTAGATAGTCAACATTTATTCTTTCAAATTATTTGGCAACGTTTTATTGGCCAGCTAGCTGCCTAACACCAACCCGCTATAATCATCAAATGTACATTTATCCTTCAATAACCAAGTTCTAGACCAAAGTACCATCATCATCATTTCGTGTAGGTGACATGATCAGTCGACCATGCACACCCTGGTGTCAGAGTTCTACGGAACCGCCTCTCGGCCTCTGACGTGGTTCCTTTAACGACTACCAGATGGCAGCCGGGACCACCGGCTTAACATGCCTTCCGAAGCACAGAATCATCTCTCTTATCAGACAATCAGGTGATTCATGCCTGCAATGTCCTAACCAAACTGGAAACAACTTAACAAAGTATGCTTCCCGTGGGAATCGAACCCACGACCCCCGGGTCAACAAGGCAAACGCCTTAACCACTGGACCACGGAGGCAGAGCAGACAAAAGTACCTATGTATGTATTTTATACAATGATATTCTACATACTCTTTATTGTTTGTTTTTCGTATGTGTAAGTGGCTAACACTGGTGTCAGATTTTTCAAGCTGCCTTAAGGCATCTGACATAGCTTAACGACTGCCATCAACGATGACAGCTGGGACCAACGGCTTAACGTGCCTTCCGAAGCACGGAGGAGCTCGAGATATTTTTATGCCACTTGCGGTCACCCATCCAAGTCGGGACTGCACCAGGGGTTGCTTAACATACGTAAGCGCTCATAGAGCTCACACCCACTGGACCATCGGGCTCCCCACCATCGACCATCGGACTCTTTATCATAGTAAAAAAACATCAACGTCATCTCAGCAGCAAGAGGTCTTCTGCGCTGCGGGACATAGGCAACCCCAGAGGATGTCCAACACGACCGGTTGGAAGCTGCGTCTGGCCTGCGCCTGTGCCTGCAACTTTGGTCTGGTCGTCCGACCAACTAGTCGGTAGGCTTCCAATGCTTGGCTTGCCGGTATGTCGCCATTCCAGAAACTTTCTGCTCCGTCAGCCATCGGTTCTTCACGCTATGTGCCCCGCCCACTGCCACTTGAAAGAGCTAATCCGCTGAGCTATGTTGGTAACAACGGAGTGAACAATATATTAATGTCGTAAATAACAAACCATTCAAGGTATTTGCTTCAACCAACCATAAACAAGATCGTTTGGCGATCTGCTTGCCTGCTAGATAGAGACGCCCTCGACGAACTTCGGCCGTTCATTCCGCTAGATTTACGATATTTCGGTAAACTTCGGATATCGGGAGGTTCATAAAAGTTTTCCAATGCAAATTAGTGCTTTCATTATTTTTAGTTGAGATTTTTCTCAATAAACATATTTTTCCTAACTTAGACAACAATTTAGGAGCTTCTTAGACGTAAAAGACTAAACTTGCATTGATTAATTCTCTTTTCTCTTTATATCGGTTTTTTGGTGGTTGCCCCGAATGATTAAATTATAGATATAAAATTTTTAAGGTTCCGTTTCCAAGGCTCATACTTTAGAATCATTACACTTTATATACAATTGCCGCTATAGCAATAAAAACAAATAGGATAAGTATAGTATATGTATGTATATACGGACAAATCACACAGATTGAGATAGCCCCAAAGTAAGTTCGAGACTTGTGTTATGGGATACTAACTCAACGATACTATATTTTATAATAGATACTTATATAGATAAACATCCAAGACCCAGGTCAATTTGAAAAAGATCATTTTCCATCTTGACCTGACCGGGAATCGAACCCGGGACCATCCGTGTCGCAGGCAGGCGTGTTGACCGCTGCGCCACGGCGCTCGCCTAAGGGGCTACCGTACCAGAAAAATTACCTACTACTTAAGGCCGCACACTAGGCGGCCTTAGTCTAGGCTTTTAGTTGTGGTAGAGCCACGCTACCGGCAAAAATCACTTCAGCTGGTAGCATGAATGGGCCGGCTCGTCCGGGGAAGTACCACACTCTCACAGAAAATCGACGTTTGAGTAGTAGTTTTACAGCTTCTATGCTTCGTTCGGTGAGTGAGAGAGCCGGAGGCCCATCCCCCCTCCCCTCTGGGGAGGGAAAACAAAAGGCCGGCAACGCTCTTGTCATACCCCTGGTGTTACATTAGTCCATGGGCAGCGGTGATCACTTACCATCAGGTGACCCGCTTGCTCGTTTGCCGTCCTCTGACATAAAAAAAAAAAAATAAAAAAAATAAAAAAAAAAAAAAAGGCACAGTACCGACGCCAATCATTTTATTCCTAATACTTTACAAATAGAAAGAAATTCAAGAATGTAAATCATATAAGCCTTAGTAAATAACCTGAAGTATTTTTGGAATCATGTTTTAATATTATGAGAATCAGTCATTAAGAGAAATAGTGATTGCCGCCAAAAACGGCCGTTTTTGGCGGTAATCTGATTCTCATAATTCTCACTGATTCTGATAATATTAAACAATAAAATGATTGGCGTCGCTACTGTGCCTAGTGTGCGGCCTTAAGTAGTAATTTTTAGGGTTCCGTAGTAAACTAGGAACCCTTATAGTTTCGCCATGTCTGTCTGTCTGTCTGTCTGTCCGTCCGAGGTTTTACTCAGAGACTATAAGTACTAGAAAGCTGTAATTTGGTATGAGTGTGTATATTAATCATGGCAAAAAAGTCGTAGAAAAAAACCTTGAAAAAAAATTTTTTTTTGGGTAGCTCCCATACAAGTAAAGTGGGGGAGTAATTTTTTTTTCTCTATTTACCCATCGTGTGAGGTATCGTTAAAAAGGTCTTTCAAAAATATTGTGAGGTTAAGAACACCATTTTTCGATTTAGGGATCCGTTTCCGAAATATTTGGTTTTAAAGTGCAAAATTTTGTTAGAGGTACGTGTCCCCCCCCCCCTCTATCTGCTAAACGGTTATATATGGATACGTGAAAAAAATTACAGCAATAGTATATATACTGAAGTTGAAAGGAAAACTATCAGAGCTGGGTACTAAGTGCAAACTAAAAAGTTATAGGCAACCAACTTATAAAATGTACTGGAAAATGTAAAATTTCATACAATCTTCATTGTTAGATGTTTTTGGTCGTTAGACTGTGAGGTGTGAGTGTAAACAGTGTGAACTCAAAGTTGTCATTCGCAACTACGGAACCCTACACTGCGCGTGGCCCGACACGCACTTGGCCGGTTTTTATTTTAGATTATATTGTATCCTGGTACGGAACTCTTCGTATAGAAGTTCGACATACTTGGTCGCTTATTTTTTAGCAATTTCCCGCGACTTTTTCTGCGTAAATTATAGCCTATGTCACCCGCAGATAACTTATTTTTCTGCTATAATTTACGCAACTTTCTAAAAGAGGAAGAATTTAGAAAATCGGTCCAGCAGTTTCGGAGCTTTTAAATTCAAACAAACTAACAAAAATCAAGTCTTTCCTCTGTATAATATTAGTATGGATATAATATGTATACTAAGTTTACAGTTACTACGTTTTTCTACAAACTAAGCCACATCCCAGTCCATGCCTTAGCACAAATTTTACGACTATCGTATCAACTTTTACGATTCCTTCTAAGCATCACCTGATACCGCAACATATACTTTATGCGAACGTGTTAAGGTGTAATTTCGTAAATTCATTGGCAGTTTCAGCTGAACTGTATAGAAGTACTTTAGTGTTTCGGGAATACTGGATTTTTATACTACCTGGGCTTTTTATGACTGTTTCTATTCTAACGTTTTTTCGGTAAAGTATTGAAGTTTCTTTTGGTATTTTTTATGCTTACGAATCATAGCAAAATGCTATGTATAAACGGAACCCTATTACGAGACTTCAAAGTCCGTTTTTCCGTCCTTCCGTCGGTCTGTTTGTCTGTCACCATGTGTCTGGCTGTATCTCATGTATACCTTGATAAGTATCAAGAAATTTTCACTGATGATTATTTCTATTGCCGCTATAACAACAAATTGTAAAACAGATTAAAATAAATATTTAAGGGGGCTCCCATACAGCAAACGTAATTTTTTTTTGTGCCGTATTTTGCTCGATTATACAGATATTGCTACAAAACCCTTAATGCCTGAGTGTATACGCATTAAGCCGATTTTTACAGTTAGAAATATTCTAGAGTATAAGAAAAAAAAAAACAGTTCCTTTACGAAGCCAATCTTCAAGGAACTAGATCCTATTAGATCTGAGAGTCTGTTTGCCTGACACAGAAATGCGGGAGACAAAGTGAAGCAATTTACTCCTAAGACAAATATTAGCCTCCATTCTGAATCAAGACTGTATTTTTAGCCCACGAATGTTAAGAAACATGGCGCGGCGTGGCGCAGTGGTTAACACGCCAGCCTAAGACATGAGGGGTTAGATTCCCAGCGGGGGTTAATACTTGTACCTACATCATTTTAACAGATATTTATCCACCGTTCTAGATATATCCAGGGGTTGGCGTCAGGTAGGCGGCTGGCCGTTGAAACCAAATCGTACAACACTTAGGTAAATCGCTTGGACGACGCAGAAGTTTTGTTATTTTTTTTATGATTGTTTAACGGCAAACGAGTAGAGGAGCCACCTGATGGAAAGTGCTCGCCGTCGCTCATGGACATCTGCAACTCCAGAGGAGGTGCTGATGCGTTGACGTAAATACGCCTTTTGAAGGACCCCAAGTCATAACACGCAGGGAATATCTCGGGAGGGAGGCCACTCTACAATCTTCTATTGTCTCATTCATTTATAGTATCACGTCTTCATCCCCTACGAGGTAAACAGAGCCTTAGACCATAAGACCGAAAGGCCAGGTTTAGCATGATGATAGGCTTAAGGGCTTAAAGATGGAATACGGAATCAAAATAGTTATGGGTTGCAAGTCGGACAGCCTATTTTCGGTCGGTTTCTACGGCCTGCGCGGGAAGAAACAGCTGGTACATTCTACGTTTCTTCTTTTCTCCCAGACCAGCATGGAAGAGAATAGAATCTCTATGTCTGTTAGTAATTATATTTTCTCTGTCGCTGAGATAAGACTCGTAAGCTATACAGCTCATAGAATCACTAGTTTAAAATTATTCAACAATGAAAAAGCGGCCAAAGAGCAGTCATCCTAACTGAGCTTCAAGCTTTTCATCGCACAAAGAGTTAAGCCCGCTATAGAACTCGCGCGATGGTGGAAATTTTCTGAACACGGGCTTAGAGGGGGGCTTAAGGGGTTTAGCCCCTTTATGCCCGCTGGGGAGTAATGAGATATTTTTGAGTTTCTATGGTTGAAAGAGTTTGCAAGGATTAAAAACATTGCCTAACTAAACTACCTACTTTATTTACCGAAAAGAACAGCGAACTGGATTTAATAGGAACAAGATCAAGTGAATAAAAGAGAATCCATCGATAATGATGATGATGAAATATACCTAAATAAAAAAGTATGTATAATTGTAACTAGTTAAACATTTAGTTAGGTACTTCTATTAAAAATAACTGAATGGAATCCTTTTGTTTCATAAAACATACGAACTAAAACGGTTGCACTCACGTATTTTAGTCGGGAAATATCGACAGTTTCAGTTTATCAAGTAGGTCGAACGTAAGTTTTAATAGATACACTATGTACCTACGTATAGTATAGAAATACCTACATTTAAGCTCTTATATGAATTTTTGAATCAATTATATGAATCAAAAAACCCTTTATGAATCAAAAATCCCTTTTATGAATCAATTTAGTGCCAGATAGGAAGCAATGACGAGGCCTATGGTGATACACGCAGTCTCAAATAATGCCTATTTACTTTTGCCTTGAAAATAAGTACTTAAATTGAATGTGGCAAAAAACATATTTGCGCAGAAATATTGAATGAAATAACAATTTGTTACGCACAATTTCTTACTCTCAGAGTCCGTAGAGGCTTGAATGCCATCTGTCTAGATCTTTACCGCCTCCGGAGCGCCTGCAGATTTACACGAGCAACAAAATGTAAATGCGATGGCTTTGCCTTTCAATGTCTCAAGGCGTTCGGTATTACGCTTTTTATTTCCTCGAATAACAACTTAGGTAAGGTTTTAGCATTTTCGCATAAAAAGAAGTTTATCAGTTTTTAAGATGGAAATTTATTTCGGATCGCGCTAAAGTTTTATTGTAGCACTTAAATAAGACAATGAAGGAGACAAGCAAGCGTAGGTCGATAGGTATCTAAAGTAGGTGAGTACTTAAGTAAAGAGAAATTGCTGATACTTACATTAAAAGATTGCCCTAGGTACGAGTAGACAAGTAACCTACTTATTTCCATTAACAACTGACATCCTTAAAATCATTTTTTTTTATGACATAGGATTGCCAATGTGCCAACAACGGTTCGACTTTTGCCACAGAACTTTTGCACAACCGAGAATGTCACAAGAGCGCTGCCGGCGTTTGTAATTGTGTCTGTATTTAATGCTGATCCTAAGTATTTGTTTGTTCAACTTTAACCCAACGTTATAACATTTTACAAAGGTAGGTTAGCTCCCATTACAAGGCTGAGGTGGATACAAAAAATAATTTTAATCTGGAAACAATATTCCTGAAAGATGCACAGTTAAGTAAGATAAACTGCGAACGAAAGCTTCCCTAAAAATAAAATGAACCGCTTCGTCAAGGACAATCGCAAACGAATGCAAGACAAACAAATCCGTAGAGTTGCATAAAATTGCAGAGTGCACCCACGACTAGTCGTCATTTCAAACCAACTTTGCATATATTTCCATGCAAGGTACCTAGTTTGAATGTGGTTATTTCTAAAAATTATATTTTTGGGATAACATGAACGTACGTATGACGGACAAAACATGGCGGCATATGCTCTACTACCCGTGCGAAGCCAGTCGCTGGTTATTTATAATCACAAACTTTAACTCAACCACAACAACAACCCCATAATTGCTCATGCCATTAAACTGTTCTGAGTTAACATAAGTTAAAGGGCTTTGTAATGGAAACCTATAAAATATTTTCCAGTAAACTTACAAATCCCTACTTCAAAGCTGTTTAAGTAATGTGCAATAATAAACTTAATAATGTGTGAAACTTACTCCTTATTGTACTTTAGTTATATTGTCTTTGACTTTAGCTTACAAAATAAGTTACACAGACTACACGGAATCAATAACTGATTCGTCAAATAAAGCTTCCAAGACGTGTTCAATACATTAAAACGACCAAGACCCAGGTCAATCTGAAAAAGATCGTCCTGGGTCTTGGAAGTTTATCTATATATGTGTGTGTTATAAAATATAGTATCGTTGAGTTAGTATCCCATAACACAAGTCTTATTAAGAACTTACTTTGGGGCTAGCTCAATCTGTGTGATATGTCCGTACTCCGTATATATTTATTTATTATTTATAATGAAAATATATGTTAGTTTAGTGTGTCTGTCTACGATGTTATTGTATGTCACAAAAATTCGCAAAAAATAGGTATCTGTCTACTAGCTAGCTGTAGGTAAGTAGCTTATTTAAGAAGTACTGTAAGAAATAAGAATAGCGATTTTTTTGTCTGTGTGATTTGTCCGTATATATTTATTTATATTTATTTATTTATTTTTTAAATCTAAAATATACTTGTCTAGTTTCTCGCGTGGGCGATGCAGTTCAAAGAATACTAAATCTCTGGAACGCGATCGAGACTCGTAACACTTTGTCAAGTTTAGAGCTCTTAGAGTTTTAAATAAAGCAGACACTAAAGGTAAATATCAAGAGAACTAGGATTTTGTAATAAAAGTAAGATTGGCTGCGTTTGGGACATCAAAGTTGAGCATCATTATATGTAGACATGTTAATAATGTCTAATTTATTATACGATTCGAGTAAACATTTCAGTATAGAAATGGGAAGGTATGAGAGCGGCTTAAAACTAAACTATGTACGCAGGTGTGGTTTGTCATTGAATAAAAGCAATACTGCCTCCGTGGTCCAGTGGTTAAGGCATTTGTCTTGTTGACCCGGGGGACGTGGTTCCGACTCCCACGGGAAGCATACTTTGTTAAGTTGTTCCCAGTTTGGTTAGGACATTGCAGGCATGAATCACCTGATTGTCTGATAAGAAAGATGATTCTGTGCTTCGGAAGGCATGTTAAGCCGCTGGTCCCGGCTGCCATCTGGTAGTCGTTAAAGGAACCACGTCAGAGGCCGAGAGGCGGTTCCGAAGAACTCTGACACCAGGGTGTGTATGGTCAACTGACCGTGTCACCTACACGAAATGATGATGATGATGAATACTGAATTTGAACCTTCAAACTTTTCGGTGACACCGACCAACAATCCGTGAGTAAAATCGTTTGTTATGATAAATAATAGGTACACTTAATTTATTTTACGATAATTCTGATAGACAATATTTATCCAGAATGGAATTGAAAACCAATTTTCCCGCTCCTTCGTCCGCGTTATTTATAGCCTATGTCAACCCGCAGATAAAATAGATTTCTATAGTTTAAAAAAAAATTGATGATTGGTTATTTATTTTCGGTTCCTATTAAATGCAAACAAACAATAAAATCTTACCTCTTTAAAATATTTCTAAAGATTACAGAATCAAATATGAATAGGTATATGGCGATTGATTACGAAAACACCTCGTCTGTATGCTCAGAACTCAATATCGGGGGAAATTCAATAATTGTGTCATCGGAATACCAAATTGTTACCTATTTGGGCACGCGACCCAACTTTTAATTGTTTTAGGGCTCTTTGATGTAATAACAGAAGCGCTTACACTATTTTTGGTAATTTTGTTAAATGTACCTTTAGATGAAGTTGTTTGTTTTTTGTATGTATAAGTGGCCAACACTGGTTTCAGATTTTTTAAGCTGCCAAAAAGTGAAATTATGGACTTTTGATTAAAGATCATTACAATATTAAATGGCTTGCCATTTAATATTATAATAAGTTACTTTTATTTGCTTTTATGTACTGGGCAACCCATTCCCCTTTTATCTCCCTTTTTACCTTCAGCAAAGTTAGACAATATAATACTTACGTACCTTCAGTTTTCTTATCCCAATCATTTATTTTATTATTTCTTATTTTCTCTCACTTTTCTCAAGGTTTCTTCATTTCAACTTTCTGCCCTGCTCATCCCAAGCCATTTAAGAATATCATAAAAATTATGCTTTTTAAATGTTGTGAGTTTGGAAAATGCTAAATCTCAGTTAAGATGGTGTGAAAATAACACATAGAGAATATTTGACCTTTACAGACAAACTAACAGGACAAGTTAAATAAACTCCTGTAATAAAATATTACGTTAAGGCCTCACACTAGGCACACTGAACTATTTTTGGAATCATTTTTAATATTATCAGAATCAGTGAGAATTATGAGAATCAGTTTACCGCCTAAAACGGCCGTTTTTGGCGGTAATCACTATTTCTCTTAATGACTGATTCTCATAATATTAAAACATGATTCCAAAAATATTTCAGGTTATTTACTAAGGCTTATATGATTTACATGCTTGAATTTCTTTATATTTTGTAAAGCATTAGGAAATGAATGATTGGCGTCACTAGTGTGCCTAGTGTGGACCGTTAATTACTATGATATTATGGTTTGAATACGGAATTCATACGTTCGTACCACGACTTTCCTGCGTATAATTTCATAACTATATCACGCGACACGTTTTCGGCTATGACCATAAATTAGGCGGGTATTGTTCACAATTTCAGCGCTGAATCATGCTGAATAAGGCTGTATAGCACGCGAGTACTGCCAACATTGTTGTGTAAAGACCTCGATCCAAATCGAATAGGTACCTACTAAAATGTTATATGTAGATAGTTTCCCTTTTAATAAATAAAACAAAATAAACAGGTTTATTTAAAAAAATAAAACACGACTTCCTTTTTGACAGTATAAGTCCGACATATGAAGTTTTTGTTGACGTCTGATGAAACTCCGGGAAAGAATATGTATCTAATGACAACTCACACTTTAAAATCTATCTAGCCAATTATGCAACAGGATACAACAAAGGAAATCGACATATACATACATACGCGCGACAAACATTACCATCACTCTGAGTAGGTGGGGTAAGAAGTGGGAAAGTGTGAGTTACACTCACACAGATGATAGGATTAGATGGGAAGCATATACCAATTCAAAATTTAAAAAAAAAACACACATAAAACACCTATTTTTAACCTTTTTATTATTTTCCATGACCTGGGAGAGAATGGTCTTACGGATAAAAAGACTTTGATTTATACAATACACTAGCTTTTACCCGCAGCTCCACCCGCGTCATATATAGCCTATGTCCTTCTTAGTACCCTAACCTATGTGTATGCAAAATTTCATGATGATCGGTTCTGTAAATAGGGCGTGAAAGCGTAACAAACAAACAAATAAAAAAACAAACTCACCTTCGCATTTATATTATAAAAAAATCCTAATCCTAACTAATATTATAAATGCGAAAGTGAGTTTGTTTGTTTGTTACGCTTTCACGCCGAATCTACTGAACCGATCATCATGATATTTTGCATACACATAGGTGAGGGTATTGAGAAGGTCATAGGCTATATTTCACGCGGGCGAAGCTGCGGATAACAGCTAGTAATAGTTGTGATAGTTGGAATTGGGATTGGAATTATTACTCTTACTAATTCAAGAAAGCTGGAGCTTATTTTACCCCCGCGCAGAATTCAATCAATCCATATTTAATCCGGTTTAAAGTTCGTTGGTAAATCCAACAGGAACTGCAATCAAGGCAGACGGGGAACTGAGTTACAAATTAAAAAGTTTTATCGCTACCATCGGCGAATGTTGAAGTCTGATCCACTGATTTTTACTTCAGATAGATAATGGAAAACCATCTAAGTATATATTTATCATCATCATCATCATCATCAGGTCTTTCCAGTCTCCACTGCAGGAGCACGACCCTCTCTGTACTGCCAGAGCCATATTCTAGCCTGAGCAGTCAGAGGACTTGGCCTACACTCTCCACGCCGGCCAGACGGGTTGGAGAGGTCTCTTTGATGTTAATAAGCTTTGTTTAGCTTGTGTTTCCTTAGTCGCCTTTTACGACATCCACGGGATGACTTGGAGTGGTCGTATTCTACTCTGCCGGGTCGTATCCACACGGCCACACTATATATTTATAATATCGTCTATAATTATATCATTCCTTGTCAAAACGTACGTAGGTATGTACACTTTTTTTTCCGTGTGTGTAAGTGGCTAACTCTGGTGTCAGATTTTTCAAGCTGCCTAAAGGCATTTGACATAGCTTAACGACTACCATCAGTGATGACAGCCGGGACCAACGGCTTTACGTGCCTTCCGAAGCACGGAGGAGCTCGAGATATTTTTATGCCACTTGCGGTCACCCATCCATGTGGGGACTGCGCCTAGGGTTGCTTAACATGCGGAAGCGCTTATTATGCTCACGTCCACTAGGCCATCGGGCTCCTACATATATTATACAGTGGGCCGTATTCATTGAGCAACTAGCCATTTTCCTAAACTTTATCCGCGTAAATTATAACCTATGTTAGCCACAGAGAAATGAGCTTGCTACAGGTGAAAGAATTTTGAAAACCAGTCCAAAATTTTTGGAGCCTATTCAATGCAAACAAAACACATACCTAATCATATCCTACGACACAAGTTCACAGTTTACTGTGGGGCTAGTAATTTTTTTTTATTATTTGTCCCTATATTTATAGTATAAATATTTTATATTCTATTTTAAGAGTAACATAACTCGGGTTAGCCATGATCCTAAACGTTATTTGGTTTTTCATATATTCCGGGAAACTCATGAGAAGCGCAGTTCATATTTAACTTCTAAAGTTAAATATAAACAAGTTTTATTTCGCCTAAAATGAAATTTCATACGACGTGAAATATCACGGATCATTTTCACCGTGCGAAATGAAGATATATCAAATAAAGTACCAATTCATAAGCAGAGGCGGAGGCGGAGGCGGTAGCGGTGAATTATACAACATGATACGTGGTTTTGGTAAGAAAATCCAATATGTACGTAGGTACTTCTAGATGTATTACAATTTTTTTAAATTTATGTTTATATGAAGATTGTATCATTGATTAAAAATCGGCCAAGTACGAGTCGGACTCGGACTCGCGCACGTATAGTTCAGTACCATTATCTTTAAACAACATAACACTATTGAGTGAAAAAGGCAAAAAAAAATTGTTGTATTTGGAAGTCTCTTTGATGTTTTTCAGTTTTGTTTAGCTTGTGTTTCCTAAGTCGCCTTCTACGACATCCACGGGAATACTTGAATTGGATCTATTCTACTCTGCCGGAAACCACACAGTGGGCTGCACCCTAGGTAATCGTTATTTTTTAGAAGTCGAAAAGTTGTGTCTTGATTTTGCGTAGTGCGTTATTCGATTGTTCTGCTTCTAAAACTTTGCGCCGTCTTTGTTGATCCACATTCAAACCTTCCTTACATATTCTGCGCTATAAGTTTATAACTTACCCTACACGTCATCGTTGCCTTTTCAATACCCAGCCAGGCATTCACTATTGACTGAATTTATATGGAAATCGCATTTCCAACTACTCACCTGACAGCTAGGTGCCTTGCTATAACGGGTGGAAATTTTCAATTTGCACAAAATTGATTTCCGCTTACGGCTTAGAATGAGTAGATGTTCTCGGAAAGCTGAGCAAAACAGATTTTCGAGCTGTATATGACTAAATATGAGGATGTAATCAAAATCAATATCAGTATTTCAGTGCAAATTTTGGCGTTTTATACAGCAACCCGATAGAGAAGATGAATATTCCCAACGCTTCTTGAGTGAGACTAAAATCAGGTCGGAAATCAGCTTAAGTAATGATTATCCTTTTTTTGTAATATGGTGAAGTAGACTCCATACTGTAGTCTTACTTAACCGCGCTTCCATCGGTTAACCAACATTGTTAGTTATTGAATAGATTCAGGCGCTAATTTGCGGAAGTCAAAGTTACATGCAATTTGAGTTAAATTATGTAATCTGTGAGCTTCCGACACCAGTAAACTCATGCAATCTATTGCTGGCCAGCATCCACCCTTTTCTGTTAGTCCTTTTAATTAAAAAAGTTAATGCATGCGACCATTACTTCCGTTGAAGCTGCAGCAGCATCGGCCGTCGTGCTCGCGACACGTATTTCGCCTCTACACACACGAGGCATCTTCAGATGATGATGATGATGCCATATGCCTCCCCAAGGGTTTTCAATACGACCGGTTGGAAGTAACTTCCGACGTCCTCATGCAAACTAGGCCATGTCCGACCAATTGGTGAGCACCTATCCGACACTGCGGTTTCCAGTACGTTGTCGCCATTCGAGAATCTTTATGTCCCAACATTCATCGGTCCTACGTGCTATGATACCCGATTTTCCGTGGGCGATGTTTTAGACCCGTAAGTCATCACTAGTAACGCACACTGATACTGTAAATACCTACTTAAATATAAGTAATAACATTTCATAACCCATAAACATTGACACTCAAATTAACAACAAAAGCAGCTCTGCAAAAACTTTAGAGGAACATCCTGTACAGCTTTTAAAAGACGTAAATATTACAAGACGCTAAAATCTTTATGGGCGCTTAAAGAAAATGTTCGTTGTTATACCATTTATATAATGCAAACAACGATTTTATACAACAATCCTAACGTTTGCTGTATTCTAAGACACTGAAAGAAACTAAAGATAAATATAAATAACTTACCTTTAGCGACAAATCACACGTGTCGTGGGATACGAAGTCAACAATTTTATGTATTGTAGGAGATACATATTAATATAGATAAATCCCCAATACCCAAGTTCTCTGAAAAAGATCGTTTTACATCTTGACCTGACCGGGGTTCGAACTCGTGATTTTGACAATGACGACATACTTTTTATTCTTTATAAAGACATACTTGGTATAGTTTATACTATAGCCTCCGACACAACCACGGTAAGGCTTGGAGTCCTATTCTACTCATCCAGGCCAGGAACCACACGCTTTTCTACTCTTCCGGAAACCACTCGGCATTATCTCCAACGGAACAACCCGAAAACGACGATTCAATAATCCAGCAAGGCGTCTATAACAGCAACTCATGCGCATCGGATTAAATCATCAATTACCAAGATTCCTCAAATATTCTAATGGTATCGTAACTTTCATCAAATTAGCGCCAACACGCGCCATGTTCCGCACCTTTCGTAATCTCGATGAAAACAAACGATTCACTTCAAAAGTCCATTCATGCATATTATTTTTTGAAGTGAGTTTGCCGTGTTCGCCTTTTTTAGTCGTCTTACAAAAAATGTGCAGAATTTATTTTCTTTCTTTCTTCTTTGTAATTATGGCTTCCACCGAGACTTCGGTGATTCTGCCAATGTCCAGTATAATGAGATACTAAGTATCGGTGTTGTACGGTATGTGGCATCAAAGATGGCGTATGTTCTTTGGCAGCCTCGTGGGAGATTTTGGCGAGAAATCTATACGAGTCCATTTATCAGTCTACTTTAACTATTTCACAAATTGTTCTCGAGCACGAGCATTTATAACACCAAACTACACCAATTTCATATTATAAAGTCCACTTAAATCAATTTGCAAAATTGTATAAGGCAAACGACAACTGAACCCCTTGACTACCCACCAAAAACTCCGAATTTCTTTGCATTCGTGTACTTAATAACTTACTCGTGTCAGATTTTGCAAACTGCTTGACGTTGTCGTCATAAGGCAAACCTCATTTTGACACATCTATTAGACATCTAAATCACCAAATCTACATTGTTACTACATCTACATTAATAAAGTTACATTGTCGTGTGGTTCCCGACAGAGTGGTAATGGACCACTTCAAGTCTTGTGTCTTCAAGTTTTGTTAATTGTATTTTAACAAGTAACAGTGTAACAATTATGTGTGAATCAATATAATATCGTAGTATATCTAATTACATGTCAAACTGTGCTCTCTCCTTTCGCCCTGAGCTCTACCGTGTCATTATGTTCATGTTGGAACTACTACTCTAACAAGAGCTGGGTGAGTAGGACCCGACCAATGTATAAAGTGCAAGTGGCACAAAAGTGTCAATACGGCAATAGCTTAGAAGCCCGACAACGATTTCAATTTCGCTAACATGGTTTTACGTGATTTTGTTCATTTATAAGGGTGCATTTCCACTTACATATCATTATAAGCTTGCTACGTATTCGTTGGTTCCAAGATACCTACAAAATGGTTGCTCCGGTCTTCCTGATTTTTTTTTAATCCATGGGAATGGACCATTCCCGGTATTCTTCCGCTCTGCCTTCACCATGTTAATACAATGTACGTAGTCTAAACGTATTCGCATTTTTTGCGGAATCCGTCCAACAGTTTTATAATTTTTGCCCGATTGACGCGCCCAGAAGTAGGGTAAGGTTTTTCGCGCGTAGGTATGTATTTGTAAGGTATTTGAATGTACGTGTTTGTATAATATATGTGGGTCAGTCGGATAATATATCTTCTAGTGCAGTTAAAACTAAGTACATTCTTTGATAAAATTGTACAACTTACATTATTAAGCTACCTAATAAAGCTTAGCACTATTCCCCTGCCCTTCCCGTGGTCATTGACATTGGCGAGCGCATTGCACCCGACGAAATTAGCGCGCCACATTTAGCCTGTCTAGATATTTGTCCTCGCTCCTGAGACATAGGCTCACGGTTAAACTTAACTTCACTCTTAAAACTGAACATGTAGAAAGGATGGAAGAAAAAGACTCGTGAAGAAACTTTACAAGACAAATGTGACCGGAAGAGTAGGTCAAAGCCGGTTTCGACAGGACAGGACGTACCGTGACCAGATTTTAGTTGTGGTAGAGCCACGATACCAGCAAAATTCACTTTTGCTAGTAGCATGAATGAGCCGGCTTGTCCGGGGAAATATCACTCTCTCACAGAAAATGTACGATTCAGCAGTAAAATGCTTCGTTCGGTGAGTGAGAGAGTCGGAGGTCCATCTCCTCTCCCATGCGGAAAAATAAAAGGCCAGCAACGTTCTGGTCACACGTCTGGTATTGCAGTTGTTCATGAGCAGCGGCAATCATATACCATCAAGTGACCCGTTTGCTCGTTTGCTGTCTTATAGGTACCATGAAAAATTGCATGAGCGGCTACATAGTATGTATAGAAATACATATTTAAACATGAAGTCTAAAGCATTGGTCCCATAGCAATAGATGTTCATATTAACGGGCTGAGTCACCCCTTTAAGGGAAGGCGAAGGATAAATTTCACGCTGTACGTAGTCGGGCAAAAACGATGTGATTCCGGTGCAACTATAATAGCTGACCCTGATCACAGTAGCCTCTTCGTCTACGCCAGGCATAAGGCTGTTTTCACAGTCACGCGTTTGAACAGCGCCGTCCAGTCCAGATACGCGCGATTGCGATTACACTTGTAGGGATATTTCCAGGGAGAGCATTTCCAATGTAATGTCTATTAGCGCGCACTTGGCCACTAGTCGTCACTGAATCGCCCAACGAGCAAGTTCGTTGCGTTAAAGTAAATAGTGTCTCCTTTAATATATCTCTTGTAGTGTGACTGTTTGTAATGTGAACTGTTTAATGAATACATCATCTTGAAGTCAATTATTTGATTTGAATTTTCGTCTTAAAGTTAGTGTTAGGACAATGCACTGTACCTTAAGTGGCCTCCTATATACAGTGCTAAAGTGATAGCAATACCTATACAGTTGATGTTAATCGCGTTTCATAAACACGCGTCGTTCAAGAAACGCGCGCCGTCGGCCAGCACTGCCTATGCAAACTATTCTTTGCATTATTTGGCACATTCTTAGCATCGTTTCACAGCGGTCTGCTGTTCAAGGGCATGACCGAGCGCGCAGTTAAAACGCTTGCTATTCAACAGCGCGTCTAGCAGTGTCACTCTGAAATCAGCCTTACGTAGCGCGCAATCCAATTTCCCTGTCTGACGTCGCCGATATTACGCTGAACCTATTACGCGTATTACGATCTGTCACTATTATCCGTCGCCAGTATTATGTAGTATGTGGGACAGGAAATGTTCGTATTCTTCACTGGGCCCTACATATAAATAAATATATGTAGACTAATCACTCAAACTGAGCTAGCCCTATAGTTTTAAACTTCTGTCGTAGTACTAATATATAAAGATAAAAGAGACAGATATAATACTTCACTCATTCCTTCGTTTTCATCTCAGTTGCTAGAAGTCTATTTTTGGACATAGATTTCCCATACGATCCATGGATGTCCAATACGACCGGGTGTAAGCGGCCTGCATCCAGCGCCTTTCTTCGACCTTTATCAGCTGGCCTATTTGCTAACTTTTGACAACTACGGCGTACATCATTTTGATGGTAACTTCAATATTCATTACGGCTTCCATATCAATGACTATTTTTATTTGAGATATGAAAACCGTTATGGATGTTAAAGTAATTATCAAAACGTAAACCGAGTTAGCTAATCGGCCTGCACTCCTACAGGTCGTCCGTCCACCTGCCGGCCTATTTACTAACTCGGATGACAGGTGTCGATGCCTATCAATCTAGGATTTGCTGTTACAATGCGGTATTTGTATTTCAATTAAAAAGTTCGAGCAAGCAAAACCCGCATTGTAATTAAAAATTCTAGATTGATAGGCATCGACACCTGTCATCCGAGTTAGTAAATAGGGGGGCTGGTCGGTGGGTGTCCAAAGCGCTTGGTGCGTGGTCGCCATTCGAGAACCTTTTTTTCCCATCACCCATCGGTTCTACGCGTCGTGTATATACTACGATAGTAAATCATGACGTACTTATTGATGGAAAATTTGATTTTTTTGGCATTTTGTTTGGACTGGATAAAGCTTTCCAAAACAAATTGTATAACTTCCTATCAGCATTAAACCGTAGCATGCCCGCAGTTAACAGTTTACCGTGCAATATGCAAACTCATCAGATTAAAAAACGTTTTGACGAAGTAAAAACTCGTTAGTTTTTGCGGCTTTCTCCGTCACGCGTTTATTAATCGCTACCACAAACTACGAAGAAGATAATATTACTAGTATCAGAAGCAGACGACCGACTAATGTTTTCTCTACGAACATTAGGGCATTAAACTCGCGTCAATTATGAAAAAAAAATCAAACTTAATGTTATTACTTTTCACCATCTTAACCGTTACTTCAACATTCTCTATAGCCTCTATAGTAGTCTATAGGCAATATAGACTATAGAAAAATATTGGAGTAAGGGCCAATATGATTAAATGTAAAACAATTAAATTTGTTTTCTTTTTCTCAATTGATGCGTATTGTATGCCCTTATATCAATATAGGTACTTTTTGAAATCATCGGTACAAACATGGGCTCGATAGCCTAGTGTAAGCAACCCTGGCCGTGGTTATCACTTAGTTTAGTGCATGAATATCTCAATTTCTTCCATGCTTCAGTAAGAAACAGAAAAAAAATATATGGCGATACTTACTTGTAAGTTTAAAAATATAGTTATTTTACTTAGTAGTTTCACGTACCTGAAACATAAGAAAACAAATTGTTAGTTAAATAATTTATAATACCAAATGATGTAGAATACTTCTGGGTTCTGATTTGTGTAAGGAAGAATGAAAATTAAGTTTTATGTGACCAACATTGATTTGACGATCAACGAATACACAATGATACTCAATTTTTCTCAATATATAATTTAACAAGAAGAATTATTTAAAAATATAGATAGAAGTTACATTTCGGTATGTTATACATATTATCACGTCTTTCCCTTGCGGAGTAGACAGACCCCGAAGTCATAAAATCCGAAGGCCTATTATCAAAAAAGTGATGGGCGATACTAGCCGCATCGCCTTTAAGGGTATACCAACCTGAAGTATTTTTGGAATCATGTTTTAATATTATGAGAATCAGTCATTAAGATAAAAACGGCCGTTTTTGGCGGTAATCTAATTCTCCTAATTCTCACTGATTCTGATAATATTAAACATGATTCCAAAACTTCAGGTTATTTACAAGTGCTTATATGATTTACATTTTTGAATTTCTTTCTATTTGTAAAGTATTAGGAATTAAATGATTGGTGTAGCTACTGTGCCTAGTGTGCGGCCTTAACATGATTCTTTAGATTTTTCCCCCAATCCCTTGACCGGCTTTTACGGTCTGCGCGGGAAAAAAATCACGATATATTTTGTGGTTTTCCGTTTCTTCCAAACCAGCATGAAAGAGAAAATTTGTTATAACAAAAGAAATGCATGATTGACTTTTTAACAAATTTCCTCCTTTCTTTCTCTATTGCAGATTATATCTATAATTATGTTCAGTGTTTAAATGAGTAGTTATTGCATTTTGACTAATGAATGGTTTCAAAGTGGATGATGCACTATCAAGTGCGTAGCGAGCGTGAACGTTACACTAATAGCAGGTTTCTGAAGACTACTTAATTGTACCTATTTGAGTTGTTTACGAAAAAAGTGTGTCTTAATTTGTTAATAATAGGCGCGCAAGTTGTTCCTTAGCAAAATCTTGTTTGGATGGTAGATAATACAAAATTTAAAGGTTAAACGGCTAGTAATTTTGAATCGTATTTGGATTGGGTGATACTATTGAATTGAAGTCATGAATGGGTTGTAAATGCTTTTTATACATATGTATTAGAAATAACATAGTACTACTGGTATTCTCGGAGATTCCGTCACATTTAAGTAAAAAAGACTTAATGCTTTTAAGTCTTTTAATTTAATCTCGAGATGATCTACTAGTAAACTTCGGTCTAAAAATTAAAAAAGTTGTTGGTGTAAAAAGTGTGCGAATATTTTCTAACTAAAGATATAGAATGTGAGAGATTTTTTTTTACGGATTCTATAGGCGACGTATCAATAGGTTTCCCAAAATCTGACGCCAAATTATGGTATTCAGCGACTATGTTGATAATTATTTACTAATTTTACAGTGTAACGCAATTTTACTAGTTAGCAGTCGACATTACCATGAAAATGACCGTAATTATATCAAACACTTAATAAGTCAATCAGGCGCTAAACACTGTTTAACAATGAAGCAAAAACTTGCATCAATTTATGACTCATGCCATGCAACCCTAAGGCTGAGGTCCCACCTCCACGAAAAATTCATCTGTCATTTTTAATCCATCGGTGGTAGACTCAACTCCGTTTACGGCTCTGACTGAGTGCTGTCAGGGGTTCTATTTATGTACTGGAATCAAAGAAACTCTGCTTGCGCATTTCAGAATTTCGTTTGCTGCCATCTTGACAGTTAAGTTATATAGTATTAATTCTTATGGCAAATATAGAGGTCGTCACAGATCATACTCACTATTTATTCTAGCCTCGCCTAGTACAGCGGTGGTCATACGATAAAAGAGCTCGCCACAGATCCCCGCTACACATCTTTTCAAAGCTTTATTTCGTATTTAATAGTGATTTAGGTAAATTCAAATTTAGGTAAATTTCGTAAGGTATTGGGAAAGAAAATGAACTACCACACGTTTCGTTGAGATTTTGAAACTAAGCTAAAATCAGTATATTTTTAGAAAGAAATACATTTTCTAAAATAAGGTGGTTTTCCATTGCTTTATATGTTCATACATTAAATTGTTTAAAATCAATCACACTGCCATATTTTATTTTGCTTTCCGCTCTTAGGGCCGCACACTAGGCACAGTAGCGACACCAATCATTTTATTCCTAATACTTTACAATTAGAAAGAAATTCAAAAAATGTTTTAATATTATGAGAATCAGTCATTGAGAGAAAAAGTGATAACCGCCAAAAGCGGCCATTTTTGGCGGTATTCTGATTCTCATAATACTCACTGATTCTAATAGTATTAAACATGATTCCAAAAATACTTCAGGTAATTTACTAAGGCTTATATTGTTTATATTCTTGAATTTCTTTCTATTTGTAAAGTATTACAAATAGAAAGGGAATAAAAAGGAAATGATTGGCGTCGCTACTGTGCCTAGTGTGCCCCCTTAATAATAAAAGACTATATCACCTGTTAATTGGCAATAAAAAGTAATTGCCTGCTCAACAGATCTTTGGTGCTTCGAGAAAAACTCACAAATTCTCGTGTCGTGTCTACCGGGCATTCAATATTGATTGCACGTTCAATAGACGCATTTAATAATTGAACTGTGTTGCTACCAAAAATGTTTGTTTTTATGTTGCACTCTTTCATCTCTACGAGTTAGTCTTTAAATAAGTGTTGAGTAAATAGAAGAATACACTTGCCAGTAGGCAACTCTATCAATTAGGATACTCTACCAGTTTGGGTCAAGTTGATATCTTTTCCATGCTAGTTTGGGAGATATGGAAAAATTTATACCAGCTGTTTTTCTTCCCTAGCAGACCGTAAAAGCTAGTGAGATTGGACAAAAATCGAAGAAATCATGTCAATAGGCGATGCGGCTAGCAACCCATCACTATTTCGATTTCCATTCCACCTTTAAGAGCGTATACTAGCAGTATTTTTTCAATATGGTTTCCATACAAATGTATTTCTCTATTTTCTCGCTGAAAACTGCTTCTAGAGCCACAATTCTTTTTTCATAAAATCTAGTACTAAAATAGGAATGCCCCTATTTTTTATTTTTTCAGAAAAAACTGTTTTCATACATTTTTTTTCCTTTAAACAGGTTTTTAGAAAAAAATAAAACATAGGGACATACCTATTTTAGTAATAGATTTTATGTAAAAAGAATTGTGCCTCTAGAAGCAGTTTTCAGCGAGAAAATAGAGAAATACATTTGTATGGAAAACGCACTGCTAGTATACCCTCTTAAGCCCACTAACACGCTAAACGTGGCTTTTGGGTTTTATGACTTCCGTCACTGTCTATCCCGCACGTGTGAAACAATCGTGTGTATAGAAAAAAAAATTGATGGCTCCAAAAGGTTTTTTTAAGTTTTTATTTAAACGTATTGAATTAAAACTATTAGCCATTATTGATATGAAAATATGTCTCATGACGAGCTCTGTGGCGCAGCGGCCAACACGCCAGGCTGCGACACGGATGGTCCCGGGTTCGAACCCCGGTCAGGTCAAGATGAAAAACGATCTTTTTCAGATTGACCTGGGTCTTGGATGTTTATCTATATATTTATTTATTATAAAATATTCTATCGTTGAGTTATTATCCCATAACACAAGTCTCGAACTTACTTTGGGGCTAGCTCAATCAGTGTAATTTGTCCGTATATATTTATGTCTTTTGTTAAAATGAAATATTTCAAATAACAGTACGGTTAAAAGGATTAAATGGGTGCGGTTCCGTAAAAAATATCGCATGTGTGACGGTCGATTGGGTCGATATAGATCAAAACGTCAGTTAGAGCAAACTGTGTTGTGCGCACTGCGCTAGTTCAAGTCGGTGTAGTAACGTCTGATGTAAATACGCAAATTAGTTTATTTGGTATATTTATTGAGGAGCCCGATATTCCAGTGGGTGTGAACTCTATGAGCGCTTACGTATGTTAAGCAACCCCTGGTGCAGTCCCTACTTGGATGGGTGACCGCAAGTGGCATAAAAATATCTCGAGCTCCTCCGTGCTTCGGAAGGCACGTTAAGCCGTTGGTCCCGGCTGTCATCGTTGATGGCAGTCGTTAAGCTATGTCAGATGCCTTAAGGCAGCTTGAAAAATCTGACACCAGTGTTGGCCACTTACACATACGAAAAAACAAAAAAACAAAAAAAAAAACAAAGTTTATTAATTTCGGTAGTTTGATGTGTGAGTTTGGCTGTTAGTCTATACGGCATATACAAAAACTAGCTTTAACCCGCGGCTTCACGTGCCTTTATAATTATGCCGTTTAAATTTGCCAAGTCCTTAATCGCAAATCCAATCCAATACTTTTTTCAGGATGAAAAGTCTTTCTCAGTACCCTAACCTATATACATAGGTTGGCGTACACATGCCAACCTCTGTGTATTCAAGTAGATTGGTTC
Organism: Rhodophaea formosa; assembly: GCA_963082605.1. Taxonomy (NCBI): domain Eukaryota; kingdom Metazoa; phylum Arthropoda; class Insecta; order Lepidoptera; family Pyralidae; genus Rhodophaea; species Rhodophaea formosa. The sequence continues at coordinate 19,228,931 of OY720219.1, read as the reverse complement.
AGTAGATAAATCGTTTAGTAGGTTAAACAAATAAATATACATACAAATATACAAACTCACTTTCGCTTTTATTTGTAATATTAGTTGGGATTATTAATACATACGATAGGATCAAATAAATAAGATAATTTAATTAAAGTACCTACCTACATATATGCAAGGCGTTAGCAATTTTTAAACTCTCTCTCTCTCTCTCTTTGAGGCCATTCGTCTCATTTGACGGTGGGTTCAACGTTCCTCGTTTGTCCTTTTTTGTTCCCCCGATCTGCGATATCTTGCTCATTTATGAATATTTACATAGGAATACCTTTGAACGAAATAGTTAAACACCAAATAAAAATTTGCGTACTCGTTCCCGACCTATCTTGGTACGATATTTTATACCTATCAATTTCAGACTAACCTAAAACATTTACTAAGTCTAGCTCCAAACCGCAGGTCTAAACATAGCCGAGCAGTTCTACAAATCATGGCGGCGCTATCTCGATGCTGAAACTGTGGGGGAAAGTTTGCCGCTTGCGGTGGCCCAGTTTATAGACTGACGCGTTTTGTTGTCTCAATGGATGCAAAATTGTATTGACTTGTCTGTCAGAGCGATTGACAAGTAGAACATCATCATCATTATCAACAGGTCCTTCTTAGTCTCCACTACAGGAGCACGACCCTCTCTGTACTACTAGAGCCTTACTAGCTAGAGCAGTCATAGGATTTGGCCTACACTCTCTCGCTAGCCAGACGGGTTGGAGAGGTCTCTTTGATATTAAATAATATACAAGACCTAAACCTATCGTTGCTAAGTATCTAATCATTTTTTAGGCCGTATACTAAGCCTTACTTATTTAAAGAATAATAGAAATAGAGAGGTGCCATCTCACAATTGCTAGGATCCATTGCGTAAGTAACTAAGTAGACCAGCACAAGCGTAAGAGTGATATACCTACATGCGTGATTATAGGCTGTATGTAAGTAGAAAAGGCTGTTAGGGAGTCTTTTGTTTAGTTTATTTCAAAATTAGAAGCCTTTAAATGTAAATAAACAGTGCTACAAATCATGGCGGCGCTATCTCGATGCTGAAACTGTGGGGGAAAGTTTGCCGCTTGCGGTGGCCCAGTTTATAGACTGACGCGTTTCGCTGTCTCATTGGTTGCAAAGCGATCGGACTTGTCTATTGACTTGTATACTGTGAGTAATTGATGAAAGCATAAGAGTATTTTTTTTGAAGCAGAATAGTTATCATAATTCTCTACAAAAATATATATCTTCTCATGAATTCTAAATCTTTAATTAAAAAGATTGTTTGTTTTTCGTGTGTGTAAGTGGCCAACACTGGTGTCAGATTTTTCAAGCAGGACTGAATGGGAAGCAATGGATGAAAACAAGGAAGAGTCGTAAGCATACATACCGAATTAATAACGGAAGCCTATCTATTAATCTTTGTAAACTGTATGTAGGCTATAAATCACGATGACTTGATTTTGCGGTATGCCTATGGCTTGCAACACCCGCGATATCGTCTCGATAGCATCTCGACGTTTATTTCCGATTCGCCACGAGAAACAAGAGTACTGCCGCAGACAATGGCGGCATAGTGCAATAGTGACTCACTAGAACAATCGGCTATTGTTGGAGAAACGATTATTTAACGTCAACTTTAATTAGTTTATGATGAGTATTTTATTATTACAGCTGGGATTATGCAGATGGTTATGTAACTTTAATTTGTATATAAAACACAATATTATTGAAATATTTTTAACTTCAATACATAATAACAATTATAAATATTATGAGTATTTATATGTTCAAATGTTATTAGCGCTCAAATGATACGTGAGTCGGAAGCAAATACAAAATATATTTATTTTATCAACGTTAAGCATTTAGAAAAAAAGAACTGTGCACGGTGCAAAATAAAGTTTTACATATTCTGGCAACGGTTAACAACTTTACAGAGAAGAGTGTAGCGGATGCTACCCAGTATTGTTTTCCATTTTTTGTTCGATAGTCTAATGTTATAATAGTAAATGGTACGGAACCCTTCGCGCGGAAGTTCAACTCGCACTTAGCCGTTTTTTAGGGTTCCGTAGTAAACAAGGAACCCTTATAGTTTCGCCATGTCTGTCTGTCTGTCTGTCTGTTTGTCTGTCTGTCTGTCTGTCTGTCTGTCTGTCCCTCCGCGGTTTTACTCAGAGACTATAGTACTAGAAAGCTGTAATTTGGCATGGGTATGTATATAAATCATGGTAAAAAAGTTGTAGAAAAAAACCTTGAAAGAATTTTTTTTAAGAGTAGTTCCCATACAAGTAAAGTTGGGGAGTAATTTATTTCTCTCTACTCTCCCATCATGTGGGGTATCGTTAAATAAGTCTTTAAAAAATATTGTGAGGTTCAGAACACCATTTTTCGATTTAGGGATCCGTTTCTGCAAATTTTTGTTAGAGGTAAGTGTCCCCCCCCCCCCTCTATCTGCTAAACGGTTATATATGGATACGTGAAAAAAATTACAGCAGTAGTATATATACTGAAGTTGAAAGGAAAACTATCAGAGCTGAGTACTAAGAACAAACTCAAAAGTTATAGGCAACCAACTTATAAAATGTACTCGAAAATGTAAAATTTCATACAATTTTGATTGTTTGATGTTTTTGGTCGGTAAACTGTGAGGTGCGAGTGTAAACAGTGTGAACTCAAAGTTGTCATTTGTAACTACGGAACCCTACACTGCGCGTGGCCCGACACGCACTTGGCCGGTTTTTTATTATACTAGAGACATGTATAGATAAATAATGGACAATAGCCTGTCTAAATTACAAACACCACCTACACCCAGCTCATTTGTAAAGACTAATACCTTCCACCCTTCAGAGACACGGATCCATTAACGTCGTATCAGGCTACAAGAAGCCTCTGACCTAGAAATTGGATATTTTCCATACATTAGGTCCACCGTGCAAAAGGGTCGCAACGTAGAGTAATTTACTATAGATACTAAGTTTTGTACTGAGTTTTTAATGCAAGCTTTATTACATTTGTTATAAATTCATGGGCATGCTGAAAAAATTATCCTTTTTACCCTAAACATCTGGTGGCGCAACCTTTTTATATCTGGTTCCACGGAAGACCAGCGGTGGTGTTATCACTACCTTATGCTGAGTGGCACCATTTTGATACTTTGATTACCCATATAGTTTTAATTTTGTACTTAAAAGATTGTAATGTTTGAAGTATCAAATAAATTATTGTTCTTTCTTTCATATGTATAATATTAAACATATAGTGCTAAAGCCCATCGGGGCAGGAATCCAAAAAGCGTTTAGTTATTATCGTGTTTCAAATAGCCCTTAAACCTTAAATATACATATTTTCCATACAGTAGGCTTGCGGTACCGAAAGGCTGGAGAAAAGAATAATCTAATAAAGATACTAATCTACAAGAGGTACCTACAAAAGAGACGCTAAGACAAGGTTAGTCGTGTTTATTAAATGTCTTTGTAAGGTTAGTAAGATTTGGTAATGCTAGACGATTTTTATTATCGTCATACAAAAGGTTTAGACTTAGGTACAGTATCACAATGCGACGTATGTACGTAAGTAGTGGCAATAAAACCAATAAAATATAATGAAATATTTGATGGAATGTAAAAGTACTTAAATGTGATTGGATCATTCATTTCCTTATTGATCTTTTAAAGCCATTGATTGAAATTGCGCAAAGTGAAAGTAATTTTGTCATTGCAATTTATGTATAATAGCAACTAATGGTCCCAGATAATCATGAAATTAATCTTAAAGTCACTGAAGGATCACAGGAGCGTTATAAGCCGATAATATGCTATCAGTGACCCTACGATTTCATCTGGTGACTGATGTTTAGAACAGCTATGACAAGTCCCTTAATAAGTATGTTACTGGAACAACACGTCAACAATAACAAGTAAATAAAATAACTGGTCGCTTTACGCTAAATCCCATTATTACACCTCTTTATAGGTTAAATACGCAAAAGGTCTGTCAATACTGTCTTCTATTGAGTTCGTTCCTCGCATTTTATAAGGCTTAGGCAAAAAGTAAGAAGCTTAATCTCTGCTTGAAATAAAATAGGACATGCTAAGGAAAGGAAGGGATCAGTTATAACCGTTACATTATATCGTTATGGGATGATGGAATCACATGATGTCTGAGTTTCAAGGGTCGGATATGAAAATTCGGTTATTTCAATAGAACATTATTTTAGGATTTTTTACAGGTAAGTATGGAGTTAAAATTGTATGACATTAAATCTTAATTAAAGCTTAACCAGGAAAGGATACTAATCTAATGAAACATCACTCTTCAAATTTTTGTTAAGTTGTTAGTAAAGGTACTTTTAAGATGCCTTTGAGTATTCGGGTGACTACAAAATCATCATCATCTCAACCGCAAGAAGTCCACTGCTGGACATAGGCCTCCCCCAAGGATTTCCAATACGACCGGTTGGATAACCGACCAGCAGGCCTATTTGCTAACTTTTGACAGCTACGGTGTACATCATTTTCATGGTAACTTCAATATTCATTACGGCTTCGATATGAATGACTATTTTTATATAAGATTTGAAAACCGTAATGGCTGCTGAAGTGACAATCAAATCGTTGTACACCGAGTTAGCAAATCGGCCTGCAGGTGGTCGGACGACTTGATAAAGGTCACAGGAAGGCGCTGGATACAGACTACAAAATACCAAATAATCAACATGAAATTTAATAAAGCTGCTGTTTGTCAATAAAATCTCGTGTAAGCAGTTGCCGACATACTACGAAAATATAGTGGAAGATTTTTCTCGTATCGAATGCATCGGAAAATAACATGAAAGCAAATTTTCATCTTGTATTTTCTATTGGATAACTCAGACGCTGGGCCTCGAGATAGCGTTCTGTGATCATTTCACACTTCCCCGGGTTTCTATACTCGTGAGGGTAAATAGGGTGTGATTTTAATTGGGTTAGTGCGCTCTCCTTTTCCTATTGCCTTACTGTTGTTTGTTTATTTTATTAGTAGGTTTTTATTTCTAAAGAATTCAGTTTTCTTTTTCTTCTGCTTTTGCATAACTTTCGAAACTTTCGAAAGTGTTCGGTTTTGTTTTTCTTTTGCTTCTACCCCGGGTTTCTTACTTGTGAGTATAGAAACCCGGGGAGTATAGGGTGTGATTTTAATTGGGTTACTGCGCTTTCCATTTCCTATTGCCTTACTGTTGTTTGTTTATTTTATCAGTAGGTTTATTTAATAAACTAGCTGTTACCCGCGGCTTCGCCCGCGTGATATATAGCCTATGTCCTTTTCAGTAACCTAACCTATATGTATGCAAAATTTTATTATGATTCAATGGATAAGGCGTGAAGTTTAACAAACAAACAAATTCACTTTCGCATTTATAATATTAGTTAGGGAGTTGGGATTACGAAAGTGTTAGGCTTCCTTAAATCAGACGCTGTTCCTCGAAATCGTTTAAAACAGATTTACCTCATCCATAGACGGACTAAGTCGCATTTAGCGTTCTGTGATCATTTCACACTTCCCTGAGTTTCTATACTCATGAGGGTAAATAGGGTGTGATTTTAATTGGGTTACTGCGCTTTCCTTTTCCTATTGCCTTATTTTTGTTTTCTTTTTATATCAGTAGGTCTTTATTACGGAAGTATTCGGTTTTGTTTTTCTTTTGCTTCTTTTCACACTTCCCCGGGTTTCTTACTCGTGAGGGTAAATAGGGTGTGATTTTAAATTGGGTTAACGCTTTTCTTTTCACATTGCCTTACTGTTGTTAGTTTATTTTAATAGTGAGTTTTTATTACGAAAGTGTTTGGTTGTCTTTCTATACTGCTTATTTTCTGTTTTATCATGCGCAATATATATAGACTAAAGGGATTAAATTAAAAAAAAAATACATATATTGTGATAATTGAGTTAGATCTTGTTGTTCATCTATGTATTTGTTTGTTTCCCTTGTAAATAAATAAAATAAAATGGCTGATTTTGAATGTAGAAGTATCATCAAAAGTTAGAAAACGTTTTATAGTCAAAGCCCTAAAGTTATCAAATAGGGGGTTTAAGTTAACTTGGTTGATTACATATTTAGTCAAGTTTTCGTTTCTAAATTCAGTATTCTAGTTAAACGCTATGAGAAGGACATTGTGTTCATCGAAACAAAGTTGTTCTGAAGGACTCATTTCGCTTGCGTTGGTAATAGCTAGTTTTAAATAATGTATTACTCTTTGACGCAAGACTTACCATGTCATAATTTAAAAAGTTTTTATAGCCTATTGTTATATGACTCACGGCACTAAGAAGCGGCCTGTTTTTTGATATATCAGGCTCATAAAACAAAGAGGCTCCATGACACTACGCAACCCAAATATTACGCGACCTACATTCAAAAGACATTAATTAATGAACAGGGAGCAAAATGTCTACATTAAAATGGTAGAGGTGTTGCTGCTGCAGTATCATTCGCTATTCATGTTTTCTGTTCCTTGGGTTGTGTGAAAAATAGTCTGTGTACTGAATTTCATTTTAAATAAAAAAATCCTTTTTTTAGTCATGGGGATACATGGTTGTGGTTCGATTCCCATGGGAAGCATATTTTGTTAAGTCGTTTCCAGTTTGGTTAGGACATTGCATGCATGAATCACCTGATTGTCTGATAAGAAAGATAATTTCGTGCTTCGGAAGGCACGTTAATCCATTGGACTGGCTGCCACCAGCTGTAGTTGTTAAAGGAACCACGTCTGAGGCCGAGAGGTGGTTCCGCAGAACTCTGACACCAAGGTGTGCATGGTCGACTGACCGTGTCACCTACATGAAATGATGATAACGGTGTTGAGTGCTGCCTATTTGAAGAATCATTTTAAAAGAAAACACAGATCTCATTTTTAATTTTAAAGTGTCAACGTGCTGCTTTCGCCAAAAGTGGCCAGTTAAGATACACGCTAAAAAACCTCCACCTTCTTGAATTCAATTGCAAACAGTTTATAATGTAGTTTGAAGGATTATCTAGAGCCTAAACGCAATAAAACTAATATTATAAATGCGAAAGTGAGTTTGTTTGTTTGTTTGTTTTTTGCATACACATAGGTAAGGATACCGATTAGGACATAGGCTATAAATTACGCGGGCGAAGCCGCGGGTAACAGCTAGTTTTAAATATATCTTTATTTCTACTGGACCCCGAAAATGTATATAACTATCCCCTTAAAAATAAAAGCATCCAGTGGATAAAATTCATTGTGTGCTGAATAAAGGAGAATTTTCTGTGTACATTTTATTTTCACTGCAATGGAAATATACTTTTCTATTTTTAGTTTAGAAATCCACGGTATTTTTATAAAAGCCTAGCCAGGCATTATCCCAACTAATATTTGTGGCGACCTCTACACTCGCCACTAGAACTAAAACGAAGATCCAACTGTGAATATGACGAAACAGCAACAATAGCTACAAGATTTCTCACAAGATGGCGCTGCACAATCCTGAAAGGCGCAAACAAAGTTTCTTCACATTTGAGACATAAGAAACACCTCCGACAGAACTCAGTCGGAGCCGTACGGTTCCCTGGGCGCACACCTTGCCCAGCGGGAAGATCTTCCCTTTGTGGCGGTCGAGCATATCACCTCGCTCTCGCTACAGTGGTGACCCCAACGTGATTGGAAGCAGCCTTCTCCATCAGCAGCAGCCAGATCAACCATCATCAAGCTCTCACATCTTCATCGCCTCTCTCTCTCCTTCATACTTGGTCAGCAGCAGCCAGCAGTCTAACCGCAAGCCAGCTTCGGGTCAATCGTCAGTTCCATCGCAGCCGACTCACCGAGCTTCCTGGTCCTGACACTAAGCACCCACTCACTCATCGACTTCAGCGACTGGCACATCCCCGCAGCTATCCTTGGATCTAAGGCCTCTCCAGCATGGCACTACGGCAGGACATCATCCCGGCGCCAACAAGTCGACATCGCTCACGACAGTCTCGACCCACCGCAGACTACGAGCACACTCACGACAGTCTTGACCTACTGCAGACTATGAGCAGCAACACTCCAGACTCATTGGGACACTCCCTACTCACTGGGTCATCACCTGGCACTTGCGGGCTACTACGACAAGCACAGATTGCACTACTGGACCTATCAGACCTTCGGTCTTGGGAGGGAGTACTGTGGCGACCTCTACACTCGCCACAAGAACTAACACGAAGATCCCACTGTGAATATGACGAAACCGCAAAAATAGCTACAAGATTTCTCACAAGATGGCGCTGCACAATCCTGAAACGCGCAAACAAAGTTTCTTCACATTTGAGACATAAGAAACACCTCCGACAGAACTCAGTCGGAGCCGTACGGTTCCCTGGGCGCACACCTTGCCCAGCGGGAAGATCTTCCCTTTGTGGCGGTCGAGCATACCACCTCGCTCCCGCTACAATATTATAAATGCGAAAGTGAGTTTGTTTGTTTGTTTGTGACGCTTTCACGCCGTATCTGCTGAACCTATCCCCATGAAATTTTGCTCACAGATAGGTTTGGGTACCGAGAGGGACATAGGCTATATATTACGCGGGCGAAGCCGCGGGTAACAGCTAGTTTAAAAATAAAGACAAAACTCATTTTTGTCTCCATTTTCAAATAATACCTACCTATAGTTTTAATAACCCACAGTTATATGACGCACTGAAGTAAGAGATGGCTTTAACTTTATACGAAATGGCTTATAAAACAAAGATGTTCCATGACACTATATTAAAATAGTATGCGACCTACTTTCATGAAGCATTTCAACTTGAAAACAAAGTGTAAATTTTATACATCTGCCAAGCTAGAGGTGTCTTTATGCTGCAGTGTCATTTCCTTTTATGTTTTCTGCTCTTTGAGTTAAATGAAGAGAAAAATATTTGTACATTTTAATTTCCTTTTTCGTCACAGATAAAATTTCAAAATCTTTAAGAAAAAGACTCCTTAAAGTTTATATTTGGAGCATTGCACTGTATGGCACGCCCCGTGTGGTTCCCGGCAGAGTAGAATAGGACCACTCCTAGTCATCCCGTGGATGTCGTAAAAGGCGACTAAGGAAACACAAGCTAAACAAAGCTTATTAACATCAAAGCGACCTCTCCAACCCGTCTGGCCAGCGTGGCCAAATCCTCTGACTACTCAGGCTAGTATATGGCTCCGGCAGTACAGAGAGGGTCGTGCCCCTACAGTGGAGACTAGAAAGACCTGATGATGATGATGATGATTTTCATTTCCTTTTATCACAGCTAAAATTTCAAAACCTTTAATAAAAGATTCCTTAAAGTTTATATTTGGAGCATTGCACTGTATGGCTGTGAGACATGGACTCTAACATAAAACGAAAGGAAAAGGCTCGAAGCATTTGAAATGTGGTGTTGGCGTAGAATGGAAAGGATAAGCTGGGTAGAAAGAGTTACTAATGAAGAGGTTCTAAAAAGGGTAGGAGAAAAACGGCACATTTTGAAGACCATTGAAAATAGAAGAGGAAAGATGGTGGGACACCTATTACTGCAAGACGACTTGGCCAAGAACATAATAGAAGGAAACATAGAATGTAAAATGGGACCGGGAAGGCCGAGACACACCTTCATAAAACAAATAAAAGAAAAAGTTAATGTTGCTACTTACAGAGAAGTGAAACAACTGGCGGAAGAAAGAGAGGAATAGAAGAAGCTCCCGGTGGAGCTTCTTTAATTTTTCAAAATTTAAGAGCTGGGCTCTTGTACCGACAAGAGCCCAGCTCTTAAATTTTATGATGATGAATTTCCTTTCTTATTTTCAGTATAACTTTTGTAAAAATCAGCCTTTCAAAACAAGTCTTCCTGATATTCTTTCTATTTCTTTCTTTTTCTCTCTTCGCTCTGATATACATTAGTAAGAATCTTTATATATATTCTAGAAATAGATAAACATCCAACACCCAGGTCAATCGAAAAAAATCGTTTTTCATCTTGACCTGACCGGGTATCGAACTCGGGACACTCCGTGTTGACCACTGCGCCTCGGAGTTCGTCACACGAGATATCGAAAGCAAAATATTGTAAGTAGAACTCTTTGTACCGTTGTATTTAGTTTTAAGTAAATAAATAAAAATGTTTGTACCTAAAATGTAAGAGGTTTATTTTCACTGTAGTGTCATGTTCATTTTATGATTCCTGCTGCATTGAGTTAAATAAATAAAAATTTAGTACGTTTTATTTTCAGTGAAATCAAGTGGCCTTTGCTATTTTTAGTTAAAAAGTTTTCGGGATTTTTATAAAAGCAACTCGTGTAGTATTATTACTTTCAAATTCCAGACACTCTCCGTATAAATAAAGAACCATTATTCTTCCACTACTGAAGTATGAATAATTATAGTAAAATGTTTCGTAATTAATTAACCGAAAAACAAATAACTTCATTACGTACATACAATAAATCAGTATGTGTAATGAAATGAACTGTATTATTGCGATGATAGTTAAGAATTTATTTATTTGGTTACGGCTTTCACTCACCTCTCCACTTGCTTTGATATCATCATCATCATCAGCATCAGGTCTTTATTAGTCTCCACTGCAGGAGTACGACCTTCTCTGTCCTGCCAGAACAGTCAGAGGATTTGGCCTACACTCTCCACGTGGGCGAGACGTGTTCGAGAGGTCTCTTTGATGTTTATAAGCTTTGTTCAGCTTAAGTTTCCTAAGTCGCCTTTTACGACATCCACGGGAAGATTTAGAGTGGTTTTCTCTGCCGGGAACCATTGATATACTAGGAAGCAATACTTCTTCTAGGGTAAAAGTTACTCCATATCTATCTCTGCATATCTGACAACGTCTCAAATCATTGTTGGACCCAGTCCTGTGAAGAGTTTGGCTCCATATTAATTATACTATACAAATAGGAAAGGGGCATACCCGTAATAAATCGAACCACGGGCTATACTAGATCACTTTAGTATAATGAAATTAAAATAACAGTCATAAAAAATCGACTTTCCCAGGGCGGCTGCACACTTTCGTATGGAAATGCTGAAATTTTATTACGTTCGAGTCCCTTCCACGTTGTATATTATTTAGTATGTTTATTACTAGCCGTGTGGCTGCATCTGCCTTAGTGCGGAATGTAGTTCGGACGTCGAATAATAGGGATAGCTTCGTGCATGAACTGAGCGAATTGCAGGCTATATGTCAAATGTGCATGAATTAGATATTTTTAGGAGGAATAGTTACCTAACAAATCCTATATTTGTCCATCGATTGGCTGTATTTAAATGAATACCCTGTGACCTGCCCAATCAGAGCGGAATGTAGTTCGGACGTCCAATAATTCGGTTAGCTTTGCGCTTGAACTGGGCGAATGCAAGCACGACACGACCAAGTAACAAACCAATAACGAAGATGTGCATGAATTTTCCTTGACCGTTTTGCAGTTAGTTACTCGTAGATAGTTGAGGTGGATAATTCATTATCTCTTTTTTCCTTTGAATTCGCCAAAAATGCGTAATCTTAATTTGAAGGACAAAGGACCGAAGAGTTGAGGAGCAAGTTAATCCAGTTAAGATTGGAGAAACAAAAGAGCTAAAAGCAAATTATTGTGGGGCGAAGAACAAGCCGCGAAGAATTTCAAGCGTAAAGAACCAATTATTTCGTAAAAGAAATATGCAAATAACTAAGGCGCGACATAACTCCAGTACTGTACGTACCCTACCAAACCGAATAGTCCGGAATTCGGGTAACTTAGTTGGCATGTGCGCTTGAACTGACTAACATGAAATGTCAGTAGCCGATGTGCTTGAATTCAGTTGATTGGCCAGTTTTGCTGCTGCACTACAAAAGCTTTCATAGATTAGTTTTTAAGGCAGATTCAAATATCATTTGGCGCGCGCGACATATATTTCGGAGTTTGTGGATAAATATTTATTTATTATTTATAAAAATCTGTCCAATCCTTAAAGGGGTGATTCAAACCGTCAGTCAATATGAACAACTTTTTCTTTGGATATACATACTACTGGAAATTCGAAAAAAATAAGATTCGGCTAAACAGTTCTGTATGGGAATGGTGATTTACTTTTCTATTTTCCACCATTAGTCTCATAGAAAAAGTCGTTCATATTGACGCGCTGAGTCGCCCATTTGAAAATTGGACAGGGAGGTATTGACATATTGTATTGTACACACAAAATGGTGGACAAATGTGGATAAATATAATCCTAATCCTAACTTCCTAACTTATCCCAATCCCAATCCCAACTAATATTATAAATGCGAAAGTGAGTTTGTTTGTTTGTTTGTTTGTTACGCTTTCACGCCGTATCTACTGAACCGATCATCTTGAAATTTTGCATACACATAGGTTAGGGTACTGAGAAGGACATAGGCTATAAATTACGCGAGCGAAGCTGCGGGTAACAGCTAGTATATTATAAATGCGAAAGTATGTTTATTTGTTTGTTACGCTTTCACGTCCATTGTAACGAACCGATCATCATGAAATTTTGTATACACAAAGGTTAGGGTACTGAGAAGGACATAGGCTATGTATCACGCGAGCGTAGCCGCGGGTAATAGTATAATATAATTTATGTGGATAACATAATAATAACTCTGATTGATGTATTTGCCGCACTAATTTACGGTTTTTTATTTTGAATGATTTTACCTTTAATGAGAGCGAAGAGCTAAATGCTGTCAGCGATTCTTCAAACAAATCCTTTTCCCCATTACTTTCACACAGATTTATTAAGCCTCAGTGTGACGCATGGGATGGCAAATCTAATTTTAAGCTGATGTCAGCCCGAAAATTGCCCCAGTTTCGGGCTGGGTCACCACTTCGGGGTGACGTTTGCGACCAAAATTAAACTGACATGGAATCGTTACATAGATACCCATATAAATAAATAAATATATAGGGACATATAACACAAATTGAGCTAGCCCCACAGTAAGTTGTGAACTTGTGTCGCAGGATACTAACTCAACGATACTATATTTTATAATATATACTTATATAGATAAACATCCAAGACCCAGGTCAATATGAAAAAGATCTTTTTCCATCTTGACCTGACCGGGGATCGAACCCGGGACCCCCGTGTCGCAGGCTAGCGTGTTGACCGCTGCGCCACGGAGCTCGACCATATAGACCAAACTTGTGAGTATCAACATATCCAAGCCTCCGATTCCAGCAGTATTTTACACACAGATATTCAGCTTGACGCATGGCAAATTTAATTGAAGTCACCATCAGGTCTTTTTTTAGTCTCCACTGTAGGAGTACGACCCTCTCTGTACTACCAGAGCCAAATATTAGCCAGAGCACTCGAAGGATTTGGCCTACACTCCCCACGCTGGCCAGACGGGTGGGAAAGGTCTTTTTTATGTTAATAGGCTTTGTTTAGCTTGTGTTTCCTAAGTCGCCTTCTACGAGATCCACGGGAAGACTTGGAGTGGTCCTATTCTACTCTGCCGGGAATCACATGGCAATTGATATAAAATATAGTATCGTTGAATTAAATCAATTATTTGTAGATCGTAACAACCGACAGAGGGAATTGGCATGAGGAATCATGTCAATATGCGATGCGGCTAGCAACCCATCACTATTTTAGTTCCGTTCTCCACCTACAAGCCCACGAACATGCTAAACGTGGCCTTTAGGTTTTAAAGACCTGGGACTCTGTCTACCCCGCAAGGAAAAAAGACGCGATCGAATGTATGTGTATCGTTGAATTAGTATCCTACGACACAAGTTCAATACATACTGTAGGACTAGCTAAATTTGTTCATTCCGAAAAGAAAAATATGGATGACCTTAAAAAAGATTTGCTTAGCCAATTCTGGAACAATGAGATGACGAAGAGACTCCAACTCAAAGTGACAATCTCATTACTGGGCATTATCCCATTGACCCCGACAATTATGGATACAACCAACTACAGACGAAGTTCACATTGGACCAGTTACTAGGCTGAATTATTAAATTCGAGTATTTAGCCGAGTTTGTGGTTCAGTTGGGTTTACCTTAGAAAAAATTTCAACTCGATTTTAGTGGACTTTGGAAATTAGTGTAGTTTGGTGTTATACCTACTATGCTCGTGTACAACAATGTGTGAAATTGCTAAAGTAGACTGTCAAATTGACTTGTATAGATTTGTCACCAGAAGCTTCCATAAAATAACTTTATATGCTTTTTACATTAAGTCCACCTATCGTAGCTTCTAAGGCAAAATAAAGCATTTTAAATAAATAAAAATAAATAGATAACGTACAACACCTTTACTTTTGTATCTCTTAAAACTAGCCATTGGCAACATCTTTCACAGATGTTGCCAATGGCTAGTTTTAAGAGATACAAACCTCGGTGAATGCCTCAAACTAAAAATATTTAGTTGATGAATTCGATATGTGTTTAATCGAACACTTTATTAATAGTATATTGGAAAACTTTACTGATGCCAATAACATTTGAAGCAAATACATGATTTGATTTTGTAGAGGTATAGCATCCATGTTTAGGCCAATATATTACGTCAACGTGGAGAGTGTAGGCCAAATCCTCTGACTGCTCTGGCTAATATATGGCCCTGGTAGTACAGAAAGGGCCATACTCCTGCAGCGGAGACTAAGAAACACCCGTTACAGTCACGGTTACAGTTTTATAAATATCATCTCGCTACTTTACTCGCCTATTCTGAACTGGACCATAAGCGCCTCGCTGAATGTGAGACAATTCGACCAAATTGGGTGGATTTGTGTCGCGTGCGCCAAATGCTATATTAGACATTCCTGTGTGACTCACACTTCGGTTAGGGAATAATGTCAGGAATCTGCTCTCTTTGTTTCGTAGGTAGATATAATCTAAGGTACCTATATATTTAATGATATATCCTAAATATAAATGGGTTGCAGGGCGATGCGGATGCCCAAAAGAAGATTATTCACTCTATTTTTTATTACTATATTGTTATCTTTCTTTCTTTATTATTTCTGTTTGTACGCGTCGAAAATAAAACGCAGACAATGTATGCACCAATCTTTAGCTGCAGATTCATTTTCATGAAGAGAAGCGCTGATCTTTATCAAAAGTTTGTTATTATTTCTATCAATAACTCGACTATATTGACATAAAGTAACATAAACCTATATTCAATCCTTCATCATTATAATTATCCCAATCTCATCCCATCCCATCCCAACTATCCCATCCCAACTATTATTAATATTATAAATGCGAAAGTGAGTTTGTTTGTTTGTTTATTTATTTGTTTGTTTGTTTGTTACGCTTTCAAGCCGTATCTACTGGAGCGATCATCATGAAATTTTGCATATACATAGGTTAGAGTACCGAAAAGAACATAGGCTATAAATTACGCGGGCGAAGCCGCGGGTAACAGCTAGTAAACAATAAAGAGGAAAGATTTGGTTTTTTTTTTTTCAGTAAATAGGCTTCGAAACAACTGAAACGATTTTCAAAATTGTTTCACCTATAGATAGTAAGTTACGCGGACGAAGTCGCGGAAAAAACGCTAGTCTTAAAAAAAGACATCCAAGCCTCTCCATTATTTACAAACCCTAACCCATATAAAACACGAATATTTTTTGCCAAGCAGGAATATACGACCCAGATTTTCACGCCAGCGATAGCCGATATGGAAAAAGTAATGGCCAACACAGCTGACCGTTGTCCTTTAGGGGTTGAAAAAGGCACCCTCGCCGCGTGCGAATGACGCATACGTATTTACATAATGGGTATATTAATGAGGTTTGCACGCAAGGTTTTTGTTTTAATCCTACACTTTTTGTATCGTTTTCATTGTAATTGTTTTGTATGTAAATTAAATTTGGTTGGATAGTTATTTTGCATCATGAAAATGACAAGTCTACAGGCATAGTTGTCTCATTCGGAGGTAAGAGAAAGAAAGAAAGAAATATATTTATTTGGTGCATAAAGTCAACAAACATATACTTAATTTTATGAACACAAACAAACACACGTTATGTACTAGGCTTAATTTTAAACATAGTTCCATTTATATCATTAAAACTAACGTGAGATAAAGACATTATTACATATATATATATATCAACGGGTCACTCACGTGCTATTTGTCGGGATTGCCGACTATAGTTTCGGACTCGTCAGGAGCCCATTTTCATGGCAAGTGCGGGACGCGCGGCGGTGGATCCCGATCCACCGACTATAATCGGCAATCCCGACAAATAGCACGTGAGTGACCCGTTGATATATATATGTATATATAATAGTTCCATTTCTATGATATGCAGCCAAAAAGGTTTCAGCTCAGCGTTTTGTCATAACACAAATATGACACGGTGATTTTCAGCTCAACCATAAAATGGAGAGTTGATGGCTCTACCTCTTAATAAATTAATTATTTTATTTTATAATTGAGTAGACGAAAATAAGTATCCATGTGTAAGCAGGTATGCTCTCTGCCAAACTCTTTGGCAAGTCACCGTTAGGCTAATCGAAATGTGTATAAGCGTAAAAAGGATTATTAGAAAATATAAAGATGAAAATGAAATCTGTACAAATGCAATAATCAAAAATGCTACAGTTTATGTTTCTTAAATAAAAATAGTCAAACATACATAGCCGTAATGGATAATGAAGTGACCATTATAACATTATACACCGTTGATGGCACAAGTTAGCAAATTGGGGCGACTGGTGTCGCAGGCTGGCGTGTTAACCACTGCGCCAAGGAAGCCTTCAACTATTTTCGAGTTCTTCTATCACTTATCAAGGACATTCGCCTATTTATAAAATTTTTAATAAATTTAAAACGTATTATTTAGAAATCGGCCTTAAAATACAATTCAAAGTTGCACAGTCAAGTTGGTACATCGATACTTTAGCACTCCATCTTCAGTGGGAAAGGGAACTTTCCCATTTCCCAGTTCTCGAGAAATCCATCTCGAAAGTTTCCCGGTTATATTCAATACTCTATGTTGGCAACTAATGCCAATTGGAAAAGTTTCCCTCCTAGCTTTGACCCTGAGTAAAATTTAAAGAAAGTACAGAGAGAACCCTAGATGTCATCGCTATGATGTGTCACGAACATTGTACTGTGTTATTGAGCGCGCTATCTAAAAAGTGCATAATATATTATGTGCTCAAAGGAAAGGAGAATATTTAAAACAAAATAAATTCACTTAGAAAACCTTTTTTTACTTGGATATTTTGTGGTACTCTTAAGTGCGTCAAGTAGCCAATTTCATGGATCTCTCTTTCACCAAAGAGATTTTTTAAAATTTTCATTTACTTAAAATTATGAGTCACTCTTCTCTCTCCCTGTATTTTGTGATGTGGTCATGGCAAATTTAGGCTTCCGACCAAAGTTATAGTTGTTTCTTATTTATAATTGTTAGCTGTTTAAACTCGTGCTTGACCGGGAGCTTTGTAATTAGCTAACCAGTTGAAAACGATTTATTACATTTAAATGTATTTGCTTAGTGACAACGTAGTAACAGATATAGTAGTAGATTTTTTCGTTTCATAGACTTCATTGGCACGTAATTCGATAATTACGTGCCATTTTGTTTTATTAACTTAATATCATAAACTTCTCTTCTCTATTCTCTGTATTTTGTGATGTGGTCATGGCAAATTCAGGCTTCCGGCCAAAGTTGTAGTTGTTTCTCATTTATAATTGCCAGTTGTTATTGAACTTGCGCTTGACCGGAAGCTTTATAATTGCCGGACCAGTTGCGAACTAATGTTTTACTTGACAAAGCAAGTTGGAACGGTTTTGCTGAGTAAGGTCAACATTTACGGAGTTTCGAATGAATTTTAAAATAAACCCTTTCGGGGAAGCTTAAATTTTCAGGGGCCAATGCTGCCTTTAAAATAAACCATTTGAAAGAAAACGGAACACATTTAAAATTTTGGATCTGCGAAGCCCTAGATAATCTTTCAAAGTATTTTATGAACTACTGTTTACAATTGAGAGTTTTTTAAACAAAACATTTACATGTAAGTAACTACTTTTATTTTTGATATACAATAACCCAGAGGGGTTATTCATAGATATCAGAATAGTGGGGTTATTGTATATGTCGGAGGAAGTCATGGGTACGGATCGTCAATCGATCGGAACGTAGGCGCCACCTAGCGGAATTACAACACAACTACAGATGGCGCTCGGACGGGTTTTTGGAGCGCGCTCGTCGCAGTTCATTCGTTCATTACTGATTGAGCAGCGATCGAGTGCACATCTCCAAGCACTATCCTTCGCGTTCCAATCGAGAATTTGATTTTCTTTTGTTAATTATGAAACAGTGCTATAAATCAAAATTTAAAGTATCTTTGTTAACCACGTGCAGTTTTTCCAATTAACATCACCTAAGATGTCTGATCCTGATCCAGCTCAGCCTTCTGCTGCGA
The DNA here is from genome assembly GCA_963082605.1 of Rhodophaea formosa. NCBI lineage: Eukaryota > Metazoa > Arthropoda > Insecta > Lepidoptera > Pyralidae > Rhodophaea > Rhodophaea formosa. The sequence goes on along the minus strand of OY720219.1, from coordinate 19,210,506 downwards.
CATATATTAAAATGATGGTGGAAATCCTTGGGAGACGCCTGTGTCCAACAATGGACTTCCTGCAGTTTTTTTTGCTACAAAAACAGCTACTTTTGGCGAAACCACGCACACACAGTGCGGTCAAACTTACAACACCCCTCTTTTTGCATCAGAGGTTATAAAAATATTTCTTAAGACCCATAAAATATGCGAACTAAAAAAATTTAATTCAAACCTAAAGATTATACCTATAAATATGAAAGAAAAGATTGTAGCAGCAAATTCAAAGTGAAAGATAAACTATCAAATAGTAATATTTTCCACTGAGAGTGGGTGGTGTGGTGACAGGACCACTCTAAATGTAAATTGGTGTAAGCAGCACTTTACCTGTGCTACAGATTCACGAACTAACAGTCCCCTGTGGCTACACCGAGTTACAAAGCTCTTTAATCTTGGGAATATTTGCTACTTAATGTTATGAATATTTTGAACAAAATAGTAAGTTATGAAATGGTGGTATCATCTTTGACGCTTTCACTTAGTTTCATACAAACTATAGAGTTGCGGTAGACAGAGCCCAGGTCTGTAAAACCTTAAGAGGGTATACTAGCAGTGCAGTGTTCTCTATTTTCTCACTGAAAACTACTTCTAGAGGCACAATTCTTTTTACATAAAATGTATTAGTAAAATAGGTATGTCCCTATGTATAATTTTTTCCTAAAAACCTTATTAAAAGAAAAAAATTGTACAAAAACAGTTTTTTTGGAAAAATTAAAAAATAGGGGCATTTCTATTTTAGTACTTTATGAAACTAGATTTTATGAAAAAAGAATTGTGCCTCTAGAATCAGTTTTCAGCGAGAAAATAGAGAAATACATTTGTATGGAAAACATATTGAAAAAATACTGCTAGTAAATACTGCTACTAGCAGTATTTTTTCATAGTATAATCAAATCAAAATCAAAACGTTTATTCAGAAAATAGGCCTTTGCAGGCACTTTTTCACGTCATATCATATTTAAAATTATCTTATTAGATAATATGTATTTATTAATTGTTCAAAAGCTACAGACTACTAGCGTTTCGGAACCGACCACTGCAGAGAAGAAACGCCGAAAGAAACTCTTATCACCAGTTTTGGTCGCCTACTCGCCTGAAGGGCTTTATATGATTACGAATATTTATTCCTTATTGTCTTTTTCTTTCTTTTCTTTTTAGGGTTCCATAGTAAACAAGGAACCCTTATAGTTTCGCCATGTCTGTCTGTCTGTCTGTCTGTCTGTCTGTCTGTCCGTCCGCGGTTTTACGCAGAGACTATAAGTACTAGAAAGCTGTAATTTGGTATGGGTATGTATATTAATCATGGCAAAAAAGTGGTAGAATAAAATCTTGAAAAAAAATTTTTTTTAGGGTAGCTCCCATACAAGTAAAGTGAGGAAGTAATTTTTTTTTCTCTATTTACCTATTGTGTGGGGTATCGTTAAATAGGTCTTTCAAAAATATTGTGAGGTTGAGAACACCATTTTTTGATTAAGGGCTCCGTTTCCGAAATATTTGATTTTAAAGTGCGAATTTTTGTTAGAGGTAAGTGTCCCCCCCCTCTATCTGCTAAACGGTTATATATAGATACGTGAAAAAAATTACAGCAGTAGCATATATACTGAAATTGAAAGGAAAACTATCAGAGCTGAGTAGTAAGTACAAACTAAAAAGTTATAGGCAACCAACTTATAAACTGTAAAATTTCATACTATTTTCATTGTTAGATGTTTTTGGTCGTTAAACTGTAAGGTGCGAGTGTGAACTCAAAGTTGTCATTCGCAACTACGGAACCCTACACTGCGCGTGGCCCGACACGCACTTGGCCGGTTTTTTATTTCTTTCTTTTTTCTGTTTTCATGTTACAATTTCAATATACATAGATTTATTATTTTTGGAACATGTTTATGTTAACGATCGAGTGTGTAAAGATAATAAACAACATATGATACTTAAAGTAGTCTCAAAGAGGCCGAGCAGACCAGTCCCCCCTGACAGCACCCGTTCACGAGTTGACGTGTGGATCAGCCATCGCTGAACTCAACCATATTAGAGGGAACTCAACGACCCGACACACAACGCCGCCACCAGATTGAACATTTTTAGTGAGCATGACTAACTCTAACTCTTAAGACATTGTCAAACAAGGTTAAATAAGGTTATGGTCTATACTTGTTGCTCGCTCGCTAACATTTACATGTTTTACAATCAATTAGTAGTTGATTCTATATAATTTAACATTGGGTGTGTTAAAAAAACCAATCACAATATAGCAAAAACAATAGATAAATAACGTTTTTGAGGTCTCCTGTATCTCACACGAGGTCAAGGCTCCATGCATTTTTATCCGCTAAATAATGATTAACGTTATAATAGGCTCTTTTTAATAATATACTTTTAGTCACCTCTTTAAATTTTGGATAGGGCAAAGATGTAAAATCTTCTGGTAGTTTATTGTAAAATTGAATACCAAGCCCTAAGAATGAATTACTAGTTTTCTGTAGTCTACAAGCTCTTGTCACAAGTTTATTCTTATTTCTTGTGTTGTAATTATGAATGTCACTATTTTTACTATATTTTTGAAAGTTTTTATGTACATGCAGTATGTTAGCGAAAATATATTGAGACGCAACAGTTAAAATTCCAATTTCTTTGAATAACTCTCTCAGCGAGTCCCTAGCCCCAAGTTTATAGATAGATCGAATAGCACGCTTTTGCAGAACGAATATGGTGTTGATGTCTGCTCCCTTTCCCCAAAGTAGTAACCCGTAAGACATTATGCTGTGGAAGTAGCTGAAATAAACAAGGCGTGCTGTCTCGACATCTGTTAGTTGTCTTATTCTCCAAACAGCGTACGCTGCGGAGCTAAGCTTACCAGCAAGAGTTGTTATATGGGGGCCCCATTGTAGCTTCGAGTCGATAGTTATTCCTAGAAATTTTGTTGAGTCAACTAATTCTACTGTTTCATTATTAACAACTATGTTAGCTGGCACATGCTTAACGTTGGGGGTGCAAAATTTAATACATTTCGTTTTTTTAGAATTAAGCAACAGATTATTAGCAGTAAACCAATCTAATACCTGAGTAAGAGTGTTATTTACATCGTCAAAATTTGTCTTCTGTCTATCAACTTGAAAAACAAGTGATGTATCATCAGCAAATAACACTGCTTTACAGACACTGGCGTAGAATGGCAAATCATTAATATAGATAAGGAATAACAAGGGTCCAAGGATTGATCCTTGAGGTACTCCCATTTTTACATACGATCCATTATACGCTCCTAAGGCTTCGATTAGCATATTAGTGGGCTTGTAGGTGAGAGCGGAAATAAAATAGTGATGGATGCTAGCCGCATCGCGTATTGACATGATTCCTGATGCCCATTCCTGCGATCGGCATTTACGATCCGCGAAGATAAGCAGCTGGTAAATTCTACGTTTTTTTTCTCCCAGTCCAGCGTGGACTAATACTATTATTAGATTATAACAACTACCTAACTAGGTATGTCGTTGATTGTAAGTTGACGTCATTTGGAGAAAATGCGCTGTGCAGTTTGTTGCCGCTTCTTCTGCACTCCGCCTTGGAAGCGGTGTAAACTTAGCCGTAAGTAAATTATTGACGTCAACAATAATATATTTTTGTAAACTAATTGTAATTATGAAAAAAATTGACGTTCACTAAATGATATTGAAATATCTTATGATGAATAAAATGATTGACTTTGACTTTGACCTAACTATAAAAAAACTACCGAACTCTGACACCAGGGTATGCAAGGTCGATTGACCGTGACACCTACCACGTAATGATGATGATGACTATAAAAAAACATTTTCAACCATTGCACTTGCTCGGATTTAATTTTTATATTTTAAATAAATGCGCGTTCATGAGTTTTATATATTATTATTGTCTATATCAGCATCTAAACATGTGTACCAATTTTAATTAGTGTATGTATGTTTCTATATTTGTATGTTTGTCCACGCATAACTTATAAACGATAGGTCGGATTGATAAAATTCTTTTAAGGGGTCCGTAGTAAACTAGGAACTATAAGGGTTCCTAGTTTACTACGGAACCCTTATAGTTTCGCCATGTCTGTCTGTCTGTCCGTCCGCGGTTTTACTCAGATACTATAAATACTAGAAAGCTGTAATTTGGTATGAGTATGTATATTAATCATGGCAAAAAAGTCGTAGAAAAAAATCTTGAAAAAATATATTTTTTTGGTAGCTCCCATACAAGTAAACTGGTGGAGTAATTTTTTTTTCTCTACTTACCCATCGTGTGGGATATCGTTAAAAAGGTCTTTGAAAAATATTGTGAGGTTGAGAACATCATTTTTCGATTTAGGGATCCATTTCCGAAATATTTGGTTTTAAAGTGCAAATTTTTGTTAGAGGTTTATATATGGATACGTGAAAAAAATTACAGTAGTAGTATATATACTGAAGTTGAAAGGAAAACTATCAGAGCTGAGTACTAAGTGCAAACTAAAAAGATATAGGCAACCAACTTATAAAATGTACTGGAAAATGTAAAATTTCATACAATCTTTATTGTTAGATGTTTTTGGTCGTTTAACTGTGAGGTGCGAGTGTAAACAGTGTGAACTCAAAGTTGTCTTTGGCAACTACAGAACTCTATACTGCGCGTGGCCCGACACGCACTTGGCCGGTTTTTAGGGTTCCGTAGTAAACAAGGAACCCTTATAGTTTCGCCATGTCTGTCTGTCTGTCTGTCTGTCTGTCCGTCCGCGGTTTTACGCAGAGACTATAAGTACTAGAAAGCTGTAATTTGGTATGGGTATGTATATTAATCATGGCAAAAAAGTGTTAGAATAAAATCTTGAAAAAAAATTTTTTTTAGGGTAGCTCCCATACAAGTAAAGTGACGGAGTAATTTTTTTTTCTCTATTTACCTATTGTGTGGGGTATCGTTAAATAGGTCTTTCAAAAATATTGTGAGGTTGAGAACACCATTTTTTGATTAAGGGCTCCGTTTCCGAAATATTTGGTTTTAAAGTGCGAATTTTTGTTAGAGGTAAGTGTCCCCCCCCCTCTATCTGCTAAACGGTTATATATAGATACGTGAAAAAAATTACAGCAGTAGCATATATACTGAAATTGAAAGGAAAACTATCAGAGCTGAGTAGTAAGTACAAACTAAAAAGTTATAGGCAACCAACTTATAAACTGTAAAATTTCATACTATTTTCATTGTTAGATGTTTTTGGTCGTTAAACTGTAAGGTGCGAGTGTGAATAGTGTGAACTCAAAGTTGTCATTCGCAACTACGGAACCCTACACTGCGCGTGGCCCGACACGCACTTGGCCGGTTTTTTTATATATAGTTTCGCGTAGTGCATATATTATTTGATATAGTCGAAACTAGGTACCTATAACCAAACTAAAGAAACAGTGTAAATTTCATCAAAATCCGTTCAGCCGTTTTTGACATAGCGAGTTAACTGCATATCAGTAACTAAGAAAAATTGAAGTCGGTTTAATATTTTATAATTTAATCTATAAATACTAGGTGCTTGTTTAACTTTTTCCAGCCTGTTTGACCCCTTTAGTTGCGTAAACTTAATTTAACGACAGTTCCTTATGCATTCCGCACCCGCACAGACTTAATCTGGCATTAGCTTTAATACTGTGGTGTAATTAACTCTTCCTTGACTATTAAGTAGCTTAATTGCAAGTAAACAGGCGCGTAAACTTTAAGTACTCTTTTACTTTCGTCGTTTTCAACATATAAGGAAACTTTCATATTTTCTTTTAAAACTACTTAATTTATTTGTTTGCATTAAATAGGCTCCGAAACTACTGAACCGATTTTCAAAATTCTTTTACCTATAGAAAGCTAATTTATCTGCGGGTGACATAGGTATATATTTACGCGGACGAAGTCGCGGGAAAATTGCTAGTAACTAATAACTGTGACGCAGTACCACAAGTGCTTTTGAATCAAAGGGTTCTAGGTTCGATCCGCGGTTAGGTCAAGATAAAAAACGATATTTTTCAGATTGGCGCTGTTTATCTATAGTATATGTATTTGTTATAAAATAAATATCATATCATTAAAACTAACGTGAGATAAAGACATTATGTATAACAACGGGTCACTCACGTGCTATTTGTCGGGATAACATATAGCGTGAGTGACTCGTTGTTATATATAAAATAAACATCGTTGAGTCAGAATTTGGAAAGTTCACACCTTATTAGTACAAATAAATGAAAACAAAAATGTTGATTTAACATAGCGATAAAAGCGTCCATTGTTTTATCACTCGCCTTAGCACTATCCGTGTTCCACACAAATCATTTGGGCAGCACGAACCGTGTCAACGAGACAGCAAACATCATTATCCATAAGGTCAGTCGACGAGACGTGCGTGAGACCTCGCCATCACACCGAGACCCCTGGCGTTCTATTCACGCGACCCCCTCGATGGTGGAACGGTATGAAGGTGGAAGGGAGGGGCGTGTCAGGTTATGTTGGACGTTTTTATGCGAGTGAGTCATAGTGAGTCAGTTTGGCAGTGTCTGGACTTTCCTGTTTTAATTTGCGCGATCGATAGGGAATGCAATTTGGGAATACTTGACGTAATTTTACGATGTTAGTTATCCGTTTTTCGAAAATTAATTTTATTGGTACAATTTTTTTCATAGTGCATTTCAAATTTCCAAAATTTGTGACTATTATTCGTCATATCTGTTAATAGTTCTCTTTTTTTTTACTTAGTTCTATCAAGTAACTCTTCTTTTGTTGACAAACACACAACTGAAATTATGTTTTAATGACAAATAAATAAATAAATATAAAATATAAATATATACGGACAAATCACACAGATTGCGCTAGCCCCAAAGTAAGTTCTAATGAAAGACTTGTGATATGGGATACTAACTCAACGATACTATATTTTTATAACAAATACATATATAGATAAACATCCAAGACCCAGGTCAATCTGAAAAAGATCGTTTTCCATCTTGACCTGACCGGGGATCGAACCCGGGACCATCCGTGTCGCAGGCAGGCGTGATGACCGCTGCGCCACGGAGCTCGTCGTGCTTTATAAATGACAATCATTTATAAAGATCCTATTACCTGTTACATGCAATATTAAGTCATGTTTTTACTATGAATTGGAATTTATAAGTCTGCCCATCGTACATTTTAGCGACATTTGTACAAAAATACTATAAACTTTTTCATACAGATCTTGCTTACATGTACAGATTGCCATGATTATAAGACTATATTAACTCTATTGTAGTTTTATGTTTTTGTCATCTATTAAAGCAATAGTAGAGCCAGGTTTCCAGCGATTTTGATGTCAAAACCGGCTTCGGAATTTCTCTTTTTTTATTTTCTAAGAATTCAACCTAGAATACACTCCGATGAGAGAAAGAAAGTTAGAAGAAGCATGAATTTGTGGGAGTCCATTAATGTCATTGTCATAAAAATTTGGTCCTATATAACCCTAGTTTTAAAACTAATGATAACAATTTAATGTCTTAGAACAAATTAAGTCATTACTTCTCACAGCTCAAGTCATGTGAAAGAATAAAGTGATAACGAGATGCAGTCCCATAATTGTGTCATTAAAACTGCTCCAGTGCAGTGGAGTGAAAAACGTCAATTTATTTAAATTGGCTCCAGAAGCGGACAGACCGACACGCCGCTATCCAAGGCTGAATGCAATGAGAAATGAGACACGTATTTGTACTTGTTTGTGATACTTTTATTGTCGTGTACTTTATTTGCTTAGTGGGCCTCGTTTTAGGGTATTGTTCGATGTGGAAATTAATGTTTTGTAATTTTTATTGGCTTGACGGTCCAGTGCGAGCGTGTGTTTTAGGGTTCCACACCTCAAAATGTTAAAAAGAACCTTTATAGGACCATCCGTTTGCCCAGCTGTCTGTTGAGACCTGTCTCAGTTACGCGTGGTAGTATTATGTTGAAATTACGTTTTCTACCTACACGCCTATACCAACAAGCTAAACGTGGCCTTTAGGTTTTCTGGACTTGGGCTCTGTCTACCCCGCAAGGGAAAAAGATGTGTCACAATATGTACATATATGTATGTATCACAATTTACGAATAACACTCAATACTTTATTGCATTCTTATTGAACTCTTATTCCAAACAATAAATGAAGTCACAAATTCACGAGTGGAGTCCATTATTTGTACTTTATATTCAGTGGTTCTATGACGTATCGACACGAGAGTTAAATATGGATGCAGATAATAAATCATTTTCACGAAATAATAAAAACTTATAATTTGCGAACCACGCTTTTATTTCCAAACAATTAATGGACACAAATTCAAGAATGCAGTCTATTAATAGATGTGATTAATAGTACTTCATAATCTGCGGTTACGTGACGTATCGACACGTGCTTTGAATATGGATGCAGATAATAAATATTTTTCACAAAATAATAAAAACTCAAAATTTAACACTCTTATTTCCAAACAATTAATAGACGCAAATTCAAGAATGCAGTCCATTAATATTAATAGTACTTTATAATGTGCGGTTCTGTGACGTATCGACACGTGCGCTGAATATGTATGCTGGTGATAAATCATTTTTACGTATAAATGAAAATGTCGGCGAACGGAATACGTTGAACGTTAAACTCATTTGGCTGACTGATATTATGAGTGTGCATTGGTTCCGTTATTTTGCTTTTATTTTGAATGAAAAGTTTATTTTAAGTAAATTTTTTGTCCCTAACAATGTGTATCCCTACTTGAGGTCCAGTGCTATTATCATTTAAAATTAATTGTAAGCTAGTAAATTTATATATCATTAAAAATTTTGCTCTGCACCCCTTCAAAAAAATGTTTATTTCTTCTTTATATTTTAGAAGTATTTTTATTCATTCATTAATTATGATACATATAGAATTTCAGTTTTTAGTTACACTTTGTACACTTACAATTAATTGTGAGTACTATGAGAGTAGAGTGATGCCATGATGAATTTATCTCGCATGAGTTTTAATAAATAAAATATATACGTACAAACCACACAGATTGAACCAGCCCAGAAAATAAGTTCGAAACTTGTGTTACTAATACAAACTCAACGATACTTTACTTTTTAACAAACAAAAATAATAACAAATTATAATAAACATACGTAATAGTATTATTATTTGTATCTCCTTTTGGGTCACGGGTGTTACCCCGGTCCTTTGCGAGGCTTGCGTGGGGATACAGATCCAACACGTAGAGGCCCTTTGGAGAAGTTGATGTAGTGTAGGTCTCCAGCCAGGACCCGGTCCTGGTAATACCAATGTATTATTATTATTTTAGTGTAAGGCGAACGCTTAAAATCCAATTAGGAATTCACATTAAATATTACGTATTAGTGTCCCTTTTATCTTTGAAAGACTTTCCAACGCATAGCATATAACGTTGAAAAGCTCAATATTCTTATTTACTTACCAGTGTTGGCTACTTACACACATAAAAAACATGCTAGTCGATTGTTGATGATCGTTAGGTCATCTCTTGTTAATTTCATACCTGTAACAATAAAACAATTTGTTAAAATAACAAGGGCAGTGGAACCAATATACTTAATTGGTTATAGTTGATGTTGTTGTGTTTGTTTACGAAAAACAACAGCAACCACAAGGATAACATAAGGATTCTAAAGTTGCCCCTTGCATCCATTCCTTATGCGAACCCTTTGAATAGTCTTTTTGTACCTAGTATCGACTGGCTGAAGTAATGTAAATCAAATTTTGTACCTCCCAAGTATGCGACTCCTACACGAATCCTAAAAACATTAAACACTGTAATTTAACAAAGTATTTAACAAAAATCGTCCGACTTACGAATATACAAGATATTAACAAAACAAATTGCATTATTTTAAAAAATAAAACCCTACTGTCGTTTTTTTGACAGTTTACATCTGCCACATTGACTTTTTGCTGATGTTACATAAATAAATAAATATAAATAAATATGTAGGGACATATCACACAAATTGAGCTAGCCCCACAGTAAGTTGTGAACTTGTGTCGCTGGATACTAACTCAACGATACTATATTTTATAACATATATAGATAAACATCCAAGACCCAGGTCATTATGAAAAATATCGTTTTCCATCATGACCTGACCGGGGATCGAACCCGGGACCCCCGTGTCGCAGGCTGGCCAAGCTGTTTAGGCTACATTAGGCAATAATAAAACAGACATAATCGTACTTGCATACATACATACGCGCGAAAAACAAAACTCCATCTGGGTGGGTCAATCGGGTAAAAATATAAGGTTCAACAGTCTTGAGTCCTGGATAACAAAATGAAATGCTATTAATAGTTTTTTTTTTCAAATTTTTGATCTCATGTATCACGTTTTGAACTTCATCTTTTCTTTTTGTCATTCTTTTGAATATTGGCAAAATTAAAAAAAAAACTATTAGCGTTTCGGAAAGAACACTGCTGAAAAGAATACGGCGAAAGAAACTCAGTTCAATATTGGACATTAAAATTATTATTAACTAGCTGTTACCCGCGGCTTCACCCGCGTAATATAGCCTATGTCCTTCTCGGTACCCTAACCTATGAGTATCCATAATTTCATGACGGTCGGTTCAGTAGATACAGCGTGAAAGCGTCACAAACAACAAACAAACTCACTTTCGCATTTATAATATTAGTTAGGATTCTGGGGTAATTATCCCTACGTGCCTCTAAACATTCCTCAAAATGTCGGGCCTCAATGATGTAAGCGAGTTGATGTTCATTTCCGACGAAAAACGCAAATAGATGGCGAATCCGCATGTTTATGACTGTCAGTGTTACCGTAGCGCCAAAACACACAGTTGTTTTTGCATGTAATTGCGAAATAAATCTAGAAATCAAGGTTGATAACTTGTTTATGAAAAATATATATTTATACATCATACGCTACTAATAAGTTGTAGATCACAGGTCTTTTTTTAGTCTCCACGCTAGCCAGATGGGTTGGAAAGGTAAGTTATAGATCATACGACGCAATTATATCGGGGATAAGGTCTTTTCCTATTTTTGTTTATTTGTTTATAACCATTAATTATTAACTTTATGTTAACTATTGTTATTGTACTGTACCATTTGTAAATCACTGAATAGAGATTTTTCTATTCTATTCTATTCTATAATAATAAAATGTTTATTATAATGTGTGTATGATGATTTTATCCGTCTATACCAAAGAGCTGTAACTTTAACATAAAATATTCAGACTGATAACGCTTGGTACATTTTAGATTTGTATTATGTCCATAATACACCAAAATAATTTTCGGCCTATTTTGTATCATTTCTTTGTATTTTATTATAAAAAAAAATTAAAGGAACAATAGACAAGAGGAGAAGACCAAAATACCAAGGCACAGTTAAAGAATAATTTAGTTAGAATTAATACTGAAGTTTCAGATACCTAAGAGTTTATCATAACTACTCAATCTATTTACCTCAAGTATCATGTTTAGGGGAGGGAGCAATGAATTATAGCCCTTACACGCGAGTCTGTCTTGACCCAAAAACCCGGATCGTTTTCCTGTGGGGTAAGGACATTTTTGCAATAACAATATTTTGTGGACGTTCTACGATACGAGGAAATATATTTTGTACGATATTATTATGCTCATACTACTTATATTATTTTTTATTGAGCTGATCGACGATTGTAGCCGTTAAATAACTCTTTACAAAGACGTAGCATCTCCCCCAAGTAGTAGTCTAGAATTTGCCAGAAAGCAAGAAATAAATCCTAGTGACTCGCCCGCCCGGCGCCGTCGGGACGAAATCGATCGGCGACTCATCCCTGCGAAATGCACGGAGCAAAAAGTTCACCGAGCTGACGATCTTGCAAATAAAACGGTGTAACCATAGATATTATAATTCTACAGAAATAGATGTCACATCGGGAGACACGCGTTCTGGCAAGTTAAGTTTCTTAAAGTAAATATATATAAATATATACGGACAAATCACACTGATTGAGCTAGCCCCAAAGTAAGTTCTTGTGTTATGGGATACTAACTCAACGATACTATATTTTATAACAAATACATATATAGCAGTAGCACCGTTATATAGCAGTAGCTACACTGTTAGTAAACTAGACTAATCATTATATTTTTTTTCTTTGCCATAATTCTGTTACTGGCAACTTATAAGTAAAAAATACACGTGAAAGAGGTTCCCATTAATATCTTAGAAATTATGGCAATAACTGTTTACAGAGAGGGTCGTGCTCTTGCATTGGAGACTAAAAAAAGGAAGGGTCCCTGAATATGATGATGACTATATATATTTACCTGAATTTAAATATTTCAAATTACCTCTTTTTTTTTTAAATAGACCTATTCAATAAATTTTAACTTTAATTACATTTTTCAAAATATATTCCTCATGTAACGGAAGAATTGGTAACCAGCACCTATCAAAAAATTTCTTCAGAACTATTCAAACAACACTACAATTATTTCTGTAGTAAATACAAGATCAGATAACATTTTCAGGACAGCAAAAAGTTAATTAGTGTACTTACATGTTACAAAACTACAATTAACGAACGAAATTACAGTGCAAACGAGTATTTACGTAGTTTCGACAAAATACTTGACAAGTTACTAAAGAAGTAACACATATGCACGAGTAGGTCACAAGTTATTCGACAAACACTAAAATTATAGTTGTTTGTTAAGGGGTAGCATGCATTTTCAAGGTCCAGTCATTTTAAATTAATCAATTGAAAGAAAACGGAAAAATCATTTACAATTTTGTTCTAAGATGTTGTGAACTACTGTTCAGTTTACAGTGAGGGCATGAAGCTTTTCTGTCGAAAAAGGCCATTTTGGCAAAATTAAAAAGAACATTTTTTATGACATAGGACAGTAAACGAGCAAGCGAGTCGCCTGATGGTAAGTAATCATCACTGCTCATGGGGTGTCCATGAGAAGTGGTAAGTACTTACCTCACCAGGGGTGTGACAAGTACGTTGCTTGTCTTTTGTTTTTCCATCCTCAGAGGGAAGAGTGGGCCTCCGGCTCAGCATAGCAGCGGTAACCTTACTACTCAAACGTCGATTTTCTGTGAGAGTGTGGTATATTTTTGCCGGTAGCGTGGCTCTGCCACAATTAAAAAGTTTCACGGGCATTCTTAAAATTGTATGCAGACGTTCATACATTCATTTCATTTCATTTCGAGCCATTAACTGTCCCACTGCTAGGCAAAGTCCTCCCTCCATTTTTTCCATTCGGTCCGATCTAGGGATAGATTTCTCCAGTTGTCGTGGAGCTTGTCGATTTCATCTCGCCATCGCATACATGAGTTTGAAATATTATCTAGGGTCAAGCTCGTGAGTCGCATCTGGATAAAATGTGCACAGGATCGGGGCGGATGGCGGAAATGAACAGAGGCCTATGCTCAGCAGTGGGAGGATGATGAGCTGAGATGATGATGATGATTATCTAGGGCCTCGTAGAACTAATTTTAAATGATATCTCTGCTTTTTTAATTGGGGGCAGCACTGAACCACGTAAAATGACATGTATCCCCTTAACAATTATACAGAACTCGCAAACAAAGTGAATTAGTTGTTTACATTGCACTTGTCAGCGGCAAAGTTGATGCAATTTTTCTGGTCGCGAAATCCAAGAGTTGTTTATTTTGCAAGACAGCAATTCGTTATTTTCTCGGAGATACTGCATTTTAACTTTCCTTTCTCTATGAATTTTATTGTATCTTATCGAGCAGACCAACACAAATATTGGGATACAATGTCCCAATATTTGTGTTGATCTGCTCAATCCGAAGCAGGGGAAATAAATAATATAAAAAGAGAAATTTTGAAATAACACATTCTCCTGCAGGCAAAATATTGTTCCTTCTGACATATATAGCTCAATTTGTGTGATATGTCCCTATATATTTATTTATTTATTATTATTTATATATTCTAGTACTAGCTGTGCCCGGGACTTCATCCGCGTGGAAATAGTAGCCTCGTCTTTCTCTGGATCTAGACTATCTGTGTACCAAATTTTATTTAATACAGTTCAGTAGTTTTACCGTGAAAGCGGACAGACAGACAGAGTTACTTTCGCATTTTAAATTATTAGTAGATGCGAATAGTATTGATTCCATAAGTTTGATATGACTGTCAGTTGCCGGCAGTTTCATCCAGCTATATTATAATTTTATTAAATATATTAAAATTTCATAAAATACGTTGCTTCTCATTTTGTGTAATAAAATATTAATAACCTTCTCTATCATTAAAAGCGTTACTTTAACGCTTACAAGTAACCTATATAAGCATTACGCTCCTAATTACGTATTTAAGCTAAGTATTCCGTCTTTTAGGTATATCATGTGTATACAGGTTTTGTCGAGCTCCGTGGCGCAGCGGTCAACACGCTAGCCTGCGACACGGGGGTCCCGGGTTCGATCCCCGGTCAGGTCAAGATGGAAAAAGATCTTTTTCATATTGACCTGGTCTTGGATGTTTATCTATATAAGTATATATTATAAAATATAGTATCGTTGAGTTAGTATCCTGCGACACAAGTTCACAACTTACTGTGGGGCTGGCTTAATTTGTGTGATATGTCCATATATATTAATTAATTTATTTATTTATTTACAGGGTTATTTTAAAAACATCCACAACCTCTTAGTTTCAGAATCAGAATCCCTAACAGAATATAGCAAGAAAAACCGGCCAAGTGCGTGTCGGGCCACGCGCAATGTAGGGTTCCGTAGTTGCGAATGACAACTTTGAGTTCACACTGTTCACACTCGCACCTCACAGTTTTCATGACAATTTTCAACATGTAACAATTCAACATGTAACAATTTAACAGTTCAACATGTAACAATGAAAATTGTATGAAATTTTACATTTTATTAGTTGGTTGCCTATAACTTTTTAGTTTGCACTTAGTACTCAGCTCTGATAGTTTTCCTTTCAACTTCAGTATATATACTACTGCTGTAATTTTTTCCACGTATCCATAATAACCGTTTAGCAGATAGAGGGGGGGGGGGGGACACTTGCCTCTATCAAAAATTTGCGCTTTAAAACTATTTCGGAAACGGATCCCTAAATCGAAAAATGGTATTCTCAACCTCACAATATTTTTAAAGACCTATTTAACGATACTCCACACGATGGGTTAATAGAGAAAAAAAAATTACTCCCCCACTTTACTTGTACCCTAAAAAAACCCTAAAAAGTGGAAATCAGAGAAAACAAATTTAGGCTTCCCATATAAACTAGACCAGCTGATCAGTGAATTTGTATGGGAGGTCCAGCTTTTTTTCTCTCCGATTTTCACCTTTTTCCTTGTGGGTCTATATTCGGTTAGGGATTCTGATTCTAAAACTAAGATGTTTTTAAAATTACAATGTGATTAAACATCCTAACTTCCAACGAATCAAGAATCCCAATCAAATGAAGCCTGGCATAATAAAAGCGTAACTACTAATTCCAAAGTTGTTTTTGCACGTTACATTTATGAGGTGCATAAAAAACTGTCACCGCAATGTCGCTCTTAAATATATGGTACATAAGGGTCATAGGAGGCTGTAAATACAGCTGATGGCCTATTTGAACATTACTGGCCGTAAAGTACCCATTAGATGGCCCATTAAAGAATTGTCCTGTCATATGATGAGATTCTGGGTTAACCTGATAATGTGAGGTCAGATTTTCAGTATCTTTGATGAAAATACTATAACTTCCAGTACAAATAAGCTATGAAGCATTAATTATTGCCTATAAACGGCCTGTAAATCATTGTGACTATAAAGGGTTGACTAAGCCCTTTCTTTGATGTTCTTTAAGGGCGGCCAACCCGTCTATTTGTTCATACAAACGCTCGTACGTGATTATGGTGGTGTAACAAATCTTTCTTTGAAGCTTTTCAACTAATAGGTATCTTGTGTACTATATCTAGGTTTCTATCAAAACGAAAAATCAAAATTCAAAGAAACAACTTCAGTATTAGCCTCCAAAAATTTGGGCGTTTATAAAGTACTCATTAATTGTAACAGTAAAAAAGATATTTATTTAAAAACCTTGCAAATGTAATGGAGATTCTAGATGTACAACGTTTTTTTCATAAACTTTTAAGGCTTACTAATAAACACGTATTTCTTGAAAAAGTTTAATGAAATTTCCGCACACTTATTTTTCGTTCAATGTCTTCGTGTACTCACTAGCTTATAAGTATGTGGCAGTAACAAGTGTGCGGGAGACGAGAGCAAGGGGCTCTTTTCGCTTTGCCTCTTTATCTGACATTGCGCTGGACGGAACAAGCTTTTCGACCATGCTCGCGTTGACGTTAGTCGGTCGGGGAAGGGCCCTCTTAAGCCTTTGATGAGTTGAGTCACTTTTTAAGAGAATGTTGGTGTTAAATTACATGTTATAGAAGCAACAAGGGTTTATACATGGTGGTATCATATTTGACATGTCCATGAAGTGACACTTTATTTTTTTTATTTTAAATATAGGGACATATCACACAAATTGAGCCAGCCCCACAGTAAGTTGTGAACTTGTGTCGCAGGATACTGACTCAACGATACTTTATTTTATAATATATACTTATATAGATAAACATCCAAGACCCAGGTCATACTGAAAGAAATCGTTTTCCAGCATGACCTGACCGGGGATCAAACCCGGGACCCCCGTGTCGCAGGCTGGCGTGTTGACCGCTGCGCCACGGAGCTGCTGTGTGAACTGCAACTACTAGTTTATGTAAAACAAACTAGAGTCGCGATCTAAATGTACACAGATATCGCTACATGCTGTATTTGAAAGATATTATATTTGACGGAAAAAAAGAAAAATAATTTATTTAGTACTTCAAATATGTATTCAACTACAAAAATCATTTTTAATTATTTCATTTATTCAGATTACATTTTATTCTTTCAAATATGTTCTTCCTTTCTTTTTTACGCTTAAACACATTCTAAGAAGTCTTGTTAACTAGCAGTGGACTTACTACCATCGAACGGTGATTTTTGAAATTAACCTTGCCAGAGCGTTTGCCAGAGTGAGTGCCTCCGAACGAGATATCTATTCCTGTAGAATTATCGTATCAATTATGGTAAAGAAAAAATATAAAAGATATTATGATTAGGCTTGTCAACTAGCTGTGGACCATTTGCCATCTAACGGTAAATTTTTGAAACTTAGCTTCCCAGAGCGCGTGCTTCCGAACAAGATATATATTCCTGTAGAACTATCATATCTATAGTTCCGGTCAGATATTGACATCGATGCATCATCATTTCCTATTCTGGAAATAGACCTAAGAATTTTATTTACCGCGTCTATCGCGCAATTTGTCTGTGCTCGTAAAGTATGCGAAAATCTGCGCTTGCGTCACTGATCTGTTCCATTGCAGCGGACGTTGACAAGCCATAAGCGACGAGCGATTGTGGAGATATTTTTTTTATGTCATTAATGCAAATCATCTGACAAATCGTGCTTCGGAAGAGATGACTGATTGCAGCTTGAAAAATCTGCAGCAGAGTTGACTTATCGAATTTGTGTTTCGTGTGTGCAGGTGCACACACGAAACACAAATTCGATAAATAATCGATGGCCTCCGTGGTGCAGTGGTTAACACGCCAGCTTGCGACACGAGAGGACTCAGATTCAATCCCCGGCCAGGTTATGATGGAAAACGATCCTTTTCAGATTGCCTGACCTGGGTTGTGTATGTCATCATCAGCATCATCATCAGATCTTTTTTAGTCTCCACTGCAGGAGCATGTCTCTCTCTGTATAACCAGAGCCATATATTAGCATGAGCAGTTAGAGGATTTAGCTTACACTCTCCACGCTGGCCACGGGTTAGACAGGTCTCTTTGATGTTTATAAGGTTTGTTTAGCTTGTATAACCTAAGTCGCCTTCTACAACATCCACGGGAAGACTTGGAGTGTTCCTATTCTACTCTGCCGGGAACCACACGGCTGTTTTGTATGATTTGTGGTTGGTTGGTTTTGTATGTATAAATACATAAGTATATAAGTTTATATAGTAAATATAGTCTCGTTGAGATAATACCCTATGAAAAAAGTTCACAGCTCACTGCTGGGCTAGCTCAATTTTTGTAATTAGTCCATATAAATTTATAAGATATTATTTATTTTAAAGATTATTACGCTATTATTGTAAGATATTCAGATTTCATATTTGACCTTGAAATTAAAATCAGCCGCCAATCTCTCTCAACTTGGACCGCTCTCAGCGCGGCGCATGAATCACGGCGAATTTAAACACTTAGACGGCCAAGGTCTTTTATGGTCAAGTGCCGCGTAATGGCCCGATTCCGAGCTAACTCTCTTTGGAGATGGATAATATTGTAACAATTTGTCAGACTGTTCGTGACAAAAACATTATTTTAAACGCGAATTCAGAAATGGGTTATATTTTAAGATGACTTGATGCTTCTTCCATGCAGGTTTGGGAGAAAAGAAAAAACATAGAATATACCAGCTGCTTTTCTTCCCGCGCAGACCGTAAAAGCCGGTCAAGGGATTGGGCGAAAATCTAAGGAATCATATCAATAGGCGATGCGGCTAGCAACACATCACTATTTTGATTCCGCTTTCCACCTTTACGCCCACAACAATGCTAAATGTGGCTTTTCGGTCTTCTGACTTTGGGCTCTATCTACCCCGCAAGGGATAAAGAGGTGATAGTATGTATGTATGTCATGATGCTGCCACAGGACTGCAATTTAACATTTTCATAAACAGTTGTAGTTCAAGAAGTATTGCCGCGCCCGGATAGTAAGCGAAAATCGAATCTCAAAACAAACCGTAAAAACGCACAAATGTGCTGTTCTATGGTATCATAATTACTGTAAAAAGGTTAATAAACAACTCTGTAAAAAGGTCAATAAACAAAAGGTTTCATCAGAATTTCTGTGTACAAATTCTGATTAAACCTTTATCACAAGTAAGTAGACCATAGTAGATTTTTCAAGAATCTACCAGAGTTTTACATTTCTACAATAACCCTGAAACTCAAAACCCTAATAAACGGTACCGCATCCTAACATGCTACGAGTAGTTTCGTATGGAATGCGTTATCATCATTTCGTGTAGGTGACACGGTCAGTCGACCATGCACACCCTGGTGTCAGAGTTCTTCGGAACCGCCTTTCGACCTCTGACGTGGATCCTTTTACGACTACTAGATGGCTCCGGGACCACCGGCTTAACGTGCCTTCCGAAGCACTGAACAATCTTTCTTATCAGACAATCAGGTGATTCATGCCTGCAATGTCGTAGCCAAACTGGAAACAACTTAACAAAGTATGCTTCCCTTGGGAATCGAACCCACGGCCTCCGGGTCGACAAAGCAAACGCCTTAACCATTGGACCACGGAGGCAGGCACGGAGGCGTTGAAAAGTCGTATCTAGTAGCGCGCGACCAACAGCCACATTGTCTACATGTCTGTAATGTCACATCTAAGTACATCTTGCAATGAAAACCAACATTTACAATGAAAACTGCATTGTAAAAAGTCAAATGATGTTATGTCATATAAATTTAGTTTTTAGGGTTCCGTAGTAAACAAGGAACCCTTATAGTTTCGCCATGTCTGTCTGTCTGTCTGTCTGTCGGTCCGTCCGCGGTTTTACGCAGAGACTATAAGTACTAGAAAGCTGTGATTTGGTATGGGTATGTATATTAATCATGGCAAAAAAGCGGTAGAATAAAATCTTGAAAAAAAAATTTTTTTAGGGTAGCTCCCATACAAGTAAAGTGGGGGAGTAATTTTTTTTTCTCTATTTACCCATCGTGTGGGGTATCGTTAAATAGGTATTTAAAAAATATTGTGAGGTTGAGAACACCATTTTTCGATTTAGGGATTCGTTTCCGAAATAATTTGGTTTTAAAGTGCGAATTTTTGTTAGAGGTAAGTGTCCCCCCCCCTCTATCAGCTAAACGGTTATATAGAGATACGTGAAAAAAATTACAGCAGTAGTATATATACTGAAGTTGAAAGGAAAACTATCAGAGCTGAGTACTAAGTACAAACTAAAAAGTTATAGGCAACCAACTTATAAACTGTAAAATTTCATACTATTTTCATTGTTAGATGTTTTTAGTCGTTAAACTGCAAGGTGCGAGTGTGAATAGTGTGAACTCAAAGTTGTCATTCGCAACTTCGGAACCCTACACTGCGCGTGGCCCGACACGCACTTGGCCGGTTTTTTTTACATTGAATGATTTCGGTGGCACCATTATAAGAAAGATTTCTTTCTAAGTATATCTTCAGTGAATTAATTTAAATACAAGACGGCATCAAATTATCAACCAGACAAACCCACCCATTTGTACATAGTCTTATTAGTATTCAAAAGGGAACGCTGCGGTTTCCCTGTGAACTCGAGCATTGAACGCGGGCTTTAAGAGTTCCGTACAATAAAGGGTAAAACGGGACTATAACTTTATCACTAAGAGCCGCTGAGCTATCTTTTAAACCGTAATATGTAGATACTTAGTACAGTAATAGTATATAACTATTCCGGTATCTATACTTACAGTGCTCAGACATGGTTACTGACCGAAGAGCTGAATAAGCTCATTGTCTCAAGCTGCTTCGTGTTTTGGAAGGCACGTTAAGCCTTTGGTACCGTTTGTCATCATTGATGGCAGTCGTTAAGCTATGCCAGTTGCCTTAAGGCAGCTTGAAAAATCTGACACCAGTGTTGGCCACTTACACCCACGAAAAACAAACAACAGCTCAAAATATGCAAAAAAAAGCCTATTGTAAAAAATAGTATCGTTAAGTTGGTATAAGTTCACAACTTACTATAAGGCTAGCTGATTTTGTGTGATCTGTGCTTTAAATTTATTGATTTATTCAATAAAAACAAATACCCTTTTACCTTTTAATTAATAAAAATACCTTTTTTGACAGTTTAATATTGTTCTTCTTCTTCTGTTTTAAATTATGGCTTCCACCGAAATTTAAGTGATTCTGCCAATGTCCAGTATAATGAGATACTAGGTATCGGTGTTGTACGGTAAAGTTTTACCAAGTAGCATCAAAGATGGCGTATGTTCTTTGATGCCTCGTGGGAGCTTAGGGCAGCAAATCTATACGAGTCCATTTATCAGCCCACTTTAACTATTTCACAAATTGTTCATGAGCACGAAACATTTATAACATCAAACTACACCAATTTCATATTATAAAGTCCACTAAAATCAATTTGCAAAAATGTCTAAGGCAAACTTAAACTGTACTACTTGACTTCCCACCACAAACTCCTTAATATTGTTAAATAGTGTATTGTAGTACGAAACCCTTCGTAAGCGATTCGAACACCTGTCAAGTTTTTATTACTCCAACGCGTGGATGATAGTTTGCCCATATACGTCGATGCTTCCCGCTTGGCTAACTACAATTAATAACTTCATCAACAAGAGCGGCTTCAACAAGATAATGATTTTTAAGTATATTTTACTATTTTATGCTATAAACTAGCTGTTACTAACGGCTTTTGAAACGTTGTATTCAATGGACCTAGGAATAATATGGACGGGGGCGTGGGGGAGCCACTATGACGTCAATTTTTAACGTTACATTAATTTAAAAATATTCCTTTGTTTAAAATTCGAACTCTTTCAAATTTAAAATAAGTCATACATAGACTACGTTACCATGTGTGCTACATAAGTAGTTACTAATTTCATATTTGATAATAATATTTAATTTCACCCGCCAAGGGGTTGAATTTCTAAAAATCCTTTTTGTGCTTACTTACATCATGAAAGGAATTCCTGTAAATTCCAAGTTTCTAGGTAAGTACAGTAGTTTTTAGGGTTCCGTAGTAAACAAGAAACCTTTATAGTTTCGCCATGTCTGTCTGCTGTCTGCTGTCATAGGTATGTATATTAATCATGGCAAAAGAGTGGTAGAAAAAAACCTTCAAAAATTTTTTTTAGGATAGCTCCCATACAAGTAAAGTGGGGGAGTAATTTTTTTCTCTACTTACGGATCATGTGCGGGTAACGTTAGATAGGTCTTTAAAAAATATTGTGAGGTTGAGAACACCATTTTTCGACTTAGGGATCGGTTTCCGATATATTTGGTTGTAAAGTGCAAATTTTTGTTAGAGGTAAGTGTCCCCCCCTCTATCTGCTAAACGGTTATATATGGATACGTGAAAAAAATTACAGCAGTAGTATATATTATACTGAAGTTGAAATGAAAACTATCAGAGCTGAGTACTAAGTGCAAACTAAAAAGTTATAGGCAACCAACTTATAAAATGTATTCAAAAATGTAAAATTCCATACAATTTTCATTGTTAGATGTTTTTGGTCGTTAAACTGTGAGGTGCGAGTGTGAACTCAAAGTTGTTATTCGTAACTACGGAACCCTACACTGCGCGTGGCCCGTCATGCACTTGGCCGGGTATATAAGTCAGTGAGTCAGGTTTACCTTTTAAATATATAGATTACTTACAAGAAAACAATGGCATTACGTACTAGGAAGCAGTAAAGCATCTCCAAAATATTATCAGCATAAATATTTGAATGGCATCAGTGCAAGTGGCCTTCGACGTGGATAAACAGGTGACATCACTGTAAGCGAAATACATTTGCAATTATGATAGCTACGTGCCGAGTATGGAGGTCATTTTCTCTCTTAGAACAAAAAAGAAAATTACTAAATCATATGC
Organism: Rhodophaea formosa; assembly: GCA_963082605.1. Classification (NCBI taxonomy): domain Eukaryota; kingdom Metazoa; phylum Arthropoda; class Insecta; order Lepidoptera; family Pyralidae; genus Rhodophaea; species Rhodophaea formosa. Next base: position 19,187,714 of record OY720219.1, on the reverse strand, counting down.
AAACGATGGTCATGGGTGTCGTATGGTCAGGGGTGTCATCCTCAACTGCTTGTTTGATTGTGCATCTGTGATTTTTTGGACAGTTGTGATTGTGTAAAGTAAAACGGCCTAGTTCTTGCTACAAGAACAATATTACGATCTAAGTTTTTATTTTATAGGGACCATATTTATAGCAAATGCATCGAATAAAAATTCGCGAGCGAGATAACTGATAGCAGTTCATTAGAAGCAGGTCGACGAAAATGACTGTAATTGAGTCAGCTTGGCCTACAAAATTCAGAGGAGGTCGGGTCGTCCATGGTTTGACCGGGACCTTAGGCATGTAGGTCGCGCAATAGAACATCGAGCCTCTAAATTAATGAAATATGTAGGTAAACGAGCAAGCGTTTCACAAGATAGTAACGGAAATACCTACTACATGAATGCCAAAGCTGAGACATCGATTTTTGTTTCTTCGAAACCTTTCATCAATATCTCTCTATACAGCACTTTAAAATAATGCGATGTTTTCTTATTGCGATATTTCGTTTCATCAAAATACTATCCTGCCCATGGACAAATACAAAACCAGGAGTTTGACAAGAACATTGCCGGACTTTAGAAATAACATACGTTTTTTGGAGGTTCCAGTCTTTGACTCACTCACTCACTAAACTCCGTCGTGTCTTTATTTCAATGATTAAAAATCTGGCTTATTTTTCAATACTTGTGTGCGTGACAATTTTGTGTTATCACCACGCATCCTGTCAATTTATGCCCTCAAAATCCGTCAAATTGTGTGCGCGACCGACTATGCGTTGGACACTAGTTTTTTCTACGCTTTTAGGCTAACAGAGTCTATTTAGATTTTATATTTTATATCGCAGTGCTAAAAGCCGTCAGTCAACTTGGCGTATTTTCTCTCCAAATTATCTGCATCAGTGCAGGCGACCTTCGGCGGATAAAGAGATGACATCATCAAGCAGGTGACACGGTCAGCTAAGAAATTATCAATTAATCGCCAGTCTTAGTTTAATCCATGCTTAATAAAGTCAAAAACGCATCTTACTCTATTTGAAATGCTTATGCTTATGTTTATAAAAATTTCTAGGCCTAACTATACTATCCCAATCCCAACTAATATTATAAATGCGAAAGTGAGTTTGTTTGTTACGCTTTCACGCAGTATCTACTGAACCGATCATCATTAAATTTTGCATACACATAGGTTAGGGTACCGAGAAGGAAATTACGATTTTCCTTACCTTATTCTTTAAAGGGGCGACTCAGCCGCCGATGGGAAAAGTGGGTCATCACTTTTCCTGTGGGACTAACGCTGGAAATTTGAGAAAAAATTCAACAAATTGCCCGGCCGGCTGAACACTTTTGTATGGAAACATCTTTTTTTTCGTATTAGTTGCATTAGCCCCGTAGAAAAAGTTGTTCGTAATAAGGATCGGACAGGGTTTTATTAACACATCGTATATTATGATATTTGCAAATTATTTGACAACCTGAGTATTTGGAAATATCAACTAACATTGAAGGAAGCCTTGCTATCCCTATGAATGCTTCTGTCATCCCGACAATCGAACTGAATGTTGTTGTTGCTTTTCGTCTGTGTAAGTGACCAACACTGGTGTCAGATTTTTGTAGCAACATAGGAACAGTCATCTGACAAATCTAAATGAACTGTGAATAGTCATCATTTATGCTTGTTAGTTCTCAACGTAGTCTTAACTAACTAACAACGTCTTAAGAGGAACGTGTACTCTTAGGTACTAAACGTATCTCGATGTATGTGTCTCCTGTGGATCTTGCTGTGGATCACGTGATTCAGAAAGAGAAAAACGGACAATTTGCAATTCAGAATCGATACTACTTACGAACCTTCAAAAAAGTCTATGTTTTCTTAAATTGCCGGCAACGCTCTTGTTGTTGCTGTTGTCCCTGGGCGTCAGGTGACCCGCTTGCTTTCTTAAATAAAAAGAAAATCAAGTTGGATTGCCTTTCGGATATCTAGGTATACTTTCACGCCATGAAACTTAAATTGTCTTTCAGCCAAAAGGCGATAGTGATAAAGCCTCAAACAAAATAGTAGACACACCCATTATAAATAATAAATATATACGGACAAATCACACAGATTGAGTTAGCCCCAAAGTAAGTTCTTAAGTAAGACTTGTGTTATGGGATACTAACTCAACGATAGAATATTTTATAACAAATACATATATAGATAAACATCCAAGACCCAGGTCAATCTGAAAAAGATCATTTTTCATCTTGACCTGACCGGGGATCGAACCCGGGACCATCCGTGTCACAGTCCGGCGTGTTGACCGCTGCGCCATGGAGCTCGTCTCGTCTCGTCATTGAAGCCAAACTGACCTTATTCTCTTATCACTATCACTACATAGTATAAAACAAAGTAGCTTCTCGATGTCTGTCTGTCCCTTTGAATGCTTAGATCTTAAAACTAAGCAACGAATTTTTATTCGGTTTTTTTCTAATAGGCAGAGCGATTCAACAAGACGGTTTTTTTGTATATTACAAAACATCCCTGTCTACTCCGTCAAGGATAAAGACGTGATACTATGTATACGTAGAAAAGAGGAGGACGCACTCAATTTAATAAATAATGGCGGGTAGTCAATAGTCAAAAATTTTATTCATCTTAAGATATTTTAAATATCATTTGGTGAACGTCACTTTACATTTACAATTGGTTTACAATGTTATGTTATTGTTGACGTCAATAAATCACTTAAAGCTAAGTTTACACCGCTTCCAAGGCGGAGTGCAGAAGAAGCGGCAACAAACTGCACAACGCATTTTCTCCAAATAGGTAGGTAGATAATAATAACATTAGTTTCTCAAACCTATTTCCTGAATAATATACACATACCTGGTCGCAGCTGGTGAGGACTGCTAGTTGTGCTAATAAAAGGCATACTTCTTGAGTCATCAAGTCATAATCTCACTGAATAATAGATATTTATAATTTCTAAGCGACTTTTCTTAGGCGGCCTTCGAGAACAGATAAAAATGACATCACTCACGGCTTGGATGTTTTACCAGCTAGGTAGGTATCTTTCTGGGATAAATCTTGTGGATGCCTTTTTCTGTCTAACTATTGTTTATTTAAGCTTATTAACATCACGGGTTGGAGAGGTCTCTCTAACCCATCTGGCCAGCATGGAGAGCGAAGTCCAAATCCTCTGACTGCTCTGGCTAATATATATCTCTGGTAGTACAGAGAGGGTCGTGCTCCTGCAGCGGAGACTAACAATGACCTGATGATGATGATTGTTTGTGTACTATTAAAATGTGACAGAGAATAAAACAGATGTCTAATAAATTGTATTGATTGATATCTATTTTGACGACCTCCGTGGCGCAGTGGTAAACACCACCCTGCAACACGAGTGGTCCCGCGTTCAAACCCCAGTCCCCAGTCTTGGATGTCTAACAATATAATAAATTATTTTTTTTTAAATCAACAAATCTGAATATCACTGTCACTACATACTAAGATCTCGCCGCCCTCGTAGCATGGCTCCCGCGACGCCGTTTATATCGCGCAATAAACTATCTACTTCTCGCTCTTCAGTATTGCGAAAAACAAGATGGCGATGGTCGATAAACGTTGTCGCGCGGGCCATGCTGCAGGGGATCTGTTTTTTGCGAATAAACTTGAAAACTAAGTAGAAGAACTTAAAAGATGCTAACTCAATGATAGTATATTTTATATTGATACTCAATGATACTATATTTTATATTGACGATAGACAACTATCAAAAAAACCAGACCAATCTGAAACACAACTTTTTCATTATTACCTGACCGGGTATCGAACGCAGGACCACTCAAATCGCAGGCTGGCGTGTATGAATGAGACACTGCGCCACCATCGATATCATAAGAATCAATAAATTAATACTTTATCACGACGGGAAAAGACCAACGGAAGGCACAGTTCATAAACATTATTATTTAAACGAACCATAATACCAAAATGGCATTACCAAATGCAGACGAAACTAATGCACCGGGTTCGAACCCGGAACTGTTTGGCAGGGCGCCAGGAGCCATCAAAAGTGGGCAGTCAGTCAGCGGGGTTTATAGCTGCGGCAAATAGACGGGGTCTGGATACTATCTTCAGATTTAGATTTACTGATTTTCGAACTTACTACTGTCTCATTCAAATGTACGAAAATAGCTTGCTTTCAACCGATTTTAAAGAGAAGGTTCTTAATTTAACTGTGTTTTTTATTTTTATTTTTTTTCTTATACTGACTGAAGCTGTCTAGTATGAATAAATTTAAAAAAAAAAATTTATTGGCAAGTTTTCGGATTGCTCGCATTTATTTAAGCAGGTTTTAAACATATAAGCGTTTTATTGGAATCCTGGAATCAAAATCCTTAACAGAATTGCAAAAAAAAGGTAAAAATATCGACCAAGTACGAGTTGGACTTGCGCAGAGTTGCGCACCAAAGTTTCTGTACCATTATTTTAGACTAACAAGCTAAAAATCTTGTTTGTTTTATAGGAGCTCCGTTAAATATTTATTTTATATATTTATTTTCAAAGTATTAACATAATATAAATTCTTGATTATATATACAACTAAATATTCTATCAATATTTTAACCCTTATTCAAATCAAGTTAAAAACAGCAATAAAATCACGTTTGTTACATGGGCAACATAAATAAGTAGTATTAGGCAGGTCAACATACACATACACACTACCACGTCTCTATCCCATGCGGGGCAGACAGAACCCAAGGTCATCAAAATAGTTATGGGCTGCTTGGTGATTCCTTGGATTTTCGCCCAATCCCTTGACCGGCTTTTACGGTCTGCACGGGAAGAAAAGCAGCTGGTGTATTTTTTTTTTTTGTTTTTTTTTTCCCAAACCAGCATGGACGAAGAGGCAGGTCAAGTAAGTGGTAAAGTTGTAATCGTTATTTATTTGGGAACTCTAAATAAACACCAACAATTAGGAAATATCCATTTAGGGAAGCTCTGGAACATAAATTAGGGGGGATAAGGCCGGGAAATAAATTAAACACCGTTCTAATATCTTAAAAGCTTATGATTCGCACCTGGGGGGATTCGTGGGTAAAGGTCTCCTATTTTTTAAGTATCTTGTGAGAAGGCGATTTTAGGAGCCTTATTTTTTAACTCCAGACCACAAAAAAGAATAATACATACATTTATGTTTTCTAATATTTTCGCGATTGTTACACATTTAAATAAAATTAATTTAATACGGCTTTCATCGCGTTTATTACACGTACATTTAAGACTAACTAACTAACTATAGTACATTTATGATTCCTATTAAGTTTGTCTGTATTTATTTATCTGTCTTGCTACAGACAGATTTAGGCAAGCGGTAGCGTGCCAAGCCAAGTTCAAGTAACAGAACTGGCGAGCAGCACCGTGTATAATATTGCACGAACCATTTGGAGCCACTTTTGACCCCCTCTTAACTCAAAAACTATTAGTTGAAGTCAACAACCAAGGCATATATCATAATATTGAACTTGGCTTCCATTTCACATTTATGTTTTTGATGGGATAAATAAATACACAAGCTGCTGTAGAAGTAAAAGGATTCAGATTTACTTATTTCAAATTATGGTCTACCCCGGATGCGTCCGGGAACGATTACGCATAACCCATTCCAGATTGTTTTTCTGGGTTTAAGCCGCATCAAAATCGCCCTAGTAGTTTAAACAGGAAGCGGAAGCTGTGTAAACTAAGCTTTAAGTAAATTATTGACATCAACAATAATATGACGTTGTAAACTAATTGTAATGTAAATTGACGTTCACCAAATGATATTCAAAATATCTTAAGATGAATAAAATTTTTGACTATTGACTATTGCTTGAGGAATATAGCATTTCACATTACAATCCTAGATACGTGCTTTTTGTGAATTCTCATACAATTGTGATAAGTCGCCGTTAGATATAATCTATACTTCTAAAAATAATATTTGTCTCGTATGCAGTCACAAATTCTGATTTGCATATCTTTACTACCGTAGCCTTGTAGAGATAAGACGAAATTCATTTTTGAGTCATATTTATAATTTCCTAGAGCAAACATTGCTGAATCATGGCTGAATCATTGCTATATAAATCTGATAACTATTAAAAATGAATTTTCTTGTATTTTCTTTTCATTTTCATGTATTTCTTTTGTATTACCTACTTAAAAATTTTTAACAGCACAGAAAAAATTATACAACTGTTCGTGGGAAAATTAGTTATACTAAGATCATGCAAAATTTTAAAAATAGAAAAAATCTAACTTCTATGTCATTGTGATCACAAAATACGTACGTTTTCGCATATTTTGCACTCTCTCAAGTGAAATAAAACCTATAGTATAAGATACATCTATGTAGGTACATGACGTAGACTAAATATATAAAATAAGCAGAAAAGTTAGCAAAAGTTCTAACAGTAAAAACACAGAGCAACATAATATTTGAATTGGATTTAGGGTTACTTGCGGAAGTCAAATCGGTATGATTGATTCCATTCTTCGTGAATATTATGTTCGTGCATTTTAATTTAAATTTTGTGTACTTTCGCCACCAGTTAGTTCATGCAAACTACATTATACTAGAATTAATCTTTTTTATTTATTAGCCGTTTGTGCCACTGCTACGCAAAGGCCTCCCCTCGTTGTTTCCACACATCCCTTATCCCTCACAATCACTTACAATTTTGACTAATTAGAATTAATCTAATAAGTCAAAATTGTCAAGCATCATACGGATCCATTCTGGTTTGGGAAAAAAAGAAAACATAGAAAATACCAGCTGCTTTCCTTCCCGCGCAGACCGTAATGTCAGTCAAGGGATTGGTCAAAAATCTAAGGAATCACTTCAATAGGCAATGCGGCTAGCAACCCATCACTAATTGGACTCTATTTTCTTAACGCCCACTTATATGCTAAATGTTGTCTTTGGGTTTAATGACCTTGTGCTCTGTCTACCCCGCAAGGGATAAAAACGTGATAATACGATGTATGTATAATACGGATCTGTCAGCATATTCTCGGCCATAACAGACCGTATGTAGACCTTAGCGATGCTCTCTCAGATAAATGGTAAAAAAGCAATTACCGTGTGGTCAGTGGCGGGTGACGGCGGCGCACGTGGCCACAGATCTTGTTGATAACATCATCACATCACTATCAATACCGTATCTGTGCCGGTGTACATCTTACTGTGAAGATTTAGGTTTGGTCTTGTCAAGTTTTACGCGAACAAAGTCACGGGAAATTGCTAGTATAAATGATTGAATCTTGAAAAACTTTCATAGCACATTAACTACTTATATAGTGGCTGGGCATCAACCAGCAATAGTTTGCTTCAACTAACACAGTATTTCAACTCAAAGATAGACTACCTATTTGTTTTAATAACATATAATTTAAAAACTGTGTTTTTATCAGTGGAGTCTTGACGTCTCTTGGTTCTCAGCCATTCTCTTGATCTCTTAATACAACAGTACTCCTGCCTTTTCCTTTATTTTATCCAAATATGCTCTTCTTGTTCCTCTTTCCCCTCTCTTTGCCTTAATTGTCCCCTTCAATATAGGTATTTTGAACAAAGACATAACTAGTTCTGTCTGTATGCAATGCAATCATCATCATCAGCCTATACTTGTCCACTGCTGGACATAGGCCTCCCCAATTGCACGCCATCGAGATCTGTCTTTGGCTGCTCGCATCCAGCTACTGCCAGCCATCCTGCGCAAATCATCACTCCACCGTGTCTGGGGACGTCCTACACTACGTTTGCCGAGACTCGGTCTCCACTCAAGAACTCGTTTGCCCCAACGGTTATCGGTTCTTCGGCTAATATGGCCAGCCCACTGCCTCTTCAGCTTGCTAATCCGGTGGGCTATGTCGATGACCTTGGTTCTCTGCCGGATCTCCTCATTTCTGATTTGATCCCGGAGAGAAATGCCGAGCATAGCCCTTAATGCAAACAATAGCTTTAAACTAAATTTTGTAAGTAGAGCTAGCGAATCGCGTCCGCTGTGCTGACGCGAATCCAATTAAATGGCTTCCCATAGGGTTTCTGAATTTGGGGCTTAGCGATTACCTAATTGTAATTTTAGATGGAGAACTCTGATGCCTATGTAATTTGAACTCAATGGATACTGAGGTAACCACGACAATATATTAAATCTAACACAAACCATAGGATACCATTATTTCTACCTTTGCTCTCCTAGTTCCTATCTATAATGCAATTAAATTAACAATTTATATAGAATAAAATCTGCTTTCAAATAAAAAAAACATCAAAATGAAGCAGTCAAATTTATGACAGGTCTCTTTTTGTTAAAACTAACGTAAGATACTATTCATATCTAATGTAGGGGTCATTCTCGTATAAAGTCAGCTACAGGCCAACATGTTTCGACTCCTGACTTCATTCGTGAGTGACCCGTATCCTAATCCTAACTAATATAATAAATTCGAAAGTGAGTTTGTTTGTTTGTTTGTTACGCTTTCACGCCGAATCTACTGAACCGATCATCATGAAATTTTGCGTTATTATAGGTTAGGGTACTGAGAAGGACATAGGCTATATATCACGCAGGCGGCACCGCGGGTGAAAGCTAGTAATACATAATTATCAATTGTCCCGCGACTTCATCCGCGTAAAACTTCACCCTCTTTCACCCTCCATTGTAGCCTCTTAGCGGTTGAATTTCTAAATTTCTTAGTGCTCACTTACGAGTACATCATTAAAGAAACCCCTGTGCCAAGTTTAAGTTTCTGGGTCAATGTTTGTTTGTTTTTCGTATGTGTAAGTGGCCAACACTGGTGTCAGATTTTTCAAGCTGCCTTAAGGCATCTGACATAGCTTAACGACTGCCATCAACGATGACAGCCGGGACCAACGGCTTAACGTGCCTTCCGAAGCACGGAGGAGCTCGAGATATTTGTATGCCACTTGCGGTCACCCATCCAAGTAGGGACTGCACCAGGGGTTGCTTAACATACGTAAGCGCTCATAGAGCTCACACCCACTGGACCATCGGGCTCCTCAATCTCCTCTGGGTCAATATTAATTAACGTACATCTGATATTTAGTCGGCTGTACGTTGTTTTATAAGTCGAGAATTCAGTCAGATTTGCCTTTTATATTTGAAGATTAATATCATCGTTATAAATCAAGATTTTATATGTTTTGAATTCCACAAACGTAAACCCTACAAAAATTAACCACACTCACAGTCAATTTTATAAACTCCAGCATCTTGTAACGGGATATTATAGATACCCTACAAAAATATTTTTTCCGACCAAATATGCGTTAATTTTTTTGCCAATAATCATAACACATCTCATTTGTATTCTCCCGGCGATACTTCGCTCGCATTCGATGATTGAGAGTAGTCCCGTGGTACTGCATTACCATATATACCATTTACGTAGCGTTTCCAGTGTAATTTATGCTCTCAAAATATTGATGTGGAATTTGCTTACATGAGTTTCATGAAATTATATTTGTTTGTGTTCTTCAGTCTTAATGAAGGTTAAGTAGAAGGGATAAAAAAGAATAACAATATCAAATAGAATAGGTATGTTTAATTTTTTTATATTGCTCTATAGCGACTGCCTAATATTAAATTCAGTATTACGTTACATGCGTGGAGAGTGGAGGTCAAAATCCTCTGACTGCTCTGGCTAATATATGGCTCTGCTAGTACAGAGAGGGTCGTTCTCCTGCACAGGAGATGAAAAAGACCTGATGAAGACGTCACATGCCCTAAATCAGCAGACACTTAAGACACCTCTTACAACATTTGTCAAATTATGTTTGTCAGTTTTGGATATATGAGGAAACTTACATACCGCGTCGGTGGCTGACGGCCTCTATAGCGCAGTGGCTTACACGCCAGCCTGTGATATAAGTGAGTGGACCCGGATCCGATCCCCGGCCAGGTCATGATGGAAAATAATATTTTCGGATTGTATTACTTATTATAAAATATAGTATCGTTGAGTTACGTATCCTACGACACAAGCTCACGACTTACTGTGGGGCTAGCTAAATTTGTGTCATGTAAAATTGCGAAATAAAACTTTCTGTGAAATAAGTAAATATGTTTAAATTTTACACGCATCTACAACGAAGCCTCGAAATATATTCTATTTAGCCTCGTCGTAGGTGCGTAAATAATATATAAATAGGGACAAGTCACACAAATTGAACTAGCCCCGCAGTAAGCAGTGAACAACACAAGTTTGTTGGATACTAACTCAACGATACTGTATTCAATAAGTAATACAATCCGAAAATATTATTTTCCATCATGACCTGGCCGGGGATCGGATAGATACTTAGTATATATAGTAGTAGAGAAGCAACACTGTATTCTTCTTCTTCCTTTACCTTATCCCACTTTTTTATGTGGGGTCGGCACAGTATGTCATTTTTTCCACCTTGATCTGTCAAAGCAACACTGTATTGCTATAACAAAATAACAGCTGACATAACGGTCGGCCCATATATCCCAAACGCGGGTCAGCCCCACAAGGAAGCGCCCGTCGCTGGCTTCCGGCAATTTGCTGTGACTCAGCGCAGCGAATTGCATACTGTTTTAGTGTTGGATGATGAGATTCGTATCACTTTCAATAATGATTTTATTTTCAGAACATTGAAAAACAACTGACAACACATGCCGTGGGTACAGTCGAAGGCACATCAAGCGTTACAGTTCGACAAATACCATCATCATCATCAGGTCTTTTTAGTCTCCACTGCAGGAGCACGACCCTCTCTGTACTACCAGAGCCATTTATTAGCCAGAGCAGTTAGAGGATTTGACCTACACACTCCACGCTGGTCAGATGGGATGGAGAGGTATCTTTTATGTTTATAAGCTTTGTTTAGCTTGTGTTTCTTAAGCCGCCTTCTACGACATCCACGGAAAGACTTGGAGTGGTCCTATTCTACTCTGCCGGGAACCACACGGCATCGACAAATATACTTTTATTGTATTCAAATAGCATGCCTTCAGCCAGTGCTACGTTTACAGAACGTTTATTTTGCTTAGCGTTTCCATTGTAAGCTAATTTTCTGTCAAAATAAAATTAAAAAACGTTTGTTTCTTACATTCTTTACTCTTTTTGTTAAGTTTATTTGCGCAGATTTGAATTTCTGCCAGTTTATACATATTCTGGGGTACATACATTTAGGTTCAAAAGCATACCTACCGAACTTTATTACTAAGGCTCCGCTGTCCTTACCTCTGTCACAGGCTTAGGTCACAGGGCTCTATCTTATGGAATCGTCATAGTAATGGTAGGTACTTAAAAAATTTCACAGCCTATGTTGATAAGTAATAATAAAATCAATATAAAATTGATTATGAAAGGAGCATCCCTTTCATTTTCAACTTATATCCTTAAAAGTAACGTATATCTTTAGCGTTTGTTTTTTTTTCAGTAAAATATTATACGGAAAGAACGCAATCCGTGGATTCGACTCGCTCTTGCCCTTTAATTTAACCAAATACCGTACCAATATCAATCACTAGCACACCCCTTGCACCATCTAGCGACGACCTTGACCGCCACATTCAAATGACCTTGAACTCCGACCTTCACCTTCGGCATATTGTCCGGGCTTGGCAGAAACGGCAATTTTGGTACGAATAAAGATTCTTTTCGCTTTGGGTTAATTTCGTGTCCGCCTGACTGATCGCTGAATAAATCAGTGCTTGTTCTGTGATAGCAATACAAAAGAAATATAATTATTCGGTTCACTTATTAGGGTTTCTTTGCATAACGGTAAAACCACAGAATAGGGAATGTGACTGTCTAAGATTCCGAACTCTATGTGCAAAACCAAATCATCATCATCATCATCAGGTCTTTTTATTCGTTACTTTTTTATGATATAGGACGGCAAACGAGCAAACGGGTCACCTGATGGTAAGTGATCTCCGCTGCCCATGGACAACTTGTGTTTTCTACGTCTCTTTCTACGACATCCACTATAGCGGAGACCTCAGGACTTATGGCCCTATGGGCTCTATCTACCCGGTTAACCTAAAAGTAGTAATCATTTTAATATGACAATGATTACGACTATACACATCAAACATACAATCTAGTATGTCCTCTTTATAATTTTAGTAAAGACATAGTTTGATAATTTCGGATTCAGATGCAATTTGTTACAGTTTTCGCAGTGCAATGGAAACCAACCGCTTTGTCGGTATGCAACGGTCTTAATTATCGTATGTACTTTCTTTTTGCGATCTCCACAACCGCAGACATGACTATGAATCATCGCTGCAAAATAATTAAAAAGGGAAGAATAACATCATTGCTGCGAAATAAAATGGGAAAAATAAAATTGTTGGCAAATCAGTATATTACATGCTTGTTGACGGTTTTAACGCCTGCGACACGCGTGGTCCTGCGTGCAATCCCCGGCTGGGTCATGATAGAACATGTTTTTTTTTTCAGTTTGGCTTCGCTCTTGGACAATCTTTTTGGTTTCGGATAGGTTAAGGTGGTAGGTAAATATTATAGAATATAGTAGTTTTCAAGATTAGCTTATTAGACCGATGACTTTAATTTATACTACAGGGTGTTATGGAAAACACTCTTGAAATTTAAACCATCAAGCCAGCCCGTCAAAATAAATAACTTTTTAGACTAGAAAGACCTGATGATGATGATGATGATGGGGCAGGGAATTTGCGGACTCTCTTTTCTGAAATTAGTTGCGATAGCATTGAGTCTTCTAGTCCAGTAAGCTGTGATTGATAAATAATTGTCGTAATTGACGAGCTCCGTGGCGCAGCGGTCAACACGCCAGCCTGCGACACGGGAGTCCCGGGTTCGATCCCCGGTCAGGTCATGATGGAAAACGATCTTTTTCACAATGACCTGGGTCTTGGATGTTTATCTATGTAAGTATATGTCATAAAATATAGTATCGTTGAGTTAGTATCCTGCGACACAAGTTCACAACTTACTGTGGGGCTAGCTCAATTTGTGTGATAAGTCCCTATATAAAAAATATAAATAAAACATTATATAAAGATATTGGGAATGCTTTACTTATTTCTATTATTTTTTGTTCACAGATATGGTAACAAATAAAAGCGCAAATACGTTATTGGGTAGTTTTATGTAGATTTTTTAGCCGTGTCTAGTGCAGGTCACTCTATTTAGTAAAGAAATAATAATGCCGCATCGCCAATTGACATGGTTTTTTATTTATCGACTATTTTGATTCCGTCTCCACTATCTTTTACGCCAACAACACTAGACGTGGTTTTAGGGTCTCTTGGTCTACCCCTTAAGTAAAAAATTGTGACCTTATTTTTATATTAACAATGCAAATATAGGTATTAATCTGTGTTTTATTTTTATTTCAAATAAATCGCGAGAGCAATGTGCCGTCGGGCCGGTAGGCTGTAATGGGTCAATACTATGTCAAATGTTTGCTTCTCAAATATTATTTAATGACTGCGGCTCACTAGACTTCACGACTAAGCATTTCAGAAGTATTAATTGTGAGATGTTGTGAGTCTTACAACCAATCGACCTCTCATCGTGCTGACCTTGTTTTTGTACAGACTACAAAACCTAGCTCTTAACGAGTGTTTATAAACTAGCTTCGCACTACACACACTTCCGTCTTGATGTAGTCGTAAAAATAATATATACACATTTCCGAATCGTCCAATAATGGATCAATTGGATGACGCGTGGCCAGCGTGGAGAGTGTAGGCCAAATCTGTGTTAGTGCACGGAGGGTCGCGCTCCTGCATTGGCCACTCAAAGAGACCTGATGAATGGATGGATGACGCGGCGTGGGCAGAGATTTCATTCATATGTGGTCGATTTTCCTTCTCATGGCATTTCTAGATTCGCCTCCTCTTTTATTATGCGAACCGCGAAGGAATGAAATTTCCTCCCCGCGCTGCTGTTACCCGGCTTGTACAATAAAGGGATTTTCGGGGCATGTGAAAGGCATTTTTTGAGTTTGTGTATAAGTACTTTCCTAGACCTTATCATTGCTTCCCATCAGGCAAAATAGAGGTCAAAGGCACACTTTTTTTTTAATCTTAGTTCAAGGGCTCCGCTTTAGTTTAGACGTCTCACATTTAATAGCTCTGGTGAAGTGTGATCCTCTTGTTTCGTATGAAATGTGTTGAAAAGGAGTCTCTACTAGTAGCGACAGTCACATTCACTGTTCTGTGGTTCAAACCATTGGCTTCTAATCAAAACGGGCCAAGTGCGTGTCGGGCCACGCGCAGTGTAGGGTTCCGTAGTTGCGAATGAAAACTTTGAGTTCACACCGTTCACACTCGCACCCCACAGTTTAACGACCAAAAACATCTAACAATGAAAATTGTATGAAATTTTACATTTTATAAGTTGGTTGACTGTAACTTTTTAGTTTGTTCTTAGTACTCAGCTCTGATAGTTTTCCTTTCAACTTCAGTATATATACAACTGCTGTAATTTTTTTCACGTATCCATATATAACCATTAAGCAGATAGAGGGGGGCGGAACAATAACCTCTAACAAAAATTTGCACTTTAAAATCGAATATTTCGGAAACAGATCCCTAAATCGAAAAAACGTGTTCTCAACCTTACAATATTTTTTAAAGACCTATTTAACAATACCCAACACGATGGGTTTGTATAGAAAAAAAAATCACTACCTCCTGTATGGGAGCTATGCTAAAAAAAGTTTTTGCCATGATATAAATACTCATACCAAATTACAGCTTTCTAGTACTTATAGTCTCTGAGTGAAACCGCGGACGGGCAGACAGACACACATGGCGAAACTATAAGGGTTCCTAGTTTACTACGGAACCCTAAAAAGCAGACGCTCCATCTAAAATCACACTCTCATCGCACTGGCCTTGTTTTTGCAGACTACTGCAATAACCTAGCTTATTTACAGACTATCGCAATAACCTAGCTTCCATTACAATGCCTGTTTATACCAAAAGTCTCTTCGCACCTGCGCCGTGAGGCAATCGTGAGAATATTTTTTGCCAATACAATGTTCTTTGTTTTTTAGCTGAAATCGCTTTCTCCTAGCGATAAATGGTAGATAAAGAAAGTTTCAATCTAATTTACTTTTCAGATTCTCCAGTGTAAAAAGTATTCTTTTTATTCAAATGTAAGAGTTTAGCATTGAATTTTCTGTACTGGTGGTCAAATTTAGAGTTCTATGTTTTTGTTGTTCGACACTTCTTGCTGTTATTCAAATGGGCGCTACTAATAAGCAGTTTTTTTTTATTTATACACCGTGTAAATCTGTAACATTTCCATATTCTCAAACGTACCTTTACTGATCATTCTTAACAACTTTACCCGAGGAATATATTTTGAAATATTAATAAAAACAGTTTTGTACGGGAAACTTTTTTTTCATGCTTCACTGATGTTCCTTGGGAAAGTTGTTCCCATTAGTTTCGCTGATCTAAGCCTCTTAATTCATTCGGCGTCCATAGTTTACCCAATGTGGCAGATCATTCCGAACTTCTTTCTTCCTTTCATCTCATTACAGGAACTAATAATATAATTATTGCATAGCGACTAAATTTGGATGGTTTTAAGTTTAATTTTTCTTTCATGATGAACACTTTGAAATTGGAGAAATGTTAAGAAAAAACAAAAGGAATGCAAAACTATGGAGATCTATTTTTTTTATGACAGGACGGCAAACGAGCAAACGAGTCATCTGATGGTAAGTGATCACCGCTGCCCATGGACCAATAACACACCAGTGGTGTTACAAGAGCGTTGTCGGCCTTTATTTTTCCATCCCAGAGGGGAAGGGGGAATGGGTCACCGGCTCTCTCACTCACCGAATGAAGCATAGAAGCAGTAAAGCTACTACTCAAACGTCGATTATCTGTGAGAGTGTGGTACTGTCCCGCACGAGCCGGCCCATTCATGCTACTAACACAAGTGAATTCCAGTAGCGTGGCTCTACAACTACTAATTATTTCTTTTGATACTAGGACAAAATCATGTAATTTTACGAGAGATATAAAAATACATTACCTACGCGAAACGTCAATCAATCAAAGACAAGACACATCATTAGTTGTTATGAAACTAAAATTGGTATCTAGCCACTAATAAAGCAATATGATACATGAAATAGCAGTTACAAAATTGGTGCAAATGCTTACGCCATTGATATAAGTGAATTGTGTAAAATATTAGGTTAGGTGATTGATGATATAGTGTAATTGGAAAACACCCGTATCCTTCAAATCATCAAACCACCAATAATAATAATTATTATTATTTTATTTCGAGCCATCATGTGTCCCACTGCATGGCAAAGGCCTCCCTCCACTTCGTCCATTCAGTCCGGTCTTACGATATCTCGTTCCACTCTTTGTTAAATTTGTCCAGCCCATCACGCCATCACGTTTTCGGTCTAGGTCACCTTAATAAAATAAACAATTTTTCATATGGTACCAATGCTATTACGGCACGGCGACTTGGCCAAGAACATAATAGAAGGACAAATAGAAGGAAAAAGGGGACCGGGAAGGCCGAGACACACTTTCATGAAACAAATAAAAGAAAAAGTTAATGTTGCTACTTACAGAGAAGTGAAAAAACTGGCGGAAGAAAGAGAGGAATGGAAGAAGCTCCACCGACAAGAGCCCAACTCTTAAATTTGATGATGATGACCAATGCTGAGATTTTTTTTTTCAATATTTCATATATATTCTAATTGACCTAACACTTATTGATAAAAATGTAGATTTTTTTTTCAAGATTCCAGTATTGATCCTATATGAAAAGTTGTTCATTTGACAGGCTGGTTTTATGGTGCGAGGGATAAAAGTGTGTTTGCAACTGCTCTGTAGGTATAGACTGACCAAAAACGTAATGGGCATAGGATTTTGTCTTGTATTTTTTTTTTAGGTTTTTCATTCGTTTTCACTATTTTACATTCTGTGAAAACCTCTGCCTATTACGGACGGACCGAGGTATAGTTTTAGGGTCCCGTTTTATTCTTTGGGTACGGAACCCTAAACAGGGCAATAAATTGTACTAAGTGATGCCGAACATGTTACATAGATTACAACCAGATTGGCAGACAAATAGGTCTTTAGGTTATTGGACTATCCATCTTACATAAGACCTTTATCCTGTAATCTAAAGGAGATAGGGGTGCCCATTATAGGAGGATTACGAAGAAGATGGAGTTTAAATTCATGTGTTTAAATCGAAGGACATTGACTTTCATGTCTTAAGTTATTTCATGTGGTTCCAACGTTAATTAGTACGATTTTTTCTGACAATTGCACAGATTTTATTTTATTTTATACTTTATTACCATTTTTAAAGAAACATATACAAATAAACATATTATGCATTACAAAAGAAAACCACGGAGGTTTGTTAGGTACTAATGCAAGATTCCACATAAGGTATCATATCATCTTATTTTTTATCTACAAACATATAATCCAATTTGAAAACACGTGAATATACTTAATACGAAAAAGAAGGAAAACACAAAAATAAAATAAAATAGCACGAATACACCTACCTACACAAAAGAATACTTAGGTATATAAATAAATACAAAAATACTGGGCAAACACGCTTTAGTCTATTGACTAAAGTTAATACTTTCGAATATAGATAGATTTCGAATATAGATATAGCACGGCGCAGCGTCACAACATTGGATCTACCTTATTACAATAAAATAAAAGCACTATTCACTACTCGCAGTCCGCTCCGGCTTTGGCCGTGGTACGTACATAGCATATGGCAATTAAGGATAACGTACTTATCAATCGGTAAAAGAATTTTTTAAATCGGTCCAATAGTTCCTGAAATTAGCGCGTTCAACCAAACTCTTTAGCTTTTTATATTAGTATAGATATAGATAGATTTATTAAATATCCTAACTATTTAAAATTAAAACAACATTGTTGGTTTATTTGACAACGTTGTTGTAAATGTTGTTATTGAACAACATTTATCATATTTATTATTATATTTCAGTTTTAGCAAGTTTAAGCGAACGCAGACCAACGCTATCTAGGGTTTACATGAGAATATGACATACAAGAATGCGGCAGGTTTAAATTTGGTCTAATGAGGTTGACTGTTTATACGGTAATGTTATATTGTCTTTGGTCAGGTGTATAATGAATAGTAATGACAAAAAAATTGTTCTCAGCAGTGATCCCGTGGAAAAAGTCAAAGTAGAAAGCTAATTGGCGGGTGATAAAGGCTATAATTTACGGGGACGACGTCGCGTTGCGGGGAAATAGCTAGTTGGAACTAAAGTCCACCATCTGATAACAGTGTTGGCTACTTACACATATTTATGATGTTTTTGTCATCACATCAAATAACTTTATTGCATTTTGTTGTACTTTTGCCAGTTCCATAGATTTAGTTTAATTAACCCATCGGGACAAAACAGCTAGCTTTTCGTCATTGACCGCATTTTCTTGGTAAACAGTAGCTTAATTCCTGACCCTCATATCCCATATTCCTATAAAAGCAGGGGTGTTAACCTGACTTCCTGTTACTATAGCGAGGGTATTGCAGCTCAAAGGATAATCCCATAATTTGGTATCGGGCCCACGGAGCGACCTTCGACCTTCACTTATATGGCTTTCTCTGGTCTTGACTAATACCAACAATGTTTCTATACAGTTTGACCGAATTAGGAAATCCTTAATATACATGGCGAAATTTTGATCGTTCCGGACCATTAAAGGGGTGATTCAGCCTGTCAATATAAACAACTTTTCCTATGGGACAAATGCAGTAAACTCGAAAAAAAATTCGACATTCCTATACAAATTGCCCGGGCGGCTGAACACTTTTGTATGAAAATGTCGAAATAAAATTTGAGTTTCCAGCATTGGTCCCATAGGAAAAATGGTTCATATCGACGGGCTGAATCACCCCTTTAAGGGTCCAGAACGATCAAAATTTCGCCATGTATAGATAGTACTCTTCCATGCTGGTTTGGGAGAAAATGAAAAACATAGAATATACCAGCTGCTTTTCTTCCCGCGCAGACCGTAAAAGCCGGTCATGGGATTGGGCGAAAATCTACGAAACCACGTTATAGTCGATGCGGCTAGCAAGCCATCACTATTTTGAATCCTATTTCCACCTTAACGCCCACAAACACGCTAAACGTGAATGAATGAATGAATGAATATATACACTTTATTGCACCATTATAACAATAATTAAAATAAAAGAAACAAAAGGCTAAAACAAACAAATAATGGATACAAAGGCGGACTTATCGCAATATGCAATTTCTTACAGCCAACCTCATACCTTAGGGTAGGAGAAAGAATAAAAACAAAACCATAGAGTGTGGTGCAGCTAATTCATAATACCTATAATTATATAAGAAAGACTATCAATATTACAACAACTACATAAACCTACCTATAAATATATACTATACAAAAAAAATATATTTAAATATATATTTGTATACGTATATATATACATAACAAAAATGAGAGCAATGACAATTAATAAAAGTAAAAAGAAAAAAAGAAGAAAGCATTAATTTTAAATTAAGGACAGATAATGAGATTTTTAAATGACGATATACTTTGGGCCTTGCGAATATCATGCGGCAAAGCATTCCGCAAGCTAACAGCCTTAGCAGTAAAGGAATAGGAATCGAAATTGGAGACTCGAGGACGGACAGCGAGAAGGGAGGCAGAACTGCGAAATTGAAAACTGACGTGATAAAATGTATATGTTAATATATAATATATACATATTATCACGTCTACCTTGCTAGGTAGACACAGTTCTAGGTCATAACACCTAAAAGCCGCGTGTAGCATGTTATTGGGCGTTAAGGTGGCAAGCGGAATCAAAATAGTTATGGGTTGCTAGCCGCATTGCCTATTAAAGTGATTCCTTAGCCCAATCTCTTGACCGGCTTTTACGATCTGCGCGGAAAGAAACGTAGCTGGCATCATAGATGAGATAAATAGGTTGGTAATTTTAACGTTTTGAAGAAGTTACGTTTGAAACGGAGGAAAAATGCTAATATATGGGTCTAGTAGTACAGAGAGGGTCGTGCTCTTGCAGTGGAGACTAAATTATGTAGACCTAATAATGATGATGACTCGTAGAAGCCCGTTAAAGTAAATTCTTATCGGACTTCTATGAGGAACTGACTTAAAATCAGCTATTTTCAAGATCTAATAAAATTTTATTTACCTTTTCAATTACTCAATGCCAAGCCCATTGTATAAAGAAAAAACGATATAGTCCTCGAAACAGACTTTTTGCCGGTGTCGTTGACATCACAGTCATTTTTTACGGCAGTCGCCGATTTCTTGCAGGTGTTACACTATAATAGGTTGTATTATACCACTTTAATTCCTATAACGATCCCTTCTCTACTTCAGCCGACATGATTATACTCTTTATATACTTAGTAGAGTATCGATCAAGCTGATAGTTATAAAATAGTAAACAGTGCTTAGAGGCCGCCTCGGACCACCAATTTGGCCTCACATATGACTAATTTTTTTTTAATATGAAATGGGTTTGCTCTTAACCATCATTTAGCTCAGAGGCAAAGATATGGCCTAAAATGAAGCGAGCTTACCCAGAAGAAGCCTATTCACTCTATTTTTAAAAAGATTCAGGTTATATGCACTCGGAAATACAGACGCAGGCAATGCGTTCCAATCCCTAGCTGTGCGCATAATAAATGATGAGGAGAAGCGCTTGGTAGGAATTCTAGGAATTTCAACCAGGTAAGGATGGCACCCAGCGGTGCGTCTAAACGTCCGATAGAAGAAAGGGGAAGGCGGTATGAGCTCATGCAGCTCTCGAGCACACTCTCCGAAATATATCTTGTAAAAGATACACAGGCTGGCGACTTTGCGTCTGTAGCTAAGACTCTGCAGTTTATCTTTTACAACTTTTCTTGAATGCTGTGATGCAGGGAATTTACCTACATCTTAAGAAATAGAACAATTAAATATCTTTATGTTCACGAGTTTTGGTTTATCTTACTCTGCATAACTATCTAACTATTAACAAACAAGGAGCAATGTTTACCGCGTTTGTAAGCAATAAACTCATATCTAGTGCACGGATTTTAATGTGGTTTTTACCAACAGATAGAGTGATTAATGAGGAAGGTTTATATGTATAATACATAGATTTAAAAAAATTGCGTCTGCCTAAAATAGGTACGGGCGTGGCTGACAAGGGCCGCTAGTATGAATATAATTAAGTCACTCTTTGTTTGTTCCGATCGAGAGTCATTTTGGGTGATGATAGAATAATAGATTAATATGGAAAGCGGCTTCTATATATTTTTTTTGTTTACTGCTCTGGCCTTATTATAATAAAATAGTACATTGAGTAAGGCCAACGCCTAGCCAATAAATAAATATGTGAGGATCAACTACACAAATTAAGCTAGTCCCATAATACATTTAGAGGAGAGAGAAATGTAGAGTCTGGCTATTATTGCGCCATTTGCTCCCTAAAGTATATATAAAAATAAGCCAATCGCATTGATTTTCTCATACCTCTTTATGAGTATGTCAATTTGATGCCAGAATTATGTACATGTGTCGCCAGTGGGGCATTTTGTTTTCCAACTCCAAAGATTTACTTCAGGTTTTAAGCCTTTTTTGCAGAAAGAATTCAATTTACATAATATGTCGTCAAGCCACGGTAAGTAAAATGACTTACATAACAAAAAATATAAAAAACATAGGGGTCAAACGCGCTCAATTGATTCATAAAAAAGGCATGTAATATTCTAATTACGTTAGTTCAATTAATTCCACACATGATCAGATTTGGATGTTTATTAACCTTTCATCAGCTGTGTGGTTTCTGGCAAAGTAGAATAGGACCACTCCAAGTCTCCCCGTGGATGACGTAGAAGGCGACTTATGTAACACAAACTAAACAAAGCTTATAAACATTAAAGAGACCTCTCCAACCCGTCTGGCCAGCGCGGACAGTGTATGCCCAATCTTCAGACTGCTCTAGCTTTAGCAGTACAGACAGGGTCGTGCTCCTGCAATGAAGACTAAAAAAAGATCTGATGATGATGATGATGAATCCTTTAATTTTCACTAATGACACTAGTTATAATGTATATTCTTTTTTATTTAAAAGTTACATTGATTTAATTGTGGCAATAAATGATTGTGGCTTTAAATTTTCCATGAATCTCTATCTTTATAGACTTTCTTTATTTAACGAACTTTAATTAGATTTAAATAATAAGGAAAATAAGATGCCAATACCTCTTTACGCATTGGGTACTTATTTGAAACGTTTCGCGCATTTTCTTTAGCGAAAGTGTGTACTCAGGATTATTGTGTATTAAATTTCATTTTCACATTCAACAGAAAAGTAAATCAGTTGGAAAGCGGTTAAAATGTTATATATATGTTTTTTATTATGCCGGTATTAATTGCTATCGTTAAAGTCGTTTTACATTAAAAATTCAGCGATGTTTATGAAAGTAAATAGTATTTTTATCGTCTATTTTATATTTCGATATTAAATATTTGAACTTATTTTCTTTATTTGAATCTTAGTCTATTATTTTCTTTCAAATATTGTTAGTTTGTGAAAACAACTAATTAATAGCAATTCCAATTACTTTTTGGCCAATTTAAGTTATTGTGCTTATTGGTTATATATACTTAATATATATAAGTAAATTTTTAAGTGCAATCACACAAACAAACTAACGAACAACGCAAATATTATAAGAGTTTATTTTTTACTTAAGTTGTTATAAATACTTAGTTCAACATTTTCATACAAATTGCCCGCCGACCAGGTGACTTTTGTCATCATCGTCAAATTTAAGAGCTGGGCCCTTGTCGGTGGAGCTTCTTCCAGTCCTCTCTTTCTTCCGCCAGTTGTTTCACTTCACAAATAAAAGAAAACTTAATTTTGCTACTTACAGAGAAGTGAACACTTTTGTATAGGTATGTAATTTTTTTCGATTTACTCGTATAGCATTAGTCCCATAGTAATGAGATCAAAATGGAGAGAACATACTGTGCCGATCCCACAGAAAAGTGGGATAAGGTTGAAGAAGAAAAAGTTCCATAGTCAAAGTTATTCACATTGACGGGCTGAGTTGTCCTTAAGGATTGGACAGGGTTTTATTAACATATTGCTGGTATAAACGTGCATAAGTGTAAGTTAACATCTTATGTAAATGTGCAACATAAGTTAACAAACATTTATAATGAATGTTAAGTTTCATTAAATATTTGATAATAATAAATTGTTTCTGATTTTTTTTGATTGTGACTTTTTGTATCATTTGAAGGTGATATTAATAGCTTAGAGCGGATTTGTTATAAATCTAACAAATTGTAACTATTGGTAGAAAATGTAACTAAATACAAATTTTAGTTTTAAACATTTTTTTTTAAGAGCAGTGGTTGTTTTACAAAAAAAAAACAAATATAATATTTTTTAAATTTAGATAACATTAGCAAACACTGTTGTTTTATGAAATGATCTCTTTTTAATAGACTTCATTGAACGACATAGTTTTTCTTTTAAATATTTTTTTTTGGAATTTGACAAATCCAAAAAGTAGTGTTTTGGGACGACCGCTACCAAGACTTATGTAACTATTTTTCCATTAAACTTTATTTGTAAAATTCTAAGTCGAAGTTCATATTATGTTTAGAACCCTAACCTACCCCAAAGGTTAGTGCGCATGCGCAACATCGGCTTTTGCTACTCATGCGCATAACATACAATAATTATGAATGCGGAACGTTATATAGGGTACCGAGACAAAAAAAGACTTTTAATAATTGATAGTTTTGTTCATTTGGTTACTGTCTGCCTTTTAAGGAAGCATTTATTTCATTAAATTATATTAAGATTATATTTTTTTTAGTTACATAATTTATAAATGTAATTTATACAAAATATACTTCGATCAAGTATGGATTTATGTTATAAACATCTATGAAGGATGAGGGGGTCAATATTGTGCATAAATAAGGCATAAATACCATATTAATTGGATACCTAACTTTTTAAATTACATACATACTACCGACATATTTTTCTTTTAATAGAGTTTACAAATTTTGCCTTACCATTAAAATTGCGCATTAATTTTACTTTGATTTCGTTTATATTGTTTTTCTTCTATGAAAAAGACAGTTTACAACACTACCTTGAAAAACAGCACTTACAATTAATGTCCCCACTTTTCACTTCATATTTACAACTTGACTTTCTTAAATACACGTCTATACACCTAAATACCATAATGAGTTGGAATAAAACAACGTAAATATCAAATGTATGTCACTTTGCCGCATTGTTATGAAACAGCTGACTGTGTCTCGGGTCTCGGCGAATTAGCACTCTCTCTTGCGGCTGCTCCAGTATGGAAACTAACCGTTCAATTAGTTTGCCGGCAAAAACTCTCTTGTTCTAGCCGAGTACTTGTCATGGATGACGTAACAGGAAACCAGATGCCGGCCGGCGAAAAACTAGCCACCTAACACAGAATCAAATAGATAAATCACATAAAATGCAATTTCTGTTTCGGTTTAAATACGATTAGTAAATAATTTCTAATAGTTTGACACTTTTCCAAAAACATAAAGTCGGTAGGGCCTTAATAAACTACCCGGGCCTTATTAGACTGCATTGCACGTGATTTTCGTTTAAATTGTAGTAAAAAAATTATGCATGAACTCATGTATTTTATTTGAATGCGCGTTTAATTTAACAAGAAGCATTACTAACTGATCGGTCGAAAAACTAGCCGTCTTACACAGAATGAAAAAGATAAATAATTACGCAAAATTCAGTTTTTATTCGGCCGGCAATAACAACGTAGAGAAAGCCGGCGATTCTTACCTTTAACGAGGCGCTGCAGGATAATCTCCTTGTGTTCATGAGTGTGCGGTTCACCGATTACAGCAAGCAAATAGCATCCCGTTAGGGGGCTCGGGGGCGGCACGGAAGCGGACACCTCCGTGCCGAGAGACAAGGACCTCTCCTCATCGTTATCCATCGCGGGCGGCGGCGCCGGCGCGACTGCCGACGGATCGCCCAGGTTAGCTCGGAACCGACCGTTCAGGGCGACAACTCCGTACGGAATGGATCCGAAGAACCGGCGAGGCAACACCGGCGCGCGCATTCTCATCGACCGTCAGGGATGCGCGCCACGCAGACGCGCCGGCGTCTACTCCCAACCCTATCACCTTTCTCCTTCTCTCCTACCTAACATCTTGTAAACTAGAAAGAAATGGAAATACCGTAGGGCGTATACAGAAGGTGCTGTAGGTTGTTCAGCGCACACGTGATCTGCATTGCGTCTAAACAACCCGGCTGAATAACCTCGTACCTCAGCTGTTCGGAGAATGCCACGGTTGTCACAATCGATAATCGGAATGTCTTGACGTTTCGGTGACTTGAGAACTTTTCCTGGCAACATTGGGGTTTGAAAAGAACCTTTTGAAGTTAACGGAGTAACGGAGTCAACGACTTTCTTGATCGTCATTGGTTTATTATAGGTTACTCGGGCATAAAAGGGCTTCCTTATAAAGTTAAACAAATTGGTATTGTTATTGAAAACACTGGGGAATGTTTTCAAGTATGACTAGAAAACAAAGTTATTTAAAAAACGTTAACTAATTGTTGATTTGAACTTACTTTACTTCATAACATCATCTGGACTCAATTTTGAACGCAGTTAGGTCAAAGTTTTTTTTAATTGAGTCGCCTGGAAGCGCATGTCTCCATACAAACGGAAAAAGGGAATTATGGCAATATTTGATAATTTTGGAGTAAAATTAATCATTTAATTAATTAATCTCATTATAATCTACGTACATTCCTGTGCAGCTTGGTTAAAATACCAATGGTTTGAGAATTACAAGTCTTTTCAAGTTTATATGGAAATTTTGAGAGGCGTATAATTCTCAAACATTTGATAATTTAACCAAACTGTATAGGAACGTACGTAGATTATAATGAGATTAATTGATTGGATGCTTATTTTTGCCCTAAAATAATCAAATACTGCTACAATTCCCTTTTTCCGTTTGTATGGAGACATGCGCTTCCAGGCGACTCTTACGCGTCTGATGTAGCCTATTTCCTTTCTGTTTTGTCAAAGTGCCTCATGTCACCTCCATGTGCTTTATCGCTTGACCATAATGGTTAACGATTTGTATAGTAAGGACTATAATAAACCAAATTCTATTAAAAATTGTTAAGCAGCCACCGTCTGAGCAAGAGCATCCCAGATACCTTAATTCCGTTCCTGCAGTTCAACAAATTTCTACTCTTCCCTCGCTTAAAACAAGATTTTGGCCAGCAGCGTCGGAACCAATATAAGGCAAACAAACTGCACTTTTATCAAATGATGGTGACATGGTCGACTGACCGTGTCACCTACACGAAATGATGATGCAAAAAGTGATGAGTATGGCAACTTCCTCAATAATGTAAATGTTGGGGAAGGCGTATGTCCAGCAGTAGACTTCTTGTGGCTGAAATGTTACTTACTATTTTTAAAACAAGAAATTATATTAAAAATAGGTATAAATTTTTCTATTAATTTCTAAAATAGCTCTGCTGATGGAGATATATGGTAACAGTAACAGCATATTGAATTCTTAGAAGACTCTACTTTTAAATAAAACTTGGTGCATAAATCATGTCCTGGATCATTTATTATACAATCTGACTTCTTCAACTTTCAAGTAAGTCGTTCAGTACATAAAATTTAACTATAGGTATTCTGTTTAAAGAATTTGCAAACTTTTCTCGTTTGCTAAATATAATCAGGTGATCGCTTACTCATACATTAAATAAGTTAGTTATATAACAATGAGATTTTCATGTAATATTTATAGAGGTAAATATTAACATAAAGGGGCGAAATTACATAAAATTTGTTAATAGGAACATTAAAATTTTGCGAACATTTTGGTCACGGAAGCAGAAAAAACAAAAAGATGAAATAAAAATCAATAAGGTACTCTTCCCATAGAAATTTGATTAGCTGATCGGAAAATTAAGTGTGAGGTCTAATTTTATTTTCATTTACCTTTTTTCTTCAAGAAAAGAACTTTATACAGCATTTATATTATCACTAATGGTCTCGACTTGATACATTGTCTGTTCGGTTTCACAAAACATTGTTGTTTTTAGGGTTCCGTAGTAAACTAGGAACCCTTATAGTTTCGCCATGTCTGTCTGTCTGTCTGTCTGTCTGTCTATCTGTCTGTCTGTCTGTCTGTCTGTCTGTCTGTCCGTCCGCGGTTTTACTCAGAGACTATAAGTACTAGAAAGCTGTAATTTGGTATGAGTGTGTATATTAATCATGGCAAAAAAGTCGTAGAAAGTCGTTTTTTTTGGGTATACAAGTAAAGTGGGGGAGTAATTTTTTTTTCTCTATTTACCCATCGTGTGGGGTATCGTTAAAAAGGTCTTTCAAAAATATTGTGAGGTTAAGAACACCATTTTTCGATTTAAGGATCCGTTTCCGAAATATTTGGTTTTAAAGTGCAAAATTTTGTTAGAGGTACGTGTCCCCCCGCTCTATCTGCTAAACGGTTATATATGGATACGTGAAAAAAATTACAGCTATAGTATATATACTGAAGTTGAAAGGAAAACTATCAGAGCTGGGTACTAAGTGCAAACTAAAAAGTTATAGGCAACCAACTTATAAAATGTACTGGAAAATGTAAAATTTCATACAATCTTCATTGTTAGATGTTTTTGGTCGTTAGACTGTGAGGTGTGAGTGTAAACAGTGTGAACTCAAAGTTGTCATTCGCAACTACGGAACCCTACACTGCGCGTGGCCCGACACGCACTTGGCCGGTTTTTTTTATAGCGTATCGTGGGTAATCTTCTGTTAATATTTTGTGTGTTTGTAGTAATGATGATGATCCCTTAATGCAAGTTTCCTGATACGACACGATGACTAAAATTAAATAAAAGAACTACACAAGAACCTTAGAGATAAACAAAAAAATTAGGTAGTGTCAGTGCCATTGAAATTTGATTGGCCGATCGGTGAATTTTTAAGGTGAGGTCCAATTTATTTAGATTTTTAGGGTTCCGTAGTAAACATTTCCTTATAAACTTTATAGTTAGTAACCTTATAGTTTCGCCATGTTTGTCTGTCTGTCTGTCTCCGAGTCTGTGTCTACTCCGAGACTATAAGTACTAGAAAGCTATAATTTGGTATGGGTATGTATAATAGTTATGCCAAAAAAGAGGTAGAAAAAATCATGAAAACTATTTTTTTTAGGGTAGCTCCCATTCGTGTAAAGTGGGAGTACCTTTTTTTTTCTCTATTAACCCATCGTGTGAGGTATTGTTAAATAGGTCTTTATTGTGATGTTGAGAACATCATTTTTGGAGTTAGGGACCCGTTTTCGAAATATTTGGTTTTAAAGTGAAAATTTTTGTTAGAGGTAAGTGTTCTCCCCCCCGCACCCCCCATCCATCTGAACAGTTATATATGGATACGTGAACTAAATGAAAATACAGCAGTAGTATATATACTGAAGTTGAAAGGAAAACTATCAAAGCTAAATACTAAGAACAAACTAAAAAGTTATAGGCAACCAAATGTACTCGACATGTAAATTTTATACTAATTTTATACAATTTTCATTGTTTGACGTTTTTGGTCGGTAAACTGTGAGGTGCGAGTGTGAACAGTGTGAATTCAAAGTTGTCATTCGCAACTACGGAACTCTACACTGCGCGTGGCCTGACACGCATTTGGCCGGTTCTTACCTTTTTATTCTACCAAAAAAAACTTTATACAGCAGTTATATTATCACTAATGGTCTCGATATGATACATTGTTCGTTCCATTTTACAAAACAATGTTGTTTTTATGGCATATCGTGGGTAATCTTCTGTTAATATTTATTGTGATTGTAGTAATGATGATGATCCCTTAATGCAAGTTTCCTGATACGACACGATGACTAAGATTCGCTTGATTTCGACTCATTTTCTGAAATTCAGATGAATATGTGAATCACTTCCTTTTGCCAAGGGTTTTCATAAGTTTTGGTCAATATAAACGTGTCAAAGAAGTTTTTAGAGATTTTTAAATGGTCAAGGTAGCATAATTGACGCCTTTAAGCTTTTTGTTATACGAGTAAGGTACGTGGTGAATATTTATTGAGTTCCAGCGGCTGAGATGATGATCATATCCAAAGATAGACCCGCGAGGTCTTCAGTTCACTGAGCTACTAGTTCTTTAATTAAATAGAATTTATCATGTAAAGTCCATTAACGCTGATCTGAGAGCAAGGAGGGGAAAAAACAAATAAAAAGCCGTAAAGCCGCTCGAGGGAATGGGCAAAAATCTCGCGGGAAAGGATAAATACATAAATAAATATATACGGACAAATCACACAGATTGAGCTAGCCCCAAAGTAAGTTCTTATGCAAGACTTGTGTTATGGGATACTAACTCAACGATACTATATTTTATAACAAATACATATATAGATAAACATCCAAGACCCAGGTCAATCTGAAAAAGATCATTTTCCATCTTGACCTGACCGGGGATCGAACCCGGGACCATCCGTGTCGCTGGCAGGCGTGTTGACCGCTGCGCCATGGAGCTCGTGAGGAATAGTGGTAATAGGCGATACGGGTAACAACCCATCACTACATTGCTTCCGTTTTCCAACTTTAGCATGGTGGTGGGCGTGGCCACCACCATGCTGAACGTGGCTTTAGGTCTTATAGACCTGAGCTCTGTCTACCCCGCAAGGGAAAAATACGTGATTGTATGTATGTAAGTCTATACATAACCTGCCGTGTTTATACATAATCGCTGTTCAAAACACTAAACATTCTAACCTTAACATCAATGTATATTTTAGAGGTCGGAGTCTTCGTTAGATCAAACATGAACTTTTTTACCAAAGTTGGTGACATTACTAATAGAAAGTTTAATCATAGAGATCCAACATGTAGAACATCACTTTTTGAAAACAATTGTTACGACATGGCGACTAAAGTTTATAATAAAATACCTAAAGCTATACGAGAATTGCCAAAAAAAAAGATTTATATCGGCATTAAAAAAATGGCTGTTATCTCATAGTTTTTACGACATGAACGGATTTTGGACAAGATAATTATTGATTTAAACGGTTAATTTTAATTTGACTCATTATATAAGACAATTAACCTCAAATTACTATATTTAATTTATATTTCATGACATTTTGTAGTTTAAATAAATGTAATTAAACTTATAATTTGTAGTTCATGACAAATATTCCAAATAATATTTACATGCCATACCTCTGGCGAAACATGTCTTAGTTACACTACCTATCTTTAACATCTGTTTGTACCATGTTTCATGTGAATAAATGCAAATATACAAAAAATTTAAATATATGCATCGCCGATAAACAGGATGAAAGATAGCATGCACCAGATAACGTAAGACATTGAAGATTTTTCTTTAAAGATATGACTCAGAGACATGAAATTTAAGAACTTTTACACCTCTTAATTAAACTGATGCTTACTTGCTTTTGTTGTCTATAAAATATGCCACCTCTATCTACTTACACTATAGATTATCTCTTTGATCTCTACGAGTACCATCTTCACTAACACCGACACATAAATATATATTCTGGATTAAGTTGCTTTCGGTGTATTCTTCTCACCAGTGGTAAAATACGAAACGCTAGTAGTTTTTGTATTTCGCATATTAAATATTAAAAACCGGCCAAGTGCGTGTCGGGCCACGCGCAGTGTAGGGTTCCATAGTTGTGAATGACAACTTTGAGTCACACTGTTTACACTCGCACCTCACAGTTTAACGACTAAAACATTTAACAATGAAAATTGTATGAAATTTTACATTTTATAAGTTGGTTGCCTATAGCTTTTTAGTTTGTACTTAGTACTCAGCTCTGATAGTTTTCCTTTCAACTTCAGTATATATACTACTACTGTAATTTTTTTCACGTATCCATATATAACCGTTAAGCAGATAGAGGGGGGGGACACTAACCTCTAACAAAAATTTTCACTTTAAACCCAAATATTTCGGAAACGAATCCCTAAATCGAAAAACGGTGTTCTCAACCTCACAATTTTTTTTCAAAGACCTTTTTAACGATACCCCACACGATGGGTAAGTAGAGAAAAAAAAATTACTCCCCCACTTTACTTGTATGGGAGCTACCCTAAAAAAAATTTTTTTTCAAGATTTTTTTCTACGACTTTTTTGCCATGATTAATATACATACCCATGCCAAATTACAGATTTCTAGTACTTATAGTCTCTGAGTAAAACCGTGGACGGACAGACAGACAGACAGACATGGCGAAACTATAAGGGTTCCTTGTTTACTACGGAACCCTAAAAATAATAAGGAAAAAAAATATATCGCTCAAAAAGAGATACAATTATCCAATTTTGAATAAAAATCTTCGACTTTGACATAGATTTAATTTCTTCTTACTTCGGTAATTACGTTAAGCTAAGCTGTTGGTCTCAACTACTTTTACCAGACCCAAGCTATGTATGTGAGGCATTAAAGTAGGTATGTGAGGATTCTCACGATACTCTTTACATACAAATCTATTCAGACATTTAGAAATTATAGTGGATACATGTAGGTAGGTACTGATATAGGGATGGAGACCTGATAATATATATGTATGTTGTTCAACAAATCCGATAGCCATCGAGTTTTGTCCACATAAAACCGAACATATAATCTGACGCCAGCCTTCTTGGAAACCTGCCAAACTGATCACTTCAAAACTAAAACATAGCTTGAAGTACACTGTATTTTTATACTAAGTTAGCAATGGGTACACACTACAAGATGAGACGCAGCCGCTTTTTGATGTTTAATACAATTAAACATTAAAAAGCAGTTACGTCTTCTCTAGCAAGCACTTTAAGCCGTTGGTCCGGGTTGTCATCATTACATGACAGGCGTCGTAAAGCATGTCATTGTGCTATGTTTTTTGCAAAGCGTTAGATTTGGATATCAGTCTTACACGTTGTAATATTTATTTTAAGCATTAAATAAAATATTTAGGGGAGAAAGTAGACAGTTGTTTCTTGCCTTTGTAGTTCATGTATGGTTTCACACTGACCAATAATTCGTACAGCAAATTCTTTCGAATAACCATCGACTTTTGTCCACATATAACCAAACATAACTTGACGCCAGCCGTTTTGGCAGTCTGCCAAACTGATCACATGAAAACTAAAACATATAAGCTTGAAGTACTCTGTATTTTTATACAAAGTTAGCAATAAGATGACATAGATAATCCACAAGATGAGATAGACCGCTTTTTGATGCTAAATACAACGTGCTTTAGCAGGCACTTTAAGCCGTTAATTCGTGCCGCCATCATTAGAACAGACCGTGTAGCAAGTCATTTGGCGGTGCTATTTTATTTGCAAAGCTAGTTAAGAGTCGTTTATCGGTCTTACACGTTTTAACTTATTTTAAAAATTAACAGAAAATATTTAAGGGTGCAAATAGACCCCGATCTTGATCCCGATCCCGATCGAAGATCCCGTCTTTGTAGTGCAATATAGTTGTAGAATAACCAATAATTCGTACAGCAAATTCTTTCTAATAGCTATCGACTTTTATCCACATAAAACCGAACATAATTCGACGCCAGCCTTTTTGGCAGCTTGCCAAACTGATCAAAACTTAACTAAAAACATGGGTTGAAGTCCAGTGTAGGTATTTTTTGTGCAAAGTAAGCATTTGCAAATGTTGGTTCGCAGGTGGTGTCTACTTATTTAAGTACACACCATGCTGAAAAGAAACGATAGGTTTTTGATTCTTACAATAACCGTACTGCACTGAAACTGTTATAATCAACTACCAAACACTAGAAAATATGTAAATACCTACAACAAAAAAGTTCTAATAGCCATCAAATTTTGTCCACATCTATGTAACTTGAAGCCAGCCTTCTTGGCGGTCTGCCAAACTGATCAGAACTAAACTAAAAACATGGGCTGAAGTAAATTGTTTTTTTATACAAAGTCGACATTTGCCAATGCTGGTTGGCAAGTGGTGTGTGCTTAAAGTGAGGCTTACATCAGCGAAACTAGCGACACCCGTAATTTTATTCCTGTACTCCTCAATAAGATCAAACTGAAAAAAAAAACTATATTACTAACTTAACTGATAATTAACTTGTTAGACTGATAATGAACTTCTTTATGTGTTCCTTGAGCTGATATTTCTGGTTATTTACCTAAACTAACCAGAAATATTAGTCCGAGTACCACATTTAGTAAAATCCACAAGGAGGTCCCTTTCATTTCTTTAAATCCATTTCGGCATACAAATCCCTTTAACAAAGGTTTATTGAGCACACAGAGCAACGACTTTCAAAGTAGCTTAGGCCACGAGGGACGAACGAGACATTCCTTGCTCTGTGGTTGAGCAGCTTGGAGTAGTTCAAACAGAGCGAGACTGATCGAAGCTGATACATCACTCCCTCGTTTTAAACTCTGTTTGCGAAGCACAGCAACGTTTGGCTTCGTTCGCTTTGATAGATATACCTACCTCCAATTAGTCGACGAAAGGTTCTTTTCAGTTTCACTTTTCATTGAGTGTCGTCGTCGTCGTCGTCCCCCCCCCCCCCCTCTATCTGCTAAACGGTTATATATAGACACGTGAAAAAAATACAGCTGTAGTATATATACTGAAGTTTAAAGGAAAACTATCAGAGCTGAGTACTAAGTACAAACTAAAAAGTTATAGGCAACCAACTTATAAACTGTAAAATTCATACTATTTTCATTGTTAGATGTTTTTGGTCTTTAAACTGTAAGGTGCGAAAAGTGTGAATAGTGTAGAAAAACTCAAAGTTGTCATTCGCAACTACGGAACCCTACACTGCGCGTGGCCCGACACGCACTTGGCCGGTTTTTAGTATTAAAACTCTAACTACTTATTACGTATTTGCACCTACAGATATATATAATCTTGCAGATAACTATCCAGAAATATCAGTCCAAAAAACACATTTAGTAATCTCCACTGGTGATTTCTATAAATCGATTTCAGCATACAAACCTATTTTACAAAGGTTTATTGAGCAGCTTGGAGTAGTTCCAACAAAACTAGACTGATCGAAGCTGTTCCATCACTCCCTCGTTTTAAACCCTGTTTGCAAAGCACAGCGGCGTTTGACTTCGTTTGCTTTGATAAATATACCCCCAGTTACTCGAGGAAAGGTCCTTTTCAGTATTATATTTTTCTATTAGAACAGTATTAAGACTATTATAATATTATTTACTGAGACAGATATATATTTTCTGCGGATACTGAACTAGGTAACTAACCAAAAATATTAGCCCGAGAAACACATTGAGTAAAATTCACAGGGAGTTTCCTGGTATTTCTATGAATTCATTTCAGCATGCAAACCTAGTAAAATTCACAGGGAGGATTGTGTCATTTGACACGCTATTTTCATAAATCCATTTCGGCATACAATTCGTCGAGCTCCGTGGCGCAACGGTCAACACGCCAGCTTGCGACACGGGGGTCCCGGGTTCGATCCCCCGTCAGGTCATGATGGAAAACGATCTTTTTCAGAGTGACCTGGGTCTTGGATGTTTATCTATATAAGTATATATTATAAAATATAGTATCGTTGAGTTAGCATCCTGCGACACAAGTTCACAGCTTACTGCGGGATAGCTCAATTTGTGTGATACCCTAATATTTATTTATTTATCCTCTTTTACGAAGGTTTATTGAGCAGCTTGCAGTAGTTTTTGTTGGAACTACTCCACCTCGCTATATTGAACAAGACTGATGGAAACTGCATCACTACCTCGTTAAACCCTGTATGCAAAGCACAGCAGCGTTTGGCTTCGTTCGCTTTGATAGATATACCCCCAGTTACTCGAGGACAGGTCGTTTTTAGTATTACTTAGTACTTACTATTACATTTCCAGATTATAATCTAACTGAGATAAAAACAAAAAAAGATTTTGTTTTTAGGATATAGTTCCAACATGAACTAGCCTGATACCTCCATCAGGCTTTCCGTTAATTGCTATAAACAGTCTATTGCTCTGTCAATCTCGTAATGAATATAGATTTACAAGTTATCTCAATTTACTGGACATTGGCAGAATCACTGAAATCTCGGTGGAAGCCATATTATAAAACAGAAGAAGAAGAGGTTAGTATGTTTTTTTTTTCTGACAAATCACACAAATTGAGCTAGCCCCAAAGTAAGTTCGAGACTTGTGTTATGGGATACTAACTCAACGATACTATATTTTATAAACGATACTTATAGGTATAGATAAACATCCAAGGCCCAGGTCAATCAGAAAAAGATCATTTTCCATCTTGACCTGACCGGGAATCGAACCCGGGACCATCCGTGTCGCAGGCAGGCGTGTTCACCGCTGCGCCACGGAGCTCCTCCGTATGTTGGGACTAGTAAAACGACTTTGGGTTGAACTTGAGCTAGCCTGATGGAATGTAATCTATGTTGCTATAAAGAGTAGCTCTATGTCTACCCCGTAAAAGTGCTCCCACACAGCAGTTATATAACGTCATTATATGACTCGATCGTAAACATAAACATGTTCCAAAAATAATGAATGTATAATGATACTGTAAAATGAAAACAGATGAAAAAAAAAAGTTAAAAAGAAAGAAATATAATATAATCATAAATCATACAAAGCCCGTCAGGCGAGTAGGCGACCTATACTGATGAAAAGAGTTTCTTTCGGCATTTCTTCTCTGCAGTGGTCGGTTCCGAAATGCTAGTAGTCTGTAGCTTTTGAACAATAATGAGTAAATGCATCATACTTAATAAGATAATTATAAATGTAATTTGACGTGAAAAATGGCCTGCAAAAGCCTATTTTCTGAATAAACGTTTTGAATCTTTGAGTCATAAAATAATGTGTGACAACGATAACATTCGATAAACCCATACATTATCAAAAATGTTATTGTGTTACACATTGTTTTATAACATTATGTGAGTGCGATCTTCCACGCTGGCTGGTCTGGGAGAAAAGAAAAAACAGAACGTACCAGCTGCTTATCTTCCCGCGCAGATCGTAAAAGCTGGTCGAGGGAATGGGCGTCAGGAATTATATCTATAGGCGATGCGGCTAGCAACCCATCACTGTTTTGATTAAATTTTCCGTCTACCAGCCCACTAACATGCTAAACGTGGCCCTTTGGTTTTATAGACCAAGGTTCTATCTACCCCGCAAGGGAAAAAGACGTGATGGTATGTATGTATGTACTATGTCTCTAGCTAGCCTGATGGTAGCTAATGCATCACTCGTTCGCTAACTCTGTTTGAGGAGTATTGCGGTGGCTGCCAGCGTTTTAATAATTATTTATTAGTCGGGGAGAAAATAATTACGTATTTAGCATGTGATTGTGCAAAATTGAAATATTACTTAACTTCGGATATGTTTTCGACGATGCCATTTGAGGAGATGTGATTAAATCAAGGAAAGATTACAAAACGTTACCGGTTAACTGCTGCCAAGAGATTACCGGTTAGATTTTCCCGCGACTTCGTCCGCGTAAATTATAACCTATTTTAACCACAGATAAATAAGCTGTAGATGATTTCTGTATATGAAAGAATGAATATCGGTTCAGTAGTTTCGAAGCCTATTCAATTAAATGAAATATCGAAAAAAAATAATTTAATGAAATATCGACTAAATGGCACTTGTATTTTGACATTCGCAATTGTTTCACATTTTTAATTATTTTATGTTAATTTATTGGAATGCTAATATTTATTAATATGTAATTGTAAAATTGATTTGATTGTTTAGTTTAAAACATAACCATTAATATAAGTATTGAAATTCGTATACAATGTATTATTGTTTGTGAATAAATGAATTGAAATTCAAAATAACAATCAAATATGTCGTCTCGGCATACATAGTATCTTTATTTGAACCTGCGTCTTTTAGGTCAATCGTCTTGTCCGCTCCACTAACGCGTTCTTTCATAAAATCTAGTAATTTACACCCTAAAACCAGCCTGTGATTGATTGTTTCCAGCGTCTTTCTGGGTCAATCCAGCTTGGATCGCATCCAAGAACGCCTGGCTTCGCGTTTAGTAAAACTTATTGCTAGGAATAAGTCTGATAAAAATCGTGTGTTTTACACACCTTTTATTTCAACGCTTTTTTTTCTTCTGGTAGTTAAAATAAATTAATAAGTGCATGCTTAAAATAATTACAATCATTAAGTTGTAACAGGGTGTATCAACTGTGGCACATTACGATCCAGCAGTTAGTACCTAAAAATAGAATTGCCGCCAAAATTTTTGATATCCTGCCCGGCGATCAACAGAAGTTTCCTCAGTATGATTCGAGCATTGTCTGTGTCGTTCATGAGATTACCACAGCTCATCTAACACTAATTTTAATCCATTTCAGCCGTAAGAACTCCACAGCTGGCCATTGGCCTCCCCCAAGGATTTTCAATATGATTGCCATACTCACCACGTTTGGCAGACAGGTTGACTAACTTTAATAAATGTAAGCATTTTATACCTCAAAATCCACCCTGTGATTGATTATTTCCAGCGCCTTTCTGGGTCAATCCAGTTTGGATCGCATCCAAGAACGCCTGGCTCCGCGTTGAATAAAACTTATTGCTAGGAATAAGCCTGATAAAATCGTCTGTTTTACAGCCTTTTACTGTGAACGTTTAGCTTTTTAGGGTTCCGTAGTAAACTAGGAACCCTTATAGTTTCGCCATGTCTGTCTGTCTGTCTGTCTGTCTGTCTGTCCGTCCGCGGTTTTACTCAGAGACTATAAGTACTAGAAAGCTGTAATTTGGTATGAGTGTGTATATTAATCATGGCAAAAAAGTCGTAGAATAAAATCTTGAAAAAAAATTTTTTTTTGGGTAGCTCCCATACAAGTAAAGTGGAGGAGTATTTTTTTTTTCTCTATTTACCCATCGTGTGGGGTATCGTTAAAAAGGTCTTTGAAAAATATTGTGAGGTTGAGAACACCATTTTTCGATTTAGGGATCCGTTTCCGAAATATTTGGTTTTAAAGTGCAAAATTTTGTTAGAGGTACGTGTCCCCCCCCTCTATCTGCTAAACGGCTATATATGGATACGTGAAAAAAATTACAGCAGTAGTATATATACTGAAGTTGAAAGGAAAACTATCAGAGCTAGGTACTAAGTGCAAACTAAAAAGTTATAGGCAACCAACTTATAAAATGTACTGGAAAATGTAAAATTTCATACAAGCTTCATTGTTAGATGTTTTTGGTCGTTAAACTGTGAGGTGCGAGTGTAAACAGTGTGAACTCAAAGTTATCATTCGCAACTACGGAACCCTACACTGCGCGTGGCCCGTAACGCACTTGGCCGGTTTTTCTTTCTATGGAAACTCAACACATACATACGAGTATGTGAGTGTGCGGCTTTCGTGGCGCAGTGGTCAACACGCCAGACTGTGTCACGAGAGGTTCCGGGTTCGATTCCCAGCCAGGTCAAGATGGAAAATGATCTTTTTCAGATTGACCTGGGCATGGGTGTTTATCTATATATGTATATGTTATATAATATAATGTCGTTGAGTTAGTATCCCATAATACAAGTCTCGAACTTAGTTTGGGGCTAACTCAATCTGTGTGATTTGTCCATATATATATTTATTTGATTTATTACATACTATCACGTCTTTTATGTTTTTATTGGATCTTTTGAAAATTTTGTAGCCTAAAGTTTTTATAGATTTTTTTATACAACTAAGTTAGCAAACAGGCACACGGCCCCACTTATGGAAAACGGTAACCGTAGCCTGTTGTCGCCTGCAACACCAGGGGTGTCACTAGCGCGTTGCCAACCCTGCAGAAATTCCCTCACACCCTTTTTGAAGAACCCCATACTGTAGTCTCACGGTAAAACTATACCAGGAAGTTCATTCCATAACTTTAGCGTACGTGGAAAAAAGTTCTTGCATTCACAATGCTATTCAGAGTATATCAAATGTTATCAAATTTAGAAATAATTATTTGAAAAAAAAAAAACTACGAGGGCAGGACTTGAATCAGCAGTCTTTAGTCTTTTTTTTTTGACAAATCACACAGATTGAGCTAGCCCCAAAGTAAGTTTGAGACTTGTGTTATGGGGTACTAACTCAACGATACTATATTTTATAATAGATACTTATATAGATAAACATCCAAGACCCAGGTCAATCTGAAAAAGATCATTTTCCATCTTGACCTGACCGGGGATCGAACCCAAGACCATCCATTTTGCAGGCAGGCGTGTTGACCGGTGCGCCACGGAGCTCGTTTTTGTACGAGTAAAGATTACTGTTGTTATGGTGGAGAAAATCGACGTGTAGGATATGAAACGGTGGTCTGATTGGTAGGGCGCTAGTCGTACAAAGAATCCACGTGGTTTTTTTTTCTATATTTAGTTTCTCAATCTAGTAAGAGTAAGCTTAAAGTAGTTTATTTTTAAATAAAATTATTTTAATACGGTTTTTATCGCGTTTATTACATTATTTATACACCTAACGTTTCGAGCACTTTACAGTGTTCGTGGTCGCAGGTAGACTAAGTTGACATTTGTCTAGTATTTTATAAGAACTGCAAAATCTACCGCCTAAAATATTTACTATAAAAACCGTATTAAAATAATTTTATTTAAATGTGTAACAATCGCGAAAACATAAGAAAACAGTAGTTTATTTGTTTTACGTTTGTGTGGCCAACACTGGTGTCAGATGCGTAAAATCATCTGACATAGCTTAACAGCAGTTAATGATGACAACTACTTATCGTACCTTTCGCGGCACAAACTGAACGAGCTCGAGATGTTTGTATGCCACTTATGGTTACCCATCCTAGTAGGGACCACACTTTGACTTGCTTAACATGTGAAAGCGTTTTTATCATCATATGTCTATAATTAGTGATGTCGTATGGTCAACAGTGAGGTAGTATTTTTCTAGCAATGCAGTACACGCCTATGGTGTAGGCATTGCGGTAGGTTCAAGGTCGATAGCCTACGATCACGCTATAACTTAAACCTAACTTAAACATGGGTTTGGCCTGATGGAATCCTAAAGACAATTTTTTTTTTGAGAATTGCGTTGTAAAAATTCTGGTAGGCGTTTAAAAGATATGTAATTAGCCGTGTGGTTCCCGGCAGAGTAGAATAGGACCATTCCAAGTCTTCCAGTGGATGTCGTAGAAGGCGACTTAGGAAACTCAAACTAAACAGAGTTTAACAATAAACATCAAAGAGACCTCTCTTACCCGTCTGCCCAGCATGGAGAGTGTAGGCCAAATCCCCTAGGCTGACTCCTCCAGCTAATATACGGCCCTGGAAGTACACAGAGGATCATGCTCCTGCAGTGGAGACTAAAAAAGCCCTGATGATGTGATGATTTAGCCGTGTTACATCCTATGTCATCTTATTTTTGCATCTTTCTTTATTGAGGTCTGTAGTGAAAACGGTAAATGATCTTTTTCAGATTGATCTGGTTCTTGGATGTACTTATAATCTATAGAAAATGTAAATACAACCTTGTGTAATCCTTAAAGGCATCGACTACGTCAATATGATTATGAACAATTTTTCTATGGGACTTCAGTTTTAGTAACGTATCAGTCAATACATCCGTAAAATATTGACTTTTACTAAACATCACATCATCATCATCATCATCATCAGGTCTTTCTAGTCTCCACTGCAGGAGCACGACCCTCTCTGTACTACCAGAGCCATATACTAGCCTGAGTAGTCAGAGGATTTGGCCTACACTCTCCACGCTGGCCAGACGGGTTGGAGAGGTCTCTTTGATGTTAATAAGCTTTGTTTAGCTTGTGTTTCCTTAGTCGCCTTTTACGACATCCACGGGATGACTTGGAGTGGTCCTATTCTACTCTGCCGGGAACCACACGGCGTCATAAACAACGTCGTAAACATCACATGAAATGCTAATATGAACTTTTCTACTGGAGTTTTGGGGGGGAAGACAAGTGGTTCAGTTGGAGTTTGCCTTATAGATGATTTTATTTTATTTAAGTGGACTTTATAATATAAATTTACTTTATAAATGCTCGTGCTTATGCACAATGTGTGAAATAGTAAAAGTAGACTGTAATATGGACTCGTATAGATTTGTCACCAGAAATCGTCGAGCTCCGTGGCGCAGCGGTCAACACGCTAGCCTGCGACACGGGGGTCCCGGGTTCGATCCCCGGTCAGGTCAAGA
The DNA here is from genome assembly GCA_963082605.1 of Rhodophaea formosa. Classification (NCBI taxonomy): domain Eukaryota; kingdom Metazoa; phylum Arthropoda; class Insecta; order Lepidoptera; family Pyralidae; genus Rhodophaea; species Rhodophaea formosa. The sequence goes on along the minus strand of OY720219.1, from coordinate 19,146,330 downwards.
TGGAAAAAGATCTTTTTCATATTGACCTGGGTCTTGGATGTTTATCTATATAAGTATATATTATAAAATATAGTATCGTTGAGTTAGTATCCTGCGACACAAGTTCACAACTTACTGTGGGGCTAGCTCAATTTGTGTGATATGTGCCTATATATTTATTTTATTTTATTTTAATTCCAATTCTAGAAATCAAAGGACCTACGCCATTTTTGATTGCTACTTGTTAACCGTAAAACATCGATACCTAGTATGTCTTTTAAGACATTGGCAGAATCAACAAAACCTATAAAATACAAAATTTCAACTGTCTGGCTATCCCGGTTTATGAGACACAGCCTGGTGACAGACACAGACGGAAATCGAAGTCTCGTGAATAGGGTCCCATTTTTACCCTTTGGGTACAGAACCCTTAAATCAGAATAAAATACGTTGCTGCTGATTCAGTGTGGAGAAAATAAGTAAAACATTGAATACAGCACTTTTTGCCCATAATCCGCGAGACGTGACGTATGACGACGACCTATAAATGACCCTTATTTCAAAAAAATATTTACTTACTCTGCACATCCGTGCCATCTCACTAAATTTCATCCGTCCAGATGAAATTTAGTGAGATGATGTAATGCTATGACCAACATCATCTCACTAAATTTCATCTAATTCGGTTTAGTAGATTTGGAGAAAATTAGCTATGACAAACGGACCAAGAGACAGACAGACGCGAGTGATCCTTTAAGGATTCTGTCTTTTTTTTTTTTTGTCCGGTACCCCTAAAACATAACAAAATACGTTGCTACTGAGTCTGTGTGGGGGAAATAAGAAAAACATTGAATACCAGCACTTTTTGCCCATAATCCGTGAGACGTGACGTATTACGGCGTGTTTGTGAGCTCGTAACAGCCTGGATTACTCAGCCCGAGTGCTGGACAGTAAACAAATTTAAACAAAAAGAAAAACGGATGGAAGCGGTTTGAATTACTCAATGTGTTTGGCAACTTGCTGTATTTTATTTTGATTTTATTTTGTAGTAGACTTTTTAGGTTTTATATATTTTTTGGTGGATAATACTGAACATTTTGATGAAATATGTTTGGTTTACATGACGAGCCCTTTCATTTGATATATGACACAGTACGGTTTGCAAAACTTTCTTTTTAAATTTTCTAATTGGTCCCCTGGAAATGACCCTTATTTAAAAAAAAATTATTTACTATGTACTGTACATCCGCATCCGTGTTTGGGTCAAAGCATTACACCATTTTACTAAATTTCATCAAATTTGGTTCTGTAGATTCAGAGACAATCGGCTGTGACTAACGGACGGACAGACAGATGCGCGAGTGATCCTATAACGATTCAGAATTTAATTAATAAATAATAATATTATTAATAATAATATAATAATAATATTGTCGCCAACAAGCCTGATATCGTGTTGACAGATCGATTGACGCGCCAGGCAGTGCTCGTTGATATAACCATCCCGCATGACGAGAATCTCGTGAAGGCCGAGAAGGACAAACTTAGTAAGTACCTAGACTTGGCCCACGAGGTGACCGCCATGTGGGATGTGGATTCGACGATCATTGTCCCAATAGTCGTATCTGTGAACGGTCTTATAGCGAAGAGTCTCGACCAACATCTCAAGAGACTCTCGCTGGATGGCTGGATCAAGGGCCAGATACAGAAGGCGGTACTTCTAGACACGGCACGTATTGTAAGAAGGGTTCTCTCTCTGCAGCCTTAACCGCCGGTAGCTTGAGCCCTGCCCCGCTACTGGCGGCGAACTAGGTTTAGGTTTTTAGAATGTTTTTATATTTTGTATGATATTTTTATGTTTTACTTTTTATACAAATATTGTGAAAACCTACACCTATGATTAACAATAAATAAAGAGATATAAATAATATTAATAATAGATTTTTGGATGGAACCTTAAAACATGGAATGAAATACGTTGCTGCTGATTCAGTGTAGAGAAAATAAGTAAAACATTGAACACCAGCACTTTTTGCCCATAATCCGTGAGACGTGACGTATGACGGCGTGTTTGTGAGCTCGTAACAGCCTGGATTACTCAGCCCGAGTGCTGGACAGTAACCAAATAAAAAAAAACAGATGGAAGCTGTTGTAATTACTCAATGTGTTGGGCAACTTCCTTCATTTTCTGTAGTAAGTAGATTTTTTTTAGATTTAAATATCCTACTTATAGGATTTCGGTGCAAAGTCAAGGGTTTTGCCTTAGATGATTTTACAAATTGATTTTAGTGTAGTTTATAATATAGAAGTGTTAAAGATGCTCGTGCTCATGATCAATTAGTGAAATACTTAAAGTACACTGTCATATGAACTAGTAAAGATTTATTACCAAAAGCTCCCATGAGGCAATCAAAGGACCTATGCCAACTTTGATTGCTCTGATACTTTTTATTTATTTAAAATGGACATTGGCAAAATGACCGTAACCTCGGTGGAAGCCATAAAATAAAAAACAGAATACAAAACGTTTTTACTGTCTGTGGAGAAAATAAGTAAAACATTAAATACCAGCACTTTTTGCACATTATCTGCGAGACGTGACGTATTACGGCGTGTTTGTAAGCTCGTAACAGCCTTGATTACTCAGCCCGAGTGCTGGACAGTAAACAAATTAAAAAAAAGGAAAAACGGTTGGAAGCTGTTGTAATTACTCAATCTGTTTGGTAACTTGCTTCATTATTTATTTATTTTTCTAGTTCACTTTTCAGATTTTACATTCTTTTTTGGCGGATAATACTGAACACATTTGATGAAAGATGGTTAGTTTTTCTTTCTTTTTCTTTCTTTTTTATTTATGGCTTCCACCGAGATTTCAGTGATTCTGCCAATGTCCAGTATAATGAGATACTAAGTATCGGTGTTGTACGGTATGTGGCATCAAAGATGGCGTATGATCTTTGGCAGCCTCGTGGGAGATTTTGGCGACAAATCTATACGAGTCCATTTAACAGTCTACTTTAACTATTTCACAAATTGTTCTCGAGCACGAGCATTTATAACACCAAACTACACCAATTTCATATTATAAAGTCCACTTAAATCAATTTGCAAAATTGTATAAGGCAAACGACAACTGAACCCCTTGACTTCCCACCAAAAACCCCTGGTTAGTTTTTGTGTGAAAAAGTAGTTAGTCAAACTGGTGACAGGTTTCTGAAGATCAAACAGACGGTATCAAAACCTATATTATACAGTTATACAGGTGATTTTAAACAACCTGGTAATATCGTGTGGATAAAATAAGTAAAAACATTTAATAGCAGCACTTTTGGTCCATAATCTGCGAGACGTGACCTATTACGGCGTGTTTGTGAGCTCGTAACAGCCTGGATTACTCAGCCTGAGCGCTGGACAGTTCACAAATTTAAAAAAAAGAAAAACAGATGCAAGCTGTTGTAGTTACTCAATCATATATCATTTATTCAGACAATTATAGTCCATATTTGTTAGTATACATTTCACTTAAAACTATGTTAGTAGAATTTCAATTATAATTTTATTTTTAAATTAATAATATTAATAAAGCCGCTGTGCGGGAGAAATCGGGACGTGCACAGCGACCCAACTGGCCATAAAAGGACCATCCATGCGGTCCCCAACAACACGCAAGAGACTGTTGTCGCTGCCCCGAGTCCTACGCATCATAGATGCTGCTCGCTTGCGCATAGTGGCATGGAAGCCGTCCACATGCGCTTCAGCCAGCATGGTGGACGTGCTGTAGAAACGCGGCAGCCGCAACAGCCGCCTGAACGCGTTGTTATATAGAACGCGAAGGGAGTTTAGCGTACGTTGAGAGTGCCTAACCCACAGGCTTCAAGTATAAAAAGAGGTGCAATAGGCCCTGAACAGTGCTATTTTCACTTCCGTTGAACAGCGGGCAAACCTGCGAGCTATCATGTTGGCTCTGACCGACAGCGCTCTCCTTTCGCGCTCAATATCCGCATTGTCAATTAAGTCTTCCGTCACAATATGACCGAGGTACTTAACTAAGTGTACACGCCTCAATGGCACGCCGCTGAGTCTTACAGGGGGTACTTCCGTCGGACATTCTTTACGGGACTTAAATACAATCAGCTCACTCTTTTTTGCGTTGTATTTAAGTCCGTGACTCTGTGCATAGGCTTCACAGACACCAACGAGCTCTCTGAGACCACCAATCGACGCGCTCAGCAACACCATGTCATCAGCGTAACTAATGTTATTATAATGTGTTTGGCAACTTTTTTTAGCAGTATTTAAACTGTTTTTCAGATTTTAAATACTGCTACATCAAATATGCAGGCAGGCAGGATATTTCAAATCTTTTCATATTATAAATACTGCTGCAAAAAAAAACTATTTTGGAGAATAATACCAAACAATTTTTATGCAAGATGATTGGTTTTCATGTCAGTAGGTAGTCAAAACTGGTGACAGGGTTGCCTCAAAGCAAAAGATGAAAGATTAGAAAATTATGCTGCTTTGCGATGACCATTTCATGCAACAAAGAACAAACTACGTATAAAACATACCTTTTCCAGGTTTCTGGAGATCAAACAGGCGGTGTCAAAACCTAGTATTATACAAGTGACTCTGAATAACCTGGCATTATTTTAGTGTCGGAATCAGAATCCCTAATAGTATATAGACTCCCTAATAGTAAATAGCTGACTTCATACGTGAGTGACCCTAATTTTACATATTAATAGTATATAGACCCGTAAAACTTAAGGTAAAAAATGAAAAAAATAATTAAGTAAATACAATTTCTATGGGATTTCCAAATACATATTTTTTACCTTTCGTTAATCATAGGTCAAAGTATCAACCTTAACTTAAATACTATTATATTATCAATTTATAATAACACTAAGTTATATTTATAAAAACTAGTTAAAACGCGGAGAACAAACCATCAGAGAAGTAAGAAAACCGGCTTACTAAGTAATTAATTTTCTGTCTTCACTTTTTTCCATATTTTTTTTTTCAAAAGATCGGGGAGTCATTTACTTCCTGCTTAGTTTCAATATATTTTGTTTAAATGTTTTGCAGCAAAAGTAAAGAACAAATTGTAGCGGTAAAAATATACTTAAAACTATCCAGTTACACTACTTCATGGTGGCATTGCCCAAGATGTTAAGAATTTAGCAGTCATTGATAAATGATGTTCCGGTTTGCACAATAAACTTTGATGTGCACGGAATTGAATAAAATTTTTAAACTCTTAGGTCTTTATGTTTTTAGGTATTTCTTGCTTGGTGAAATTTTTCACAATACAGTAATAATTTCAAGCACTTTATTCCTCTTTATGGTGGACTTTTAGGGAGTCCAAAATTTGTTGAAGATATTTTCCCATTTTTATTTTTCTTTTTTATTTTATTTATTTAGGAGAACCAACAGCTTATAAATATTACAGTAGTATTTAGATAATTAGAAATAGGAAGCCAATGAGAGGTTCCCGCCAATAGTAACAAAAATAGGTTATAGAAACAATTAAATAATTATAAAAAAAAAATCATAAATAGGTGTAAAATATACCCTGGACTGACGTATTATAGTACAGCTGAGTACGCAACGTGTTTTTGTTATAAAAGTAACAACCAAATTGGAGCGGCCAAAAGAAACTTGGCGCAGTCGGGCGGCCACTACTCATAACTCCAAGATGTAACGAGTTTTTGTAGTTATTGATGTGCTAAGGTTGGCCCCAAAACTACGCTTTACATAGAATTGTTTTTTTTTTTTTATTTATTTTTTTTATTTATTTATTTATTATCCACTTATATCTATCATTACAGGATAAATCCTAATGCGATAGAGAAGACTATTTACATATTTTGTGCAATTAAATATGCTACCCTTGTGAATTCGTTCAGAGAACAACAAAATAGATCTAGTTCCTTAGCAATAAGATTAATAGTGCGAAGTGCACGCGTCAGTGGCGCCTGGTCTAGCAGGTTGGTGCGCCCGTGCGGCACGGCCAATAATGGCGGCAGTCGTCGTCGCCACACATACCTATCAGGGACGGCTAATCCCACAATTTTTAGTATGTCCGAGTTATATACTTTTCCTCTCAAAATCTTAAATAAGTAAGTCACCAATGTCACCTCTCTCCTTAATCTGAGTTCGTTGTAACCCACCATGCCGAGGATAAACAAGGTGGGGTACATAAGTGGGTAATATGGGTAAACCTTGTACATCCGCATGTATAAATACCTCAAAAACTTATTCTGTACACGTTCTAACATTAAGCTATACTTTTTTTCGTGTGGGTCCCATATAGCTGCACTACTTTCAAGCTGGCTCCTGACCAAAGCATTGTAAAGCATTTTAATAGCAGCGATATTGGTAAAGTTTTGGACGTTACGTAGAACAAACCCCAAATTTTTGAACGCGTTTTTGCACACTGCAATAATGTGGTCACGAAAATGTAGATCACAAGTAAAAATCACCCCCAGATCCTTGACTTTTGATACTCTGGCCATCGTGACACCATCGGATGCGTTATAGTCGTGACATAAGGGATTACGTGCACGGGAGAAGGAGATGGTACAACACTTTGATAGGTTGAATTGTAACTGGTTATCGTTACTCCATGTTACCTACTACTACTTTGTTAATATCCTCCTGCAGCTTCATGCAATCCTCGTCTTTTGCAACCGGCATGAATAGCTTAAGGTCGTCTGCAAAAAGGAGGCATTTAGCATTATTTATGACCTTTGGTAGGTCATTAATGACCAAGAGAAACATAAGAGGCCCAAGATTGCTGCCCTGAATCACACCCGATCTGGTAAAGTACGTCTCTGACTTATGACCCTGATATTCCACATACTGCTGCCTGTCCTTTAAATAGTCAGCCATGAAAGTAAGCAATTGGGGAGTGAAGCCGACGCCGGCTAACTTTGTCAAAAGCACATCGTGATGGACTAAGTCGAACGCTTTTTTGAAGTCGAAATGAGCGACGTCTACCTGCACTCCACTGTCCACATTCGGCAGTATCTGAGACATGTAGCACAAGAGATTACTGGAGGTGCTTCTGGTTGGTCTGAATCCATGTTGCTCTTCATTGAGTTGGCCGTTGACTTGCTTGTATATGCGCGCTTGTAAAGTGGATTCAAAGACCTTTGCCGGACTTGAAATTATTGCTACTGCTCTATGACCTTCTACAGTATCTCCTGTTCCAGTTTTCGGTATCGGTACCACCTTGGATACTTTCCAGCAGTCAGGGAATACTCCTGTATTGAGACATTGATTGAAAATGTGCAAAAGCGGTTCCGCCAGTACTAAGCGACAATCTCTCATGATGAAAGGAGGAATTCCATCCGGACCAGTGGATCGCTTTGATTTGAGCTGTAGTAGGGCTAGCTGCACTTCCTCCAAGTCCAGCTGGCCTATATGCACTCGCGCCGCCGCATTCTCTCCACCAGCTGTAACAATTGCTTCTTGTACATCTAGTTTTGGCCGGTTCGGCCTGTACACTGATTGAAAAAATTTTGCAAAAGCCTTTACGCACTGTGCCTCCGTGAGAATTTCGTCATTATTGTTGAGATTTTTCACACACTTTCTTCCTTTTTTGGATTTGATGTAATTCCAAAAAGCCTTCGGGTCTTCCAGCAGGTGGTTCTGTACTCGATGTTGGTATTGTTGGTGAGCTCTATGAATGCTATCTTTTACCTCAGCCCTGCATTTACTGAACGCCTCGTAGTCTACCTGCAACCCACTTTTCTTGTACTTCTTATGAAGGATACTTTTTAATTTTATGTGTTTTATCATTTCCCCTGTGTACCATTCCGGATAAGTATATGAGCGTCGAGTACAGTTTGGCTTCTTTCTAGGAACGCATTTATCTAGTATTAAATAAATTGTGTTATAGAAAAAAGTTAAACCAGCTTCCATGTCTAACTTATACAAAGGAGTCCAGTCAATTGCGGCCATCAAACTATATAGCATCTGAAAATTTGCCTTGTAAAAATTCCATTGCGTTAATACAATATCATTATTTTCCTCATGTGTGGACGAGCCCTTATTTGAGTGGCCACTCGGACCGCGCTGCGAGCGCGACACCACCTTGTTGTATGGAATAGTTCTAAAATGTATAGCTTGATAAAAATAAAAAATAAGATCTTCCACTTACTTATTGTCTTAAATCTGTTGAAGTTATTTTGCTATTTTTATAAATAGGCGAGCATTAACCATAAATTAAGTTTAGAGATTCTTAAACATATCTGTAGGTAGTTGTATTTTTTTAAAGTATCTTTATCTATACCTCGGACTAACACATCACAACTTACGGCGCAATCGGGATTTTATCCGGTCCGATGAAAATGGTAGGTAATAAAAAAGTAACATTTCATAGAACTCACACAAACTACTATACTAATTATTTACAAAGATACGTATACACCTTGAATATCTAACAATAAATCTAGACGTAGAATATTTTTGTTATAAAAGTAACGAACAAATTGGAACGGCCGAAAGAACTTGGCGCAGTCGGTCGGCCACTACTCATAACTCCAAGATGTTACGAGTTTTGGTCGTTATTGATGTTCTAAGTTCCGTTGTGCGCAAAAACTATGAATTGTATGAAATATTTCTAAGTACTGAGAGTTTTTAGCTTTTGAAGTATTATATATGTTATTTTATATGTTTCTGTTTAGTTTCATCTGTCTAGGTAAGCAACGGTTACTAACAGACTAACCTATCGCCATGCAGCTAAAACCACGTAACATGTTGCGCTGAAATTTGGTACGTAGGTAGATAGTTATTTTAACTAAAAAAACCGGCCAAGTGCGTGTCGGGCCACGCGCAGTGTAGGGTTCCGTAGTTGCGAATGACAACTTTGAGTTCACACTGTTTACACTCGCACCTCACAGTTTAACGATCAAAATTATCTAACAATGAAAATTGTATGAAATTTTACATTTTCCAGTACATTTTATAAGTTGGTTGTCCATAACTTTTTAGTATGCTCTTAGTACTCAGCTCTAATAGTTTTCCTTTCAACTTCAGTATATATACTACAGCTGTAATATTTTTCACGTATCCATATATAACCATTTAGCAGATAGAGGGGGGGGGGGGGGGGGAAATTACCTCTAATAAAAATTTTCACTTTAAAACCAAATATTTCGGAAACGGATCCCTAAATCGAAAAATGGTGTCTTTTTAACGATACCCCACACGATGGGTAAATAGAGAAAAAAAATTCTCCCCCACTTTACTTGGATGGGAGCTACCCTAAAAAAAAATTTTTTTTCTAGATTTTTTTCTACCACTTTTTTGGCATGATTAATAACATACCCATATCAAATTACAGCTTTCTAGTACTTATAGTCTCTGAGTAAAACCGCGGACGGACAGACAGACAGACATGGCGAAACTATAAGGGTTCCTAGTTTACTACGGAACCCTAAAAAGGGTGTTCCAAAATTTACCCCTTAAAAGGGACTGAAACGGTCAAAGAACGTATTTCACGTGACTGAGGCCTTACGCATGTAAAGCAACCCAGGGCACGACACTTGGATAGGTGACCACAAGTGGCCTTTAATATCTCTAGCACCTCCATGCTTCGAAAAGGCACGTTAAGACGTTGGTCCCGGCTGTCATCATTAGTCACAGTCGTTAAACTATGTCAGATGCCTTAAGGTACAAGCTGCCTTAAAGCTTCTGATATAATAATGTGATACCATTGTCAGCCATTTACACAAAGGAAAAACAACAAAATAAAGAAACTCTCGAACTACTGTATAATAAACTGAAGTGATATGATCTTGACCTTTCAGTCGTCAAAAAGTTTTTATTTTACGACATTTCATAAGTTTTTATGTTGGTAAGTTTACCGCTAAATCTTTTAATTCTAGAGTCTCCAAACGAGGATCACAGTACCTAATAAACAGGTTTATAGGTACCTTATTGTTTTCTCGAATAAAGCTTATAAAGGTTGAATATAAAATTGTATTATTTTTTTTTTTATAATTTGAGTTTGTTAAACTTCTTTCTTGCCTTGCAACGATGTGGTCTTGAGTTGTAAACGTAAACTCAAATATTGCCTATTTATTCTCACCTTGAAAATCCTTTAATTATCAAAAAGAAAGTATTGGACTTAAGTACTTTAATTTAACAAAACAATATTTTTTCAATGAACAAAACAAGATTGGTATTAAAATGTGTGTGACCAAACAAACTTAAAACTTAAAAAAGTACGTAACGTTTGACACATAAATTAAGTTTCGGCACTGTTTTGTCTACAAATGTAAAAGTTATAACAAATTGTAATCTTATCTTTTATGACTGTTTGTGCCAAAATAAATGAAAAAAAAAACATATTTTGTGCCCCTGTCTTTCCGGTACGGAAAAGCCGTGTTGCTCGAAGCCCTGTCTAGAAAAAAGTTTTACAAATTGATTTCCTTTTATGTCACTTTAGAGAAGTATTCATGCACAAAAATAACCAATAAAAACAATTTGACAAGTCTCCAGGATCTTACTTCAGCCGTCAGTTATAATCGCGATATTATCGAGTAATTGAACTTTGGAGCCTCAAAGGCCTTCCTTCACGTTCATTATCTCTGACATTCACTTATTTAAGTTCTGAACTTTATTGTCAGATAATTTTCTCAGCTGTTCTCCTACTTAGTACAAAGCTTGGTGGTAAAAATAGTATCCATAAATATGTGGAATACAGACTTCATCATCATCAGGACTTTTATAGTCTCCACTGTAGGAGCACGACCCTCTATATTACCAGTACCATATTCAAAGATTCAATACGTTAATTCAGAAAATAGGCCCAAGCAGAAACTTTTTCACGTCAAATCACATTTAAAATTACCTTATGCATTTATTAATTATTGTTCAAAAGCTACAGACTACTAGCATTTCGGAACCGACCACTGCAGAGAAGAAATGCCGAAAGAAACTCTTTTCAACAGTATAGGTCACCTACTCGCCTGACGGGCTTTGTATGATTATATTATATTTCTTTCTTTTTTTTTACTTTTCTTTTTTTTCATCTACTAAATAGCATACACATACATACATCTCTTCTCCCTTGCGGAGTAGACAGAGCCCAGGTCTATAAAAACTAAAGGCCACGTTTAGCATGTTGGTGGCCTTGCAGGTGAAAACGGTGGTGGGTTGCTAGCCGCATCGCCTATCGACATAATTCCTAAATAGCAGGTTTATTTTAATCCATGGCTGTTTACGCATGCTACCTATTAAGTAGCATATGTATCCATACCTTTATCTTAAAGGCGTTCTTGAATTATCTCTTTGACATTCGCTTATTCAAGTTCAAATCCTCATTTTCAGATAATTTTCACGACTGTACTCCAACTTTAAGCAAAGCTCGCAATTTGTAAGACTGGGTCTGCTTTATTTCTTAAACTAAGCTGACTACTAGCTAATGGTAAGTCATTATTGCCACGGATTACTTATAACTTAGTGCAGTTTTATGTACTTAACTCATTAAATATGTATGACTCGCCCTTATACATTAGTATCTATATACAGAGAGTAACAAGAACCTCCCTTAAAGGGGCAACTCAGCCCGTCAATATGAACTTAAAGATATGACACTTTTGCCATGGGATCAAAGCTGTGAACTCTTAAAAATGTTCGCCATTTTCAATTTGACTTTACGGGCGGATACGCACTTTTGTATGAAAAATTTTCATACAAAAGTGCGACACAATGAGAAAGTAAGTAAAAATATGGGAAAGTCAAAAAAAATCTTAAACTCTGTTAAGAAGTAATACATCAAAGAGCACTTATAATCAGTACATTTTAATGTATCTTCAATTTATGATCATACTATTTCTTCATTAGGTAGTTAAATTATGTATCTGTTTGTTAATATAAATATCTATGATAATATGTAATTAATTCCATGAAGTATTTCAAACCTTCAAAAGTAAGTACATTCTCTGTTGATATTTCGTGTGTATAAGTGGCCATCATTGGTGTCAGATTTTCAAGCTGCCTAAGGGCATCTGACATAGTTAAAAGACTGCCAGCCGAAACTAAAGGCTTATCCTACCTTTCGAAGCACTGTGTACTCAGTCAAATTTATTAAGTGCAAGTACGAACTATGATTTCGTAAACATTTTCTAATCTTGTGAAAATATTTTAGCAACATTTCCAAGAAAAAATAAACAATAATATAATAAATGAATAATCAAAAGAGACGCCACTAATCTCAACTTTTTTGAGACACTTAGGCTCAGCACGTAATTTCCTCAACAATTCAAAAATAAATATGCGCGACTGAAACCCTCGACCTTCATCAAAACTCACACGTCCAAAAAAGAAAGACGTTGCTGTAAAAACCTATATTCCTGTGCCCAGGTCCTTCAGAATACAAATTAGCAAAAACAGTAGTGCCAACAGCCGAGATTCGAAAGTTTTAGTTCTATTTAAATTCCGAATACATTCGCGCATAACTATAACCCTGCGGATTTACGGAGCCTACTAATGAGTACTGAGTCGGGTACAGCGTGCGTGCGAGCGACCGCGGTCGTCTATCGATCGCCGTCGCAATGCGGCGGCACGCGATTTCCTTAACAGCTGATTTTGGAACACGTTCATTTGTTAATGCATAAGTTTTATTATGTTGGCCACTATGGCTAGTGATGTAATTTTTGTAATGACTACCTATTCTTTTGATTAAATCTAATGTGAGATACATATTGGCATTTTTAGAATATGTAACAACGGGATACTCACGTAAATAGTCTGCTACTAACGATTATCAGTGCGGATTGGAACGACATCGTGCGCGCTTTTTGATTTACATTCGCCCTGAGGAAGACCTCCGGATGAGTCGAAACATGTCGGCAAGTAGGTAGCTAACTATTTACCTGAGTAACCCATCGTTACATATTTTAATAATGAATACTAACCGAAGCGATAATCTATATACTAATATAATAATTAAGCTCGAGAGTTTGTTTGATTGAACGCGCTAATCTCTGGAACTACATGCCGATTTAAAAAAAAATCACCTTTGAATAGGTGTACATTACCTCTGAGTGCTACAGGTAGGCATAGATGTACCACGGGCGAAGCCAGGACGGCCTGCTAGTGTGCGCAAAAAAGTTGGTATGTGGTGATGTAGAGACTTCATATCAATGAATAGATGTAAATAATCAGCTGATTTAGAAAAGTGATATGTTATTGATGCTTACATATTTTTATTGAATTAGGAACTGAAACAGTAGATTGAAATTTCAAAAAATAGTTATACAAATAGTGCAGCTTATAAATTTTCTTTCATTCGTACTAATAAATGAGTAGAGTAGGTACTCAATCGACCATACTTATTTTATAAAAATAGCATTCAGTTTCAATAATTTTCCGTTGATGGTTGTGACATTAGCAATTGATGTTTGCATTAGCTTTAAATGGTACAGGCTATTGTTGGATTATTATTTGTTGATTATAAGTCCACTTACATATGGAGTTACTAAATAAATTTTAAATTCACTTACAAATTAGATAAAAATTAATTCATAAAAAATACAATGCCATTGATAACGCTGTCTGTGTCAGTGGCAAAGTTCTGATCGACAGAAATATAATTCGACTGAGTCAACACGCTAAGAAGCTAAAAGATAAAAGCTCATCTAATGAAGAAGCATACCAAAGGTTGCAATTATTCTCTGTCCAAAAGACGAGTGTGAAGCTTTACCGCAAATTACAAGGGCGGAAGCTTTTCACCGCTCCGTGCGGTTACCCTAATTCCTAGCTTTTATTTTGGGTGTCTCTAGTAACACTATGAAAATTTAAGTAAAAATAAAAATATAAAATATATACGGACAAATCACACAGATTGAGCTAGCCCCAAAGTAAGTTCGAGACTTGTGTTATGGGATACTAACTCAACGATACCATATTTTATAATAGATACTTATATAGATAAACATCCAAGACCCAGGTCAATCTGAAAAAGATCATTTTCCATCTTGACCTGACCGGGGATCGAACCCGGGACCATCCGTGTCGCAGGCAGGCGTGTTGACCGCTGCGCCACGGAGCTCGCCAAGTAAATATAATAATAAATATATACGGACAAATCACACAGATTGAGCTAGCCCCAAAGTAAGTTCTTAAGCAAGACTTGTGTTATGGGATACTAACTCAACGATACTATATTTTATAACAAATACATATATAGATAAACATCCAAGACCCAGGTCAATCTGAAAAAGATCATTTTCCATCTTGACCTGACCGGGGATCGAACCCGGGACCATCCGTGTCGCAGGCAGGCGTGTTGACCGCTGCGCCACGGAGCTCGTCAGTAAAGTATGGTCTTTTTCCGAATTTTTTGAAATCAAATCAAATCAAAATTTTTTTCACACTTTGCTTTAAATCTGTCTTATCCGAGTGCCTTTTCGGTGGTATATCAATGTTCATCCTGTACCATGATTTAGTAAAAATTAAGTGTTTGTCTAACGGTCTTCATGACACAAACCCCCTTGAGTGTCTGAGAAAGATCATCCAAGCTAAGCATAATAAAAAAAATAATAATAGCGGGTTTCAATTCTAAGAAAATGCGCTGTGCAGTTTGTTGCCGCTTCTTCTGCACTCCGCTTTGGAAGCGGCCTAAACTTAGCCATAAGTAATTATTGACGTCAACAAAATTTTTTTGTTGTAAAAATTGTAAACACAAATATGACAATTAATAAGTGTTCAAAGAAACCTATATTAAATAAACGATTGAATATTGAATCTTGAATCTAAGGCGAACTATTACTAGTAGATACCTTTTCCGTTCCGTACCCAATTGGTAAAAACGGGACCCTATTACTCAGGCTTCGATATCCTTCTGTCTGTCTGTCACCAAGCTGTATCTTATAAACCGTGATAGCTAGACAGTTGAAATTTTCTCAAATGATATATTTCTGTTGCATCTATAACAAAAAATAATAAAAACTTAATAAAATAAACAGTTAAGGGATCACATACAACAAACGTGTTTTTTTCTATATTCATAACGGCAACAGGTACACTCTTGACATATTCACTGAATATGTATTTGTGTTTTCACTGTATATATATAAATAATTAAAGCCAAATAAAATAAATATTTTATTTTACTTTATTATTTTTATTTATTTGTGAAACAAACAATTTCACCTATACATAAACTCGTACTCGTAGTAGACAGACGTCATATAAAACAGACATTAAATGTAAAAGCCGCAGACCGGTCTGGCGTCAGCAAACATCCCGCCGCACCTTCATGTCTGGCTCGTATCGACTGACTTCACTTTGGAACTAAACCTCATAAAAGTGTACAATGGGAGATTGATTCGTTGAGAAGATAAGAGGGACTTTTCGCCCCCAGAATCTTTAATCGTACTCTGCAGTAGAACTGTTATTATACAGCTTATGCGTAGGTACAATATTTTCTCTGCAGCTTTGGTTTGGAAGATTTTGGCAACGCGAGATCGACATCCATAAGCTAAGGTAACCGCTTTCCACCAGGTGGGCCGTATGCCTGTTTGCCAACTTAGTTGTTTTAAGAAAATACTGCTGGGTGAAACAAAGCAGCAGACAATTCAGTAACAGTCAATTACAAAATCTTGAAACAATCATTTACAAGAATTCTCTCAGCTAAGCGTTTTTCCTGTTGCATCCGCAGAGTGACACGTTGAGCCCGGGGTCTGCTAATTGTCATTATATGTTGCTTCTTCTTCTTCTCAAGTCTATACTTTATTTTTAAATTACAATATTTTCGACCAGTATGCGGCCACAGCGACAGCCCTGTCATTTGCCTCTTCAAGCTCTTTTTGAGTACAGTGGGCCGCATTTAGGGCACGTTAGAAGGTGGCTCATTGACTGGACGTCGCCGCAGTCATATGTGCTATTGCTAGAGAAACCCCACCTAACCCGGTTTTCTTGGCATCGTCCTACACCAGCCGGGAGTCGGTTTAGCGACTTCCAGGGAAGATTGCTACCCGGAGGGAGTTTCTCGGCTACCGTTAAAGAAGATGATGGTTCCGGATAAACACTTTTCCACTGCTCCAGTCTGGCCTTAGAGCTTTCCCTGATCTCAAGACCTGCCTGCCCAAGACATAAACTTTGACGACTCTTGAGTCGTGATGGTGGAGGATTTTGACCATGCAACAGGTGTCTGGGATCTCGTACCTGCTTACGTTTTTCCATAGCACAGACTACGTTTGGTCTCACACTTGGGGGAGCAATACCAGAAAGCGAGTATAAGTAGTGTGTGTTGGCTTTAAGGTACCCGTGATTATCCGACAGGAAGAGTTTAGTGCGACACCTACCTCCTTAGCGTGTGCTGATCGAGCTTATTTCTCGGGAAATGTTTGTAGCATTTAGGTCGTATATTTTTTCCTTGTAATTCTTGGGCCTAAGCTTTTATCAGAGGTGCTTTTATTCATCCTACAAGGTAGGTACATCGTAATCCCATCTTACCTTTAACGAGCGCCGTGGCGCAGCGGTCAACACGCCTGCCTGCGACACGGATGGTCCCGGGTTCGATCCCCGGTCAGGTCAAGATGGAAAATGATCTTTTTCAGATTGACTTGGGTATTGGATGTTTATCTATATATGTATTTGTTATAAAGTATAGTATCGTTGAGTTAGTATCCCAAAACACAAGTCTTACTTAAGAACTTACTTTGGGGCTAGCTCAATCTGTGTGATTTGTCCGTATATATTTACCTTTAGGAGATATATGAATTTATAGGTCCAGTGCTGTCCCCTTTTGAATAAATCATTTAAAGGAATATAATAGACTGGAAACAACTTTCACCAATTATTCTTAGTGGAATTAGAACCCACATCCTCCAGGTCCTCTTCCATGCTGGTCTGGAAGAAAAGAAAATCGTAGAATGTACCAGCTGGTTCTCTTTCTGCGCAAGCCGTAGAATAGAATGGGCGCGCGCAAATCTAAGGAATCATGTAAATGGGCGGTGCGGCTAGCAACCCATCACTATTTTCATTCCGTATTCCATCTTTAAGCCCATCAACATGCTAAACGTGGCCTTTCTGTCTTATATCCTCAGGCTCTGTCTACCCCATAAGGGATAAAGATGTGATACTATGTATGTACCCTCCGGGTCATTAGGCAAACGCCTTGACCACGGAACAACAGAAGAAGTTTCAAAAAATTTTGTATTATGTCGTGTGTTCGTCGAACCGAAGGATTATTACGTAAGTGGGCGAAATGGGAGGATCTCGTGAAAAATAAATGTGGCCCACTAAAGCGATTTATCGATTGGTGACGTGCAAACACCGCGGCCGGTTACAGCCATTGTTTGACTTGGGTAATATCTTTTGAGGGAAGAAAAGAGGATAATATTAAAACTTACGCGTGATAAAATCATTGCAGAAACCCGGCTTTACTCACGTTTTATTTAGTCGGATTTCCTGACTAGATTCGGTCTGTTCAAAGACCATCATCGGAGCGCGGGTAGCGATACGACGGTTACGCTTGGTCAAAGCACTGACTAGTTTTACCAAAATACCTTCAAGAGTCCAAATAGGCATACGGACTATATTTTTGTCGTGTTGCTATGGGAAAAACTTTCATTGGTGAAAAAATACATTTCTTAACAAAAACCTCTTAAAGATATTAAAGTTATAAACTCATGTTTTACACGAAATGTCTATACATTCGTGATGTCATAATTATTATTAGGATGTTTTGGGTAAGTGATATGAGTAATTTGTTCGGCTACTATATTTCGTTTACAGTTATGGGGTTCGCAATAAAGTTGCTACAAATTTAGAGGAGTAAGTATATTATGGTAAAATGGATTTAGATTTAGAGGAGTATATTATGGTAAAATGCACCAAGAAGGCTGCAGATAGAGACATCTGGAGAAAAATCGCAAGAGCAGCGGCCATGGAAAAACAACCCAATCGATAGTCACGACCACTCTGCCAACAGTGTACGACTAAGAAGAATTATGGTAAAATAGTATTTTATGATTTTTTTACTTCTAAAAATAGTCTTGCCCACCTAACTTCAAAGAGCATCAAGAACAAATCGATATCAAAACAAAAGTGTCTATACAGTATTATTTATAAAAAAATAATATAACCTTAACATCAGTTCCAAAGTGTAACATCAGAATTTTTTAAGTACCTTCCTAGACAAATTATCACGTAATGAAAATTGAAGTAGGTCGGCACATTTTATTGCCCAATTTTTGACGATGACTCGCCCTAGCGTTAATGACGCCAAGGGCCCTCGCACTAATAAACGGAAATAACTGAAATTTGCGACCTCTCGTAAGTCATATTGAAATTGTGCCTAGTTTTAGTAAACAAATTTAAAGGATAGGTGAAATAACTATCGTTTAAATTTGAAGAAATTAAATGTCACTTACATTAAGTATCAAATTGAAGATAATATATACATAATATTATATTGATTGTAGTCAACCTTTAATATATTACAATTTAACTATATAAAAATAAACTATTGAAAACTTATGACTTAATGTTTCTAGTGTTCAGACGATTTAGACACAAATTTGACCTGGAAGCCATATGTACAAAAATTAAAAAGCAAATTATCGTCGTTTGCGTATGCATTAAACCAGTTAAAACGTGTGACAGACTTCGGAACTTCACTTGCAGCCTACTATGCATATGCGCACTCCAGATTGTCATATGGTATAGTCTTGTGGGGAAATTGCTGTGAAGTGAATGACATATTTGTTTTGCAGAAAAAATGTCTTCGAATACTTGTAAATATAGATCAAATGGCATCATGTAGACCATTTTTTATTAAACACAAAATATTGACCCTTACATCAATTTATATTCTTGAATCATGCAAGATTGTAAGAAAACATGATAATCTGTACGTGAAGCGGGAGAATAAAAACAAGAGAAATAATAGGGATTTGAACAAATTAGAAAGACCTCTCACTAAAATGCAATTAGTTTCTTCAAGTCCCCACCATATGGTAATAAAAATATACAATTATATCCCAAATTATCTCAAAAATATTAAAGAAAATACCCGATTCACCAACCACCTCAAAACGTTCCTTGTTGATAAATGCTACTATAGTATATCAGAGTTTTTTGATGATAGGCAAAAAGATATATAATTTTCTACGGTTTCTCAACTCTATCTATATTAATTATTAATTGTAATTTAATTCGATTTTTTTAAGTAAATTGGCATCTAGTTGGCATGTTTGCAGTGCCCTAGCAGGGCGTCACTTGTACTTGTATCGTGTATATGTAACATCTTATGAAACTGTGACTTGCAATAAAAATCTGAATCTGAATCTATACATCATCGTCAGTCGATAAAAAAAAATCCATCTGCAATACGCAATTGTCTGGATAGGGCAAATTATGTAATAAAATTGGCGGCGTTAGTCATATTCAAATTACGCCAAATGTTACAGGTAGTTATTTAAGAAATTATTATGCCGTAATGAATATTGAAGTAGGCGAGCATTTTTTTCATTTTGACGCCTAAATTTTAAGAATGGCTCGCCCTAGCGTTAACGACGTCAAGGGCCCTCGCGCTAATGAACGAAAATAACTGAAAAATTTCGACCACTCGTAAATCATATTTAAATTACGCCTAATTTGAGCCAGCGAAAGTATCAGAACATATACCTATCAATTTCAATTTATTTTTATTGTTTCCATGGTTACGATGGGTATCTTAAATCACTATGTATAAAGTACATCATGGAACCCTGAAAGGGCATCACAATCATTTAAAGGTTATATAAATTAGAACCCTTAAATACGAAAAAAATAAAGAATCTGATTGGGTATCTACTTTATCAACCCATTTCAAAACGGAAGGGTTCTCAATTCGACGAAATCTGGTTTTTATGTACGTTGTTACTTTTATTTATGAGACGGTGTACGAGGCGATTCTCAATCAGTCCTATTTCAGTTTCATCAAAATTGGTTCAGTATGTCGGTGGAAGTCGGTTTTTTACCTGAAAGATTACTATCTAGTCGAATCGTTCAATTTAGCCAAGTCATCAATCCATCAACATCAATTGTAGCCTTTGTTATATTACTCACTGATGAAAATATATAGGTATCTTTATAGCGTCAGCAAAAAAACAATATGGCGGACACGTAAACTGTTAAAAAAGGTAGTTTGGTTTAATAATTCTCTGACTGGCTGCATATAGATATGTACAGAGCATGGAGATATATGTACTACGTTACCTCCGTGGTACAGAGAGAGTCGTGCTCCTGCAGTGGAGACTAGAAAAGTCCTTATGATGATAATGTTGAAAAATTACAACTAGTTACCAAAATTGTCTATGTTAAGTGTAGCTTTTCACCTTCCAGTGTCTCGCTCCCTAGAATATCTTTGGTGGAGGCATATCTTAGAGTAAGCTTAGTTGGCCCACTTGTCGACCACAAACAGTTGTGGTCGTGGCATAACATTAACATGATGTACTGAATAGTTAGGCCCAGGTGTGCGGCTAAGTAACTCATTATGGTTATGACATGGTATAGTACGTATTAGTTTTGCCTTATTTGTGTCTTAAGAGGATCCTGAACGCGTATATGTCCATACAAACGGAAACAGGGAATTGTGGCAATATTTGATAATTTTAGAATAAAATTAAGCATTCAATTAATTAATCTTATTATTATGTATTGCGTCCAGTACAGATTGGTAAAATTATCAATGGTTTGGGAAGTTTCCTAGCTGGTGCAAACATCGTTCCTTTGTTACTTTGCGTGTTCAATTCGAAGAAATTTAAAATAGGAGATATTTCTATGTATCCCTTTCTGAAATACTTGCACATTAAGATTATTTATCTCTATATAAATAAATAAATATATAGGGACATATCACTCAAATTGAGCTAGCCCTACAGTAAGTTGTGAACTTGTGTCGCAGGATAGGTACTAACTCAACGATACTATATTTTATAATATATACTACTTATTTGTATGTATCTAGTTAGGTTTTTATTTAATAGTTTTAATTTTTGTTTTTAAGTTAAGTTTTAGTTTTTTATTAGTTTTAGGAAAATAAAATGTATAATATCCCCAATATTTCTAAATATGTAATAAACAAATTAAAAAACGAAAAAAAACATTATACTTATATAGATAAACATCCAAGACCCAGGTCAATATGAAAAAGATCTTTTTCCATTTTGACCTAACCGGGGATCAAACCCGGGACCCCCGTGTCGCAGGCTAGCGTGTTGACCGCTGCGCCACGGAGCACGACAATATATATATATATATATATATATAGTATATGATAATATAATTAATATTTCTTTATTATTATTATTTATTTTATTTATTTAAATTCAAAAACCACAGAACCATTTTTAGGAATTCTGTCACCTATAGAAAGCTAATTTATCTGCGGGTAACGTAGGCTATAATTTATGAAGACTAATTCGCGGCAAATTGCTAGTAGTTCATATGTTTAAGTTCTGTTCATTATGTTTTGTAGAAATCCGGGAGTTTGGAGTACTATCTATACTCCCGGAAAGCCTCTTCATCTATTTTCTTAAATTTTCATCAATGTCTGCTAAAATATGAATATTATTTAGTTAACCCTTTCAAATTACACGGCCTAAATCGTCATTAACCACACATAATTTCCGTTTAATTCTCGCCGACATTTCCCTTTACGAATTACCACGGTGTGGCTGTTGCTACAGCTGTGGTCCAAGTAACAGAAGATTTTGTTTGCCTAAAAATTATTTTCCTAGAGACTTTCCAGAAATCTTTTTAGACAAAAGTTTTTTGATTAGTAGTCCTATGGGATTAAAGCCGCACCTAGGCACAGTAGCGACGCCAATCATTTTATTCCTAATACTTTACAAAGAGAAAGAAATTCAAGATACATAAGAATGTAAATCATATAAGCACTAGTAAATAACCTGAAGTATTTCTCTGGATACAAGTTCTTTAGAGCCTTTCTTCATTTATTTCCCCAGTTGGCAAGTTCTTCTACTTGGTTGTCAACGAAATGATGGTGTTATTCAATTCGTTGTTTTCACAGAGCTCCTGGCGATAACTCTTCGCGAATCCACTGGTTTCATCATTGACGACGCAGCAAGGCGGACAACCACCAGCCCGCTATGTAAATCTCACTACAGCCGCTTAATGACAGTCTATTTTAGTTATTCTACACATTGTTCATAAATATGGGCATTTA
Source organism: Rhodophaea formosa (assembly GCA_963082605.1). NCBI lineage: Eukaryota > Metazoa > Arthropoda > Insecta > Lepidoptera > Pyralidae > Rhodophaea > Rhodophaea formosa. Next base: position 19,124,150 of record OY720219.1, on the reverse strand, counting down.
TAACACAAAATAACACCAATTTCACGTTATAAAGTCCACTAGAATCAATTTGCGAAATAATCCAAAACAGACACCGTGTAGTCCGCTAAAATTCCCGCCAAGAACTCATCATGTTTTAATATTATGAGAATCAGTCATTAAGAGAAAAAGTGATTAGCGGTAACGGTAATCTGATTCTCATAATTCGTATTTTTAAAGTTAGATCAATAATAAAAATTACATGCTTTATTATAGCGGTATATTGAAAATGCCTTTTTGTAATTAATCGCTATTTCTTATGACCCGCACCACAGGTCATAGCCCGAGGAAAATTTAGCACTCAAGGAGGCTCGAATTGTAGGTACTGAACGCAGGGAAAAGCGCTTAATATTTATAAATACGCTTAGGGGGGTAAATAATGGTTGTTCTAAAAGAAAAACAAAAAATTTGGCTAAGCCACGCTTTTCGCAGTATTATCACAGAAGATTTCTTATATTTTTACCGGACTGACCCACCGAGAAGGAAGTTATGGAGGCCATCCATCCATCAGGTCTTTTTTAGTCTCCACTGCAGGAGCACGACCCTCTCTGTACTACCAGAGCCATATAATATTACCTTGAGTAGTAAGAGGATTTGGACTACACTCTCCACGTTGACCAGACGGGTTGGAGAGGTCTCTTTGATGTTTATAAGCTTTGTTTAGCTTGTGTTTCCTTAGTCGCCTTTTACGACATCCACGGGATGACTTGGAGTGGTCCTATTCTACTCTGCCGGGAACCACACGGCGTTAATAACACCAACAAGTGCCGAACTTTATATCGGATCAGAAATTTCAATTCAGTGGCTCTGGGTTCAAATCTATCTTTAATAGAAAACTTTTATAACCCTGCCGTCAGTACTGGCTCTCCAAATATCAAACAATGTTATCGCCACTCTACCCGTCTCTTGTGTTTTCCTTATGTCTCTAGTATCTCTAGTATTATTGTGCTCTAGTAATTTCTTTAACGCGTATGTTTGTATTACTGTCGGTACTGACTCTCAAACTTTAAGCACCTATTAGAATAATAATGCTGTGAAGTCACGAATTTTATCGTGTCTAAGTAATTTTTCATCAATTTGCGTCATTTATTTATTTCACAGCATGTATGTCTTTACTATTAATGCAAACAAACAAATAACGGAACAACCAAACCGTTCTTCTTTATAATGTTAGAATAAATTCCCAATTTCTACCATCCGATCGGGTAAAAAAATGTTATATACCTAAGCGTAAGCTAACTATGTCCGTTCCCCGGTCCAATCCGAAAAAACAAAAATTGCCAACACATGCGTGTTAGGTTAGGTCAAAGACAATTTAATAGAGGTTAGGTTAAATTAAAGCTAGTTTGGATATAATTCAGCACTTGACACTGATAACCTCGCTTGTCCGGCTTCGGTAACGCAAGTTAAGTACCGGCCAGACGGAATCGACCCCGACGTAATCCCGTCTTCGACGCGCCATCGCGAGGTCATGGGCGCGCCGTACAGCAGATACGGACTTTTAGGACATATTTATGACTAGCTGTTACCCGCGGCTTCGCCCGCGTAATTTATAGCCTATGTCCTTCTCGGTACCCTAACCTATGATGCAAAATTTCACGATGATCGGTTCAGTAGATACGGCATAAAAGCGTAACTAACAAACAAACAAACAAACTCACTTTCGCATTTATAATATTAGTCGGGATAGTTGGGACTAGCAGTCCACCCCGGCATCAAAAATTTAGGCAGCATCATTAGTTCTGACTCCAGGTGTAAAGATGACATTGTGGCCCGAAAATCAATGGCAAAGCGAGCGTACCACGAAAAAAAACTGGTTTTTAATTCAAAAGTGTCACGAACAAAAAAACGCTTGATCAAAACGTACGTCTGGAGTATAGCTCTATATGGCTGTAAGGCCTGGGTTATGAATAAGAAGGATAGAGAACGATTGGAAGCAATTGAGAGGGTCGTGCTCCTGCAGCGGAGACTAGAAAGACCTGATGATGATGATGATGAGATCTGGTGTTGGAGGTGAATAGAAAAGATAAGCTGGACGGAGAGAAAGAGAAACAAGGAAGTTCTGGAACTTGTTAATGAGAAGAGAACTTAATTGAATCAAAGGAAAGATTGAAGCCAGAAGAGGAAAAGGAAGGCTAAGGACACACAGACACAATACGAAATAAAAGACAAAATAAAAGAGAAGGCAAAAGTCGGGTCGTATAGAGAGGTCAAAGAGTTAGGGGAGGATAGGAGAGGTGGAACATACTCCACCGACAAGAACAAAGTTCTTAAATTTATGATGATGATGTCCGCCCCGGTTTCGCCCGTGGTACATATACATAGCCTATAGCACTCTGGGATAACGTACCTATCCAACATTGAAAGATTTTTTAAATCAGTCTAATCGTTGCTGATACCAACGCTTTCAACCAAACAAAATATTTAGCTTTGTAATATAAGTAAATAATATAAAATAGATTATTAAGAAACTATAATAAAACTGCGCGTGCATGACAATGTTATTTTTATGAAATTTGATTTGCATAATGAATTACATGAAGTACATTCTGGACGCATTTTTTTAATCTATGATTACGTAGTCTCATATCATTATATCTCCATAACACCATTATAACATTATTGGATTTATCATTTTATTTCTTAGGTAGGTTTAATTGTTAGTTTCTAGTTTTTATAAGTTAGTTTTATTGTTTAATGTATTATATGTAAAATTTTGTACTATGTCGAATAAATAAGTTAATACATTATTGGATGATATTATAGTTACTATGACACGGGTTGATTTAATGGTTAGCCTTGCTCCGGCTAATATATGGCTCTGGTAGTACAGAGAGGGTCGTGCTCCTGCAGTAATATAATAATAATAAATTCATTTTATTTCATCTCATACAATGATCATAAGATTAAAAGCAATGCTTGGATCTAATTACAATTATTACAATTTAATTGTATGAGAAGCTGGTGCCTGAAGTAGGCTTATAAAAACCTGTAGTACAGGTCACCGGGTTCCCACCTCCCGTAATTATTTACATTGCCAATCAACATTACCTATAATTTACAATTGGTTTGTATGAAATATGAAAAATATACCCAAATTGTAGACATATTGACAAAATCATTTTAAAATTATGTTCATGCAAAATTTTAACTTTTAGTTATAAAAGTGACATGCATATTAGAAATATAATTTTAATAATGGCTACAAATAAATAAAATAAATTATTATTTTAATGAAATATATTATGGAATTTATATAATCAAATTAGATTCAAATAATAAATACATTAAAGATTTCAAAGACTGCAAATTACTTTATGATAACAGCAATTCAGTCTTTTGCAGTGAAGACTAAAAAACGCCTTATGATAATGAGCTAACTGTTTCAGAAACTTTTATAGAGGATTTATAACATCAGTGATAATTATTATATTTTTATTATCTTAAATACAACGATAATTAAAACATAAAATAACTCTTTTAAATAACTTTCAGTGTAGATAAAGATGCTATAAATCCTAAATAACCAATGAGGTGAACTAAAGTGTGTCAGTAAATAGGGTTAAAATGGTCTCCTTAGCTATAACTCGCAGAGGTATCGCATGAATCACCTCCAGGGGCTGAGAATAGGTTGCAGAGTGTCTAACGGCCATAAGAAAAGATACGTTTGGGTCTATCTCTAGAAAGGCTCATAAAATAGTACGTCTATTGAAATTATTAGGCTGCGAACAGGGTTGGATCGTAAAATATTACATCTGGCCTCGTTTAAGGAGAGATGGCTCTTCGTACTTTGAGCAGTGCGTGCTCTCAATATCTTGAACATATGGCGAAATATAGAGTGGTTTAGCTCAGCCGATTAGCTCTCTGAAGTGGCAGAGGGTGAGGAAAATAGCGTGAAGATCCGATGGCCATTGAGGCAAAAAGGTTCTGTAACAGTAAGCTTATAGCCTTGCCACGTACCGGTAAGGCTATAAGCTAACTGTTACAGAAACTTATAAAGAGGATTTATAGTATGGGTGGATAAAAATACTAATAAATCCTAAATAACCTGATTGGTGAACAAAATTGTGTCAGTAAATAGGGTTAAAATGGTCTCCTTAGCTATAACTCGCAGAGGTATCGCATGAATCACCTCCAGGGGCTGAGAATAGGTTGCAGAGTGCCTAACGGCCATAAGGAAAGATGCGTTTGGGTCTATCTCTCGTAAGGCTCATAACATACTATGTCTATCGAAATTATTAGGCTGCGATCAAGGTTGAGTCGTAAAATATGACTTGCGTAGGCTTTCTTTAAAGGAAAGATGGCGCGTGCGTACTGTATTATTATTAACACATTTGGCGAAGTATATAGGGTAAACATCCTTACTTAACTACCATACTTCGCCTTAAGTTTAAAATACCTTTAAACAAATGGCGGGTGGTGGGAAGTTAAGGGGTACAGTTGAAGTTTGCCTTAGACAATTTTGCAAACAACAACAAATAAAAAATCTTCATCAATACCTACGTTTGGGTTAAACATTTGATTTGTATTGGATGGTTGGACATTTATACATTATAGAAGAAATCAAATATTAGAATAACTTATAAGATAAGAAATCTTCCACTATTTGCCAAATCTGTTGTAAGACAATCTAATAAGTCCATTTATATTATTTACTTACTGGCATCAATTTCCTAGGCTGTTTCTAGGCAGTTTCTAGAGCACTACAAATAATACACTAGTTTTACCCACAGCTTTACCCGGTCGGAGTGTCCTTTGAAATATAATTTGTCAATAAACAAATTATACTTATTTCAAAGGACCATAAAAATATTTTGGTATTACAATATGGTGATGTAAACTATCACGGTTCATGAGATACAGTCTGGTGACAAGCGGACAGACAGACGGGTGCACACGAAGTCACATGAATAGGGCCCGATTTTTACCCTTTGGGTCATCATCATCATCATTTCAGCCGCAAGAAGTCCATTGCTGGACATAGGCCTCCCCCAAGGATTTCCAATATGACCGGTTGGAAAAAATGTAGTTGAAAATAATATTTAGTTGAAAAAATACTAGGTACATTTAGCTACCTCTCTTTCAAAAATATTCGACGAACAGACACACATTATAACAGATAGGCGAAATAATTGTTATACTCTATAATGTTTGTCCCCAAGGCTCTGCCGCCGGCACCGCCACGTGGCGTTTCCCACGGCCTAGAAGCCAGCCCGTTATTTGGAGACCACTATTTACTTGGGACAAATGTTTTGTACCTACGTAACTAGTTTGTAATTGTCACATGTTTAAATAAATAAATAAATAATAAATATATTATAGGGACATATCACACAAATTGAGCTAGCCCCACAGTAAGTTGTGAACGTGTGTCGCAGGATACTAACTCAACGATACTATATTTTATAATATATACTTATATAGATAAACATCAGACCCAGGTCAATATGAAAAAGATCTTTTTCCATCTTGACCTAACCGGGGATCGAACCCGGGACCCCCGTGTCGCAGGCTAGCGTGTTGACCGCTGCGCCACGGAGCTGGTAGACTAAGTTGACATTTGTCAATTATTTTATAAAAACAATGTTTGCTCAAAATAATACATTTAATATTTATTGTAGAATATTCTATAACAAGTTTTTTTTTTCAAAAATGTGTTGGCAACTCTGTATAGCAAACGTCAACATTTGAACGAATGAACGGTTGCAGCCGGGTGATGTGATGACGTCACGTACCTATTACATAAATGATGGTTACATAAAGGATGGTTAACGGTCGTCGGGTCTCATTTTCGCTCGGTCACTTCGCATTGACGGTTACTCGTAATTGTTTTCTCTGATTATAGAATAGTTTTGTGAGATTGGTAATTAATTTTATTGGATAAAAAGTAGAATATTTTTACAGTGATTATTGGATTGTGTTATAAAGTAAAATTATGCTGAGTTCAATTATTTGGTTTCTCATTTAGATATAAATGTAATTAACAAAGAAAATACAAGTGTTTGCTGATATATGTGTTTAAATTAATAGTAGTTTCCCCTTAACCAGACATGTTAGGCAGTTAAGAGCATACTGAGTCAGTAACTAATATGATTTTTTTTAACATCAGAAGTTGCGGATCCATAACCACAATGGGCCGACGCAAAAGGAGACGCGGCCGTTCGAGTTCATCCTCGTCAAGTTCCGATTCCTCCAGCACCGGAAGCAGTCCTGCCACTCCACCACGAAGGAGAAGGAAGGTAGCCCGAAAAGCTGATCCTGTGAGTACAGTTACGCTTAATAGCATGATCCCGGAGTTTGATCCAATCAAAGATAATGTTAACGCGTGGATAAATATCATTGAGTGTTACTCGAAGACTTTTTCGTGGTCGGACGATGTTATTCGTTTCCAAGCATTAAATAAGTTAAAAGGTTCTGCTAAAACCTGGTATGACGCTTTATTACGAACTAATGACCTGTGGCCAAAGTGGAAATGGTCAGACTGGGTGTCACGTATATCTATAACTTTTAAAATAAAACGTAATATGTTCGATTTACTCAAAGATGTTGTGGATAAAAAACCGGTCGATGGACAGTCACTTTATGAGTTTTATTTTGAGCAAAAGGGAAAAATAGATCGTTTAGGCCTGAATTTCTCGGAAAATGATATAATCTCAATAGTTTTAGGAAATATTAGTGATAATACTATAAGTGTTGCAATCGAGGCAAGTAGATTTGAATCGTGTGACAGTTTTGCTAGTTTTTTACATGGAAAAACGTACAAAAGTAAAACTCAAAAGAGCAGTTCCGTCGTACGAGAATCTAAGATTGCTCCCAATAGTATACCATCCGATAATAATTCTGATTTAAATACTAATCCAGTGATTTTAAGTAACACAAATGCCACATCTGGGGACGCTAATTCAAATAAAAATCAGTTCCGTAGTAGAGTATTACGTTGTAATGGATGTGGTGGTAATCATAGAAGGTATCAGTGCGATGTGCTTAAGTGTGACTTTTGTAATAAAAGAGGTCATACTGAGTCAAACTGTTTTAAGAAAGAACACATCGCGCTGAAAACTGAGAAACAAGAGACTAAGAGCATAGTTACAAATGGAGCCAGAAATAAATTTACGAAATTGGTAAGGATTAATGAAATATCCTACCCGTCGTTTATTGATACCGGTGAGTGTGGAACCTCATGCAGAAACACGCTTGTACGATTTGACTACATGCAGAAAGCACAGCTGGCAGAAATCTCTATTCGTAGACAGCACGTTTTGCCTAAAACACTGTTGGTAGATATCTCGGTTCCTAGGAAGCACTATTGACAGAAATCACTGTTGGTATATATCTCGGTTCCTAGAAAATACTGTGGATAGAAATCACTGTTGGTAGATATCTCGGTTCCTAGGAAACACTTTTGACAAAAAAATACCTTTAGGGGACATCTGGCCCGCTTACGATGTGGTTCACCGGCGAGATGTCAACTTTTTAGTACGCTTTAATTTATTATTCACCCAGAACATGAGATCGAGAATACCTGTCTTTAGTGAATATTAAATAAAACTTTAAACAAATGAAGTACATTGTTTAAAGTTTTATTTAATACTAGCTGATGCCCGCGACTTCTTGTAGCAGTCCAAACGTTGCCAAAAGGGCATATCCCAGTTGCTGATGACCCGTGACCCGGAGCTGCTGGGCGGTCACCATATGAGTACTCTAACACTCCATCCCAGTTGAGAGGGTCACACTGTAAAATTGTCGATATAAAATTTGACATTGTTCTGTATCAGATGTTCTAATCTTCGATTTTTGTACCGCAACAAAAATACTAATCAGGCTGAACAACTTTTGCAACAGCGTCATTTTATATTTCCTATAGTTTACCTGGACCATTATGTTTCTGCATCAGGTGTTCCAAATCTTCAATTTAAATACCTCAACAAAAAATGCTCATCAGATTGAATAACTTTTGCTAAGGCGTCATTTTTATATTTCTTATAGTAAATTACCTGGACCATTATGTTTCTGCATGAGGTGTTATAAATCTCAGATTTTTTATACCTCAACAAAATGCTCATCAGGCTTTACAACTTTTGCTAAGGCTCCACTTTTATATTTCTTATAGTTCAGCTGGACCATTATGATGCTGCATCAGGTGTTCCATTTTCCAAAATCATTTCTACCCTATTGCCTAGGCTTTGTAGCTATATAGCAAAAAAGTTTCATTCGAATCCGTCCAATATTTCTGGTGATAAGCGTGATCATACTATATACAAATAAAAAAAAAATCGTTCACTTTTATTCTTTTTAAGTGTCCTTTTATCCATTTCAGTCAAAAATATTAAATGTACAGACAAAATATTTTTACTGTTTTATTATATGTATTAGATTCACTATCGTTAAAGACAAGTTCTTGTGTATATGTCGCAGTCATTTGGTTGAATCTGCTATTTGATTAAATTACTAGCGCGTTCATTGAATGACTACGTTTAATTGGATGACTAGGCCAAATGTTGATTGAACAAGCGTCGCTCAACGTCCAACTAGTTAGCGGGTTGTAACATAGCCCTTTGATTATAGCGGACATAAAATCAGTCAGGTGATTCAAATTTAGTTCATTTTTTTACCACTGCGGCGCTAGTAGTCACCAAAACAAATATGGCGTCAAACAGCTCGAACAGATGGCTCGATGTTGATATTTTTTTCGATTAAATTTTCTTAAAGGTGTGTTATTTGTAATAAAATAGTATGACATTATGGATTTACCTATTACAACGCCGCCGCCGGCTACATTAAAAACTAAGAAAAATGAAATCATGCTACCACCAAATATTACAAAGTCGGCTAAGATTCAACGACTTCGCTAAATGACATTCATTCAGTCAAGACGATGAACGTTACATTCAACGACTTGACGAGCTGTCCTTCAGTCATTCAATTGAACGTCGCTATTCAATGAACGCGCTAGTCATTCAATCAAATAGCAAATTCAACCAGATGACTGCAACATATACCTTTTATAATAGAGGAAGGAGGAATGGAGGAGAGGAAGGAAGGAGGATTTATAATAGAGGAAGAGTTGGACTCGGCACGGAATCTCAAGACCTCAATAAAGGACACAATAAAAGAAAAACTAAAGGTAATGGAGGATAAGATAATAGATCTGGCTGAGTTCGTGGAAACCAAGAATTTAACCCCTGGATATCACCCAAGTATTCGCACTCAAACCTCCCCTGAAATCCAGAAACCTTCACCCTCATCGAAAAATATAATAGATATAGAAGCCACGATCAAACAGATGGCCGGGCTGCTTGAGCAGAATACAAACAGTATTCAGGAATTGAAAAGTGCGCTTCACCTCCCAAAACAACTAACTTACTCAGAGGTTACAGCAGGAGGCAAAGGCCATCCTAGCCGCTCCCATGTCACTCTCCATTCAGTGGCTGTTTCGTCCAAAGGACTCGAAACTGGAGAGGAAATCTTGGACCAAGTTAGAGAAGCAGTGGGAGAGGGGAGTGAGTGGATAACAGTCGAGAAGGTAAGGAAAGCAAAGGACAGAAAGGTAATAGTTAGTTGCAACTCGAAGGAAGATAGAAGAAAACTTAAGGAAAGGATAGAAAAGAGAAAAGAACTGCAGGTGGAGGAAATCCAAAACAAAGACCCTCTTCTCATTTTTAGAAATATTGTTAAGAAAATGACAAACGAAGAAATAATAGAGAGACTCAAAAAACAAAATAGGAAGGCATTCGACGATATCAAAGATGAAGAAAATAGGATGCAAGTTAGATTCCGAAAACCGGCCAAAAATCAGTTACTGAACCACGTGGTGATAGCGGTTAGCCCAACCATTTGGGGCAGATTGGCGACAGCAGGCTCCGTGCACATCGACATGCAAAGAATCTATGTGGAGGATTACTCTCCACTTATGCAATGTTCGATGTGCCTGGGCTACGGGCATGTTAGAAAATATTGCGAAAAGGAGGTAGAAAAGTGTTGTCACTGCGGAGGTGATCACATAAAAGCGGAATGCGCCGGCTGGCTGGCCGGGGCGCTTCCATCGTGTCTGAACTGCATGGCGGAAGATAATGAGGTACGGAACCACAACGCATTTAGTAACGCATGTCAGGTCAGGCAAAGGTGGGACGCCTTGGCTAGGTCCAGGGTAGCATATTGCTAAAATTGCATTAATGACGAACTATATGCGGGGAATCCAGGGAGTAATTGGGCATTGGGAGTGCCTAGGTAATAAGAAGTTGCAACCGGAACGCTGCACAGCGACCTGGTTTTGTTGTGCTTAATGCTGAGCCATTAATCTCGCAAAAACGATAGTGGAAAACTGTGCAGTGTTCGGGTAAACAACCAAAGCAAGAGTCTATGGAAATGACACTGTATCGAAAAATAAATATTTTTCAATGCAATGGATGCGGTAGACAATTGATTCCAACAGCACCAACATTAACATTATATAAACATAGAGGGCCAAAAATTTTATCTTATATAACAACTACAAAGTAGTATCTTTAAATTACAAATCAGTAGGATAAGTGTGATTATAGAGGACAACAATGCGAGTTTTGTGACCAGTACAAAGAAATAATAAGCCTATAAAGCACAATATATGACAAAAAAAGAAAACAGATTAATTTGAAATTCACGATGAAAAAATTTATGACAATGAATAAGAAAATGACACGATAGAATAAAGGCAGACGATGATAAAGCATATCTAAATATAGAAAAAAGTTGACATGTTTGCGGCAATACACTAAAGAAAACAAAGACTCTGCTTATGGTAGAGGGTACTGGCATATACTCATTAAAAAAAAAAAAAAAAAAAAAAAAAAAAAAAAAACATATACCTTTTTCTTGCATATACAAAATGTGAAATGACTCTTTTGAAATCGAATTTGAATAAATGAAAATGACTCATTTTGCATTTATTTTGTTTATAAAAAATTGATTTAAATTATATTATATGAAATAAAATTGTTTTCATTATGTTTCTCTGCCAAAGCCAGATTTGCTAAACTTCTAAAGAGCGAGGTGTTTTAGTGAAAATGACATTAATTTTTTTCCAATTTAAATATCTTATAACCAGGCCATATTTCCCTTGCCTTAACGTTTGAAAAGGGACAAGTCACTCTATCTCATCTATGGGACGAATATAAACATAGCGTACTAGAAAGTTGACATCTCGCCGGTGAACCACATCGTAAGCGGGCCAGATGTCCCCTAAAGGTATTTTTTTGTCAAAAGTGTTTCCTAGGAACCGAGATATCTACCAACAGTGATTTCTATCCACAGTATTTTCTAGGAACCGAGATATATACCAACAGTGATTTCTGTCAATAGTGCTTCCTAGGAACCGAGATATCTACCAACAGTGTTTTAGGCAAAACGTGCTGTCTACGAATAGAGATTTCTGCCAGCTGTGCTTTCTGCATGTAGTCAAATCGTACAAGCGTGTTTCTGCATGAGGTTCCACACTCAGTTTTACAAGGGTTTTTGAAGGGTAGTTTTACAACAGTATCGAGTAAAATAACCGTTAATTTAAAAATTGATTCTGTGCATTTAGATAACGTAGACTTTTACATTTTGAATGATTTGGCAGACTGTGACATTCTTATCGGTCGTAATGTGACAGAAAATCCTAACCTTATGTATTCGCGAGTGGGAGATTCCCTCACATTTGATTATGCCAATAAATTTGTGAACTTTTGTAATAACGTTGAGGAAATGAATTTTAACGCGCAGTCCAATCATAATGAACTTGTCTTTCTTTTTCATAAATATAAATCCTGTTTTGCCCATAAACTGAGTGAGTTAGGTAAAGTGGACAGTCATGAAATGGTGATAGAATTATCGGAGTCACGCCCTATTCAATATAGACCATATAGAACATCTGTTAGGGATAGGGAAATAATCCGTGACATTATTAAAGAACTTCTGGATAATCAGATCATTCGTGAGAGTCGTTCGGCTTATGCTAGCCCTGTATTGTTAGTGAGCAAGAAAAATGGAGAAAAAAAGACTGTGTGTTGATTATAGATCACTAAATAAAATCACAATTAAGGATAAATACCCAATGCCTAGAATAGAGGACCTTATTGATAGGCTGCAAGGTTGCTATTATTTTACAAATCTGGACCTAAAAAGTGGCTATTACCAAATTTTAATGAGTAAAGACTCGATTGACAAAACTGGGTTTATCACTGAGGACGGTCATTATGATTTTTTGCGTCTCCCGTTCGGGCTGGCCAATGCCCCATCTTGTTTCCAACAGATGATGCATAAGGTTCTAGGAAACCTCAGATTTAATAATGTAATAATTTATTTAGATGATGTCCTTATCGTTAGCAAAACAAAAGAAGAAAATCTTAAGGTATTAGAGTCAGTATTGAAAATTTTTAAAGAAAACGGGCTTACCTTAAATATGAAAAAGTGTAATTTTCTCATGACTGAAATCGAGTTTTTAGGATACCAAATAAAAGCTGGCACAATAAAACCAAGTGAGAGTAAAGTGGTTACCGTTAAAAATTTTCCTACACCAAAATCAGTCCATCAACTACGTCAATTTTTGGGTCTCATCAGCTACTTTCGGAAGTTTATCCTTAACTGTGCACTGTTATCTAGCCCCCTTACAAAACTATTAAAAAAAGACAGTAAATGGATATGGCACGATGTACATGAGCAGGCTTTTCAGACTCTCAGGAATACTTTGACATCCGATACCGTGTTAGTAATATATGATCCCACAAAATCATGTATTTTATATACAGATGCAAGTAGGGATGGAATAGCTGGCGTACTCATGCAGGTCACAGAGCAGGGTGAAAAACCAGTTCATTTTTATAGTAGACAAACTAACGAGGACGAAAAGAAATATCATTCGTTCGAACTTGATCTACTAGCTATTGTGAGTTCGCTTCAAAAATTTAGGATTTATCTGCTAGGTTCACCTTTTAAGATCATAACTGATTGCAATGCAGTTAGGTACGCTTTAACCAAGAAGGACATTATTCCCCGAATAGCACGGTGGGTATTGTACACACAAGATTTTGATTACGACATTGCTCATCGCGAGGGTTCACGTATGGCACATGTCGACGCCCTTAGTAGGAACCCAGTACAAACGGGCGAAAAACCCGAATCTGAAATAATCATGTCAATAACCGAGGCTGATTGGTTGCTGTCAGTACAATTACAGGATCAAGAAATTGTTAGTATAAAAACAGTATTAGAATCGGGAGATAGGGATAATAATAGACACATTTTCGATAATTATGATTTATTAGGTAATAAGGTGTACAGATTGACTAGCACTGGTCGCCGTTGGTTAGTGCCAAAACAATGTGTTTGGCAAATTATAAAGGTAAACCATGACGACGTAGGACATTTTGCTCTGGACAAGACTGGAACGAATCCAGTCTTACTATTGGTTCCCACGTATGCGACATATTGTAAAAAAGTACATTAAAAATTGCATTAATTGTATATATTTCAAAAACAAGGGTGGACCCAAGGAAGGTTACCTGTACCCTATACCAAAGTACGCAAGGCCTTTCCATACGCTACACATGGACCACTTGGGCCCATTTGTCAAAACTAAGAAGGGCAACAAATACTTATTGGTGACAGTGGATGCGTTTACCAAATTTATTTTTATTGCCGCGGTTAAAACTAATAACTATGAATCAGTAAAATCTGAATTGGAGAACATTTCAAAAGTTTTTGGAAACCCTAAACGGATAATTGCTGATTCTGGTTCATGTTTCACATCAAATCTTTTTAATCAATATTGCACCGATAGAAACATCCGCCTACATATAATAGCAACTGGGATGTCCAGAGCAAACGGACAAGTGGAACGTTTTAATAAAACGATTTTGGACGCTTTAAAGACTTTGGGTGCAAACTTGGCTGATGACAAATGGGATGAGTGTGTTAAAACCCTACAACAAGGATTAAATAGTACTTATCACAAAACCATAAAGGCTGTTCCGAGCGAGGTACTTTTTGGTTATAGGATAAGATTGGATAGCGATAACTTTGCGCCAGACCACGAAAACGAATTAGTCGACGTAACACTCTTACGCAAAACCGTTGACAAAAACATTAAATCAAGTGCTGTTGACCAAAAACGAGACTTTGATAGCACTAGGTGTAAAGCAAAGATTTATGATGTTGGGGATCTTGTACTCATAAAAATACAGAGTCAGAGTAATGATGGCAGAAGCCGCAAATTGCTTCCTGTGTTTAAAGGGCCCTTCCGAGTAGATAAAATACTTGGCAATGATCGATATGAGGTGGTCGATTTAAGAGGCAGTGAACGAAGCAACAAACTATACACAGGAATAGCCGCCGCGGAAAATATGAAGCCATGGATTACCATTGGAGACTACGAGATCGATAGTTAAAATACGAGGTGTGTTAAGGCTGTGTTGGCAAGGTTAGTACAGAATCACCTCATAACCCAGTTCGATAATATTTTTGACACTTTAACATTCATTTTGTTTACATATCCATAACAGGAAATTCATTGTGTTTATTTCTATTCATTTAAATATAAATTATAAAACAAAACTTAGAATTTTTGAGTTCATCACAAAGGGTATTAATAATATTCTGATATCTATGGTATTAATATTATAATTGTGTACCTAAGAGACTGATTACTCATCTTAGAGCCAGCTACAAACTGCCCGAGTAGGTACTAAATATTCTGCTTTAGGGTAAATTGAGCATTGTGAGCGTGGTGTAAAACAGTGCGTTTGAAGCGTTGTATAAACATCATAGCATAGAAATGAAAAATCGTTTGCCCTAAAGTGGATAGTGTAATAGTACCTCTTCCCTACCTATTTTGTTCTAACATGTATGATATATGAACCCATCTCTGTTACAGTTTTCCACTGGCTCGTAGCAACGTTCGGGACGAACGCCATGCAGCATGGCCGTGTTGGCAACACTGTATAGCAAACGTCAACATTTGAACGAATGAACGGTTGCAGCCGGGTGATGTGATGACGTCACGTACCTATTACATAAAACGGATGGTTAACGGTCGTCGGGTCTCATTTTCGCTCGGTCACTTCGCATTGACGGTTACTCGTAATTGTTTTCTCTGATTATAGAATAGTTTTGTGAGATTGGTAATTAATTTTATTGGATAAAAAGTAGAATATTTTTACAGTGATTATTGGATTGTGTTATAAAGTAAAATTATGCTGAGTTCAATTATTTGGTTTCTCATTTAGATATAAATGTAATTAACAAAGAAAATACAAGTGTTTGCTGATATATGTGTTTAAATTAATAGTAGTTTCCCCTTAACCAGACATGTTAGGCAGTTAAGGGCAACTGAGTCAGTAACTAATATGATTTTTTTTAACAAATGTTAGACTTACACATCGAAATAATTGTTATACGCTAGAAATGTTTGTCCCCAAGGCTCTGCCGCCACGTGGCGTTTCCCACGGCCTAGAAGCCAGCCCGTTATTTGGAGACCACTATTTACTTGGGACAAATGTTTTGTACGTAACTAGTTTGTAATTGTCACATGTTTAAATAAATAATAAATATATTACTTTTTTTTTTCAAAAATGTTAGACTGACTTACACATCGAAATAATTGTTATACGCTAGAAATGTTTGTCCCCAAGGCTCTGCCGCCACGTGGCGTTTCCCACGGCCTAGAAGCCATCCCGTTATTTGGAGACCACTATTTACTTGGGACTAATGTTTTAGGTCTGTATTTGAGTATAAACTGAGTCACAGAATTAATAATAGTACTTACGTAACTGGGTTGGTAATCGACACACATGTAGACTAGGTTTTTGTTTGTATTTGGTTAAAAAGTTGAATGAAAGGGTTTGAACTGAATACGTAGAAACACAAAAACCAATAAAATAATTTTCAAGGACCGTATTAATAGCAAATATATTGGAAAGAATATTTTACAAATATAAATTCTACAACTGATTCTAAAATTCGAGAGACGGACATTTTATCGAATAAATCGGCGACCCGCTTAATATTTTCAATATCGCTGAGGGGCGGTTAGCGACACGAAGCATATACGGAGAGGAGATGCCGTAACTATAAATATAATTATTTATGTTAACAGGACTTAGCACGAACATTTTACTTCTTTATTGCCGTAAAAATTAAGTTAAGTTTAACTAAACGGTTCGTGCTTTCCTGTCAAGAATCAAAAGTCCTGTTAATATTAATAATTATGTGTTTGAATCTTCCCTGCTGGTTTGGAAGAAAAGGAAAAACATAGAATATACCAACTGCTTTACCTCCCGCGCAGACCGTAAAAGCCGGTCATGGGATTGGGCGAATATCTACGGAACTACGTTATAGTCGATGCGGCTAGCAACCCATTACTAGTTTGATTCCGCTTTCCACCTTTACGCCCACAAACATGCCCTTGGGTTTTACGAACTTGGGCTCTGTCTACCCCGCAAGGGATAAAGATGTGATAATAGGTATGTTTTAAACGCGAAAGTTTAAAAAGAAAATAACCATAAATAATTATAAAGCCTTTAAATTAAACATAAAACACGGGTGTCCCGCCAAAAAAACTATAGTCAGTGTCACTAAATAATAATGTAAGGTGAACTACACCGCACACAGTAATGCCTGTGCCACCGCACACAGTCGGTGAAATTGATAAGTAAACATTTTTCGATTCTTTCGTTACGTTTAAGTTTAATAAATAATTGTTCTATACATCAAAACTATACAAAAGTAATTATACAAGCATAATGATGACAAGTATGCCCTACCGGTGGATATCCGGAAGGCTCAAACTCGTTTGACTTTTAAAAATAAGGTGAAAGCTCATTTCCTACTAGGTCTGTCAGATTATTCATGATATATATGTAGTACCGTCTATTATATTTATATGTACTAGCGTGTATGATGTTTGTGTAGTTTATTATTCAAGTTTTATTAATTGTTTTTTTTTCTTTAAGTTTTTTTCTATCTTTGCACTACCCCATCAATTGTCATCATCATCCAGTTGGTTGACTGGCAGAAAAAGCCATTGGCTTTAAGTCCGCCTTTACACTGTATTGTGTATCATCATCATCATCATCAGGTCTTTCTAGTCTCCACTGCAGGAGCACGACCCTCTCTGCACTACCGGAGCCATATACTAGCCTGAGTAGTCAAAGGATTTGGCCTACACTCTCCACGCTGGCCAGACGGGTTTGAGAGGTCTCTTTGATGTTAATAAGCTTTGTTTAGCTTGTGTATAAAAGTATCATTTTTGTAATGGGTTGGGAGATGATTAGGTTAAAAAGGAGTTTTTGGTGTTAAGTCAAGGGATCTAGTTGGGGTTTACATTAGATAATTTTGTAAATTGATTTTAGTGGACTTTGTAATATGAAATTGGTGTTTTTCGGTGTTAGGTGTAAATGGTGGAAGCCATAAAATAAGGAATAGAAATAGGCAAAAAGGAAAGGTCTATATATCCAACATAGGAGCTGTCTTTTTGGAAGTGTGTGTGAGATCTTGAACGTCAAAGAGACTGCGTGTCACGGGTTTGACTACTGACCTGGATGGCTGGATGTGTGAAGTTTCGCGGATAGACCACCTGGGGTCTCTCGTAATCGTGACAGCAATGATATTATTCGGCTGAGCGGAAATAGGTAGATAAATGGTCATAGATCATTCCTATGGTCCTGTTCCTGTACTAACAGGACCGTAAAAATGACCTATGGCCAGCAATGGGCTATAAATTATTAATGATGAATGGTGTATCTCACCCAACTTTTACTGAGAAAATTTACCAAATGACAGCTCTCTGTTTTGTTACTCCTTGATCAACGAGATTCCCAGATATGAAAGGTCCGGCGCTCCACCGATAAAATAATTTCAGTACCGACGGCTCCGTGGCGCAATGGTTAAAACACCTGTCGCAACACAAGTAGCTCCAAGTTTGAATCCCGGCTCGAGCAAATCCTTTTACTTCATTTTCACTGATTTGAAGCTCCTCACGAAGGGTTGGCGCTGCATGATGTCAGCCCTAGTAACCGTAAAAACTCTCGCCAAATCATATTACAGGGTGAACGCAGTCATAATAATCTTGGGATCCGACGATCACAGTTGAGGATGTTGGGTAAAAGAAACTAAAAATAAGGATGTGTACGTTACATAAATGGTTACAGTTCATAAATAATTTGTATGATTTAAAAATAAAAATCTCGACTGCTCTTTTAACAGTTGAGGTCCGCCATATTGATTTTTTGCCGATGTTACATAGCCTATCTCACTCCGGCAGGAATACGAATCTAATGACACCTCATACTTCAAAATCGGGTACGCCATTTAATTGGCTATAGAAGGAAACAATAGATCAGACATAGCATACAATGATACGCGCGAAAATATTTTTTCTAGATTAAGGTATTAAATTTGCAGAACATACATTCATACATACATATTATCACGCCTTTTTCCCATAGGGGTAGGCAGAGACTATGGATCTCCACTTGCTACAATCCTGACAAATCCCTCTAGCTTCATTCATAAACTCATCACTCTCCCCATGCATGCTCTTCGGTTTCGGGTACTTCTTACATCTCCTTTCTTAAGAACGTCAGTATTTATTTGTTATTACCGAAGAGAAATGTGTAGTAAAATTAAGTTATTCTTGCGGTTAGGATGCCATGAAAAAATTGCTTAACGCAACAAAAAGCAGCATAGTCGATAATAAATCGTAACTCATCATTATCATCATCATCATCTCAGCCGCAAGAAGTCCACTGCTGGACATAGGCCTCCCCTAAGGATTTCCAATATGACCGGTTGGAAGCGGCCTGCATCCAGCGCCATCCTGCGACCTTTATCAGGTCGTCCGACCACCTGGTCGGTGGGTGTCCAACGCTGCGCTTGCCGATACGTGGTCGCCATTTAAGAACCTTTCTGCCCCATCTGCCATCGGTTCTACGCGCTATATCCCCGCCCACTGCCACTTTAAAGAGCTAATCTGCTGGGCTATATCGGTGACCTTAGTTCCTCTACGGTTCTCCTCGTTTCTGATTCGATCTAAATCGTAACTGCTGGAGTCTTACTAATACTTTGTTTACTCGTCATTACATAAAAATAAACCACACTTATAAGATATTATCGACTGGCGCCATTTTCTATACAAAGATTTAATGAGATCACCCTCGCCATTGTCTGGGAACAAAGGCCGTTATCCCATTACACACAAACAAGTATTGTTAGAGAACCTATTTTTACTTATACTTATGTATTAAGTTCTCTAAGTAAACTGTTATAATACCTATTATCGCTTGCCTGAGACACGGGGGTCCCGGGTTCGATCCCTGGGCAGGTCATGATGGAAAACGATCTGTTTCAGATTGACCTGGGTCTTGGATGTATATACTATGTATGTACATACATTGTACAACATAGTATCGTTGAGTTAGTGTCCTGCGACAAAAGTTCACAACTTACAGTGGGGCTACAACTTACTCAATTTGTATGATATATCCCTTATGATGATAATAATACTAGCGATCCACCATGGTCCATGGTCTTTGCCCGTGGTACTTCATACCCTCAGGTACATACACTCAGGTATAATGTTCTAACGGTGAAAGAATTTTTTGTAATCGGTCCACAAGTTTCTGAGATTAGCGCATTCAACCAAACACACCAACTCTTTAGCTTTATATATTAGTAGTAAAGGAATGTCGAGGCTCAATTTACGCACTCTGACAAGCTCCGTGGCGCAGCGGTCAACACGCTGGCCGGTTCGATCTCCGGTCAGGTCAAGATGGAAAATGATCCATTTCAGATTGACCTGGTCTTGGATGTTTATCTATATATGTATTCGTTATAAAATATAGTATCGTTGAGTAAGTATTCATAACACAAGTCTTACATAAGAACTTGCTTTGGGGCTAGCTCAATCTGTGTGATTTGTCCGAATATAAGTATATTTATTTATTTATTATTAATATTTATGTTATAATGTTGCTCATTTTTTGGACGTTAGTCATGCAAGCTTATTTTGACTTTTTTGTTCATTTAATATAGCTTTCTTAGAACACTTATTAACTGTCATACATATATGTTGTTTACAGAAGTTGTTGGCTTCAGTATTTACTTATGGCTAAGTTTAAGGCCGCTTCCAAAGCAGAGAGCAGCAACAAACTTAACAGTGCATTTACAAGCGATGTCAACTTACAATAGATAACCCTAAAAACTAGATATGTGGACTGAGTATATGTAAGTACATTATATAATTTTATCCAAGCATCGTCTAGTAAAAAGAAATGAACAATAACAAAAACGACCAACAAAACCTAACATGAACATACTTCTACAACCTACTTACCAAGACAAAGTGATATGCGTGTACAACTAGTAAAGATTTCTCAGAATCTGATAAAATCTCATCGGGAGGCGACGCAAGTACTGTCCCGGAAGGCTCACGGTTCCCTCACATCAGCAGAACTGCTATTACACTGAAAAAAACAAGTTCTAGTAGAACTTATTTTACGCCGCTTTTGTACTTATATCCCAACCAACTAATATTATAAATGCGAAAGTTTCTCTGTTGTAATTTCACGGCATAATTACTAACCCGATCATCATGAAATTTAGCACATATGTTATCTGTAGTACGGAGAAGGTAATAGGGTACTTTTTGTCCCGGAGAAAAGTACTGTTCTCAAGGGATCTAGTAAAAATATAAATTAATAGAACTAACATGGCCATACTTCTACAACCCACTTACCAAGGCAAAGTGATATGCGTGTACAACTAGTAAAGATTTCTCAGAACCTGATAAAACCTCATCGGGAGGCGACGCACGTGCCGTCCCGGAAGGCTCACTGTTCCCTCACATCAGCAGAACTGCTATTACACTGAAAAACCCAAGTGCAATTCGGTTTTATTTTATGCCAGCTTTTTATATACGTGTATTTACTCTCGTATATGGGTATAAACTAATGGAACTGGGTGGGTTAAGGCTTATATGACAGATAGCTATTAAGTACATATCAGAAACAATGAAGCAGATCCTATTACTAGTAATAGACCACGGACTGCCGTATGTTTTCTCTAGGCAATAGAGACCATACAACTACTAAAGATTTCTCAGAACCTGATATAAACCTCATCGGGAGGCGACGCACGTACCGTCCCGGAAGGCTCACGGTTCCCTCACATCAGCAGAACGGCTATTACACTGAAAAAACCAAGTGCTATTCAGACTATTTTACATTTTTCTTCTGGTCTTGTTGATGTGTACGTAAGCTTGTGTCGTGACACTCGTGACACGTTTGCATGCTTTGGATAGTAGACCACGGCTATGATGCGTTAGAGTATTGTTAATTTTGACATTTTACGTCCGCTATATTGATGTTTTGCTGATGTTACATAGCCTATGTCACTCCGGGGAAGAATACGAATCTATTGATACCTCACACTTTGAAATCGGTTAAGCTGTTTAATGGGCTTGGAAGGCAACAATGGAACAGACATAATCAGCAAGAAAAATTTTTTTTCAACCTAGGGTAATAATGTTACTTACAAAGAAGTGAAACAACTGGTGGAAGAAAGAGAGGAATGGAAGAAGCTCCACCGACAAGAGCCCAGCTCTTAAATTTGACGATGATGAGGGTAATAAAGTAATTACATTAAATAAACTGACGATTAGAAGTTCTTCAGGAAAAAGATATAAAAGTTCGTTCATCCAGTTCCAAAACGCTAAAAAGGCAGTAAACTTTGCATGTATATTGTTCTAGCTTTTTAAGTTTGTATTTTAATAAAAATTGTAGGTTTAGTGAGGTTTAAAGTGTATCTTTTTTTTCTTTTTCTTCTGTTGGCTTCCACCGAGATTTCAGTGATTCTGCCAATGTCCAGTAAATTGAGATACTAAGTATCGTTGTTGTACGGTAAAGTTGTAACAAGTAGATAGCATCAAAGATGGCGTATGTTCTTTGATGCCTCGTGGTCGGGAGCTTATGGCGACAAGTCTATATGAGTCCATATAACAGTCCACTTCAACCATTTCACAAACCGTTCCATGAGCACGAGCATTATAACACCAAACTACACCAATTTCATATTATAAAGTCCACCAAAATCAATTTGCAAAATCGTCCAAGGCAGACCCCAACTGCACCCCTTGACTTCCCACCACAAACTCAGTATCTTTTTTAAAAATTTAATAAAGGCTATCCCTGACAACTATTTATTATCTCTCTGAAGATACAACCGGAAACACGCTTGTTAGAGAGGCTGGCATCCTTTTATTAAACTTTTAAAGACAACTAGCCCTAGCAATAACAGCTGGAACGAACTCCCTGGCGTCGCTTTCCAATACCAAGTTTAGTTGTCTGTTGTGAAGTACATTAATTCTATTGTGTAAGACATCAATAGTAATATTATAGAACACATTTATTACAATACATCAAAATACCTTTTTCAATTTGTTAAATTCTGCCTTTTCTCGAGAAAGCCGTAGAGGTTTTTACTGCGGACAATAGTTGTAAAAATCCATAATTCGTAGCCCTACGCCGTAGCCTCGTAGACCGATGCTACGAAAGAACAAAATATCAGTTATGTCGTAAATATATAAATACTTTATGTAAGTAGGTATAGTATTTAGGTTCTTGTAGTCTTTATTATAAATTTCAGTGTGCATTTATTAAGATATATATTTTTTCTAAATAAAGAATGTTAACGAAAGTTATTTTTTTGTTTACACTGTAAAAAATAAAATAAATGTGAAAAAAAAATATTTACATACAGCTCATACTTTGCAACATATGGCAATTTAATTGATAAGCGCCAAGTGCTTTAACGGCCCGTCTTTATAAACTACGTCACACATTCAGGAGTGGGGGTCAACGAAGTGTGACAATAGGGCTATGTGCGTCACGCGTACAAGGCCGAACACCGTTGGCTTTCTTAGCTAAAAATCAATCTCCATACAACTACTTTTGACTACTTATATACTATCTAGACACCGTCATGCGTTTAATTCAATGATTAAAAAGCTGGCCAATTTTTTAATGCTTGTGTGCGTGACAGCTTTGTGTTAGCACACGCGGATCGTAAAAGCCGACCGTGGGAATGGGCGTCAGGATTCATGTCTATAGGCGATGCGGCTAGCAACCCATCTCTATTTTGATTCCGTTTTCCATTCCCATGCCCACCACCATGCTAAACGTGGCTTTTAGGTCTTATAGACCAGAGCTCTGTGTACCCCGCAAGGGAAAAAGACGTGATAGTATGTATGAATGTAACGCGCAGCATTCCGTCGTGCGATTCATGAGTTCCGTTAGCAGTCGCCGCAGCATATGCGGTAGAGATTCAAGTAAGTTTTCATCATTATGGTCATCAGGTCTTTATCCTCCACTTCTTCTTCTTTTCGTGTCGGTGGCAAACCAATTATTTTTAATTTATATTTTTTGCTCCCAAAATGCAACCACTTGGATTCAAGATTCAATCGTTTATTTAATATAGGTTTCTTTGAACACTTATTAATTGTCATATTTGTGTTTACAATTTTTACAACAAAAAATTTTTGTTTACGTCGATGTACTTATGTCTAGTTTAGGCCGCTTCCAAAGCGAAGTGCAGAAGGAGCGGCAACAAACTGCACAGCGCATTTTCTCCAAGCGACGTCAACTCACAATCCTAGTTAGACCTTATAAACTACTTATAGATGGATGGATGGCGTTAGTATTAGTATCCTCCACTGTAAGAGCACGACCCTCTGTGTACTACCAAATCCGTATATTAGCCAGAGCAGTAAGCTTGCTCTTTAAGTTGGCATCGATTTTGATAAAAATTTAGATTTCTCTTAAAAACATTTCATTGAATACTTGTTTCATGGATTATAAGAATTCTTCCCCTGAGGCTGCAAAATAGGGTTGAAAAATTGTATAAAATATATTTAAAAACAGTCCTATAATGGGAAGGTGCAGCAGGAATTACGAGACGAGCGAACTGCATAGTAACGTCGTTTATTACGCCACAGTTGCATCATTGACCCTACGGGAAGGCCGGAAATCCGAGCACTGTCCCTTACATAGCGAGCTGTGAGGAGAGTTTGTCCTATTACTAAGTCCGGGAATCCGTACATTAGTACTAGGTGGAGAGAACTCAACCATCCGTAGTTCAACGGACTACTTATGTGAGGACGAAGAAACTTTCATAGCGCGTTCTAAGTTACGCTCAGCGCCATCTAGTTATGGGCTTGGTAAACTAGCGTGCTACAGTCCAATTTTTTATAAAATTCGTAACTGTACCTCGTAAATACAAATTATCACATACGTATATTCTGGTTTTCTAAAATCCATCCCCAAATGTTGTAAATTATGTAAAACCATGAATATAGAAATAGGCTTTGGTTGTAATAACACATCTACGCGGGCAAAACCGCGCGCAGAAGCTAGTACCCAAACTAATATTAAAATTGCGAAAGTGAGTTTGTTTGTTTATTTGTTACGCTTTCTCGTTCTATCTACTGAACCGATCAACATGAAATTTCTTTAATATGTCACACGAGTGAAGCTGCGGGTTACTATAAATATAATATGAAACATTTTTAGAACATTAAATATGAAACACAAATTTCAAACAATTTGCTAAGCTCCAGCATCTTGAGGCAGCCATAAATCATACCGCTACACCGTAGCCTCGTAGCGCTTCGTAGACCGCCGCTACGAAGGCCTACGCTGTCATAACAAAACCTGGATGTTGAAATATTACAATGCCCATAAATTGGATTATGTTATCTTTTTGGAGGTCTTGTAAATTTTAAGTAACTTATTTCTTTATTTCCGCGAACCATTTAAGTTTTGATTCTTGTACTTTGAATGGCAAAGGGCAATGTTGAATTAGTTTCTATTTATTCAAGTTAGGATATAATTTTCAGAGCCGTTTTTTAGTGCATTTTTGTTTTATTGGAATAAGGCAGAATATCAATAAATATTCTAAGTAATTTAATGTCATGTTTGACATTCATAATTAACAATTCTATTTCAAATGGAAGGTATACATAAATTATTAAATTTACGTATATTTTTATGTAATTATTAAACGAATGTTATTATTAAATTTATGTATATCTTTCTTTCAAAACACAAAAAAAATATTTTTACATGTTTTATTTTAGTAAATTAAATTTGCGTTAATCAAAATGCATCCCCGAATGACAACACAAAACATGATAAGTACTTACCTTGTTTTAACGTACTTAGAACAGTAAGTATATGTACAGTCACCTGCAGGTAAAACGGGTCAGATTTCCCTACAGGCGACTGTACATAAAAATTCAAGGTCCAGGGCAATATGAAAAAGATTATTTTCACTATTGGCCTTGTCAAGAATTGAACCGGAATCTTATGGAACAAACGCAACAACAGTACCACTGCGCTTATTATTCCCGTAACAAGATCAATTTAGTACTTCCAACTTCATACTTATAAGAATTAAACACGTCCCCCTTGCAATCAAAGTTGGTGTTTTAACTCATTGATTACTTAAAAATAGACTAGTTTTAAAAATTATGAATCACCAGATTTAAATTATAAAACATTTGAACCACTTTTGGAGTGAATACTGAAATAAACTAAACTAAATATAAATAATATTAGTGTTAGCGCCAAAAGTGACAATTTTTGACAAAAACGCTAATAAAAGCTAACCTACTGATAACAAGTGGGAAGGAGGGAAGAAAAGACGAATTGTGTGCATTTAATGAGGAATGGCAAGGCAGGGTACTGGTTAGGTCTCGGTCGAGAACGGAAGGGGAGGCTTTTGTCCGGCAGTGGGACTTAAATAGCTGAAAAAACTACTTTTTTAAGTGGTCACCATCGTCAGGTCTTTTTAGTCCTACTGTGAGCATAACCCTTTCTGTACGACCAGAAAAGATTTAACCTACACTTTCTACGCTGGCCAAACGGGATGGAGAGGTCTCTTTGATGTTCACAAGCTTTGTTTAGCTTGTATTACCTAAATCAACGACATCCACAGGAAGACTTGGAGTGGTCCTATTCTACTCTGCCGGGAACCACACGACATTTTAGAGGTCTATGTCTCTATTATGGATCGTCAAATCGAGTCCCGGCGGGGTTGGCTCGCCGCCGCGACATACAGTCGCCTGCAACTGTTTATTTTACTCGACTGCCTTGACATAAAGAGGGTCTTGTCTTCAGGTCCCATGTTTAAGTTGACATAGATAACAGTTTTATGAGTATATATAAATTTAGGTAGTGGTTTACATGTATCTATTTTAGAGAACGAGTATTTATTTTATACTAGCTGTTACCCGCGGCTTCGCCCGCTGGTATATTGATTTCATGATGATCGGTTCAGTAGATTCGGCGTGAAAGCGTAACAAACAAACAAACAAATAAACAAACAAACAAACTCACTTTCGCATTTATAATATTAGTTAGGATTCTCTTCAATCCTAGTTACAAATATAAAGAACTGTTTTGAAACTTTTTAACAGTATTGGTCGGCTACTCGTCTAAAGGGCATAGGATGATATATTTTCCTTTATATCTAAGTTTTTGAACCTGCCCCTTTGTTTTTATACTACAAAGACGCAGGTTCAAATCTTGCATATGATAAGAATATCAGAATAGCATTGTGAATGCAAAAGAAACCTATAAAATCTTTTATTGATATTATTTTCTAAATTCATGTTAAATAAATTTCATGTTAAATTTTGTTTAGCATGTAATGCTAGTAATCGATTGTACAAACCTTTCAAACAATAGATAAGATAATAAAGCATTCTTTATTACCTTTGATGAATGAAAGACGGGAAGAATCCCAATTTAAGCCTGTACAAAGTTTCGATTGTCAAATTTGTAAAAAATACCACCGAACTTGTCAGACGGGTCGTAATCTCTATTGCAGTTTGGCTTCGACCCAATAGTTTTAGGCCCTCGCACACGAAGCCAGTAAATGTTTAGTTGCAAATACTCTAATATTTAATATCTAGCGTCATGGCGTTGTGATTATGCGAAAATAAACGCATGTAATTTATTTGTATGGTTATAAATAAATAAAACCATCTGCACTTATTAATGACAAAATTTGTCGGGAATACTTGTATACATATATATATATATATATATTATTATCACGCCTCTTTCCCATAGGGGTAGGCAGAAACTATGGATTTCCACTTGCTACGATCCTTACAAACCTCTTTCGCTTCATCTACATTCATTACTCTTTTCATACATGCTCGCCGGTTTCGGGTACTCCTTACATCTCCTTTAGCGAGAATGTTCGCAATTTGGTCGCGATAAGTTCGACGAGGCCGGCCCTGCCCGACTGTCCCAACCACATCTGCTGAATATATACCTTTCGTTAGTCTTCTTTCATCCATCCTCTCAATATGTCCAAATGTATACATAACCTTCAAAAACGATTCTATGTTTTATAATATGTGATGTCTTAAAAGGCTGGCAACGCTCTTGTATACCTCTGGTGCTGCATTTGTTATCACTTACCACCAGGTGACCCGCTTGCTCGTTGGCCGGCCTACATCATTAAAAATAGACTGGTTTTCCATTGACTTAACCATTTACAACTTACTGTGGGGCTAGCTCAATATGTGTAATTTCACCCTATATCATCATCATCATCATCAGGTTAACTGCCTCCGTGGTCCAGTGGTTAAGGCGTTTGCCTTGTTGACCCGGGGGTCGTGGGTTCGATTCCCACGGGAAACATACTTTGTTAAGTTGTTTCCAGTTTGGTTAGGACATTGCAGGCATGAATCACCTGATTGTCTGATAAGAAAGATGATTCCGTGCTTCGGAAGGCACGTTAAGCCGGTGGTCCCGGCTGCCATCTGGTTAGTCGTTAAAGGAACCACGTCAGAGGCCGAGAGGCGGTTCCGCAGAACTCTAACACCAGGGTGTGCATGGTCGACTGACCGTGTCACCTACACGAAATGATGATGATGATCATCATCAGGTCTGTATTTGTCTGCACTGCAAGAGCATGAACCTATCTGTACTACCAGTGCCATATTTTAGCCAGAGCAGTCAGAGGATTTGGCCTACATTCTCCACGCTGGCCAGACGTATTATACAGGTTTCTTTGATGTTTATTGTTTGTTTAGCTTGTGTTTCCTAAGTCGCCTTCTACGACATCCACGGGAAGACTTGGAGTGGTGCTAACTCTGTCTGAAACCACATGGCTAAAATTGTCTAAATTTGTCCCTATATAAACTCTGTCTGGAACCACATGGCTAAAATTGTCTAAATCTGTCCCTATACATAAATAAAAAATATTCTGAAAACTCAGAGGGCCAAGCCGAGCTGAGCAATTACTGCTGGAAAGAAGTAATGCCTCACGTGCGTAATCGCGTAGCTAAAAAATAGAACGTAGGCCGCGGTGATCTAACCTCACATTATGTGCTCATAAAACTCAGTTACTTGTGTATACGATGTTTTTTGCAAGATATGACCATTTATTATGGAGGCTTGTTTGTTACATCTTCAACCTTTGTCGGCATAAAAAAATCTGGATGTTACTGGATATTTGTTATTTGTATAAAAAATGTTTTTATTTTATTTATTTCTGTATACTTTTTTCTTAACCGACTTAATATTAGTAGTGTAGTTTCTGGATTCTCATGGATAGTTAGGAAGTTAGGATAGGATACTAACATCCCCCCCGATGGTTCCCATCTTGTCGAGCGTGCTCGGGTGTCAGGCACGTCCTTCGGGGGCGGGTTGTCGCGGCCAGGGGCCTATGAGCCCTTGACCGCGATAGCCCGCCCGGTGTAGGTGGCCGCTCCGATCCCTCTGCTGTCACTTTGTGACTAAGAGGGAGTCATGAGCGTGCCTTGGAGGGGTCGCTAAGCGCGACCGCCGCGCCGGGGCTGTGGAGCGAGAGTAGCACACGCCCCCGGCACATAGCGGCTCAGTAGTGACACCGTGGAGTTTAGTGGCCACACCACATAACCGCGCGTGGCTTCCCGTAGCCCGTGCGGTATCCGAAGGGATTCTCAACGTTAAAAAAAAAAAAAAAAAAAGGATACTAACATGGATTATATAAAAAGAGTTATTAGGCTTTTAATATTGATAAAGCTTCCATGTCTCTGTCCATTTATAGTGCTGGCATCATTCCCATAGCGTTGTTTTTGAACTATCACAATTAACTCGGATTCGCGGTACTGATAATAAAAAGCTAACAATTCCTCGAAATAAATTTGTTTACTGATCGGTATCATCAAATCAATAGAAAATGAGATAATTTTGACTTTACAGAATAAAAACTACATACATACATAAACATATTATCAAGTCTCTATATATATATATATCCCTTGCGAGGTAGACAGAGCCCAAGGTCGTAAAACCCAAAGGCCACGTTTAGCGTGTGGAAAGTGGAATCAAAATAGGATTGCTAGCCGCATCGCTTATAACGTGATTTCGTAGAGTTTTCACCCAATCTCTATACTAAATAATATGTACGTATGTGAGTTTCATCATGATCATCATCTGAGCCTCAAGAAGTCCACCGCTGGACATAGGCCTCCCCTAAAGATTGCTAATACCACCTGTTGAAAGAAAACAGCATCCAGCGTTTCCATGCGACCTCAGGTCGTCTGACCACCTGGTCGGTGGGTATCCAACGCTGCGCTTGCCCGTACGTGTTCACCATTCAAGAACTTCTCTGCCGTATCGGCCGTCGGTTCTTCACGCTACGCGTCTCATGAGTTTCTTTATTTCATCATAACATTCAAATACTTCAGCAGATTTGGACCTATAGGTTATTTTTAGAACCCCAACACCTTGAGTGACCTAATCTGTTTTTGTCGAGACGGTATGTTTTATACTTTTATTTGGAAAAGACTTATTTGTTTTAACCCTGACGCAAAAAGATCTTATAAGTTTGACCACTTTGTGTGTGTGTGTATGTGTATATGTCTTCTAAGACATATACACACGCGCACACAAAGCGGTCAATTCACGGTCAAAACACAGGACCACTAAAATGGGTGAAAGCATTTTTTTCGGCGATGGGTCTTAAAAAGTTTTATCAAAATCTGTTCAGCCACTAATAAGGAGGGATCATAGATATCAGAATATTTGGAGGGATATTTGTGTTAGAGGTTACTCACTTTTTTTGTATAAGTATATGTCTTTATTAATTATTAGCTAATTTATTAGTGTTTTAATTTTTCGTTTATTTTTATCACATTATTAAGTTGTCTACTCCAATTTTGTATGTCCTCTTATATAACTGTACAATTTTATAGATCCATTTTATTTTCATGAGAACAAACACCCGTCACACCACCTACGCCACGCTATTTTTTCCCCAACACTCGTACCAGGGATCAAAAATACTCTTATAAACTAAGTATTATGTATTGCTGTTATCTTTGTTTAAAGCTTTGTAAAATTTTATAATGATCATACTCACATGTTTATGATACATACGCATTAAAAGCATAGACTCCTTCTGGGTTGATCAATCAAGTAAAATAACCTAATAGAGTACTTTGACAGGAACATTTTATTGTTAAGACGAAAAATCTGGAAATATTTTTTTCGCTCTAGTCACCACTTTGTTCTCTAAAGAACTGGCATCTACGAGAAGGAGGTGCGATGCCTACGACGCTACGAGACATCGTAGCGTTACGCCGTAGCCGCGCATACCGTTGCAGCTACGAAAATGGTGCTTGCGCTCTGGCAAGGCATTAGCAAACCGTGGCGCAGCGGTCAACACGCCTACCTGGGACACGGATGGTCCCGGGTTCGATCCCCGGTCAGGTCAAGATGAAAAATGATCTTTTTCAGATTGACCTAGGTCTTGGATGTTTATCTATATATGTATTTGTTATAAAATATAGTATCGTTGAGTTAGTATCCCATAACACAAGTCTTAATTAAAAACTTACTTTGGGGCTAGCTCAATCTGTGTGATTTGTCCGTATATATTTATTATGTATTATTATTTGACCGTGATAAGTGAACTTTGTTCGAAAGCTGCGTTGAATTGCTTTTATCGGAATGGGCTTATAATAATGGATTCCGTACCATTATATAACAACATTAGACAATCGAGCAAAAAATCACGTCTGTTACATGGGAACATAAATATTTATTTTATTTTGATTTAATTATTTATTGTTGAAGTGAATAAACAGAAGTAGTGGTCAATATACTGCTTGTTAATTGACCAACAACACAACCTTAAAGGGGTGACTAATTCTAACTACCCTAGCGGCTGAAAACTTTCTTATGAAAATGTCAACTTTGCGTTCCCAGTATTTAACCCATAGTAAAAGTTGTTCAT
Source organism: Rhodophaea formosa (assembly GCA_963082605.1). Lineage (NCBI taxonomy): Eukaryota > Metazoa > Arthropoda > Insecta > Lepidoptera > Pyralidae > Rhodophaea > Rhodophaea formosa. The sequence goes on along the minus strand of OY720219.1, from coordinate 19,092,827 downwards.
ATCTCTCTCCGTGACCTCAAGTAAATGTGGAGGATCAATTTACACGTTGTATACACAAATTACAAGCAGGAAGGCTGTAATGCGTTCCGTTCCACGCTGGTCACGTCCGCGCCCAACCTAAGAACGGAGCAAACAACGGAGGTCATTGTTTATTTACCAGCCAGTTACAAATACTATTATCCAAGCGATTCGCATTACACAACAATCGTTACGTTACTTCATATGCCTATACAAGATGTAACAAGAGTGGTCAGTACACACAAATTACAACAGCAGTAAAGCAGTAATGCGTTCCATTGCACGCTAGTCACGTCCGCGCCCAACCTAAGAACGGAGCAAACAACGGAGGTCATTGTATATTTATCATATAACAACAGTATATTTACCAGCCAGTGTTATTGTTTACATAATTGATTAGATAATTTATACAAGGCATTGAAATATATTTGATTTCGAGAACCACTACAATATCTGTAGAAAAAATTGGTTCTATTTTTATACCAATTGCACTATAAAAAAGACTCCATTTTTGATAATTTTCTGGGTAGGTCAGTCAGGTAAAAAGCTTCTCAGCGACTTCTACGAAGTACAAAAATAATAATCAAAGCAAGGGCCATTACATACCAACTTTAACCTACTTTATATGCCTATACAAAAAGTAAGAAGAAAGTGGACAGTATACACGAATTACAACATCACTAAAAAGCAGTAATGCGTTCCATCCCACGCTGGTCACGTCCGCGCCCAACATAAGAACGGAGCAAACAACGGAGGTCATTGTTTATTTACCAGCCAGTGTTATTGTTTTTGTCATTGATTAGATCATTTATGATAAAATAACTATAGAAAAATTTTCAGTACTATTACTAGTTACTGAGGAGCCCAATGGCCTAGTAGATGTAAGCATTATAATCGCTTCCGCATGTAAAGTAACCCTGGGCGCAGTCCCCACTTGGATGGGTGACCCCAAGTGGCTTAAAATTATCTCGCGCTCCTCCGAGCTTCGGAAGGCACGTTAAGCCGTTGGCCCCGGCTGTCATCGTTGATGGCAGTCGTTAGGCTATGTCAGACGCCATTAGGCAGCTTGAAAAATCACCAGTGTTGGCCACTTACACACAAGAAAAAACAAAAAAAAGGGACTGAAAATCGTATGTTAATTTTAATTTCCTATATAAAGGTAAATTCCCATATAAAATATATAATATTTAGTTTCGAAAACCACTACACCGTGTGTAGAAAATATACTATTTTTACACAAATTGTAAAATTTTAAATGTTTAGTACTCGACTGCCGTTTTGGCAGTATTCATCAGCCAATGATACTCCGGGGACGAATAAAAATCTAATGACACCAGATATTTTAAAATCCGTCAAGCTGTTTATGCTACAGGAAGCAACAATAGAACAGAAAATACATACATATTTACTACATAATGTATTTACACACGCGCGAACTAATGTATTAACAGCCACCGTGATCCAGTGGTTAAGGCGTTTGCCTTGTTGACCCGGGGTTCGTGGGTTCGATTCCCACGGGAAGCATACTTTGTTAAGTCGTTTCCAGTTAGGTTAGGACATTGCAGGCATGAATCACCTGATTGTCTGATAAGAAAAATGATTCCGTGCTTCGGAAGGCACGTTAAGCCGTTGGTCCCGGCTGCCATCTGGAAGTCGTTAAAGGAGAGGCGGTTCCGAAGAACTCTGACACTAAGGTGTGCATGGTCGATTGACTGTATCACCTACACGAAATGATGATGATGACACGTGCGAAAAATATTTCCTTCCTAATGGGTGGATCAATTTTGACATAATCTGACTTATTATAAAACGACGACTAACTTTAGTACCTGGTTTAAACCATTATCCACCCAAAACAAATTGACAATGACAGTTGTGGAAACGTCAAAGTGATAGGTGATGATTTATTTTGGTCGGATAATGGTTTAAACCAGGTACTAAAGTTAGTCCTCGTTTTATAATAAGACAGAATATGTTTTTTGGGGTAATTTGTTCAGTTAGATTATTCAATATGAAGTACATAACTATCTACGTCCGAGAATATGGCAAAACAGATTTACATGAAATATTTCCAAAAGCTAATAGAATAATTCTTTGCTTCCTCAGCCGGAATCAACATTCAAGATATTAGTGCTTGGTATTGTGATCACGTCACAGATTTGATTCTCGCCGCTCGCGGAATATAAACGAACTTTGTTAATTATTTACCTACATATTGATTGTTTTGCTGCATAATATTCATAATGCATGATGATTTTGAACCTATGACCTATATTGAATTCTCGGAATCCTATTGGAATACAGAATTGCAAGAAAAAAGCCCTCGACATTTCCTTGAAGGGGCAACTCAGATCGTATATATGAAAAACTCTATAACCTCGATGCTAAGAACTCAAATAAAATATAGACATTCTGTACACATTATGTGACATGTGATGAGTGAATTTTTTGCATGAAATTATCTTTTTTTAACCGACTTCCAAAAAAGGAGGAGGTTCTCAATTCGTCTGTATGTTTTTTGTTTTTGTATGTATGTTACGCGATTACTTAGTAAGTTATGGATCGATTTTAGTGACTTTTTTTTGTTTGATAGGTAATTTCAGAGGTGGTCCCATAAAATTCTTGTCGCAACGTATCAAGCACTTTTTGAAAAAATAATCAATAACTCAAAAAAATTGTGAGAGTATGCCGTTCGGTTTAACCTTATTTGTATTTTATTCTTATGCGAACTAAGACGATGAAGATGAGAACGTTACTTCTCCGTTTTGACTGAACTTCAAAGGTGATCCTATAAACTTTTTATCGAAATGTATCCACTGCTTTTAGGAACAATCAACAAAAATCAAAAAATTGTGCAAGTATGCCGTTTGGTTTAATTTTATTTCTGTTTAATTCTTTCGCGAATCAAAACAAGTTGATGACGACATTGTTCCTCTATTTTGATTAAACTTCCACACCCACTAAAACCTAATTTTAAAATCCAGTTGGTACATTTACGTATAGGGTTGAAGTCGGTTTTACTTTTTTGTTAAAAATAACTATTTGTATGAAATTATCTTTTTTTTATATTTTATTTTTGTTCCCATCAATTTCCCTGTTGGGAAAGTGGTTCATATTGACGGATTGAGTGACCGTTTGAAGGGAATATCGAGGGTAAACTTACACGCTTTATATTCAAGCGAAGATAAATAGTGGATTTTCAGCTATGTAGATAGTATGTGCAGGTCAAAGTGTACTCACAGTGTGCAGGATGATATGATGGTGAGAAGAATGAAATTGTCCAAGTGCACAGCAACACACAACGTTTATTTAGCACACAGCAAACACAGTCACAGCATAAAGTTTAGAAGGGCACAAGAGTAAGCGTAAGATAGAAGAATGAAGGAAGTGCGAAAGAAAATGAAATGATTAAAATGCGTAAGCGCAGCGCGACAGTAAATAGCGGGCGAGTATGATAACGACGGATATGCGATCGGCGCAGAGTAGATTCGCAGACTCTTTGTTTGCGCGTTTCAGGATTGAGCAGCGCCATCTTGTGAGAAGTTTTGTAGTTATTTGTTGGGTCGCCGTATACATAGTTAAGTTAGTCTTGTGGCGAATGTAGAGGTCGTCACAGATTAAAAGAAAGCGTATTGCTAGTTGAATACGCAATAGGCATAAGTCCATACACAAAATATATAGACAGCGTGCAAATTCATCTTCGAGATTCCCAAAAAGGGGTGAATCAATCAACCCCTTAATATGAACATACGTACATGCTGTTCATACAGAACTTCATCATGCAGCCCTGCCCTACTTTGTCCGCGCTTTTATTATACTAATAAACCTTTGTCATGAATCACTTTATCTATTGGTGAAAACTGCCTGGACATTCGAGTAGGAGTTTTTGAGTTAATCGCGGACAGAGAGACAGGTAGACTTTATTTTATTATACTCTATACCATAGTATAATATAGAGCAAAGCTTGCCACTCTGTGATGTACCATGTATCACTATCACTACATATATTGATAGTGATACATGGTACATCACAGAGTGGCCAGCTTTGCTCTATTTGCTTGCAAATACACTGCTGCTAAATTATTCCTTAAAGCTCAGTTGGGAAGTTTAAGCTCCAAAAATACCAGAAATATGCTTGAAGTATGCGGTTTACCTGAAAACTTGCCAAGTTTTATTGTGCAAAAGATGGAAACTTTTATAAAGAAAGCTTTTTGTCGATGTTCCGCTGAACTTTTAAAAGTCTTTTATTTCTTGTTAAGAATAGTGTGACGTTATACTGGTGTCGAAGGGGAACGTTGCTTACAGCAAAGTAACTTCGCATTCTAAAAATAATAGAGGACAAAGTTTACATTTTCTTACATTTTCGCTATTGTTACCATTACTATGATAATATACGAGGTGTTGGAAGACTAGTCAGTTATAAATGTTGAGAAGTTCTGAATAATTCGGCAGTTTACACACCCCAAAACCTTGCCACGTAACAAAATTTAATTTAAAATGTGAGTCTGACACCGCGTTACTAACATCTCAGAGACTCACTACGATTGCTCGATCTGCAACTCCACGCTAAAGCAAGTTTTTTCTTTTTAAGGTTCCGTAGTAAACTAGGAACCCTTATAGTTTCGCCATGTCTGTCTGTCCGTCCGCGGTTTTACTCAGAGACTATAAGTACTAGAAAGCTGTAATTTGGTATGGGTATGTATATTAATCATGGCAAAAAAGTGGTAGAAAAAAATCTTGAATAAAAAATTATTTTGGGTAGGTATATCCCATACAAGTAAAGTGGGGGAGTGTTTTTTTTTCTCTATTTACCCATCGTGGGGGTATCGTTAAAAAGGTCTTTGAAAAATATTGTGAGATTGGCAACATCATTTTTTGATTTAGGGATCCGTTTCCGAAATATTTGGTTTTAAAGTGAAAATTTTTGTTAGAGGTACGTGTCCCCCCCTCTATCTGCTAAACGGTTATATATAGATACGTGAAAAAAATTACAGCAGTAATATATATACTGAAGTTGAAAGGAAAACTATCAGAGCTGGGTACTAAGTGCAAACTAAAAAGTTATAGGCAAACCAACTATTAAAATGTACTGGAAAATGTAAAATTTCATACAATCTTCATTGTTAGATGTTTTTGGTCGTTAAACTGTGAGGTGCGAGTGTAAACAGTGTGACCTTAAAGTTGTCCTTCGCAACTACGGAACCCTACACTGCGCGTGGTCCGACACGCACTTGGCCGGTTTTTTCAGTATCTATAAAAGCAAGTGATTGTTTCTTTAAGCAAGTCGTTGCTGATGTAAGAAATCAAAATCACACTTGTGCTAAAACAGCACTAAAATAGATTCGTTGAAAGGCACACGCACATTGAAATTAAGCCCAATTACATACCTTTACGAGTTGTGATGGCAATAACATTATCATAAAAATGGCGTGTGCTTATAACGGTGGAATAGGCCAGGGTTCACGGTTGTAGCGATTCGCGGATAGTGTGGTGTCACTGCCAGCGATAATACTGTAACATTATCATAAAAATAGCGTGTGGTTATACCGGCGGTGGAATAAGACAGGGTTCACGGTTGTAGCGATTCGCGGAGAGAGTGAGTGTGGTGCCACTGCCAGCGATGTTAGTGTAACATTATCATTAAATGATGTGTGGTTTTACTGCCGGCAGAATAGGCCAGGGTTCACGGTTACAGCGATTGGCGCAGAGTGTAAACGTTGTGTCACTTCCAGTGATATTACTGTAACATTATTATAAAATAACGTGTGGTTATACTGCTAGCAGAATTGGCCAGAGTTCACAATTATAGCGTAAATAATATAATTTATACGCTACAACCGTTAACTCTGGCCTATATGATATAATTTTCCAATTCTTATCCTGTGCTCTCAAGTCATCTGCCCATCCTGTTCTTGGGCGACCTCGTTTCTGACGCCAGCCCCAAGGAATTAATTCTCCTGCTGCTTTCACGCACCTTTCTGGGTGCATTCTACAGACATGGCCCACCCAGTCCCACTTAAGCTTGGCTGCCTCCTTTCTCACATCCATTATTACCATAGTCTTGGAGCTAATGGTGGTACTCGTATGCGAGCTGTTAGTTTGATTTCCCATTGATTGCGAAGTATATTTAGCTTTATAGATCACTGGCAAACCTCACGTATGGACTTCTGTGATTGGGTCAATAACCACGCTTACGCTTCATAAGTTATTCCGTTTGAATACTAGGTGCATGTGGACGTGTGGTTCCCGGCAGATTAAAATAGGACCACTTCAAGTCTTCTTCTGAATGTCGTAGAAGACGACTTAGGAAACACAAGCTAAACAAAGCTTATAAATTTCAAAGAAACCTCTCCAACCTATCTGGCCTACGTAGAGATTGTAGGCCAAAGCCTATAACAGCTCTGGCTTATATATGGCTTTCATAGCAGGAACCATATTCCTGCAGTGGAGACTAAAAAAGACCTGATGATGATAAATAGTTACATAAAATCGCTATAATAGGAACCCCACCCCGTCATTTGATGTGATATAGGCCCGCCTCACGCGAGGCTCGAATAAAACAGTGTGGCTCACCGGCGGGACTAAATTTGGGTTATTAGGCGACGTCGCACCTCTGTAGGTTTTAGATCGTTAATGAGGTAACCCGCGAAATGTGTCAGTGTACGCGAATTATGACCCCGTTGAAGCCGTCTACATCAGGCATATTTGCTAACTTTTGTCTACTACGGTGTGTTTTGATGGTCGCTTCAATCTTTATTATATAAATGTATTATATAAATAAATATATACGGACTAATCACACAGATTGAGCTAGTCCCAAAGTAAGTTCTTAACTTGTGTTATGGGATACTAACTCAATGATACTATATTTTCCTGCAATGGAGACTAAATGAAAGACCTGATGATGATGATGATGATGATACTATATTTTATAACAAATACATACCTATATAGATAAATATCCAAGGCCGAGGTCAATCTGAAAAAGATCATTTTCCATCTTGACCTGACCGGGGATCGAACCCGGGACCATCCGTGTCACAGGTGTTGACCGCTGCGCCACGGAGCTCGTCAAATTATACAAGTATTTATATTTTAAAGAGGAAATATTTCATTGTTTATATGTTGTCTGCATTGAAAACGCTCCAAACTATAGGACTTATTTTCAATTTTTTTTTACTTATAGAAAGCAGAATAATCTGCGAGTGACATAGGATTTTTTTTCTAAATTCCAGCATTAGTCCCAATAAAACGGAGTCAACTCTTTAAAGATTGAACAGGATTTCATTTACATATTGTATAAATGTCAAGGGCTACAGTCCGCCAATCCCTATTATGTGCGTCCAAATGATCACGCCACCTTTTCCTAGGTCTGCCTCGTCTCCTGCGGCCATCCGGTATCCACATAGTAGCCGTTCTGGCCCACCTGTCTTGTGGCATGCAGCAGACGTGTCCCGCCCAGTCCCATTTTAGCTGTGCTGACTTCACACCGACATCCTTTATCTGAGTTTTGGAGCGCATGACAGGAGCCTGAGGAAGCAGAAAGGGGAGGCCTTTGCCCAGCAGTGGGACACACAAACAGGCTAAAAAAAATTGTATAAATGCGAAACTTCCTTATTCAATTCATCACAAGTTTTCGTTAATTTATACTCCATTTTATGAAAACGATAATTTAACACCATCAAAAAGCCATTTATGTCTGAAATATCTTCCTGACACCATTTAGGAGTTTGATATTGCCTTCTTTAGTGAATTGTGAAGTCTTCACGATGATAAAAATGCGCCGCAAGTTTTCAGCTGACTCATCAACAAGTACTTATCATAAGTCCGAAAAAGTTTCTGACATTTTCACGACTGTCTAAAATGCCGTGTGGTTCCCGGCAGAGTAGAAAAGGACCACTCCAAGTCTTTCCGTGGATGTCGTAGAAGGACGACTTAGGAAACACAAGCTAAACAAAGCCTATAAACATAAAGTAGGCCTCTCCAACACGTCTGGCCAGCGTGGAGAGTGTAGGCCAATTCTTCTGACTGTTCTGGCTGATATATATATATATAGCTCTGGTAGGACAGAGAGGATCATGCTTCTGCAGTGGAGACTTCGGAAAGACCTGATTATGATGCCTAAAAAAAGAGCGTTTTGTTTTTAGAATTCATGAACGTATAGTACCTATTTACATGGTTTTTGAATAGCATTACAATGGTCGGTATATTATTAAAATTGAAAATATGTGATGAAAAAGAATTCGCCACAATAGTTGGTAACACATTTAGGGCGCAGACTCGTGGTTCGAATCCTACCTGTAGCGAATTCTTTTTCACCACATATTTTCAATTTTAAAAGAATAGTACCTATGTGAATTTTATTCCTCCATAACTTCTATAGCCTCAACAACTTGGGTATTTTATTAGGGCAGCCGGACTTTTAATTTTCTTCTTCTGTTTTATAAAATGGCTTCCACCGATATTTCAGTGATTCTGCCAATGTTCAGTTAATTGAGATACTAAGTATCGGTGTTGTACGGTAAAGTTGTAACAAGTAGCATCAAAGATGGTGTATGTTCTTTGATGCCTCTTGGTCGAGAGGTTATGGTGACATAAGTCTATACGAGTCCATATAACAGTCCACTTTAACTATTTCACAAATTGTTCCATGTGTACGAGCATTTATAACACCAAACTACACCAATTTCATATTATAAAGTCCACCAAAATCAATTTGCAAAATCGTCCAAGGTAGACCCGAACTGCATCCCTTGACTTCCCACCACAGACCTTTAATTTTCTTATTAAATCTTGTTGTGTATGTTATGAAGGTATTTCTAAATATTATTGACAAATTCTTTTTATACATCATGAGTAAGTGAAATACATCATTGAGTATTTCTGTGTCATCACATTAGCTCTATGGGGAGTATCCCTTATTATTCTATTTTTTATATTTTGTTTAAAAAATAAAAAGCGGTTCACAGAACACATCTACCTACCAAGATTCAACGTGGTAGACTTAATAGTTTCGGAATAAAGTGGCTGTTTTGTCATTCGGCAATAAAACCCTAAAAGATCCTACTTCTGTAACTGCGGGTAAAAATGAAACCTTGACAAGTGGCCAGCGAGCGCTGACCAATAGTGACGTAACTGAATCATTCGCCAAATTACTGCCTAATGCAAAAACTCGTTTTGCATGTCGTAAAATGCGAGACATCCGCTTAATACTGGAAGCAAGTTTATATAGGGCGAGTGAGTAATTACTCGTCATCTTATAGACTTGTGTCAAGGCTTGATATTTATTATATTATAATTCTACAGGAATACATGTCTCATTCGGAGGCACGCGCTCTGGCAAGCTAATTTTCAAGAAGTCACAGTTAGATGGTAGTGGATGCTAGTTAACTAGATTAATCAGAATGTGCTTAAGCGTTAAAGCATTTATTTCAAAGATAAAAATGTAATCTGAACAAATGCAGTGATCGAAAATGGTTTTTATAGAGAATTTAAATATGTAATCAATATCTATTAAATATAGCACGTAGTGCCATTAGTATATAGTCATAGCGCAACTCTAGTTTGTATGAAACTTCTTGGACATATCAAAGATGGTAAAAGGAAATAGGTTTGTATCATTTGGCTAAATTTGACTTAGCTAACTAATGACGCAAGGTATATGGCCTAACCTTACCTAAACTTAAGTCGCAAGACAAGAGGTGAAGTCTACCTACATTACTCTTGTCCCACCCTAGTTTCGCAATAAGACAAAAGGCGTAGCCACTCCGTAGTTCAAACCCGTTTTTCAATGATACAAGAACTACGACTCGCCTTCTTGCTCGTCCACTGTGAACTCTACGAAAGTGTGGAGTTTGGCATGTTAACAATTTGGAGCCTCCGTCGGTCCATTATGTCCTGGTGCTAGGCTCGGCAATTTTCTGAAGCTAGACTTTTCACGCTCGATTTTTGGCAGTGAATGCGATGCGAACTCATTAATTTTGTAATGAAAATCTAAGTAATGATGCTAAATGACGACTACTGTGTGGCTCCCGGTAGTGAAGAATAGGACCACTCCAAGTCTTCCAAGTCGTAGAAGGCGACTTAGGGAACACAAGCTAAACAAAGCTTATAAAAATCAAAGAGACCTCTCCACCTGCCTGCCCAGCGTTAATATTGTAGGCCAAATCCTCTGACTGCTCCGGCTAATTTATGGCTCTGGTAGTACAGAGAAGGTCGTGCTCCTGCAGTGGAGATTAACAAAAACCTGATGATGATGATGAAAGCTGCTTTGTAAGAAAAGGAAAAAAAAATTGTGTGATTTGTCCGTTTATATTTATTTATTATTTATTAAATGCAATATGCTAATATTATGGACCTAGGAATAATATATTTTTCAAAAATTAGCAATATACCCTCTTCCTAGATTAAATACTCATATTTAAATACTGTTTCTACATTAATAGTATTGTTCATCTAGAAACTAATTAATTCACACTTCATCATCAGGTCTTTCTAGTCTCCACTGCAGGAGCACGACCCTCTCTGTACTACCAGAGCCATACGAGTATACTAGCCAGAGTAGTCAGAGGATTTAGCCTACACTCTCCACGCTGGCCAGACGGGTTGGAGAGGTATCTTTGATGTTAATAAGCTTTGTTTAGCTTGTGTTTCCTTAGTCGCCTTTTACGACATCCACGGGATGACTTGGAGTGGTCCTATTCTACTCTGCCGGGAACTACACAGCTAACACACTTATTCACACTTAGCTGAGCATAAACTATGCTAAAATTCATTGGCTGATAACGAACGGGCAGATAATTTCGGGTTGTCACCGTTTCGCGCCAGCGCGCATGGCCCATTTATTTATTGAGCGGTGTTTAATTATTCAATACTTTGGTATGTTTCCGTTTGTGACTATATAAAAAGGTTCATCGATGCTCAAATATAAAACATTAAAAGGCTTCATAGAAGCGATAAATAGGTGAATTGAATAATAAATAAAAACAGGCTGCGTTATACCTATAAACCTTCCTCATCAATCACTCTATCTACTGAAGAAAACCGCATGGATATCCGTGCAGTAGTTTTTGAGTTTATTGCGAACAGACAGACAGACGCGGCAAAGGACTATATGTAGTCATAGTCATAGTGATAGTGATTATATTTGCGTCGATTTAAATACGCCAGAGGTTTCCAAATTAACCAGTATTATGGATAGCGGTTTCTACATTAAATATATTGTTCATCTGAGCTGAGCATAAACTATGCTAAAATTCATTGGCTGAAAACGAATGGGCAGATAATTTCGGGTTGTCACCGTTTCGCACCAGCGCGCATGGCCCATTTATTTATTGAGCGGTATTTAATTATTCAATACTTTGGTATGTTTCCGTTTGTGACTAGCAATGAAAAGGTTCATCGATGCTCAAAATAAAACATTGCAAGATTTAATTTAAAAAGCGATAAAACGGTGCGACTTCAGTGGAAATTTTTCCCGCGCGTTAGGATTTATAACTTAAATTAACATACATACATATATACGAGCTCCGTGGCGCAGAGGTCAACACGCCTGCCTGCGACACGGATGGTCCCGGGTTCGATCCCCGGCCAGGTCAAGATGGAAAATGATCTTATTGATATTGACCTGGGTCTTGGATGTTTATCTATATAAGTATCTATTATAAAATATAGTATCGTTGAGTTAGTATCCCATAACACAAGTCTCGAACTTACTTTGGGGCTAACTCAATCTGTCTGGGCATGGGGTAAGTACAAAATAACCCAAAGGTTAGACGTGCTTCCGATTTATAATCGGCCCCAATGAAGATAAGATACTATATTCTATACTATAGGACTATAAGGGATTCTGATCAAAATATTGCCAGGGCGTTTAGAATAATCCCATACCAACTATAATATTATAAATGCGAAACTAAGTTCGTTGGTTTGTTACGCTCTACGCTCTATCTACTGAACCGATCTTCACGAAATTTTGCATAAACGTTGTCTGGAGTACGGAAAAGGACATAGACCACCTTTCATCCCGGAGAAAAGTATGGTTTTCGAAGGGTCGACACTAACGCGAGAGGGCCCGCGGGCAAACGCTAGTTATATATAAATAACACCATTTTAAAATAAGTAAAGGCCTAACAAAGACCGAGTGAATAACTTTCCATCGCAATTTACAACGAGCCCCACGCCGCGTCAACGGATCCCAAATTATTTCCTTTTGGTAGGCTATTAAAAGTTGTACAATTATTGTGCGATCCTCGCAGTCCATTATATTTTCATTTGTCGTTTTTGTTCGAGGAATCCAATGACCTCAATTCAGGAATTGCGCTGAACTAAATTTAGACTTAAGTAAAGAAGATAACACTAGATAAAACAAATTACTTTTATGTTAGAACAAACAAAGTTTTTGGAAAAATTAACGTAAAGTAGTTGAGTACAAAACATAGATAATTTTGTAAGTAAATACATGCAAGGCATTTGCATTTTATGTAATAAATACTAATCATAAGTAATTCGTAGCCAAGTACTATAAACAAATAGTATATGTTTATTTGATAGAACGATATATATTTATGTATGTATACTTTATATCTTAATTTTAATAGGTCTCCTATAAATCATTACTTGTACCCAAGCTCTACTACCTAAATGTAAGAGACAATTCTGCCAGTTTTACCTTAGGGATGTGTAAGAAACTGATAAGTTATGTATTGGTTTAGCATTAAGTTATTACGATACATTCTTCGAGCAACACGGAAGGGAGTAGCCATACGCTGCATTCCCCTCTGTCAAGGTACAAGCCAAAATTAGGCATATGCATGTCTATGTGTTAGTTGTGTGACTCATCTGTACACAAATTATTTTTTCTTTTTTATGTCATTTTTTGTGACAATGTCATAATTACTATCAAGTGACAGTTTAAGTTTTGTATGTAGGTGTGCGGAACTAAACTTGTGTGCACAGATCCCCCCGCAAAAAACGCCAGAAAAATTGTCATAGTAAATTGTCGCTTTGCCCACTCCCTCCGTCCGGTACGGAGGCCGTGTTGCTCGAAGGATACATTAGTACAAAAACAAATGAGTGTGTGTGATGTTGCCGCTTTTTAGAAAATAGAAGCTAGAATTGTATAGGTACTATTTTTTACGTACTATTAGTATTTCAAAAAGTTATTTAAAATACTAACTTGTCCAGTGTACTGGGCATTGTAGGTCATTATTAGAATCCGACTCCTCGTTACTTGCTCTTGTTTGAATAAAACTGACAATTAGCGGCGGGGCAACTACGCGATAATCTAAGCTTTGCAATTCCAGGCTGAAATAAACTGTTTTTCCATTGGTACTTATTACAACAATTATTATTATTATTTATAATTTTCAACCTTTTGTAACGGAAACCTACTTTTACTTAATTTAAACTAGGGTGATAGTAAGCCACTAGTAAGCCTTAGATGGTTACCGCCGTGTGGTTCCCGGCAGAGTAGAATATTATGGTCTTATTTATGTCTCAAATGTGATGAAACTTTGTTTGCGCGTTTCAGGATTGTGCAGCGCCATCTTGTGAGAAGTCTTGTTGTTTATTTGTTGGGTCGCCACATTCGCAGTTGAGTCTTCGTGTCCTTTATCTCTAAAGGCACCCCTATAAAGAATAGGCTTATTTCCTATATAAATTCTTTTCCGCTTGGTTGATTATTGAAATCAATCATACAATACAGCGACGCTTACCACTTCATATCAGACTTCCACTCTCATTATACCTGTGTTTCATTTATACATTTTTCTAACGTTTCTCTTCATTCTACGCTCATTTACGACATAACAACGCCAAATGATCGTGTTTGCACAAACAGCCCCCAATTAGAACTATAAAGTTCTGCTAATTACGCCCGTGGGTGGGGGGCGCCATTATCACGACTCTGTTTGCAAAACCGATCTGTGTAAGTTTCGTGTTGATCTTGAATTAATTCTTAGTAAAAGGGAGGCTAAAGCGTCTAACATACCCTGTTAGACGCTTTACAAATACGCCCGGAATATCATATTTAGGATTCTGTTCAAAGGGTAAAAACGGGACCCTATTCTCGAAACTTCGATGTCCGTCTATCTGTCTGTCACCCAGCTGTATCACATTAACCGTGATAGCTAGACAGTTGAAATTTTCACAGATTATGTATTTCTGTTGCCGCTATTACAACAAATACTAAAAACAGAATAAAATAAATATTTAAGGGGGGCTCCCATAAAACAGTGGCTCCGTGGCGCAGCGGTCAACACGCCTGCCTGTGACACGGAGGTCCCGGGTTCGATCCCCGGTCAGGTCAAGATGAAGAAAATGATCTTTTTCAGATTGAACTGGATCTTGGATGTTTATCTGTATATGTATCTATTATAAAATATAGTATCGTTGAGTTAGTATCCCATAACACAAGTCTCGAACTTACTTTGGGGCTAACTCAATCTGTGTGATTTGTCCGTATATGTATATTTATTTATATTATTTTTTTTTCTTAATAATTTAATCCTAACTATCCTAATCCTAACTAATATTACAAATGCGAAAGTGAGTTTGTTTATTTGTTTGTTTGTTTGACGGTCTGCGTAAAGAAAAGCAAAGCAGCTGATATATTCTATGTTTTTCCGTTTCTCTCAAATCAGCATGGACGAGCAAATTTTATTTTCTCAAACATGCTCGGAAATGTAGGCATTACTGTAGTAAAAAGAAGACCGGAAGTTTGTAATTCTTGGCTCATTCATCGCATTGCCGGCCTAGGCCAGGAAATAAGTATGAAAATTACTTCCCGGCCGCTGCTCAAAACTTTTTAATTAATCTATGTAACGTAAATTATGTCACTTGTCATACAGCCAGTTTACTACCACTGCATTTTTAAAAAATGCATATAATACGTGAATATAACTACAATTTCATTAAAATATCGATATGTGATCATACGAAAATATGCTTAATTTTCGTTGCGAGAGAAGAAAACAATAATCTATGATCTATTAAATTTTTTGTGAAAAATATGACTGGGCTCTATGGGCATTGTTTCCTTTGCTGGAATTGACAACTGAAAATAAAAAAATTAAAAACTCGGGAGATCTGTTATTTTCACTATACCCGTAGTGATTAACGCCACTGCCGAAAAACTGCCTTTACGGATTTTAGGGCATAGAACACACGTCAATTGACTTTGAATTTATGGCCCCCCATAGAAACTCAAAAGGAATTGTATGGCATTTTTTTCATTTTCACCCTCACTCCATTATTTGTCTATGATCCTTATTGCCTAGAGAAAACATATGGCAGTCGGTCGTCTGATACTAGTAATAGTATCTTCTTCGTAGTTTGTGATTAACGCTTTGCAGTAATTGATTGACATTGATTGTTTTCGGTAAATATGTGCAAAGTTGGTTATTTATTCGAAATGAAACGGTTCAAAATGAGTTTTAGTGATGAAAGCAACACTGCAATGGATTTTAAGTACCTACTTCGCCTAATTTGAAACTTGAAAGTGGAAAAATTACTACCGGCAAATACCTAGTAAGGGGAAATATTTAAGGCATGTAAGTTTATGTGTAACTTTAAGTTAAATTTCCTCACATTTATTGAGAAAATCTCTATACTTTCCTCGGCGGGAAAGGGATTGCCGGACTCGTAATAGCTCGTAACTATTGTCAAGGCCGAGCGTCAGCGAGGCCTTGAAAACTATACTCGTCCGGCAATCCCTTACTTTCCGGCCTCTGCAGTAATGTACTATTAAATGTGAAATATTTGAAATCTTAAACTGAATTAGCAAAGGCAAAAATATTACCCAAAACGTGCGGAGCAATGACCGCGCCGCGACCCCTGCAGTTAAAGTAGTGCATGCAGTCAGCTAATTCAATCAAACCGCATATTTTATTCTGTAGATACTGCAATGGGCAAAGATGCCAGTAATTTTCGCAATTTAAACTGCATTGCTATACTAGAATTGGTTGTAATGCAGTGCATTTTATTTCAGCTTCTGCCATTTGTTCCGTTCAGTAACACACTACTTTCATTATCACCATTTTTTAAACAAACCTATTTTGACCTAATGCTATTAAAGGTCTCATCATCAGGTCTTTAGTCTCCACTGCAGGAGCACGACCCTCTCTGACTGTCAGAGCCGTGTATTAGCCAGAACAGTCGAAGGATTTGGCCCTCCGATCCCTCTCCGGCTCCGAGCAGCCAGAGGAATCCCACCCTCCGACCCCGTCGCACTCGCCACCGGAATAGAGTGCGTAGAGGGTAGGACTAGCTCTGATTACTGGTGGCCGCCCGGCGGTCCCGGGTGACTTGCACCCAGGATAGGTCCTTCGGACCCCGTAGCTTTGGGTCCATACGGCAAAACATGAGAGTTGCTGCTCTCTAAATGTTTTGCCATTGTTTCTCAGTTCGGCCCTTCAGGCCATGCATGCGAATCGCAGCCCATCAGGCATATATGAGAGTTTGCTTTCTCTCCAAGCCTTGCACACCCAGGCAACGCCCAAAGCTGAGGTTCGTCCCTCCTTTTGTGATGTTAGCGAAAGCTCATTTGGAGCTAGCTACGTGGTCCATTAAAAAAAAGGATTTGGCCTACTCTCTCCACGTAGGCCAGACTTGGAGCCAGGGTTGGAGAGATCTCTTTGATGTTTATAAGCATTGTTTAGCTTAGCCCAACATGCTAAACGGCGGCCTCAAGGTTTTATAGACCTAGGCTCTGTCTACCCTGCGAGGGAAAACATCGTGATAGTATGTATGTATGTTACAATATTTAACAAACTAGCTAAACAAGTTAACTATACCTTAAAGCTTTAAAACAAACAACCACATAACAGCAAAAGACGGAGTATAGATTCCTTTCGCAATTTTCCTGGAAAGCCAACATTACCGATAGAGCAGCACACCTTCACAACTCCATAACACGCCATCGATCAGCTGGCGACCTTGCGGGTCAACGACCCTGGAAGTAGGTCGAAGGGCCGGGGTTAAGGGCTCTCGAAGGGCGGTTTCTTGCGTGCCCATGCAGAAGGTATTATTATATAAGTATAATTATGTAGTAAATAGTAGTGTATTATGAGGTATATATTTATATTTTTGTTCGTTAGAGAGAGCGTACACCCCGTCTGCTAACGTTCTTTAGTCCTCTCCATCCATCTGTTGTCTGGTAGAAATTGCTTTTAGCAATAAGACCGCCCATTGTACATAGTCTAATTAATGCTTTGTCAAATTTTCTGGTGTAGAATAAATGACAGATTGAAAATTCGTAAGACGGCGCAAGGTGCTTTCGCGAATGTGCCTGTGTGTTTCTGTTACAGCGTGCTATGCACATACATAGATGGTGACTGCTGTTAGGAAAGGAATTAAATTATAAGAGATAGTATTTAAGTTTTCAACCCGTTTAACACTACGAAAAACAAAGTTATCTTTGCTGGCGAAAAATTATAAAGGTTTTGGCTAATCTAAGCTTGCTTCTACGGAACCCTTCATGGGCGAGCCTGACTTTTTTTACCAATTTTTCTTCGTATCCAATACCAAACGCTGTGTTCTATGGAGTGATGATTTGCGCAAGATGGCTGGCAGAAGCTGGAAGCGAGCAGCGGAAGATAGATCTCGATGGCGTGCAATTGGGGATGCCTATATCCAGCTGTGGACGAGTATAGGCTGATGATGATAAGTTCTGTGGCCAAACGTATGGAGAATTTTATAAGGAACGCTTCAGGTCTTAGACGAAAAGCGTTACAAACAAACAAAAGTTAGGTTTCCTTGTTCATGGGTCTTGGATGTTTATCTATAAGTATATGTTTTTGTTATAAAATAAAGTATCGTTGAGTTACTATCTCATAACACAAGTCTTACTTAAGCACTTATATAAGCACCTAGATCAATCAGTGTGATTTAAAAAAAAGTATTTTATAAGTAAAGTTCTTTTATTATACAGATTAAATACTTTTAAGTAAGAAATAACAAAATTGCGAAGAAATTGTAACTTATGTAGCGCATTTGCACATTTTATTATTACTTATATTTTTTTTATTAAATAAATAATTAAATATATACGGACAAATCACACAGATTGAGCCAGCCCCAAAGTAAGTTCTTAAGTAAGACTTGTGTTATGGGATACTACCTCAACGATACTATATTTTATAATAGATACTTATTATATAGATAAACATCCAAGACCCAGGTTAATCTGAAAAAGATCATTTTCCATCTTGACCTGACCGGGGATCAAACCCGGGACCTCCGTGTCGCAGGCAGGCGTGTTGACCGCTGTACCACGGAGCTCGACTTTACAAACTGTCTTATAAATAACAAACAATTGTCCCGTGACTTCGTCCGCGTAAATTAAAGCATATGTCGCCCGCAGGTAGCTTTACTATAAGCTGCCTAAGCCTATCCCATCTGACATAGCTTAACGACTGCCGTCAATGATGACAGCCGGGACCAACAGTTTATCGTGCCTTCTGAACTTCGAGCAACACGGAAGGGAGTAGCCATACGCTGCATTCCCCTCTGTCAAGGTACAAGCCAAAATTAGGCATATGCATGTCTATGTGTTAGTTGTGTGTGACTCATCTGTACACAAATTATTTTTTCTTTTTATGTCATTTTTTGTGACAATGTCATAATTACTATCAAGTGACAGTTTAAGTTTTGTATGTAGGTGTGCGGAACTAAACTTGTGTGCACATTTCCCCCCGCAAAAAACGCCAGAAAAATTGTCATAGTAAATTGTCGCTTTGCCCACTCCCTCCGTCCGGTACGGAGGCCGTCCGGTACGGAGGCCGTGTTGCTCGAAGCTTCTGAAGCACGAAGGAGTTCGAGATATTTTAATGTCACTTGCGGTCACCTATCCAAGTGGGGACTGCGCCCGGGTTGTTTAACATGCGGAAGCGCTCATGGGGCTATTCAAATATAACATAAGGGGGTTAGGGTTTTGGGCTTATTTTTGATGACAAGGGGGATTGGGGTTTGACGTGGTGATGAAATAAGCAGCATTTAGCAAAATACACTAACATTTTTGTGAAACTGATATTCATTGGTATCATACGTAAGCTTAGGGGGAGAGGGGAAGAACTTTTCATAATTTTGCTGAAAAGAGGGGGGAGGGGTTACGATAGGGGGATTTCGCCATACTCACCACGCTTGGCAGACGGGTTGGTGAGCGCAGTTTGTTTGGCTTATCTCGGTTCCGATGCTGCTGCCCATTGAAACCGTTTTTTAAGCGGGGAAAGGGACATCATCTTCATACATACATACATACTGTTACGTCTTTTCCCTTGCGGGGTAGACAGAGCACAGATCTATAAAACCCAAAGGCCACCATGTTAGTGAATGGAAAAACATTTCCACATTTTCAGATTCATTCTCATATTATATACCGCACATACTTATATACTTAAAGCACATTTTTAAGAAAAACTGTTTTCTTTTCACAGACCTAGCTATTGTTTGAAACTAATCAATTAAATGAGTCCTACTTCTTATAAGAAGATAAACATTATGATCTTTCAATGGTTTTTTTGTTAAAATAACAATACATCTTCTGGACAAAACGATTGGACGAAGCTACACGAACGATAGATTACAATAGTTAAAGATCTCTGAAGGTTCCCAATAACTTAGGAACCTTTAGAAATCTCTCTATATTAACATTGTATTTACAATTAATAGTGACCGAAGTTTTCCTTCGATTCATAAAAGCTATAAATAAACGAAGTGAACAATATTTTTCTTATTATCAAAACGAATAACTTCTGTATCTTCCATTCTCGTTTCGTTTATCCTGCGTGCTCTTGGCAGAAGGCCAGCGCTGACTCCGCAGTGTCCCGGTTCTGATTCTAGAGTTATCCTTTGTCCTCAACGGACCCTGGGTCCGAAGGAACGGAACTTAGGATGTACAGAATGACCCCCGTAACGCAGCGGTTGACACGCCAGCCTGTAACACGGGTGGTCTCGTCACGGGTTGTCATACGTCCGTCGGTCACGCTGTCTAACTGTCCGATTTTTCTTTTGATTATATTGCGTAAAATGGTGGAATAGTGATTTTCGTCACGAAAACGGACTCCTCTATACTTGAAGCGCAAAAAAAATAGAACTAAAAGTCAAAAGGAACAAAGTAGGTAATATACCTACCCAAAAAAAGTTATTATTGCATTCCTTCAAGGAGAACGTACTTATTCTGTCCATTCTAGTTTGTTAAATGCCGTGAAGTCCTGTCGGGCACGTGGCCAGCGTCGCCTCCGCAGTGTCCCGATTCTGACGTGAAACACGTTCAGAGAGCATTAAGCAATTATTGTCACGTTACTAATGTTTGTGGTCGGAATGTCCTCGAATATTCCTGTGAAACCTTAATAGCTGATATTTTCATCAGCTTATTGCACAGTGCAGGGAATGTGATTGTCGGTCGGGTGCTACTACGAAACAAGCGTATCAGGGAGCGGTACTGTTTATTGAGGTTTTGGGTATCGAATTATTGTAGAAATGCAAAAGTCGGCCGTTTTCTACTTACCTACTTGTGATATAGGTTACATCGACGATGTAACGATCGACGATGGTTATAGCGACTTTCGCCTACTAGCCGGGCGCGGGTTGAATTGTCATCATCATCAGTCTATCATCGTCATCACTACCAGAGCCATATATTAATTAGCCGGAGCAGTCAGAGGATTTAGCATACACTCTCCACGCTAGCCAGGGTTAGAGAGGACTCGTTGATGTTTAAAAGCTTTGTTTAGCTTGTGTTCCCTAAGTCGCCTTTTACGACATCCACGGTAAGACTTGGAGTGGTCCTATTCTACTCTACCGGGAACCACATGGCTATTGTGATATCCATGGGCGTGAATCGCGAGTGACAGTCCGTGCTCTGTGGTTTATTTGATTGCGGACTGAACTTGATTTCCAAGGTATACATAATATCGTGTGACCGCAAAGTATCTCCGTTTCAGCTTGATCAAAAGCCATTAAGCCAGAATTAAACAATTATTTTCACGGAAAATAAAAATTTAATTTAAACTCTATTTCGATTGAACTACCACACCCACTAAAATCTAATTTAAGTTTTAGTTTGTACATTTACGTATAGGGTTGAAGTCGGTTTCACTTTTTTGTTAAAAATAATTATTATGCATTGACAATGCTATCTAATATTACTTTAAAAACTACTAAAAATAAAGATATTCATAAAAATATTAAAGGTGTACTTACTCGTATATGTTCATGCAAATCCAAATATGCTGATGTAAATAATTTTCACCAGCATATTTGGTTGTGAACTGAAACTTAGTTTCCGCGATATTCACATTATTTTACAAACCGCATAGCAGCAAGTCACTGACCTATTACCAGCGGCCTGCAGTGTGCAATAATCTTTATGGTCCGGCTTTATACTTTTATGAACTCGGCTGAAATACATAGGCTATTTAATTTCATAGCCTTTGTAAGAGCTTACCTCGCACATATTTATTTCATAAGTTGTTTTTTTTTTTATTACCTTATTATGTGCCACTGCTGGGCAAAAGCCTCCCCTTTATTTCTCCAAGTGTCTCTGTCCCTAGCCTTCTCTTTCCAGTCACTCTCATAGTGGTATAATTCATCCGACCATCTTGTTCTGGGTCTTCCTCTGTTTCTTTTTCCGTCTGTCGGATTCCAAAAGGTAGCGATATGGGCCCATCTTTCCTGGTGCATACGGCAGACGTGACCCGCCCAGTCCCATTTTAGTTTACCTGACTTTTTGCCAACATCTACCACGTTTGTAATGGAGCGTAGGGTTGTATTTCATAAGTTATGAAAATATAATTAGCTATATTATTTTAATTAGCACCAGCAATTTTATATATAATTCGCTTACCTTGTAGCCTATGTCACCCGCAAATAAATCAGCTTTCTATAGATTAAATAATTTTGAAAATCGGTCCAGAAATTTCGGAGCTTATTCAATGCAAACAGACACTCATTTTTTTTTCTTTTTAATATTAGTTAGATAGATAGTGTAGCCTTTCTCTCTCTTTCTCTCATCTGAGAGTTGAGTGAGTGTCAATTGGCACGCATATCATCCTGAGCAACATCAAGCATTCTTGGGGTTTCCCCTTCTGTCAGGGCCCGGCGGAGGCGCCGTAGCCAAACATATACATAAATATAGATTATTGATTGGAAGATAAATGAATATTGTTTTTCTGTACAACCAAGGTACCAACATGTAAGATGTAAGGGCTAGCTCAATATGTGTGATTTGTCATTTATTTCTCGGTACCTTAACCTATATGTATGCAAAATTTCGTGATGATCGGTTCAGTAGATACGGCGTGAAAGCGTAACAAACAAACAAATAAACAAACAAACAAACTCACTTTCGCAGTTATAATATTAGTTAGGAAGTCAGGATTAGGATTAGGTTAGGATTTATACTTATATAAAAAAAGATGACGCGAATTATTTCTGAGAACCGCTTATAATAGAAAGCTTTCGTTTGTGGCGAGACTGAATACTGAATGCACCCGTAATACTAAGTGGCGGTTCCAGCTAAGGGAGCATCCATTTCTACGTCACATTATGTAAATAGAAGCGGGACTGCACTCCAGTATGATGATAATACATTCGAGAGAAACAGATTTATGCTATTTATTCTCGTTCTTGTCAAAACACTCTTCACTAGCAATTTTCCTGAATTGCTAGTCTGAAACTGTACTCTCGAATGAATTATCATCAAAGTCATCCCTTCCCCCTATTTCACCCCCTTAGGGGTAGAATTTATATTTTTTTTATGCCCATGTCACCCGCAGCTAAATTAACTATAAATAGGTGAAAGAATTCTTTAAATTGGTCCAGTAAATTCGGAACCTATTCAATAAATAAAATAAAAAAAAGAAATATGTACGGACAAATCACACAGATTGAGCTAGCCCCAAAGTAAGTTCTTAAGTAAGACTTGTGTTATGGGATACTAACCCAACGATACTATATTTTATAATAGATACTTATATAGATAAACATCCAAGACCTAGGTCAATCTGAAAAAGATCATTTTTCATCTTGCCCTGACAATGCAAGCAAACCATCAAATATTTTCTCTTTATGTCAGAAAATAGAAAGAATAGATTTCTGTTGTGTAAATCTTTATTCCTGTATGAGATGACACATGCACAAGATCCGACGTTTTCAATATGAGGTTCCAATCTACCAAATTCTAGAACATACGACAATGCAATGTGTCAGCAAAATTATATTTGCTTTCCGCTGGCCGCCTTCCAATGACGAGGGGTCTGCTGTGCAGGTGATACTAGGGTTTGCATATTCTATTCTTTTTTACTGACTTCAAAAAAGGAGGTAATTAATTTGACCCATAAGTATGTAATAGGTATATATTTATATGCAATTGATCAATTTGCCTGTTAACGGGGGGAAGCGTGACCTTTTTAAAAATGTTCGAATTTATGAATTACTAGCGGTGGCACGCGACTTCGTTAGGGTCATTTATAGCCTATGTCACTCGCAGATAAATTAGCTTTCTATAAATGAAAGACTTTTGAAAATCGCTCTACTAGTTGCAGAGCCTACACAATGCAAAAAGAAAACAAACAAACGATCAAATATTTCCTCTTTAAGACAGATAATAGATAGTATCTATAGATTTCTGTTGTGTAAAATGTTTATTCCTGTTCGAGATGAAACATGCACAAGATCTGATGTTTCCAATCTACAAAATACTAGAGAACACGACAATGGAATGTGTCAGCAAAATGATATCTTCTTTCAGCTGGCCGCCTTCCAATGACGAGGGTCTGCTTTGCAGGCGATACTGGTTTGCATATTCTATTCTTTTTAACCCCGACATTGCACGCCGATGCGCAGATCTGCGCAAAAAGCGTTGTTAAACTAATATTGTATATGGAATTCCTGCATTATAGTCACCTAGACTAACGTCTACTTCGGAGTTGGCTTGTTGCTGGTTGGTGAAAAAGACTACCTATTGTAACCATTTCTTTTAACTTGGCTAAATAAAGTTTTATTATTATATATTATTACCTATCTATATTATTAAAGGTTAACCTAACGTGACCTAACTGACTCACTGACTTATTATATCAACGCATAGCCTAAACTACTGTACCTAGGAACATTAAATATGGCACAGGGGTTCCTTTCATCATGGTAGTGAGCTCTAAGAAAGGATTTTTAGAAATGTGATTCCTAAAGAGTTGAAATAGGGCGGTGAAGTTTTACGCGGACGGAAACACGGAAATAATGCATAGTCAGTAGCACGAAGTGACCCGTTTTAAACATTGTATTTAACTCACGTTATTTCAATGACATAAATTGCTAGTCCATAAAAAACTCGTGCGTCTGTACGTAAAATATATATCCCAGACACAGGACTTTGAAAAACAAGTGCCAAACAGAGCAGTAATATAGTAGCTAGATTACCACAACATTACAAGTGGCACTTAACCTAGAATCTATCTAGATGGCACTTGCATTATTTATCTTTTGAGAATATTCCCTTTTAAGCAAGCACTACTACGAAAAACCGGCCAAGTGCGTGTCGGGCCACGCGCAGTGTAGGGTTCCGTAGTTGCGAATCACAACTTTCATTTCACACCATTCACACTCGCACCTCAGACAGTTTAACGACCAAAAACATGTAACAATGACGATTGTATGAAATTTTACATTTTCGAGTACATTTTATAAGTTGGTTGCCTATAACTTTTTAGTTTGTACTTAGTACTCAGCTCTGATAGTTTTCCTTTTAACTTCAGTATATGTACTACTGCTGTAATTTTTTTCACGTATCCATATTTAACCGTTTAGTAGATAGAGGTGGGGGGACACTTAAGTACGTCTAACAAAAGTTTGCAAGTATTTCGGAAACGGATCCCTAAATCGAAAAATGGTGCCGTCAACCTCACAATATTTTTTAAAGACCTATCTAACAATACTCAACACGATGAGTTTGTATAGGAAAAAAATATTACTCCCTCTTTACTTGTATAAGAGCTACCTTAAAAAAATTTTTTTTCAAGATTTTCTTCTACCACTTGTTTGACATGATAAATATACATACCCATACCAAATTTCAGCTTTCTAGTACTTATAGTCTCTGAGTAAAACCGCGGACGGACAAAAAGACAGACAGACATGCGAAACTATAAGGGTTCCTAGTTTACTACGGAACCCTAAAAAGTACCAAAAAGAGCAATGAAAAGTGGTTTGATCGTCACAGCGCGTTGCCAGCGGCACCTAACCTATATTATATAGTCTGATGGCACTAGCGATACCTATCTTTTGACAATAATATCTTTTATGCAGACAAAAAAGCAGTGAAAAATGGCATGATCACAGCCCGTTGCCTGAGGCACTTCACCTGGATTCTATCTAAATGACACTTCTATCTTTTGACAATATTCCCTTTTAAACAGTCGGTTAAAAAGTATTTACTTGAATTTAAAAAAGGGCACCAAAAAGAGCAATAAAAAGTGGTAAGATCACATCACAGCGTTTTTCGCGCGACACTTAACCTGGATTCTGTACCTAGATGGCACTCGTGATATCTATCTTTTGAAAACATTTCCTTTAAGGCAGTCGGTTAAAAAGTATATTATACATTTTAAAATGGCACAAAAAAGTGAAAAGGGCTTGATCATCACTTCGCATTACAAACGGCACACACTTTGTGGGCACTCGCGATATCTATCTTTAAGAACAACACTCCATTTTAGGCAAGCGGGTAACAATACACTACTATTAAAAAGTACCAAAAAGAGCTGCTAAAAGTATCTAGCATCATTTTTTAAAGGACTATATAGCTAGCTCAAATACCTACCTATATCCGTCTTATTATAAAACGAGGACTAACTTAAGTACCTAAAATTATTATTACGAGCCTTGAGTGTCCCAGTGCTGGGCAAAGGCCTCTTTCTCTCCTTTCCATTTTTGGTTTTTGTTCTTGTTAACCTAAACCATTATCCGACTAAAATAAATCAACACCAATAACTCTTACGTTAACAACAGTCATTGTCAATTTGTTATGGGTGGATATGGTTTAAACCAGGTATTAACGTTAGTCCTCGTTTTATAATAAGACGGTATAGAGATCGAAGGATATAGCCAGCTCTAAGTGAGCGTTTGCTACTTCACCAAAAAGAGCAGAAAGTGGTTTGCTCATCACAGCGCGATGCCAGCGGCACTTAACCTGGATTCTATCTGGATGGCACTCAGGGTATCTTACGGATCTTATTTCGAGGTATTACAAAATTCCCCGTTAATTTTATTAAGTTGCATAACTTTCCGCTTTAGTGGTTGTGAGTCTGCGGTCTAAGTGTGCTCATAATAATAAGACTTAGCACTCACCTTCTAAATCTGAAAATAATTAAACACAATAAGTAATTGAGTAAGTACTCAGTTATTTGCCTAAATTTAATTACCTCCAAGTTAGGGTAGAACCAGCTAAAAGTTAATTTCTTTTAAATAAATTAAAAATAACATCTAAAAATACTTTTAATAAGTATAAAATTTCTTTTAATATATTTATAGTATTTTTTCTACTACAAATTTATACTAGGTTGGTATTCAAAATATCAACCATACGTTAGTATATATTGACTTTGACCCTGTTAACTACTCAACAGATTTTAATGCAGTTTTCAGCAATAGATAGAGTGATTCATGAGGAAGGTCTTTAGGTACTTACTTATAACAGCTTTATATAATCTAAGCTTATAACGTATTTTCGGGCGCAGGCGGGGAGGGCTGCTAGTAATATAATAAATAAATAAATACTCGTATATACGGACAAATCACACAGATTGAGCTAGCCCCAAAGTAAGATCGAGACTTGTGTTATGGGATACTAACTAAACGATACTATATTTTATAACAAATACTTATATAGATAAACATCCAAGACCCAGGTCAATGTGAAAAGGATCGTTTTTTTTATCTTGACCTGACCGGGGATCAAACCCTGGGCCTAGACCATCCGTGTCGTAGTCTGGCGTGTTGACCGCTGCGCCAAGGAGCTCGTCAAAAACGCGATAAAACCGTATATTTTTTTATGTCCATAGGACAGCAAACGAGCAAGCGGGTCACCTGATGGTAAGTGATCCCCGCTGCCCGTGGGCAACTGTAACACCAGGGGTGTGACAATAGCGTTGCGGGTCTTTTATTTTTCCCTCCCAGAGGGCAGAGGGGATGGGCCTCCGGCTCTCTCACTCACCGAACGAAGCATAGCAGCGATATAGCTACTACTCATACGTCGATTTTCTGTGAGAGTGTGGTACTTCCCCGGACGAGCCCGCCCATTCATGCTACTAGCAAAAGTGAATTTCGCTGGTAGCGTGGCTCTACCACAAAATGTTATTGAAATGTACTTATAATACGCAAAAAATTATCTTAGTTTCTTGTATAAATTTTATTATCGGTGGAACTACTCCGGCTAGATCTGTAACTTCGAGCAAAGGTAAAATAAAATACCGTGGAACCCGTGTCGACAAAACTACGCGACACTGTGGCTGTCGCGTTCCACACAACATATCAGCTATTCGTGTTCTAAGTCAAACGAATCTAATGAAAAGACAGCCTAGAACCTAACAACTGACCTGCGCAGTGCTGCCATTCAATAAGTTTTTCTATCGAAAGTCGTGGGCGTGGGATTGGGGGATTGGGGAGATTCCATGCGGCGACTACTGTAAGGATTAGCATAAGTTTAGTTATTTGACTATATACTCTCTAGACTCTGGACATCGTCATGACTTTATTTCAACGATTAAAAAACTGACCAATTTTTCAATGCTTGTGTGCTCGACAGCTTTGTGGTATCGTTATCATACGCGTCCAGTTAATTTATGCCATAGATTTAAAAAAAATTGTGCCCTCGGAATCCGTCAAATTGGGAGCTGTGTGTGGGCGCGACCGACTATGGATTCGACATTTTTTCTACGCTTTTAGGCGTCTATCTAGGCTTTATATAATGTAAGACTAAGTCAAACGAATCTAATGAAAAGACAGCCTGGAACCTAACAACTGACCTGCGCAGTGCTGCCATTCAATAAGTTTTTCTATCGAAAGTCGTGGGCGTGGGATTGGGGAGATTCCGCGCGGCGACTACTGTAAGGATTAGCATAAATATAGGCTAGGTTGGGGGATTATCGGAACAATTGTGTTGGCTCAGATTTCGATTTTTATTTTGCAGACATACTTAAATCATTTCAAAATAAATAATTAAACATTTTATGTTACTAGGTTAAGTTTTCGGTCACAAAACAAGATAAAACAGCTTACGTCCGCCACATTGATGGTTTTTTGCTGACTCTCTGGGGAAGAATATCTAGCTAATGATGCTCAGATGAAAGAGAGACTCTGGCGGGAAGAATATGAATCTAATACACCTTAGGTACACTTCATTTGTCAAGCGGTTCTGGCTACAGAAGGCAACAATGAAGCAGACATACTTACTTACATACGTACGTACATATACATACATACGCGAACTTATAATTTATGAATATTATACCAAAATATTGTTTAAATTTTAAAATATATTTTATTAATAATTTAATTTTCTTATAATATAGATTGCAAATTTAATAAAATCTATAAAAAAGATCTTTCTACAGATGTAAAGAGAAGGGAGACACGTAGCAACATAGGAAACTGTAGTTAAGCTTTGATAAACATCAAAGAGCGACCTCCAACCCGACTGAGCAGCGTGGAAAGTGTGGGTCAAATCCTCTGACTGCTCTGGTAGTACACAGAGGGGTCATGATCCTGCAGCGGAGACTCAAAAGACCTGATGATGATGGTAGTTATTATCCAGCCTGCCCAGTAAGTACCCCGTTCTCATGTATGAGCATATCCCGGTTGCGTCCTCAGTTGTGATGCGTATCGGCCCAGGGTCCGATATTATGATGACAGTAGGTATATATGCTATGCTAAGTAATGATTTGGCGTAAATTTTTAAGGCCGGCTGCCTGTCGTCAGCCCTCCTTGGTATTTACAGAATAGGAGACCAATACTTGTAAACATGAAGATTAAGTATTTCCCGCATCGGGAACCGAACCCGGTGCCATGTGACAGGCTGGCGTATTTACCACTGTGCCACGGAGGATATCATAGCGCAAGCCCAATAAGTCCCAGGTGATGATAAAGCACAACAGCACTAGCCTTTCATGCAAAAGCATACCCAAGAGGGTTCGTTGCTTAACTAAATCAGTTAATACCATGATTATAGATGTATAAACGAACGCACTTGCATGTGAGGGCATTGTTATGTGCAAGTCATTTCTAAGAAAAACAAAAATACACCTACATTTCCCAAAAAATTATAGCCTATGTCACTCGAAGTGAAGTAAGGATCGTAACGAGACTTTATACTTGTAAAGAACAAATCCGTTGAAGCATTTAGAAATTATAGAGGAACCAGCTGCTACCCGCGGCTTCGCCCGCGTTATATATAACCTATGTCCTTCTCAGTACCCTAACCTATGTGTGTGCAAAATTTCATGATGATGGGTTCAATAGATACGGCTTGAATGCGTAACAAACAAATAAACAAACAAACAAACTTACTTTCGCATTTATAATATTAGTTGGGATTGGGTTAAAGAAACTCATCAACATACTTGCATGCTAACTTACATATTATAACCTTCTCTACACATACATATACATTCACTCGAAAAACAACACACTCCTATTTTGGCAGTCGTGTAAAAATGTCACACACATAGATATCGAGGCGGATCAGGATCAGAGGTAATATTTTTGAACGTTTGACACTCGTCTTCGATCGATTTTTGTATGGAAAAATCGTTCGAACCCGTGTTACGCGTTCAAAAATAGTACCCCAGCACAAAATGCATCAAGATCACGAAAGTATACCCTATATCTCCATGATCAGGATCATATCAGAATATCTTGCGTGCATGTAGGCATGCAAAATCCGAAAGCTAATCTGATTAATTTCTAAAATTACAGGTTTTTCGATATAGTCGCTTCACTAGCGAGTAGTTTATTTTTTACCATGGCAACATTGTCATTCTGACTGACAGACACAGACAGCCAGCTTTCCGTCACTGTATTATTTTTGTAATTCATTTAGGAAAATAAAGCAAAATTCATTAATTTATTTACCATTTAATTGTATTATTAGTTGTAATGTTCGTGTACAATGAGTGATTAGTTAATGTCGTGCTCAAAAAGTGATGTGCCGGACTTCGTTCAAATGAAAGATGTCTTCGCGTTATGGATCTACATACAACAGGACAAAACGAAAGTGACTAGTTGACCAAGCGTGCTTCGGCGAATTTTTTAGTTCCTAAATTTTCTGCCTCAAAAATGGCGCAGACCGTAAGGCGCGCCGTCGAGGGCAGATACCCCTCGTGTTATATGCCAAGTAGAATAAAGGAAAGACGAGCAAAGGCCAGAGCGCTCAGGTAAGCTTACGTGTAATAAAAATAGGTTTATTACCGTCAACACGGTTACGCGTTATTATTCTGAAGGTCTAAAGGATAAACCTGATTTTCTAGAAGCGTTGTACAATATAATTATTGTGTTATTATTCAGTGATGTAAAGTAACCATTGACAAATAGTTTTGTTTTGTTTACTTTTGTAGCGAATTATAATTAGGTCATCAACCCATCAGGTGACCTAAAACTTGTAATATCAACCTGTTTATGCAAATATTAAATTACATAGTCTATGTTTATTCAATTAATGATAGACAGACGTACCATCAAATTTTTTTTAGGTCATATTGTTCTATGCAGATAACAAATTAGAACTAATACAATTTTGTAGTTTGTAAGTTTCAATTTAAAATGTTATTATGTTCATTGTTGTCTGATATAACTGCTGTGTAAAAGTAGTAGTTCTGTTAGGTATAAAACTATTTTGTGTATCCTTGTGCCAGATAAAATAAACTTGAAGGGACTGTAGAGGCAGAATCCCCGAAAGTCCTGAGAAATTCAGTTTTACAATTTTGAGGTTAGGTTGCATGTCTACTTTACGGAACCATGAATTTTTGGTAATGTAGGATTGGGGTGTTAGGGGGATCTATACCGTACCAATCCCCAAAATAAAGCACCCTACAAATAAAATAGAAAATAAGGCCATGAATAATATGAATCTTGGATATCAAGCAATTTTTATAAAATATTATCTTTTACATAGGAGTTAGTACATAGGAGGTTTTGATGGCGAAAATTGATTTACTTAGGTTGGAAAAAGTGATTTCCTATGAAGGCTTAGCTATCCAGGTGGTGTTCTAGAGGTACCTATATTCACAGATAAAGGCATCAATATATATTTTGTGCTATCAGTTCTGGTTGCTGTAGTTTCTGGCAGTCATGAAGCCGTCATATTGGTTTTGCTGTTAGGCAGCTTGACAAGCATGTCACTACTTTCCATTTGCACACAATAGTAACTGGTATTCTTTACTTGTTCTCTCTACCATTGTGTGTCCGAGCTCAGCGTGCCTCATGGCATAAACATTTTACGCTGGCCCCCAGGGCCCAGTTTGGGCTGCCGTTAGTTTGTGGTCATATTCCCATGTCGTGTCCCATCAGGTTATATTAACTAGATGTGGTGCAGAAAATAATGTAATAATATTTTTTGTGTTTTATGATTTTTTTTGTGTTTATTAAAATACGTAACAACGGGTTACTCACGTAAATAGTCAGCTACTGGCCGACATGTTTCAACCTCATCCGGAGGTCTTCCTCAGGGCGAATGTGAATTGAGACCCGCGCACGGTGTCGTCCCAATCCGCACTGATGTTAGCGATCGGATGCGTGGGCGGCGCGGGCGGCGCGCGCGGCCGCCCGCTGCGCTCGCTGAGTCGGTGCGGAGGTTGGTAGGGGTTGCTGATTGGCTGCATCAATGATTCCTATGGATGTACTAGGAACCATGTCATCTTGAACATCCTCTGCGGTAACGGGTGATGATGGCCGTATGTGAAAAGAGCTTACTGTGTCAAGCTCTGTAAGCTGAACATGGCTTTTATTATTCGTCACTTGAAGAACCGGTTTCCAGCTGGCGGGTAAGCTCCAACCTACATCACGATTAAAATTAGGACGTCTACTTATTTCCATAGCTTCTCGTATTTTACGAGGGACAAAGCTTTTTTCCCTGGCTAAGACTTTGGCCTTGTCAAAGCGGATGTAGTGTGTGACGTCCGACTCTAACGCGTGTTCGGCGATGGCTGACCCGTTACTGTCCAGTTTTTTCAGACTGCGAATGTGCTCATGCAGCCTAGTGGACACATTACGTCCCGTCTCTCCCACGTAGCTCTTCCCACAGTCGCACGGGACTTCATACACGCCGGGAACGTTTAGTGGATCGCGGTCCTTTGGGGAACGCACAAGTTGTCTAATTTTTGTGAAGGGTCGGAAAATGGTCTTAATATCAAATTTCCGACGAAGCATTTTGCTGATTTTATCCGTTACTCCCTTCACAAACGGCAAATAAAGTAAGGCTCTGTTAGCAGAAGTTAATTGTACGTTCCCGTTGGTACTTATTCTGAGACTCTGCTTCCACTTGTATCCATTGCTCTCCAGAACTCTCTTTACGTGTGCAAGCTCAGACTCTAAATATTGTGGGTCACACAGTCTTAAAGCTCTGTTGATGAGTGATCGTGGTACCGACGCTAAATGGGCTGGATGATGATGAGACTCAGCTCTCAAATAGCGGTCTGTATGCGTCGGTTTCCGATACACTGTCTGAGTTAGTGTACCATCGTTTTTCCTCATAACCAACACGTCCAGAAAAGCAAGGACACCATCCTTTTCCTGCTCAATAGTTAATGTTATCCTTTGGTGTATCGAGTTCAGGTGTTCAAGGACGGGCTTTACGTGGTCTTTATGCAAAATAGCAAAAATATCGTCCACATACCTCCACCAATATCTAGGTTTGTGTTCCGCGGTGTTAAGTGCTCTCTCCTCAAACCACTCCATGAAAATATTCGCCACCACTGGCGCTATGGGGGAGCCCATTGCCACTCCATCAATTTGGATGAAATATTCGCCCCTCCAGACGAAGAAACCGCTCTTAAGACAGAAGTCCATGACACTTATGTACTCAGTAGGTATATCAGTGTTATTTATTAGCTCGCTAATTATATTTAATGTGTCCTCTACTGGTACATTCGTGAATAGTGACGCAACGTCAAAGCTCACCATTACTTCATCGTCTGCCAGCCTCACATCCTTTAATAAATTGACAAAATGCGTTGAGTCTTTCACATAGCTGCTCGTTTTTCCTGTGATCGGATTTTTTGTGTTTGTCTGTGCAGTAGCTCCCAAACTTGTTAACTTATTTTTATTTTGTTTTTTTATGTGAAAGGTTATTTAATCAAGTATTTTTAGCTTAACTTGATCAGAATTGGTTTAGCAATTTACTAAGGTTTGTCGTATCGGAATTTGCTTAAATATAACTTTGAGAAAATTTTGTAAAGTGGTCTCTGAAACATTACAGCTGTGGATGCAATTAAGACCATGTTCAGAGGAGGGAAAAATACTTAATTGTTCCAATATATAATTCCAGATTAGAACAACAAAGGAAGCCGGACAAGCCAGAAGACTTTGTGTGTTACTCAGACAGTGACAGCGAAGAAGAGACTCCCACCCAGCAGCATCAGATCCTCCGAACGTCTTACAACTTTGTAGACTATGTGCGGTCCAGGGAGATACTTGCGCCGGAGGTAAATATGGATTTCTATTACCGTACTGATGCCAGACGGTGGGTAATGTCTATCGCACACATATGTATGTAAATGTAAATATATATAAAATATATAGGGACAAATCACACAAAAATTTAATTAGTTATAGTTGCGAACTTGTGTCGTACGTATGTACGATACTTTAATTTTTAATATAATAAATACGTAATAAACATCCAAGACTCAAATACTGTTTATCATCATAACTACATGGGGACTGACCTGACTGGGGATCGAACCTGGGACCATTTTTGTCGCAGACTGGCGTGATAACCATAGTGGCACGGAGGCCGCCCATTAGGAGCACAACCAACTGTTCTTCGTTCCATGCTGTGGTGTATTATCATTTATCACCTTTGCTCCCCACCCTGCATATTATATTAAGACTAACTTTTAAACGCATCTTCGCCCGCGTGATATACAAGGCGACTTGTAAAAGCTATATGAAGCCGTGACAAGGCCATACCCCGAGGGTTATGAAAATCATATGGCGGTGAAAAGAAACGAAAATCTTGTTAAGATATTTTCCATACAAAAGTAGAAAAACATATTTTTTTTGTTTTGGTCACACCCCTAATTATGCATAATATTAGAAAGAAAAGAAAGACTCATTGATAAATTTCGTTACTTGCGGCAAAGCCCTTGTATGTCATATGTTCCTAGTACTTTTGTAGACACATCCTAATAATAGCAATTTATTTCTAAACACAAACACAGCTGAGATCATTTCGAACTCTTGCTATGTTCTGCCAGCCTAGTACAATTCAGACACCTACCTCTTTGTTGACACCGCGCCGGCCGCCGCGCCGCTCTTTCAAAGAAGCCGCCTTTCCTTTGCGGCATACGCTTTGCGGAACTTAGCAACAACATTGTTTCACAAATTTGACACTTATGTACTTCTATCGAAGGTTGTAAATCTGTTGCGTTCAAAAAAAAAACACTGATCTCGAGTTTTAAACTGGATTAAATGAAAATTTAAGAATCATACACGAGCACGACATGTATCACCACTTAGATTTAGGTACACAATTCAGGTAATTTCCGGCTCAAAGTGTCCTCCACCACGATCTCTGCACAATTGCGCCCTCTTTTGGATTGAGCTTACGACGTTCAAAAGCATATCCGCCGGGACAGATTGAAACGCCGCAAGTATCAGCCCACGCATTTCTTCCGGGCTCTCACATTCCACGGCATACACTTTTGTTTTTATGTAACCCCACAAGAAGAAATCGAGTGGGGTTAAATCAGGTGATCGTGGCGGCCACGCCACGGGACCGCTCCGACCTATCCACACGTCGAACCGCCGGTCCAGGTACGCTCGGCACTCGCGGGCGAAGTGAGCGGG
The DNA here is from genome assembly GCA_963082605.1 of Rhodophaea formosa. Classification (NCBI taxonomy): domain Eukaryota; kingdom Metazoa; phylum Arthropoda; class Insecta; order Lepidoptera; family Pyralidae; genus Rhodophaea; species Rhodophaea formosa. The sequence continues at coordinate 19,057,754 of OY720219.1, read as the reverse complement.
AGCGCCGTCATGTTGGAAAATCATTCTCCTGTAGGCTGCTACTGGAAGATCTTCCAACATCTCTTCCAGCTCAGTTCTTAAAAATAATAAATAATTTTCGGCATTAAGGGATTCCGGCAAAAAAATTGGACCAATGAGCCTGTCTCCAATAATGCCTGCCCACACATTAATCCGCCACCTATGCTGGAAACTTGCCACGCGGGAAGCCTTCGGGTTCTCGTGCGCCCAGACGTGCTCGTTGTGGCAGTTAAAGAGGCCCCTTCTTGTGAAAGACGCCTCGTCTGTCCACAGAATGTTCATGGCCACCGTCGGGTCCCTCGTGACTTCGTGATCGTACCACGTGCAGAACTGAACACGCGAGGCAAAATCCCGAGTCAGGAGCTCCTGGGTCTTCCGGTAGTGGTAAGGGTGTTGCCCATCAGTGTTCAGTGTCTTCCACACTTTCCACTGTGACACTCCTAATACTGCTCCACAGCGACGTGTGCTGGTCGTGGGGTCCGCCGAAAAATGGTCCAGGATCTGGTCTTCCAAGTCACTTCGCCCGCGCGGTGGGCCCTCGCCAGGGCTCGGTTGTAGCCTGCCGGTGGTGTGCAGCCGGTTCACGAGGTTCCTGAAGCACGCGTAGGAAGGAAGCTGACGGGCGTCGGGCCTACCCAACACGTAGCGATCCTCATACAAACGACGAGCAGCCGCCAGGTTGCCGTCGCATGACCCCACACACATAACCATATCATAATACTCCGAATTTGAGTAGTTCATGTTCGAAAAAGTCGATAGTAATGATGACACGAACGCGTGAGATAATCACTCTTTTCGCTAAGAATGTTACCGATCGACTGACTTTCTTCCGAGTTCCGATACAAGCGCAAGCGGCGACATCAAAGTGACCTCTTTCATCTATCCTGTATGCCTAGTACCTACTTAATTATGGTTCCGCAATGCAATAAGGAAAAACCTTTTTTAAAGTATTTTTTCTTCATTTCGTGTAGGTAAGTTAGGTAAGGTCTTACGACCCCACATACCCTGGTGTCAGAGTTTCTAAACCGCCACAAGTGCGTTTGACGTGGATAAAGTAATTTATTTAATTAGACAAAAGACTTCCAGTCTAACTGACCGTCGTGTTTACCGAAGTTTTTGGACAGCAGCTGCGATATCAAAAATCTTTTGAAGATGTGAAAAATCTTACAACTTCTTTACGCATTTTTTTGTATCTGAGGTATCTGTTGTTATTTATGAATCGGTATTCTCTTTAGTGCAAAACAAATCCTATTAAAAAAAATGTTTTTATGTGAAGAGCGAAAAACTAAAAATAATTCGTGATAACTGCTTTTTCTGGTCAGTGGGATTCCAACATTGCGCTTGGCGGTACGTGGTCGTTATGAGAGAACTTTATTACCCCAATGGCTGTCAGTCTTGCGCGTTAGTGCCTCGCCCACTGCCACTTCAAGGATTTTAATTAATTCAATTCATGTACGAATAATGTTTTACAAAGCTAAGTTAACATTTAGTTCATCGTTCCAGTAACAGTTAAAGAAAACTTATTTATCTGATAGCAAAAAACGGTATTTAAAAAATTTTATACGGAACCAAGCCTAAAATATCATAAAATAAAGCGAATAATGAGAGAGCGAGACAGAAAATTACGTGCATGAAGATGAATAATATTCGCAGAAGAGATAATGCATTGCATCTCGGTAAATTGTTTCTACTTTCGAAATTACATGAATGTTTTTTTGTCTTTTGAAATTTAATTTTAAGTCGATAGAATTTAATTGTTTATTGTTAATTCAAGCATTAATTTATGTCAAGAGTTTACATACCTACGATTTGATATCAGCTGTTTTTACTTTTAATGATGGGCTTCTACTCTGTAAGAAGATTTAACTTTACCCGTAATACCAGTGACATTATGAGGATTTTTTTATTATTATTGTTATTGATATGTAATAAAAATCAAAACCAACTAGCAAGTTTGTCAGAAATCCACGCATAATTAAATCCATTTGTTTGATTCGCAGTTAAATTATTTTTAAAAATTACGATGCTGTTTGCTGATTATGGTTTACGTAAGTAAATTATTTCATTTAGTGATAATCACTAATTGACAGATTTTAAATTTTAGTGATTGAACTACCACTTAAATTAAAAATCTGTCTCTCAGAGACACAAGGATCTTAGGCAATGATTATTCGTTATGGTCGTTGTTTAGTCTTTGTAATTGTAATTTCTTAGCTCCTGGTATTCTAGGTCATTGGTCAAATGATAGTAAAAATTGTAGATTTTCGTAATGATGAATGACAACAGCTGATGTAGGGTTGGTACCTTAAGATTTTTGTCTAATTATGAAATGTTAATTAACTCGGTATTGTGACGCTTTTCTTACAAGATGTTATTTTATCTAGCATGTCTATATGATACCTTACATACCACTTTTCGGTTTATATAGCTCTTACCAGTCACCTTGTATAGCCTATGTCCTTCTCAGTACCCTAACCTATGAGTATGCCAAATTTCATAATGATCGGTTCAGTAGCGAGGGTGTGAAAGCTTAACAAACAAACAGACTCACTTTCGCATTTATTATATTAGTTAGGATTTTGATCCCCCTAGATTAGCACTGGCAATAATGTTAGTCAACTACAGAATGCCACAAAACAAATATTATTAAAAGCCTCCTTGAATACGAAATCTTATCTCACTTGTACTAAATTTAGACACCCTTGGATTATGCATTATATCATTGCACCATTCAGATTGCTACATTGTTGCAATGACAAATCACTTCATTATTTCCAGCCTAAAATCCAGTCATCATGTGCGTTTATTTCCATAAATTGATAATGACAGGAACATAGCTTTTAAATATATCAGATCAGTAGTTTTTGCCCGATAATTAAAAGAGAAGAGGAGTAGCTTGATAGTCTAGTGAGCGATAGCGTTGTAAGCGCTTACGCATGTGTACCCCGGGCGCGATCCCCACTTGTATGGCTTATAAAACTATTCTCCCGTGAAACTGCAAAATATGCCCGGAAATAATTAATTTTATTTCTAGGTTCGTTCGGAAGTATTAGCATTTTAGTTATTTGACTTTAGTGGCAATTAGGCTACATAATTTGATGGGGCCCTTTTTAGTTAGTTTAGTAAAGACAAGTGTAATCACAGTTTGGCAGTTAGTGCCCTAATTATCTGATATCTTGTTAGGGATTATATTTATTATTTTAGCACGCTTAAAATGGAAAAAATACGTGATGCATGTATAAAATTTTATTTACCAACAACCTTTGTTGTCTAGTGGTTATCATGCCAGGTTATCACACTGGAGGTCCCTAGTTTGATGGTCAGTTCAGATTTCCTGGGTCTTGAATGTTTATCTATAATATGTATTACACACATATTATTACGTCTTTATACCTTGACAGAGGCCAAATCATAAAACGCTAAAGCCAGGTTTAGCGTGTTAGTGGGCGTTAAGTTGGAAAACGGAATCAAAATAGTGATGGGTTGCTTGCCTCATCGCCTATAACGTGAATCCTTAGATTTTCGCCCGATCCCTTGATCGAGTTTGACGGTCTGCGCGGGAATAAAAGCAGCTGGTATATTCTGTTTTTCCTATTCTCCCAAACCAGCAAGGAAGAGTAAAATATATTTGTTATAAAATATAGTATCGTTGAGTGAGTATCCCAGACTCGAAATTACTTTGGGGCTAGCTCAGTCTTTGTGATTTGTATATATTTATTTATTTGAGCATTGCCCTGTGGTTCCCGGCAGATTAGAATAAGACCACTCGAAGTCTTCCCGTGGATGTCGTAGAAGGCGACGTAGGAAACACAAAGCTTATAAACATCAAAGAGACCTTAGCAACCCTTCTGGCCAGATTAGGAAGTGTAGTCTAAATCCTCTGACTGCTCTGGCTAATAAATGGCTCTGGTAGTATAGAGAGAGTCATGCTCTTACAGTGGAGATTAAAAAAAACCTGATGTATGGTGCCGGACTTGGTGTTAGGCCCAACACCATACATGAAGAGATGTTGCTGCTTGCTGGGTTGAAGGTGGTGGTGTGGAGATACAAGATCACGTCACGGAGATAGTAGTTTATTGCTCTTGCTGGTTACATGGTGATGGCTTGGTGTGACGGATCCTTTCTCGATGGCAGTATCCACGATAGTCTCTCAGAGAGCCATCAACAGTATCTCGGAGAACCATCAATAGTATCTCAATTAGAATGTGAAATAATCAAGTTATTTATATTATAAAACGAGCTGACACGCGCCCTACATGATGAAGGCCGCGAGTCGCTAAATGTGCGAGGTAAGCTCGTACATGCTCCCAACTCCGGGAGATGAAAGCTCAATCGAGAAAGGATCACCACTACAAGATAAAGTTACAAAGTTACATAAGAAACGAAGAATAAAATTGAATGAATATAAAAGAAGATAATGTGTATGTAAAAAGGTAAATGTTTCTTCGTCTGCTTGGGAACTCTTGTAGGGCTCTGGCTGTTGTCCATTGATTGCTGCTGCGCTTCCTCTCGACTCGATTCACATGATATCCGCTGCTGTCTTCTTCTTCACAATGTATGTAGTGGGATGAAGTGTGACTAGGTAAGATGCTGACCGATCTTCAAGGTTAGTTTTTAATTCGTAGCTTGTTAAACATGTGATTAAGGCGCAATTAAAATATTGTATTTATTTTGCTTGACCTACATTATACGTAGGTAAGCATTCGCTGTGGCGTCTGTTGGAATGTGCCAGCTTGCAGTTTGTTCTAGCACAATGACAAAGTGCAATGTAGATGTCGATGAACTGTTGAGGTCGCATCATAATAGGTGTTTGTTTGCTCTAGATTTGCTGTTTTATAATTATATTCCGTTTCACCCGCGACTTCGTCCGCGTGGAGTTCGGTTATTTGTTACTCATTAAAATATCCCTTCTTGAGTTTGAATACGAGTTGTTTTTAGTACTCATTCTGAGTATGTATCTTCATTCGATGTTTTGTACGGAAGCCTTGATATTATATGTCGGAATTCATCGTCGTAGTTTGGTTAAGATACTGTTGTAGTTATGCTCATGCTCATGTCTCGCTAGATGACGAAGAATCGGCCCTATCGTCGGGGCGAACTTCATTGATTGCTACGCAATGCTGCTGTTTTTTCGCTATAAAGCAAAGATTCCACCTTCTTGCTTGACAAGGACTCCACTGCCTTCTTGCAGTGACCTCCAAATATATAAATATACTGTGTCCAGTCGGACGAAGACCACGCTGACTCCTTGCAGCGAGCTCCAAAAATATAGATATTGCTGTGTCCAGTTGGACGAAGATTCCACTGCCTTCTTGCAGTAAACTCCAAATATATAGATATAAGCTGTGTCCAGTTGGACGAAGACTCCACTGCCTTCTTGCAGCGAGCTCCAAATATAAAAATAAAGCTGTGTCCAGTTGGACGTAGACCCCGCTGACTCCTTGCAGCGAGCTCCAAAAATATAGATATTGCTGTGTCCAGTTGGACGACGATTCCACTGCCTTCTTGCAGTAAACTCCAAATATATAGATATAAGCTGTGTCCAGTTGGACGAAGACTCCACTGCCTTCTTGCAGCGAGCTCCAAATATAAAAATAAAGCTGTGTCCAGTTGGACGTAGACCCCGCTGACTCCTTGCAGCGAGCTCCAAGTAATAAAGATATAGCTGTGTCCAGTTGGACGAAGACTCCACTGCCTGTTTGCAGCGAGCTACAAATATATAGATATAAGCTGTGTCCAGTAGGACGAAGACTCTACTGCGTCCTTGCAGCGAGCTCCAAGTAATAAATATATACGCTGTGTCCAGTAAGACGAAGACTCCACTGCTCTCTTGCAGCGAGCTCCAAGTAATAAGTTTACTTCTTCTAGCTCAGTTTCGCTCAGATTCGTTCAGTTTTGCTCAGATTCGCTCAGTTTAGCTTGATTCAGCTCAGTTTAGCTCAGTTGTGCAGTCTAGGCTCTGCGTTACCAAGCCTAGTTGCTTCTAGGTGCACCGTGGCGAGGCTTCTTGGTGCAAAGTTTAGCGAGACATTGAAGATATGCCCGTGCTGGTGAGGGAATATTAATGCTTGTTGACTATACTTGAATTCCGACGTATTGAAATATCTAATTTATCTTGATAGCTTCATTTGTAGTTGTTGTACGGCGTCCTGTACATCCAGTAGTAGCTGATTCGCTCAGTGTGTCCGCATCCTTCGATATATGCGCTTGCTCAATTCAACTGGTGAGACCCGCTTGTGGGAGGCCAGTGAACCGATTCGCTATCACGAAAAGGATATGCGGACAGTATCACAGATCCTGTTCAGGATCTGATCCGGCTCGAAGGACCATTATGTATGGTGCCGGACTTGGTGTTAGGCCCAACACCATACATGAAGAGATGTTGCTGCTTGCTGGGTTGAAGGTGGTGGTGTGGAGATACAAGATCACGTCACGGAGATAGTAGTTTATTGCTCTTGCTGGTTACATGGTGATGGCTTGGTGTGACGGATCCTTTCTCGATGGCAGTATCCACGATAGTCTCTCAGAGAGCCATCAATAGTATCACGGAGAACCATCAATAGTATCTCAATTAGAATGTGAAATAATCAAGTTATTTATATTATAAAACGAGCTGACACGCGCCCTACATGATGAAGGCCGCGAGTCGCTAAATGTGCGAGGTAAGCTCGTACACCTGACATTCAAAAGTAGAATTAATGGGTATCTTTTGGATAGTCATGTAACATCCTCGTCTTCATCGTCACTTACCATCAGGTGAGATGGGAGACAAATGCCTAATTCAATAATTAATTTTAAAAAATGGTATTAATTTAAATAGTAAATAAATAAGTGCATTTTGTTTACAGGCGCGTTCGGTGGACCCATCGTACGCGACGCGCCACATGCTCACCCACGATATGTTCCGCGAAACACCTGTCAACCTCGGAAACATGAACAAAGTGTTCTGCTCGCAATGGCTCTCGGATAGACAAGTCGTGTTTGGAACCAAGTGCAATAAGGTGAGGTATTTATCAATGAAGATATGTGTGAGACTATTAAAATGTTAAGTTGCATGTGGGTGTAATAAAAGTTTTCAGAAATCCAGGTGGCGGCACTGTGTCAAGAGGTATTTTTGACAGCTGCTGTCAAAATTCACCAATCATGTTTATTCATCAATTTAATGATGGGTGGATTTTGACAGCTCGACCTCTCGACACAGTGTCGCCACCTGCAGGGCAAAATTAATATATCAACTTCGCTGGATATCACAGTCGAGGTGTTTAAGGGTACGAGGTGAAGTCGAGAGCTTATAATAATAAACTGATGATTATAATAGCCAGCTTACTGAGTGCAGGTATCATACGATGTTTTTAAATATATTTGCGATTACCATAAAATAAATTGAGCCATGGTGTAAAAAAGGGGCTAGCCCGTAAAATACAACATTAATTTAATGTATCAATGTCATAAGGACTGTATTAATACTAAAATCTGAAACTCTCTAGACACCGTCATGCCATTATTTCTGATTAAAATACAGGCCAATTTTTCTATGCTAGTGTGTGTGACAGCTTTGTGTTGTCACACGCGTCCTTTCAATTTATGCCTTCAAAATCTGTCAAATTGGTTGATCTGTGTGTCCGCGACCGACTATGGGTTGAACACTAGTTTTTTCTACGCTTTTAGGCTAAAGGAATCTATCTAGGTTTTATATAATCTAAATAAATACCGTGTGGTCCACAGCTGATGGTGTACGACGTGCGCACGCGTTCGCTGGACGCCATCCCCACTTTACGACCACGCGCGCCGTGGCCGGGCGCCGACCACCAGACCGGCATACACGCGTTACAGATCAACCCCTCCAGGTAACCACTGCCAGCATCGCCAAATTTTTTAACGCGATACTGTTCCTTTTGTGGATGCAGTTAATGCTTAAAATCCTATGGCAGTGTAAGTCCTCGTCGCGCAACTGCCGTTTCGGTGAGATTTGAGAGATTATTCCATTAAAGTCAATATCGACATCAAACATTGCAAACGCGCATGTGTCGGCGATTTTTTTATATATTGTAGAGACCACTTAGTTTCCTATAGTCTACACCCAAGTTTGCAACTTTCTCTTAACGCTGTGCTACTCCTGGGGGGCCCGAAAGTGTGGGACTTTTGTCAGTTTATACGAAAAACCTACCTTAAGAGTTCCTCGTAAAGCCGCAATCCCATACAAACGTAGTTTAGTTTTAGTTTACAACAGTTAAGCCAATCTCAAACGAAACTACGTTTGTATGGGATTGCGGCTTTACGTGGGACTCTTAAGGATGCCTTTTTCGGGTATTTATTGTGGTATGCTTTTATGAAACACACTAAATTATCTACCGTTTGAGTATAATTTGAACTCTCAGTGACTTATAGTTATTGAGTCATATCTTGTCAAACCACGCCCATTTTTTTCCAAATTTGGCACAATTTGGGGTAGTTTTGCTTTTTGAGCCCGTAACAACGAAAGTAAGTATCTTACAAAATAGTTGAAATAAAATTAAAGAAAGAAGACTATATTAGCTTTCAAATGAGTGTTATATTATCTCTCTAAGTTTTTTAACAGTGGAGGAACAGACTTTCAAAAACGGTCCTTTCGACCGAAGAATGAAAAGTGGTCAGTTGTTTATTTTAATTTTTCGATGATCGGTTGTGTGGTTAACAAACAAGTGTAACAAAAAGTGGCTGCCTCCGTGGTCCAGTGGTTAAGGCGTTCGTCTTGTTTGACCCGGGGGTCGTGGGTTCGATTCCCACGGGAAGCATATTTTGTTAAGTTGTTTCCAGTTTGGTTAGGACATTGCAGGCATGAATCACCTGATTGTCTGATAAGATGATTCCGTGCTTCGGAAGGCACGTTAAGCCGGTGGTCCCGGCTGCGAGACCGACGAGCTCCGTGGCGCAGCGGTCAACACGCCTGCCTGCGACACGGATGGTCCCGGGTTCGATCCCCGGTCAGGTCAAGATGGAAAATGATCTTTTTCAGATTGACCTGGGTCTTGGATGTTTATCTATATATAAGTATCTCATATAAAATATAGTGTCGTTGAGTTAGTATCCCATAACACAAGTCTCGAACTTACTTTGGGGCTAGCTCAATCTGTGTGATTTGTCCGTATATATGTATGTATGTATCTGGTAGTCGTTAAAGGAACCACGTCAGAGGCCGAGAGGCGGTTCCGCAGAACTCTGACACCAGGGTGTGCATGGTCGACTGACCGTGTCACCTACACGAAATGATGATGATGAGTGTAACGAACAAATTTCAAATTACGTTGATCCAAATGGAGACTATCCGGCCCACATCCTACATTAAATTTTACTCTTTGGTCGAAAAGACCTATTTTTGACAGTCTGTTTCTCTACTGTTAAAAAACTTAAGAGAGATAATATACCAATACATGCGCGTTTACAATGTTTGACACTTTTTGTGTCGATATTGACTGGCCTATAAGTATTTCCGCAAAGAATATACGTACTAGCTCAATTATATCGTAACAGAATCTTTAAAAAAAAGCCAAAGATATCGGAGAGAGATTAGAAAGATTTCATGATTAATGGTAAGATTTTTATGCAAATCCGTTTATGAATTATCTACATAAACTTTATTTAAGTCTGAACGAAGCAAATTTTAGCTAATATCTTTACTTATAAATATTAAAATTTAATTTTTCCTTGCGAGAATTCATGCACGTCATGTCAACTCACAATTCAATATCACCCCTCACGTCCTGATCCCATACCTCAGAAACAGACAGACAGTGTGAGCCACCCATCCATCCATCAGGTCTTTTTTAGTCTCCACTGCAGGAGCAGGACCCTCTCTTTACTACCACAGCAATATATTAGCCAGTGTAGTCAGAGGATTTGGCCTACACTCTCCACGCTGGCCAGACGTTTTGGAGAGGTCTTCTTGATGTTTGTAAGCTTTGTTTAGCTTGTGTTTCCTAAGTCGCCTTTTACGACACCCACGGGAAGACTTGGAGTGGTCCTATTCTACTCTGCCGGGAACGACACGGCACATCCATCAGTAATATAAATATACTGGATCACTTCTGTAATTATCATATTTCTTTGGAGTACATATAATAATAATATTTGTTTCAGAACAATGCTAGCAACAGGCGCGCGAAATTCGTGTGAGCTGGCCATATACAGCCTGCCCACACTTGATCCAGTTTGCGTCGGGGAAGCGCATAAGGACTGGGTGAGTCATCATCATCATCAGGTCTTTTTAGGGTTCGAGTAAAAACGTCATCATACTCTTATAAAAAATAGTTATTCACAAACTACTTAAGGACTATTTGTAACTGTATTTCAAAGAATTTAATTTTCAATTTTTAAAAGCATATGAATATATTGAAGCTCCTTTTACTGATTAAAACTAACGTGAGATAAAGACATTATTAAAATCGGATCGCTAACATCAGTGCGGATTGGGACGACTCCGTGCGCGCGTCTCGGTTCACATTCGCCCTGAGGAAGACCTCCGGATGAGGTCGAAACATGTCAGCCTGTAGCTGACTATTTACGTGAGTAACCCGTTGTTACGTATTTTAATAAAGCTCCTTTTACTACTGCACATAAAATTTATGGATCTTCTCTTTTATTACTACAGGATTCCTATTATTGAGACTGCGATGTCCGTCCGTCTGTCTGTCAACAGGCTGTATCTCGTAAACCGTGTTAGCTAGACCATTGAAATTTTTCACTGATGATGTATTTCCGTTGCTGCTATATGTTATGTACGGAACCCTTCGTGAGCGAGTCCGACTCGCACTTGGCCGATTTATAGTCTCCAGTGCAGGAGCATGACCTCTGTACTACCTGAGCCATATATTGGCCAGAGCAGACAGAAGATTGGGTGAGTATATGTCGCAGTCATCTGGTTGAATCTGCTATTTGATTAAATGACTAGCGCGTTCATTGAATGACCACGTTTAATTGAATGACAAGGCTGAACGTTGATTGAACAAGCGTCGCTCAACGTCCAACAAATTAACATAGCCCTTTGAACAGAGCGGACATAAAATCAGTCAGGTGATTCAAATTTAGTAAAGTTTTTTAACACTGCGGCGCTAGTAGTCACCAAAACAAATATGGCGTCAAACAGCAGGCACGGTGTTGATATTTTTTTTTCGATTAAATTAACATAAAAGTGCTTAAGTATACGCTGCCGCCGGCTACTTTAAAAATTTGCAAAAATATGAGATTAAATAAAGCTTTGGAAATCATGCTACCACCAAATGTTACAAAGTCGGCTAAGATTCAACTACTTCGCTAAATAAGGTTCATTCAGTCAAGACGTTGAACGTTACGTTCAACGACTTGACGAAACGTGAAACGTGGTCATTCAATGAACGCGCTAGTCATTCAATCAAATAGCAGATTCAACCAGATGACTTCGACATATACACGATGAAATAGTAACCGTGTTGAACCCTTTATGGGTGACTCAGCACGTCAATTTGAATCACTTTTTCTATGGGACCAATGCTGGAACTCAAAATTATTTTCGAAGTTGCGGGGTAGACAGAGCCCAGGTTTTTAAAACCTAAAGGCCACGTTTAGCATGTTGGTGGGCTTGTAGGTGGAGAACGGAATCAAACTAGTGATGAGTTGTAAGCCAGCTGGCGGAGTATGATCAGCGGTCAACACGCTAGCCTGCGACACGGGGGTCCCGGGTTCGGTCCCCGGTCAGGTCACTATGGAAAACGATCTTTTTCATATTGACCTGGGTCTTGGATGTTTATCTATATAAGTATATATTATAAAATATAGTATCGTTGAGTTAGTATCCTGCGACACAAGTTCACAACTTACTTTGGGGCTAGCTCAATTTGTGTGATATGTCCTTATATATTTATAGATTCTGGACTTGTGCTGGTTGGACGACGAGTTTCTAGTGACGGGGTCCCGCGATTCGAAGCTGGCGCTGTGGCGGGCGCCCACCACGTCCAAGCCTGCCTACATCTCGCCCGTCGCGCTCAGGGACTGCAGATCTGGTGAGATTCTATTGTAATTCACATACAAATGCAGTTTGTTTCCACTTCTGCACTCCACTGTGGAAGCGACACTACTACTATATTATTATTGTTTAACTATTTTCAGTTGTGAAATCAAATATGAAAATTAATAAGTGTTCAAAGAATCCAATAATTTTTAAACATTGGCATTTTGAAGTATAAGCCATAAGAAAAAGAGAAGATGAGGCCAATGCTTTTAGACTGAAGACTTAGGAGCGGCCACAAAAATGGCTAGGTTCATAAACCCACATTTGTATCATAAAGTACTATTATTTATACTATAGTCATCTGTTATAGCCATGGCTATAACAGCAATATTGTAGTTATTACGCGTATGTAGATTTTGTAATATTCAGCATAAATTAGGCCTTATTTACAAAAACCAAAAAAATGGGTGACTTGGTAATAAATTTATAGCCCACACATGGAGTGACGAATAAAAAGCCGAATGTGAAGCCCGGGCTCTGAAGCACTGCAACTGACGATGCAACCGAGAATGAAGACGATGATGATGTGGTAATGTGTAACGTGTTGCAGGCCAGAAAGTTCGCGCGCTGACGTTCAACAAGCGTTGGCGAGAGATCGCTGCGCTGACGCTCAACGGGTACATCCACGTGTTCAACGCCGAGACGTTCCGCCAAACGCTGTCCAGGAAGTTACCTTCCTGCCAGGACCTCGTGTGCCTCGCCACGCAGGTAGATAGAAAGATAATAACTTTATTGAAACCGAAAAGACACACAAACAAAAATACTAAGGCAAAAATACACATTTTTTAACCTATTATGTCCCCCTGCTGGGCAAAGGTCTCTCCCGTTTCCTTCCACTTGTCCCTATCCTTTGCGATCTCAGACCAGTTACGATGGAATGCGTCAAAAAATCACATAAGCAAAAAAAATTGTTGTCAGTTCAGTCTTGCTTAGCATGTGTGCCGCAACGATACCAAGAAAAATCTACAACCACTCAGCGATACGTGTGCTCGCAGAACAAACCACTGATTTTCAGCTACCACCAGCTGAGATTCACGGTATGTCACGCTCTGCCAGGACTTCGTGTGCCTCGCCACGCAGGTATGTCACACTCTGTCAGGACCTCGTGTGCCTCGCCACGCAGGTATGTCATTCTCTGTCAGGACCTCATGTGCCTCGCCACGCAGGTATGTCACACTCTGTCAGGACCTCGTGTGCCTCGCCACGCAGGTATGTCATTCTCTGTCAGGACCTCATGTGCCTCGCCACGCAGGTATGTCACACTCTGTCAGGACCTCATGTGCCTCGCCACGCAGGTATGTCACACTCTGTCAGGACCTCATGTGCCTCGCCACGCAGGTATGTCACACACTGTCAGGACCTCGTGTGCCTCGCCACGCAGGTATGTCATTCTCTGTCAGGACCTCGTGTGCCTCGCCACGCTGGTATGTCATTCTCTGTCAGGACCTCGTGTGCCTCGCCACGCAGGTATGTCATTCTCTGTCAGGACCTCATGTGCCTCGCCACGCAGGTATGTCACACTCTGTCAGGACCTCGTGTGCCTCGCCACGCAGGTATGTCACACTCTGTCAGAACCTCTTGTACCTCGCCACGCAGGTATGTCACACTCTGTATGGACATCGTGTGCCTCGCCACGCAGCTATGTCACACTCTGTCAGGACCTCGTGTGCCTTGCCACGCAGCTATGTCACACACTGTCAAGACCTCGTGTGCCTCGCCACGCAGTTATGTCACACTCTGTCAGGACCTCGTCAGTCTCGCCACGCAGGCATGTCACACTTCGCAAGCTGCCGTCATCAAGAGACCTCTCCAACCCGCCTTGTGTAGAGTATAGGCGTAATCTTCTGACTGATCTGGCGTATATATGGCTCTGGTAGTACAGAGAGGGTCTAAAACAACTGATGATATTGCCGTGCGGTTCCCGGCAGAGTAGAATAGGATCACTCCAAGTCTTCCCGTAATGTCGTAGAACGCGACTTGGTAAACACAAGCTACAAAAAAAGATTAAGAACATCAAAGAGACTAATAATATTTTTGGTAGAGCCTTACTACCGGCGAAAATCACTTTTGCTAGTAGCATGAATGGGCCGGCTCGTCCGGGGAAGTACCACACTCTCACAGAAAATCGACGTTTGAGTAGTAGCTTTACCGCTGCTATGCTTCGTTCGGTGAGTGAGAGAGCCGGAGGCCCATCTCCCTCTCCCCTCTGGGGAGGGAAAAAGAAAGGTCGGCAACGCTCCTGTAACACCCTTGGTGTTGCAGTTGTCCATGGCTAGCGGACCCGCTTGCTGGTTTGCCGTCCTATGACATAAAAAAGAAAACTAAAACAAGTTGATCATCATCATCATTTCGTGTAGGTGACACGGTCAGTCGACCTTGCACACCCTGGTGTCAGAGTTCTTCGGAACCGCCTCTCGGCCTCTGACGTGGTTCCTTTAACGACTACCAGATGGCAGCCGGGACCACCGGCTTAACGTGCCTTCCGGAGCACGGAATCATCTTTCTTATCAGACAATCAGGTGATTCATACCTGCAATGTCCTAACCAAACTGGAAACAACTTAACAAAGTATGCTTCCCGTGGGAATCGAACCCACAACCCCCGGGTCAACAATGCAAACGCCTTAACCACTGGACCACGGAGGCAGTTGATGATTATGATACTTTGTTCAAGGAGAGCGGCGTGTACGCGATCGGCTGCAAGTCGTACACGTTGCTGCTGGACTGTCGCACGCTGCAGTCCGTGAAGAAGATCACGTCGCGCTACAACGGCTGCGGCATCCGCTCCGCCAGCTTCCGGGGGGACATGCTCACCATCGGCACTGGCCTCGGTGAGCTCCTAACAGTGGTGGAACAATTATAATTAGTTTAAAAACACTCTTTTAGCACGCTAGTCAGTATTGTCATCAGAACTCAGAGCGTGTGCAAAATTTCATCCTAATCGAAGACCGGGAAGTGGGTCAAATTAAGATTCCAAGATTTTCTTACATACAAGTGAAGCTAATAAAAGCGTGTTAAAAACACATAGAAGTCTTTTCTACTCTACTTTTTAATTTTCTAGCTTCAACCATAGATATTATAATACGGTAAATGAAGTTTTTTATTTTCGTTATGCCATGTAAATTCCTTCCAAAAATAGACGTATCCGCGTAAAAGTTCCATGCTAAACCAAATTTTTAGATATTACAATTTTAAAAGCCCACTTTTATGGTGATACCAATCCACATCCCAGAAAACGCTGGTGAATCGTGACGTCACGGTTTTGTAGTTTGTATGGGACACATGAGAAATTTCTTCAACTGCAATATAAAATATTGCGTTTATTGTAATGCTCTAATAACAAAAGTTGCTTTAAATTATGTTAATATTTATTTACAAGGTGGTAAACGAATCGATATCAAATTGAATATGTATTTTTATAGTCTTTTTTAAAAAATCTGAAGACCCATCATGCATATTCTACAGGAACAGATGCCTCATCTCGAGAGACGAACTCTGGCAAAAGAGGCTTTAACTTTTTATTGCGATTTATGTAGTTTTGAATATGGTAATAAGGTTTAAAATCCTATCATAATTTCCCACACCAGCATCGTATCTGCGCCGTGCCTTCGCCGTACACCTTTTCTGTGTTTTTAAGAGCGTATACTAGCAGTATTTTTTCAATATGGTTTCCATACAAATGTATTTCTCTATTTTCTCGCTGAAAACTGATTCTAGAGCCACAATTCTTTTTTCATAAAATCTAGTACTAAAATAGGAATGCCTCTATTTTTTATTTTTTCCAAAAAAACTGTTTTTGTACAATTTTTTTTTCTTTTAAACAGGTTTTTAGAAAAATATAAAACATAGGGACATACCTATTTTAGTAATAGATTGTATGTAAAAAGAATTGTGCCTCTAGAAGCAGTTTTCAAAATAGAGAAATACATTTGTACGGAAAACGCACTGCTAGTATACCCTCTTAATGCCTTCCATTATCATGAAAATGTACTGAAAGTGAAATTAACCAATTGGTTTGTTTGCAGGCCTGCTGATGTTCTACGACCTGCGGGCGGGGAAGTACTTAGAGAGCAGTGTGCATTCCACCAAAACTGTCACGCTCAGGGCCTCCAAAGGCTATGTGGTGAGTATTATAAAAAGTGTAAATGTCTTGTATAATTGACTTCAAAAACAGGAAGTAATAGTACATCACACCATCAGGTCTTTCTTTAGTTCCCATTGCAGGAGCACGACCCTCTCTATTAGCCAGCGCAGGCAGAGGATTTGGCCTACTCTCTCCACGCTGGCCAGACGGGTTGGAATTCATGGATTTCAGTCGGATAAATAATAAGTTCAGAATAAAATTTGGTTGAAAAACGAACGAGATATAATGATTTTACGAAAATATGTCTATCTCACTCGCGAAAACACTATTTTATATGGCAAATGTATGCATGACATAGACTATGACGTCACTAGTCCATATCTAACTTTAAAGTTTCACATCTTCGTCGTTACTTAAGATATTTTAAAAGTACTTTCATTTTTTTTTACTGTGGTTACTAAGGATTATACGAAGCAAATAAAAAAAATACGTGCATACTGCCTATTAGCTATTGAGCAGTTGTGATTGGTGTAAAGTAAAAAGGCCTAGTCCCGTAAATAAATTACGATGTCATAAGGATTGTATTAATAGCAAATGTATTGAAAACTAGCTGTTACCCGCGGCTTCGCCCGCGTGGTATATAGCCTATGTACTTCTCAGTACCCTAGCCTATGTGTATGCAAAATTGATGATCAGTTCTGTAGGTAGGGTGTGAAAACGTAACAAACAAACAAAGTAACTTTCGCATTTATAATATTAGTTAAGATTAGGATACTAAATGGCATGCGTGTCTCAGTTTCCGGACGAGGAAGCTGACGGTTTCAACCAGGTGAAGTACGTGCCGGCCATCTACACGCACTGCTACGACGACTCCGGCACGCGCATCTTCACCGCCGGCGGCCCGCTGCCCGCGCCGCTCATCGGCAACTACGCCGGCCTGTGGCAGTAGCGCTCCGCTGCACGCCCCGCTGCCCGCTCCGCTTATAGAGAACTACGCTGTAGCGGCTGGGAGAGCTGGCGGACAAATTGAAGAGCAATGTCAACGGGTATGGTGTGGTGCTATCTTAATACCATGGCACTCACAATGAATGCTGTGTCAGTTACAAAGTTTTGGTCTTCACAAGTACACACTAGTGAACTTGTGAAGACCAAACCGAGTCAACACGCCAAGTAGAACATATAGAACGAAAACTCGCAGCGTCGCAATTTGGCGTCCTCCCACCTCTCACCCGGAGTGCTATTTTTGAACGCGTGACTCACTAAACGAGAGATTGACGCGAGTGTTTCCAAAGAGTTTTTTTTTTGAATCGGTAGTTGACGAGTGATTGCAACGAGAGGTTCAGGCCGCTCGTCTCCGCAGGCGACAAACGCTTTTACGTCAAAGTCACTGCCTGTCATTTGAAGTTTTCATGATTTTACGTTTCGTTTGACGCTACATTTCATAAACATTTAAAAAATTCTTAATAACCTTAAAAAATTATTAAGAAATCTGCGTGAAATATGAAGAAAATAAATATTTTTCGCTGAAGGTTGGCAGCACTACAGTTCAAGCGATCGTTTCAAAAATATGGCAAAATTGCATTTCGTGACTTGGAAGACGAGTGTGACTTGTAGTCGTGCACGACTTGCGCTTTAGTGAGTCACGCGTTCAAAAATAGCACTCCCGTTCTTAGTTGCAAGTTACGCGCTGTCTCTTACGTTAGTACTTGAATTCATCCAGAGTTAGCGACTGTGTTGTTGACTCACACATTGACGTGTGCACGGATGTAAAGTTTTGTTTACAGTGGTGTATGAGGTATAAATATCATTCCGCTTATATGAAGCGACATACCTGTATCTGTGCCCTCATATCCAAGGAGATTATACCCAAAGAAATCTATATAAACTGAGCCCATTTTAATTTTCTTTCTGGTCCAAAGGTTTGGCTGGGAGAGAATGCCATATAGCATTAAGTCCACCTATTGTACACTTTTTTTTTAAAATTGTGCAATTAAGTTTAATTAAATAAATTGAGGTAGACGTGCCCTACTACTAGAGACAGACATTCAAAAGCAATCGTATCACGTGCCGTGAACAGCGTCTTCACGGTACAGAGTTTAGGTGTGAGCTACACGCAACGGTGTTAATTAGCTCCCTTTGAACGCTTCAGCATTTTGTTCGTTCGGCTTGTCTACCTCAGTCTATCTATACAGATATCTTTGATTATATCATACATATTATTTATCCCTATAACCTTCTCTACACGTTAGGTGAATATGGAGAGGGGGTGATTAGCCCCAATGTGCCCTGATATGGTATAATAATTACAGTAAGAACGTTATCAAACGAAATTCAGATGTGAATTATATCAAGAGTAGAAAATAGCAGATAACCCGAAACATTCATAAACGGTACCGCCCCCAGAAACGCTTGTCTTGTTACATACAAGGCGTCTCTAATCATGGATCTAAGAATAATCAGGATATGCCCTTGGAAAATGTAACAGTGACGCACATAAAAATCCCTACACTCGTGTCGCGACACTAGCGCACGCACACATCGGCACAAAAATCCCTACACTTTTCCCCGGTCGAAATGTCAAAGCTCCCAAATGTCAAATACATGCTGCACACATGTGACTTGATGTGACGTAAGTTATGCTTCACTTTTGATGTGTCTAATGCCGGGTCCATATTATTCCTAGGTTCATGTCTCTAATAAGCGCGCGAGAGACAGTCATACTTCCTGCTCCGTGTTGTTATGAGGCGAGATCTCCATAGGGTATAAGCTCTTTGGTTATGTCACGTAAATGACTTATTGACAAAAGAGAATATATAAGACAATGTGCCGAATGACGATCTATTCGGTCGCAAGATATTATATCAATTTGAAGGGAAATTTTTTACCTGAAATATAATGGTGAAATGAACTTTTGAATGAAATTTATTACTTTGCAATAAAGTCCATTTTACTATGCACTTTATAATTATTACTGGCAATGGATAAAATACATTATGTCACGTAAATTACTTATTGACAAAAGAGAATATATAAGACAATGTGCCGAATGACGATCTATTCGGTCGCAAGATATTATATCAATTTGAAGGGAAATTTTTTACCTGAAATATAATGGTGAAATTAACTTTTGAATGAAATTTATTACTTTGCAATAAAGTCCATTTTACTATGCACTTTATAATTATTACTGGCAATGGATAAAATACAAATGTATGAAAATGGAAACTGCCAGATAGTTCAAAGTAACTATTAATTTTGTAAAATACATGGAAATCTATTTTTAAAAAAATAGAGTTCATGTTTTTTACAATATTATATTTCGATTGCAATAATGTAAATATAGTTTTGTAATTATTTCTTTGATGTGTTTTGTCGTCATTTTCTTAAACTTTTATTGTAATATACGAGCTAACAGATATATATTCGGCGTCATTATTATAACGACGTGTTGCAGCACGGACGCGGTTCGTGCTAAACACCGCATTGAGTGCACAAAAATTGCATAAATTCTTATGTAAATTAGCCTTTATTACATATCTTGGTTGTTATTGGTATAAATAACGTCGGAAATATACGTTAGTAAGAAATGATACATTTAGATTGCGAAATAATTAAATTCTACCGCTGCCGCGGTAATATGTACGGGATAGCTTCAAAAATATATTAAAGATTCCGGAGTTGGTACTGTGAATAACAGTTGTTCATATAGAGTACAGTAGTACCACGTTTGTAAGGTACCTCGGCATTGTTTGATGGCGCAGAATAACGCAACCGACCGCCGACTCGGCCCGAATGAGAACAGTGAAATAACGAACTTATTTCTACAACATAAGATTTTAAATCCAAAAGCAGAAGGACTATTGGTATCTCGCTCACACAATACTTGTGCGACTGCCGAGTGGCCGAGACGCCGCATGGCGCGCACTCATCAGCCAATAGCGGACGGATATTTTAGCGCCATGCAAAATTTTGATTTCTGCGTAACATCGGTGAAACTTATAAAAATGGTAATACTGTACCAATATTCAATTATTTTGCCCCAAAAAGAATTAATTACAATAAAATGAAGGGAATCTCCTTTATAAGGTTGAAATTCCCCTATTGGAGTAATGATGTACTTATTATTGACAATTCAATATTAAACTTAATATCTGTTAGCAGTTTAAAAGAGTTGTCTATATGTCTGCATCTTTTTTTACACAACCCAGTAGGCAAACAGGCATACGGCCCATCTATTGGAGAGCGGTTACCGTAGCTTTTTTTAAAGAGATTTTTACTATTATTTCCAGAATTTCTTTTAGAACATTTACTTGTAAAATGAGACGATACGTGTCGCTATTCATTTGTTTAAATATGTTTGAAAAGGATAATTTGTATGTACATAAAGATTTGTTTGCCCCGTGCTGATGAAGAATTGATTTTTAAGTAGTCGCAATTTTTTTTAAAGCATAGGTTAAATGAAATGGGTAAAAACGGGACCCTATTCACGGGACTTCGATGTTCGTCCGTCCGTCTGTCACCAGGCTGTATCTCAAGAACCGTAATAGCTAAACAGTTGAAATTTTCACAGATTGTGTATTTCTGTTGCCGCTATAAGAACAACAAATACTAAAAACAAAATAATAATAATAATTAAGGGGGGGCATACAATACAACATGCATGCAGCATGCAATACAACAAAAGTATTTTTTTACCGTTTTTTTCTGGTACGGAACCATTCTAGCGCGCGAGTCCGACTCTTTTTTCTCTTTTTTTCGGCCGGTTTTTTACATATTAATAATTGAGCAGAAAAGTTACTGTGTCGTGTCTTACGATCACTTCGGAATCAATTTTTCATCTACATTAGTCACGTTGAGTTAATTGGGGCAATAATTAGGTATGAGAGTATAAAATTATAAAACAAAATAGGAATTACTGCTAGAGATTAGTTCGGTTTACTATAATGGCGTCGTGTACAGGACCTTGAGGCGGGTTAGTGTATATTTTAGGAATTTTCAGGCTGTTTGGGGAGTTGCAGTGTACTCTACAACATAGACTATCAACGCGAATGTAAAACAGACATACATACTGTCACGTCTTTTCGCTTGCGGGGTAGTCAGGGCCTAGGTCAAACCTAAAAGTCGTTCTGACATTGTCTAGATAACATAGCTATACAAAGACAGTCTGAGATTGAAGATAATGATTAGTTAAATTATTTTAATATTCGGGGGTTGGATTGACATATTGTGTATCGATGTTTCGCGTGTTTTGATTAAGCGATGTTGTGACAGCTAAGAATAGCAATGTTGTAAAGGGACATATGCACTTTCCCAGTAATTGAAGGTTGTATTGCAGACGACTCAATTTAACATAATACAATAATACAATCAATGAATAGAAATAATTCGAAAACTTCCATTTGCAAGGGGTAATTGAATAGAATTGGGAGAAACCCAATTTTCATAAGATGTCTGTCCCGTGTTGATGGATGGGAATTACTTGTTTCGAATACCAAAACATGTCGGTCCGGAAAATGGAGGGACCTGCAGGTCTATTTGCTAACTTTTGAAAACTATGATATACATTATTTTGATGTCACTTCACCATCCATTACGGCTTTCGTATTAATATCTATTTTTATTTAAAATATAAAAAGCCGTTATGGATGTTGAAGTGACCATAAAACGTTTACACCGTAGTTGTCAAATGTTAGCCTGCAAGATATTTGGAAAGTCAGTGTCTTAGCAAACCCACCTTCTGCAAAACAAACTTCAGTGTTAGCCTACTCGCGACTTCTCAAACTGGTCGTGACAATGCCGTATTACCTCAATTCGTGTGGCGCGAGCGAGACAGTCTATATCGCTTTCTCAAGAGGGCACTGGACGCGCATGTCTCCATACAAATGGAAAAGGGGAATTGTGACAATATTTGATAATTTTGGTTTTCTAATGTTTTCGCGATGGTTACACATTTAAATAAAATAAATTTAATGCGGGTTTTTATCGCGACGATTGCATATGAAAAATAAATAAACGCGATAAAAACCGTATTAAATGTATTTTACGTAAATTAAATTTTGCTATAAAATTAAGCACTCGATCAATTAATCTCATAACTACGTACGATCCTACACGGCTTGGATAAAATATCAAAGCCTCAAAATTTGTATGGAAATGTTGAGAGGAAATTCTCAAACCATTGATAATTTTACCAAGCTGTATAGGAATGTACGTAAATTATAACGAGATAAATTGATTGAAGGTTTCATTTTACACAAAAAATTATCAAATATTTCCACAATTCCCTTTGTCCGTCTGTAAGAAGACAAGCGCGTTTAGGGCCTTCTTAAGAAGAGGATTATGAGGTAAAGGCTGTCCCGTTTTGACTTAAAGCATCGTGGTGATGTGGCCTTTGTTTGAGACTTTGCTTTAAATACTGGAGATACTAAGAAACATTATAATGTACCGCTTTGTAATGCCTTAATTGTAGGTATATTGAAAATTACAAATATTTTTGTTCTAACTCGTTTACATTATGTATCGGCCAAGAAAATTTATGACGAATTTTTGTAATTATACAGGCTGACTGGTGAATCACGTTACACATTGAAAGGGGGCACTCAGTAGGTACTCGATGCTCATTCCAAATATATAAAAAATAGGTGTTAGGTGTTTTTTTTTATTTTTTAACGTTACGTGGTATCATGATTTCTTATATATCATTAAGTATGACACGTGATTTGCCAGTCAGCCTGTATATATATATATTTTAATGACCGAAATTCTCTCACTTCGAGACTCGTACTGTAGTTTTATAACCTTATTTTTTTTTGTTATTGCTTATTACATATGGTTCCATCAAAATGACTAATGGCCATACAACATACAGGGTTATTTGTAAAAAAAAAAACAGTTACCTGCAGGAGTACATAAAAGTTTATTTTACGAGTGTGACAAAACTCAATGCATTAAGTAAAATCATTTTTCAAGTATTTATTGTCTTATGTCATATGTACGTCTATGTTTCATTCGTACGAAAGGGCGACGCGACGCTGCCGCATCCCGTCCCATACTCCAAAATTCAGCCTGTAAAAGACTCATCTTGCCTGATGGACCTTGTTGTTTATGATGTACCTAAGCTATTATCCTGGAAATATATTGGTTTTTTACAAGTAACCCTGTCTGTTTGTTTTTCGTATGTGTAAGTGGCTAACACTGGTGTCAGATTTTTCAAGCTGCCTTAAGGCATCTAACATAGCTTAACGACTGCCATCAACGATGACAGCCGGGACCAACGGCTAAACGTGCCTTCCGAAGCACGGAGGAGCTCGAGATATTTTTATGCCACTTGCGGTCACCCATCCAAGTGGGGACTGCACCAGGGGTTGCTTAGCATAAGTAAGCGCTCATAGAGCTCATACCCACTGGACCATCGGGCTCCTCAGTAACCCTGTATACATGATCAAAGTACCTAGGTAATTTCTAACTGAGATAAATGTAGGTACTGAACACGAAAAAAAAAATTTTTTTCTTTACTAACATATTTATTGTTCTTTCAAATTTTGTATCGATCTGGTACTCCTATCCAGTTAGCAATAACCCACTTTTGAGTTTGGTATCAAGCAAAGGCCATGTTACCAAGATACGTGTAAGTAACCATAAGTTAGTCATATAACACCAAGCTATAGCGGGATCCATATATCATAATTTAATAAGAGCCATTCCGCACTGCATCCAATCCGAATCCGAGAATATTCTTTCTGTAGCTCATCTAATAATTCTCCTAAGGGCCTTTTGGTGATGTTGTCTATGTTGGGGCACTCTGCCCAGTCCTCAAAGGACCGGTGAAGTAGCGAAAGCTCACTTGGAGCTAGTTACATATTCAACTAAAAACTAATTTTGTACATTTCATTTCAAGTACAATAAATATACGCGCGACACGATATCTAACATATTATAATTTTTTTTGATTTCCCAACTTTGATCCAATATGAAAAGTTGATCATTTTGACGAGCTCAAGTCACCTCAAGGGAATATCAGTGGTAAATTTATTAATTTCACGTTTTTGAGAAAAAACAAACAGTTACATAATAAATATTAAATATCTTACAATGTCATATAGCAATCATCCATTGTCATATAGTTATTATTAAATAATCAGGTATGTAACCAACTGTCATCCGCAGATTAATATTCTTATTAATTTAATTTACGGTACATTGCAAGTTTAATAATTATTTATGTTTGTGTTTCGAGCCATTACGTATCCCCCTGCTAGGCAAAGCCAAGTTGAATAGAAGCTTGTAAAAATCAAATGACAAAACTCGGTTAGTTTTTTCTACACAGAGCAGGGAAGTGTGACTATCGCTCACAGGGTGTGAGCAACATTTCGTGCTCTGTGTTTCTACCTCGAATGAGCTTCGGAAGAAATTACTCAGGTTCGAATCTGAGTCAACAGTGCGGAATGGTTCTATTATTTGAATAAAGTGGCTGTAGTTACGGTAAGCGAGGCGTGTCGGTGTGTTTTTACATGTAATTTCTACAGATATCCAGATTGTTGGACATTGACGAATAAAAGACTTGAATATGCCGATCTGCTTCTTTTTATTCACTACCTTTACCTTATTAGTTAAAAGGTTCGCACATAGTTTATTACAGCCCTTGCAATACACGACGACGAGTGATAGAGCTTGGACCAAATTTTATTGCGGATCGGATAGTAGCTGGCCACTGCTTGTCCGCACCGCGCGTCTATTATTGTGTACTGCACTAACACTAGCAAGATGTTCCGAGGCGCAATAAAGTTTGGCGCGGCCTGTATTGACAGCAATCAAAAGTATTTAGTTATTTAGGTTTTAAACAAGGGGACACGCTAGACCACTAAATAGATAATTTTTAGTGATGTAGAAAAGAAGACAGCCAAACTATAAATTGGGCGAAAAATACATCAGATTTAATGGACTCCTCCCCCTTATCCCCGTTCTTTCCGCTTTGAAAATGATATGTGCTTTGAAAATACTCGTATATCAAATTGTTTCTTTAATTGGCGGGGGGCGTAGACGTAGAAAAAGACGAAGACCGTTAAAGGGGTAGATCATAAAAAAATGTCAAAGGAAGGGAACTAGGGGAGGCCTTTGTACAGCAGTGGAACACAATAACAAAAGAAACCCTCTCGACCTCGTGAATGACAAGAACTAAAAAAAACAACAACTGTACAAAATCTGTACTTCTGCCCAGATATAAATTGTCGTATGAACTCTGAAGCGCGGTGGATGGGACTCATTTGGGATTGTCAACCTTTTCGAGCCCTCTTCTACTAGGTGCCCGCGCCTTACCTCTTGCATCCTGGGTTAAGATAGTTCTGGCCTCAGCTTTCTCTGGGGAGCCGGCGCAACCAAAGACAATTTTTTTCATCCTTCCTTGGGAAAGAAATCATTAAAAATAAACCCGTTCTTCCAAATAAAACAAATACTTTTAATTACAAAACTTATATTTGCCAGAAGCACAGTAAATGCATTTTTGTAAAAACACGGCGTACGAGCAAAGCCAGTGTACATAGCAATCAACAATTTAAACACAAAACACATCCAAATCATTTACCCTTCATCTTCATAAAACAAGGACATGTGAACTAGCTTTTAAAGATCTACTTACAAAATGCTCACACATCAAAGAAGCCGTTCGGATGCCTTTAGGCAGCTTGAAAATCCTGACACCATGGCCACTAACACGAAAAAAAGAAGAATAATGCGCAACAAGACAGAGCCATCACTTACTACCTAAGACCTTCAGAAAGGCGATACTGATCTGATTTAGGAGTAAATAATAAAGAAGGGTGGAGCTATTTGCTTAGTAGCTCTCATATGAATGTTTTATATACTACCAAGTACAACAGACATACGGACCACCTCTTGGATCGTTGACCACCTGATGGATAGCGGATCGATATCTATGTGGATAGAAACGATTTTATGAAACCAATTAAGAGGGTATACTAGCAGTGCGTTTTCCATACAAATGTATTTCTCTATTTTCTCTAAAACTGCTTCTAGAGGTATAATTCTTTTGACATACAATCTATTACTAAAATAGGTATGTCCCTATGTTTTATTTTTAAAGAAAAAAAATGTATAGAAACAGTTTTTTTTAAATAAAAAATATGGGCATTCCCATTTTAATACTAGATTTTATGAAAAAATAATTGTGGCTCTAGAATCAATTTTCAGCGAGAAAATAGAGAAATACATTTGTATGGAAACCATACTGAAAAAATACTGCTAGTATACGCTCTTAAGTATCGCGCATTAATCGCCTCAGTTGAAGGCCTTTTTGGCTAGACGCAACTAATCGCCTATGCAAGGCACCACACACACCCCTCAATAATTGATTGCTTCCTTAAATGACAAATAAGTACATGCAGATTAGATAGCAAGTAAATACATAGATGATTCCACAATCTCTTAAGGACCCTGATGGGCGCTGCAATAGAAGAGAGTAGGAATCGTGTCACTGTTGTTAGTATAGCACCTTGAAGTAAATAATTTACCCCTTTTGGCCAGCTGCGTGACAATTGGAGTTCAAAGTATTGAAGAGAGGCTTTCTCGCTCTATCAGCTATATAGATTTGTCGCGCTCAATTCTTCGAGCAACACGGCCTCCGTACCGGACGGAGGGAGTGGGCAAAGCGACAATTTACTATTACAAATTTTCTGGCGTTTTTTGCGGAGGGAAATGTGCACACAAGTTTAGTTCCGCACACCTACATACAAAACTTAAACTGTCACTTGATAGCTCCTTGATAGTAATTATGACATTGTCACAAAAAAATACATAAGTTACAATAATTTGTGTACAGATGAGTCACACACAACTAACACATAGACATGCATATGCCTAATTTGGCTTGTACCTTGACAGAGGGGAACGCAGCGTATGGCCATGTGGTCTCCACGCCTTAATCGTACGATTTGTTCTCAGAGACTCTCATAGATGACGCCACTCGAAACTACACAACATTGTATCTACCGTAATATGAGAATATAAAAACATGATTCACAAAATATATCTTATTAAAAATCAAAACAATATTTTAGGCATTATATTTTAAAATGACACCGTATATTTAGTAAGTTAAAGGCTAACGCAGATTACCGCCATCTAGTATCGAGTAGCAAGCAACTCTCCCGCGCTATACATTCGCCTGCTTTTCGCAACCTTAATTTGGATAGTATTATATTGTCTTTGGTATGGCTACTCCCTTCTGGTACGGAAGGCCGTGTTGCTCGAAGGCTCAATTGCATAAACCAATTGAAACTTACTTTACTTTGAAGAATACAGAAGATGACGCAACATAGAGCACCACTTAAAATATGTTTTACACCTTGTAATACTATGTCTGACGAAATTAATGAATATAAATATGAAAAAAATAGAAAGCAAAATAATGAGATTACATATAACTAAGAGGTTTTCATTGAGGGTAAAACCCAGCCGACTGGGAGGGGCGATCCGTCGCTACTCACGAACGTATC
Source organism: Rhodophaea formosa (assembly GCA_963082605.1). NCBI lineage: Eukaryota > Metazoa > Arthropoda > Insecta > Lepidoptera > Pyralidae > Rhodophaea > Rhodophaea formosa. The sequence goes on along the minus strand of OY720219.1, from coordinate 19,030,121 downwards.
CCATTTGGATCTGAAAGTAAAAACATATAAGTCAGCGAACTCAACAAAATTCTACTAATGTACACTGGCTCAGTGGGCGTGCGCATTATTAGCGCTTCCACATGTTAAGCAACTCTGGGCGCCGTCCCCACTTGGATAGGTGACCGCAAATCGCTTCGCAAGTGGCATAAAATACCTAGTGCTCCTCCTGGCTTCGGAAGCCGTTGAACCATTGCTGGCAGTTACGAGCAAGCGGCACGGCGATAAAATCGCCACGACTCTCTACGGCGACCCTGGACAATTATTAATTATTTCTACTGTGAGCCCTTATATGGCTCGCTATTCTCGCTAAGCCAAACTTGTTAGCTTATGACAGCTAATAAACGAGCAAGCGGGTCACCTAATGATAAGTGATGATAACCACTGCCCATGGACAATTGCAACAACAGGGGTGACACAAGAGCGTTGCCAGCCTTTTAAGAAAACATACTCGTTTTTGAGGGTTCCAATATAAGGGACAATTCGAGAATACCGCCGCAGTAAGTTGATTCCTAAGTTCCATCGTACGTGGCAGGAAGTTTCTTTTAAAATGTACGATGATTCTGCCAGTTATCCAGCTGGTGGAGTTATCGAAAAGTCGTAAAATATTGAAAGCGTGTTTACCTAACAGCCACGAAGCTTGCAATCTCCCCGCTAAAGTCCACTTGCGGTAAACTAGAGGTGTGCCCAAACAGGCACTCGCGCCATTTTGCCAAGTTCTCTACAACTTGGGCTTCCTGTTGGCTCGCCAATGTGGGCTGCTCACTGGACGCCTGTTTCAATGTCAAATATTGACACAGTGTTTACCTAACACCCACGAAACTGGCAATGTCTCCGCTAAAGTCCACTTACTACTACTCACTTGACTCGTGTATCAGTTTGTCAAGATTCTTCTTTAGTAAAATATTGAAACAGTGTCTACCTAACACCCACGAAGCTTACAATGTCCCCGCTTAAGTCCATTGCGTCAGACCAGAGGTGTTCCCAAACAGGCACTTGTGCAAATATCCAAGTTCTCCACGACTTGAGCCTCCTGCTGGCTCGCCAATATAGATGTAGTTTGTCACGAAGCTCAGACTCTTCTTCCTAGTAAAATATCGAAACAATGCATTGTAAACACTTACCTAACAGCCACGAAGCTCGCAATGTCCCCGCTGAAGTCCACTTGCGGCAGGCTAGAGGTGTGCCCAAACAGGCACTCGCGCCATTTATCCAAATTCTCCACAACTTGAGCCTCCTGCTGGCTCGCCAGTGTGGGCTGCTCACTGGAGTCTTGTTTAAGTTTGTCACGAAGCTCCGATTCTTCCTTCTCGTAAGCTGATAGTCTTTGAGCCCAGACTGCCTTGAGTTTCTCTGTAAAGGTACATTTTTGTGAATGAATCTGATCCATTCGACACCGAGTCATATAACAAAATTAAGAATGAGGGGGGAGGATAGAAGTAATGTGTTTTTTGAGCTTTTTCTGTAGTTAAATGTTGGTACGGAATCCTTCGTGTGCGCCACATAGCAAGGAATGTCAATGTAACTCGAGGGCGCGAGCGACAAGATATTCCTGCTTTGCGGTGTGCGCTTCTGACTCGCACCTGTAGGTCTTTTGGTTATCTACAGAAACTAAACTTTATGATAATTAGTATTAGCGATTTTGGGCACTCCTAAGTTAGACCAGAATGCCAAGTCACTGGCAAGATTAAAAACATAAAAACTAACATATCAATAAGTTAGAAACATCAAAGGAACCTTTTTAACCTGTCTGGCCAGGGTGGAGAGTGTAGGCAAAATCCTCTGACTGCTCTGGCTAACATATGGCTCTTGTAGTACAGAGAGGATCGTGCTCCTGCAGTGGAGGCTAAAGACCTGATGATGATGATGAAATTACCAGTATTGTCACTAAACACAGTAGCCTCCCACTCCGACACAGACTCCCCCCTCCCTCTGGCAGTGTTCTCCCGCGCCTTGCGCAGTTTCAGTAGTGCATCTAACTTCACCAAACACTTCTTGGCATCTGTCTTCTTACGTAAAACCTCTTTCAGCACCATATCTGCTTGAAGCTTTGCTTCTTCTTCCTGTAAACAAAAAGAGAAAATAAATAAGAATTTTTCTAAAATAAGCCAAATTAAAGTTCCTCTCATAATTTTTTTTAGCGGATTATATTTGCAGTAACTACAGTACAGGGTAACAGTCCTGACAAAATGCCACGGGCCCCTGGTTCTTAGGGGTCACGGTCTGGAAAAGAAGAGCATCACTTGCCTAAAATGGAGAGGGGCAAAGCAAGAACCTACTTGCAGAGCTCTGAAGTTTCATAGGCTCAAGATGATATAGTTACTCTTGTATGTTTTCACATTAAACAACACATTTGTTAGTGCTTTAAAATGCATGCCTAACAACAAAATCCTACTTTTACAAATTTTACAGTTTATATGGATGTCAAGTCTATATGGAAAGCACTGAAAGAAAACAACATAAATGAAAAATATATAAACATCATAAAGAACATCTATTCACAAAGTACGAGCAGAGTGAAACTTGAAATACAAAAAAAGCTTGTTTTAAATGAGTAAATCAGAGCAACAATTTTTTTGCAACATCTTAGTTTTATCAGTGTTATAGAACATGTTACACATAAACTTATTTTTAATAAAACTATAACAAAATGTACCTGTTTTATTTTGTTGATGTCATCTTTTATCTTCTGCAAATTCTCATCAATCTTCCTGGACCTCTCCTCAGAATTCTTTATCATATCTTCTTTTTCCCTCTTCCGCTCCAAGCGAACTCTTCTCAAACGCAGTCTCTTAGCGGCCCTCTTTGCTAGAAGCTTCCTTAACAAGTCTAAGTGCATATTGTTAATACTAGGTAAAGACTCCTTGACGATACAACTCTTATGTCGTTCTATTAAATCCATATTCTTTTTCCATTCATCATCTGTTATAGTATTTATGTTTTCAGACAAATAATTCTCCTTAGATTTGATTTCTTCAAGTAACATCAACATGTTACGTAGCTTTTCACGTGCTTCGGTTATAGAAATATTTGGCTTTCGTTTCTCGGCTGGTGGGGGGAAATTTTTCTCAAATCTTTTGACAAATTCTTGATCAGTCTGTTCTGGTGTTTGTGTTGTGATGGGTGGTATGTAGAAGGGAGGTGGAAATGGTGGTGGGGGGATAAAATTGGGTGGTGGGACATTAGGGTGGAATGTAAAGTTGGGTCGAAAATTAGAATAATTTTGATTATATGACATGATTGTTAGATATATATAAAAATAGTAAAAGTAATTATAAATCTAAGTGATAATGATTATGATGTGATTTCTGGCAGTTGGCTTTCGGCTTCTTTCAGCACTTGCTCGGCTGCAAGGTAATCTTCGTGCTCCTTCAGGTCTTGTTCTGTTTCTAATGTGTTTTTCAAATCTGTGAATGCTTTTACCAGCCTGAAATGAAAACAATACAATTGTATACATAGACTTCAGATGTAAAAGTTTGTAATACTATAATATTCAATATTTCGAGGTCTTTCGGATAATTTTTATTCTAGTATTAGGGTTGTCAAATAGGATGACCAAAAATGAGGGCAAATTTTTAGAAGTCAGTGGTTGAAAAATGTTATTTCTGATTTATAAAATTAAAGTTATTGCAAAAAATACTTTTTTGACACGTAATATGGTTACAAATGGAAAATATGTGATAAAGCTAAATAATCCTTATTTTTATACTTGCATATTGCACCATTTGGGTACCAAATAGTGCAATATGCAAGGATTGGAGAATACAAAATGAGAACACTTTGTATCTTGACAGACTCTAGACATCAAATGAAAATATGAGGACTATGCCAATGAATTCCAAGCACCTAGTACTCCAAGCCCGAATCTACATTACCGGCACAATCAAATCTTTGAAAAATTAAGAATTCATTTGATAATCACCTTATTAGAAACACTGAGTCATCAAAACAAAAATCACTTAATCGATTTTAAAAGTGCTTTGCACTTGTACCGATTAATATTCTGCTTCATTTTAACTTCCGAGGCACAAAAAACAAAGAAACTACCAGCAACAACACATTCATAACCTAAAAACACCTGCGCTTTTCAGCAACCATATCAAAGAAACTACGAACGAAACTGCGACAAATAAAGTATTTATTGAATGTTAGAGTAGAAAATCGATGGAATTAATGGATCTTACCGCCGTTGGCAGTCAGGAACCATCATCAGAGACTCCTGAAGCACCTCCTCCTGTTTGCGTATATTGTGTTCGTCCTGACCTTCGTCTTTAATCTTTTGTATCCTATTTTTCTGCTGCTCGGCTTCCTTTTCGTAAACCACCTTTTCCTTGGCGATGCGCTTCACGACGCCGGTTTTGATTTTAATTTGCCGAAGCCTGGGATCTGCCATTTCGATAGCTCACTTTTGTTTTTCTGACAGATTTAGGTATTTGACGGACACAAAGAAATGACAAGCGATGAGTCAGCTGTCATAAAAAAATACGTTCCGATTTTTTTTACTGGTAACATTTATTGTCCTACTTTAAAGAAATGCGGTATTATATCCCGATTACCTCCTTAGATAATCGCATTCTTAGCTGTAAAGAGTCGTCGGTCCGGTAAACCCAAGGCCCAGGATCCGCTATTATGACAGCATATTACCACAGTTTATTTTGTGCGATGATCATCCGTGCATATTGTAAAATGCAGAAAAATATGATTACAGCATGGCCGCATTATGAAGCTAAAAGTATGATGAAAGCTAGATTTAAAACGATGTCATGAGGTGGTGATGCTATCAGAACTTTTATGACTTTTATGGAAGTCAGTAAAATCCTAATCCTATCCTAACTAATATTATAAATGCAAAAGTGAGATTGCTTCTTTGTTTATTTGCTTGTGACGAAGAACCGATCATCATAAAATTTTGCATACACTGAGAAGGACGTAGGCTATATATATATCACGCGGGGAAAGCCGCGGGCAACAGCTAGTATATGTATAAATCCGGAGCGGTATCATGAAATTGCTAAGGGGCTGATCTTCACTCATTCACTGACACTTGAATATGCAACGTGATCTTATTCTTATCGCGAAGATACTACAGTTCGATTTACACGACCAAACTCATCAAATACAGCCGATAAAATGGATAATATGAAAAGGCAAAATAAACGGTGGGTACTTTTTATAAAAAATTGTTTCATCAACATCATCAGCCTATACTCGTCCACTGCTGGACATAGGCCTCCACAATTGAAAAAAATTAAAAAAATATTTATTAGGTTTTAAGAATAAATAATTAGGTATGTCTGTCTATCCTAATTTTTATGTCGGCATAAAAAAGCCTATGCCCGGAGGCTCCACTCTGTCATTACAGTTAGATATTTCTTTTAACCTACAAGGTTAAAAGAATAACTCCAGTAAGTATAAAGCTGAATACTATGATGTTTTCAATAAGTACTAAGAAGTGTCCTCTTCCTCTTGGTACTACTAGAGCCACACATTAGCCAGAGCAGTCAGACGATTTGGCCTACACTCTCCATGCTGTCCAGACGGGTCGGAGAGGTCTTTTCGATGTTTATTAGCTTTGTTTAGCTTGCGTTTCCTTAAGTCGCCTTCTACGTCATCCACGGGAAGACTTGGTGTGGTCCTATTCCACTCTACCGAGAACCACACACGGCACTACAGTGGCAATCTTTCCCAGGCTTCTGATACGTAGAGCGACTTATAAGAATACACGTCAACTCGTACAAAAAATACTTGATTGACAAACAAACTACTTGAAGATTTGTATCTTATCAATTGGGACAGTGATCTTTGGGCCACGAATGATATTTTTTTTTCAAGTTTATGTTTGCCTGCTTCAAACAGCAAAAAAAGTATGTATTTATATGCATTTATAAATAACTAGCTGATGCCCGCGACTTAGTTCGCGTGGACTTTATGACTTCGGCATATAATACAAACTAAACATACATAAGAAAATACTTGTAGCAGTGTTATAAAATGGTATGGCATTGCATTAGCTGTTGCTAAATACTGGAAGGATAAATATAGGATTCTTTTAGACTTTTTGAGCCACACCGACACGATAAGAAGACCATATTTAGCTAGCTCCAAGTGAGCTTGCGCTACTTCACCAAACTTTGAGGTATGGGCAGAGTGCCCTCAACCTATTGCACATCTAAATAAAATTATTTTAATACGGTTTTTATCGCGTTTATTACATTATTTATACACCTAACGTTTCGAGCACTTTACAGTGTTCGTGGTCGCAGGTAGACTAAGTTGACATTTGTCTAGTATTTTATAAGAACTGCAAAATCTACCGCCTAAAATAGTCTTCTGTTCACACACAACGGGCCCGAATAAGCGGCCTAAGTGTGGAAAATAGCCCACCGCCTAAAATATTTACTGATACGCAGTATTGGCTCACGGTGTCTGAAGGTCTTGCAGTCTTCTGCTTAGCTTGAGATTTGATTAAATTGATGACTGGATCCCAAGCTGGTGGTAACTGCCAACCATCCTCTATTGAAATTAGGATGTTTTTTAATTTCAATAGCCTCACGAAGCATTCTTGGAATGTATCTGTTTTCTTTTGCAAGGACTTGAGGATTATCAAAACGCATATAATGGTTGGATTTGTCTAGGGCATGTTCACAGACTGCAGACTTCGTTGAGCGTCTATGCTTCATGTTAGCAATATGTTCTTTTATACGGGTACCGATGCTTCTCTTTGTTTGCCCAATGTATGATAAACCACACTCACAGTCAATTTTATAAACTCCAGCATCTTGTAACGGGATATTAGATTTGACAGGTCTTAAAAGTTGGTTTATTTTCTTGTGCGGCTTGTAGTAGGTCTTGATTGAAGCACGCTTAAGTATATTACCAATTTTGTCCGGCGTTGCAAGCAAGCCTCGCTACCGGCGAAATTCACTTTTGCTAGTAGCATGAATGGGCCGGCTCGTCCGGGGAAGTACCACACTCTCACAGAAAATCGACGTTTGGGTAGTGCTTTCTATTATTCTTTTTAAGTGTTCCTCTATTCATATTAGTCAAAAATACGGAATGTACAGACAAAATATTTTTACTGTTTCATTATATGTATAGATAGATAATAAATTCCCAGCATTGATCCCATAGAAAAAAATGTTTGTATTGACGGGCTGAGTCTACCCTTTAACGTTAATTCGAGGATCAATTTACACGCTGTATAGTATAATAGATAATCATCCATAGTATAATAGATAAGACCCAGGCCAATCTGATAAAAATCGTTTTTCATGACCTGGCCGGAGATCTCGTGTCGCAGGATGGCGTGTTAACCACTGCGCCACAGAGCTCACATATGTATGTATTATATTGTCTTTGGTATAGGCATCTATAGGGAGTTATTTAAACCGATGCAACTTAAATTAAATTACGCCTTAAAAAAGTGAAGGGTAACCATCTGAAATAAGGACGATCAATAAACTAGGTGTAATTGAAATCAAATATCTGCCTAATTAACCTAATTTACACCTCTTTTGCATGTTTCTCTTAGGCGTTGAGTAGACTAGCAAGCAGGACAGAAGATCACATCACCATACCCAAGCTAAATGCTGATGAACTTGAGTTATTGGATACTGGACGAGCTCCGTGGCGCAGTGGTTACCACGCCAGCCTGCGACACGGGGGTCTCGGATGCGATCCCCGGTTAGGTCATGATGGAAAACGATCTTTTTCAGATTTACTTGGGTCTTGGATGTTTATCTATATAAGTATATATTATAGAATATAGTATCGTTGAGTTAGTATCCTGCGACACAAGTTCACAACTTACTGTGGGGCTAGCTCAATTTGTGTGATATGTCCCTATATATTTTAAATGGATAATTTTGCCACTGAGTTATACAACAGCATGGTTCATAATGATTGCGACAAGAAGGGTAGGACAGCCTACATCTAGAAATATACCTGGGATCTACCACAGCATGGTAACCTGTGAAGTAACGCATATCAGATAAGAGTTGTCCTAAGCCCACAGATCTTCGAGAAATATCTCGAGATACATGGCGAGATACGACCGATAATAAATAGATAGGTCTTCCACGGACTCGCACAGTGGATCTGAAGACTTCGTCATGAAGTTATTCTTGCTGTTAACAGGTAATTTTTTTATTTTACTTATCAGTGCGATAGTTTTCAATCAAACATTCATGTGTAAGCTTTGAAATTCTATTTCAAGTTTCATTAGCAGAAGGTCATCTATTTTAATTACCTAATTAATATTTGTCGGAATCAACCCTAATAAAAATAATGCCAAAATATACTAATAATAATATATTGGAAAAACCTCATTAAAAACCATTTTATGTTTGTTTTCTTATGTTTTCGCGATTTTTACACATTTAAATAAGATTATTTTAATATGGTTTTTATCGCGTTTAATACATTATTTATACACCTAACGTTTCGAGCACTTTACAGTGTTCGTGGTCGCAGGTAGAGTCTACCTGCGACCACGAACACTGAAGTGCTCGTGGTCAAAAAACCGTATTAAAATAATTTTATTTAAACATATTGTTTGTTGTCCGAACTGACTTTAAAAAATTGGCTACTGTTTTAAAATTCAGCCTGTATTGTCTTTGCCTAAATTTAACATACATGGACCCCATTAGGGCACAGCTAGACTACAACTACATAACAACATATTTACTAAGCAGCTTAAAAAATCTGACACTCAAAACAAGGTACTATACTAAACAACGTGGGACCAATTAATACCTATTAATTTTTTTAAATAAGTCCTAGCTAAAGATGTTTCAGTGCAGCAAGTAACAAAGTTTCTGTTCAAGGCTTGGGCCTCGCGCTCAGCGCCGTCCCTAGAGACCAGAAGACCAGGGACTTCTTTGTCGACGATAACGGCGAAGGCGGCCTGACCCTCAGTGTTCTTAGTAAGTACTGACGACGAATTTTAAAAGTCTTTACGTTGGTAATTTTATAAAATAATAATAATTAAAAAAAACCTTTTTTATTATTATTTTATAAAATATTTAAAATAAAAACCTTTTAATTAGGTATTCTCTATATACTATATACGTCTTTTTCCCAGCAAGGGAAAAAGACGTCATAGTTTGTATGTATGATCAAAACGTTGTAGACCGTAGTTGCCAAAAATTTGCAAGAGACCCCATTGTATCCAATGTTACGAATTGAATAACCGAAAAAAATATGGTTAAATCGGTAAGCGGTATGACGTCATACCTTTATATTTCGATACCTTAGAATAAAGGTACCTTCAAATTTACTATACCTTAAAGAAACGGCACCTCTACGATTTTGGTATTGTAATATTGCGGTATCGTTATTTTTTTAGATATTGGAAGTATGAAATAAAGGTTTTCATTGAATTTTACCGCCGAGGATTCGCCTCAATGTTCATCGTCGCATAATTTTTTCGGTACTGAAAATATTTCAGTTAAGGTACTTACCAGTAATTATAAAGGTATCGATACATAACGATATCGTAAATGTATGAATACCATTATTTATATATAGCTGTATCACAACCGTAATTGTCAACCGACTTGGTTCTACCATTAAATCTAAGGTGTATCGTAATTTTATACCGGTACCATACCCTTATACCTTTACCGTTTTCAACCCCTGGTTACGAGTACGACTAAGTATATTCATTCACTCTTTATTTAATTCAAGTTGTGTCTATGCAGTAAGCTGTAGGTTTTGAGTTAATAACTGTTACCTACTAGATTGACATTTCGTGAACATTCTTATAGGTGATGGTGTCACTAGTATCCTGGGTACCATCGGCCGTGGCGTCGACATGGAACAGGTCACCTTCGAGATGACCGAAGGTCGTGATGAAGCCAGCGGCGGGTACAAACTGTCCATCAGATGGGACGGGCCTGCCGACGTCGTCTTTGAAGACTGTTATGACTTCCGTAAGTTTGAAGTTATCCTTGGAATAGAGCAGGCTTTGTTCCCGGGGACCAGGTCACCTTCGAGATGACTGAAGTTCGTGATGAAGCCAGTGGCGGGTACAAGTTGTCCATTAGGTGGGACGGGCCTGCCGACGTCGTCTTTGAAGACTGTTATGACTTCCGTAAGTTTGAAGTTATCCTTGGAATAGAGCAGGCTTTGTTCCCGGGGACCAGGTCACCTTCGAGATGACTGAAGTTCGTGATGAAGCCAGTGGCGGGTACAAGTTGTCCATTAGGTGGGACGGGCCTGCCGACGTCGTCTTTGAAGACTGTTATGACTTCCGTAAGTTTGAAGTTATCCTTGGAATAGAGCAGGCTTTGTTCCCGGGGACCAGGTCACCTTCGAGATGACTGAAGTTCGTGATGAAGCCAGTGGCGGGTACAAGTTGTCCATTAGGTGGGACGGGCCTGCCGACGTCGTCTTTGAAGACTGTTATGAGTTCCGTAAGTTTGAAGTTATCCCTGGAATAGAGCAGGTATTGTTCCCGGGGACCATGTCATCTCCGAGACGAGTAAAGGTGGCGATGAAACCAGCAGCGGGTATAAGCTTTCCATTAGGTTGGACGGACCTGCCGTCGTCGTCTTTAAAGGCTGTTTCGACTTTCGTAAGTTTACAATTATCCTTGGAATAGAGCAGGCATTGTCTTCATGGACCAGGTTATCTCCGATACGAGCAAGAGCGGCGATTGACGATAAAGCTAGCAGCAGGTATAGGCTTTCTTTTAGCTTGGACGAACCTTTCGACGTCGTCTTTGAAGACTGTTTTGACTTCCGTAATTTTAAAATTATACTTGGAATAGAGCAGGCATTGTGCCTATAGACTGGGTCATCTATAAGACGTGCGAGGGTTCTGACGAAGTCAGCAGAGGGTAAAGCTTCGCTTAAAAAACGGTTTCGACGGGTAGCAGCGTCGAACTGAGATAAGGCAAACAAACTGTGCTCACTAGACCGTCTGCTAAGCGTGGTGAGTATGGCAAAACCACTTGTGAAAATGTTTGGAGAAGGTCTATTACCAGAAGTGGACTGCTTACGATTGAGATGATGACGATGTCCTTGTGGGCCAGGTGACTTCCAAAAAACTAGGAGGTGATGGAAGCAGCGGCAGCTACGAACTGTGCACCACACCTGGTAGAACGGCCCCAATCACTTCATTTTGAAGACTACTTTGACTTCCAGATATACTTGTCAATGGAAAAGAGCAGGCAAGGCATTGTCCCCATTGTACTGAAAGCGACAAGCCGCTCATCAGGTGCAACGGGTTTAGCGACCTCGTCCTTCGATGTCTGCTCCTATTTCCGTAGATTTGTGTGTATTTTGAGTTTTTTCCGTAAAACTTCTCATTCTCAGCAGCTTGATTTATAGTTCGAGACGTCTCGGCTTCTAACTTCACTTCTTTTTTGGTCTCTCTACGTTTAACGACGATTAATTCTACCTCTTAGACCTTTCTTCTTTATTCTAATTACTTATGAATTACTTGAAGTGGAGAATACGATCATTTATAGTATCTCTATATCAATATAATCAACTTATAACTTGGTAAAAGAAGAATACTTGGCAGGTACGATTAGATTAATATTGTCATCCGTAAGTGATGAGATGACGAACAAGACAACCACGAGAAGAGCAGATAAGAAGAGGAAAAATAATCAAACGTAACATATTTATCTCGGATTATTGCATGATATCACAAATATATCTACCATCCATAGTTCAGATAAATTAATCCAACGGTGTGTTACCTAATAATTTTCTGTCAATCAATTCTGAGTGTAACAATCGTTTTTTAGGTACACCTGCTTATAGGCATAGTTATGTAATCATCTAAATACATATTTAAATCGAACTCAGTCCCCACTAACATATTCATAAAATAATTATTTTTAACAAAAAAGTAAAACCGACTTCAACTCTAAACGTAAATGGGTGTGGTAATTTAATCAAAATAGAGGAACAACGTCGTCATCAACTTGTCTTGATTCGCGAAAGAATTAATCAGAAATAAAATTAAACCAAACGGCACACTTCTAAAAAATTTTTTTTGTTTTTCTGCTGTTTTCTGAAAGCACTGGATACATTTCGATAAAAAAATTATAGGACCACTTTTGAAGTTTAGTCAAAACAGAGAAGAAACGTTCTCAACAATTTGTCTTGATTCGCATAAGAATAAAGTACAAATAAGTTTAAACCGAACGGCGTCCTTTAACAATTTTTTTTGGTTTTTGTTTATTTTTTCAAAAAGAACTCAATTAATTGCGACGAAAATTTTATGGGACCACCCCTGGAGTATTACCTATCAAACAAAAAGAAGAATCACTAAAATCGATTCATAACTAGCTAAGTAATCACGTAACACAAACCAAACGGCATCCCTTTACAATTTTTTTGGGTGCTTGTTTATTTTTTCAAAAAGTGCTCAATACATTGCGACAAAAATTTTATGGAATCACATCTGGAGCATTACCTATCGAACAAAAAAAGAAGCACTAAAATCGATCGATAACTGACTGAGTACTCGTGTAACATACATACAAAAAAAAAACATACAGACGAATTGAGAACCTCTTCCTTTTTTTGAGTCGGTTAAAAATGAATGAATGCAGTAAAAAATTCATAGTAACTTATAGATAGACAGAAATAAATTAGAGGAAAATTGATGACGTCAAATTGTACATTTTACATATCTGTCCTAGACCCCGACGGGTAGATGGATATGGAAAGTAGTAATAGACATGTCAGATGCTTTACAACTTCGGCAATGCTGATATACCTACCATAATTTTAATTTTAAATTAAGCTAACAAATCCATTTGTCATTATTACCAGGTGACAGACAATGGTACGGTGGCCCAGAGCAGAAACAGCAATACTGGCCAATCCAGAACTCGAAGCTGAACAAATACTCCGTAATCTCAAAGGAGGACGACAACTGCGCCGTCACCGAGAGATACTGGCTCAACTCCGCCGGCCACTACATCTACGTCCACCCTGACGCGCCTCTCTTCGTTGACTACCACAACATCGTAGACAACCACATCTGCTTCATCGCCGCAGTCGCCGATCCTTACTCCAGCAGAAGAACCCACAATACTCTTAAATACGACGTATGGTACTTCGACGACCCTAAAACTGCCCACCAGCATGCCGTCGACACTTACTTGGGAAAACCCAGTGGTATTCCTGACTACAGAATGATCCAGTACCCTATCTGGTCCACTTGGGCAAGGTATTCCCGTGAAATCACTCAGGAGAGCTTATGGGAGTTCGCCAATGAGATCGCTGACTCTGGCTTCCCTAACGCCCAGTTCGAAATCGACGATCTTTGGGAAATCTGCTACGGTTCCTTGACTGTTGATGAGAGAAAGCTCCCTGATCTGAAGCAGTTGGTGCAGGACATCAAGGGTCTTGGATTTAGGGTCACCATCTGGGTGCATCCCTTCATTAATAAGGGCTGCGATCCTTGGTACAGTGAGGCTTTGGAGAAAGGGTAAGTTGAAAAGCATAATACTGTACAACTGTAGCCAATTTAACTTTTAAACCACTACATATCTAAAAAATTGAGTAAAGAGCTATAAGAATAAGTAAAGAGTAATAATCTATTAAAAGTCCATGAACAGTCGAAGGCAGATAAACCCTTACCCCCTACAATTTAAAATCCGTTCGTAGGGCTGATTGATGCCACTGTACTGTCGGGGGCAAATAAACCTAACCCCCAAGAAAAAGATTTTGAATTGAAGGGGTGTCAAGTTTATCTGCCCTCGACTGTTATGTGCGATAGTTACAACCAAAACTTCTGAATGTCTGAAAAATATGTGCATCGTTAGAATCCTCAGAATACTAAGTGACACAACTTTTTGGCAGAGCTGACGTGTTTTTATTAGTATTTTCTATTAATAAATAATGCAATAAAGTCTTTAAAATCATCGCAGCTACTTGGCTCTGAACGAGGAAGGCAGCCCCGACACCTCGTGGTGGAACAACAACGGAACGGTACCCGGCATCGTTGACTTCACCAACCCAGACGCCAGAGAGTGGTTCACCAGCCGTGTCCGAAACGTCATCGAGACTTACGACATTGACAGCGTCAAGTTTGATGCTGGCGAATCTAGCTGGCTTCCTCAGGTACGTACTTCTCTATGACCTGATGATAAATTTCAATCTACAGTTATTTCAACAACATCAATCAGTTGAGTTATGCATCCGATTTAGGATCAGTAGATTTATGCATCCGATTTGGAAGTTCGGCACTAGAAGAACTATTTGAATGACAAATAATAACACAAGCCAGAGGGCACCGCACATTATTTCAGTTGCGTTCGATGCGCGCTCGGAAACGGACGCGCTCCGCAATAAGAACGAAATATAATTTTCGAGTTCGCGCGGCTTTGGCTGCTGCCGCCTTGCTGTCATCATGAGTTCCAAAAAACTTGTGGTGAACGAGTTGCTAGCGTTCCTGCAACACAAGCTGGATTCCATCGATGAAGTCAGTGCTATTCAGATTTGCACTTCGTCTTTTTCGGAGGCCGAGATTAGCAGTGCTAAGTCGCTGCTTTACACGTCGCTCAACATGATCGAAAGGATGCCTTCACGAAGAAGAGACGAAAAGGGTGCACGAAGCCTTCAAGACATCATTAGTCTTATGAAGGTTACCGATCCTGATGATATGCCGTCATTCGTAGCTCTGGATCTCAAGAAGGTCCCTCCGGTTAGCTGGGATCACGTGGACGTAACCGGGCTGCTCAAGGAGATAAGCTCTCTAAAAGCAAGCCTGGCTGCAGTGCAGTTGAAGATGGAGGCTTCTGAAACCACCATCAGTGAGCTGCGTACCGAAGTCGTGGCTTTACGTTCCACGATTTCGATAAGTGGGTCACAAGAGGCCGCCAACGTGAACACGCGCCGCGGTGCATTCAATGTTTCGCACTCAAGTTTCGAGTCAGCGAAATTTGACTCCCCGCCGGCCGCAGTCCCTGCAAGCGCTACGTCAGCGCCCCCCGCACGTCATGCGTCACCGCGGTCTCCCGTGATCGCCGTGACGTCGAAGCAAGGTACGTCGACCCCTCGGCGTGTGTATGCTGATGCTGCAAGCCGACCCCCTGTTAAAATGCAGCTACCTAAAGCCGATGGAGGAAACCGGAAACAACAAGAACAAGTTCCGACGCTGCTCCCTCCACCAATACCGCTACGAGGACAGACAGACGAAGAAGGCTTTACCAAAGTAGAGCGAAAACGTAGAAAGCCCCTTTGTCGGAATCAACTCGGTACCGCTCCGACGGGACCTAACCATTTGCTGCGTCCTGAGATCCCGACAACGCAGCTTTATGTGTCCCGCTTGTTTTACTCCACCAAGGTCGCAGATGTTGTGAAGTACGTGTGCAAGAAGATCAACGTCACGTTGAGGGTCGATAAGCTGGAGTCGCGCCATGAAGTGAACTTTGCATCGTTTGTGGTGCGAGTACCTACAGAGCGCTGGGCGACCCTCGCGAATGCTGACTTCTGGCCGATAGGTGTTGTGTTCCGGCGATTCCGAGGAAGGCTACGCGACACCCCGTCATCAAAGAACACACCGATGCCTTAGTGTGTTAATATGCTTTGTATATTTTTTTTTTAATATGGGCCTGCGTTGCCCGATACAAATAAGTAAATAAATAAATAAATAAATAAATTATTTAGGACCGAGATATGAGTACTCAACTTCCACAAGATTTCATTATGGTTGAGTCTTTTTTATTCGTCCCTAAAGCTGCACCTGTGAGTGTATCGTACTTGGACCACTATTATGATATAAATTACCAATAAAAAAACCGGCCAAGTGCGTGTCGGGCCACGCGCAGTGTAGGGTTCCGTAGTCGCGAATGACAACTTTGAGTTCACACTATTCACACTCGCACCTTACAGTTTAACGACCAAAAACATCTAACAATGAAAATAGTATGAAATTTTACAGTTTATAAGTTGGTTGCCTATAACTTTTTAGTTTCTACTTACTACTCAGCTCTGATAGTTTTCCTTTCAACTTCAGTATATATGCTACTGCTGTAATTTTTTTCACGTATCTATATATAACCGTTTAGCAGATAGAGGGGGGGGACACTTACCTCTAACAAAAATTCGCACTTTAAAACCAAATATTTCGGAAACGGAGCCCAATATTTTTGAAAGACCTATTTAACGATACCCCACACAATAGGTAAATAGAGAAAAAAAAATTACTCCCTCACTTTACTTGTATGGGAGCTACCCTAAAAAAATTTTTTTTTCAAGATTTTATTCTACCACTTTTTTGCCATGATTAATATACGTACCCATACCAAATTACAGCTTTCTAGTACTTATAGTCTCTGCGTAAAACCGCGGACGGACAGACAGACAGACAGACAGACAGACATGGCGAAACTATAAGGGTTCCTTGTTTACTACGGAACCCTAAAAAGATCATAGGTAAACTGACCTCTTATTCTTATAGTGCAAGACTTCAGTAACTATATATTTAAAACGTTTCCAGATTCCAGTACAAAACGGCGACATCGACTTGCACCCCGGCAACGCTGTAGCCGATTACGTCAGGACCGTCGCTCAGTTCGGAGACATGATCGAAGTCCGCTCCGGAATGAGGTAACCGCAGTTACTTTAAGACTATTATTTTAAGTAAATCTCTCCTTTAGTCCTGTATCGCGTATATCTTCAATTCCAGAGAATATCACGTTTTTTTTCCTTAGAAGGGGAGTCGGACCATTGCGGGTCATTGTACAATGACAAACGCCTCATTGAGTAATATTTAAGAATAGAAACAAGAATAATCTTTCCATCGACAACGAGTTGCATATTAATAAAAACAAAAATACCCGGCTACCGTCTTTGACTATTTCTGATCGCCTTATTGATTTTTTGCTGACGTTGCATAGCCTATGACACTCCGGACAAGTAGATGTCAAAAACAAATCGAATGACATCTCATACTTCAAAATCGGTCAAAGCGTTAAGGCTACAGGAAGCTACAATGGAACAGACATACTTAATACATACATACCCACGAAAAACATTACCCTCCTTCTGGATGATTCACTCGGGCAAAAAATTCGTCTTTTCATTTTTACCTTTTCCTAAAAAAATAGGCGGATCCCTAGGTTTAACCACCTTTGACATTAAATGATCATCAACATATACGACAAATGCACAAAGAGAAGCTACTAGTTCTACGCATTTTCTTTGCTCAAAAATCTGATCATAAATGCCTGCAAAATTCTATTTCAGAACTCAGGAACTACCCGTCTTCATCCGTATGGTCGACAAGGACACTCTCTGGGACTGGGACAACGGTCTCTACACCCTCATAACCACTCTGCTGCAGATGAACCTCAACGGATACACCCTGGTGCTACCCGATATGATCGGAGGCAATGGCTACAATGCTAAGCCCAGCAAGGAGCTGTTCATCAGGTGGACCCAGGCTAATGTGTTCATGCCTGCGCTCCAGTACTCCTTCGTGCCTTGGGATCATGATGATGAGGTATGAAACTTAATTGAATACGAGAAAACTTATTATCCGCCAGACATAATCGATGGCAATGGCTACAACGCCATTTCATGCAAGGAACTGTTTATCAGGTAGATCCAGATTTACATACGTATTCATGACTGTGCTCTAGTACTCGATCATACATTGGGATCATGTTAATGAGGGGAACCCTCTTTATGCTTAGTAGATGCAGTCCTTCATGAGCTGCTGTTTCTCAATCGATTTCGCAAACTCGAGTTTAGATAAGGGCTTCTCTCAATAAAACTCAATGGCTATTCCAAGATTAGCCGTGTTCTTCTTCTTCATTGCCCTCGCCATATCCCGTTAAGATCCCGTTATACGGGGTGGGCATTTTTATCTTGAGGCGCCATCTATTGCGCTGTTTAGTATCTTGACATCTGACAGAACACATTTTTCATGTCAATTCAAAGATTAGTATTGTTGATGGAATTAAATCCATCAACTCTAACGTAATATATTAAATATGTAATATGAGACATATTCTCCATACCAGTTTGACAGTGCTACGTGGATGATATGACATATACTGATATTTCCTAGGCGGTGGAGATCTGCCGTCGCTACACCGAGCTGCATGCCGCCTTCGCCGACGAGATCGTGGCCGCCATGGAAGCCTCGGTCCGCGACGGCACCCCCGTCAACCCACCCATCTGGTGGATCGACCCCACTGACCAGGACGCTCTGGCTGTTTGGGACGGTGAGTGTACTCTTAAGATAATAGGTACAATTTACCCATCTGCGCAGAGAGTTGAGTCCAAAGGCAAATACACCACAAAAATTGTGGAAAAAATCAGTTACTTTTTTCTGTCTCACTGAGAAATTTTACTCTATGAGTGGGTACATAAAAATATGAATGTCAAAGAAAACATATACACCATTACTATTTTTGATAGAAATGATGTAGTGGTTTACCATTGTATTTTTCGTGGCCATTAACAGATATTGGCGTGATGTCGTCAATGAGGATATACAAAATATAATGAAGGGTGCCGAAGACCGTACCTAGTGGAAAAGAAAATGACGGAAAGTTAACTTGGGGCTCCGAGGCGTTATGGCTGAGAATACAACTGGGGAAACGCTCAGATGAGAAAGAAAGAGAGAGATTACCAATGTAACAGATATTTTGTTACTGACCACGCGTGAACATTTAGGACAGCTTGATGAGTACAATCGTGCGTTTCCAGGCCCTAGATTTAATAGCAGAGAGTCCGTGTGGTGCACAGAGCACAAATTGTCGCTCGAGCGCGCGAGCAACAGTCACATTCCCTGCTCTATGGTGCGGCAGATGACAATAGATTGACATTATTCTGACGAGCTCCGTGGCGCAGCGGTCAACACGCCGGCCTGCGACACGGATGGTCCCGGGTTCGATCCCCGGTCAGGTCAAGATGGAAAATGATCTTTTTCAGATTGACCTGGGTCTTGGATGTTTATCTATTTATGTATTTGTTATAAAATATAGTATCGTTGAGTTAGTATCCCATAACACAAGTCTAGAACTTACTTTGGGGCTAGCTCAATCTGTGTGATTTGTCCGTATATATATATATATTTTTTTTAATAGATCCATTGCCATTTCACTCCCACGCGATTTTAATAAAGAGCCTTTGACTTATCTAAAGCAACTTTTCTGTTTTAGAATTCCTCCTCGGTGAGAAGATCCTAGCCGCCCCTGTAGTGGAAGAGGGCGCAACCTCTCGTGACATCTACCTGCCCAGAGGCAGTTGGCGTGACGGCGTCACGGGCGAGACTCACCAGGGTCCGCTGTGGCTGAAGGACTACCCCGCACCCCTGGACACGCTTCCCTACTTCACCCTCGAAGACTAGGGTCCATTCGTGAAAAATATTTATTGTAAATAAATTATTGTTATACGTACTAAGTAGTATTTTTACTGTTCCGAACATTATCATTCGTATTTAGGTCTGTGGTTTGAGTACTGTGACAAAAAAAACCTTTTAAGTTTATGCAATCAAGACATACCTACCTACGGTAATTTTTGTGGCACATTTACATATTTGCAAGAGACAGCTATTAGTTTGAGTGGAAAGTGAAGTTTGGTTTGATTGCCCGATGCCTTTAGATTACGAAAAATTAAAAGTCAATCTAACACGAGTATGGAACTCAACATCGTCAATCCCGTTGGCAGTTATTGTTAAGTAAGCCGGATCCTAGTCAACTATGGGAACCACATTGTTCTACCTTGTAAACGCTGGACCGAATTTGATAAAACATGTATAAGAACCATGGCAGATAACCTGCTTTCAAAATCGAAACACCCTGTTACTCTAATGACGACGGCCTCAACGGCTAGAATAGAATATACTTTAACTACCCTATATTTATATAAGACACACAAAAGAGATATGCGGATGAAGCTTGCATGCCGAAGAAGAGGTAAGGATCGTAGCAATTGGAGATACGAGTACATAGTCTCTGCCTTTGATTATTTATGGTCAGTCAGAGGTGTCTGCTTACCCTCGTGGGAACGTGGCGTGTAATATGTATGTATGTGTGTAAAAATCATACAGATTGCGCTAGCCTCACACTTTTCAAAGGCACTTAAGGTACCTTAAGTGCCTTCTCAGTACAATAAAGTTGGTACAAAGACCCAAAGTCCTAGTTTATTAGGTAGTAAGACTAATCGCTAGTCTTCATTAATGTTTAGGAGTTAAACCACGAGATGATGAACGATCTTCATTCTTATCTAAGTACTAAGAAATAGGGTTTCGCTAAAAAAATATGACAGAAACTAAGAAACACGCTATCGCAGCTACTCAGCAAACTAGTGAACTACCCAAAAGTATTGTGGAGTGGCAGCCTAAGCTGTTACGAGACTCCAGGACGCAGTTCTTTGCGAGGCTGTTTGGTAGCTGGTCTTTGGCAACCTAAGCTGTTTCATCTATTGCCTGTTGAGGGCTGCAAGCGCTAGGCTGTAATAGCGACACCCCCCTGCAAGCCCAAGACCCCATTCGCCACCCTCTAAAGTATTTGTATACAATCCTATCCTATCCTAACTAATATTATAAATGCGAAAGTGAGTTTGTTTGTTTGTTTATTTGTTACACTTTAACGCCGTATCTACAGAACCGGTCATCATGAAATTTTGCATACACATAGGTTAGGGTACTGAGAAGGACATCCTAACTAATATTATAAATGCGAAAGTGAGTTTGTTTGTTTGTTACGCTTTCACGCCGTATCTACTGAACCGATCATCATGAAATTTTGCATACACATAGGTTAGGGTACTGAAAAGGACATAGGCTATAAATCACGCGGGCGAAGCCGCGGGTAACAGCTAGTAAAATATAAATATACTTTTTACTTTACTTTTACGTACTATATATATTGCTAAAATTAAGTTCATGAAGCAAAACCAATAAATTCAAACACGCGTTGGCTCGCGCAAGGGCCATAAAATGTAAAGTTCAGTCAGTCGTTAACTCTCCGAATTCGCTGTTCATAACTGGCCGTGCTCCAACACTCAGTACACAATCGGAAAACCTTCAAGGAATTCTTCAGTAGGAATTACCTTGTTTATCAATCGGTGGACACTCGAGATATTTTATCTTGCGAACCCCTTTTATTCCGGTTATTGTTGTGTTGTGTACAGATAATTGTGTATGTGTGTTCTCTTTACTTTTCTAAAGATTAAACATATATTCTTCAAATAACATTTGCATCTTTCGATTTTCGGCTACCAACAGGCGTTGATCTAAGAATATTTAGTATAGGCTCCTAAGTTAACGTTACAGTGACGCTAATAACAATGCATACAAATATGTCGCGATAAAAGCTTGCGTCGAAATCTACATAGCAATTTTTCCTAAGAGCCCCGCACACTACAGACCTTGTTATCGCCCGATAATTTAATCGGTCTATATCAGTATCAATCAAGTGCGGTGCGCACATAAAACTTTTTTAAAGAGCCCGACTAAATCGGCCGTTAGAAAGTCTGCAGTGTGCGGGGTCTCTAAATGTTCAAACTTTTTAAAATGTACTGTACATATTATGTACTGACTGTTACTTTGCATCTGCTCGCTCATAATAAATAATCGCCTATTTCTCACAAATGTCTGGTTATGCCGCCTCCACCAGGCCCCGGCAGAAGGGGAAAGCCCAAGAAATGCTAGCTTGATGTTGTTAGGGAGGATATGCGTGCCAATGGCCTCACAGCCAAGGATGCCGAAGATCGTGCGAAGTGGAGAAGAAAAAGCCGGAAAGCGGACCCCGGGCTCAAAAGCACTCCAGCTGAGGATGCAACCGGGAAAACGCTCAAATGAGAGAGAGAGAGAGAGAGCTTATTTCCCATGGGGATAGAAAAAGACTAAGGATCTTTACTTGCTACGATTCTGACAAATATCTCTAGCTTCATCTACAGTAATCATTCCCTCATGCATGCTCTTCAGTTTCGGGAACTTCCTACTATTTCCTTTATTAAGAACGTCTGGAATCTGATGGAAATACGTTCGACGAGGTCAAATCTGGCCATAACTAAC
The DNA here is from genome assembly GCA_963082605.1 of Rhodophaea formosa. NCBI lineage: Eukaryota > Metazoa > Arthropoda > Insecta > Lepidoptera > Pyralidae > Rhodophaea > Rhodophaea formosa. Next base: position 19,008,098 of record OY720219.1, on the reverse strand, counting down.
CCATTCACACTGGCTTTATATATATCCTTTTTTTTTTATGTCAGAGGACGGCAAACGAGCAAGCGGGTCACCTGATGGTAAGTGATCACCGCTGGCCATGGACTAATGTAACACCAGGGGTATGACAAGAGCGTTGCCGGCCTTTTGTTTTCCCTCCCCAGAGGGGAGGGGGGATGGGCCTCCGGCTCTCTCACTCACCGAACGAAGCATAGAAGCTGTAAAACTACTACTCAAACGTCGATTTTCTGTGAGAGTGTGGTACTTCCCCGGACGAGCCGGCCCATTCATGCTACCAGCTGAAGTGATTTTTGCCGGTAGCGTGGCTCTACCACAACTAATAATAGTAAAATCCTTCATTATTCTCCTTTCATCCACCCTTTCGATGTGGCCACTTTGATATACCTGACTCAATCTTGTCACTACATCATCTTTCACTCCCTTCGAGCAACACGGAAGGGAGTAGCCATACGCTGCATTCCCCTCTGTCAAGGTACAAGCCAAAATTAGGCATATGCATGTCTATGTGTTAGTTGTGTGTCTCATCTGTACACAAATTATTTTTTCTTTTTTATGTCATTTTTTGTGACAATGTCATAATTACTATCAAGTGACAGTTTAAGTTTTGTATGTAGGTGTGCGGAACTAAACTTGTGTGCACATTACCCCCCGCAAAAAACGCCAGAAAAATTGTCATAGTAAATTGTCGCTTTGCCCACTCCCTCCGTCCGGTACGGAGGCCGTGTTGCTCGAAGTTCACTCCACATCCCTCTCACACTACGTCATTTCTTATCCGATCTTTCAAAGTTATACCACACATATATCTTCGAGCTCTCATTTCAACTGAATTTATTCTACTTTCTTGCTTTTTCTGCCATACCCAACTTGCACTACCAAGAGATGGTACCAACACTTTATAGCAACTCAGTCAGCACCTCTAAAGATTTTTCGATAGAACTCCTACACCTTTCTTTCCGCTTATTTATTATGCTAGGAGATACAACTATTGAACAAATGTGATGCGGGAAATCAATATTTTCTTGATGTAGTCGGAAAAGTCAGTGCCTAGTACTACTATTTACATAAATAAATAAATAAAATAAATATATAGGGACATATCACACAAATTGAGTTAGCCCCACAGTAAGTTGTGAACTTGTGTCGCAGGATACTAACTCAACGATACTATATTTTATCAATATATACTTATTATAGATAAACATCCAAGACCCAGGTCACTCTGAAAAAGATCGTTTTCCATCATGACCTGACCGGGGATCGAACCCGGGACCCCCGTGTCGCAGGCTGGCGTGTTGACCGCTGCGCCACGGAGCTCGACATGATCGTTGGAAACTTTGTATCTAGACGCACACTTAAAACAATATGCATGCACAACTACTAACTAAGAGACAGTCAAAACGTCTTCATGACCGAAGTGGATTTCTGAAGGGCCTGAACAATCGATACTGATTATCTGCCGATAAGATATTAAGATTCTAGAGGATTGTCACGAGATTCGCCAGTCGTTGGCAGAGAGTGTCAGTGATGGCTCGACTAGTGTGGTTTTTAGGTAAGATGTTTTTTGAAAAGACATTAAGTGCTACTTGCTTTTATATCATCTTAAGTAAAACGACTTTTCGAACATAAATTCAGTTTCTGCAGACAGGAGTTAGTTATTCTTGTAATGTTCTTATTGTTATGCAACCTGTCACTAAGAAAATGCGCCGCCAAGTTTTGCCTAAGGTGATGTTTTCGTAGTGACTTTATACTTAAAAGCACGAACATTATTCAGTCGTCAATCATTCAATCAGATCAGTTAAAATGCAAATTCAACCTTGACCTATTTTGATCTCATCCTCTCATCCTAACATCAGGATCTCTTGGGGACATGCCCTAAAGAATGAAGGTCAAAAGAAGAGGCCAAACAATACACTGAAAACTTTATTTATAAATCAAGAATCAAGATTTTTGCGCACGTTTATCATCAGGGCGAGTGTTATTAATTTGGATACCCTCAAAGCCCTGAGCACCGTTAGAACTAAATTATTTCGCGTATATATATATTCGGCGTATACAATACATACATACATATTATCACGCCTCTTTCCCATGGGGGTAGGCAGAGACTACGGATCTCCACTTGCTACAATCCTTACAAACCTCTTTCGCTTCATCCACATTCATTACTCTTTTCATGCATGCTCGCCGGTTTCGGGTAGGTACTCCTTACTTCTCATATTTATATATTATGTGAGACTTTCTAGTAGTTATGTTATATATGAGAAGATGGAATTATTCTGAAACGTCAACACAAAACCTCACTAGCCCATGATAATTTTTCTATCGTTTTCCCCTTGTGTTTCAGCGTTCGTATCGCTGAGCGCGCAAGCGCTGGCCGTGCCCACCCGGCAAGAGGACAGCCACCAGGTCCGAATCGGAGAGATCACACTGAACTTGGAGCCGCAGCTGACTGGTGGTTTCCATGTAACCCTTGTCGATGGTATGTATTGATTCCATGTACATATATTATGATCATTATCATCAATAGGTCTTCGTTAGTCTCCACTGCAGGAGCACGACCTTCTCTGTACTTCCAGAGCCATATATTAGCCAGAGCAGTCAGAGGATTCGGTCTACACTCTTCACGCTGGTTTGAGAGGTCTATTTGATGTTTGTAAGCTTTGTTTAGCTTGTTTCCTAAGTCGCCTTTTACGACATTCACGGGAAGACTTGAAGTGGTCCGCGGCAGAGTAGAATACTACTTTGTCGAGGACCACACGGCACGACGATTTTGACTTTGAAGACGATATGTCTTCTGTCTTCTCTATGCCGTTTAATGAAAGAGAAAAATAGTGTTCCTGACTCTTGCCTCGTTATGATCAGGGGTGGCATCCTCCAATACCTGTCTGATGGTTGCAGGCATCAGATACCTACGTTCGCCCGGCCTCCCGAGCTGCTATATCTCCTCCCCTATCCATCCGAGCAAGTACCCTTTAGCCCGTCACCCCACTTGGTTAGACTGGAACTCCTACCCTTCCTTTGCTTAAAAACGGGTTTGTTGGGGCAACAGCGTCAAAACCGAGATAAGCCAAACAAACTGCGCTCACCAACCCGTTTGCTAAGCGCGGTGAGTATGACAAAACCCTTCCAATGATAGAAGTCCTTGAGAAGGCCCTATGACCAGCAGTGGACTTCTTATGGCTGAGATGATGATGACATATGGGTAGTACAAGGGAACGTCCTTAAGATCAAAAACGTTGTGTTCACTTTGTTGTATGTTTGCGAGCTACTCTCCAAAGATTATAACTTCTTGATTGATTAAAATTTTCAAATAGACGAAAGATGATGCATGTAAGGTGTCTCGATCAGATCATTCAAAAAAAAAATTCAAAAATGATTTATTTTTCTCTCCAATCTATATCTATACCCACAAATACAAATTTTGGTACAAATTGTATACTTATGATAAGATTGTGAGAGACTGGTGTCTGAACTAAGCAGAGCCTGTATCTCAGTACACCAGCCTCTCCCCTCACGAATAAGAAATCCGACTTTATTTAAAACAAAAGGTACGGTTACAATACACGGGGCATGTGCAGAAAAAAAATAAGACAAAAAATAAGTATTTCATCTAAGTGAGTTCGTACTTACAACCTATAAACTAGTTTTGTATTATTAACAAGTTAATAATTTAAAAAACAAAAAACCCGCCTGCATGGATAACTACAATTATTTTATATTTCACCTACCTAAGAACACTCGGGCTATTAAGACAAATCTAACGATACCTCAAATGTGAAAATCCATTCAACGGTTCTAGAGATACAAGGTAATAAAGAATATTACATACATACAAGATACGCGCTAAACACATAACCCTCCTGGCAGTCGGGTAAAAAGTGTTGCTTGCTAAGTAGAAACAGAATTATTAAGCTAGTTCGTTCGGAATCATGTAATTAAATTATGCATAAATTAATTAGTGATGAATGTGTGTGTTTTGTGTGTGTGTGTGCGCGCGCGCGCGTATGCGTGTGTGTGTGTGCATGTGTGTCTGTGTGCGCTTGTGTTTGTAGGTGTTTGTGTGTGTTGCATTATTATAATGGCTGATAATAATGCAAGGAGCGAAGTCTATTCTATATGCCATTGCTAGTAAACTTATATCTCCATGCAGTAGTTTGACCTTTTTCCTAACTTTTGACAACTGCCGTGGTACACCATAGTTGTTAAAAGTTATCAAACAGTCCAAAAGATTTTCTTGTACCTCACGTTATTAGACGAGGTTTGTTTTTTTTTGTTGTTTTTCGTGTGTATAGCTAACACTGTTGTCAGATTTTTCAAGCTGCCTAGAGGCATTTGACATAGCTTAAGGGCGGCCAACCCGTCTATCTTTTCATACAAACGCTCGTACGTGATTATGGCGGTGTAACAAATCTTTCTTTAAAGATTTTCCACTAATAGGTATATTGTGCACTATATCTAGGTTTCTATCAAAACGAAAAATCAAAATTTGGAGAAAAAACTTCAGTATTAGCCTCCAAAAATCCGCTTTTTTGCACAAATTTTATGTGAACTTTGGGCGTTTATAATGTACTCATTAAATGTAACAGTAAAGAAAATATTTATTTAGAAACCTTGCAAATGTAATAGAGAGTCTAGATGTACAAGGTTTTTTTCATAAACTTGTAAGGCTTACCAATAAACACGTATTTCTTGAAACAAGTTTAATGAAATTTCCGCACACTATTTTTCGTTCAATGTCTTAACGTACTCACTAGGTTGTTTCCATGAGGCAGTAAGAGGTGTGCGGGAGACGAGGGCAAGGGGTTCTTTTCACTTTGCCTCTTTATCTGACATTGCGCTGGACGGAACAAGCTTTTCGACCATGCTCGCGTTGACGATAGTCGGTCGGGGAAGGGCCACCTTAACGATTACGATCAATGATGGTAGCCGGGACCAGTGGCGGCTCCCCCTTAAGTGCACTCGTGCGGTGCACTACCAGTCTAAGCTTAAATATATACTAATACATTGATATAAAAAATAAATAAGCAGTTTAACGTAAAAATATATTAATTTTGCGTCAAATGATAATCAGTCGTGTCTTTAACAAAATAAGTATTATTTTCGCTTGACAAAATAATTTGCCGTGCGCCCGCTCCCAGTGTAAGCAGCGCGCCCATACAGCTACTATGTAAAAGGCGACGAAACGCCTGGCGCGTGAGACGGAAGATTAGTATGGAAGTTTAACGAAATCTCGTGCGCCGCACGGGGCCCGACGCCGGGCGAACGCCGACGTTCGGATATGTTCGTATTAGGTAGTTTTCGTGTAAATTGGCTTACGTTTGTTTTTGTTCGTGTTTTACTTTCGCTGTTTTTATGTTTTGTTTTACTTATCAATCTTATTATTATACATTGTATATGTAAATAAAAAATGCCTAGGTATCTAAATAAGAGAATCATTTCTGCAGTTAGGAATTATCGATATTGTTTAGGCATGTTTTATAATGTGCACCACCAGGTCTTTGAGTCACGAGCCGCCACTGGCCGGGACCAACGGCTTAACGTGCCTTCCGAAGCTTAAATAGACAATATAATAAAATCATAGACGAGGTAATACGTATGCATCCGATATGATCAAATCTGATCACTCAATCAATCCTGACTACAGCTAATACAAAGACCATAGAGAGAGTCTATAAGATCAAAATTTTGATACCGTTATTTCACTGCTTCGATGACGTCACATTATCCCAATATCTCAGTCAACAGGCGGCTTCTGTGTCAACGTTATCGACGACATATATAGCTACATCTTCAGTGATAGGAGATATACATCTGACATATCTCAACATTTTCAGTGATGATGCAATACAGATGGCAACCAACTATCAATGCTGATACAAATCCATCAACCTAACAGGAATAGATGAATAGATAGATGAAGCCGTTTAAAGACTTTATTGTATTTTTTAAAACCGAAATAAGTAGTAGATAAATCATTTAACAAAGACGTTGCTTAAATAATTACTTTTAAAGTTGCGCCAAACATGCAACATCGTTTACACGACGTTGTTTGCATATTGTATTAACTCTATGTTAGCATCAAAGAAAAGTTTTGATTACGTGTCAGTGATGGGAATGGTTGTGACCTCGAACAGTACATACCTATATCCATGGTTGTGACCTTCGATAAAGGTTGTGTGTTACAATTGCATAGAGTTACGGGTCAAATAATTACTTAGTAACTTTGCTCGCGGCTCCGGTCGCGTAAATTTAAAACGGGATAAAATACTTTATACCGATAATCGGTCCAGTAAGTAGTTACAGCGTGAAAGCGTTATCAAATAAATAAACAAACAAACTCCCTTTTGCTTCATTACATTAGTTAGGGTAGTATTTTTCTCCTATATATATAATAATATCCAATAATTATTACACTCCTAGTTTGCCATGAAATGTTAGACATACATTCACTCATCACACACCGAAACATACACACACACACAAACACACACACACACTTATTTCACAAACACTCTCCATACCACAAGCAACTTTCCTTTTGTTTCCTCTTTTTTTTTCTTTTTTTTTGTAAAATAGTTTTAATTTTTTTTTTTCTCTTTGTATTTAACAATAATTGATTTCAGGTCTTAAACTAGTTGCCTACAATACAGGCACTGCCTAATGTAGGAACTAGAGGTACATGATTTATTTTCATTCATTTTGCTCCATCTACCAAATGTTTTGTGTTTTATAGATTTATGTCAACTATGTGTGGAGATAAATAAATATTATATTATTATTATGATGTATCGATCGTCACAATCACAGCACTCGTTTCTTGCATGAGCTTGACAACTTTATTTATCACAGGATTAAATGTGTACTTATTCTTACAGGCGATGAGACCACGGAACTTGGATACGTGGGCAGAACCCTAATTTCCACCTTCACGACGGAGGACGTCGATGGCGGAGTGCTAGTCACCATGGGAGCGGCCACCTTGCAGATCAACACGGTATATGACGAGGCTGTAAACGCGAGGGGGATCAAGATGAAGTGGGATGGTCCCAGTCAGATGAGGCTTGAAGATTGCTTGGCTTTTGGTAAGGAATAGCTGTTGCTGGATATGTGGAGTTTCGTGGTTGGACCCCGTGAAGTACTCCTATCCTATGCAGTTTATTTGTATTTGACAATACAAATAAACTGCAGAAGAACCGCCTTCGCTGGTACGGCCACGTATTGGCAAATTGTGCATAGAAGAAAAAACACATACATATATAGTTAAACCCGGAAAAAACTACTTTCTTTATTATGATTAAAATCTCAAAAGATTCTCAAAGTTAAAACGACATTGGAAATATAATATGAAATTACTCCAAGTTTAGGCAAAATGCCGAATTCACAAAAGTTCATCAAAATAAGATCGTTTGTATACTTTTTAGGCGATAAACACTGGTACGCCGGCCCCATGCAAATCGACCAAGTGTACCCCATTCAAAACGCACCACAAGTCTACTCACCGTTCGTCATCAAGGAAGACGATAACGGCGCCATAATGGAGAGATACTGGCTCAACTCCGCCGGAGAATACATCTACGTCCATCCCCAGGTCCCTCTCTTCGTGGACTACAACAATCTGTTAGAAAAACACATCTGCTTCGGAGCCCAAATAGCAGAGCCCTACTCCTCAAGGAGAAACCACACAGAATTATCATACGACTTCTGGATCCTACCAGACGTAAAACAAGCTCATATGCATGCTGTAGAAAACTATCTCGGAAAGCCTTCAGACGTGCCAGACTTCAGAATGGTGCAGCATCCAATTTGGTCAACATGGGCTCAGTATGCAAGAGATATCAACGAAACAAATCTAATAGAATTCGCTAATGAAATCAAAAATCGAGGATTCAACAACTCGCAGTTCGAAATTGATGACCAATGGGAAACGTGCTACGGGTCCCTCACTGTTAACACGGAGAAATTCCCGAATTTCGGAAACCTGGTCCAGCAAATCAAGGACCTTGGGTATCGAGTGACTATCTGGGTGCATCCGTTCATAAACAAAGGCTGTGAACCATGGTACACAGAGGCTCTTAACAATGGGTGAGTTTGCATTTCTACAAATTGTCTTATATTCTAAGAAACTAATTCAGTGAATCAGAATTGACGTCCAACTTTTACACTTAGTAAATAAATACTTGAATAATTCGAGTGCATTTTCAAGTGTATTGTTTGTACATTCGTAAGGAATACTTAACAGCGATAACGTAAGTATTTAATTATGAATCATATGCACGGGCAAACTCGTAGTCGTGATTAATTTATAGGTGTTTTTTATTAATTTTATGTGGTCTCTGGCCTGCGTATGTGCTTGAAGCGGGCCCTGAGCTCCGAAGCAACCAGTTCCGGGTGAGGATGCAATTGGGAACACGCTGAGATGAGAAAGAAACACATGAGACCTATTTTAGGCAGGTCTAACATAAGCTAAGATGTTTACTAAAAATACTAACTAAGGTAACAAAAAGAGCCCATGGTTAATGGTAATGCGTTAGGACAGTTTGTTATGAGCCAGGATTATTAAAAAGTGGTTTAGGTGATTGTATATCTCTTTCTCAATTATAATTATAAATATATATGGCTTTCAGGGGACCTTTAATTAATTTTATATTCTGATCATATTTTGTGATTTCAGCTACCTAGTGCTCGATGAGTCAGGCAGCCCCGACACCAACTGGTGGAACAACAACGGCACCATTTCATCATACATTGACTTCACCGTCCCCGCTGCGGCCGAGTGGTGGTACGAGAGGGTGAAGAACTTGAGCGACTTGTACGGAATTGACAGCTTCAAGTTTGACGCTGGAGAAAGCAGTTTCGCTCCTCAGGTTAGTTTTAAAAAAATATTACTTTTGTAAATAAAAAATCATTACTTTCGTGAAAAAGTGCCTGCAAAAACCTATTTTCTGAATAAACGTTTTGATTTTGAATTAAACTAAACAGGCTTCATTACTCTTGGAGGTCATTTTAAAATCTTTTTTTTTATCCATTTCTTAAATTACAGATAGACCAATAAGTCAATGGCATGTTGCTCCACCTAGAGTAGTTAGACTAGTATGATAGTCCTTATTTATTCAAATAGATTAACAAATTGAAATATCTTCATCGGATGAATTTTTTTCGGACGCAATGTCACCAAATCCATCCATATCAAACTACCTGCTAATGATAAACCAAGAAATTGCATAATGAGTGACATGTGCCATCTGGTATGGACCAGTTGTTTTCTTCATTATCATATTTTTCTTCATCAGTCTCTTTGTTTGTTTCAAGATATCAATTCAACGAGGTGACATCGACCGCCAGCCCCATCATATTGTCCAGACTTACGTCAGGACTTGTGCGAGATTTGGAAACATGGTCGAAGTCCGAGCAGGATTCAGGTACCTACGAATTGTTTCTCTCTCTTTGGCTATATAGCAAAAAATCGTTCAATTTCAAGTTAATACAAGAAATAACATTTCTACATCTCCCTATTCCTTTTCTTTTTCATTGTTTGTGAGGTAAATCATTTTCTTAGCAATAAAATACGGTGGCGCAATGTCACAGCAGACAAACAAAAGTTGGGGCCCGAGTAGTGGGAGTAAGACCAAGAATGCTGTGTAAAAGAGAACCAGATGGCGTCAAATTTTATCTCCTGGCCCCAGTGAGGGAAGAAGAAAAATTTTAAAGACATTTAGTAACTTTTTACCCTCAATATGTTTCAGAACTCAAGACCTCCCCATTTTCGTCCGCATGGTGGACCGCGACTCGATCTGGGGCCTCAACAACGGCCTCGCTACCATCATCACAGCAACCCTGCAGATGAACCTGAACGGCTACACCCTAGTACTGCCTGATATGATCGGAGGAAACGGCTTCAATTTGGATCATGACCAGGCGGATTTGCCAACTAAGGAGCTGTTTATTAGATGGGTCCAAGCGAACACTTTCCTGCCAGCGATGCAGTACTCTTTCGTGCCTTGGAACTTTGACGATGAGGTAAGAAATTATAAAGTTTAGTTTACCTCGAACTCCAAACAGGAATTCAAGATATCTTATTTGCAACTTTCTGGCACACCCATAAACTACACCCAGCGTTGCTTTACAATAATCTAGCAATGCGCTCACCGTTTGTTTAAGGGGATCCAAGAATCCAGTGCAGCCATATGAAATAAAATAATTTGAAAGGCGAAGAAGTTATTTAAAAGTTTCATTAAAACCCTAGATGACCGAACCCTAGATGAGGATTGAGTTTCTTTCGGCGTATTCTTCTAACCAGTGGTAATTACGCAACGCTAGTAGTTTTACGATTTTGCATATTAAATATTAAAAATAATAAGAAAGAAAAATATGACGTTCAAAAAGAGATACAATCATATAATTTTGAATAAAAATCTTTGACTTTGACTTTGACCCTTCAAAGTATTTTATGAAATACTGTTTACGTGAAGTTAGACGTGAAGTTTTTATAGCGTTTTTGTCAAAAACGTTCACTTTTGGCTAAAATGCTAACTAAAGCTTCAATTTCACACTTCAAATTGTAAAGGTACAATCACAGATTGCAGAACCTGTTCTAGTTAACTTACACTTCTACATATCACAATAATTCTGAAATCCTACATTAGGTTGTACACAACACTTTATAAAATATAAAACAAAAGAAGCACTAAGAGAAAATGTTACCTTACTTACTATATAACCTTACAATATCAAAAGATAAAGAAAATATAATAGTATTAAGTATTTAATGATCACGCTGATTGACAAAATTTCTAAACCCTGTGAAACTTTGAAGGTTCTCTATAGGGCTTTAATGGATCAAAAATTTTAATAACCTCTTAGTTGTCATGGATCCGCTTAACAAGCTTTTTATTGAAGAGAATCGTACTTTTGTTACACAAAACTGAGCTATTGGACGAAAAAAATCACTTCTTTTACCTATTTCAACCTACTAGCTAGTTTATAACAAATATCAACAAGACAGACAAAAACATAATAGTGAATTTCCGTTTTAATTTCAATCCTAATTAGCTGTTTACATAACAGATGAAGAAATAAACCTTGATGCGTAATCACACATTATATGCAAATTTTGAGGTAAGGCTCCAGAAACTGATTGTTTTAATTGACACGATGCAAATGCAGGCGAACGCATTGTCTCCGTACAGCCACAATTGAATTGAATGCGTTTCCTGTTGCGTGTGACGTCACTGATCATCGTGATTATAGGTTATGTCACAGAAAAGTCCCACGATACAGATGTGTTCACGATTGATATTCTGACTGATAAGTTCCTTAATATAGATACCTACCTATGTTAATAAATAAAAAAAAATAGAGGAAAATTACAAAGATTTGCCCCTAAGTAAGTTGTAACTTAGGTTGCATCGACAATATATTCTACATTTGATACTTACTTATATATAATTAAACCTATGGCTGAAACTTACGAGTAGTGAATAAAATTGTATGAAATATAAATGAGGACAGCCGAGCTGTCCTCGTTTCATGTCATGACAGTTGTCCACCACATGGCAAGTGGACACCCTTTTCCTTTTCTTGTATTAGGGATGGCCAAAGCCTTTTTAACGGGAATGTCTCATCACGCCTCATCACATGTCCGAACCACCTCATACGACTCTTAAAGATCTCGTCTGCAACGGGAGTCACCTTGAAGGAGCCTCTTATGTACTCCTTTCGTATTTTATCCAGTAACGACGCTATTGACAGTGCCTCATCATCACCTTCAGGTCTCTTTTTAGCCTGTCCTGTACTACCAGATCCATATATTAGCCTCAGCAGCTAGAGGTGTACACTCTCCACGCTGGCCTGACAGAGAGGACAGGACATGTCACTGGTCATGACAGTGTCTTGAGGTCTAATATTATATTTTTTTCAGACCGTCGAAATCAGCAAGAAGTACACAGAGCTGCACGCCGAATACGCAAGCCACATCTACGAAGCGATGCAAGAATCCGTAGAGCATGGCACGCCGGTCAACGCGCCGCTATGGTGGGTCGACCCCAATGACGAGGATGCCCTGGTCATATGGGATGGTAAGTGCGTTTTGATACTAGTACTCTCACAAGAGAACATACAAATATAGAAGCCAGAAGTTGGTCTGGTCGGACATTTTCCGTCGAGAGTCGTTATAGACATATCCAAATTTTCTAGAGAAACTGATTAATAAATTGATGATCAACCTGATGACTTCATGCTCAAGACCTAGCGATCCACCAGTAAGCAAAAAGTTTCTCTACATCATTTTAGCCTCACGTGTGTAAGTTGTGGAAAGACCTTCCACTGTGCTTCCCAAAACTTATGACCTAGGTCCCTTTTAAAAACAGACGATTCCTAAAAGGCCGGTAGCGCTCTGTTAATAACTCCGATGTAGTCAATATCCATGGGCGACTTTGACACTCGTAATACTTGTCTGCCCGCATTAATATAAAAAATACTGGTTTACCCACAGAGTACATGCTTGGCGAAAACATCCTAGTAGCGCCAGTTCTAACAGAAGGGACCACATCCCGAGACATCTACCTGCCAGCCGGCACCTGGTACGAGGAAGGAGACCCCGAGAAAGTCCACGAGGGCCCTGTATGGCTTCGCGCGCACCCAGCACCCATCGATGTCCTGCCGTTCTTCGTCAGGGAAACCCTGCAGGAACCTGACTCAGCAAACCTCTTCGGCGCTGCTACTCTCCTAGTACTTTTGGGGCTGATTGCTCACTTTATTAACTATCATTAACATTGTGCTAATTTACAAGGTTAGTCGGATAAGAAGGGCATGTAATGTCAAAAAAAAACAAACACGCTATACAGCATTTAGGTGCGCAAAACGAGAAGTCGATGCTGTCAACCTGAATCAAAAATAGGCGCAACGGAGACCAGGGACAATAAGGTTGCACTTAGTTTCTGTATGTCCGGCAAGGCGATATGAGGTATTGCCCGAAAAAAGTGCAACTTCATAGCATCCCAACTAATATTATAAATGCGAAAGTGAGCTTGTTTGTTACGCTTTCACGGCGTAACTACTGAACCGATCATCCCGGTTAACTCTCATCCCGGAAAAGAATACTGTTCCCGAGGGATCGACATTGTCGCGTGCGGTGCCACGGGCGAAAACTAATTACTATTAAGAGTACGCCGCGTAATTTGTCCGCCATTGCCTGCCATCTGTGTCGCGACATATCAGCATTACATTCCGACTTCACGAATTCAGAAGCTCCTAAAGACGGCAAGCCCTTTACCACTGACCTTGTGTATTAATTTATTTGATAATTAAAGTGGACGGAGGAATTGGATAATTAATTAAAATTAAGATTTGAATTTATTTTAAGCATAGGTTGTATAATTTGATTGATAGTTTGTTTGAATAAAATCTGTACATAATTTTGAAATAACTATGATTTGTTATTATTTATTCCTTTATTTATCAATATTCATACAAGAGATAATCCGGATTCACTCATTTAAATACTGTACCCAGAAATTTGGTTCAGGGGTTCCTTTCATGATGTAAGAGAGCACTAAGAAAGGATTAGTGAATAGGTGGGTGCAGTTTTAGGCGGACGAAGTCGCTGGAAATTTGCTATTCCATCCATAAACGTAGCAGAACACAAACCCACTATTATAATTTCTGGTATTTAACGTGAAATTTTCGATGCGGCAAGATCTGGCTTTAAATAAGCAGAAGAAAAAGTAAATCGGGATCGAGATGGTGACAGACGAACAGACAGACGGACATCGAAGTCTTAATAGGGTCCCGTTTTTACCCTTTGGGTACGGAAGCCCATGGCCTGTTTAAACTTATCACCAGCTACCTTATGCTTGCTGAACTTATTCCTAAGTGTTAGTACAAAAATGCAAATCAAAGTAATCCGGATACAAGCAACGTTTCCGCGAAGTTGACTGATGGATGCACCATGTTATTAGTCGCCATTCAATATCAATAACGTGGGGAAATAAAGCAGATTGCGCTCACTCTATCAATCAGTCGCCTCTTGATGTCTTAATTGGTTGATGGCAGATTTGTTGTAATTACCTCTAATGTACTCGCGACACTAATACTCATGTTGGAGAAAGAAATCTGCAGATGGAGAAATTATTGTTTTCTCAAACATGCTTGGAAATATTCACATTATTTGGACAACCTTGTTTGGGATAAATCGATATTGCTGTACTGGACAATACACGCTGGCAAAGTATGTATGAAAATCTAAGGAAAATCTTAAAATCCATATTAAAATTTGTCGTGTTTTAGCGGCCGGCAAAGTAACTATGAAAACTCATATTTGTCGTGTTATTTAAAAATGGAACGTTTGCTGCGAAATAATTCAACGACGGAGATTACAAATTCGAATTTCAAATTTGAACTGGCTAGTAAGAAAAAAAGAAATTTAAAAACACAAGATTTTGGCGCGATACTTTCTTCATATTGTTGTTTATGAACATTTTATGAATATTAATTGACATATTTACATAAATATTTCATGCTGGTCTAGGATAAAAGAAAAATCATAGAATATACAGCTGCTTCTCTTCCCGTACAGTCAATAAAAGCAGGCCGAGAGAGGGGGGAAAAACCTAAGAAAAATATGTCAAATAGGTGATAGGTTAGCAAACCCATCATTGTTTTAATTGCATTTTCTACATAAAAGCCCACTTATACGCTAAACGTGGCTTTTGGTGTCTGTCTCAACTGTAAGGGTAAACACGTGACAATGTATGTCAGTTTGTCTATATACAATTTTTTTTTAATTTCCGCGCAATATTTGAGAAAAGTACTATACAAGCCTTGGCCGCAATCAAGCATTGATGGACTTACGTATTCACACGTTCGTCCATCAATGCCTCTATTGCAGGCCGCTGCAGTAATGTACTATTGTTTTAGAATATTAATAGGAGAGTAAATCTTCCTGACTTTTTAAAGATTTAAGTAAATGGATATTAATCGCGCGTCAGTGTCTATTTTCTTTTGCCAGTATTTTTTTCTAAAGCTTGTTATTGAATTTAGTGGTATCGTTGGAAACATTTTACCATGGATCCCGGCCGAGTAGAACTCTGACTGCTCTGGCGAATATAAGGCTCTCGTATTACAGAGAGGGTCGTGCTCCTGCAGTGGAGACTGACAAGGACCTGTTGATGATGATGATGATGATGATATTCTTATATTACAAAAGGAAACTGGACACTGGACAGATATTCAAAATTTTTTCACCTATAAATAAATAAATATATACGGACAAATCACACAGATTGAGCTCCCCAAACAAGTTCGAGACTTGTGTTATGGGATACTATAACTCTACGATACTATATTTTATAATAGACTAGCAGTTACCCGCGACTTCATCCGCGGTTTGAAATGCGGGGATTATAAAATATGACGCTACAAAACGGTGAACTAAACATATACCCCGATTTACCCCCTTAGAGGTTTAATTTCGGAAACTATTAAAAATGTTACTCATTATTTTTGCCGTTCTCAATTCACACGAAATTTCATACAAATATGTTCAAGGAATAAAAAGTTTCATATAAACTTTAATCCTCTATTTCACCCCCTTAGGGGATGACTTTTGAAAAATCCTTCCTTAGTGGATGCTTACGTCATAAGAGGAATACGTAAAGAAAATTTCAAATTTCTAGCTCTAACGGTTTGGCCTGCGCGTGATCTTTGATAATTGCCCATTTTTAAAGTATTAAAATGAATATAGTATGTTATCCTTAATATATAGACATATGCCATCACGGACTTTTCTGTAGACCTAAATAAGATACATAATTCCACCATACATTGTTTTGTTATATCTCAAAGGGTTTAGACAGCGTTTTCGTTAAAAGCTCCCAAACGGCTAATTTTTTTAAGACACCTCCAACAAATATCGTTGGTATATACAAAAATGTATACAAAAACTTAACAAACTATATACTAAAACCTTCCTCGAGAACCACGATATCCATTGGAGAAAACCGCATGAAAATCGGTTCGGTAGTTTTGGAGTTTATCGAGAACAGACAGACAGACAGACAGACAGACGCGGCGTAGGGCTTTGTTTTATAATATGTAGTGATGATACTTATATAGATAACCATCCAAGACCCAGGTCAATCTGAAAAAGATCATTTTCCATCTTGACCTGACCGGGGATCGAACCCGGGACCATCCGTGTCGCAGGCAGGCGTGTTGACCGCTGCGCCACGGAGCTCGTCAAATACAATCGTATAGAAAGCTTATATGCCTGCGGGTGTCATAGGCTATAATTTACGCGGGAAAAGTCGCGGTAAAGCAGCCAAGTAGTGCTGTATATTCATATGAAGCGGCACAAAAACATTTCCGCCTCTTGACAGTGGGAATTACATACACTTGACACTGTTGTAAGCACTCCAACTAAGTACTATTGTTTACTATGATACATCCTTTAATCATTGTTATCGCTTTGTTAAACGGTTTGCATAGTTAATTTTAACATTAATTGCAATGGACACAAATGAGGTGGTAATGGCAGGAAAACAGAAAAAAATAATAATATAATAATTGTGATTCCTTAAAATTTCGCCCAATTCCTTGAATGCCCTTTACAGTCTGCGCGGGAAGAAAGGCAGCCGGCTGTGGCAGCCGGTATCCCAACTAATATTATAAATGCGAAAGTGAGTTTGTTAGTTTGTTACGCTTTCAGGCCCTATCTACTTAACCGATCATCATTTTGTTGCATACACATAGGTTTGTTTACTGAGAAGGACATAGGCTATATAAAACGCGGGCGAAGCCGTGGGTAACAGCTAGTATTATATATTTTTCCTTTTCTACCAAATCCACTGTGACATAGGCCTTGCATTCATCAGGCTCTAGTCTCCTTCAATCTGTGCTGACATCAATTGTTAAAAACTATCGTGAAATGTAGTTAGATAGAAAGTAAATAAATCGTTTACTTATTTTACTTTTTTAACCAGCATGGCAGAATTAACGTGACGTGAAATGAATGGTACATGAAGTACCTATTTATCTAAGTATAAGTTGTTTTCCTGCTTACAAGCATCTGAAGTGGTCAAGAATGTTGTATTGATTGTACCTATGACTTTCCAACGCCACTCTACTCGAGTTGTTTACAGGTCCGTAACGACTAAAGGCTGTATCCATGTGACAACATAGCTAGAGTTGTTACAGTGAATCAGCTTTCCTCTTGAATCATCATCATCATCATCAGGTCTTTACTAGTCTCCACTGCAGGAGCACGACCCTCTCTGTACTACCAGAGCCATATATAGCCATATATTTCCTCTTGAATAAAACTTGTTATTCGCGAAAGATTCCTAAATCTTACTGTGTATAGACCTAAAATAATATATTTTTTTAAAGAATTGTCTAGCAGCTCCAAGTAAGCTTGTGCTACTTCAACGGACTTTTGAGGTGAGGACAGGGTGCCCTGCCCTCAGTCTGTAAGGCGAACATCACCAAAGGGTCCCCGGAGGGGCGGAGCTCGACGATGGGCCGAAAGCTACATTGCCAGATGGGTCTTAGATTAGATACTTAGACTCTTAGATTAGTATATAGATAAACATGCAAGATCCAGGTCAATCTGAAAAAGATCATTTTCCATCATGACCTGGCCGGGGATCGCACCCGGGCAACTCGTGTCGCAGGCTGGAGAATTGACTACTGCACCACGGAGACTATCAAACGAATATTAGATTTTCGTCCATTCCCTCGACCAGTTTCTAAGGTCTGAGTAAGATGAGAAGCAGCTGGCATTCATCCTTTGTTCTTAGGGTTCTCCAGGCTGTACCTCATAAACCGTGATAGCTAGACAGACAGTTGAAATTGAAAATTACGGATGATGTATTTTTATTGCCGCTATAACAACAAAAACTAAAAATAGAAAGAAATAAATATTGAATACCCATACAACAAACGTATTTTTTTGGTCGACTTTAATAACGGCAATAGTTAGACTCTTGAAATATTTACAGAAAATTTCGTTTATTTATTTAGAAAACTCACTTTAAAAATAAATAATTAAATCAAAATAAAATAAATATTTAAGGGGGACTCCAACAAGTCCAACATGATTTCTTGCCGTTTTGCTCAATAGTCTGCTGAACCCTACGTGCTCGAGTCTGTCTCGCACTTGGCCGATTTTATTTCTTTTCTCCCAGACCAGCATGGAAACAATCAGCAAAGATCTTCTTTTATGATAGCACGTTCATTTATAGTAGCGATTGCGTTATATTATTCGGCCAGCCGACTGCCCGACTCACCTTAGGCAGTTCTGTAAAATCACACATAAATTTGTGGACATCAAAGTATTTTTCCTCGTAAGGCACAGTACCGACATGAATGTTTCGTTTATCTGGAACTCTGGATACAAAGCATTAATTTTATTTTATGATGGTTTTATGTGTTATCTAATGAATTTTTAGGGTTCCGTACAAAAGTTGAAAAACGGAACCCTTATAGGATCACTCGTGCGGCTGTCTGTCCGTCCGTCCGTCTGTCATAGCCGATTTTCTCCAAATCTACTGAACCAAATTAGGTGAAATTTGGTGAGATGGCGTAATCCTATGACCCAAACACGGATGTGCAAAGAAAATAAAGATTTTTTTGAAATAAGGGCCATTTTCAGGGGCCCAATTACAAAATTTTAAAAGAAAGTTTTGCAAACCTTACTATGTCATATATTAAATGAAAGGGCTCATTATGAGGATCTCAAAAATATTTTTTTTGTTCGGGTAAAATCAATACTTTTGATTTTATTCACGAAAGAAGGCAAAAATTGACCATCCCCCCCCCCCCCTGATCTCCGAAACTACTGGGCCGAAAATTTTGAAAAAATTACAAAATATAGTTCATTCCTTGAAGATTACAGAAAAAATAATAAGAATTCTATCACTTGAAAATTAAGTGGTAAACTCACTATAATAAGTTCATCTAGGGAAATAGTTCACTAAAACACCACTAGATGGCGCTAGTCAATTGAATAAAACATTTTTTGCACATTGTGTTTGTGTCCACGAAGCATATTGTACGGAACCCTAATGCGCGAGTTTGACTCACACTTGGCCGGTTTTTTTAGTATATATTGTGTTAGTATACCTATATGTATAGTCGTTGCCTGCGTATATTTTTGCCTACGTTTAGTAAATCAGAACAGAATTACAAATTCACATTGGAGGAGGAGCCCAACGGCCCAGGGGTTGTGAGCATTATCAGCGCTTACGCATGTAAAGCAACCCCCCGTTGGTCCCGGCTGTCATCATTGAAAGCAGTCGTCAAGCTATGTCAGATGCCTTTAGGCAGCTTGAAAATGAAAATCTGACACCAGTGTTGGCCACTTACACACACGAAAAACAAAAACAAACAATTCACATGAAACTAATGAACAAGCAACAAGAGTGTTTTTGCAATCTACCACTTCTCCGGGCCACTCGACAAGTTGGCACCAGGCTAGGGGGCACTCATACAGGTAGGTACTCGAGCTGTTTGCTTATCCGAGACAATGTGCGACACTTTCTACACAAAATCCCACAAAATTTAACAAATTAGAAGTAACGCACCTTACGCAACATATATTAATTGATATACCAGACTATCTCAGATATTTTTTAAGCCTAAAGTGCTCCAATGCTGGGCAAAGGCCTCCCCTCTTATCCGCCATTAGCTCTCAATCCTTGACGATGATTTTCCAATTTTTATCGTGTGCCATCAATTCGTCCTCCCATCTTGTTCTTGGGCGTCCTCGTTTCCTACGCCAGCCCAAAGGAACCCATTCTGTTGTTTTTTCGCCCATCCTCCCAGATGCATCTTACAGACGTAGCCCGCCCAGTCCCACTGAAGCTAGGCTGCCTTCCTGCTCACATCTATTACTTTAGTCATACTTAGATATACATTATACAAGTTATTTTAGCTCGAAATTAAGGTTAATTAGGACTCCGAAACTACGCTACACGTGAGTCTAACGTGATATCAACAAGAGAGTTTTTGACTCAACTACTTCTCCCGCCCACTTGACAAGCTGGCACCAGGCTGGATGGGACTCATACAGGTCCAACTGTGTACATGTCCGTGACGAAGTCCGACACTTTTTTATGACGTCCATTGTTGTGGGAAACTTGTGCTGACGCCGTTCATTGAGAAGACTACACACTAGCAACCATTTTTCAATAACACTTCAGTTTCTTTGGTAATATTCTGACTCTTAGAATTCTTTTTTCTGTATTTTCAATAGCTGTTAGTGGTTAGTTTAGTTGGATTTCAATAATTATTTTTAACTTTTTCTGTCTATAACTTCTCTAGTGTAAGATTTTGATTATTCGGGGGGTCAGGACCTCTGAGCGCCTTCTTACTACATTGCATGAAAATTGTTCTTCTGGGTCCAAACCTCTAAAACTTAATACACGCGTTCCCGACATGTCGCCTAATTTTTAGCATCCAAACTTAGCAAATGTCCTCTCCGAAGCCTATCCGATGGAATCTGATAGAATTTTTAGTACCCATAGAGTACCCGTCAGATTTTTCAGTGCACCCATTTTTTCACAGACCATTGTAAAAGCCCCATTACCGCTCTACAATTACAAAGTGTGATAATGATTTATCTGTCCTGCCGTAAACACATAAGTAATATGAAAAGTGCAGGCAGATGCGGCAGTTCAGTTCCAATCGCCGCCATGGGAGGGAGGCTTTTCTGTGAGTACCTTGGATATTTCTACGAGTTTAATAAGGACACATTTATGACCAATAACATAATGGGCATTACGTCGTCCCTTGGGCTCCAAAGCACCATTTTTGAGGATGGCGGTGGTAACACGCTTTTATGCCAGAGCGGAGAAACTATTTATTAATAACTTATATTTCAAGTTACATATTCCGATACGAACCTCTGAATTTTGTACATTAATTGGACTCATGTGATTGTGTGGTTGATATGGTTAAGCCTTCCGATTCCGACGAAAAGAGGGCAAAAGCAAACTATTTTCTTATGATAAGCCAAACGTTTCAGTCTGTACACAAATTCCCTTTTTACAACTAATTACAAGTGCTTAATTTATTTTATGGCAATCGCAAATGTATTAAAAAACGTTATTTGATGCTCGTACTCAGTAGGCTGGCTATTGTAGTCATCGGTCGGTTTATTACAAGCACTCGGCTTCACCTACAATCCTACCTATTATTAGCGGCAGCTCCATCCATGATAAAATGAGAGTTAATAAAAATGCAATAAATGTGCAGCAAGTTGTAGTAAAATTCGTTATATATTTTTAATTCTTAGAACAACTCTACCTGAGTTGCCGTTGCCACTCTTTGGTATACTTTTACTAAATCTCTTGCCGTTCATAGGTTCTTTTTATAATTTTTAATTTTTGTTCACATTTGTTAAAAAAATTAGACCAAACAGACTGCCTTCTGATATTTTATATATTTTTATAACTATGGCGTCAAGTATTAGTTTTTTAATATTTTTTTTGCAATAAATGAAAATAAAAAAAATTGTCTTTTAAGAGGTCATGACTAAGTTTAATTATATCAGTAATTGACATGAACAGTGCTGTGGAATGGAAATGCAAGTCTCATGATTTAACAGCTGTGTAAATCAAGTCCGTTGAGCTCTTATTAATAATTATTATGTATAACTGACTTTCTGAAAAAAAAAAGGTACATTTCTTTTAAAAAGGACATGTACGTGCGTAAACACATTCTACAAAATCGACTAAGTATACAAATGAAACAAGGAAATACTTTCTTAATTCAGTCTCCTGCGAAAATATTTTTATTAAAATAAGCAAGTTCATTAAAAGCATTAAAATAAGTAAAGAAGAAGTTTCTTCTTCTTCTTCTGTTTTATGTTATGGCTTCCACTGAAATTTTAGTGATTCTGCCAATGTCCAGTATAATGAGATACTAAGTATCGGTGTTGTACGGTAAAGTTTTTCCAAGCAGCATCAAAGATGTGGGAGATTGGGGCGGCAAATCTATACGAGTCCATTTATCAGTCTACTTTAACTATTTCACAAATTGTTCATGAGCACGAGTATTTATAACACCAAACTACACCAATTTCATATTATAAAGTCCACTAAAATCAATTTGCAAAATTGTCTAAGGCAAACTTCAACTGTTCCCCTTGACTTCCCAACACCGAGTCCGTTAAGAAACTTATTCTAATTAGCCAATATTTGCTATGACAAATTGCATTTCAAAAATATGCATAAAATAACGTACCTATAATAAATAACCCGGAAACGATCGATAACAATTAAACAAATTACAAGAAACGTTATATAAAGCAAGCCTAGTTTAATGACTACAGATTCTTCTAATGCGATTGGCGTAAAAAACTGATTGGGCGCAATTACCGCGACAATGGTGGGCAAAAAACGCGTTTCTGAGTAAGTGCGGTAGATTACAGTGCTTGAACTAGTTTTTCAGGTGATCTGTTAATTTGATGTCACGTAGGTTCATTTATTATTAGATTTACCGCGATCACACACAGATCTGGCGATCACATGATTTGTTCCGGCGGTGGTCAAATTATTTAATGCTGGAGACACGATACTGTCCGGGTTAGGATCTTGTAGTAAGCAAATTGCTGAGTACCAAACCCCATGTATAGGATTTTATTAAGAGCGCTCGCAGCAACCTGTTGGATTGATACTGCTACAATTTTAATTTATTTCAAAGGGTATTTGGTGACATTTTATTCAAAATATAATTTCAGCAAAATTGCCGCTACGATTCCGTTGTAAGTGATGTATTCTGGTGGTCCAATTTTGCATGACATATTCGCAGTTACAACCACCCGTTCAAAATTAATATATTAATATATATATATACGGACAAATCACACAAATTAAGTTAGCCCCAAAGTAAGTTCGAGACTTGTATTATGGGATACTAACTCATCGATACTATATTTTATTATAGATAGTATCGTATATACCTAGATAAACATCCAAGACCCAGGTCAATCTGAAAAAGATCATTTTCCATCTTGACCTGACCGAGGATCAAACCCGGGACCATCCGTGTCGCAGGCAGGCGTGTTGACCGCTGCGCCACGGAGCTCGTTGTGCGAACAAAGCGCATTTAAACAATAAATTTTAAAAACCTCTACGAGTTCTTAAAGCGTGTAGTGTTACGTGGTAATTTCATCATCATCATCATCAGGTCCCTCCAGTCTCCACTGCACGAGCACGACCCTCTCTGTATTACCAGAGCCATATACTAGCCTGAGTAGTCAGAGGATTACGTGGTAATTTGTCATGACTAATTATATAGTGTCGCCAAATTTGACAGCTATCGCTCTAACAAGATTGCCGCTATACCCTGTCAAATTTGGAGCGTCCCTAATAGTTTTAAGTGTATGTACCTATACGCGCCGTGTGGTTCCCGGCAGAGTAGAATAGGACCACTCCAAGTCTTCCCGTGGATGTCGTAAAAAGCGGCTAAGGAAAATCAAGCTAAACAAAGCTTATAAACATCATAGAGACCTCTCCAACACGTCTGGCCAGCGTGGAGAGTGTAGGCCAAATCCTCTGACTACTCAAGCTTATATATGGCTCTGGTAGTACAGAGAGGGTCGTGCTCCTGCAGTGGAGACTAAAAAGACCTGATGATGTACTTATACGCGTTTCTGAGTAAGTGCGGTAGACTAAAGTGCTGGAACTAGTTTTACAGGTGATCCATTAATTTCATGTCACGTAGGTTCACTTATTTTTAGATCTATCGTGAGCACATGATTTTTTCTGGCGGTGGTACAAATCATTTAGTGTTGGAGATACTGGCGGGGCTAACCCTGCAATTTGCGATCCTACTTAGGTCTTCGAGCAACACGGCCTCCGTACCGGACGGAGGGAGTGGGCATAGCGACAATTTACTATGACAATTTTTCTGGCGTTTTTTGCGGGGGGAAATGTGCACACAAGTTTAGTTCCGCACACCTACATACAAAACTTAAACTGTCACTTGATAGTAATTATGACATTGTCACAAAAAATGACATATAAAAGAAAAAATAATTTGTGTACAGATGAGTCACACACAACTAACACATAGACATGCATATGCCTAATTTTGGCTTGTACCTTGACAGAGGGGAATGCAGCGTATGGCTACTCCCTTCCGTGTTGTTCTAAGACTTAGGTAGTAATAAAGTAAGCAAATTGCTTTTATGCAGGGTTAGCCCTGACAGTATCTTGACCACTGCCAGATGAATACATGAGATCGCGATAGATCTAAAAATAATTAATAAGGTAAGCAATTTGCTTACTTAATTTCTTAAATTCACAACCGTCCACATTACTAATTCTAATTTCTGGTGATCTACAAAACATTGCATCCGTGACCTGGTCTGGTGGTCCACCTGACCTTGGACCATATATCAATTACTAGCTGTTACCCACGGCTTCGCCCGCGTGATATATAGCCTATGTCCTTCTCAGTACCCTAACCTATGTGTATGCCAAATTTCATGATGATCGGTTCAGTAGTTAAAACGTGAAAGCGTAACAAACAAACAAACTCACTTTCGCATTTATAATATTAGTTGGGAAGTTGGGATGGAATTATTCATCTAGGTAAAGCAATGATTTAAATTCAAAATCAACGTTCTAGCTTCAATATTTAATCAGATGTCTTTGATCCCATTTGTTCATGAAATGATTATGGTAAAATTTCTACCAACTAAGTGTCCTGCCCGCTCGAAGCCACCTATAGACTTTTCGCACAGACTGACTCTGAAACTTATAAAGTTACCAGCACGTTAGGCGAGGGTTAAAAATGCTACCTGTATCAGTCACCTTTGGAAGCCGCAACCAAAAGTGGGCTAGAGACAGCCAAGAACACAGAGCTCGAAATGTCAGTCGCGTCCTCGCACCCGACTTTCCCTGGCTCTATGGCCAAGAATGACCTTTTGTAATATATTCTATGGTTTATAGTATTCGCGGCGCTGGTCGCGCTGGCATACGGAGCTGCAGTGGACATCACCGTGCTGGACGTGCCCGGCATCAAGCTGCGCCTCGAGAATAATCCCTATGGTGGCCTCAACCTCGTCTTGACCAGAAGTAAGTCCGTATTTCTCTAGTACATTGAGTTCCAACTGCAACTATTTTCATCATCATCACGTCTTTTAAGTCTCCACTACAGGAGCACGACCCTCTCTGTACTACCAGAGCCATATACTAGCCTGAGTAGTCGGAGGAGGTATTATGAGCAACTATTTTGCTCTCACACTATTTATAACCGAATCAATGGCTAGTCTTGTGTAGCAATATCATTAAAATTGACAATTGTACAATATTCTGTTTATTAAATGTTTATTCTGTTTACTCACTATTGCACAATATTGTACAATTTACATAGTTTCTTGATCTAATGGTATATCAGGTATTTAAATACCTTGCGTACTGAGCGCCTGAATTAGTGCCCCTGTGCTTCAGGCGTCAAGTGCAGTTTAATGATAACAATGGTATGAAATCAAACAATCATCATTCATAACTTGACGAAGAAAGATGTTGACGTACTTCATGCACGATAGCTAAGAAATATAACAGTGTTCCAAATACCAATACATGCAAACAAGCTTACGCACACATCGGCTTTACTAATGCATGCAATTTTCCTACATCCCTCATTCCCTTTTCCGAATTCAAACTCTTTTAAACATTTAATACCTACTTATGCTGCACACTTGTAAAACGTTGGCGTCACATGTGACTTCCCCATGCTCCGTCCATATTATACCTAGGTCCAGGCAGTTGACTGCAATCCTTAAGTAGGTTTATTTAAATAACACTGAGAAAAAGAATGCTAAGTAATAACATGAACAACCAAAATCATTAGTCCAAATCTTTTAAAGGATCTTCAAACACTTCTTCTTGGTCGTATCCTCATGCCTGAGGGCCGTGACCACCTAAAGTAGCTCTTCTTACTACATCTTTCCAAATGGCGCGGTCTTGTGCTTAATGTATGGCGCCCTGGGTGTTGGTGCGGGATAGCTCTAAACACATTCTGACATAAAACTTTTTGTCACCGCAGAGGCCATAACAGAAGTAATATCCGTGATCGGGCGACGCACGGGTGGCATTAAGGATGTTGTTCAAGACCAAGACATCGTCATTCAGTTCGCGAATGACACGACAGTCAGGATCACCACCGAAGACATAGCTGGCGAGAGGAAGGGCCAGGTCATCACGCTGACTTGGGAGGCGCCGAAGGGCCAGCGACTGGAAGACTGTGTCAACTTAGGTGAGTTAGGTGCTGATCAATCTTATACTCGTATCATTCAGGATCACCACCATCTATAGCTGGCGTGATGAAGGGACAGGTCATAACACTGACTTGGGAGGCTCCGGAGGGCGACTGGAAGACTGGAGTCAACTTATGTGAGTTAGGTGCTGATCACTCTTATACTCGTATCATCACAGTCAGAATCACCACCGAAGACATAGCTGGTGAGAGGAAGGGACAGGTCATAACACTGACTTGGTAGCCACCGAAGGGCGAGCGACTCCAAGACTGTGATAACTTAGGTGAGTTAGATACTGATCACTCTTACACTCGTATCGTTTAGAATGGGAGCGGAGTCTCTATCAGAATCACCGTTTTCGCTAAAACACAATTTCAGTTCAATATCGTGAAAGAACCTAGACATCCGAAAGGCAATTTAGCTAGATGACCCAAAAGCGAGAGCAGTCAGCAGAGATTCAACTCAGTTTGACGCCTTAATAGTGGAACGAACAAATAGCAAAATGTCTGTGTAGATGAGAGAGAGTTAGAGGGGCTGCATCCAGCAGAGTTTCATCAACATTAGGGATGGTCGGGTTATCAAATTAACCTGGAAGGCGCCGAAGGTAGTGTTGATCATATTTAAATCGTCAAGGAGGCAATAAATAATGCTCTGATAAGGAGTCGCAAATATAATATGCCTTAAGGTAAGGAGTAAACCCTAGCCTCACACAGTTGGAATTCGTAGTTTGACTAGAGGAACTTCGCAGTACGTAAGACAAAAATACATACCTATCTCCATTTCTTGCCTAGGAGTACAACTCTAATACTTACGACGTTCGTTAGTTGGTCTGTACTAGAGCAACATCCGCTTTTAAATGTGTAGAAAATCAACAGCATTATTTATAATTATGTTTAACTATGTTGTCTCTCGTTCCAAGTCATAGTCACAAAACTGTTCTCCTATTAGGAACTACGTACTTATGACATCATCGTACCTAAATTACTTCCGTTTACCTTTAAACAAAAACCGGCCAAGTGCGTGTCGGGCCACGCGCAGTGTAGGGTTCCGTAGTTGCGAATGACAACTTTGAGTTCACACTATTCACACTCGCACCCTTCGAGCAACACGGCTTCTGTGAAGGCGTGTTGCTCGAAGCTCGCACCTTATAGATTAAGAGCTAGCGAACCATCTGACTAACCCGTTTCCCACAAAGCTAGAAATTTTTTAAATTATATTTTATTATCTGCTAATTATAAAAATACCGGTCTGGCAGGGATATCGCGGTTGCGTCATCATCCCAAAAATTTTTGAAAATGCAAAAAAAAATTTTTTCGTAACCTTCTGCCACAAGACTACAATTTTAATATGTTATATTTTAGGTATTTTTAAGTGTAAAAAAAAATTGCCAACCTATTTTGAGGGTTGCAAGTGTGTGCCAGACGATAGCAAAGTTGTCATTGGGACGGTAATTCATAACCTGCTGCCACAAGGCTACAATGTCGAGGGAACATTCTTTCAATTGTTTAAAAAATATATGTAAACAGCCAGACCATTCTAGTGGTTGCAAGTACCTGCCAGACGACGTAGGAGAGCTCGTGAACCACCTGACTAACCCGTTACCCACAAGGCTAAAATTTTAATATGTTATAATTTAAGTATGTTTAAGTGTAAAAAAAAATTGCCAACCTATTTTGAGCGTTGCAAGTGTGTGCCAGACGATAGCAAAGTTGTCATTGGGACGGTAATTCATAACCTTCTCCCACAAGGCTACAATTTTAATATGTTATAATTTAAGTATGTTTAAGTGTAAAAAAAAATCGCCAACCTCTTTTGAGGGTTGCAAGTGTATGCCAGACGATAGCAAAGTTGTCATTGGGACGGTAATTCATAACCTGCTGCCACAAGGCTACAATTTTGAGGGAACATTCTTTCAATTGTTTATAAAATATATGTAAACAGCCAGACCATTCTAGCGGTTACAAGTACCTGCCAGATGACTATATAATAGTCATGTCGCTCGACGGGAGTGCGCACAACTTTGCTATCGTCTGGCACACACTTGCAACCCTCAAAAGAGGTTGGCGATTTTTTTTTACACTTAAACATACTTAAATTATAACATATTAAAATTGTAGCCTTGTGGCAGAAGGTTATGACTTACCGTCCCAATGACAACTTTGCTATCGTCTGGCACACACTTGCAACCCTCAAAACAGGATGGCAATTTTTTTTTACACTTAAACATACTTAAATTATAACATATTAAAATTGTAGCTTTGTGGCAGAAGGTTATGAATTACCGTCCCAATGACAACTTTGCTATCGTCTGGCACACACTTGCAACCCTCAAAATAGGTTGGCAATTTTTTTTTACACTTAAATATACTTAAATTATAACATATTAAAATTTTAGCCTTGTGGGAAACGGGTTAGTCAGGTGGTTCACGAGCTCTCCCACGTCGTCTGGCAGGTACTTGCAACCACTAGAATGGTCTGGCTGTTTACATATATTTTTTAAACAATTGAAAGAATGTTCCCTCAAAATTGTAGCCTTGTGGCAGCAGGTTATGAATTACCGTCCCAATGACAACTTTGCTATCGTCTGGCACATACTTGCAACCCTCAAAAGAGGTTGGCGATTTTTTTTTTACACTTAAACATACTTAAATTATTACATATTAAAATTGTAGCCTTGTGGCAGAAGGTTACGAAAAAAAATATTTTTGCATTTTCAAAAATTTTTGGCATGATGACGCAACCGCGATATACCTGCCAGACCGGTACTTTTATAATTAGCAGATAATAAAATATAATTTAAAAAATTTCTATCTTTGTGGGAAACGGGTTAGTCAGATGGTTCACGAGCTCTCCCACTATTACACTTTAGCGACCAAAAACATCTAACAATGAAAATAGTATGAAATTTTACAGTTTATAAGTTGGTAGCCTATAACTTTTTAGTTTGTACTTAGTACTCAGCTCTGATAGTTTTCCTTTCAACTTCAGTATATATTATACTACTGCTGTAATTTTTTTCACGTATCTATATATAACCGTTTAGCAGGTAGAGGGGGTGGGACACTTACGTCTAACAAAAATTCGCACTTTAAAACCAAATATTTCGGAAACGGATCTCTAAATCGAAAAATGGTATTCTCAAAGTCTCAACCTCACAATATTTTTTAAAGACCTATTTAACGATACCCCACACGATGGATAAATAGAGAAAAAAAATTACTCCCCCACTTTACTTGTATGGGAACTACCCTAAAAAAAACTTTTTTTCAAGATTTTCTTTTACCACTTTTTTGACATGATTAATATACATACCCATACCAAATTACAGCTTTCTAGTACTTATAGTTTCTGCGTAAAACCGCGGACGGACAGACAGACAGACAGACAGACATGGCGAAACTATAAGGGTTCCTTGTTTACTACGAAACCCTAAAAACCGGCTTAATATATATACTCTTGTGATATTTTTTTTGTCTAATCGTATTAAGAATTTGAATTTGTATTCTAATAGTAATAGCAAGACTAAACTTATATGCAATTAATACAAATACTTAAATATTAAAAAAAAAATGCGCAGCGGGCCACACCACGCGCGTAAGGTTTTTGGATTTACGCGTCAAGAATAAACAAATAAGGGACAAATCACACAAATTGATCTAGCCCCATAGTAAGTTGTAAACTTGTGTAATAGGATACTACGTCAATGATCCAACATCCAAGACCTAGGCCAATCTGAAATAGATCGTTTTTCATCATGACCAGCAGGCCGATTTGCTAACTTGGTGTACAACGATTTGATTGTCACTTTAGCATCCATTACGGTTTTCATATCTAAAATAAAAATAGTGATTCATACCGGAGCCGTATTGAATATTGAAGTTACCATGAAAATGATGTACACCGTAGTTGTCAAAAGATAGCAAATAGGCCAGCAGACCGAGGATCGAACCCAGAACCACTCGTGTCACAGGCTGGCGTGTTAACCACTGCGCTACGGATGTCGTCAAAGTTTCAAAGCCGTAAGCAAACGGTTGGAATTTGAAATTGCAATTTGAGGCCTAATATATCACAAACGAATCCTTGAATCGTAAAATTGTGTAGAGATCCAAGCATTTTTTTAAAAGACCTTATAACTCGCATGGAGGTAGAGGGAATGACGAGCAAAATAATTCTTATACTATACCTACCTGTAGGCTGTAGGATGAAACACTATTTTTTTTTCTTTGTCGTCGGAATAATATATACCCATACCAAATTACAGATTTCCAGTACTCATAGCCTTTGAGCTAAACCTTGTTTTGTTTCTTCTTCTTCTTCTGTTTTATAAAATGGCTTCCACCGATATTTCAGTGATTCTGCCAATGTCCAGTAAATTGAGATACTAAGTATCGGTGTTGTACGGTAAAGTTGTAACAAGTAGCATCAAAGATGGCGTATGTTCTTTGATGCCTCGTGGTCGGGAGGTTATGGTGACAAGTCTATACGAGTCCATATAACAGTCCACTTTAACTATTTCACAAATTGTTCCATGAGTACGAGCATTTATAACACCAAACTACACCAATTTTCATATTATAAAGTCCACCAAAAACAATTTGCAAAATCGTCCAAGGTAGACCCCAACTGCGCCCCTTGACTTCCCACCACAAACTCCCTTGTTTTGTTTATTTGTAAATCAACTTTAACTCATACAGAATCTCGAATGATAGTCATGAATCTAGTCAATTCATACAGAACTCTCGAATTATTGTCACGAATCAGTTACTTTTGCTTGAAAGCTCCAAACTTTACTGCGACTCGGAACATCGCGCGAGTCGATGCGCAGTACACAATATTAGGGTAAGAGGGCCGCGCGTGGGGAGGCGGGGGCGCGTATCGCAGCTCGCAGCTAACATCCGATCCTCAATAAAGTTTGGCGCCACCTGTAGCGTTATTTTCTTGGCCAATATTAAAAATTGTTAAAATCCATCAGGTTCCAAGCACTGGTACGGCGGGCCGCAGCAGAAGCGGCAGTACTGGCCGATAGAGCGTCTAGTTCTCCCGAACTATTCATACGTCACCAAAGAGGCCGACAACTGCGGAGTCGCCGAACCTTATTGGTTGAATTCCGATGGAGTCTTTTACTACTTCGACAAGAAAGTCCCTCTTTTCGTCGACCAGAATGATCTAGAAAAGAACGCAGCATGCTTCATCGCTCAAATCAAAGCACCGTATACAAATAAAAGAGAACGAAATGACCTAATATACGCTATAGGGATTTTCGAAGACGTTCGGAAAGCGCATGAGTATGCTGTTGATAAATATCTGAATAAGACTTCAGGGATACCAGACGAGAGGATGATCACTTATCCTATTTGGTCGACATGGGCAAGGTATAAGAGAGATGTCAGTCACGACATAGTCCTGAAATTCGCTGATGAGATAAAAGCGAATGGGTTTCCGAACAGTCAGTTGGAGATCGACGATCTTTGGGAGACGTGCTACGGGTCACAGACGGTGGACAAGTCCCGGTTCCCGAGCATGAAGAACACAGTGGATAGCTTGAAGAAGAAAGGCTTCAGGGTGACGATTTGGACGCATCCTTTCATAAATAAGGACTGCGAGCCTTATTACACAGAGGCTTTGGACAAAGGGTAAGTCAACTATTTACTCAGATATTGAGAGAGAGAGGAGCCCGTTGGTCCAGTGGGTGTGGGCTCTATGAGTGCTTACGTATGTTAAGCCACCCCTGGTATAGTCCCTACTTGGATGGGTGACCGCAAGTGGCATAAAAATATCTCGAGCTTTCCGTGCTTCGGAAGGCACGTTTAAGCCGTTGGTCCCGGCTGCCATCGTTGATGGCAGTCCTTAAGCTATGTCAGATGCCTTAAGGCAGCTTGAAAAATCTGACACCAGTGTTGGCCACTTACACATACGAAAAACAAACAAACTCAGATATTTTTATCATATTATTATTTTTCAATTAACAATTTACTAACATTACTCTCCAAAAGAAGCTAGAAAGACGCATTTGTTTAAAATCTATTGCCTCTCCAATAATGGCGGTGTTCTCGCGCCGCTGAAAAAACGGCTTGGCGAGCACAATGACTTCTTGTGATATTGATAAATACTGATTTATCAAAATCACAAAAAGTCATTGCGCAATGGCAAATACCGCCCCTATGGAAACGGCCCCGGAAAATGTTCAGTAGTGACATTTCATCATAATCATTTGATATCAACATCATTCATCATCAGGGCTTTTTAAGACTCCGCTGCTGAGATACGACCCTCTCTGTACTACCAGAGCCATATTTTAGCCAGAGCAGTCAGAAGATTTGGCCTACACACTCCATGCTAGCCAGACGACGGGTCGGAGAGGTCTCTTTGATGTTTCTTTGTTTAGCTTGTGTTTCCTAAGTTGCCTTCTACGACATTCTCGCGAAGACTTGGAGTGGTCCTATTCTACTCTGCCGGGAACCACACGGCACACCAGTAGTGGAATAAGTTATCCTTATTGCATAGGAATTACACCAAGATTTATGTTTTTGTCACATATTGAGAAAGTCATTTGATTTTTTGTACAGATAACAATAATTTAGTTTTCATGAATAAGGACCTATAGCTTAATGTATTTTTTTTTCATTCAGATACCTCGTATCATCGGAATACGGCTCCGTGGAGACGAGCTGGTGGAACGACAACGAGACGACGACGGCTTACATCGACTTCACCAAGCCTGAGGCCCGCAACTGGTACATCGACAGATTGAAGAAACTGCAAGATTCTACTGGCCTAGACAGCTTCAAGTTTGACGGTGGAGAGTCTAGTTGGTCTCCTCAGGTAAGCATTATTGCGACTGTGTCTATTTGAAAAGTATTTCAAGTCGAAAGATATCGACGATTTTCAGAACATAAAGCCTAATGGACTTTTACTACCGACGAAGTCGGGTGGGAACGAATTTTCATTGCAACAAAAAATTACCTTATACATAGAAGATATGTATAATGAGAGAGTTTTCTGAAATAATGACCATCAGATGGCTGCAATTAGGCGTCGACCTCGATAAGCCGCTGTCATTCGAGAATATTTGACAAGCAATCAACACAACAACAATGCTTGTGACATTATTCTGATATCTATGATTGTGACCCAATCACAGCTTGTGGTTGCTTGTGGTAAGCAATTGCCATCCAAAATTCAGTGTTTAGATCTAGATATTTCTTTGATCACACTAGTGTCGCCAGTATCAATAATGACACGGGCTACACTAACTATAGACATAAGTACCATTACTGGTACTAGTCAATGGTACCACTGACGTTACGAGGTCTTTAATAGCGATCTTTAATAACGTGCGATGCCATCCCTCTTCGGAGAGAGGTGATGCAGGCTGTATATGTAGTTATAAAGCCTTTTTATATATTTTTCCATAGATACC
Source organism: Rhodophaea formosa (assembly GCA_963082605.1). Taxonomy (NCBI): domain Eukaryota; kingdom Metazoa; phylum Arthropoda; class Insecta; order Lepidoptera; family Pyralidae; genus Rhodophaea; species Rhodophaea formosa. The sequence goes on along the minus strand of OY720219.1, from coordinate 18,974,397 downwards.
AGTTCTACAACGAGATGTGAGAGACCAACCGGGTGTGATCACGGCCGACTACGTCCGAGCAGTGTCACAGTTTGGGCCCATGGTGGAAGTCAGGACGGGTTATAGGTAAATATAAGATCTTATTCTTTGAGAACAGACCAGCAGAAACAATAGTTTCTCCTAATTATCACAACAATTGACACATTAGGCCAAGTTAGTGATTTCTATGGCACAACCAGCCCCGGATCTAGAGGGAGGCAAGCCGGGCTCTATACCCCGGGCGGCTATTTCAGAGGGCGGCTAAATTCACACTTTATAGACGAATGGACTTAGGTCAGGGGTTTCATCCTTAATTGCTAACGGGTAGTTGCAGGTATGGTATTGGCTACGCGCACTCGGCCTGAGCTTTTTCTCATCTCCAATTCATCCAAGCAAGTAGTATCCCAAATACCCTTATCTCCAATCCGATAATTGTAGCCGCCATTCTTCCCTCCCTTAAAAATTGTGGTAAGTGTGGCAAAAAACACCCAATTAATTAACAACATTGGAGAAGCCTTTGTCTAGCAGTGGACTCCTAACGGCTGAGACGAATGAACAAGTCTTATTTATGACTGGCGCCGTGGCGCAGTGGTCAACACGCCGGCCTGTGGCACGGATGGTCCCGGGTTCGATCCCCGGTCAGGTCGAGATGAAAAATGATCTTTTTCAGATTGACCTGGGTCTTGGATGTTTATCTATATGTATTTGTTATAAAATATAGTATCGTTGAGTTAGTATCCCATAACACAAGTCTTACTTAAGAACTTACTTTGGGGCTAGCTCAAACTGTGTGATATGTCCGTATATGTCCATACGGACATATACGGACAAATCATATATACATATATACTTAGAGCTAGGGTGTCATACACACACGCAGAGCGGTCAAACTTATCAACAAACCTCTTATGGCGTATAACAAAACCTTTACAACATATTCTTGTTCTTCACAGAACACAAGACCTGCCAATCTTCGTGCGTATGATCGACAAGGACACGTACTGGACCTTCGAGAACGGTCTACCCACACTCATCACCACACTACTCCAGATGAACATGAACGGCTACGGCCTGGTGCTGCCCGATATGATCGGAGGCAATGGCTACATTGAGCCACCCACCAAGGAGCTGTTCATACGGTGGCTGCAGGCCAATGTCTTCATGCCAAGCATGCAGTTCTCCTATGTTCCTTGGGAGTTTGATAACGAGGTAAGTGTCTTCAAATATTATGAGAAGACTTGATATTAATTTGATATGTTAAAAACTGTCTTGATTAGTCTAGGACTATTTGCGTGTCAATGGTCTCACGTCTAAGAATGTTTATTGTGCAACAAGAGGAAAAATCCAGAGAACGGACCCCGGGCTCGGAAATTCTTAGCTAAGAGTGCAACTTATAACAGGCACAGATGAGAAACAGTGTGTGGTTCCCGGCAGAGTAGTATAAGACCACTCCAAGTCTTCCCGTGGACGTCGTAGAAGGCGACTTAGGAAACACGATCTAAACAAAGCTTACAAACATGATAAAGACCCCTTCAACCCTTCTGGCCAACTTAGAGAGTGAAGGCCAAATCCTCTGACTACTCTGGCTAAAATATGGCTCTGGTAGTGCAGAGACGGTCGTGCTCCTACAGTGGATACTAAAAAAGATCTCATGATGATGAGGAAACGCTCTACAACATTGCCCGCCATGTGCCCAGACCATTGCCACTTTAAGGAGCTTATCCTCTTACCCATGTCGGTTACTTTTGTTCTTCTAGAGATCTCCTCATTTCTAATAGTCTCGTCCAGGGCATATGTTCCTAACTAAATATTTTGTATCTTTTTACAGACAATCGCAATCAGCAAAAAGTTCGTCGATTTGCACGCGAAGTACGCGCCGAATATCATCGCAGCCTGCCGAAAGTCCATGGAAACGGGCGCGCCCGTCAACCCGCCGATATGGTGGGTGGCGCCCAACGACACCACGGCACACGACATTTGGGACGGTACGTACGACAAAGGTTTCTTTAGATCTATTACTTGGGATTACTATCAATAACCCGTAATTTTCTGCCCAAAATGTTTTCGCAATGGTAGCCAATCTTGAAGATACTAGCTACGGTAGCGTGGTCACCGCCACGCAAATGTTTGTCGCCCAGCGCTTTATGCTTTCTCTATTTGTCATCCTCAACTGCCTGTCTAGTGGTTGCTGTATGTAATCTTGTATAACTCTATGGTGTCCACTCTATAACCCTTCTGGTGGACCGACCTATCTTCATCCTAGTGTCATGCGCTTTAAAATATGACTTCTTTATCAACCACAGATTCAAATCCATTGATGACGTACATATTTCATGGGTTTCTTGAAACATTTATTAATTGAAATACAATTCTCCACGTTAATAATTTACTTAAAATTAAGGTTAATGCCGCTTTCAAAGCGTAAGGGCAAGCAAGCCGGCAACAAATTGCAATACAGCATTTACTCCAAACCACTTCTCTTGATTGTGTCTACAACGATCCTACCTAACCTTGGTCCTCGTGCATCAAATCAATAAGTTTTCAATGTTCCTTTTTGTGCTACAATAATTTCGAGCAGATCTTTACATCAGTACCTTTCATTTTCCAGAATATCTACTAGGCGACTCGATCCTAGTAGCGCCAGTGGTAGAGAAGCACGCGCGGTCGCGAGACGTGTACCTGCCGGCCGGCAGCTGGCTGGCGCAGGGCGACCCTGCCAAAAGGCACAAGGGCGGCGACTGGATACGCGACTACCCCGCTAAACTTGACGAACTACCCTACTTCGTTAAGGTTTAAACTGTTTAGATGTTGTGATAATCCTAGGACCTAGGTCAAAAGGTCAAATTATTAGAGTTTAAATTGATTTGTTGTGGCCGAACCCTAAGACCTAGGTTATAAAGTCAAATATGGATTGACTTATCATCAAATGTTAACATTAAAACCGTTTAGACCGCAATATTTTGTCAAGCTAAATTAAACTAAAGCTAAATTAAAAAAAATAAAGATTTATTATATATTATTTATATATTATAACTCTATGTTTAGGTGTCAAAGAGATCGATCTAGCTTGACATTACGCTTATATGGCAATGAATGTGTACCAACAAGTTGTCACACCTTCTTGCCTCATATGTTGTATGAAATGTTATGTCTTCTATATGCTATATGTACGGTTACCTGCAAAAGATTAGATTTCTATGACTTTTGTCCAACGTATAAAAAAAACCCAAAGTAATAAAAGGGATCAACTACAAAAATTTCATATACCTAGAATTTGTTTAAAAAGTCATGTGAAGCTAAGAATACTTTTTAATAAAGACAGCAATTTCTACCTTAATATATATGACATAAGGTTTATGATATAAATAAATATTTATGCCTAAAAAGGCATAAATATTTATTTATAAAAATATAAAAAAGGTATAAATAAATATATCAGTGTAAAGTTTCTTCTTTGGGCTAATGTATGAACTTTTGCGGATAACCGAACATGTTATAATATAAAGTTTTTACGTTTGCGCAGCAACTAAGCCATCACTTTTATAGTATTTAGAATAGTAGATAATTTATAAAAATAGGACAAGATATAATAAGTTTAATTAAAAAGTGTGTTTATAAATAAATGTATATTGAAGTTGAATATATTCTTTTGCAATCTACGTTTGCAATGCTATCTTTGTCTTGTGACCTCAAGCTTTTTTTAGGAAACAATACATTAAAATATGTCAATCTAAGACAGACACCCACCGACCAGGTGGTCGGACGACCTGATAAGGGTCGCAGGAAGGCGCTGGATGCAGGCCGCTTCCAATCGGTCATATTGGAAATCCTTGGGGGAGGCCTATATCCAGCAGTGGACTTCTCGCGGCTGAAATGATGATGATGATGTCAATCTACGGATAATGTCATATTCTAATAGAGTATTTTATCAAGTAGAATTTTTCTGATATATAGCGTGTGATTTTTCCGCTAGAAACGCTAGAACGACACTAAACATGATACCTAGCTTCATCGTTTGTCCGCCCGTAAAACTGTACTAAATTTCATAATAATCGGGAGAGCCATTTTTTAGACTATTTCAAATTTACATTATACAAGATTCGCTTGTTTTAAGTAAAAAGCTTAAACAGTTTATGTAGACAAAGGACCTCAATAATACTGAAATTTAAACTTTGTTTGGACCTGCCTCAATAGTGCACTAAGTTGTGAGCAAAAAACTCATCGATGCAAACAAGTAAACATTTATTATACAATCTTTCTACTTTTCAAATATTATAGACATGAAAATATGAAAATCCGGAGGTCGTGGGTTCTAATCTAACGGAAAGGACTTATTTATTTAGATGTTTCCAGTTTGGATAGGACGTTAAGAGGCTTAAATCACCTCAATGTCTAAAAGAAAGATGATTTCGTGTCTCGGAAGGCACGTTAAGCCGTGGATCCTTTCGGTCTGGTTCCCCTGTTGAAGGGTTATAAATAAATAAATATATATATAAATAAATAAATATATATATATATAAATAAATAAATAAATATATATATATATATAAATAAATAAATAAATGTATACGGACAAATCACACAGATTGAGCTAGCCCCAAAGTAAGTTCGAGACTTGTATTATGGGATACTAGCTCAACGATACTATATTTTATAATAGATACATATATAGATAAACATCCAAGACCCAGGTCAATCTGAAAAAGACCATTTTCCATCTTGACCTGACCGGGGATCGAACCCGGGACCTCCGTGTCGCAGGCAGGCGTGTTGACCGCTGCGCCACGGAGCTCGACAAACGGGTTACGGAGGTCAGACGACAGTCGCTCCGTTGTAATAACCAGATCGTCAAATCTGGGATCATGATTGAAAGCGTACCCGGGCTCTGAAGCCTAGCGGTTCAAGAAGCAACTGACTATACATGGCGAAATTTTGATCGTTCCGGACCATTAAAGGGGTGATTCAGCCTGTCAATATAAACAACTTTTCCTATGGGACAAATGCAGTAAACTCGAAAAAAAATTCGACATTCCTATACAAATTGCCCGGGCGGCTGAGCACTTTTGTATGAAAATGTCGAAATAAAATTCGAGTTTTCAGCATTGGTCCTATAGGAAAAATGGTTCATATCGACGGGCTGAATCACCCCTTTAAGGGTTCAGAACGATCAAAATTTCGCCATGTATACTCTCAAGACACCGTCATGCCTTTATTTCAATGATTAAAAAACCGGCCAATTTTTCAAGGCTTGTGTGCGTGACAGCTTTGTGTTATCACACGCGTCCTGTCAATTAAGCCCTCAAAATCCGTCAAATTTATAGCTGTGTGTGTGCGCGACTATCAGATGAACACTAGATTTTTCTACGCTTTTAGGCTAATAGTGTCTATCTAAGCTTTATATAACCTAAGCTCCGTGAGCTCCGTGGCGCAGCGGTCAACACGCCTGCCTGCGACACGGATGGTCCCGGGTTCAATCCCCGGTCAGGTCAAGATGGAAAATGATCTTTATCAGATTGACCTGGGCCTTGGATGTTTATCTATATAAGTATCTATTATAAAAAATATAGTATCGTTGAGTAAGTATCCCATAATAAAAGTCTCGAACTTACTTTGGGGCTAGCTCAATCTGTGTGATTTGTCTGTATATATTTATTTATTATTTAAGCTGGGACATCACGCTTGGATGATGATTATGACTGTAGATATGAAAATCTAATACGAAATGACCCCATACGATTCCCAAAATCAAACCATATAAATACATTATAACTCTATATTATACAACATACAAACATACAGTACTTCTAACTACATACAAAATGCTACGAGTGGATAGTGACGTCACTCACGAGCCCCGCGCCGAGTCGTCTGAAGTCTTCCACGAGCGCTTGTTTGTTGATCTTGTACTTCGTATCGCCTTTCACTGTGACAGGTGTCAGCGCGTTTGCGTTGAGGATCTGTAACAATATAAATTATCTATAGTCAAAAATACAAAATTATCTACAGTTATCAGCACAAAATCGTGTACAGTCTACCTGCGAATATGATCACTGTAAAGTGTTCGAAACGTTAATTTTTAAAAGAATGTAAACAAGTTAGTCTTAATCTACACCCCAAAATACCCACAAAACGACACCCATGATGATTTTTTTATAAGAAGGCGCGGCCGCCATCTTGGTTTCCCAAAATAACGACACTTTTGTGATCTGCACCCTAAAAGCAACCAAAAATATTTGAATCATATCCAAAGTCACTTCGTCCTAGGCCAAACTAGTTTATCCAAGAGATTTCAGGACAAACTATTTTTTCCTAATACGCTTTTGACAAACTAGTTAGGCCTATGTCAAATTGGTTTGTTCTGTAATTGGGTTTAGCATATATATGGCAATGGAAACTGTGATGAAAGTGAAAAATAGTGATGGGTTCCCTACGGCCAGTTTCTACGGTGCGGACAGTGAATATGCTGGTGAGTTCTACGTTATTTCTTTTCTCCTAAACCAGCAAATAAAGATACTAAAAAGATTACCTGTAATTCTTTGTAGTCATCGATGTCCGGTTTCCACAACACGGCAATCACTTCACCGCCGTACGAATCGTGGAAGAAGAGAGCGAAATCGATATAAGCGTGCTGAAACAAAAAAAAAATTGATAGTATTTGATGATGCTCTTTGTAATAGGCTAATTCGGTCTGTTACGAAGACCATTATCGATGAATGTTAATTTTTTTTTTTGACAAATCGCACAGATTGAGCTAGACCCAAAGTAAGTTCGAGACTTGTGTTATGGGATACTAACTCAACGATACTATATTTTATAATAAATACTTATATAGATAAACATCCAAGCAAGACCCAGGTCAAAAAATCAGGCAGCTTAAAAATTTGACACCAGCGTTGGCCACTTACACATACGAAAAACAAAAAAAAACAAACAATCTGAAAAAGATTATTTTCCATCTTGACCTGACCGGGAATCGAACCCAGGACCATCCATGTCGCAGTCAGGCGTGTTGACCGCTGCGCTACGGAGCTCGTCAGTGTTTCAGTTGTTTCCAAAGAACATTGTCATGCTGAATGATGTTTTGTCTAATATTTTAAGGGGGCACACTAGGCACAGTAGCGACGCCAATCATTTTATTCCTAATACTTTACAAATAGAAAGAAATTCAAGAATAATATAAACAATATAAGCCTTAGTAAATAACCTGAAGTATTTTTGGAATCATGTTTTAACATTATGAGAATCAGTCATTGAGAGAAAAAGTGATAACCGTAATCAGATTCTCATAATTCTCACTGATTCCGATAATAATAAACATGATTCCAAAAATACTTCAGGTTATTTACTAAGGCTTATATATATATGATTTACATTCTTGAATTTCTTTCTATTTGTAAAGTATTAGGAATAAAATGATTGGCATCGCTACTGTGCCTAGTGAGCGGCCTTAAGGTGGATGACTTGAATTTTACTGCATATGTTGAGAGAGTATGGTCAGGGGTGTCATCCTCAACTGCCTGTCCGGTGGTAGCACGTACGAAATACCATTATCCCGTTCCCCAGTCCAACAAACTCCCGCCTTCCCCTCGCTTGGAAATCGGTTTCGATGGGCAACAGCATCGGAACCGAGAAAAGCTAACTGCACTCAAGAACCCGTCTGTCAAGCGTGGTAGGCGTGGCAACCCATTGATGGAAATTCTTAGGGGATGTCCATATCCAGCAGTGGACTTCTTGCGGTTGAAACGACGTTGAGAGAGACAATGGATACTTCAATTTCGTTTTGAAGATCAGATATATTTATGACTCGGGACGTATTGAGGCTCCTTCTACAGTGGCCACAGGACATATGCACATGTAGCTGAAATAAACGGCAGTAGCACTGGAGCGTTGACCTTTCCGCTTACCGGAGTAAGCTGTGATATCAGTGCTGCCATCTAGTGGGTAAGCATTTCAGAAAACGCTCATTCAATGCTTGAAAAGTTGAACTGCACGAAAAACACTCAATACTACTTACCCTAAGTTCTTCCAAATAACACCTGACTTGATCGAACTCGACCACAGGAAAGATGTGATGTCTGCCAAGCTCGTGGGTAGTGTCTTTGTTGTAGCTCTTCGTTCCACGCGCTCTGAAGTGTATGGCCGCAAAAGGATGGCGACGTCATAGGCCGATAGTGACGGCACAAAACACAGGAGACATTGGAATGAGGGTTTCCGAATTGATTTTTCCCCCAGGTAGCGGCACTGTGTCAAGAAGTCGAGCTGTCAAAATCCACCAATCATAAAATTGATGATTAAACATGATCGGTGGATTTTGACAGCAGCTGACCAAAATACCTCTCGACACAGTGTCGCCACCTGGATTTCTGAAAACCCTCATTCAACGCTGGCTAAGGTTATTTCTCAGAAAACTTACCCTGAGTTCTTCAAAATAACACCTGACAGGGTCGAATTCGACCACAGGAATGATGTCGTCTGCGAAGCTCGTGGGTAGTGTCTTTGACGTAGCCGTGCACGCGTGCACTCCACGCGCTCTGAAGTGTATGATGGCACTAATGTCGGCCGCAGGCGGATGGTGACGTCATAGGCCGATAGTGACGGCACGAAATGCGGCTGAGGAGACATTGGAATTCAATGCTGGCTAAGTTTATTTCTCAGATAACTCACCCTAAGTTCTTCCAAATAACACCTGACTGGGTCGAACTCAACCACAGGAATGATGTCGTCAGCGAAACTGGTTGGTAACGTCTTTGATGCAGCAGTTCGCTCCACGCGCTCTGAAGTGTATGGCACTAATGTCGGCCGCAGGTGGATGGTGACGTCATAGCCCGATAGCGACGGCACGAAACACGACTGAGGAGATATTAGTTCAATCAATTATCAACCAAGGACGTTATACCGGGTGTAATCGAATTCATTGGCATCCGCAAAAGAAAATACATTTAAAAACATTTCTTGCGTCTACACTAAATCAGGATTCCTTTCGACGTTTTTGGTAATTCAGACCTGTTTTAGTTTTTGATTCTTATCTATAGAATTGGCCCCTATCAAAGCGTTTGAGGTAGTCTTAGTGATTTTCTTAAATTTTAAAATGTGTAGTTTTAATTAACTCAAAATAGTTCTATGAGGGTTCTAAGGAAAAAACACTTTTCTCAACGATGTGTTATTGTAAAGGTTTGGGTGGGAAAGAATGCCATATGGCATTAAGTCCACTTTTGTACAATTTTTCTTTAATTGTGCAATAAAATTAACATAAATAAATAAAGAGATAAAACTGAATGCGTTTGACTGATCATATCAAAAGTGCAATTATTATAACGCTAACTCGATAATACGAAAGAAATAGAAAATAGATCTGATAATGTAAAACATATATAGTAAAGAAATACTTTATTGTTAGTGTTACAAAAATCTTGACTTACCAACACGTTGTCTTTCATCTCACTCAGCAAGGCTTTTTGGAAGTACTATAACAAAAGAAAAAACGAAAACCATAAAAAGATAACAAATGACATGAAAAATGTACCTATGTTTATGCAAATTTTCATGATCATCGTTCAGCAGATAGGGCGTGAAAGCGTAACAGACAACTCACTTTCGCATTTATAATATTAGTTAGGATGGGGCGTAGCACTGGACTCCGAACATTTCATATAGGTAACCTCTTAACCGGTCACTGAAGAGTAATAGATGGAAGGCTGATATTACCTGTAAGGAGCCGAGGAGCCCGATGGTCCAGTGGGTGTGAGCTCTATGAGCGCTTACATATGTTAAGCAACCCCTGGTGCAGTCCCTACTTGGATGGGTGACCGCAAGTGGCATAAAAATATCTCGAGCTCCTCTGTGCTTCGGAAGGCACGTTAAGCCGTTGGTCCGGGCTGTCATCGTTGATGGCAGTCGTTAAGCTATGTCAGATGCCTTAAGTCAGCTTGAAAAATCTGACACCAGTGTTGGCCACTTACACATACGAAAAACAACAAAATTACCTGTAAGGTACTGGCGGCCAGGAGCTTGGCCCTAGCGATGACGGGCGGCGTGGGCGCACGTCGGCTCCACACGGCGGGGTGGTCAGAGTCGTACGCCGTCACTATGTGGATGCTAGGAGTCGGCTCTTCGCGGGACGAGAACTGACGCTCCAGTTCGGTTATTTCTTCGCCTGGAATTAGAAAAGAATGTACTCCAAAGCATTTCCTTTTATCTAGAGAAAAAAAATGTGTTCGTTTCAAAAACACTTTTTATTTTTCCTCTAGAGAAAAATGTAATTCCCTGAAACTATATGGTTGTACAAGCAATTTTTCCGCCAAGTCTGCGTAAATTATTGCCTATGTCACCACAGATTAATCTATAAGTCAAAAAAAATAAATATTGTTCCAGTAGTTTCGGATGCTATTCAATGCAAACAAACAAACAGTCAATTCTTTCCTCTTAATGAAATTAGTATAGAAGTAATAGATATCCAACAAATTACTTGTATCCGACCCAAATTAGCCTGTGCCGGGTTTCAATCTTCCACGTGAGTACTGGACTCAGATAAACAGATGTCGAACTTCGTTTTTTTCCTTATTGATATTTTTATTAATTTTTGCATATTTGTGCGTTAAATTAATAAAAAAAAAATTTTTTTTTTCTTTTTTTTTTCTTTTTTTTTTCTTTTTTTTTCTTTTTTTTTCTTTTTTTTTCTTTTTTTTTTCTTTTTTTTTCTTTTTTTTTTTTCTTTTTTTTTTTTTTTTTTTTATTTTTTTTATGTAACGTTTCATATCTTCATTGAACTCTAGCATTATCACTTCTTTTGCTCAATTTGCCTAACCAAAAATATCAGCACTCTTACTAGCCCAGCTTTGGGCGTGGTGGGTGGCATGAGTACGCCGTGCCCCGCGCTTGGACACAGCTGCTGTGATCAACTCGACCACGGAGAAATATGACTTTCTAATTTCATAATTCATATATTTTTGACGGACATGGGTTATGTTACAATTTAAAAATAGGTGTTAGTACTAGTTACATAGTGACTTAGATTAAAATACTCCACTTACGCTTCATATCTTCATTGAAATCCAGCACAATCACCTCTTTTGCCCAGTCTGTATTGGCCAATAACGTAATCACCCTCACTAGCCCAGCAGTGGGCGTGGTAGGTGGGACAAGTGGGGCACTGTGCACGGACACAGCTGAGATACCTAACTTAACTATAATAATAATAATAATAACCCCCCCAGGGAGTTAACCTTGTCGCGGTGGGGGGGCTTAGTGGAAGAGTCCAAGGAAGGTCAGAACATCTAGACCAACTATATACCCCAAACTGGGCAGTGCACATTAAATCTTCACATATTGCCAATAACATCTTGGTTACGTACTCTTTCAAACCAATAATTCCCAAACCAAACCCATAATGGAGCAGATAAATAAGAAATATAATTTACGGTCGCTGCCCGGGGGTCGCCGGGGCGCATCTGGAGCCGGTGCTGGATGCCACAGTTCGCGAGACACCGGTGGCGAGGAGTTGAGCAGGCGGGCTCCCGTCACACAAGCTACTACAGCCGGTCATCGTGAGTTGAACAGGCGGGCTTGCGACGTAGAGGCTACAGCCGAACTATCAGGCGATGACACAAATTCTCTATTTTCATCCATCCCTTCAACTCGCCCATCATACATGACAAGACGTACCGCTACGTTGTCCACGACTAGCACGCTCGACAGTGTTGTGCAAGAAGTCATTCAAGACTCGGAACTTGCACCCACCGAGAGCGCCCCAAATACGCGCAGACGATGGTCGTCTGAAATGAATCAATTTATTCTGCGCACATACCTTCAATTGACAGCCTTAGATACCGACACTAGAGTTTATTTAGAACCTTTGCATTTGAAGTTTATTGAGAAGTTCCCCGATATGTCAGTCAGTCGACAAAGACTAGGAGACCAACGTAGGGCTATAATGAGAAGAAAACTTTTACCACAAAATATAATAGACCAGATATATAGTGAAGTTAGACAAGAACTACAACAACAACAACTAACCCATATAAGTCAGAACTCACAAATACCTATTTTTAACCAGCAACCAGAAATAGTTAATGAATTTCCACACTTAGAACACGTACCATTACACTCACAAACTCCAATAACCCAACCACGCCCACAAACTCGAATGAGATGGACTAATGAACAAAACGAAGCAATATTACGTATATATTTCAGAATAACAGAACTAGATACAAATAAAACTGCATATAGAAAGCCCCTACATGAATGTTTTATCAGTATGTTTCCGTCTTTAGCACATTTAAGTGAACAAAGAATCGCTGACCAACGAAGACTTATCATCAACAATAAATATGTCAGCGATTCCAGAATAAATGAAATAAAACAAGAAGTATCTGAAGAGTTAAACTGTACACAATCGGTAATGACCTCTCTCTTAGATACTACACAAAATATTAATAATCGGATTTTAATAAACACAGAACCAGAAGTTAATTTTGTAGAGAACTCACCTGACACATCCGATCCACCAACTAATCCGACAAGACGCCAAGATATAGATGAGATTTTCCAATCAGCGCTTCAACACTATTGCAATACAGATCCAACAAAGAGAACCTATATACCAAAACAAAAGTCATCAAAAAAACTATCTTCAATAGTTGATTACATTAATAAAATAATATTACCAGAACATGTGAATAAAGACACAGAATTTAATACTATGCAAACTGTAATTTACTGTGCAGCCTGGACAGCTGCTAAGGCTAATGGAGCTAGATTAACATTAAATAGCACAGTGAGGATAAACACTCAGCATAAATATAAACCATCTTGGAAAAAACGGCTGGATAAGAGAGTTAAAGAGCTGAGAAGTAAAATAGGAAAACTTACACATTACATTAATGGAAATAGAAGTAGCAGACTTACAAGACAAATAAACGACATCATTTCACAATACAGAACACATTCCATTCATGAATCACCGAACACACAACTTACAGAGACACTAGACACACTTAAACAAAAACTTTCCGTTGCGTCAGCACGTTTACAGCGGTACACCTCATGCACTTTGAGAAAACAGCAAAATAATCAGTTTATTAATAATGAAAAACAATTCTATCGTAATATAAAGAAAATAACATCAAATACACAAGAGACCGCTCACAACACAGGTAACGCCCCAAGTGCTGAAGACCTACAAAACTTTTGGGCTGGGATATGGGAACAACCCGTAGAGCATAATGCCTTAGCTGATTGGATAAATGCAGAAAATAATAACAATAGCTTAAACACTCAACCTATGACTTTTGAATGTATCCCCATAGATGTTTTTGTAAAAGTAGTTAACCGCATACATAATTGGAAAGCCCCAGGTTCTGACTTTATCCACAGCTACTGGTACAAAAAATTTACATCTATCCACGTCTACTTGCTTAATTTTATCAACGACTTTATCCAAGATCCCACATTAATGCCATTATATATTACAACTGGTACCACTATTATGATCCCTAAAGATGATAACGATCTGCAAAATCCCGCGAAGTATAGACCTATTACATGCCTTCAAACGATTTACAAAATAATAACATCCTGCATAGCTGAACTTATATACACACACACTGACACAAATAATATCTTGGCAGAACAACAGAAAGGAGCCCGAAGGTGCTGCCAAGGTTGTAAAGAGCAGTTAATAATAGATTCTGTAATACTAACCCGGGTCCAAAAAACCAAATCAGATCTTTTTACTGCATATATTGATTATAAAAAGGCGTATGATTCTGTCCCACATTCATGGCTTCTAAAAACCCTAGATATTTACAAAATCCATCCAACTTTAATATTTTTCCTCAAAAGCGCGATGTCAACTTGGACTACCCAACTTAAATTAGTAACTCCCGATAATACCATAGAAACCGGCCCAATTCAGATACAAAGAGGAATCTTTCAGGGAGATGCGCTAAGCCCATTATGGTTTTGTCTCGCCCTAAATCCACTGTCTAATACACTTAACGCTAGCTCTTTAGGGTACCCGCTTCCCCATACAGGAACAGACGGACGGACTTCCACTATACTCAACCACCTTCTTTACATGGATGACATTAAATTGTTTGCAAATAGCGAAGATCAAGTAAAAGAATTGATAAAAATAGTAGAACAGTTTACCGATGATATCAAAATGGAGTTTGGACTGGAAAAATGCAAAATCAATTCAATAAAAGCAGGTAAACAATACTCACACAATTTTACGCTACAAACAGGACAACAAATAGAGCCTTTGGATGAAGACGACACTTATAAATACCTAGGTTACAATCAAGCACTACAAATCGAACACAAACAGACAAAACAAAAACTGACACAGCAATTCCGACACCGACTTAATGCTATACTAAGATCTCAACTATATGCAAGAAATACAATAAAGGCAATCAACACTTATGCTATTCCAGTCCTAACATACTCGTTTGGTATCATAAACTGGACCAAATCTGATCTGAAAAACCTACAGCGCATAATCAATACTACTATGACCCGACATCGTAAACACCACCCAAGATCTTGCGTTCAAAGACTAGTTCTCCCAAGAAAAGAAGGAGGCAGAGGTCTCATAGATATCACCAATCTTCACAATAAACAAATCACCACGCTGCGGCAATATTTTTTCAATAGAATGATACAATCTATTCTCCACAAAGCAATAGCACTAAACGACAAAAAATATACCCCTCTTAATCTACAAAGCCAAATAACACAACCGAATGAAGAACTAACAGACAATAAAACTAGAATCGCTGAATGGGCCGGAAAGTCTCTCCACGGAAGACATCGCCAAGACTTATGTCACCCCTCTGTCGACAAAGATGCGTCGAACGCGTGGCTTAGCCGAGGCGAACTCTTCCCAGAGACTGAAGGCTTCATGTTGGCAATCCAAGATCAGGTGATAGAAACAAAAAATTATCAAAAATATATTATTAAAAGTTCAACAATAGACTCTTGTAGGAAATGTTATAGTTCTCCGGAAACAATTCAACATATCACAGGGGCTTGTAAATCCATAGCCCAGACCGACTATAAACATAGACACGATCAGGTAGCCAATATAATCCATCAAAATCTTGCTCTTCAATATAATTTCATACAAACCATTCAACCATATTACAAATACACACCAGAAACTGTTATGGAAAACAGTACAACCAAACTGTATTTCGATAGAGCCATTCTGACTGATCGAACCATTCACTTCAATAGACCCGACATTACCCTAGTAAATAAAACTAACAAAACCGCTTTTCTTATAGATATTGCCGTTCCAAATACACACAACCTGCAGAACACTATATCCGAAAAACTTACCAAATATACTGAACTCAAGGAAGAAATATGTAGAATCTGGCATCTCCAAAAAGTGACAATAGTTCCTATAGTTATTTCAACAACAGGGGTTATTCCTAAACAACTGCATCAATCTCTTCAAACCCTAAACCTTTCGCCTACAACTTACAATCTTCTCCAAAAAGCAGTTATACTGAACACATGCCGTTTGGTGAGAAAATTTTTGCAAACTGATAGTCATTCCCCTACCCAAGCACAAACCATACACACAACCCAAAACCCTAACCACACTCAACCACATAATATCCCAGATAATGAACCACATCACTCTACTTCCCAATCTAGTAATGTAGGTAATGTAGGTGAAAATATAGCTGGCGATAACAACGCTAGTGACCTCCCTGAGATACACTTGGCCTAGGCCCGTGTATATCAGTACACCGGTTTTGCACAAAACCGAGAAAATAAAAGGAACATATAAATAATAATAATAATATCGTTTATTTTCCTCTTTACAAAGATTTAGGTACAGATTAGCTTAAAAACTAGTATAAGACCTCAAATGATTAATAATCTTTGTGGGGAGGCTAGTTCCTGAAATAGGTTCATATGAACCTGTGCTACAGGTAGCTAGGCCCTCCCCCCTCGGATATCAATATTTAGGATACATACGAGTTGCATCTAAAGTATATCTTACGATTGGTTCGAAAACTAAAACAGATAAAACTAAAAAAGAAAAAAAAAAATAGATTATTTCACAATATTAGTTTTTAGGGTGTACCATTTTTTATTTTATTTTTATTAGGTATGTTGTATTTCGGCAAGATAATTTTCCAAAAAACAAAAAGGTATACTTAATTATATCTAGAAATATTTGTAAAAAGTGGACTGAATGGGGTGTATGATTTGGAGTGTGCGGGTGTTTCTGTATATGTATGTAGTGAATGTTTATGTGTGTGAGAGGGATATGAGTGATTAGTAGGAGGGTGAGCTGTGAAATAGTGAGAGGTAAGGTAGGTTTGGGTAGAAGGTTATGAGAAGGGGTGGTTCGTTGTCCAGTTGGGTAATTATTTTTGTTATGGTTAACTATGGAGAGATATTACTTAAATCAATAGATTCCACTTACGCTTCATATCTTCATTGAAATCCAGCACAATCATTTCCCTGCCCCAGTCAGTATTGGCCAATAACGTCAACACCCTCACTAGCCCAGCAGTGGGCGTGGTGGGTGGGACGAGTGGGGCGCTGTGCACGAACACAGCTGCGGTGAGCAGCTCGGCCACGGTGTGGGGGAAGTGCGGGGGGGAGAGGAGGTGTGCCGACAGCCAGCGCTTGAACAGGCACGCCGTGGGGCCGAACGCCGGGTGCTTTTGGTGTAGCCTGCAATAATAAAATATAGATATAGGGACAAATCACTAAATCAATGCTGATCACTCTAAAAAGAAACGACATTTTCATGCAAAAGAGTTCAGCCAGCGCGGCAATTTATATGGAAAATGACGTTGTTGTTGACGAATTTTGATTGTTGTGAAAGTTTTGATTGTTTAAAGGGCAACGGTGTTTACCCTAACATCCTGTAAAGCCTGTGTAAATAATACGTACCTGTGTAGCGCCCCACGTGCGTTAAATATGTTTTTTTCTTTTAATAACAACAACCTACAAGTAATAAGTACCTACTCAGTTAATAATTAATAGTATAGTCCGTTAATTTGTAAATATTACGTACCCATGTAACGTCCCTGTCGCGGCAACAACACAGTTTCAAACTGCAATTTAATAGCCTCTTCACTCTCCCTGACCTTAACGACTCCATTCGCCATTTCTCTCCTCAACAGCATTATTCCTTCGGGTGCGCCCACGCACGACCCATATCTACGCCCCTTGCGAGTTTGGTACACACTCGCGCGATTTAGTACACGGTGCGAGTGATTTTTAATATTATTATGTTTCAAATAACAACAAACTACAAGTAATAATACAAGTACACTCATTTACTAATAATAATATAGCCTATGTAAATATTACATACCCATGTAGCGCCCCTCTTAACCGCGGCATTAGGACCGTCTCACACTGCAAGTTAATACTCTCTTCACTCTCCCTGAACTTGACAACTCCATTCTCCATCTCTCTCCTCAACAGAGTTATCTCCTTCGGATGCGCGATCTCTAAGCGGAAGACTAAGCCGTTTTTGAGCACGTCGATGTGCGTCGGGTAGGCCTGCGTGGGCAGGGAGTACTGCTTGTGGAGACGCTCGGCGATTTGTAGGTTGAAGGCAGCTTTGAGGCAACGGAACGCTTGGAGGTCGCCGGGCCATTTGCCGCTGTGACCTAAGGATTTAATTCAATAGTCAATAGTCAAAAAATTATTCATCTTAATACATTTCAAATATCATTTGGTGAACGTCAATTTACATCACAATTGGTTTACAACGTTATATTATTGTTGACTTTAATAATTTACTTAAAGCTAAGTTTACACTGCTTCCGAGGCGGAGTGCAGAAGAAGCGGCAACGAACTGCACAGCGCATTTTCTCCAAAAGACGTCAACTTACAATAATGAAGTTTTAACGCGATGGTATGAGTACTTATTAAACTAAATGTTGTGTGATTTTCTAATACTGACACTCTTTTTACGCAGCCATTAATAGCGCGAGAATGTGTTCTATAGCATGGGGCTATCATCCATTTTTGTAAAATCCACATTGATAATTTTATAGGTGTTTTTTATGCATTCATAATGATTTTCTGGTATATTTCTGTTTGTCAAAGTTATAGCGCGTCAAAGTTGTGTTAACTCTAAGAGACTAAAAAATAATGGTGATGTCTTTTAAATTCAGTTAACATTCTCAATTGCTCTCCGAAATTCTAATAACTCAAAATTTCTTACCTAGTTCGATGACAGCCTTGCAGACGGGAGTGAACTCCGGCGCCACTAAGGCCCCTTCCCTGGTGATTTCCTTCACCAGGCTGGCCTGGCCGCGCCGCCACGGGTTGTGTTGCGGGGGGCGCGGCACGGGCGGCAGGGGGTCGCAGTAGCTGAACACGGGGGACACACCTACAGACAACAAAAATATGATATTTTCACTCGAAGTTCACTTTAGGAAACCTCGCATTTTTTAAAGGACTGTCTGCTAGCTGCATTTAAGGTTTTGCTACTTCACCGGATTTTTTGAGGTGAGTGCCTTCAACTCGTAAGGTGAACATCACCAAAGGGCCCCCTGTAGGAACGGACCTCAGCTTAGAGCGTTACCTGTGTGAACGCTGTTCACACTGTTCGTCGCTATAATGCTTCAATTGAATATTACAATTTGGTTAATACGCCATCTAGTGTCCAAACAAAGAACTTACCGTAGACAGCGCTGACATCTAGCGGTAATTGAGTAAGTAGTCTCAAGTCGTAATAAAATTCATCGAAGGCGCGTACAGCTTTTAAGGAACACTGTTCACACTGAGCGTCGCTATATTGTTTGAATTTGACTATTACAATATGATTATTACGCCATCTATTATCGACATAAAGAGCTTACCGTTTACAGCTCTGACATCTATTGGACTGAGTGAGTAGTCTCAAGTCGCGACGAAATTCATAGGCGCGTATAGCTTCCAAAGAACACTGTTCACATTAAGCGTCGCTGTATTGTTTGAAGTTGACTATCACAATTTGGTTACAACGCCATCTAGTATCAAAACAAAGAACTTACCGTATACAGCGCTGACATCTAGCGGCAACTGAGTGAGTAGTCTCAAGTCACGACGAAGTTCGTCAAAAGGCGCGTATAGCTTCCAAAGAACACTGTTCACATTGAGCGTCGCTGTATTGTTTGAAGTTGACTATCACAATTTGGTTACAACGCCATCTAGTATCAAAACAAAGAACTTACCGTACACAGCGCTGACATCTAGCGGCAACTGAGTGAGTAGTCTCAAGTCACGACGAAGTTCATCAAAGGCGCGTATAGCTTCCAAAGAACACTGTTCACATTGAGCGTCGCTGTACTGCTTGCGAGACGTCAGTGTGTCGAGTTGGTCGCAAATGTGGAATAGTTCGGTTTGTGGTATGTCTGTGAAAGCAACGAGAACATGTTTATGAAAAATCGGTCAAGGCGAGTCGGACTCACACACGAAGGGTTCCGGACAATTATCAAACAGCATCGAGCAAAAAACGGCTAGAAAATCGTGTTTGTTGTATTGGAGGCCGCCTTTAATATTTATTTTATTCTAATTTTAATATTTTTTGCTATAGCGGCAACAGAAATACATTATTTCAACTGTCTAGCTATCACAATTAATGAGATACAGCCTGGTGACAGTCAGACAGACAGACGGATAAATAATCTAAAAGATTAGATGAATTTGATGATAAGGCTTACCATACTTGAGCTTCAAAAGGTAGTCGACGATCTGCTTAGTGAGCGTGCGTCGTTGCGGCGCGGAGTCGGCGTCCCACACGCACGCCTCCATGATGGAGCCGTCTTGGAACCGCCGCAGCTCCGATTTATCGCCCCAGAACCGCCTGAAACGAAGTTATACCGAAGATAAATAAAAATCTGGCTGCCTGCCAAAAAGTTTATATTATAGCCTACTGGCAATTTTCCCGCGATTTGGCCTACACTCTCCACGCTGGCCAGACGGGTTGGAGAGGTCTTTGATGTTTGAAAGCTTAGTTTAGCTTGTGTTTCCTAAGTCGCCTTCTACAACATCCACGGGAAGACTTGGAGTGGTCCTATTCTACTCTGCCGGGACCCACACGGCGGCTATGATATGGGACGGCAAACGAGCAAGGGGTCACTTACATAAAAAAAGAAATAGAAGCTACGAAATTGAAGAAAAATATAGCTCCTTTGTTTTTAAAGGAAATGACGCGCTAAAATGATCCATATCGCATTGAAAAAAGGTGTAATTTATAAACCGACATCAATTGTTCCTAATGACCATAACCTTCCATGCTGGAATGGGATAAAAGAAAAAATGTAGAATGTACCAGCTACTTCTCTTCCCGCGTAGATCGTAAAAGCCGATCGAGGGAATGGGCATCAGGAATCATGTCTATAGGTGATGTTGCTAGCAACCCATCACTGTTTTGATTCCGTTCTCACCTGCAAGCCCACCAACATGCTAAACGTGGCCTCAAGGTTTTACAGACCTAGGCTCTGTCTACCCCGCAAGGGAAAAAGACGTGATATTATGTATGTATGTATGTATGACCATAACCTGTACCGATTTTATGAAACTTGCACCTCATCTTAAGTTGGACTTTGTAAACGCATATCATAAACTTTATAGACAAACATTCAAATATGCTGACACACATTTAAGAAATTTGGCATGTATTTAGCTGCTTAATTCGTTTTCTAAGTCGCTTAATAAAGAATATTTTTCAATCTAGAATGTTAATGTTCCATAGCAGGTAATCTTCTTTTCAAGGAGCTCACCTGAATTCTTCTGCTTCTGGCAGATTGGCCTGGGGCCCCTTTTCAACTACATTTACACAGTTTTCTGGGTTGAGAACAAAACCAAAAGAAAGATTCTCTTCATACCTGTAAGAAAAAAAAAACATTATGAACAGGCACTGACCATTATAATTGAGGAAAACGCACAAATATTATAGAACCAAAATTGAAGATTAGGGACTACTTTTTGGTATTATATTAATTACAGTATGTTAATTAAAAAGTCACGGTATAAAACTCACCCCTCTTTCTTGGCTTTCTCTGGAGTCTGTTTAACAGACCAAGAGAAATCTGCCTCCACCAGCTGCAGTATCAGATCTACCCTGTTCCCGAGCCCCTTCCTCAGTAGACCATGCAGAGTGCCAGTTACTAGTGCTAGCTCATCTATGCCGTAGTTCATGTGGGAATCCTTGGGTACCTTGGACATGACTGATTGCTTCAGGGCATCTAGGTTTTTGAATCTGTAAGATAGTATCAGATTACAGCATACATAAAAATTTTAGGTTTATTGAATCACTGTTTCCTGAGCATTCGTATGTGAAAGTTTCAGTTTTATCACAGTCAATTAAATTTTCAAATAAATTATATCCTTTCTTGTGTAGTTCAGTAAAATTGCCATTACTTTTTAATTCAGAATATTAAATTTTACACCTTGTAAATACTATGTAACAAGATGCTTACATTTCAATCAAACTCATGTAGTGAATATACCAAATAATCACACCAACAACTTATATTATGAGCTTTGTCATTATTGCGCCTTTAAGTGCAATTACGATGTAGATCAGACTTATGCTTTATCAATATTCAGAGTATCTATTCCAAGTTATACTTACTTCAAAATGTGGTCAAACTGCATTAACGGCTGCACAGGGGTCATGAACAGTGGTATGAAGCTGTTGATGTTAGAATTATCCAACATTTCCACAGCCAACTCGCATTCCCTTTTCAATGCATCATATGTCCCTCGGCACATCCGCCAAAGAATGTTGTAGTAGCCTGTTTTGTCCAAGAATACTATGGGGAAGTGCTTGTGGAACTCTTCAATGGGAGGAGAGTCAGACTCTTTGTGTAGTGATATGCCCTTTTTGTCCCATTCTGATGATTCTGTGAAAGATTCCGGTAATTCATAAAACAGAATATATTTTTCTGTTGGTGTCATTTTATATTTGTGTTTGTTTTTAATTTGGTGGAATGCACAATGTATTTGTAACAAGAGATTGTTAATGTCATGAGGATCCAAAGTGTTCATGAATTCTCTCTTTGATTACTTTTGTTTATATCATTACATAATGTATTAATTAGATAGTAGATCCTTTAAAAAATTAAGAAATTAAATTCACTTGGATGAATTACTTAAATATAACTAAAATATATTTTAGCCTGTAGCTGACTTCATATTATGTGAGTGACCCATATTTTAACATATATTAGTAACCCAAAAATACTTACTGACTGCTATCCACACATTCCTTACAATCTGATAACTGCTCATAATGTTGTTAATCCTTTTGATTTGCACCAAATACGCCACCAGCATGCTCACAATGTGCCCTGAAACCTGCAACTTCCTTTGCCGAAGCCAAATCTTTAACAATACTACTGCTTGTTTCAAATTCTCACTCTTTGAGAGAACCTCCTTTAAGAATTCCTCATTTGCTGATGAAGTAAGGTCTTCTAGGATACCACTGTTGTAATACGGTGTTGGTGGGCCCACTTCAGTATTTTCATTGCTATCAGAAGAAAATAACCAAGCCTCCCGTAAATTATTACGGGCTGGGCTGAAACGGTGAAGTTTGTATGCTTCTTGTTCACAGGATAAGTTAATACGGACAGATACAAAGTTACCGAGCTTTCCTGAAGGTTTCAGATCTAACACAGCTTTAGTTTCACTGCCATTCAAAAAAGAATACTTCAAATCTTCAATAATCTCTGAATCTCTTAAATGTGATGCGATGAAAGCTAGATATGCAGCACGTTTTTTATGATATCTATAATTTATGGAGTCATTTTTAGTGTAAGTATCTGCTGGTACTGAAATCTGAACATCTACTCTGAGTTTTGAGTTGATTGGGCAACCTAAGTTAAACGACCCCACAATTTTGATATCACTGAACTTGTGAAACCTAAAAACACATTTGGTCTTCTTGATCTTACTGCTTATAGGCAGCTTTACTTTAAGTTTTTTGACAAGAGTTGGTTCGGTCAAGTCATATTCAGTGTCATTTTCAGGGATTGATAATAAATGAGTTTTGAAGCTCTTAAACCATTGTTGGAACTTCTTCTCGGTCTTCTCCTTGACCTTGACTTCCTGTAGGACCTCGTCAACTTGTAACCGGAAGAGATTCGAGTTGAATAAGTTCTCAGTCTCGCGAAGGCGGTTCAGCTCGTTGACCGTCGGTTGCCGGTATAAGCCTCTTACGCGTTTCTTCCCTTCTGTGTTAGTATCAGGGGCACTACGCTTCCCATTTTCATTCACGACATCCATTGGAAGATCCTCTTCGGAAATAGATGTTTTAGTATCCTAAAATAATCAACATTAGTAAACATGATGATCTTTTACTGATAACTGATATCAGTATAAGACCAAGAAAGGAACTTCTGGAATGAAAAAAAAATTTTTTGAACTTACTTTCTTTACCATTGTCATAAAATTAAATCTGAATTCATTGAAAATCACATGAATTTATGAAAATAAGGTTATCTAAATGTAAACAACGTGCGCACCTTGAAAAACGTATTTGACAATGACAGTTAGGAAACATTTGACAAACGTTTGACACTGACAGTATATACTTTTATACCGATTTTTACGCGTTACGTATTTAGCCAGCAGAAAAAAAAATCCATGTCTATGGCGACAACATTCCCACCATCCACCATCCCTCAAGCATGAATCTATGATGAATCCACTGCAGTAGATCAATCGTAGAATCGTAGACGATGCAGCAAGGCGGGCAACCACCATCAGCCCGCTATGTAAGTCATACTACATCCATACCATGAGAGTTTATTTTAGTTATCCTATCCCACACATTGTTCATAGACATCATGGAATGGGCATATAAAACACCACAATAATCTAAAACCAACACCGTATTGCTGTAGCCTGCTAAAATTACATCTAAGAACCGATACTATGACTTACCTATTTAGATTTTTGGCACAATAGAACGCACGCTCCATCTCTAGGTCGATGTCTGTAGGTGAGTATCGAATCGTGGTCGTGCTAGAACGGAAGTTTTAGGCGGCATTTCTTATATTCTAGTCTAATAAATAAATAGTTAATATATACGGATATATCCACACCACACAGATTGAGCTAGCCCCAATAGTTCAAGAATGTTCAAGACTTGTGTTATGGGATTATATATAACATACAAGCTGTTACCCGGGGTCCGCCCGCGTGATATATATCCTATGTCCTTCTCAGTACCCTAACCTATGTGTATGCAAAATTTCATGATAACCGGTTCAGTAGATAGGGCGTGAAAGCGTAACAAACTCACTTTCGCATTTATAATATTAGTTAGCATAGGATTAGGATAAGGATTACAAATACATAAATAGATAACATCCAAGACCCAGATCAATCTGAAAAAGATTATTTTGTATCTTAACCTGACCGGGTACCGAGCCCGGGACCGACTATGTTGCAAGCAGGCGTGTTGACCACTGCGCCACGGAGCTCGAAAAAAATCCTTACCTACCTACGCAATCTTTTTAACAACACTTGAAAGGCTAGGCTTAAGCTTTATATGTTATAACTTCTTCTTTTAGACTTTACGCTATGTACCTACTTAGTTTGATAACTTGAGGCAACAAAAACAAAACAAGTTTTAGAAAACAGTTTATTGTCTACAAAGTATTGAATAATAAATTAAACGTAATATGATTACTCAATAAATAAATAAATGGGTCTGTACAATGTGTCTACGGCGTCTACCTCACTATTTCGCAATATCAGTTTAAGACATGGGTATTGCGGTCGGATAACAACTTTACAAATTCGCTAGTATTCATGAGAATTCAATACCGTGTAAACCAAATTAATGTAGTTAAACTACAATTATTATAATACTTTGGTGTAATTTATTTAATTTAATTATAAGTAAATACATCACGGAATACATATTCATTCGCTCATTCATTTGGCTTTGATTCCTGGTATTTTTTTATATTCGAGAGTCAGGCTCAAGAAGCAAATTATTGTTTTTTTAATTCAGTTTAGAGATGATGGCGTTTGTGTATTCGCTGCATTTGCCGGTGCCTCCGAGATCGCCGGTTAGGGATTTGCCCTCTCTTAGGACTTCGTAGCAGGCGTTCTGTACGCGGTCGGCGTGGTCGTTGAGCTGCAGGTGCCTGAGCATCATGATGGCGGATAGCAGCAGAGCGGTGGGGTTAGCCATATCCTTTCCGGCGATGTCGGGGGCTGTTCCATGGACCTAAAAAACATAAAATCAGTGGGTATATTAATAAGCCAGTTTAGTTTGTTATACCGTTTATCTAAGTACCTACTTTGTGTTTGGTCATTAGGTACACTGACCGTTGAACTCCCTCTCATTATATTATAGCCAGGGGTTGGCTTGGCGGTTTTGAGCGTCAGAATGTTTCAATTTGCGTTTTTCATCATCATCATTTCAGCCGCAAGAAGTCCACTGCTGGACATAAGCCTCTCCTAAGGATTTCCAAAATGACCGGTTGGAAGAGGCCTGCATCCTGCGAACCTGCTCAGGTCGTCCGACCATCTGGTCGGTGGTTGTCCGACGCTGCGCTTGCCTGTACGTGGCGGCCATTCGAGAACCTTTCTGCCCCATTGGCCATCGGTTCTGTCTACGCGCTATGTGCCCCGCTCTCTGCCACTTTAAGGGGCTAATCCTCTGAGCTGTCGGTGACTTTCGTTCTCCTAAGACTCTAAAGCGGTTTTATTTGATCGAATATTATAGTCGAAAACAGTCACCAAATCTCTTAGAATTGATCGGCAAGTAATTCAAGACATATTGAGCATTGAATATTTTAGTTCAATTCATAAAATACTGAGTTGCAAATCATTTGTAACGTGTGGTGGTGTGTCGTCCTTAAAATTACCTAATGTGTGTGTATGATGTCAGTATAATGTTTACTCAGCTCCACAAACACATGTATAACTTATACGTTATCAATATATAGCTCTGCTTGATGATATATAGCTGATGATGACTCAGCTAACGGTTTTTCAGACATTGTGTCAAAATATTCTCATATTCGCGTGGTGTCCGCGACTGCTCGCCACCCACCTGCCACGGGTATACAGTGAGTTCAACAAAATGTATGAAGCGCATATCAGTCATCCATTCAAAAATAGGACCGCAGGTTAGTGTCAAACACAGATGTCAGAATATGTGTCAAATATCATACTAGCGCAGAGCCGAAGCGAAGCGAAACGAAGTTCTTATTTATTTGTAAAAACATGTGATGACCATAATATGGCAAACTCACCTTTCTGAGATCAAAATAAGTCAACAAGTCTGCTCGCCAATTTCTCACTTCTGAATCTCAGAGGAAAATGTGTTAAAGGCAACGCTTACCATGGTAACATAATTTCGCTTCGCTTCAACTCTGCGCCAGTATAAATCGGCCTTAGCGATCAACTTACCCATTCCGAATGAAGCATGTCCTACAAAATGAGAAAAGGATTCGAAACAGAAATTCAAACACCACATACGATTTGAAATCTTTATTTATCACTTTTATTTACATATAAATAAACTAAATAAAACTTCTACAAAACCTGCATTACTTACATAAATTCATGTACTCGTCGTCATTTGCTAGGTAAATAAATAAATTAAAAAAAAAACTACAATTTATTGTCAGATTACATCTGAAAGCGGAATGTAATAAATAGTGGCAACTTATAGTTACGTCGGTTTTACCCTGCAAACGCAGCATAACATAAAATCACAAAACAAGGAACTTACTAACGTATCACGCAATAATATCTTAATAAAAAACAGTTACAGGAAAAAATAAATAAATCCGTAAGGGAAAATTTAGAAAACCAAACATAATTCGACATTAATCGGCCAAATTTATGATCGGTGACAGACAATACGATTTCATTATTGTAAAATGTACAGTACGGCCGTGATAAAAAGCTATTTTTTGACAGTTGTTTTAGTATGAAGTCGGTAGTTACAAATTCAAATATTTGTATATCGAAAATAGGTATAGAATATCACAAAAAAAAACAATGTCTACTAAAATAACGCCTCGTTAATGCTTAATATATCGCTTAATGAGAAACGTCCAGGTAGCTTTTTATCGCGGCCGTACGTTATTTAGCTGTTATTTCTGTTAGGTACTTAAATTATGTAAAATGTAGCTTGGACCTGGGAAGCTTTTACTTGTTCAACAATTAATTTATGTAACATATGAAAATTGGTCTTCAAATGAAAATTGTCATATAGTTGTACCTAGATTTTATTTTGATATAGGACGGCATACGAGCAAGCGGGCCACCTGATGGTAAGGTAAACTAAATTAAATTAAATTCCAAATTAGAATGGAAGCAACAATACAGAGTAGACGCGAAGCATTAAATGTTTACCGCTACGCCAGTGAAATATACAATTTATCTACTTTGCATAAGGTCCAATATCCTTTGTTGCACTCTAAATCCGATTTCACCGAGCTCCAGCAGTATATAGAAAACATATAGCACAATAGGATTCTTAATTAAGGATTAAGAATCCTCTTTGTGCTACATCGTCGCGGACTTATTTTAAAAAAATTACCAAAAGAAAATGGTACAAAAGTTGAGCATCCCTTACCAGTTAACCTGTATGTACGATCAAAATTAAATTTAAAGCAGATTTTGGCAGCAGAGCTCCGTTCATTCGCCAAACCCTGCTCTTTAGCATTCCAAGCTACATTCTGTAGTTATTTCCCTGAAGTTTCCATAATACTTGCAAAGCGTTAAATGCACAAAGAAATACTGCTATGTGGCACATATGGCGTGAATTTTATCGTAATGCTAAACTAGTGGGTTAGTGAACACACAAAATGGTAACGTTAGTGAATAATACTACTAAAATACGTAAGATCGATAATAATTTCATTTCATTTGCCGGTTTAATACTATGTGTTACATACAATCGTGTTAGTCAAGGTAGACGGAGGTCATTCAAGTACTCAGTGGTCACAATGAGGGAACTGTTTAAAATAGAGAATATGAATCCAACATATGTAAATCTTTTCCTAAAAAGAACGAAAACGTTCAGCGTTAAATAAATATAGGACAAATCACACAGATTGAGCTAGCCCCAAAGTGAGTTCCAGAATTGTGTTATGGGATACTAATTCAACGATACTATATTTTATTACAAATACATATATGGATAAACATCTAAGACCCAGGTCTATCTGAAAAAGATTATTTTTCATGTTGACCAGACCGGGAATTGAACCCAGGACCAGAGTTATGGGAACACAGTTACTGTTACGTTAAGGCGGTCACCGAGTGGTATCCCAGAAATGGGAAACGAAGTGTTGGATGTCCGGCAGCTAGGTGGCCGACGACATAAAACAGATTTCAGGAAAGAACTGGATTGCGAAGGCTAGGGATAGAGAACGTTGCCGAAGACAAATGGAGGCTTATGTCCAGCTGTGGGTTATGGAAAGCTGTTGATGATGATTTTTTCGTTAATTACTACGAAATTTCATTATTCTTGCGATGTTGCGCAAATTTTATTTTTATGTGTAAGTGCAGCAATCTGAAATGCTGTTGCTACCATAATATCGCTTGATTGACCTCAGTCTACAAACATTATTTGATATTTTGCTAATGTCCAAACGCCTACAGCAAAATCACTGTATTCACTATAGTCTTACACCTGATCGCGCGCCTACGCGAGCCGCACCATACAGTGAAATCTTGTGTCCGTTCGCTAAAGTATATATTATTTATTATAATACGAATAATATAAACAAACGGACTTTAATATACCGTTAATCAGAAAGGGCATATTTGTACCTTACTAATATGCTTTCAATATGAATAATTTCAGAATCCAAAAAAATGGAAATTACCTGCAGTGGTTAAATACGTAACACAATATTTTCGACTACTCAGTATTGGATTTGTTCATATTGACAAACATATCGCCTTAATTGACCTTTCTGATTAAGTTTACGAGCTACACACATAACAGCCACAAACACGACCACCCTTAAAAGGGTCAACAGTCACATTATTGTGAACCTTCTGCCCCTAGACATAAGGTCTAAGATGAAAAACTTACACCGACCCAGATAAGGGTTAGTATCCAATACGGTTTCTAACCACAACACAATAATCAAACTATACGAAAACCGCAATGGATAATGTGCATATTTGCGACGGTAGTGTGCGCAGGGTCATGTCTTAACATAAAACGCACACAAACAGCCAATGTATCACGAGTCATACTATCGGTAACATGCAACTAATTCACTTGAACGAAAATTACATAAGCGTCACTAATACTATCGGAATGTCAATATAGCATTACAGTGGTAAATGTGTAGATATTGTGTTATTGAAATGAAACCATATAGGCTGATTTTGAATCAATGAACTGTATTGTAATCTCGGGATCAGAATCCTTAATAGAATACAGAATTGTAAGAAAAATAAGGAATAAAACGTAAATTTTTTTAGACCGTATACAATGTCGCCGATCAGCTGGGCGAATTTCTATGGGAAGTCAGATTTTATTTTTCGTTTTTAAACTTTTTTCTTTAGATTCTGTATTCTATTAGGGATTCTGATTCCGAGATTTTAATATACTACTACATAGGTTCAAAATCAGCCTGTATACATGGTGAAATTTTTATCGTTTAGGACCCGGGGTGATTCAGCTTGTCAATATGAAGAACTGTTTCTATGGGACCAATGCTGTAAACTAAATAAAGAAAAATATATATATATTCCCAAATAAATTGACCGGGAATATTTTTGTATGAAAATGTAATTTTTTTTTCGACTTCAGCATTGGCCCCTCATGAAAAATTGTAAATATTGACGTCCTTTATAAACTATATAAACGAAAAAATTTCACCATGCATAAAGGGAAAGTTTGTTCAGGGGTTGGTTATTCTCAACTGCCTGTCCGGTGGTTGCAGGTATGGCATCGGGTACGCGCGCCTGCCCCCCTATTTACTAACTCGGATGACAGGTGTCGATGCCTATCAATCTAGAATTTACAGTTACAATGCGGGTTTTGCTTGCTTGAAATTTTTATTTGGAATACAAAAACCGCATTGTAACAGCAAATCCTAAATTGATAGGCATCGACACCTGTCATCCGAGTTAGTAAATAGGCCGGCTGGTCTCCCGAGCTGCTACTTTCTCATCCCAAATCCATCTGAGCAAGCCACATCCCAAATACCTAAATAAATAAATAAATAAATAAATAAATATATACGGACATATCACACAAATTGAGCTAGCCCCACAGTAAGTTGTGAACTTGTGTCGCAGGATACTAACTCAACGATACAATATTTTATAATATATACTTATATAGATAAACATCCAAGACCCAGGTCAATCTGAAAAAGATCGTTTTCCATCATGACCTGACCGGGGATCGAACCCGGGACCCCCGTGTCGCAGGCTGGCGTGGTAACCACTGCGCCACGGAGCTCGACAAACCTTTATCCTGTCCCCCCAGTCCTACAAACTCCTACCCTTCCTTCGCTTAAAAAATGGTTTCAATGGGCAGTAGCATCGGAACCAAGATAAGCCGAACAAATTGCACTCCCCAACCCGTCTGCCAAGCGTGGTGAGTATGGCAAAACCCATGATTTATATCCTCGGGGGCGGTCTATGTCCAGAAGTGGATAACTTACGGCTGTGATGACGGTGATGAAAATCTTTTAAAAATATCTACACAATTACAGCCTGTAATGCATCTGTACTGTCATCATTAACTACTAATAGCAGATCTATGTCCTATGTATGCATTGTTAATACTCGCTCAATACTTCTTTGGCAGTCATATCGCACCAAATAAATACGTAAAACTAAGGCTGCCCATAGAGATAATACAACGTCGACAGGTCACAGATTTAATGCAAAACAATACCAGAAATCCAATAGAATGAAATTAAGATATGTTATGCTACTTATGCGTCTCGTATTAGTATGGAACATGACATATAAGTTGTTACTCCGTGTAATGGTAGCAGCTATTGTTAACTTGCGTTGAGTGACTATGGTCCAAGACGTTTAAATGGACTTACTGCCATCTAACGGTGAATTTTTTAAACTTAGCTTGCCAGAGCGTTGCTAGAGTGTGTGCCTCCAGATGAGATATCTATCCCAGTAGGATTAAGATATCTGTGGTAAAATGTAAACTGTATTATAATAGCAGTTAAATATAAATATATAGGGACATATCACACAAATTAAGCTAGCCCCACAGTAAGTTGTGAACTTGTGTCGCAGGATACTAACTCAACGAAACTATATTTTATAATATATACTTATATAGATAAACATCCAAGACCCAGGTCAATATGAAAAAGATCTTTTTCCATCCTGACCTGACCGGGGATCGAACCCGGGACCCCCGTGTCGCAGGCTAGCGTGTTGACCGCTGCGCCACGGAGCTCGTCGTCGTACTCTGATCAAAAGTAAAATATACCTTTGAATTCCCACTAAACGGGCACTAACTGAATGATACCGTATGTTGTCAGGCAAAATACCACATCTGTGTCATGTTTCATATTGCATTATCTCTATGTTCCACTCATTACAGACCCACAACTAAGGTTTAAGATTCAAAATCTCATTTTTAAACCTTCGCGAAATGTGCGTACCTGCCGCACACGTTCCGAAACATGAATATTATTCTAATGCAATACCATTTTTTACAACTTTTGACATCAATTACGGTTTTCTTAACTCTTGACTTGCGGGAAAACAGCGAAAATTTGAACTTGCGGAAAATTCGAAATTGTAAACCTAATGACATAATATTTTAAAGAAAACTTTGAATATTCGCTCGCCCGGCAATTTTCATAGAGCACTGATCAGTGCTTTAGCACCCAAGAGGTTAATGAAAATAGTAAATCAGACATAAGCCGAAATGGGTGTTGAAGTAACCATGAAAACGTTGTACATTGTAATTGTCAAAGTTGGCAAATAGGCCTAATGAACTTTATAGGTCTGTTAAGTGGATGCAGCCGCTACTAGAACAGTTTAAATGTTAGACAATTTGATCTATGAGAGTAATTGTTAGAGGAGTTTTGATCACTGTAGATTATAGAGGATTATCCGTAAGCTGATTATTTTTTAGAAATATGTACTTTCAAATATGTTATTTAAACATGGTCAATTATAAAGTTTTTTTTGGATAATGTAATTTTAAACTACTCGACGATTTTTGTAGTAAATTTGTAAAAAAAAATTGTCACTTAGTCACGCCTGGCAATTATTAACTGCTAGAGGAAATTTGGGCCAAATTAGTCCAAGTGGCAGCGACGGTTTTAGGCTTAAAAGTTTCAAAGTGCACTCTGAACAAAAGTTATTTTTTTGATGCTCAAGAGGACTTCAAAAGCATCAGAAAAAGTCATTCCATTTGCCGTCACGACTTAGGAATAGGTTTTCCTGCCAAGGCGCACTAATATTTTAAAACAACAACAAAAAAGAAAACGTTAAAAACGAAAGCAATAAGAAGCCATCAAATTGACACTAATAAATAACCCTATCAGACTTCTAAAAGGTAATAAACTCTACATTGGCAATAACAGTGATCAAAACGAATGTTCTTACTCTAAATTATTAATAATCTCGTTGGTGTAGGCCGAGCAAGAGCTTTTCCCGCCAAGGTCTTCGGTGAGCACTTTACCTTCTTTGAGCACTTTGAAGCAAGCGCCTTCAATCTTGTTAGCGTGGTCAAGCATTTTCAGATACCTGAGCATCATGACAGCGGAGAGTAGTAACGCTGTAGGGTTCGCCTTGTCTTTGCCTGCGATCGCTGGTGCGGTTCCGTGTACCTGAAATGGTTGGGATCATTAATTGTTGTTCGGATTGAAGGTTTGGCCCAGAGACTACTAGTGTTAATGAAAAAGCGCAATACTTGAAATTAGTTTGTTCAGTATCGAGAGTAGAATCGATTCCTCAAATAAAAATAGGGGCCAAATTATAATAATAATAAAAAAAAATATTACTCCGTTAACTCTATTATATTTGTTCAGTCGGCACGCGAAGCGGCAACGTTGCCCTAGATCGCGGGTTATTACCGTAGACTTTTTATTTTGCAAATTAAAAAGTCTACGGTAATTACGAGAAAGAAGACAATAAAAAGCTAACAATATCTTATCCGCGAAAATTTAATTTCATAATTTATATATACATGGCGAAATTTTGATCGTTCTGGACCCTTAAAGGGGTGATTCAGCCCGTCGATATGAACTATTTTTCCTATGGGACCAATGCTGGAAAATCAAATTTTATTTCGACATTTTCATACAAAAGTGTTCAGCCGCCCGGGCAATTTGTATAGGAATGTCGAAATTTTTTTCGAGTTTACAGCATTTGTCCCATAGGAAAAGTTGTTTATATTGACAGGCTGAATCATCCCTTTAATGGTCCGGAACGATCAAAATTTCGCCATGTATAAACGGATTCTACTTGTAATTCTTTTATGATTAAAATAAGTGGGGGGTGTCTGAGGTTTTGCGCTTTTTCATTAACACGTTGTACAAACTGAGGTAGACGAGCCCTCGTACCAAATTCTGAAAGCGTTCAAAGGGAGCTAATTAACATCGTAGCGCTTAGCTCACACCTAAACTATGTGCCGTGAGGACGCCGTCCACGTCACGTGACACGATTGCTTTCAAATATCTGTTTCATAGAGTTGGGCACGTCTACCTCCGTTTATATAAAAATCTCTGGTTCGGACACGATGCTTGTTAGGATTTGTTATTTAATGGACTGACAAAGAATGGATTGTTATTTTGCAGTATTATGCAATATGACAGAGTTCCTTTAGAAAGTAGTAGTCGCGAAGATTCTAAAATTTTATGTTCCACTTTTTGAACTTTCCTAAACATTGTCTGTGTTGCTCATTGCTTCAGCTAATCCCGTGCGTTTTCAAAGTCGAGATAATTTTAATTATTTTTAGAAGGTTTTTTTTATAAACATCATAAATATTTCAAAAGTGTTGGTTCAATTGTTAAAAATGTTTATTAATAAGCTAACAACAGTTTGATGTATATTCTCATCGTAGGATAATTGTCTATTGACTAGACACGGACAGAATTAGATTTGAGAAAGTTTCAAGTTAAGGGGGAACAATAGGCACAGTAGCGACGCCAATCATTTTATTCCTAATACTTTACAAATAGAAAGGAATTCAAGAATATAAACAATACAAGCCTTAGTAAATAACCTGAAGTATTTTTTGAATTATGTTTATTACTATCGGAATCAGTGAGAATTATGAGAATCTGATTACCGCCAAAAACGGCCGTTTTTGGCGGTTATCACTTTTTCTCTCAATGACTGATTCTCATAATATCAAAACATGATTCCAAAAATACTTCAGGTTATTTACTAAGGCTTGTATTGTTTATATTCTTGAATTTCTTTCTATTTGTAAAGTATTAGGAATAAAATGATTGGCGTCGCTACTGTGCCTAGTGTTCCCCCTTAAGATGCTTTTGGGTATTCGGCTGTAACTGCTTCGAGAGTATCTCGAACTTCATAATCCGGTTATCAATCCAGACCGCAGTGGATTGTCATGTTATCATAACCGATTACCGTGAGTGTGGTATTCTTCAAGACTATCAATCACTGTACGTAATGTTTATCATTAACTCAATATCTTATCAAATTCTCGCACTTGAGACTATTGCAGTAGTTTAGATATATCGTTTTCCTTATTTTGGTACGAACAAAATATGAATATGTATAGAATAGAATAGAAATATTTTATGTGATTTACTTCAATTATTTGATCAAAAAAGACGTTTATAGTTTTATACCAGATTAGTAATTTTTCGCGACTTAGTCCTCGTAAATTATACCTATGTCTTGACATTGAGATCTTTCCTTTTAATAACAAGATTTTATCACTTGGAGTTGTTGGTGGCCAGCCCCACGGGGTATACGGTAATTTTTTAAACATAGTTTGAAACGCATATGCGTAATCAATCGAACAACAGGCACTACTAAATGACTAAGAAAAAGAAAAACAAAGATTTAAAAAAAGAATTGCTGTTACGCAATTCTTGAATTTTTGTTTCTTGCGATGCGCAGTCGCGCGGATGTTTTGTATAAGATTTTTTTTTTATTTCACAGCTTTAGACTAATCTAGTAAAGTCTCCAGGTTTGGTTTAACGCCCATATGTCTAACACGTTGTATATAGTTACTTGCAACTTTGCCTCATATTGCACAATACTGCTTTTCAACCATAACATTAGTTCTTTTTAGCAAAACCATTGAAACATAACATTCGGACAATACAAACATTCAGTCTGTTAATTTGCGTTATAATGGACACCCTACGTAGTGGAATTAATAAGCCAGCCTGCGACACTAGGGGCACAGGGTTCGGTTCCCGGCGCAGGCAAATGCCTGTAACTAATTTTCACAGATATTTGCTTGCGGTTCTGGAGGTATCCAAAGTATGTTGGCGTCAGTCAGACTCGAAGGAGGGTAAACGATCGCAGGCTTAGCGTGGAACGTAGTTTTTTAAGTTATCCCAACTAATATTATAAATGCGAAAGTGAGTTTGTTTGTTTGTTACGCTTATACGCCGTATGTACTGAACCGATCATCATGAAATTTTGCATATACATAGGTTAGGGTACCGAGAAGGACATAGGCTATATATTACGCGGGCAAAGCCGCGGGTAACAGCTAGTATATTATATTTGTGTCTATGATGTAAGGTATTCTATGGAGCTCTCCGTCTATCAGCCAGGGTCGTCCACTGTTGGACATAAACCTCCCCATAAATCGCCACAAATTGCGGTCTTGTGCATGTACCCGTAATATTTTATAATTATTCTGTTGCTTGATGCAAATAAAAAAAGTAAATTATTGTGAATTACTAGAAAAGCTACGTATTCTGAACTTAAGCGGTAGGCATGTAATTTATATAATTTGAAAATTATATTTTCTGCACATACAATAACGCTAGATTCCTAATAAAATACAATGACTCCGCCAGTTATATAATCAATAATATTATAGCAGTTATGTCATAAATATAAAATCAGAAGCTATAAATAAGATCTTCCTTAGAATGACAAAGTAATTATTTAATTTATGAACTTTGTTAAACCCGTTTTATTATACATAAACTTTTAGATATTTCAATAAGAGGAAACAAGACACATATAATAAAATAACGAACGCACTGATATTAGTCATTGAACACACATTACATCACATTTCCATGCGGTTATAGTAAATGAAATTATCAATTGAACGATGTTTATTACAACATAAACAATGTACTCTGCACACCCACACCGGTTAGTGACATTCTCAATAGTCTTAACTTCGACTTACATCTCATACTTTTATTGTATCTTGATGCGCCAAAAATCACTTCTCAATTTTATACCACATTTCAGTGAATAAAACAAAGTTTTGTATACAGGCTGACTTTTTAAACATTAGCCAATTTGTTGGTAAGTTCAGTCCATGAAACAAACCTCATTTCAATGAAGAGTTATAAAAAACATCACCCTTACATACTAAGTCCGATCCGCTCAGCTAATCGACCCTTTTTTGTACAGGATTTTTTAAAATTAAAAAATTAGTGCAGTATCAGGTACTGAACCCGCTGGGAAAATTTGGTTACGGTTTAAAAAGTCACCATGGCGAATAAAACCCTGTTACAGAAACAAATACATATTTTTGATTATTAATTTGTGCGAATAATATATCTGCTCAGTGCATAGAAGCTCCCCATAGTGTTGTTATTTCTACGCACATTATTTTCAATAGCATACGAGAAGAATTATGCAAACACTTTCTTAAATGTAAACAATATATTATTATATATAATAATAATTCTATCAAAAAAGAAGATAGAAGTAATGTAGGTTATTAGAATAAACACTTCATATAAAAATCGATATCTGCCTGTCTTATTTTACACAAGAATGGTACCTATTTTTGTGTAAAAAAACCTTTTTACTCAATGATTCAATAACTATGTAAATGTAGAGAATTAACTAACATTTCGACATTATAATTCTAAAAACACAAATGGAATTCAATTACTAGAATTAACATTTCTTCAAATAAACATCGAATATGAGCCATAATATTGGTTATTTACTTGACTTCTAGCTATTTATGGAACAACTTCTGGCCAGGCTTCCCAATATCTGAAAGTGGTCTTTTAGGGCACTACAGCTGAGATAATTTTGCTCTTGAAACCTATTTGTGGTGCAAATAAGGCGCAACGCAGACGACGAACTGTGGCGAACAAAAAGTCCGCGGCGCACTCTTATTACTACTACAATAAGGTTGCATTTTATCCGCGCAATATCTTATGTCACTTGGCGGGCATACGCAGATATTGTCGTCTGCGTTGGGTAAAAGCCTGATGATTAGACTCGGCTGTTTCGGCTTGGAAGTCCACTAGAAAACTCTAAAAGGAAGAAAATTAAGGAAAGAGGTTGTAAGTGGCAGTATACTTACGGATTCGAAGAGAGCGCCGTTCTTGCCGATGTTGCCGGAGGGCGTGAGACCCAGGCCTCCCACGAGACCGGAGCACATGTCTGACATGATGTCACCGTATAAGTTAGGCATCACCTGAAACATTAAGTAATTATGCTTGACTTGAGTCTACTTAATTCATCTTCATCATCAGGTCTTTCTTAGTCTCCACTGCAGGAGCATGAGAGGTCTCTTTGATGCTTATAACTTCGCTTAGCTTGTGTTTCCTAAGTCGCCTTCTACGACATCCACGAGAAGACTTGGAGTGGTCCTATTGTATTCTGCTAACAGACCGTCCGACAGACACCTGGAAGCGTTGAGTTCGACTGGTGTTTTACTCACCAACACGTCGAACTTGGAGGGGTCCTGCACCATGTTGAGGCAGACGGTGACGAAGTAGCGGCAACACCGCAGGAACAGACCGTCCGACAGACGCCTGGGAGCGTTGAATTTGGAGTTTGGCTGGTGTTTACTCACCAACACGTGAAACTTGGAGGGGTCTTGCACCATGTTGAGGCAGACGGTGACGAGGTAGCGGCAACACCGCAGGAACAGACCGTCCGACAGACGCCTGGGAGCGTTGAATTTGGAGTTTGGCTGGTGTTTACTCACCAACACGTCAAACTTGGAGGGGTCTTGCACCATGTTGAGGCAGACGGTGTCGAGGTAGCGGCAACACCGCAGTGACAGGCCGTAATTAGAGGGGTACCTGCACCATGTTGAGGCAGACGGTGTTGAGGTAGCGCTCCTCGAACGTGATGTCGGGGTACTTGGTGGCAAGGTCGCGGCAGCACCGCAGTGACAGGCCGTCCGACAGGCGCCTGAAGGCATTGACTGTCGCCTGGAAGCGTTGAGATTGTTCGGAGTTTTTACTCACCAACACGTCAAACTTGGAGGGGTCCTGCACCATGTTAAGGCAGACGGTGTCGAAGTAGCGGCAACACCGCAGTGACAGGCCGTCCGACAGGCGCCTGAAGGCGTTGACTGTCGCCTGGAAGCGTTGAGATTGTTCGGAGTATTTACTCACCAACACGTCGAACTTGGAGGGGTCCTGCACCATGTTAAGGCAGACGGTGTCGAGGTAGCGCTCCTCGAACGTGATGTCGGGGTACTTGGTGGCAAGGTCGCGGCAGCACCGCAGGAAGAGACCGTCCGACATACGCCTGGAAGGGTTAATTGAATTGAATTGACTATGAAACTTTTCTTAGAAAGCTTCTCGTGCCCGGTGCCAACAATAGTGACAGTGTTTTTGACAAAAATATTAGGTAAATGATTTCTTTTCAAAAATATTAAGAGTAAATTATTAAAGGTAATTAAAATAAAATAAAAATACTTTTAATATAGTTTTATTGCGATTATTACACTGAGTTCGTGAACACAATCTAAATATTTTTAAAATGTGTGTTCGCAAATATGAACTATGAAAAGTATTCGAAACGTTAGGTGTATAAATAATGTTATAAACGCGATGAAACCATATCAAAATTAATTAGATTTTAAAGCTTTACATTTCGATTTTATTAACAGTATTTCATAAAATACTTTACAGGGTTATCTAGGGCATGGCAGAACAAAATTTTAAATGATATATCCGTTTACATTCAAATTGGACTGGACAATAGCACTGCGACTCCAAAAATGTATGTAGCACAAATACAGGACGAATCAAATCCAAAATTGAAAAACTCATCTAACCTAACAGCTAAACGACGGTCCCATAGTGTGATGTAGTATAGGCCGGCTCAATCAAGGACCTAGATTTAGCCAGCTAAAACTAGGTAAATAGAATACCTTGCTTTAGCGTTACGTAACATATCTAGTATGCACTGCGCCATGCAAATTGTTACGCCGTTTTAAGGACTGATACCGAACTAAACCAGTTTGTACAGTCCTTTACAGAATACAGCTCGCGCCAACTTTATTGCGGCTAGAACATCGTGCGAGTCGATGCGCAGTACACAGTATTAGGTTAAGCGGAGCGCGTCGGGGGGCGGGGCTTCCAAATGTATGATTTTTAATGGAAAGGTCGTCGTTACCTATTATTAACTAATATTTTAACCACGACTTCGTTCACATAAATTGTAGTCTTTTTCACCCACAGATAAATTTCTATAGGTGAAAGAATTTTAAAATCAATCTAACAGCTTCAGAGTAAACAATCAAATAAATAAATATATACGGACAAATCACACAGATTGAGCCAGCCCCAAAGTAAGTTCTTAAGTAAGACTTGTGTTATAGGATACTATTTGTTGTGGTAGAGCCACGCTACCGGCAAAAATCACTTCAGCTGGTAGCATGAATGGGCCGGCTCGTCCGGGGAAGTACCACACTCTCACAGAAAATCGACGTTAGAGTAGTAGTTTTACAGCTTCTATGCTTCGTTCGGTGAGTGAGAGAGCCGGAGGCCCATCCCCCCTCCCCTCTGGGGAGGGAAAACAAAAGGCCGGCAACGCTCTTGTTATACCCCTGGTGTTACATTAGTCCATGGGCAGCGGTGATCACTTACCATCAGGTGACCCGCTTGCTCGTTTGCCGTCCTCTGACATAAAAAAAAAAAAAAAAAAAAAAAAATACTAACTCAACGATACCATATTTTATAACAAATACATACATAGATAAACATCCAAGACCCAGGTCAATTTGAAAAAGATCATTTTCCATCTTGACCTGACCGGGGATCGAACCCGGGACCATCCGTGTCGCAGGCAGGCGTGTTGACCGCTGCGCCACGGAGCTCGTCAATCAAATCTTTACTCTTTATAATAATATTAGCAGGCCGCCCAGAGTTCGCCCGTGGTACATACCTAGCCAACGGCACTCAGGGATAACGTACCTATCCAACGGTGAAAGAATTTATATTTAAAAACGGGTCACTCACGTGCTCCTTTGTCGGGATTGCCGACTATAGTTTCGGACTCATCAGGAGTCCATTTTCAAGGCGAGTTCGGGATGCGCGACGCCGAAGTATCCCGGGCCCTTACTGCGTTTTCGCGGCGCGCCGCACGCAATTTATATGATATAGGTAGGTGAAAGAATTATTGAAATCGATCCAGTAGTGACTGAAGTTATCGTGTTCAAACAAACTCTTCAGCTTATAAGTACATATTAGTATCGATATGATGAAGCACCGACATTTTGCGCGGTTGACTGTACTATCTACATCGTCCATGTAACGCAATACACTAGAGAATTAGCGCCAATAAACGCTGTTCGTGTGATAACGTCACACTCGTAGTTATACCCGAGGTACTTATTAGGAGCGATCACTTAACTTGCCTTATTTTTAAAGGAAAATCCTTACAATTGTTTTTCATTAACATATAATCAGTTTTAGAGGGCCATATGTAGGGTTCTGTAATCGAAAGGCCAAAAATGGAAACCTTACAGATTCATCATGTTTGTCTGTCTGTCCGTATGTCACAACCACTATATTTCAAAACTATACTTATATTTACATTTACAATTGGATTACAATGTTATGTTATTGTTGACGTCAATAAGTTACTTAAAGCTAAGTTTACACCGCTTCCAAGGCGGAGTGCAGAAGAAGCGGCAACAAACTGCACAGCGCATTTTTTCCAAATGACGTCAACTTACAATCTACGACATACCTATTTAACTTTTACTGCTGGTTCAAGTCCAGCCCGCGTGGATTTTATTCCCATATCTTATTTCTTTATTTTTATAAGAGTATAATCAAAATAGCATTGTGAATGCAAAATAGCACCTATAAAGTAACTTAGGCATTGTCAACCCTAGCCCGAACGCGGCCCGTCTCAAGTTCACCGGTGCCCGAACTTTCACGTATAGGGAGTGTCGCCGCTGTGGCCATATATATCCAGAACAGTCAGAGGATTTGGTCTACACGCTCCACGCTGGCCAGACGGGTTGGAAAGGTTTCTTCGATGTTTATAAGCTTTGCTTAGCTTGTGTTTCCTCAGACGACTTCTACAAAATCCATGGGAAGACTTGGAGTGGTCCTATTCTACTCTGCCGGGAACCCCTAAGTAAGCAACTTGAAGAGCTGAACTGGATATTCTATAGATGGACTCATACTCACATAATGTTGGCCTTGTGGACAGCTGTGACCTTCTTCCTCTTGTTGTCTCTGGCGAACTGGAACGCGAACTCGGCGACGCGCTTGCTGGCCTCCTCCGTGATCAACTTGATGGATTGAACAACTCCGTCCACGATCTCGTGCTCGATACCGGAGTATTCGCCCTCGGTGTTCTCTCTTATGGTCACTACGTCTACATTGTCGTACAGGGTCTTGATTCTGTGGACAAAATGAAGTGTCTGTGCTAATGAGAATAGTATAAAAAAGATTCAAAACGTTTTTTCAGAAAATAGGTACTTGCAGGCACTTTTTCACGTCAAATCACATTAAAATTATCTTATTAAGTATCATATATTTTATTAATTACTAGCTGTGCCCACGACTTCGTTCGCGTGGAAAAAAGTAGCCTATGTCCTTTCTCGTGCTCTAGACTATCTACGTACCAAATTTCCTTCGGTTCAGTATTTTTGGCGTGAAAGCGAGACAGTCAGAATTACATTAGCATTTATTATATTAGTACGAAAATATGGATTTATGGTATGTTGATTCCTTTTGTCTGATTCAAAGAAATTAAAATAAAACAAAAAACGATTATTTACCTGCGCTGGCTATTTTTCATAACTCACTATTTCACGCAGACAAAGTCGCGGGCACAGGTAGTCCCAACTATCCCAACTAATATTATAAATGCGAATGTGAGTTTGTTTATTTGTTACGCTTTCTCGCCCTACCTACTGAACCGGTCATCATGGAGAAGGACATTAGCTATATACCACGCGGGCGAAGCCGTGGGCAACAGCTAGTCCTCAATTTTTTTTATTTAACCTATTTCGTGCCACTGCTGGGCAAAGGTCTATAAAAATCCGAAAAATCGAATTTTCCTCAAACCGTGAATCACGATCTAGACGAGTATTTTTACGTAATTTGACGTAAATACGGTATCTTGGTGATAATGATAAGATACGAGCAACGTGCGTGTTCCGGGGTATTGACATTGATGTATATCTCAAGGAACCACCGGCGCGGCGTGATAACTGAGCCGTCAATGAAAAAGGTCAATGTGTGAGGCTCGTATCAAAATAAAATAAGAGAAAAATTGAATACATCAGGGGGCCTATCAACAAATGTTATGTTTGTTGGATGTTTTGCATTATAATATAACTTATTATGCGTGAATCTTCGCTTAGCGTCTCCGCCAAAATTGCCGTTTTTGAAATAAAAAAGCGCTAAGGTAATTTCAAATTCTTTTTTAGGGTTCCGTACAAAAGTTGAAAAACGGAACCCTTATAGGATCACTCGAGCGTCTGTCTGTCCGTCCGTCCGTCTGTCACAGTCGATTTTCTCCGAATCTACTGAACCAAATTAAATGAAATTTGGTAAGATGGTGTAAACCTATGACCCAAACACGGATGTGCAAAGTAAATAAAGATTTTTTTGAAATAAGGGTCATTTTGAGGGGCCCAATTACAAAATTAAAAAAAAAAGTTTTGCAAACCTTACTGTGTCATATATCAAATGAAAGGGCTCATTATGAGGATCTCAAATATATTTATTTTTGTTCGGGTAAAATCAATACTTTTGATTTTATTCACGAAAGAAGGCAAAAATTGACCATTCCCCCCCCCTGATCTCCGAAACTACTGAGCCGAAAATTTTGAAAAAATTACAAAATATAGTTCATTCCTTGAAGATTACAGGAAAAATAATAAGAATTCTATCACTTGAAAATTAAGTGGTAAACTCACAATAATAAGTTCATCTAGAGAAATAGTTCACTAAAACACCACTAGATGGCGAGTCAATTGAATAAAACATTTTTTGCACATTGTGTGTGTGTTCACGAAGCATATTGTACGGAACCCTCATTGCGCGAGTTTGACTCACACTTGGCCGGTTTTTTTTAATTATAAATAGTAAGTTAAATAATCGGCTAAGTTGGAGTCAGACTCGCAAGGTTCCATACCATTGTCTATAAAACATTAAACTATCGAGCAAAAATCCCGTTGTTACCCTTTGGGTACGGAACCCAAGAAAATAGTCAGGTTTGCCTTGTATGGTTAGTTAACCACCGGCAGATATTAATACGTAGAACAGAACGCATAATGATGCATATTTTGACTTTCCTCATTTGTAGAGGTTAATCTTAAATAATATTATTAATGTAACTATGAAATTTTGATAAAGTGTTAGCGCTGAGCGGGAGGTGTGTAGGCAAAGATAAACTCAAAGAAAAGTCGAAATATTTGTATTAAAAACACAGACACTATGTTACTCTATAAGATTTGACAGTAAAAGATTTTTTTAATGTCCTTGAAATAAATATACCATTCCTAAAATTTTACATATAGATAGTAGCCGGCGCATGCATTCTACGCTTAGAGTATAAATATATTCTACGTTTCTAGGGTTCCGTAGTAAATAAGGCCTCATAGTTTCCCTATCCGTCCGTCTGTCAGCGGTTTAGCTTTGAGACTATT
Organism: Rhodophaea formosa; assembly: GCA_963082605.1. Classification (NCBI taxonomy): domain Eukaryota; kingdom Metazoa; phylum Arthropoda; class Insecta; order Lepidoptera; family Pyralidae; genus Rhodophaea; species Rhodophaea formosa. Next base: position 18,930,353 of record OY720219.1, on the reverse strand, counting down.
AACTAGCACTAGAAAGCTGTTATTTGGCATGGGTACATTGCTGACATTAATTGTAACAACAAACAAATAAGAAAATAAAATTTGGTTGCTCCAATACAAGTAAAATATGGAGGTAATTTTTTTCACGTCAATTCTTTTTCAATGCCGTTGGATAGGATCTTTTAAAAATATTGTACGTTCGAACTCCATTTTTCGATTTAACTCGATTCAAGGGTAGCGTTTGTGATAATATTAAGTTCTTTTATTGCAAATGTTTTTAAGAGCCACGTGTATCTGCAAGCTAAATGGTCGTTAATGTTACGGTACAAATTCAAGAGAGTAGCATATACGAAGCTAAAAGGAAATCTATCACATCCAGGAAGGGTTCACGAGTCAAAAGCGTTATAATCGACCAACTTATTTAATGGCTTGAAACTACGGAACCCTATACTGCGCGTGTGCCGACACGCACTTAAGAGTCCCACGTAAAGCCGCAATCTAGCCGCAATCCCACAAAATTACAGCGAGTTGAAGTTTTGTATCGAAAACTTGTACTCGCTGTAATTTTGTATAGGTATTGTTTTTAAAATTGAAATCTAATTATAAACATCAATATGCCTTATCCGGTCGTATGTACGAAATTTGGTTGAGATTGGCTTAACTGTTGTAAAACTAAAGCGAAACTACGTTTGTATGGGATTGCGGCTTTACGTGTGACTCTTAAGGTGCTGTGGTAACAGACACTAGCGCCACCGAGCAAATATTTTTTTAATCCTAAATCATTTTTAGGGTTCCGTACAAAAGTTGAAAAACGGAACCCTTATAGGATCACTCGAGCGTCTGTCTGTCCGTCCGTCCGTCTGTCACAGCCGATTTTCTCCGAATCTACTGAACCAAATTAGATGAAATTTGGTAAGATAGTGTAATCCTATGACCCAAACACGGATGTGCAAAGAAAATAAAGATTTTTTTTTAAAAAAGGGTCATTTTGAGGGGGCCCAATTACAAAATTTTAAAATAAAGTTTTGCAAACCTTACTGTGTCATATATCAAATGAAAGGGCTCATTATGAGAATCTCAAAAATATTTCTTTTTGTTCGGGTAAAATCAATACTTTTGATTTTATTCACGAAAGAAGGCAAAAATTGACCATTCCCCCCCTGATCTCCGAAACTACTGGGCCAAAAATTTTGAAAAAATTACAAAATATAGTTCATTCCTTGAAGATTACAGGAAAAATAATAAGAATTCTATGACTTGAAAATTAAGTGGTAAACTCACAATAATAAGTTCATCTAGGGAAATAGTTCACTAAAACACCACTAGATGGCGCTAGTCAATTGAATAAAACATTTTTTGCACATTGTGTGTGTGTTCACGAAGCATATTGTACGGAACCCTCATTGCGTGAGTTTGACTCACACTTGGCCGGTTTTTTTTTTTATTACTAGTGCATTCAGGTATTACATTTTTTAAATTTGATTTGATTAGGATTTAAAGAATGAATTGCTGAGTGGCGCTAGTGTTGATACCACAGCGCCGTAACCGGTTTTTTCTTTTCCCCCCGACGAGCATAAAAGAATTATACAATAAGGAAAATCCTTGTCATGTGACTTAAATCAGTTCAGATAACATATTATCGATATAATCGCATTTTATTGTAGTAGGTTTCATCGAAGTAATTTGTATGTTGTCCCAGTGATTGATGGTCGTAAGCTTAGAGATATAGGTACATAGATATCTTTTGTCTTACATTGTAAAAAAAATTGCCTACAAGATTTTTTTTCAGCGTGTTATATTGATTAAATGTTTTTTGGAACGTATTTTCTTTTTTACAAGCTTTTATTTAAGATGCCCTGCCTGTTGAGTTCGTGACGTCGCCTTCGTAAATTATAGCCTCTATCATTCGCAGATAAATTAAATATCTATAATTTTAAAAAAATAGCTTTCTACAGGTGAAAGAATTTTAAAACTTGGCCCAGTAGTTTTGGAGCCTATTCAATGGAAACAAACAAACAATCAAATCTTTTGTCTTTATAATATTAGTATAGACAAGACACGAAAAAGTTAACCAAAATATAATATAATATAAAGACACAGATAGCAGATAGACCACAAAAACAACTGGATTACCAAAATATGTTTCTTAACAAGTTTTTATTTTTTTCAATCAAGGACACTCTCGCCTGTAGACCTTCTAATGTGTCAAGTTCAATGTCAGTGAATGAGAGAACTTATTTAATTGTGCATTTTGTATCTATTTTTGTACATGTAGCGTTTAGTAAAAGGAAAGAAAAAAACCGGCCAAGTGTGAGTCAAACTCGCGCAATGAGGGTTCCGTACAATTATGCTTCGTGAACACACACACAATGTGCAAAAAATGTTTTATTCAATTGACTAGCGCCATCTAGTGGTGTTTTAGTGAACTATTTCCCTAGATGAACTTATTATTGTGAGTTTACCACTTAATTTTCAAGTGATAGAATTCTTATTATTTTTCCAGTAATCTTCAAGTCATGAACTATACTTCGTAATTTTTTCAAAATTTTCGGCCCAGTAGTTTCGGAGATCAGGGGGGGAGAATGGTCAATTTTTGCCTTCTTTCGTGAATAAAATCAAAAGTATTGATAATACCCGAACAAAAAAAAATATTTTTGAGATCCTCATAATGAGCCCTTTCATTTGATATATGACACAGTAAGGTTTGCAAAACTTTTTTTTTAAATTTTGTAATTGGGCCCCTCAAAATGACCCTTATTTCAAAAAAATCTTTATTTACTTTGAACATCCGTGTTTGGGTCATAGGATTACACTATCTTACCAAATTTCATCTAATTTGGTTCAGTAGATTCGGAGAAAATCGGCTGTGACAGACGGACGGACGCACAGACAGACGCTCGAGTGATCCTATAAGGGTTCCGTTTTTCAACTTTTGTACGGAACCCTAAAAATGTTCAATGACCGATTGCTACGACACAAAATAACATACTTTCGCCTGCATCTCTGCTTGTGTGAATGTTGATCCCTTGGGCACAGTACCTTTTAAGGGGATGCCAAGAACCTTTTGTTCTTTCTCAGGCCTAAAACTACCTCTGTACCAAATTACATCTACTACATATATCAGTTGAGTAATTATTATTATTATTTCGAGTAGGTAACACGGTCAGTCGACCATGCACACCCTGGTGTCAGAGTTCTTCGGAACCGCTTCTCGGCCTCTGACGTGGTTCCTTTAACGACTACCAGATGGCAGCCGGGACCACCGGCATTACGTGCCTTCCGAAGCACGGAATCATCTTTCTTATCAGACTACAGGTGATTCTGAAACTGGAAACAACTTAACAAAGTATGCTTCCCGTGGGAATCGAACCACGACCCCCGGGTCAACAAGGCAAACGCCTTAACCACTGGACCACGGAGGCAGTCATTGAATCGTGAAGAGATAACAGACAGTGAAGATATATTAGTATGGATTACCTTAATCAAATCTTTTAATAAATCAATAAAAACTGTCCTGACAAACAGGTGTGTCAAAGAAATCACAATCCATCACACTTATAATATGATTGATGATGAAAGTTCTTGTGTGGTTATTAAATCCTCAGAAATTCTTTGAATAGGGAAAGTTGTAGATTTTAGCACACCTAAATGTTTAGTATAGGCAAATGTTTTAACTGCCTCCGTGGTCCAGTGGTTAAGGCTTTCGCCTTGTTGACCCGGGGGTCGTGGGTTCGATTCCCACGGGAAGCATACTTTGTTAAGTTGTTTACAGTTTGGTTAGGACATTGCAGGCATGAATCACCTGATTGTCTGATAAAAAAGATGATTCCGTGCTTCGGAAGGCACGTTAAGCCGTTGGTCCCGGCTGCCATCTGGTAGTCGTTAAAGGAACCACGTCAGAGGCCGAGAGGCGGTTCCGAAGAACTCTGACACCAGGGTGTGCATGGTCGACTGACCGTGTCGCCTACACGAACTGATGATAGGCATGTTTAGCAAAGGGAAGTCATACTGAGAAGGTGTTGGAAATGAAAATTACTAGGCAATGACTAGAGGTAGGCTAATAGGGGAACTCATAGAACTCAAAGAACAATGATATTGTTTTGAATTTCAGATAGTGGTTGTAATTACCGCTAGACTGAAAAAGATACAGCACCTTCATATTAAAGAATGATTGTTTATTGTAGATCAGAGAATAGGATTCGTAAAATAGTTTTCAAATACCAAGCCTATAGATCAGCGGCAACCTCACCCCTCCTCGGCTACACACAACTCATTTAAAAAGAAGCATATAGATAACAACTCTGTTGCTTTTTACAAAGAGAGCAAACATACAGGAAGCCTTGCCAAGTTTCTACATTGTATGTTCCTTTATTGTTTTTTGTACAAGTGTAATGTTGATTTAGACAAGCTTCAAATATTATTGCCTAGGAATAGATAAGGCATTCTTTACAAACAAAAATGTAGGAGTTAAAAGTAAAATGAAGAATAATTTACCACAAAATTAAAAATAAAAATGTCATACTTTTCTGAGTAATAGAAATAAAAATTAACTAGCTGTTACGCGCGGTTTCGCCCGCGTAATATATAGCCTATGTCCTTCTCGGTACCCTAACCTATGTGTGTGCAAAATTTCATGATGATCGTTTCAGTAGATTCGGCGTGAAAGCGTAACAAACAAACTCACTTTCGCATTTATAATATTAGTTGGGATTTGAATACCATAATATAATGTGTTAAATAAAATATGTACTTCCAATCTCATGATTAGAGTCTGTCTTACTTTGATCTGAAAAGATTATAGCTTGCATTTATTCTTTGCCCCTAATCACTGTATTCTATCTTGAAAAACAGCATTGTAAAACAGGACCCTTAAAAATCTTATAAATGTATCAACATTAATAAGGAGTGGCAGAACAGGGCACCGGATGGGACTAGGTGGAGAATGGAAGTGGGAGGCTTTTGCCCAGCAGTGGGACCGAAATAACTAGTAAAAATATATATATATATAAATAAACAAACTTACCCATCTAAACTCTTGCAAGGCCTGACATTGGCATACAGGTCAAACTCCTTCCTAAGAGCCAGATTGAGGGACCGGTAGCCCTTGCCGACAGGGGTCATCAGGGGACCCTTCAAGCCAATCTTGTTGGCATTTACTGAGTCAATGGCTTTCTGTGGGATACCGAATTTCCCATCTGGTCCCTACAAGAAAAAATCTTATTAGAGTCATTCACATGAGTATTTTTTTATTTGTTAGTCTGATTACAACTATATGTGCAATATAGGTACATTAATATATTTCTTGAAAGTTATTGGCCGCTACAATGATCAATGATTAAAAGTGTCATAAAGTCAGATAGTTTTGACACCTTTAACTATAACAAATAAGAAGAAATTTGATCAGAGTATACGAAAGGGTGCGCAGGCTTTAGCATTACTTTACTGACACTTGCCCCTTTGTTTAAAATCTAAGCCAATTAAAATAAAATAACTAGCGTCAATAAATTAAAATGACCACTATTAGCAGCAATTAACAAAGAGATAGCTCATTCATAGTGATAACTCTGTCAAGTTAATACAAATATTTGATGGGGACTTACCCTAACAGCTGTGACATCCACCTCATCCCATTCAATAGGCACTTTGGCGGCTTCGAAGATTTTCTGCACAGCCACTGTGATCTCCGGGCCGATACCATGGCCAGGGATCAACGTCACTCTCCGCACCCCTGTGCTGTACTGCGCCGCACCAGCTCGACCCGACGGCACCTGCCACCAAACCCACAAAAGTCACTTCTAACCTCACTCCACATCATCAAAGAAAACCACCAAAAAAATGTGTTAACCTCATTTCTCCCGCCCCTGACCACTGCAGTCCTATCGCTGGCAGCCGGCTCGAACCACTTCAGCAAACCTTCTAACACTGTACTCTCACGAAAAGGCTTCAAAAGCGCATTTATGTAATTCTTCGACATAACTATACTACGTCTATTTTTGGATGAAAGGAATATTGAAGCAAACTGTTCTCAGAGGCAAAATAATTATGGGTGGCATGCAGCACTTTGTAACTCAAGTTAGTACAATACGCAGGACTACAAACTTACAATTTTCCTGATTAATCTTGCAGCCATTTCTCTATTTTATAAAATTCGACGAGCGAGCGATAACTCCGCGGCGAAGGGCGGAGGGGGACAGGCAGGGGGAGGAAATTATTTGCAGGCGCCGTCGCGACGACGCATGACCGGATACAGTTTTCAAGGACATTGACAGAACATGAAGCGAAGAAATAAACAGCTATACAGATTAAAAGCTTCGATTTGGCTGTGTTGAAAAATTTTCTTTGTTAAACACTTTTAAAACTGGAATTTTTAGCAGATGTCAATGTCACAAAATTATTTTCTTCCTGCCAGTGTCAGTCAGTCTAATGTCTACTACAGTGTATTGTAAATAAATTGTGAAGTTGGAGCTGTTGGAATCTAGTTGGAATTTAATTTAATCTAATGAGAAATAACATTTAAGATTTATAATGGATCAACCATTGTCTTTGAAATTGTCATCCTTGAGTTTAATCTCACAATGTAAGTTGCAGAATATTCTTTCTCTGTGTGGTGATAAAAACGATCTGATTATTGACCCATCTTTGATAAAGCCCCTGGAAAGAATTTGCGGCGTAAGTTGGCTAAGGTAAGCATTAACTTGTTTGACTACAACTTATAGCTGCTTTTAGTACACTGCCAGTCGGTCAAAGTAAACGAAAAGCTATTCTTTTGCAGCACAAATATAACCTATGATATCGCCCTATTTTTCTGTGAGTTAGAGCAATAACTCAAAAAAAATCCGTACTGATGTTATAAATTCGACAGTGACTAACTGTCTCGCTTTCACGCCAAAACTATAGAACCGATTTTAATTAAGTTTGGTACACAGATAGTCTAGAGCCTGGGAAAGGACAAGGCCACTTTTTAACACTCACTGTTCCTTTTAGAAGAAGTGGCTGGCACAGCTAGTTACTTATAATGCTTGGCTAGTTAATATTTATTTTAATAATATAGGAACTCATGTTGATAAATTAATGAAATGAAATGAATGAATGAAATGAAAAATATTTATTGTGACACAACAACAACACAAGACAATACAGCTAATACATGTGCCCACAGTGTCACAAAAGGTGACGGCTCAGTGTTATGCTGGACTAGGGGACCCTAGTGCAGCACTGATTTTCAGCCGTCACCTTACGAGGCATCACGAGCCATCCCACGACACGCAAACACAAACAATAATAAACACATGAATAAACAGTATAATAAAAAGAAAAAGAAAAAAGATACACAGTCAAAATCTAATAGAATTTTAAAAGGAAGGAAAGGCCCCTTTTAAGAACACAGTAATAATAAATAAAGAAAAACATTGTTTAGGATGACAAATAGTTTGTTTTATACAATAACTTTCCTATTTTGTTAATAAATAAAATAAATAAATATAAGGGGACATACATATTACACAAATCGAGCCCTACAGTAAGTTGTGAACGTGTGTCGCAATACCAGTTATCTTTCTATATAATCTCCCTTACCTCATTGATGTTGAAAATGCATGCAATTTTAAAATTGTTTTCTGTATTTTCAGACAACATGGCATTGACAAAATATACAAAATGGATCCGCATCTTGGCGCTACTACCAACGTGAACCGAGTTTATTTCATTCCATCATGTGTCCAGAAGTATAAATGTGTGCTTGACCAAATTGCCTCACTGATCAGCCAGAATGCATCACTAGCAGACTTGGAATGTTTCCACATAATAATAGTGCCTAAAGTCATCAACTCCTACATTTCAATACTAGAAAGCCGTGGTCTGTATGGCATTGTTACTTTACACTCATTCTCTTGGGAACTGATGGTTTTAGATGAACAATTAATGAGTTTAGAATTACCATTCCTCTATAAACAGTTGTTTGTGGATCATGACCAATCATTGCTATCCAGCATCTCCATGTCGCTGTGGAGTTTATTCCATGTCATTGGAAGGCCGAAAATCATGTTTTCTGTTGGGAAATTGTCAGCCAGTGCATTAGATGTATTAGAAATCTATAAGGAATCATATTCAAGGGACTTTTTAAATACCAGTAGCTCTGAAGAAATTGGAGCTGTGATATTGTTGGACAGAAATCAAGATTACCCCTCAAGCTTATTGACCCCAGCGACATATAGTGGTCTTCTAAGTGAATTGTTTAAAATAAACTGTGGCCATTTAGATTTGAATGTAAAAGAGACAAAATTAAAAACAGGAAAGATTGACTTTGGTTTCAAGGAAGAGGATGCTGCTACGAAAAACACAGCAATGCCTTTAGATAGTTCAGTAGACACTCTTTACGGAGAGATAAAACATAGACATTTTTCTGAAGTACTCAGTGTACTAAGTTCAAAAGCAAAATTGTTGAAAAATGAAGATATTAAAGCTTTAGGCATACAAGAAATGAAGCATTATGTGACGACAAAGCTACAGCAAGTTACCCTATTCAAACAAAACCTGGTAAACCACGTATTAGCCTGTGAAACTATCATATCAGAAATGAGCAACAAGTTTGAAAATCTGAAAGAAACAGAAACTGAAATGTTGAATAATAGGAACAAGAAATCTAACTTCACATTTGTTGATGAAAACTTTGGCACAGACATACATATTTACAATAGTTTACGTCTTATGTGCTTATTGAGTCTGACACAGGGCCTGACATACGATGAGTACAACAATTTAGTTAGTAAATATTTACTAGCTTTCGGTTACAAGTATTTGTATGTATTCAACAACTTGATAAATGCTGGTTTACTCATTCAACCTTCGAGTCCGAAATTGTCTTTGAATATTAAATCAAATTTGAGTAGTTTGAGAGACACATTGCAATGGCAGAGTGGTTTTCAGTCTTCTGCTAAACAGTTGAAGCAGTTACCATCACAACCTGATAAAGTAGGGAAGTCTTCTCCAAGCTATGTTTTCAATGGTGGTTATGTACCATTAGCTGCTATACTGTGTAGCACCGTATTAACCTGTGAATCTCTTTATGATGTTTTGATAAAACTGTCTGCATTAACTGATTTTAAAGTGGGAGGGAAAATCATGGACAAACTCAAAGATGGAGTCGAGACTTTAAATGAGAAATTATCAAATTTGAAACTTCAAAGTGACTTTGATTTTGGCTGTAAAGATTCCAAGAACCTGATGAAACTATTGAAGAATGATCCTAATATAGGGCACGCGTTCCCGCTGAAGCCTAAAAGTGTGTTGGTGTATGTGATCGGAGGTGTGACGTATGCGGAAATAGCAGCTTGTGACGTCATCCAGACGACGACAGGGAGCAAAGTGTATGTGGCTAGTGACTGTGTGCTTAGTGGCAGGGATTTGATGGTGGCTTGTACTTAAACCTTGCTCAGGTAATGAACTTTGGGGCCATCTTAAATCATTGTTGGACACAGACGTCTATAGGCGTACTAACAATCAAACTTTTGCTGTCTTGTTTAGTGTCTGTCAAAGTGTAAAGTCTAAGTCTTTTGTGCCGGTCCCACAGTGTTCTGCGTTCTCTATAATCTTAATTTATGTCTCAATTAACACTTTCAGACCGAAGTTGTCGGCTGTGGCTTAGGGGCGGGCCCCTAAGATAACAGGGACATAGAATGCAAAACTTGGAACGCTGAGCATATGTTGTGGGTTAGCGCCTAGAACATACATACATCTCTTTAGAGATAGGAAAAAATATAAGTACCGCTTAGTATTATATTGTCTTTGGTACCGCGTAAAATTTATGTAAACAATATTTTGATGGACTTTCAGTACCTCGTCTTAGTGTAAAAAGACTTACTTAGTTTATCTTAAAACTGCTGTGGTTTGGATGAATTTTAAGATATTTTTACTATATTGACATATTTGTCAATAAAGTACGAACTTTAACAGTAGAGCACTAATTAGTTTGATGAACAGACACGCAGATTCTCGCAAGTTTCCGCCGAACTTTTGTTTCATTTGCTGGCTGAAATTTGAACTTTAATGTCATGTTCATTGAGGCGATTGTATCCAAAATCCCTTCGATTTTACGGCAATATAAATTGACCCACTAATAAGAGACTAACGTCCAAATACCCAACGGCATCTAAGATGCATCTCAACTACTACAGTCTCAAGTCTCGTTCTGTCACTGTTTAGATAACTTAGTAAGTCAAAGGCAGTTTGAGATTTAAGATTGTCATAAATTAAGATTACTTTCAATAACCAGACGTAATTTAATCAATTTTATGAATGGTAAAATACTAGTCTTACTTTTCTATGAATTAATTTACATTTCATTCCAAAACAATAAGAATTTTTAATCTAAATGAATATGTATATTTTCTTTAAGAAATAAAACAATTTGTAATATATTAAAATATTTATTCTCATACTTACAACAATTATATCACAGTACAAAATTATATTTACTATGTATCTCATTTTTATACTGAGCAAATATGTAGCAAAAACATACAATATGTGAAGCTTGATTATATTGTATACCAATGCTAGTAATTTTTTTATTCAATCACACGAGTTATGTCTTGTGTGATTGTGTGTCACCAGAAATAAAGAAAATAAAATTAAATAAAATATTAAATAAATATTAACTGGTATATGGATTACAGAATTGGTAAGCGTGCGATTTGAATAATGCAATAAGTGCTTTATACAATAGCAATAGTAGAACTGTAACTTGAGGGTCTGTAGCCGTGTGGTTCCCGGCAGAGAAGAATAGGACCACTCCAAATCTTCCCGTGGATGTCGTAAAAGGCGATTTAGGAAACTCAAGCTAAACAAAGCTTATAAACATCAAAGAGACCTCTCCAACCCGTTTGGCCAACGTGGAGAGTGTAGGTCAAATCCTCTGACTGCTCTGGCAGTACAGAGAGGGTCGTGCTCCTGCAGTGGAGACTAACAAAGACCTGAAGATGAACTTGAGGGTCTAAGGTACCATGTACACCGGGATGGCACCGACACGGCCGCAGCCTCGCACCCTGGGTTAACTCAGCCCTACAAACCTATTGCATGATGTATTTCCATAAATGTCTTTTCGATTATGTTTCGACGCGCTCCGTGGCGCAGCAGTCAACACGTCAACCGGACGTCAGACGTCAAACGGATGGTCCCGGGTTCGATCCCCGGTCAGGTCAAGGTATGGAAAATGATCATTTGCATATTGACCTGGGTCTTGGATGTTCATCTATACATGTATTTGTTATAAAATATAGTATTGTTGAGTTAGTACTTACTTGGGGCTAGCTCAATCTATGTGATTTGTCCGTATATATATATTTAGTTCTGTGGGTAGTACTGTACTACGGTAGTATTATTTGACGGGTGATGCTACTTTCGCTGATTGAGTAAGACAAAATCTCGTTCACAAGCACACCCAAGCAAGGTTGACGTCAGCGAGGTTATTTCCGCCAGTACTGCGCGAATTTGTGGAAGTGTTCCACCAGCGCCGCCATGACGGCTGTTACAGACATGTCGAGCAGATTCTGCAGGTAGTGCACCGCTTCTTCGTCGCCCAGATCCAATCTGGGAAGGAATGAAATCGGATCGTTAGAAAAATGGTGGGAAACTGCTATAAGTGATTTAAAAGGCCAAAGCATATGGTATTTCATTATGGAAACCCGGAAAACATTTATTCCGTCGGAATCGCCGACTAGTTATGGTCTGTTACGTAGATTAGCGACACGACGGTTTCGCTTCCCTCAAAGCTACCCCCTTGGTGGTTTTCGTAGACCGAAGTAAATAGTCGGTGAATCCGACGAAATTAAATGTGAGTAAAGCCGAGTTTCCGTAATGAATTTTACTTCTATCTGCAGTCTAAGACTGACCTGCATGTTTTTTAGACAAATCGATCTATTCTTCGATTCGGTTTTATTGTTTAAAATGCTTGTCACCTCATAACTCCGTCATTTATGGACCTTTTATTTAAAAAGAAATTCTTTCATCATAATCGGTTCAGTAACTTGGTTGAAGTCTTTTTTTTATAAAAACCGATGGGCGATGGGGTAGATAGGTTACTAGGTGGTAGGATACACCGACCAGGTGGTCGGACGACCTGACCGAAGTCGCAGCAAGGCGATGGATGCAGGCCGCTTCCAATCAATTATATTGGCAATCCGAGAGGCCTATGTCCAGCAGTGGACTTCCTGCGGCTAAAATTATGATGATGATGGTATGGTACTGGTACCTGAGCTTGTCTTGCACCTTCTTGACGGCCTTGTCGGGCTCCAGCGCGATGTCGGGCACCGACGCGTCCACCATCAGCGAGAACAGGTTCAGCATCAGGTTGGCGTGTCTGGGGGGATACAACAACAACGATACAGCAAACAGCAACTTATGTAGTCTACCTGCGACCACAAACACTGTAAAGTGGTTGAAACGTTAGGTGGTATAGATAACAAAAACCGTGTTAATAGTAGATTGTTGCACTGAGAAGAAAGTAAGTTATTGGTGCACAAGTGTTTATTTGGAGCCCGAGCGCAAGCGAGGGCTCTAAAAAGCACGAGTGCAATTTAACTTACTTAATGCGAGGTGCATAATCTGCTTTTCTTTCAACTACTGCAATAAAAGTAGTTGAAAAATAAAACTGAAGACAAATTACAATAGTTAAAAATTTGTTGTTCACATTCCCGCTTTTTTTCTTTATGGCCAGTATTTTTTTTAGGCAAGGCAATACACACGTCCCTTTGTTAACTCCATACGGCCGTTAGGTTGGCCAACCTTTTTTATGACAGGTGACAACTATTGTCCACGATTTAAAAAAACTAAACAGTGCAGTAAAGGATTTCCATACATTTTTGCTGCACTAGAGCAGCAAAAATGTATGGAAATCCTTTACTGCACTGTTTAGTTTTTTTTTTACTTCTAGTGCAGCAAAGTTCCGCTTTGTGCTGGATATGTAGTGCCGTTATGATAGAATTTCAGCGTAGTTGGAAGAAAAATTAATTTTATTTAAAAGCCAAAATTAATAATCTAGACTTCGATGTCCATCCGTCCGTCCGCCCGTCTGTCTGTCACCAAGCCACCTCATGAACCGTGATAGCTAGACCGTTGAAATTTTCACAAATTTTGTATTTCTGTTGTCGCTATAACAACAAATACTAAAAACAGAATAAAATATATAAATACAAAAAAAGAATACAAGGGATTATTTCGCCTAACCTAACCTACCCAAATGGTAAAAACAGGACCCTACTACTGAGTCTTCGATGTCCGTCCGTCTGTCTGTTACTAAGCTGCATCTCATGAACCGTGATAGCTAGACAGCTGAAAATCTCATAGATGATGTATTACTCTTGGAACATCAGAATCATCAAACTCTTATATAACAACAGAAATACATATGTGATTAAAAAAATATATTTTCTTTGTTTCATGGGAAGCGGTAGCGGCTTGGGGTTCCGTCCAAGGATGTAGCCGAAGTCGATGTGGAACAGATTGTAGGTGTTTCTCTCAACTTCAGGTAGTGTTCTGAATGAATGCCACCCATGGCTTCCACCATTTTTTTGCTTTCATCGGCGGGGGGAGGGGCATGGGGTCGCGGCCGAAGACGTAGCCAAAGTTGACATGGAGTAGATTACAAGAAATTCCCTCACCTTCTGAGATGCAAGAACGCCGTGTAACACTGTTTCTTGAATTCATGGTAGTGTTCTGAGTGAATGCCGCCCATTGCTTCCACCATTTCCTTGCTGAGTTTCATCGGCGGGGGGAGGGGCTTGGGGTCGCGGCCGAGGATGTAGCCAAAGTCGATGTGGAACAAGGCGCCTTGCCGAGTGAGCAGCAGGTTGTCTAGGTGACGGTCACCCACGCCTGCAAACCAATAACGTTCGCTGGTTACTATCCTATACTTTCTTACTCTCTAGAATATAACACTTTATTCAGCAACGAGAATAGAAAAAAATAAAACCGGCTTAAGGGTACGCTAGTCAGGTGTTTCGCCATTCAAATTCTGTAGGGTGATGACTCCGTTGTTGGTATCTTCTGTTTAAAGTTTTTAATTCTATCGATTTATTTTGTCGTTATCTATGCTTGTATGGAATCATAATTGTAAAATAATTAGTACTTTAAAAGTTATGAGTCTCAAAACATTCCGTTTCAACACGTAATTTTAACGCAACTTTGGGCACAATTAAATACCGGAAGGAGTATAAAATTTGGTTATTAAAAAAATTAAATAACTTTTTCTCAAACATGCTCGGAAATGTAGGCATTACTGTAGTAAAAAGAAGACCGGAAGTTTGTAATTCTTGGCTCATTCATCGCATTGCCGGCCTAGGCCAGGAAATAAGTATGAAAATTACTTCCCGGCCGCTGCTCAAAACTTTTTAATTAATCTATGTAACGTAAATTATGTCACTTGTCATACAGCCAGTTTACTACCACTGCATTTTAAAAAAATGCATATAATACGTGAATATAACTACAATTTCATTAAAATATCGATATGTGATCATACGAAAATATGCTTAATTTTCGTTGCGAGAGAAGAAAACAATAATCTATGATCTATTAAATTTTTTGTGAAAAATATGACTGGGCTCTATGGGCATTGTTTCCTTTGCTGGAATTGACAACTGAAAATAAAAAAATTAAAAACTCGGGAGATCTGTTATTTTCACTATACCCGTAGTGATTAACGCCACTGCCGAAAAACTGCCTTTACGGATTTTAGGGCATAGAACACACGTCAATTGACTTTGAATTTATGGCCCCCCATAGAAACTCAAAAGGAATTGTATGGCATTTTTTTCATTTTCACCCTCACTCCATTATTTGTCTATGATCCTTATTGCCTAGAGAAAACATATGGCAGTCGGTCGTCTGATACTAGTAATAGTATCTTCTTCGTAGTTTGTGATTAACGCTTTGCAGTAATTGATTGACATTGATTGTTTTCGGTAAATATGTGCAAAGTTGGTTATTTATTTGAAATGAAACGGTTCAAAATGAGTTTTAGTGATGAAAGCAACACTGCAATGGATTTTAAGTACCTACTTCGCCTAATTTGAAACTTGAAAGTGGAAAAATTACTACCGGCAAATACCTAGTAAGGGTAAATATTTAAGGCATGTAAGTTTATGTGTAACTTTAAGTTAAATTTCCTCACATTTATTGAGAAAATCTCTATACTTTCCTCGGCGGGAAAGGGATTGCCGGACTCGTAACTATTGTCAAGGCCTCGCTGACGCTCGGCCTTGAAAACTATACTCGTCCGGCAATCCCTTACTTCCCGGCCTCTGCAGTAATGTACTATACTTTTATTATTATTAAAAACGGTTGCACTCACGTTATATTTAGTCGGTATTGCCGACCGGGTTTCGGCCAATTCAGATGGCCATCTTCAGGGCGAGTATCAAGGTCGTCGCGACGCGAGGATGAAGCACTAATAACTGCAAGTGATAAACCGAGATACTGGTGGCGATACGTGGATGACGTTTATGCAGTATTGAATAAAAATTGGGTTATGTCTTTTCTTGCTCATCTGAACAGCATTCATCCAAAGATTTCTTTTACTGCCGAGCAAGAAAACGATGGGGCTCTAGCATTCCTTGATGTATTGGTCATGCGACAATCCGACGGGAGTCTCACGCATACGGTTTACCGTAAACCGACACATACCGACTGATACTTAAGATCTGACTCACACCACCATCCGGCTCACTTGGCATCGATTCCACGCACGCTGATAAACAGAGCTCTGCGTCTGTGTGATCCTCAACACATAGATGCAGAATTAACACACGTGAGGCAAGTGCTGGAAACGAATGGCTATAGTTGGAGACAGAGCCTTCGGGTCAGTGAAAACGCATCGGAGCGTCCCACTTCTGTGGATCGAGCGCTAGTATTCCTACCTTTTGTCAAAGGGACCACAGACAAAATTGGTCATTTACTACGTCGCCGGTACAGTATAAAAACTATTTTCCGACCTTTGACGAAACTACGAAATTTAATGCGCTCTCCCAAAGATAGAGACTCACTTAATGTACCGGGCGTATACATGGTGCCTTGTGAATGCGGTAAGTGTTACATAGGTGAAACAGGACGCAACGTGACTACAAGACTAACCGAACACATCCGCAGCTTGAAGAAATTGGACAAAAATGGATCTGCAATCGCCGAGCACGCCTTGGATTCGGACGTGGCTCACTATATTCGCTTCGACAAAGCCAAGGTACTGGCAAGGGAAAAGGCTTTCGTCCCACGTAAAGTACTCGAGGCAATAGAGATAGGGCGGCGTCCGAATTTTAATCGTGACGGAGGTTGGAATTTGCCATCAACTTGGAAACCAATACTTCAAGCTGAACAATGCAACGAGGACATTTTAGTTCAAGGAGTTGACACGGTTAGCTCTGTGCACATGAGCCGTTCACAACCATCAGAGGCATATGAGGTCGATTTGGTACCAGCCACAACATCTTCGGGGGTGTCTGACCCCCCACCCAACGCATCGGCACGAGCGCGTCGCGCGGAGAGGCGGGCGGCGCGCGCGGGTCCCTCAAGGAACGGCCGTGTCGCGACGACCTTGATACTCGCCCTGAAGATGGCCATCTGAATTGGCCGAAACCCGGTCGGCAATACCGACTAAATATAACGTGAGTGCAACCGTTTTTAATAATAATAATTATGTCTCGCGTAACATTTAATAATTTAACTTTACTTTTAGTTAAAACATTCAGCTGTTTTATTACAAGAACACTTCTCCCAAACGCATACTCGCGAATTTTTAGACGACGAAGATTTAGATATTCAACAATATTTGTGTTTGCATTGCACACACTAGACTGTAGTTCCGATGTGCTTATAAATCGGTGTAAATAGTTCCGCACTGTTCATAACCGAGTCTATCCCTTTTTTAGCGAAATAGCACGCAAATGAGCCACGTGCGCCGACGAGTTTGAGTTCGGGACTAGCGCATCCTTAATGCAAATTGGGGGGACATCAATGGTCAATTTTCGTCTTCTTTGATGAGTTTACAAGCTGCTTAATAAAGCTAAAACATTGCCAACTCATAAGGACAGCCATAATAAACGACATTGCAATGGCACACCTATTCGCGTGGCACGTAATCCTGGAGTTGTTTAATAGACGCTACAAAAACTGACATTCCCATGCAAATTGATTGGGCTAAAAATATAGGTACTATTTTCTAAGCAAGGTATCATTTTTAGAGCATTCTGTAGAAACCCACGGCACTTACCAAGCAAATACGTGATGACGCAGTACCCGGCACAGCTGCGAATATACGTGTCCATAGTATCCGGTTTGATGCCGTACGGCGCGCCCTCACACGGATTATGCTTGCGGAAGAAATTCTGTATACTCCCCTCCGTCGCTAAAGCCTCCGCCACCGTCACCGACTCTATAAACTGGAGGAAACCGTGCTTCGAACTCGTCGCTAGAACCTTATACGGTGTTAACTTCAAATCTAAATTCTCACGCCTTAACAACTTATCCATTAACGTAATCATTTGCAATATTAGTTGATCTTGTCGCAAATCATCTCCGTGTTTGAATATCGCTTCGTATTCTACACCTTCAGTTGTTAAGAAGGTTAATTTAGAAGGCATTAGCGCAGATTTGAATAGACTAGCTTTTTTAGCGACGATGCCTTTGATGGTGACGCTGGGGTCGAGCGGGAAGGGCATGGGCTCGAAGTTGGCGAAGTTGAACTTGAACGCGTCGGGGTCGGCCAGCAGCTGCTGCAGGCGCTCGGCCTTCTTGTTGCGGTTGCCGCTCTCGCGCGCCACTGACTTCACCAGCTTCACTAGTTTGTCGATGAAGAGTTGCTGGTGGGCTAGGAAAGAACGCGTGCGCTGGTGGTCGCTGTTGCCTGGGGAAACAATGTTTTAATATTATTGTCAGTATGGGACTTAACGCGGTTACACTGCCGCTGCCATTTTCCACAGACTAACTAAGAAAGACTGTGAAAATGGCAGTTGCCGAAATACCCGGCGAATCTCAAAAATAATCGCGATAATGCGAATTTTTTTAATCTTTTATCAATTTTTCAGTTTCCACCATCTATATACTATATAGCATCGTTTTCTCAGTAACCTAAAAGATATTAAAATTTTTGACATACATATTTACATTCATATTGGAGAGCATTATTCTGTGCTAATAATTTTGGCATAAAAAAGAGACGGAAATACTACTTGGTGTCCCACTCGCATTTTTGCAATTGTATATAAAAGCTTATTTATATCTATAGTTTTTATAAAGTCGCATATTCGCGACAGGAACACAGACCTGTAGTATTTCAGTTCTTTTCTAAGCCAAAAATTACAATGGATACTCAGTCCTACCATATAAGGTACTTGGTTTACAACCAGCTTAACAAATACCATCTACAACAATTTTAAAAGTCACTTTTGCATCAATAATATTAGTTAAAATAAAACTAAGGTCAGAGGTTCATCCTCAACTGCCTGTCCGGTTGGTTGCAGGTATGGCATCGGGTACGCGCGCCTGGCCTCCTGAGCTGCTACAAACTCATCCCCAATCCATCCAAGCAAGTAACATCCTGAAAACTTCTATCCCGTTCTCCCAGTCCAACAAACTCCTACCCATCCCTCGCTGAAAAACGGTTTCGATGGGCAGCAGCGTCGGCACCGTTATAAGCTTAACAAATTGCGCTCACCAACCGGTTTGTCAAGCGTAGTGAGTTTAACAGTCTCCGTGGTCCAGGGTGGTGGGTTCGATTCCCACGGGAAGCATACTTTGTTCAGTTGTTTCCAGTTTGGTTGGGACATTGCAGGCATGAATCACCTGATTGTATGATAATAAAGATGAATCCGTGCTTCGGAAGGCACGTTAAGCCGTTGGCCGGCCCGGCTGCCATCTGGCAGTAATTAAAGGAACCACGTCAGAGGCCGAGAGGCAGTTCTGAAGAACTCTCACTCAACTCAGGGTGTGCATAGTCGACTGACCGTGTCATCTACACGAAATGATGACGAGCGTAGTGAGTATGGCAACCTTTAGCGAGCCTCATAGAAAAACTCATGACAGTGAGGTACATGTTCTTATGCTGCAGGTCTTGTGGCGTGTCCCTGTCTTCGCATTTGCACAGCAGATACGAGTATAGGTAGTTGGCTAAGGAACTGTTCTGGATGCTGATATCTCGCTAAACTTAACAATTGCCATATAAAGGGAGTTTAAAACGACACATAGAACTTGAGTCTTACCTTTCGCGAGCCTCATGGAAAAACTCCTCATGACAGTGAGGTACATGTTCCTATGCTGCAGGTCTTGCGGCGTGTCCCTGTCTTCGCATTCGCACAGCAGATACCAGTACAGGTAGTTGGCCAGCGAACTATTGTTGCAAGCCCGGGAGATGAGGAACGTGGCCAGGTTGAGACGCTCCTCTGAGTCGGAACTGGTCCTGGAAATGAGATGTTATATACCAGTTGTCAGTTTGTTAAGTTCAAAGATTTTTTTATTTAAAACTATGTCAATGTCGTTAGACATTTTGATTATCATTTGGTGAACATTAAGTTTCAAGTATTTATTTGCATAAATGTAGGTACACTGTAAGTTGACAATATGTTGTTTTACCAGTACATTTTACCTTCACAAGGTGTGCAAAGACAATATTTAAACAATTGATATGTTCGCATACTTTGGGACTGGCCACACTATAAGTTATCTTACATTAAAACTTTTAAAAAATTGGCGCTCATTTTAAACCCAAAAAATCTTTTAAGAGGCTTACATTAGCGAAACTAGCGACACCCGTTATTTAATTCTTGTACTCCGAAATAAAAACAAATTAAAATCCGAAATAAGAAAAAATCTACGTAAGTACTTCCTTAGTAAATTACTTGTAGTATTTTTAGTAGTATTTTTTGGCTACGTAAGGCACAAGATCGAAATGGATGGTATGCATTGAGAGAGGCCTATACCCAGCAGTGGGATGCAGAAGGCTGTTGATGATGATAATGATGATGATTTTTTGTAGAACTTTCCATCAATATCATCATTTCAGATTGTGAGATCTACTCATTACCGCCAAAAGTGGCCGCTTTATGCGGTAATGAGTAGTTCTCTTGATTTACCAAATGCAAAATACTTACGTCGATTTTTTCAATTTGATTTTATTTAGTAGTAAAAGAAATAAAACCACGGGTGGCACTAGTTGGCTGGTCTAAGCGCCTTAAGGAAATAAAATTTCAGAAACTTACATGACAAATCTGAAAGCAAATAAACACAAACTATTTAGACACAAAGAAGCAGAAAGAATGTATTTAACTAAATATTCGATGGCCTAGTAGGCTTTAGCATTATAAAGGATAAGGCATGTAAAGCAATCCCAGGGGCATGCCCTACTGTGATAGGTGACCGCAAATATCTCAAGCTCCTCCCCGCTTCGGAAGGTACGTTAAGCCGTGGGTCCCGGCTGACATCACTGGTGGCATAGGTACATGATATACAGCATTTTTTTTAAAGATGTTTATTAAACAATGAAAAAAAGTCTAAAGTGCTTTGTATTTCCCGCCACCTGTCAGGCGTTTACGGGAATAGTTTTTCGGCGCTAATGTTTTTGATTGGTGGATTTTGACAGCTGTTGTCACCGACAACCCTCATTGCCTCGACGTGCTAGCTTTGTCGCCAGCACACCAAGGATCATCATCAGGTTTATTTCAGTCTCCATTGCAGGAGCACGACCCTCTCTGTACTACCAGAGCTAAACATCAGCCAGAGCAGTCAAAGGATATGGTCTACACTCTCCACGCTGGTCCAATGAGTTGTAGAGGTCTCATTGATGTTTATAAGCTTTGTTTAGCTTGTGTTTCCTAAGTTGCCTTTTTTCCTTCTACATCATCCACAGGAAGACTTAGAGTGGTCCTATTCTACTCCGCCGGGAACCACACGGCAAGTCGAAAAAAATAGCCCACAAAGATATTCACATATTGAAATGCTAAAACTCACGAGTAGGTGTCGTTGTCGGCCTGACTGGCGACCACGCTGTCCTCGGCCACTGTCGCTGACTCGTCTACGGGTGGCTCTGAACGACGACTATTGATTGATGACGTCATTTCACTGTTGGTTAACACTGGAACCAATTCACATATACTATATTACTAATATTACAAAAAAAGTAGCTTTATTAAAAAAAGAAATTACGTCGACAGCCTTTTTTGATACTTTACGTACGCCCTATTTTGCTGGCGTTACATAGCTATGACACACCTGGGAAGAATACAAATCAAATGACATCTCGTACATCAAAATCAGTCCAGGCACTTAGGCTACAGGAAGCAACAGTGTGGAACAGACAAACTTACATACATACAAACAAACATACGTGCAATCAACATTACCCTTTTTTTGGGTGTGTCAGTCGGGTAAAAAGTACAAAGATTAGCAAAAACTATGGACGATAAAGTTTTAATGTGTTTCACTCAAAAGAGCACGTATTGTATGTGCAAACGAATGAGCACGCAAAAGTTGGTATTTAATACGGCCAAAATAAAAACACAAATATTAACAAAAAAGGACTGTAACAGGCTAACGTTAAGGTAGATAATCACCTGAAGCTGAAAGCAGACTAGCCTGGCTACCACGTTGACTCATCAATTCCCTTCCGATTTGTAAGGAGGCTCCTTATAAAGACGCGAAAAAGAAGACAAATGCTAACAAAAAAGGAATTTAACGCGTTGAGAATAAGGTATATAATCACCTGACGCTGAAAGCAGACTAGCCTGGCTCCCACGGTGACTCTGCATCAGTTTGCCTTCTGACTCGTAAGGTGGATCCTTACTGCCGCAAAGTCGCGAATACTCTGCAAACAAATATAATAGTTTGATATTTTTATTTTATTTATGGTCATGCACATAACTACCATTACAGGTTAACTTAAGACGTAATGCGATAGTGTGGAATCGAAGACCATATATATTGGTAAATAGAGGAACTTAGCACCCAAATGTATTGAAAAACGTCGTATGATGCTCGTACTCAGTAAGTTGGCTATTATAGTTAACGCTTTATTAAAAGCACTCGGCATACTTTTTAGTTATTTATTTTTTGTCCGTATTATTATGGTACTATCAATATTATCATCTTTGACGTTTTCACGATGTTTGACACATACTAAAATTGCGTTGTTACTATACAAAGAGCTACAATTAATTAACTACGCTACGAGCACAATTAATATTCATTCATATTACAATTACCGACATATCAAGCATTTCGATTATTACGTTAAGCCGGTGGTCCCGGCTGCCATCTGGTAGTCGTTAAAGGATCCACGTCAGAGGCCGAGAGGCGGTTCCGAAGAACTCTGACACCAGGGTGTGCATGGTCGACTGACCGTGTCACCTACACGAAATGATGATGATGATTATTACATTTATTCAGATTACATTTTCATCTTCAAATAAATGCGTAATATCTATTTTTATGCTTAAATATATTAACAATTATTAGTTGCGACCTCTTTTTTTTTAGCTTCCACGCTGGTTTGGCACAAAAGAAAAAACCTAGAATATACCAGCTGCTTCTCTTCCCGCGCAGATCGTAAAAGCCGATCGAGGGAAGAATCATATCAATGGGCGATGCGGCTAGCAACCCATCACTATTATGATTACTGCTATATAACGATGACTTTTGGCGCTAAGCTTGCCAGAGCGTTTGCCAGTGTGCGTGCTTCCGGATGAGACACCTATTCCTGTCATCATCATCATCATTTCGTGTAGGTGACACGGTCAGTCGACCATGCACACCCTGGTGTCAGAGTTCTACGAAACCGCCTCTCGGCCTCTGACGTGGTTTCTTTTAACAACTTACTATCAGATGGCAGCCGGGACCAACGGCTTAACGTGCCTTCCGAAACACGGAATCATCTTTCTTATCAGACAATTAGGTGATTCATGCTTGCGTTCAAGTCCTTACCAAACTGGAAGCAACTAAATAAAGTATACTCCCCGTGGGAATCGAACCCACGACCCCCGGGTCAACAAGGCAAACGCCTTAACCACTGGACCACGGAGGCTATCATGTGAAGGCTTCCTGGAGTATTATAATATCAATCGTAATAATTAGGTGATTCATGCTTGCAATGTCCTTACCAAACTGGAAGCAACTAAATAAAGTATACTCCCCGTGGGAATCGAACCCACGACCCCCGGGTCAACAAGACAAACGCCTTAACCACTGGACCACGGAGGCTATCATGTGAAGGCTTCCTGAAGTATTATAATATCAATCGTAATACTGCTGTCACATGAATGTAGCACCTACCTTCGTGTATTTCCATGAAGTCCTCATACTTCAGCGCCTGCACCAGCTGCAGCAGATACAGAAGTAGGTCTTCGTCAGGCGCCTGTTTCAACCGGGAGATGGCGTATCTGGAAATATAGAAAGGGAGTGAGTTGAGTATAATAAAATACTCCACCATCAGTGAGTGTGTAACCCACCAACAAGTTAAACGTGGCCTTTAGGTATTCTAAACCTGGGCTTTTTCCCGCCATACCGCAAGGGAGACAGACGTGACAATATGTAAAACCTTTTAACAATAAAATTAAACCACCAAAATAAACTAAAAATCAATTCGAAATGACGAGCTCCGTGGCGCAGCGGTCAACACGCCGGCTGCGACACGGATGGTCCCGGGTTCGATCCCCGGTCAGGTCAAGATGGAAAATGATCTTTTTCAGATTGACCTGGTTCTTGGATGTTTATCTATATATGTATTTGTCATAAAATATAGTATCGTTGAGTTAGCATCCCATAACACAAGTCTTGAACTTACTTTGGGGCTAGCTCAATCTGTGTGATTTGTCCGTATTTATTTATTATTATTTTATTTATTATTAACCCCTGTTTTCCAACGCTTAGGGTTGTTTATCTTTTTAAAATATTTATGAATCAACTTCGGGGTACACCCTATTCACTAAAAATAGAATTATTATAATTGTAGAACACTGTAAAAATTTAAGCGTGGTCATACATAAAATGTATACGTGTCGACTTGAGAACCTCCTCCGTTTTATCATCGTCAGTTGAAACACCCAGAAGGAGAATAACGGCTTTCGAACGTATGTATGTATAGGTATATATACCTAAGTATGTGTGGGTTATTGTCGCTTCCTGAATCTGTGTGATTTATCCCTATACAAGGTGTTTTTGAATTCATAGCAATTCTTTTCAAAATAAAACAAAATTAACAAACTCATGTATAGTATTGGTTAGGAAAGAATGAAAAATATGTGACTACTATATTATATAATTAAATATGTATAAAAACTTGATTTATAATATTTACTAAGCAAAGAATAAAAAAATATCAATTAAAAATATGTGACTACTATATTATATAATTAAATATGTATAAAAACTTGATTTATAATATTTACTAAGCAAAGAATAAAAAAATATCAATTAAAAATATGTGACTACTATATTATATAATTAAATATGTATAAAAACTTGATTTATAATATTTACTAAGCAAAGAATAAAAAAATATGTGACTCTCATGACAGAATGCGTAATAATTTTAAACGCATAATTAAACTTTCGCAATAACAGGGTCAATCGGAAAAGGGCACCAAGCCGAAAGTGGGCCAAAGTACACAAATTATGCAACGTAAACGGCTTTTACTACAAAACTACCGAGCGGTGTTATCAAGGCTCGACTGGCAGTACTGTAGATAAATCGGCCAAGTGCGAGTCGAACGCAGGGTTCCATACCGTTATCTATACAACATTAGACTATCCAACAAAAACGGCAAAAATTCACGTTTGTTTTTGGGAATCCCCTTTAAAATACAATACATACTATCAGGTCTTTTTCCCTTGCGGGGTAGACAGAGCCCAGGTATGTAAAACCTTGAGGCGACGTTTAGCATGTAGGTGGGCTTGTAGGTGAGAATGGAATCAAAAAAGTGATGGGTTGCTAGCGGCATCGCCTATAGCCATGATTCCTGATGCCATTCCCTCGATCGGCTTTTACGATCTGCGCGGGAAGTGAAGCAGCTGGTACATTCTGCGTTTTTTCTTTTCTCCCAGACCAGCATGAAAGTAGCACTTTAATATTAATATTTTTTTATTAAAGTGAATATACATCTAAATTTTCTGTCAATATTTCAAGAGACTACCTGTTGCCGTTATTTTTTTTAGCAAAAAAAATCAGGTTTGTCTTTAGAAGCCCCCCGTAAATATTTGTTGTTATAGCAGCAACAGAAATACATTATCTGAGAAAAATTCAACTGTCTAGCTATCACGGTTTATGAGATACAGACTGGTGACTGACGTACAGACACAGACGGACATTGTCTCAGTAATTGGGTCCCGTTTTTAGGGTTCCGTAGTAAACTAGGAACCCTTATAGTTTCGCCATATCTGTCTGTCTGTCCGTCCGCGGTTTTACTCAGAGACTATAAGTACTAGAAAGCTGTAATTTAGTATGGGTATGTATATTAATCATGGCGAAAAAGTGGTAGAAAAAAATCTTGAAACAAATTTTTTTTAGGGTAGCTCCCATACAAGTGGGGGAATAATTTTTTTTTCTCTACTTACCCATTGTGTGGGGTATCGTTAAAAAGGTTGAGAACACCATTTTTCGATTTAGGGATACGTTTCCGAAATATTTGGTTTTAAAGTGAAAATTTTTGTTAATGGTACGTGTCCCCCCCTCTATCTGCTAAACGGTTATATATAGATACGTGAAAAAAAAAATACAGCAGTAGTATATATACTGAAGTTGAAAGGAAAACTATCAGAGCTGAGTTCTTAGTGCAAACTAAAAAGTTATTGGCAACCAACTAATAAAATGTACTCGAAAATGTAAAATTTCATACAATTTTCATTGTTAGATGTTTTTGGTCGTTAAACTGTGAGGTGCGAGTGTAAACAGTGTGAACTCAAAGTTGTCATTCGCAACTACGGAACTCTACACTGCGTGTGGCCCGACACACACTTGGCCGGTTTTTACTCTTTGGGTACGGAACCCAAAAAGGATTTCTTTGGTTGTTTCTTCTCTGCAGTGGTGGGACCAGATATTTTCCGCGTACATTTCTCTTTGCGATAACTTCTGAAATATTCATTTAAATTGTATCGTGAAAAGAATTATAATAATGAGCATGAAATCTTAAGGTAACTAACGTATTTGAAGTCGATAAGGAGTAAAAGCGTATCCGTCGTACTAGCTTGCCAATTACCGCATTGTACGTGACCGTTTTTAGAAGGTATAATGATAAAATATAGATATTTGCCTTTACGGACTTTTTATAGAAGTAAATAAGAGAAATATCCCACCATGCATTGTTTTTTTCATATCTCAAAGGGATTAGGCAGCGTTTTTGAATAAAGCTCTCAGCTTCTCTCTCCATTTGTTCAAACACTTTCAAGAATTATCATTATATTTTGACCGATTTATACAAAATCTTCACAAACCATATACCTCAGACTTCGAAATTAAATCCGTGCAGAAGTTTTTAACTTTATTGGTAAAAGACAGACAGATAGACTGACAGACGCGGCGGAGGACTTTGTTTTATTAATATGTAGGCAATGTATAAAATATTTCCAAAAGTATCAATTGAACGGAGAATTATGTTCTTCGTTAAATTCCTAAATCCGACTTATTTTGAAAAATTAATTACATAAACATAATAAGCCAAAATAAGCCTAAAAAGAATTTTGGTGCTTATGGACATACTCAAGTCTCATTAAATATAGATCAAAGTTGCTTCAAGAGTCTGTGAATTTTAAATGTGATTTGAAGTGAAAAAGTGCCTGCAAGTAAATTTTCTGAATAAACATTTTGAACCTTTTCAATTTCTTTTCATATACCTCTCTCCTTCATATCAGCGTTATCCCAGTTCCTTCTCCACTTCGCACCGTATTTAGCATCCTTGCTTGTAAGATTATTGGCACGCATATCATCAAACGATATCTGGCCAGCACTTCTTGGGTTTACCTCTTCTGCCTTCTTCTACTTTTCCATCCACGGCTATCTGTGAGATAAAAAAGGAATACTTACTTTCTGACCGCAGGGTGTGTGAACTTGGGCGTGAGCAGTTCCAGGGCGTCCTCCACGTCCATCGGCGCCCATTGCTTCATCATAGCAAGGGCCTGCCGCACCTCGGCTGTGGACAAAACAGATAACTAATTAGCAACATTCTATTTATACATTTTTTTAAAAATATCTTCCAGAATTTATTGTTGTCGTAGTTAGGTAGGTAGTACGCAAGTAAAAATAAATCTTTGTACAAAACGAGTTATTCTATACTAATATCATAAAGAGGGAAGGTTTGTTTGCATTGAATTTTTATTTTTACTTTACTTTACTTTTAATAGGTTCTGAAACCACTGGAGCTCTCACCTATATAAAGCTAATTTTTCTGTGAGTGACGTAGGCTATAATTTACGCGGAAGAAGTCGCGGAAAATTGCTAGTGTACAAGTAAAAACGAGCCAAGTAACTTTAAAATAGAGTACTTCTGCCGCTTCCTATGGATGTTTTAGTCCCCACACGCAACAGTGTCTTTTTTTTCACACAGGTTGAGCTAGCCCCACAGTCAGTTCGAAACTTGTGTTATGGGATACTAACTCAACGATACTATATTTTATAATAGATACTTACGAGTATATAGATAAACATCCAAGACCCAGGTCAATCTTCAAAAGATCATTTTCCATCTTGACCTGACCGGGGATCGAACCCGGGACCATCCGTGTCGCAGGCAGGAGTGTTGACCGCTGCGCCACGGGCTCGTCATCGGGCGCTAGTCTAGTCGGACTCTTAATTAGTATGGAGATGCAGGGCACGTGTTGACATCTTCACACTGATTAAGAACTTAATGCTTCAATTAGCCAAAATTGGCTCGCCCGGGTGAAAAATACTGTAAATGGCAATAAACAAAATACAGCATATAAATGGACCCCCGACCCTTAGAGTGGTCACTCAGTCCGTCAATATAAACAACTTTTCCTATGGTATCAAAGCAGGGAACTAAAAAAAACCCTTTTCTTACATAGGTCTTAAGCCGCCCGGACAATTAGTACGTATGGAAAAGACAAAATTTTCATAGCATTGGCTCCTGAGGAAAATTGTTCATATTGACGGTCTATATCACCCCTTTAAGGGAATTTTGACGGTTAAAAAACACGCTGTATAGTACAACTAGGTCACTTTACCATCTGTTTTCAACCGATGAAGACACAGAGGAGGTTATCAAATAGATGCATATATATATTTTTAATGTACGCATAACTTTATATAGAGTGGTCCGATTTTGATAGTCCTTTTTTATTAGAAAAGATAACCATGAAGATGGTCCCATATAAATCCTAACCATCCCAATCCCAACTTATATTATAAATGCGAAAGTGAGTTTGTTTATTTATTTGTTACGCTTTCACGTCGTATCTACTGAACCGATCATCATGAAATTTTGCATACACATAGGTTGGGGTATTGAGAAGGACATAGGGTATATCACGCGGGCAAAGCCGCGGGTAACAGTAAGTTTGGAAATAAAATCGAACTCTAAGAGTAGATAAACAGTGGATTATCCTAATCCTAACTAATATTATAAATGCGAATGTGAGTTTGTTTATTTATTTGTTACGCTTTCACGTCGTATCTACTGAACCGATTATCATGAAATTTTGCATACACATAGGTTGGGGTATTGAGAAAGACATAGGGTAAATCACGCGGGCAAAGCCGCGGGTAACAGTTAGTTTAGAAATAAAAATCGAACTCTAAGAGTAGAAAAACAGTGGATGACGGATTTTTTGCTTTTCGGCGGTACAATTCTTGCGATAAAAGTTTCATAATATGTATATACTTACAGGTTTCCACAGTTTTCTTGACCATCGCGCGTGCTCTCTAGATTACGCCACCGAGTCGGACTGCACGAAAACTGGCATATTTGCATTTATTAAGCTGGCGTGAAGCGCGAGCGTGCACCGTATTGAAACATTACGATATCTTTTGTGGCTGATACTCGATTTGTTATAGTAATAGTAGGTTTTACGTATGCTTAACTAACACTGACGTCCTTGTGTTGGAAACTAAATATTTCTTTAAATTTAAGGCACAGCGTATAGGACATTTACTAACTTTTCGGTTTATCGAACATTTATTTCACTTATAATAAAAACTCGACAGTTTGCCTAAGTATGAAAAGACAAAAATAATTTGAGTAGGTACAATTTTAGTTTTTACAAAACATTAGATTTATATTAGTTCTCCTAAATAAAAATACAGCATATTTATATTTTGAAAATAAACCACCACAAAAACTTTATTGCCATGTAATGTTTTAGACACGCTTTAGAAATTATAATCTAAAAATATTCTGACCAAAAAGAACAATTCAAGCCACTCAAATTACTTTGAACATGTATATATTTTTTGAGTTAAAGTCCGATCACACAGATACATCCGTTCGCACACATAAAATATTCACAATCTAAAAAAAAAAGGCGCGAAACATCACGTTCTTTTTATAACCTAATATTTAATGAATCCGTTTCACCGAAAACGGAAATCGCGAAGTAGCGTTCAATGCCACTGTTTTCACGCTCGCTAGTTGCAACAGTGTTCGGTAAGAGGTCTGGAGTAAGACTAAACGCTGCGGTTAAAATGATTCACAGACGTTCCTATCCAAAACTGGTACAGTCAGTGGCAAAAGTCTAAGATCAGTAAAAGGTTTATTTTACGGTTGCTTGTTTTATTTAGGTACACTTTAAAGTTATCGCCGAGTGGGCTGAAGCATTTCTGGTTTTAATTATTATGAAATTTAAGATGCATTGCAAGGTTTTTGAATTTCGTATAAATAATTATCTTTTGATCATTTACTTTTGTCGTCGACTGTGCGTTAGCGCGTCGCGCCCGGTTTTTAGGTTTTTAGTTAGTATGCATCTTTATATGAGTTGCATTGCAAGATTTTTGAGTATCGCGTGCATAAATATCTTTTAATTATCCACTTTTGTCATCGACTGTGCGCTAGCGCGTGGCGTCCTGACCGCCGACTCTTTAATTGAGTATCAGAACCAGATTTTAGTAATGTACGTATAAAAAGTTATGGGTCGGGGTTCTTGTCCCCGAGTGGACGAACGAACGCATTTCTGGTTTTAATTATTATGAATGTGTTGCATTACAAGGTTTTCGGATTTCGTGTGAATAAATGTATTTCGATCATTTACTTTTGTCGTCGACTGTGCGCTAGCGCGTGGCGTCCTGACCGGCGACTGTTTGATTGAGTAGCAAAACCTGATTTTAGTAATGTACGTATAAAAAGTTATGGGTCGGGGCTCTTGTCGCCAAGTGGGCGAACGAACGCATTTTTGGTTTTAATCATTATGAGCAGCTGTGTGTTGCATTGCAAGGTTTATTAATTTTGTGTGAAATCTTTTAATAATCTACTTTTGTCGTCGACTGTGCTCTCGCGCGTGGCATCCGACCCGCCGACTCTTTAATTGAGTAGCAGAACCTGATTTTAGTAATGTACGTATAAAAAGTTATGGGTCGAGGATCTTGTCGCCGAGTGGGCGAACGCATTTCTGGTTTTAATTATTATGAACTTTAGTACGTGCTGCATTGCATGGTTTTATTATTTTTGATGCCATTATGTCGATGAATTATTGATTATGTGTTGATGTGTGCTAACTATAAAAACGGTTAGTCACATAATGATGTGTGTGGATTTCATTTTCAATTATACTTGCAACAAAAACTAAGCTAAATCATATCATACTCTTTTTTAAGACTTTCCCGCTTCAAACACGTATAGTCAATATAAACAGAACTTAGCGCGAACCTTTTTCCTTTATAAGTACTTAAAAAAGTGAAAAGTTCGTGCTAAGTCCTGTTAATATTAATAAATTAATCATATCATAACAAATATCAATAATGACCGCCTCTGTGGCGCAGAGGTTAACACGCTTTTTCAATCAAAGGGGTTTGGGTTCGCTCGGGGGAGCGCGGGTAAAATACTTACCTTAGTTCATTTTTACAGGTCAGGTGGCCAGGCATTAGGCCTGCTGTAAAAACTTTGCCATATCAAATCATAGCATTAATTAATAGTTTCTAATGAGAACTATATAATTTCATATGTATGTTAGTATGTTATATATCTATTAGTCTTTGTAATATTTTAAGTGTTGCCATAAAATAAATAATTTGATTGATTGACGAATGGCATAAAAAGTAGCGTGCTTTTAAGTTATCGGACTACTAATAAATAAACCGCAAAACATAAATTGCGACCAAATTTCTTCGAAGATTATACTGATACGGCGACATTCGTATTAATTTTCTCTCTAATGTACAGTCTTAGGCGCCAATTCGGAATTAGTCGTCTCTCCGATGGTTTCATGCATTAGCAAACCGCACCGCACATAATGCATTAATGCACGTTAGGTATAAACGTAGCTATCAAAACCAGTTTAAAATAAGGCCCGTCTTCACGAGCGAGAGAATCGCGGCGATTTCATCGCTGTACCATAATTTCTATACACTCTAAAACGTGTCTACACACGGCGATGTTTTCGCGGAGTCGATATTACCTTTGTAGATGAGCCAGTTTGCTAATAATATTGGCAATGTTTAGATATCTAACAACCTAGTTGTATATTATATCGTATCGAGCTCAATAAAATTCTTCCTAAGAGTTCATTTTCACGAGCGAGAGAAGCGCAACGAGTCCGCACTTCTATCTTATATTATTATATATTCTATTCCAAGACGAAGAAATGAATTCCGCTTACCAGGCCGGTTCCAGTTGACACACTCGAGGAATTTGGTGAGCGCGCGCCGGTGCGATGACAGGTAGAACCTGCGAATTACATCATTATTGTTAATTATCATAATTAGCATATTTTAAAAAGATCCGACTTACTGCTCTCCTAGACAAAGCAGTCGGCAACTATACAAAGCTCAGACGAGTAAAGCATTCGTTTGACCAAATTTTGCGCCATCAGTCTAAAATATCATTAGAACTAACGTGAGATAAATACACATTTTTATTAAAGGAAGCCGTTACTAACTGATCTATTAACACCACAGATTAAACTACTTAACGAATTGCGCTGAAATTTCGTACGTAGATAGTTCTTATTGCGTAGGAATTCCTCTACGAAAGGGTTTTCCAAAATTGATCCCACAAGGAAATGAAACGGGGGTCCGTTTGAATTAAACGGGAGTGAAGCCGTGGGCTAAAGCAAAGAAAAATGGTTTTGCGACCCTCAATGTCATTTTTAGGGTTCCGTAGTAAACTAGGAACCCGTATAGTTTCGCCATGTCTGTCTGTCTGTCTGTCCGTCCGCGGTTTTACTCAGAGACTATAAGTACTAGAAAGCTGTAATTTGGGTATGGGTATGTATATTAATCATGCCCAAAAAGTCGTAGAAAAAAGTCCACACCCTCATATATCCGCAATTTCTTGAAAAAAATGAAGTTTTGCTATTTGATAATAATAACCGGTTTGGACGTCTAGAGCTATAACTTGTGAAGTCACCTTGCCGTTTAAATAATTTCATATTAGTTTTTACAAAAATACAAGTCTCATAAATATATATGCTTGGAAGAGTCAATAATTTGAGTTTTATAAATAAAGATTTACAACTGGTTCGCGGAGGAACATTGCATATAGCTCTTATGCATTTCTTTTGTGTAATAAAAAGTGTATTTAAATCTACAGAGTTTCCCCACAACAGAATGCCATATCTCAGGTTGGACGCCACGAAGCCATGATAAGCTTGGAGAGCCGCTTCCTGATCACTAACTTTAGTTAAACGCCACAAAGCATAGGTGAAAAGGTTCAATTTCAAGCATATTTTCTCAATATGTTGTTTCCACGTGCAACATTTATCCAAAGTTATACCCAAAAACAGAGCATCCTCAACCTTATGAATAGACTTTTTACGGTTAATGTTAATGAATGTCCTGATCCACCCTGATTATGAAACTGTATATACTTAGTCTTCGTTGAATTAACCTTGAGGTTATTAGCTTCAAGTCATTGTACTATGTTCATTATAGCAATATTGACCTCATTATTATAAGACTGGACGTTGGAGCCTGACGCTACCAAAGCTATGTCATCAGCAAAGAGGATACATTCATGTTTTGTTACGTTTGGTAGGTCGTTTATGTACAAAAGAAACAAAAGAGGACCCAAAATGCTGCCTTGAGGGACCCCAAATTTGTTACTTAGTTTCTCAGATGTAAATGAAACCTCCTCATTAGCGTCATCATAACATTATTTTTACAAACTGAGTGCGTCCTATAAGGTATGTCCTTAACCAGTCTTGTGCTTTACCTCGAATACCACATGTGTCACATTTGTCTAACAATATTTCATGACAAACCATGTCAAACGCTTGTGTCATGTCAAACAAGATAACCGTGGTTGGATTTTTTTATTGATATTTTCAATGATATTATTCATGAGATTGAAAGCTGCAAGGGTTGTAGATTTTCCTTTTTGGAAGCCATTTTGCTGAGGGCACAGTATATTGTTTTTATCAATAAAATCTGAAATAAAATAGAAATAAGAGCTATTTGTCTATAATTTTTAACACAATCCCTTTCACCTTTTTTATAAATTGTTCTAATGACTGACAATTTTAATATACGTTCGGGATATACTCCTTGACTGAAGGATTATAATGTAATCTGCATAATACGAATCGAAAATCTACACGAAAATGTTCACAGAATACATCTATGTACCAAATTTCAACTGTGTCGTCTCAATAGTTTCAGACAGGACATAAAGACATACCGACGTTTTTTTTCTATTCGGCTACTGAACCCTAACCAGAAGTCCAGTACCGGTTTCAGAGCTTTACATTGGTTCTTTCTTAATCTCGAAATTAAGTTATGCTAATCGTATGCAGATAGACGGTATCATCATCATCATCAACAACATTATCAGGTCTTTTTTAGTCTCCACTGCAGAAGCACGAGCACGATCCTCTTTGTACTACCAGAGCCATATATGAGCCAGAGCAGTCAAAGGATTTGGCCTACACTCTCCATGCTGGCCAGACGGGTTGGAGAGGTCTGTTTGATGTTTATAAGCTTTGTTTAGCTTGTGTTTCCTAAGTCGCCTTTAACAACATCCACAGGAAGACTTGGAATGGTCCTCTGTCGGGAACCACACTGCATAGACGGTGTAATAAAACTGCAAACCACGCGGACGAAGTCGCAGTTAACAGCTTTATAGAAATATAATACGTGACAACTAAAACCGCAGACGACATCAATCATTTTTCGATTATTGTCGCCAATATTGATATCATTTGCACTGATCGATCATTTACTATACCACCAATTACTATCTCGGTTAGTAATGGCACAAGTTGTTATACTTAGAAGTATCATTTATTACCCCATTAGCTTTCACCCGCGGCTTCATTCGCGTGAAATATATTCCTCGAAATACCCTTTTCCGAGATAAAAGTTACCTTTCTTTTTTTTTTTTTTTTTTATTTCAGAGGACGGCAAACGAGCAAGCGGGTCACCTGATGGTAAGTGATCACCGCTGCCCATGGACTAATGCAACACCAGGGGTATAACAAGAGCGTTGCCGGCCCTTTAAACCTGTTCTTCCCAAGCCTTCATCATCAGGTTTCTAGTCTCCACTGCAGGAGCACGACCCTCTCTGTACTACCAGAGCCATATATTAGCCAAAGCAGTCAGAGGATTCGGCCTACACTCTCCACGCTGGCCAGACGGGTTGGAGTTGTCTTTGATGTTTATAGTTATTCTGCCGGGAACCACACGGCCCTAAATTAATGCTTACTATCCTTAATACGTTTAAAAGTATATGGATTAGTGTACTTAATTAGCAGAGGATCCACTGCCATCTAACGGTGACTTTTTGAAACTTAGCTTGCCAGAACGCGTGCCTCCGGATGAGTCATGCGTTCTTGCAGAATTATAATATCGATGATAACAGCCTAACATGAACTTCCACAGAAGATCTTGCTCGGCGGCCGCCAGAGGCCGGGCGAGGGGTGAGGCCACGATGGCTGACAGTCACCGTCATAAATTAGAGGGTTATCTCTTATAAGTGGCAAAAAGATTCTCGGATGGCGACCACACATAGCAAACACCAGCGTCGTACACCCACTAGGTGGTCGGACGATCTGACTATAGTTACAGGAAAGTGCAGGATACAGGATCCTAACCCATCCAGTAGGTTTCTTGCGGCTGAGAAGATGATGATGATAGACTAACCTGAACTTCCACAGCAGATCTTGCTCGGCGGCCGCCAGAGGCCGGGCGGGGGGCGAGGCCACGATGGCGGACAGCTGGTCTCGCTCGGACGCCGTGGGCTTGGCGTCTCGTCCCGACACTCCCGACCGAAGCGACCGGGCTAGGCGGTGTTGCTTGCTTTCCACTAAATTTTCCTGAGAAATAAAAAATCTCGATGAAAAGATGTAACGACGCTTAAAATAGCGTACATTATGATGCTAGTACGATAAGCTGGATACTATAGTCAAGGTGTTTATAGGAACGAGGCAAAGCCGAGTGCTTATAGTAAGCTGATACTATAATAGACAGCTTACTGAGAACAAGCATCATACGACGTTTTCATGACATCATACATTTGCGATAACCATAAAATAAAACGAGAATCAGTTTAGCAGATACGGTATTTATTAAAGTTAATAATTAAAGCAGTTTTAAAGTACAATTATAGTAATCAAGTATATTTATTTAGGACCATCTAGCCATCTCAAAAAGTTTTATGCTGAATATGAAAATTTTTTGCTCGGATTCTATAAAAAGGATACGATTGGGCATCTGTGTCATTGGGCTATAGAGCAGCTGTGATTGGTGTAAAGTAAAAGGGACTAGTCCATAAAGTACAACATTGCGATCCAAGTTTCGATGTTATAGGGATCGTATTAATAGCAAACGTTTTGAAAAAGCTTATACATAATTATTATTACTCGAATTCGTACCAAGCGGTTCCTATCTTTTATCATGCGCACAGCTAGGGATTGCAATGCGTCTGTAATTCCGAACGCATAAAACTAAATCTTTTTAACCGTCTTCAAAAAAAGGAGGAGGTTCACAATTCATTTTTTTGATGTATGTTCCCCGATTTCTCGAAGACGCCTGGACCGATTTAAGAAATTCTTGTATTGTTTGATAGGTAATATTTCACAGATGGTCCCATAATTTTTTTATCGAAACGAGTCGTCGAAGTCGAGTCGAGCGCTTTTCGAAAAAATACACAAAAACCAAAAAAAATATATTCAGTAATGCCGTTTGGTTTACACTAATTTACATTTTTTCTTATGCTTATTAAAACAAATTGATAGGGCTGAAGTAGGTTACTGTTTTTTGTTAAAAATATTTTCAATTATTAAAATAGATTACTTGAATCGACTTCATCTGGGTAAGCTCGCCCATCTTAGGCCATGTATTTCCCTCCAGGCTAGATGATTGTCAAGAGTAAACTCATTTCATATCATTATCTCAGCCACAAAAAGTCCACCGCTAAACGTAGGCCTCCTCAAAGGATTTCAATACGACCGGTTGGACGCGGCCTGCATCCAGCGTCTTCCTGCGACCTTTATCAGGTCGTCCGACCACCTGGTCGGTGGGTGTCCAACGCTGCGCTTGCCGCTA
The DNA here is from genome assembly GCA_963082605.1 of Rhodophaea formosa. Classification (NCBI taxonomy): domain Eukaryota; kingdom Metazoa; phylum Arthropoda; class Insecta; order Lepidoptera; family Pyralidae; genus Rhodophaea; species Rhodophaea formosa. The sequence goes on along the minus strand of OY720219.1, from coordinate 18,893,705 downwards.
TGTGGTCACCATTTGAGAACCTTTCTGCTGTGGCATACTCACCAATATTTATATGTACTTACCTAAATTTACCTGTAATAACTATAGGTATAAGTATAAAAGTCTGAATAAAAATGCAACAAGGAATAATGACAGTGCAAGGTAAGTATACAAAGGTAAGTGAAGGTAAAGTTGAAATTATAACAGTAAAAGTACAGGTAAAAGTACATATAAATATAGGTGAGTATGCCACACTGCCCCATTAACCATCAATTTCATATATAAACATAAAAAAAACATACATACCGTTACGTCTTTTCCCCTTGCGGGGTAGACAGAGCTCAGGTCTAGAAGATGTAAAGCCACGTTTAGCATTAAAATAAAAATACTAATAGGTTCAATCTTTACCTGTAATATTTCATAGTCAGGGACAGTGACTATTTCCGCTTGAGCCCTAAACTGGTACATCTCGTCGCCATCTTGTTCGTAGTACACAACAGCATGCTAAAAAATGTATACAGTTATTTATACAGTCAAATTTATTAAGCTGTATTACAACCTGTTCTGCTTATACTACGAGGTGAAAATTTAAGATGTTTCTTCGTTTTTACCCTGACGCACCTAGAAGGAGGGTATAGTTTTTAGCGCTTATATAAATGATGATGATGATTATTACATTTATTCAGATTACATTTTCATCTTCAAATAAATGCGTAATATCTATTTTTATGCTTAAATATATTAACAATTATTAGTTGCGACCTCTTTTTTTTTAGCTTCCACGCTGGTTTGGCACAAAAGAAAAAACCTAGAATATACCAGCTGCTTCTCTTCCCGCGCAGATCGTAAAAGCCGATCGAGGGAAGAATCATATCAATGGGCGATGCGGCTAGCAACCCATCACTATTATGATTACTGCTATATAACGATGACTTTTGGCGCTAAGCTTGCCAGAGCGTTTGCCAGTGTGCGTGCTTCCGGATGAGACACCTATTCCTGTCATCATCATCATCATTTCGTGTAGGTGACACGATCAGTCGACCATGCACACCCTGGTGTCAGAGTTCTACGAAACCGCCTCTCGGCTTCTGACGTGGTTTCTTTTAACAACTCACTATCAGATGGCAGCCGGGACCACCGGCTTAACGTGCCTTCCGAAGCACGGAATCATCTTTCTTATCAGACAATCAGGTAATTCATGCCTGCAATGTCCTAACCAAACTAGAAACAGCTTAACAAAGTATGCTTCCCGTGGGAATCGAACCCACGACCCCCGGGTCAACAAAGCCAACGCCTTAACTACTGGACCACGGAGGCAGTTTCCTCGAAATATTATAGGCTAACATAGCTACACAGCAAACTGCTACATTAGCAAAAATCAATATGGCTGACAGAAACTGTCAATACGGCAGTCTTTTTTTATATAATAATATTAATATTCGTTTATTTCAGACAAAGATTACAGGTCCATATTATGAGTATTAAATAACATATAAAAATTTTCATTACACTGATGCATAATATGTCAAAAGGGTCAGTAGTCAGTAGATATTAAAATTTGGAATTATATCAATAAATGTCAGAATTTGATCCTATAAATTAATAAAAACTAATTAATTTGGGAAATAATAATAATTAATGATACAACTTGTTGCAAAAACTTTTTTAAGAGTTTCACTCAAATCTTTGTTTAGCATTAGTACTTACATTGATGCCGTCTATTTGCACGGTGGGGAACTCTATCATGAGGTACATGTAGTCCGAACTCCTTTTCTCCTTCTCGTTGATCATCTCTATTTCTCTGAACGTCAGTCTATCCAGCCAGTCCACCTGCCAAAATATTTCTTTGTCTATACCATAGATATTATAGAAAATCAACGTCATCATCAACATCTCAGCCACAGGGAGTTCACTGCTGGTCATAGGCCTCCACCAAGGATTTCCAATACGACCGGTTGGAAGCGGCCTGCTTCCAGCCCCTTCCTGCGACCTTTATCAGGTCGTTCGACCACCTGGTCGGTGGGTGTTCAACGCTGCGCTTGCCGGTACGTGATCGCCATTCAAGAACCTTTCTGCCCCATCAGCCGTCGGTTCGCCTCCCCAAAGGATTTCCAATACGACCGGTTGGAAGCGGCCTGCATCCAGCGCCTTTCTGCGACCTTTATCAGCAGGCCTATTTGCTAACTCGGTGTACAACGATTTGATTGTCACCTTAGCATCTAATACGGTTTTTCGTATCTTAAATAAAAATAGTCATTCATACAGAAGCCGTAATGAATATTTAAGTTACCATGAAAATTATGTACACCGTAGCTGTCAAAAGTTAGCAAATAGGCCTGCAGGTCGTTCGACCACCTGGTCGGTGGATGTCCAACGCTGCGCTTGCCGGTGAGTGGTCGCCATTCAAGAACCTTTCTGCCCCATCAGCCGTCGGTTCTTCGCGCTATGTGTATCCGCAGTAATAAAACTTTTTAACGCAAAAAGTAAGCCATCGAAAAGCGAAAATCATAATCCCCTACCTATTTTAATTTCTGTTATTTACCTCTCTAGTAATGGCCATCTATCAAAGCTTAAGGTATTCTGTGAGCTTTTCTTAAATGTGAAAAATATTTAATTTACATTGACTGAAAATTTGTTTCTTAAATTGCTTTGAATCATAGGTATTTTGAAAGACTTCTCTTTAATTAAAAGGAAGAATTAAATAAAAAAAAAACCGGCCAAGTGTGAGTCAAACTCGCGCAATGAGGGTTCCGTACAATATGCTTCGTTTTATTCAATAGACTAGCGCCATCTAGTGGTGTTTTAGTGAACTATTTCCCTAGATGAACTTATTATTGTGAGTTTACCACTTAATTTTCAAGTGATAGAATTCTTATTATTTTTCCTGTAATCTTCAAGGAATGAACTATGTTTTGTAATTTTTTCAAAATTTTCGGCTCAGTAGTTTCAGAGATCAGGGGGGGGGAATGTTCAATTTTTGCCTTCTTTCGTGAATAAAATCAAAAGTATTGATTTTACCCGAACAAAAAAAAATATTTTTGAGATCCTCATAATGAGCCCTTTCATTTGATATATGACACAGTAAGGTTTGCAAAACTTTTTTTTTTAATTTTGTAATTGGTCCCCTCAAAATGACCCTTATTTCAAAAAATATTTATTTACTTTGCACATCCGTGTTTGGGTCATAGGATTACACTATCTTACCAAATTTCATCTAATTTGGTTCAGTAGATTCGGAGAAAATCGGCTGTGACAGACGGACGGACGGACAGACAGACGCTCGAGTGATCCTATAAGGGTTCCGTTTTTCAACTTTTGTACGGAACCCTAAAAAGTAAAAAAAGAGGATAGATGAAAAAAAATTAAGCACTCAATTACTAGGAAAATTGAAGTATTATTGGGCGGGGCATATAGAGAACGGACATTCTATGTAATCATTATTTTCAGTTTTAAATACAAATGCGGCTGACGTATGAAATACCTTGGGCATGTGTCCATTGCGGTGTTTCTTCGCCAGCTTGCCCAACCGCTGCATTTGCTCCTTGCCGGTGTCCGGTGCCTTGCCCGGCGTTTTCTCACTGCCCTCCACTCCAGGCCAGACTCGCAAATCGAACATACCCTAAAACAATGAGGGTGTTTTTTAGATTAAAACTAACGTGAGATGTTAACATTATTAATATGTAAAATACGGGTCACTCACGTATGAAGTCAGCTACAGGCCGACATGTTTCGACCTTATCCGGAGGTCTTCCTCAGGGCGAATGTGAACCGAAACGCGCGCACGAAATCATCCCAGTCTGCACTGATGTTAGCGCTTGCCAGCTTCGCCTCCGGATGAGGTCGAAACATGTCGGCCTGTTGCTGACTTTATATGTGAGTGACCCGTATTTAATATATTAATAATGAGGGTGTTCTTTAATATAAGGCAGCACCATTGGCGCGTCTGGTCCGGTAAGCTGTGATTGGGCCTCAATGTGCCTATTGTTGTTGTCAAATATTATCCAATGACGACGGGTTGTCGAGGTCGACGCCTCAGTTCTGCCATCTGGTGGAAAGTATTTCTGAAAACCCTCGTTGATTGTAACCTTCTTAAATTTTACTTACGCTTTAAGTTTTTTTACAGGTCTAGGATATGATAAATAAGATAAATACTACTATGCCAGTGTGTATACAAGATTGACTTGCAATGTATGTTATTAGCCGTGTGGTTCCGGCAGAGTAGAATAGGACCGCTCCAAGTCTTTCCGTGGATGTCGTAGAAGACGACTCAGGGAACACAAGCCAAACAAAGCTTATAAAAATCAAAAAGACCTCTCCTGGCCAGCGTGGACAGTTTAGGCCAAATCGTACAGAGAGGTTCGTGTTCCTGCAGTGGAGACTAAAAAGGCATAATGATTAAAGCTTATCATATACTAGCAGCCCTACCCGGCTGCGCCCGGGCATGTACTATACCTTAAAACCTTCCTCGTGAATCACTCTATATATTGGTGAAAACCGTATGAAAATCCGTGGAGTAGTTTTTGAGTTTATCGCTAACAGACAGACAGACAGACAGACGCGGCGGAGGACTTTGTTTTATAATATGTAGTGAAGAAAATTATTTAGTAAACACTGCGGCGATCTTAATAAGATTCCTACGCGAAAGTTATCTTACCTTAATAACAATTCGAAAACGTTTAAACTTGCACTTTATTATGAAGATATACGTTTTTATTCGGAGGCTGGTATAATTTCCCATTTTTATTAACTTCTCAGTATTATTTGTGATGTGATGTGTTGTGATTTAACTTAAATTCTTAAATATCCAAACCATGTTATCAGAATTTTCTTTTTTTTAATAAAAACTTAATAATCTCGTTTGGACAAAGGCTTAAACATTTTTGTTTTTCTTTTTTTATTGATTTTGATTTACATACTTCTATCTCTATCGACCATTTTTATTTTTAGTAAAATTAAAACTTTTACTTCAGACCATGATATCAGTGAATTATAAAAGAAATGCTAAGCTTCTCCTTAATTTAGTACAACACATGATGTTGAGAGCCTAGCTGGACGACGACTGGGGGAGTGGCAGATTCCAGGCGTCCCGAGATAACGCGAGGTAAGGTCGTTATAAACAAGATGCGGGTTGCGACACACATATTCGGGTCGGTATGAATTCGTCACAGCCGGTCGTTTAGTGTAGACGAATGTTCGAATGTTTGTAGGCTTTTATTGATACTGCAATACGTAAGATACACATATGGATATCTCTATACGTGTCTAAAGTATTGTTTTATGATATAGGACGGCAAACGAGCAAGCGGGTCGCCTGATTATCAACAGTTATCAACGCTGCCCATGGACAAATGCAACACCAGGGGTGCGATAAGAGCGTTGCCGTCACAGTCTCATATCGCGTCGTGTAAAGCCACTTTCGCAAAAATACTAGAAAAATAACGAAATCTCCATACATGTCTAACGTATTGCAGCGTCTCTTTCGTCAGAGTCTAAATATGTATCGCCTCTTGTAAAAGCCTTTGTTGACTATCTCAGTAGTTCTAAGAATGGTATGTGCCGATTGGACCCGTAGGAACTACTACCCGTTCGTCTGGCACAAGCCAAATGATGCAGAACGTATTGTAGGAGTCACTAAACATGGTCAGTTTTTTCGTTCCACAAATACTCGTACTGCCTAATGAAATAATGTGTTAACCCGAATGAACTCTCTGATTGGCACAAGCCAAACAAGTATTGTTTGGGTCGGCTTTGTTATTCGAGGAACGTTCGTTATTGGCCCAAATATGTGTAGCAACCCTTATTGGGGGCAGGAACCTTCCCTGCCCTGTGACGTAATTACGATTATTATAGCTATATTTTACCCAAGCTGGCTTGACGTGACTTATGCAACATAGATTTGACTTTTCTGACGTCAGGGTTGGTCAATTACACACGAAAAACAATATCTTAAACTTTTCATAGTTTGTTGTCTGTGGTTCTGAAACCACAGGAGCACAAATTAAAGCTTTAAGTCGGGCACATCAACCATCTTTGCTAAGAACTCTATGCATAGGAATCTAAATTTAAATTATATTCACATTAGGAACGTGATCAGTGCGTAATTAAGATATAATGTTGACCATTAATTAATTTATAGTGCTAGGTTAGTCATTAAACTTCAAGGAAGCATTGATAACTCGTTGATAACCTTCCTGTTTTCTAGGGTGGCAACTATATTTCACACAAGATCATATGTAAATAAACAAATTCCAACATAATAGATATGGGCGAAGCACATAACTCTTCTAGATAGTTGAAAAACGATACAAACTACTGAAACTTATGTGAAAATGTCTGTTTTACTTTACCTGTCTCAGCATACCATGCTTCCCAAACAGAGATATGGTAGTGCCTCCAACTACCATGACCTTGCCGGGCCCTGCACAGTCATAGATAGTCATAGCTAGTGTTGCATTGCGGGGGAGATCACTGAAGTACACTGGCAATGTCACCCATTCATTCCAGCTGTAAAAATACAAGATAGATTACATAACATCATTATCATCAACAGGTTTTTGTTAGTCTCCACTGCAGGAGCACAACCCTCTCTGTACTACCAGTGCCATACATTAGCCAGGGCAGTCAGAGGATTTGGTCTACACTCTCCACACTGGCTAGACAGGTTGGAGAGGTCTCTTTGATGTTTATAGCTTTGTTTAGATTACATAACACATCCACTCTATCATAGCGTGGGCTATGGTTCAAAGGTGGAAGGCGGAAGAAAATCTAATCATATCCTAAAAAAAGGTTGTGAGTGTGTTTTTACGGGAAAATATAGTAATTACTTACTTCCATCTATTAGTAAAGGCCTTATACGAAGTAGTGACAGGCAAAGCTAGCGGCACTCCATCACATAAAACCTGGCATGTCACATACAAATCCGAGCATCCCTCTTGGTACAGTCCGGAAAACTTCAGCATGGGGTCCGAGAGTAGTTTGTCATATTCTGGCTTGGTGCGCTTGCCTTCTAAAGTCCCACTGTAAACAAAAGTAAAGAGCTTTAATCAAAATATTTAAAAGAGATTTATTTAACTATATTTTATATAATTTTATTACTTATTAAGGTACTTTTTTAGGTTCTGTACCCAACGGGTAAAACAAGATGCTATTACTAAGTCTCTCATGTCTGTCTGACACAGAGTGAATCTGTTGAATTGTAATACACACTTAAAATTTTCACAGAATGTATTATCTATTGTTATTATTACAATAATAATAATAAGAAATTGCACAATACAAAAATGTGTTTTGTTTAAGTTAGATATTGGATGGTACTACAAAACCCTTTATGTGCAACTCCCCCACCTGCACTTGGCCAATTTATTTGTGAAACACAGAAGCTGTATTCAAGAAATTTCGAGATTTTAATCAATTTTAAAGAAAGAAAAATAATTTACATATTTCTAATAAAAAAAAAAGTCTTATCTTTATTGACAATAATACATATAATAGGTATGTACCCAGATATTTTTGCTCATTATTATAATAGGTATTGCTATTTTAGATTCAATAGTGTCTGTGGTGCAGTAGTAATACAGATGCCTTGGGTGGCCTTTATAGAACAACAAGGCATTATGTTCCGCCTCAAAATCACAATGGGATCTTTTTCAGATTGTCTAAGAGTTGAAAGTTTATATGTATTAATATGTGCATCAACTGAGTCAAGTCCAAAATGTTTCCTTCGGAACAAGTTTAATATTAGATTTGTAAAGTTCAATTCAACACAAGAGAAATCTGTTTTGACCACAATGATTACTTACATTTTGATTTCCACTTTGTAGTCCAATGAAGAACTGTACACATAGTAAAACTTATCATCAATTTCGTTCATCGTAGCACTATTTGTTTTCTCTTTTGTTGAAGAATCTTATACAAATCACACAATATGCATTGCAATATTTGCAAGCAATTTGCAATGCAAAATTACGAAAATGCTGCGATTTGCTGTGGAAAGGAAAACAACGAAAACAACACTCAATAAATTGTCAATGTCAATGTCTTTCTTTCTTGAAGTTAACGTCAATGTCAAACATAAACCGAATTTTTGAAACTTCAATGTCAAATTTTTGTGTTCATTTTTGTATGGCTTTTACGCGTGACGTATTTAGCCAGTATCCAGCCCATAGAGTATTTAAGTACACTATGGGAAATCCAGCCAGTTGAAGTTGAACGCGCTCTTTTTAAATTATTCTACTGGAAGCCAAAGGTGTAATTTTGATGCTGTGCATCCACCAATGTAGCAAGTGTGCTGTGCAGCCATACAGAAGAGCAGTAGAATTAACCAGTGCAAGGGCGGTAGTGCGGAGACACGCAAAGTTCAACTGGTTCAAGTAAGCCTTTGCACTAGAATCAGATGTTGTTGCATGTTCATATATTCGCTGCAACTTTACCATCATCATTTATTTTGTTATTCGTGTAAGTGGGCCACACTGGTGTCGAATTTTTTTTTAGCTGTCTAGAGGTGTCTTATCTAGCTTAACGACTGTCACCAATGATAACTCATAACGTGCCTTCCTAAGCACGGAGGTGCATGAGATATTTTTTATGCCACTTGTGGGCTCCCATCCAAGTGGGGACCGCGCCCGAGATTGCTTTACCATCATCATCATCAGGTCTTTTTTGGTCACCCCTGCAAGAGCACGTCCATATCTGTACTACCAGAGTCAGAGCAGTCAGAGACACTTCCCACACTGGCCAGACGAGTTGGTGAAAAAAGAAAGAAAGAAATATATTTATTTGAAGGTCTCTTTGATATTTATAAGCTTTGTTTAGCTTATGTTCCCTGAGTCGCCTTCTACGACATCCACGCCAAGACTTGGAGTGGTCCTATTTTACTTTGCCAGGAACCACACGGCTCACGCAACTTTACAAAGATGGTGTTTTTATAGATTTTATAGGGTAATAGGCGAGAGAAAATAAAAATAAAAATAGATTAAATAAATACGTTAGAACGTATATTCAAAATTATAACAAGGATGGTATAACGTCTGTCTCCTAACACAGCGTAAATCGAAATGAGAGAGAGAGTGGGGATGACGATTGTATTTATACCGAGAATATTGAGGGTGGCCATAATAATAATATTACCATCAATAATTATTAATTAATTTTTGTTATTTAAATTATAAAAATGTCAACACGCCCCCTCAAAAATTAATCACTAATTATTTACAATCATAATTTTGACTAACCAGAACATTAAAACCATCCAAGTATTGCTGGGAAATCACAATGTAATATGGTCCAACATTTGTTGCAAGGATTAGGGAAACCCAGTAAAACCTAATCAGACCAATAAATAAGCAAATCTTAAACTATGCACTTAATTATAAATTATGCATTTATCAATTGATATAAACAAATAAATCAACAAAATGTAGTACTTGTTCTCTAGAGAAGTGGTATTTTATGTCTATATGTTTAGACCTTTTATGACTCGTAGGATTATTGGCTATACTTATACAGCCATTATTGTCTTCAAAAATAGGTATCGGATTAATATTTAAATGTACACTTATAATTAAAGACTTTAACCATAACGCCTCTTTCACAGCTTCAAACAAAGCCATGTACTCAGCTTCGGTCGAAGAAGCTGCTACAGAAGTTTGTCTTTTAGTATTCCAAGTTATAGTACAACTGTTAAACAATTTAAACAAACAACTTGAGGTACTTTTTAGGGTTCCGTAGTAAACTAGGAACCCTTATAGTTTCGCCATGTCTGTCTGTCTGTCTGTCTGTCTGTCTGTCTGTCCGTCCGCGGTTTTACTCAGAGACTATAAGTACTAGAAAGCTGTAATTTGGTATGAGTATGTATATTAATCATGGCAAGAAAGTCGTAGAAAAAAATTTAAAAAAAAATTTTTTTTTGGGTAGCTCCCATACAAGTAAAGTGGTGGAGTATTTTTTTTTCTCTACTTACCCATCATGTGGGGTATCGTTAAAAAGGTTTTTGAAAAATATTGTGAGGTTGAGAACACCATTTTTCGATTTAGGGATCCGTTTCCGAAATATTTGGTTTTAAAGTGCAAATTTTTGTTAGAGGTACGTGTCCCCCCCCCTCTATCTGCTCAACGGTTATATATGGATACGTGTAAAAAATTACAGCAGTAGTATATATACTGAAGTTGAAAGGAAAACTATCAGGGCTGGGTACTAAGTGCAAACTAAAAAGTTATAGGCAACTAACTTATAAAATGTACTGGAAAATGTAAATTTCATACAATCTTTATTGTTAGATGTTTTTGGTCGTTAAACTGTCGGAATCCAACAGGAATGTTATTTGTTTCCTGTTTTTGCCAAATTGGTAATCACCAGCCATGAATGCAAACCCGGGGACTGGAAACCATTGCCTCCTCAGTCAATTCCACTGCTTGAACAATTCGAGGTCGTTCAGCCGGTTTCTTCGAGCTTCGCTCCAGCAGCCAAAAGTTCCGTCATCAAATCATCAAAAACCGTGAAGTGTTTGACTAGTAGAGTATCTCCTTGTAGTTTCAAACCCAACAGCTTCTTTCGTATTGCCAACTGCGTTGCTAAGCTTTTCCTTTCGTACAAGGCATCCAGGCTTCTAAATATGTCTTTTGCGGTCAGTTCTTCTTTGGCAAAACTAAGAAAGGAGTCCGACAAGTACTCGACAATAACGCTTTTAGCAATACGATTATTCTTCTGCCATACCTCGAACTGTAACACGGGTTCTTCATCAATGACCTTGATGACCTCCAATTCGGTTAATAGCGAGCGGATACGAAACTTCCAGATGTTATATTTTTTGTTTCGCTTAGTTTTCAGGTTATCCATAACGAAAATGGTTTTGGTTAAAGTTGATTGGAGGACACGTGTGTTTTAAAAAAAAAAACAAAAAGAAATGAATTTAAGGAACTACAGCACAATACTAAAGGTAGTATGGCTGGGCCCATAACCTATAGATTTTATAGGGTAATAGGCGAGAGAAAATAAAAATAAAAATAGATTAAATAAATACGTTAGAACGTATATTCAAAATTATAACAAGGATGGTATAACGTCTGTCTCCTAACACAGCGTAAATCGAAATGAGAGAGAGAGTGGGGATGACGATTGTATTTATACCGAGAATATTGAGGGTGGCCATAATAATAATATTACCATCAATAATTATTAATTAATTTTTGTTATTTGAATTATAAAAATGTCAACAGTTTTCAGATTGACCTGGGTCTCGGATGTTTATCTATATATGTATTTGTAATAAAATAGAGGAGCCCGATGGTCCAGTGGGTGTGAGCCTGTGAGCTCTGTGAGCGCTTACGTATGTTAAGCAACCCCTGGTGCAGTCTCTACTTGGATGGGTGACCGCAAGTGGCATAAAAATATCTCGAGCTCCTCCGTGCTTCGGAAGGCACGTTAAGTCGTTGGTCCCGGCTGTCATCGTTGATGGCAGTCGTTAAGCTATGTCAGATGTAAGGCATCTGACATAGCTTAACGACTTGGCTTAGGCAGCTTGAAAAATCTGACACCAGTGTTGGCCACTTACACATACGAAAAACAAAAATAAAATAGGTAAAGAAACGTTGAGCTTCGAGCAACACGGCCTCCGTAAGACGTTGAGTTAGTATCCCATGTCAAACCGCTGGCGGGAGGACCAGTTGTCTCGGGGTCAAAGACCAGCGCCAAGGGAAGTGGAAGGTTGCCGGCGTGAGCTACGCGCCGAGGCTATAGATTGGTGGGAGGAAAGGCTGGAACGCCCTAGTGCGGGCCGGCAATTGATCCAAGCTGTCTATCCCGTTTTTAAGGAGTGGGTGGCACGCCGACATGGTGAACTTACCTTCCGAATGACCCAGGTCCTCTCAGGACATGGGTGTTTCGGAAGGTACTTGTGTAACGTGGCTGGTAGGGAGCCGACTCCAATGTGTCACCACTGTGATGACTGTGAGGAAGACACGGCCCAGCACACGTTGGAGATATGTCCAGCCTGGGAAGACGCTCGTCGAGCCCTTGGCATAGTTGTGGGAGGTATTCTTTCACTGCCTGCAATAATTGTGGCTATGATAGGCAGCAGAAGAGGTTGGAATGCGGTAGAGGCCTTTTGTGAAGCAGTCATGCTACAGAAGGAAGAGGCGGAGAGGGTACGTGAAGCCACCACAACCCTACAGATCCGCCGTCGGCGACCTGGGCGCAGGAGGCTGGCCTATGGACGACACCTCCCGCCATAACAAGTCGAGGGCGGCGGATGCGGGTACTGGTCCGCCGCCCAGTAGTCGACAACCGTGTAAGCGCACAAGTGTTCCGTACGCTCTACACAAGGAGGAATAACAGAGATAATCCTCTCTGAAACAAAGCTGGGGCCTCCACAGGCCGGCGCTTCCGGTGCTGCAGAAGAATGACAGGGCCTAGCGTTCCCCCGTCGTACCTGCAGTACCGGAATTCTTGCGATTTGAGGAACACCGGGGTGTTTTTAGTGGCCACAACACATAACCACTTTATTGTACCCGCAGTAGAGTGGTATGCGAAGGCATCTTCATCCCGACAAAAAAAAAAAAAAAAAAAAAAAAAAAAAAAGTATCCTATGTCAAAAGTCTCGAACTTATTTTGGGGCTGCTCAATCCGTGTGATTTGTCCGTATTAGTATTTTTTTCTTTTATGCTAAGTTTTTTAAACAGATGGAAACAAGACTCCTTGGTTTTATTATTCGCATTATGGTATCGAGTGAGGTAGTCATCCATAGTGCAAAGATCTCTTTCGAGTACGCTCTCCGTTGTGTTGGTATCATGTCGAATACGAGTAGCACTGTTCATGTTGTGATAAGATTTGGCATATTTTTTACGGCTGGTCGCCTGCCTGACGCCATCAACCCTGCTTGGGTAGAGCTTGTTGATTGCAGATACCTAAATGATATAAGAAAAAAAACGCCTATTTTTTCATACCTGTGGTACCTACTCATGATCAACTCACCTAGTTTATGATCTCACATAATCCGTACTATTATTATAAATGCAAAAGTCTGTCTGCCTGTCTCGCTTTCACACCAAAACTCGATTTAAATGAAATTTGGTACAAGAAGATAGTCTAGAGCCTGAGAAAGTACATAGGCTTTTTAGCCACGCGGACGATGTCGCAAGTACAGCTTAACTTAACTGATATTATAAATGCGAAAGTTAGTTTGTTTGTTTGTTTATTTATTTGTTTGTTTGTTACGCTTTCACGCCTTATCTACGGAACCGATCATCATGGAATTTTGCATACACACAGGTTAGGGTACCGAGAAGGACATAGCTAGGCTATATATAACGCGGGCAAAGCCGTGGGTAACAGCTAGTCTTGTATAAAATCTTTTAGAATTAATCTTCAGTAGAAAAGTAAAGTAAAGTAAGTAAAAAAAGTACTCTTTTATCTTTACAAGAGTGCAGATAAAAGTTAAGAATCTTACTTTAATTACACCACAGACATGAAAAAATGTTTTGCTTACTATTACAATTAATTTTCTGACAATTTTATTTATTTTCTAATATCTGTATTAAATTAGTTGCAAATGGAACGATCTCAATTTTTACGTACTGGCTGATCACCAAAATCCAAACTTCCAAAGAGAAAATTGACATTGACGGACAACCCATGCGGACAACATCAATTTTAAATTGCATCAGATTTATATAAAACTGCGAAAGTGTGCACATTGATTATTTGATAAAGAAATTAATTCAAGATGACAGAAGAACTGGATAATGCAGAAGTGGTTCCCGATGTTTTGGAGGAAGCTGGCGTTCTGGAGGCTGATGTGGGAGCTAACTTGTGAGTAGAGGGTTCCGTACCCAAAGGGTAAAAACGGAACCCTATTCACGAAGCTTCGATGTCCGACCTGACTGTGACTGTCTGTCTGCCAGCCACCATGCTGAATCTCATAAACCGTGATAGCCAGATAGTTGAAAAATGATGTATTTCTGTTGCAGCTATAACAACAAATACTAAACACAGAATAAAATAATTATTTGGGGTCCCATACAACAAACAGGTTTTTTTTCCGTTTTAGGTCGATAGTCTATTGTATGTACGCGGACCCATTGTGCGCGAGTCTGACTCGCACCTAGTCGATTTTTTATGATATAGGACAGTAAACGAGCTTGCGGGTCACCTGATGGTGAGTGATCATCAGATCAGTGATGCTGTCCATAGAGAACTGCAACACCAGGAATGTGTTTCAATGTTCTGCTTTTCTTTCTTGACTGGCCCTTATTATCTAAGGTTTCCGGTTGCACCCCGTTGGGCTCGGGTCAACTTTTAACCCGTTATAAAAACTACCTTCGCTGCGCTTCAAATTATGTTTAGTTGTAGTAACCCTGCCGCCTCTCCTTCATCATTATCAGATCTTTTAGTCTCCACTGCAGGAGCATGACCCTCTTCGTACTATCAGAGCCATATACAACGTGGAAGGAAGGCACCCGTAATAAATCGAACAACGGTCTATAGGTACTAGATCATTATATTAGTATTATATTGTCTTTGATTATAGTACCTATAGTAGTATTATATTGTCTTTGACCAAGGTCCATAAGTCTATTTGGGGTACTATGATTCGCAACTAAAAATAAAGCCCAGTGTAGTGGCAGGAAGGAACGGAACGGTGTGGAGTGAAAGACGATATAGTGACTTAAATTGAAAAAGGAATGTTGAGATGGTTTGAACATATTGAGAGGATTGATGAATGGAGACTAACGGAAGGTATATATACAGCAGATGTGGTTGGGACAGTCAGTCAGGGCCGGCCTCGTCGAACTTATCGCGACCAAATTGCGAACATTCTCGCAAAAGGAGATGTAAGGAGTACCCGAAAACGGCGAGCATGCATGAAAAGAGTAATGAATGTGGATGAAGCGAAAGAGGTTTGTAAGGATCGTAGCAAGTGGAAATCCATATTCTCTGCCCCTATGGGAAAGAGGCGTGATAATATGTATGTATGTATCATTAAGGGCCCGCCCTAGGCGAACAAAAATATCGGCGCGGATGCCCAACGGCGCATGGTCAAGCGTTGGTTCTTTGGTTATTTTCTTTTACAAAGAAAATTTTTTGCAATATTTAAAATAAGAATAATATGATCAGATCACTGCCTATCTCTAATGCAATTATAATTCAAAGTCCAGAACTTTGCTGCATTTTTATTACAACTTGATTATATCATAATATTGATATAATAGGCGATCATTGAAAGCAGTGTGGGATGGTGCGGGCCCTTACTAATACGATACAAACAAAACAACATGCTATTTTAGCGGAAGATTCCTGTTGCAGTGAAAATATAAAAAAATCGAATCTCCTTTTTTAGTGTCGTCATTTGAAATTACACGTAGTGGCTACTTCGTTTTTTATTGTGTATTAGTTTCTAACCCCTATAATCCTGAACACCACTCGACATGACGTCCATATCATCAGCAACATCATTATTTTACCCACTCTTAAGACTCTACTGTATCTTCTGCTAATCACTGTGCCACAGAAGCCGTCAAAATGCTCACCGATAATTTATTCTAAGCTAAATTACGCTGCGTAGTGCCGGAGTTAATTTCAAGTAGAAAGGAGGAGGTTATGTATTACGGGCGTAGCCAGGTTTTTAGGTTCGGGAAGGGTGTAAGAAAATAAAAATTGCATAAGATTATAATATACATGACAACCGTTCCGTTTGAATGCGATCGACGGTGGTGGTGGGTAATAGAGAGGGCAAAACAAATATTTGCTTACTTAATGAGAGGGGCTCATATATCAAATATCAGCTACATAATCTCAAATATCTGCCTATCTTTGTCTTTTTAGATTATCTAAACAATGACAGAACGAGACCTGAGAACGATTTTAGTTATGATGCAGCTAAGATACCTTTGATTATTGGGGTGTCAGTAATAAATAAGTTATGGCGCTACTCGCCTCTTCTTTTTAAGTATAATTAATGATAAAATCCAAACTTGTATTATCAACCCCCTAAACCCTCCCCTGGGTACGCCCGTGGTGTGTATATAAGTAATTGCAATTTGGCCGCGCTCATCCATCACCTCAATTACACTTTGAGTAATCAGACTTCAGACAGAGCGTGCCTCTTGAAGGCAACAGGAAACCTTAAGCATAGTATGGCGCTACATAAAAACGAAGTAATACTTGCTCCAACCCGTCTGGCTAGCGTAGAGAGTGTAGGCCAAATGCTTTGACTGCTCTGGCTAATTATATGCCTCTGGTAGTAAACGTTGTGCTATTGCAGTGGAGACTAAAAAAGACCTGATGACAATGATTTGTTTT
The DNA here is from genome assembly GCA_963082605.1 of Rhodophaea formosa. Taxonomy (NCBI): domain Eukaryota; kingdom Metazoa; phylum Arthropoda; class Insecta; order Lepidoptera; family Pyralidae; genus Rhodophaea; species Rhodophaea formosa. The sequence goes on along the minus strand of OY720219.1, from coordinate 18,877,433 downwards.
TAAAACTACTACAAACTAAACTTAACATCCATGCACACGTTAATGTGTGAATTAACAATCAGGGTCGGCATCGCAGAATTAATTTAAGTACAAAAATGTAACTGTGTGGTTCCCGGATGCCGTGTGGTTCCCGGATGCCGTGTGGTTCCCGGATGCCGTGTGGTTCCCGGATGCCATGAGGTTTCCGGCAGAGTATAGAATAGGATCACTCCAAGCCTTTCCGTGGATGTTGTAGACAAGATAAACAAAGCTTATAAACATCATTCATTTCATTTCATCAAAGAGACCTCTCCAACTCGTCTTGCCAGCATGGAGAGTGTAGGCCAAATCCTCTGAATGTTCTGGTTAATATATGGCTCTGGTAGTACAGAGACTCGTGCTCCTGCAGTGGAGACTTAAAAAGACCTGATGACGACGTTATCACATAGATCGTCAAGAAATAGGTCAAACCTACTCGTATTGGCGAAACAAAACACTTGCCGCCCTTTTCCCAGGAAAGGAGGTTTGCAATCGGCGGCAGTGCAAAAATAAAAATAAATGTTTGAACAGAGACGGATTCAGGGTAGTAAATTCTTTTACATTTATGAACAGTGACTCGTTTTACCTGCTCGTCTCACTTTGCAGTTCGATTAATCGGTCCTTTTTATTGTTAAGAAGAAGAGACCACGAGGGTATTTATTTTTGTTTAATCAATATGATTTAAAGGGTGTCATCAAATTCATCCAATTATCTTTAAGATTTATCAACTGAACTAATAATATAAAAAATATATATACTGGCTAAGATTTGTAGATTTGAATTGATAGTGGGTGACTGTTTAATGGCAGTCTTGCTATGTTAGATACCTTAAGGCAGCTTAAAAATCTGACACTACCTATTGTAAGCCACTTCCACACACGAAAAACAAACAACTAAGAATTTAGAGGACAAACAAACCAAAATTATTTAGAGCATCTCAGTTTAATTTTCGATGCAAGATGCAATGTCTGAAAGAATTATATAATGTAAGACTAAACAAATTAAATAACCTACATTCTAACCGACCATTTAAGGTCAACCATTTAGTTTGTAAAATGTTCAGTCTCCTAAGTTCATAATTATAAACCTTGTGCGTCAAAGCCAAACGACAAGAAACCGCAAAAATGTCTCTGTGCGTAGCTAAGTAGGCAAAGAGACATTTTTGTGGTGCATGCGCTGTTTTATTACACGACGCTCAAAAAACGAGTGTTAAGTTTTTGGGGTTCATATATCTATGTTAGTTTCTCCATTTTCAACTTTTTTTAACTCTTCAATGACTGAAATCGTTTGAAGATAGGGGAAATATCGTTGGAATTCTTACAACATCCCGAGTAACACTGGCTGTATATTTTTTGGCGTGGCAGTTATATTTAATAGAGTTTTTGTTATACCCGTTATCCTATTAGCTTTATGCTTATTGTAAATTAGGAGTTTTATAAAATTAACATAATACAACACAATTAAGTTAAGTAAATTAGGTCCCATAAAGTGACGATGTTTTTATAACTAGCTCTAGTCTTATTTGTTTAATATATATAGCTTTAATTCCGTGACTTCATCTGAGTTGTCTATGCTATGATAAAGCATTCTAATAAATAAGTTTTATTAAATCGGTACTGTAAAGTTTAACCTAAATACATCGATTAGTTTTTCAAGACGCTGTAACAATCACACATTTATATTAACACGCTTTTATTAGCTTCACTTGTATGTAAGACATTTTAATTTGACCCACTTCCCGGTCTTCGATTTGATGAATTTTTGCACACGCTCTGAGTTCTGATGACAATACATGACTAGCGTGTAAAATGCGTGTTTTTTTAGTTTTTTAAAGTAATTATATATTTTTTCTTAAGTTTTCGCGATTATTACACATTTAAATAAAATTATTTCGCAGGTCTACCTGCGAAATAATTTTATTTAAATGTGTCGAAGGTAGACTGTGAGTCTACCTTCGACCTCGAACACTGTAAACTGCTCGAAACGTTAGGTGTATAAATAATGTAATAAACGCGATAAAACCGTATTAAAATAATTTTATTTAAATATAAATTATTTAGACCTTATAGTTCAACGCATCAAGGAACTTTTTTTACGTTTAATTCATAAATTCAAATACAATTAAAATTTCTCAGGGCCGGAGTAAGCTCCGGCCCTGTGTCTTGTTCTCAAAGTGTTAGATTAGATTGCACGGACAGCAATATCCGAGCGGCACAACCTGAATTGATTCAGACTTATTTATTTATTTCGTTTTGCTGTGACATCTTTATTGATTGACAAACAACTAAGAAAGATGCAGTACTATTTGTATTACTTCCTCGTTTATAACGTGGCTGTCTGTAGTTCACAAACGAATGAACCGATTATCGATTAGTTTTTTTGACCGGGTTCGAACCCGGAACCTCCGTGTAGAAGGCAGGCGTGTTGACCGCTGCGCCACGGAGCTCGACTGATTGACTGAATGATTTAGCCTACACTCTCTACGCTGGCCAGACGGGTTGGAGAGATCTAGCTTTATATGCTTTGTTTACCTTGTGTTTCGTAGGATTTTTTTGGACCAATGCTGGGAGGACCATACTTATTGCCCGGGTGGCTGAATAGTTTTGTATGAAACTGTCGAAAGTATTTTTGAGTTTCCAGCATTGATCCCATAGAAAAAGATCTGGCGAATATCATATTGACGGGCTGAGTTACCCCTTGATGGTAATGTTGAGTGAGGGTCAATTTACACATTGTATAATGAAGCTGTACAGAGAGGGTCGTGCTCCTGCAGTGGAGACTAGAAAGACCTGATGATGATGATGATAATGAAGCTTTTTGTCAATGTGTGCGAAGTTACTTTTAAATTCTTATGTACTTATATATCTATAAAAAATAAATGGTTTAACATTGATGTTACATGTTTAAATAAACTGCTTATTTCTTACCATTAACAAATTTCTGTGGTGTTTGTTCTCTATGAACACTAAAAGCAAGTTTTTGTACAACCGTGTTTGGCAAAAAGCTTACCGCCTCCGTTGTAATGTGTAATTAAGTTTTTGCTCAGCCCTTACGGCAATAATGTTTGCTTTTGTTAATAGGTAGATACCTATATGTTAAGGTAAAGTTCAAGTTAGATTATCGATCTTATATTTATACAATACATTGATTAAACTGTCTCCATTTCTCAAATATGTGACTCAGCTTGTCAATATGAATACTTTGCTCACGGAACTTTTGCTGGAAATACAAACTAAAGTGGTCAGCCGGCCGGCCAATTTGTATGAAAATGATATTTTTTTTTAAATTTCCAAAATCTGTCCAGTTAGATAAGTTTTTTATGATCACGGGCTGAGTCGCCCCTTTCAGAATCACACAGGGTATTATTAACTTATTATATAGGTAAATTTCAGTTATATATACTTATTATCCGTCTTATGTTTAGATTCGCTACAAAGCTTGTTACTAAGCTAGATTTCTGATATCCTATTACGAGTTTACCCCTTGCCGGGTAGACAGAGCCTATTTGTAACGCATTGGTAACATACTAGTACGTATGCCTCCATGGTCCAGTGGTTAAGGCGTTCGCCTTGTTGACCCGGTGGTCGTGGGTCGATTCCCACGGGAAGCATACTTTGTTAAGTTGTTTCCAGTTTGGTTAGGACATTGTAGGCATGAATCACCTGATTGTCTGATAAGAAAGATGATTCCGTGCTTCGGAAGGCACGTTAAGCCGGTGGTCCCGGCTGCCATCTGGTAGTCGTTAAAGGAACCACGTCAGAGGCCGAGAGGCGGTTCCGCAGAACTCTGACACTAGGGTGTGCATGGTCGACTGACCGTGTCACCTACACGAAATGATGATGAGTTGTATTTTTTATTTGTATTAATATAACTTACTTACTTAATGCTTTTAGTTTATTTTATTTAGGCCAAAATTCAACCTATATTTTTTTCTAACATACAATACTACCAGCAACATGCTTGTCAAAACTTACACAAACGTTTATCCGCAACATGGTTCGTTATTTTTGACTGACACATAAAATCGACGTTTAAGTAGTTAGCTTTAATGCGGCTATGCTTCTTTAGGGGAGAGAGAGCCGGAGGCCCATCCCCTCTTCCCTAAAACAAAAGGCCGGCAACACTCTTGTAACACCCCTGGTGTAGCAGTTGTCCATGGGCAGCGGTTTTTGTTGTTTGTTTGTTTTGTTTTTCGTATGTGTAAGTGGCCAACACTATTGTCAGATTTTTCAAGCTGCCTTTAGGCATCTGACATAGCTTAACGACTGGCATCAACGATGACAGCCGGGACTAACGGCTTACGTGCCTTCCGAAGCATGGAGGAGCTCGAGATATTTTTATGCCATAGGTGATCACTTACCATCAGGTGACCGGCTTGCTCGTTTGCCGTCCTATGACATAAATATGACTTCAAAAAAAGGAGCTTCTATGGTTCATTGTATGTAATCTTTTTGAGGCATTTTCGGATTGAAGACAAAATCTTACTATGAGTCGTGGAATGTTGTTAATATTGTTCTTTCCCTCCAGCGACCAGCAGTTGTCGGGCATCGACCCCAAGCTCAAGGTGGACATGGACCCGTTCGCGCACCGGGACCTTCGGCCCGAGATGATGTTCATCAGGGAGGAGCTGAGGCAGGCCAAGTTTCAGACGTTGGCTGTGAGTGTTTATTATTACTAGCATTTTCCCCGCGTCTTCGTTTTTAAAAATCGAAATTATATTTCTATACGTGAAAGAATTTTGAAAATAGTTCCAGTAGTTTCGAAGTCTATTAAATGCAAACAATCAAATCTTTCCTCCTTATAATATTACATGCGTAAATTATAGCCTATGTCACCCGCAGATAAATTCGTTGTCTATCATCATCATCATCATCAGGTCTTAAGTCCCCACTGCGGTTGCACGACCCTCTCTGTACTGCCAAAGCAATATATTAGCTAAAGCAGTCAGAGGATTTGGCCTACACTCTCCACGCTGGCCAGACGGGTTGGAGAGGTCTCTTTGATATTATAAGCTTTGATTAGCTTGTATTCCCTAAGTCGCCTTCTACGACATCCACGGGAACATATGGAGTGGTCCCATTCTGGGAACCACCCGGAGGTAAAAGAATTTTTAAATAGGTCCAGTAGTTCCAGCCCCCATAGCATGGCTCCCGCGACGCCGTTTATATCGCGCGATAAACTATCTCCTTCTCGCTCTTCAGCATTGTAAAAACAAGATGGCGATAGTCGATAAACGCTGTCGCGCGTGCCATGCTACGGGGGCAGAGCCTTTACACTATGATATGCAAACAAAGAAATAATTACTACCTATAGATAAACTTTTCCACACGGTTTTTGTGCGCCGGTCTTTTTGCGCCTCGTATGCGTTACTGCATATAATTACATAGGTAGGTTTTCTAATGTTTTCGCGATTGTTACACATTAAAATAACATTAATTTGTTACGGTTTTTATCGCGTTTATTTAGAGGCGGTTCCGAAGAATTCTGACACCAGGGTGTGCATGGTCGACTGACTGTGTCACCTACACGAAATGATTATTACACTATTTACAATTATCTTGAAACCCTAAACCTCCGTGAAAGGTAATGGTATGATATGTGTTGAAAAGGCGTCTGTATAGTAGCGCGCGAGCGATAGTCAAATTCTCTGCACTGTGAACATAAGGGTATTAGTTCCCTGCATTACAGTCTTTGCGAAAAGTCCATAAAATATCCATATCTGTAGTTTGAGGTGGCCTCTATGTTTTTTCCTTTATGAACAGTCCATATAAGAGCCAAATCTGTAGTTTGAGGCGGCTTTTTGGTCACTGAACTGAACAAACCGTGTATTCATGTGGTAAACAATTGGAAGAGAATAATACACTTCTTCCAGACTTGTTTGAGACTTGAAACTTTGTAGACGGTCTGAAGATCATATAGTTTTGTTTAAGTTACACACATCCATTTTTTCTTTCAAGAGCAGTTTTTGTTTTGCAACCCCTCCTTGACTGGGAACCTAATCGAGGAGCAAATCATATGACAGATGGAAATACATTCCACGCTGGCATGATTTGAACCGGCAGTCAGTTCAGTTTAGTCAGCAATTAAGCCTAATTGGTAAGGCGTTAGTACAAAGACTAAAGACAGCTGGTTAAAAGTCTATATCTGGAAAATCTTATTTCTTAACTAGCAGCCCATCCGGCTTCGCCCGTTGTAAATACCTAATCAATGCCACTCTGGGATAACGTTCCTATCCAATGGTGAAAGAATTTTTGAAAAACAGTCCAGCATTTCCTGAGATGAGTGCGTTCAACAAACAAACTCTTAAGCATTATAGTATTAGTAAGTATATATATTTATATTATATAATGCTATTCTGATTATTATGTATAATAATCAGAATATAATGCTATTCTGATTATAATGTATAATAATCAGAATAGCATTATGATTGCATAAAAACTGCTTGACACGGGCGGTTCACTATCCGAACGCATAAAATTTGTATGGAAAATTTATGCGTAACATACCTTTATGCGAAATATTTTTAAGCAAAACAACTTTTATACCAAAAAAAGTTACGCGTTTGGATAGGGAACCGACAGGAGCCTATGGAAGCAGAAAGGGGAGGCCTTTGCCCAGCAGTAGGACACACAAACAGGCTAAAAAAATATTAAGTTTATCCCAACGCACCGTTTGTTATGCTAAAATATAGCCAGCTAGAATTTTCATGTTCCAAGTTTCTAGCCGGTATAAAAAAAGAAAATTAAAGTGACCTATTTTATCCAAGCGCAAGTGATTAGAACTTTTTACAGCGACAGATTATAAATATTTTCGCTGAGCTATAGAACGTAAAAACAAGTTTTAAGACCGTCGCAAAATACCCTGTTCCCTTCGTTTGGCCCAAAAGAACATGTATTTTTAAGCGTTTCTTGAATATTTCAAGATGATTCCAAAAGATTTTCGGCTTTCTTGCTGGTTTGAGATAAGATATGACGTCGCATGTCGGAATGTTTTTCTTGAAAATTTACTTTGTAAGTTTGTTAACAAAAAAATATTTAATTATAGTGTTTAATTTTTCCACAGCGAAAAGCAGATTATAAGCGATTTTGAGCATTTACAAAGCTATAGTTAAAAAACAAAAAGGTAGTTAAAACTTAAAATTCCACTCCGCTGTGAGCTGGCACCCCTAATTTCTTGTGCAACCTTTCTTAGCGATTTTACCGTGACTTCATCCCCGTAAATTATAGCCTATGTCACCAACAGATAAAAGAGCTGTCTGAAGGTGAAAGAATTGTGAAAAAAAGTACAGTGGTTTTGGAGTCTATTCCATGTAAAGAAACTTCCAAACAATCAAATCTTTCCTCTCGATATTATTAGTATGGAAAAGCATTACAGTTGCGTTGCACGATTCATTTTTGGAAGTGGTGTGACACACAAGGCTGGTAGGTAAAAGACAATGGCACTCGCCTACTGCGATCAAGGTAAATTATTATTACGGCCTGCAACATTCATTAACGCCTTACCTACGTCGCAAGATCATACTATGAAAGCTATATCTCTATGTATCAGTTGCACAAAGGATTCATCGTAGACATGGCACGTAGATATTTCGTATTGTGGGTAGAGCTACGACGTTGTAGATGCCCTACGTCGTATACACGCTACATCGTAGACACGCTACGTCGGAGACATGCTTCGTCGTAGACATGCTAAGCGGTGAGCACACTACGCCGTAATGCAAAAGCATGATGACAAATTTTGAAAGTGGTGATGTGGGTGAAAAAATATAGTATGGTTTGAAATAGTATCTACAAATGTAATTTTATGCACCTTTATCGTTATTGTAGGTAATTTTACCTTATTTAATGAAAAGGGTAATTAAAAAAGTGTGAAGGAAATTTAATTATTTTAAATAAACTAATTACTCACTAACTTTTCTTTAAGTTACCAAGTTGAACGTGTCGGAAAATACTTAACAAAATTAAGAATTTAGGATGGTATGTGAGGATCGAAATAGCAAGCTTCATATTACTACTCTATTTATAGAACGTGGAATGTATACAGGGTTCCTTGGGATAAAGGGAGCCTTATACAACTTTGCTTTTCTGTCTTTTAGTGTGTTGTGACATTGATAACAACTACCATTGCAACAGTAGACAGCCTCTAAGGCGCAGTGATTATCTCACCGGCCTGCTACACCACCGGGTTTGATTCCCGACGTGGGCAAATAATTGTACTTAATTTTTACAGTTATTCTAAGGTTCTGGAGCTGACCAAGATATTCAACAATTCAAAATACGCTGATTGAGAGTTGGACTCACGCACGAATGATTCCCTACAAATTTATTATCAACATTCTATAGAGCGGCAAAAAATCATGTTTGTTGTATGGGAGCGTCCCATAAATATTTATATTATTTTGATTTAATTATTTATATCTGAGGTTAATGTACAACTGAATATTCTGTGAATATTTCAACGTTTGCCTACATGTTATAACAAAAGACGGCAAAAATCACGTTTGTTGTATAGGGGGCTTTCCTGTAAATGTATATTTTATTCTGGTTTTAGTATTTGTTGTTACAGCAGCAGCAGCAATATTCACGATATGTAAAAATGTCAACTATCGTATCGGCTGTATCTCATGAACTGTCAGCTATCACGGTTCATGAGATACAGCCTGATGACAGATAGACGGACGGACTGACGGACACCAATGTCTCTTAAATAATCTCCCGTTCTTAGCCTTTAAGTACGGAACCGCAGATTTTAGATATACAGATCTGTGTCATCATCATCAGGTCTTTTTATGTCTCCACTGCAGGAGAACGATCCTCTCTGTACTACCAAGCTATATTAGCCAGACCATTGAGAGGATTTGACCTACATGCTCCACGCTGGTCACACGGGTTGGAAAGGTATTTACAGATCTGTGAACACACCCTAAAAACGGAACTGTCTACGGGAAAACTACATTTATTACTCACCAGCGTTTTTCCTCTTTGGCGATACATCGTTATGGCTTCCCAAACTGTTCCCACGGGGGCAAGTTGCCTGCACCTCGCACAGGCGCGGGACGAGCGGGATAAAGGTCAGCTCATATAGACCAGACGTGATGACACGAAGCGAATGTTTTTAATTAATATTTATACCCGACTGACCCCTTAGGAGAGTAATATTTTTCGCGCGTATGTATGTTTAGTTAGTATCCCAAGACACAAGTACATAACTGATTGTGGGGCTAATAGCTCAATTTGTGTGATATGTCCCTATCTACCTCTCGATCTCTAGTTGGACGTTTAGCGCCTTAACGCGGCAACGTTAATTATTCGTTAATTTGTCGAATTAAGTTAATATTTGAGCTTAATCTCGTAAATAAACCTTCTCGTTGTGTAATAATACTATTGAAGTGTGGATTTGACGGTGAAGAAGGGCGCTCCCAAGGTTTGCTGTATAAGACAGGAAGGTAGTAATTCTCTGGTAAGATCTGTCGCCAGTACTGAGGTCTTTGCAACTCCTGTACCTGTCTGAGCTGAAGAACATCGCAGCACGAGCTAAGGTTAGTGTCCTAATTCATTTGTCTAAAGTCTACACTTCTGTTTTATTGTACAAAATTTCTCGAATTTATTGTCGTTCTACCTACTAATCGTAAAATCTACTCCGCTCAAGTTTCGCTTTCGAAACCTCATATTTTTGTTATTATTTAATTATTTAATGTTGTAGAGAAAATGAGTACTACCGTCCGTTTGTGAGGTAGCCCCCTAAAAAGGTTGAGTCTTTATTCAGTAAACTACACACACGATCGGGCAGTCGCGTTGCTAGCAGTCAACCTCTTCAATCATTATCGCGCCGCGTATTGGTGTGAACTGACCCTTATTTGTGAGTTCGGGCAGATAAAATATTCACAATATTTATGGTGGGCGCCTTTATTGCCTTAGAAGACGATCGTGGACGGAACTTTTATATACTTGCTACTATGTTTCGTTTGACATTTATGGTGCATCTTTTCCAGACATTATCGTCCACTATTTTGCACATAAAGAATATAAATAGTGTTAATTTTCTTATGTATACCAGCCGCAGCAGAACCCTTTGTACGAGAAATGCTTTTATCAATTAGGCCACCGCGCATCACGTCCTACACGTCGAATTTCTCCATCATATCCTATTCCCCTTACACGCATTATTGCTTGCGTCACCTATATCATTATTATTACCTGCATTATTGCTTGTTGTTAGTAAAATCGCATTGTGAATGCAAAAATACCTATAAAATAACTAATTTAAATTTCTAATACAAACAAATCTGCGGGTGTCCTAGGCTAAAATTCAGGCGGACGACGTCGGGGGAAAATTGCAAGTAACTTATGTATAAGGCTTTTACACACATGCCGCATACATGTAGGCGGCAAAGTTTTAAGTCATGTGGATGCGGCGTGTATTTGTTTGAGAAGCTTTAAGCTCCAGCCACGTGTTGTTAACAAAAGCTTGTTATGTTAACAATACTTTGTGAAGTTTCCGGATTTCACCCCACATTACAGTATTAGAGCGACTAAGAAACATAAGTCTGCAAGGCAAGAAGCGCACGATTTTAGACCTTAAAAGTTTGATAATAAAGTGCACATTTCTCGAAAAATTGAGAGAGTTGACCTGAGAGGTTATATTTTTGTGACAAACTTTTATTAGAAACAAAATTGCATTGTAAAAGTTCGTGACCGGGCTAAGTTGTTCATCATTATCGGTTCAGCTTCATGACTCCTTGATATTGCATTGTCTTCTGATTTACTTTGGTAAGAATATGCAAAACTTAACTCCGGGCGATAACTTTAAATTTCATTAACTTGAGGTATTACAGTAGGATCCTTTATCGATAAGGTATTTTTGGTTTGTGTGAGGAGCCCGATGGCCTAGTGGGATTGAGCATTATTAGCACTTACGTTAGCTAAGCAACCCCGGGCGCAGTCCTCACTTGGATGGGTGACCGCAAGTGGCATAAGAATATCTCGAGCTCCTCCGTGCTTCGGAAGGCAGCGGTTAAGCCGTTGGTCTCGGCTGTCATCATTGATGGCAGTCGTAAAGCTATGTCAGATGCCTTTAGGCATCTTGAAAAATCTGACACTAATGTTGGCCACTTAAACACACGAAAAAATTCAAACAAAACAAGGTGTTTTCGAATGTAACACCACATTATGTTTTCATTATATGGTCAGGGATGTCATCCTCAACAGCTGCCTGTCCGCTAGTTTCTCGCGCTTGCAGCCTCTCGTGCTACTAAACTTACTTATCCCCAATTCATCCGAGCAAGTAGTATCCCAACCGTAATACTTTAATTCCGTTCCTCCAGTTAAACAAACTCCTACCCTTTCTTCGCTTAAAAAACGGTTTCTATGGGCAGCAGCGTTGGAACCGATATAAGCTAACAAAACTGCACTCACCAACCCGTTTGCCAAGCGTGGTGAGTATGGCAAAACCTCCAATGATGAAAATCCTTGGGGAGGCCTATGTCCAACGGTGGACTTTAATTTGGCTGTCTGTTACGCTTTCACGGCGTTACTACCGAACCGATCATCTTGAAATTTTGCATACACGTTGTCTGGAGTACGGACAAGGACATAGGCTACCTTTCATCCCGGAGAAAAGTACTGTTCCCGAGGGATCGACACTAACGCGAGAAGAGCTGCGGGTGAAGCTAGTTTTATATGAAACAGACGATGAGATGAAAAATATGAGAATTCAACCAGGAAAGTGTTCTGACGATAACGAATATGAGTTAAAATCAATATCATTGATATTGGTATGCAAACAGCATGCATAATAATCAACAAGTTAATCGCGTTAGTGCCGCCACACCACACGTTGACGTTTTACTGTAGGCGTTCATTAATATGTAAATTGAGATAATGGCTTGTGTTAAAGATCGAAGCTGTGTATAATCGAGGGACCACGATCGTTGAATTTGTAATATACGTTTTTATGAGAAGATAGAAGAGAAATGAGTCCATTCAGCGAAGGAACCCTAAAAATATTACTAGCTTGACGGTCGAGCTAAGGAATTATAATAATAATAATATAATATCGTTTATTTCCAAAATAATACATTACAAACGGGTAAGATACAAATGGTTACATTTGATTTGACCTTTACATTTGCAATGGACTGGTAGTGATTCCCTGGTCCCTAAGCTAGGATTGAAACTGTATTTTAGGGATAATTGAACTTAGTGAGAAAATTTTGTATCCATTACTTTGTCCGTGGCCTGTGGCGTTGCGTATTTGTGTACAATAGAGGGTTCACGGATCTTTGAGTAACTAATATACATTTTTAAAAGTACATAGAAGAGAAATATAACGGCTCGTTTTGCTATTCAGCTACGGAACCCTAAATGTCACTTGCTTGACGATAGATAAGTTCCATCGTCAAGCAAGTGAAATTGAAGGCGTTGCTTTATCCAAAAAATTAACGTTGAGGCATTTTTGTAAGTTAACGTCCGAGCTACAAACCGATGGAAAATACAACAAAGGTTTTGGGAAATCGTTTACTTCTTGTATTCTTTTGCCTCCTCTACACGTTCGCCAATATGCTGGCCAACAAACAGTATGTAATGGCATCCACACGTTGGAAGCTCGTTTAGTATGCTTCCGTTTAGGCCATCATGCGGACCTTGCGGCCTTTTGATTTTTCATTAAAATATTTCATGACGCGATATCAGCTGCTTTGATCACATAGATAAAATAAAATTACCTTCTTATAAAGTCTAAAGTCGCGACAACCAACACTTGCCCCAATGTGTGGGCGTGACGGCCACACACGCAGCCAACACTCTTTGATCTGCGTCAAAAAAGCGTCACTCAACTGATTTTAGGCCAACATGTTGGCCTAAACTCGTACGTACCAACTCGTGGTAGAGCCACGCTACTGACTAGCATGAATGGACCAGCTTGTCTGGGGAAGTACCACACTCTCACAAAAAATCTACGTTTGAGGAGTGGGTAGCTTTACCGCTTTTGTGCTGCTTTCGGTGAGTGAGACAGCCGGAGGCCCATCCCCCCGTCTCCTCTGGGGAGACGGGAAAAATAAAGGCCGGCAACGTTCTTGTAACACCCCTGGGACACCCCAGTTTTGCAGTTGTCCATGGGCAGCGGTGATCACTTATCACCAAGCGACCGCTTGCTCGTTTGCCGTCCAATGTCATAAAAAACCCCTCTACATGTTCGCAAATACGTGTTAAGCCAACACGTGACCCAACGTATAGAGGAGGCTTTACTTAAAACCTGGCATCGAGTAACCACACACAAGTTGTCGTCAAACAGCATAAATAATGCCACATGTATTTTATTGCATGCGCGTGTGCAGGCATTTATTAATATGCAAATAACATATGCAAAAACGAATATATCATAACGCACATTTTATGAAAGGAACCAGCTTTTGGCAGCCGCTTCGCTTTTTTAGGGTTCCGTAGTAAACTAGGAACCCTTATAGTTTCGCCATGTCTGTCTGTCTGTCTGTCTGTCTGTCTGTCTGTCTGTCCGTCCGCGGTTTTACTCAGAGACTATAAGTACTAGAAAGCTGTAATTTGGTATGAGTGTGTATATTAATCATGGCAAAAAAGTCGTAGAAAAAAACCTTGAAAAAATATTTTTTTTTGGGTAGCTCCCATACAAGTAAAGTGGGGGAGTATTTTTTTTTTCTCTATTTACCCATCGTGTGGGGTATCGTTAAAAAGGTCTTTCAAAAATATTGTGAGGTTAAGAAAACCATTTTTCGATTTAGGGATCCGTTTCCGAAATATTTGGTTTTAAAGTGCAAAATTTTGTTAGAGGTACGTGTCCCCCCCCTCTATCTGCTAAACGGTTATATATGGATACGTGAAAAAAATTACAGCAATAGTATATATACTGAAATTGAAAGGAAAACTATCAGAGCTGGGTACTAAGTGCAAACTAAAAAGTTATAGGCAACCAACTTATAAAATGTACTGGAAAATGTAAAATTTCATACAATCTTCATTGTTAGATGTTTTTGGTCGTTAGACTGTGAGGTGTGAGTGTAAACAGTGTGAACTCAAAGTTGTCATTCGCAACTACGGAACCCTACACTGCGCGTGGCCCGACACGCACTTGGCCGGTTATTGAATAAAATATTTATGCACTGTTCTTATCTACTTATAAGTATGTGCCTACATTTGTGACAACGTAACTCTACAAAAATGAGAATTATTGTTAGCTTTAGTTTATTTTCCATCTAACTTGACCAAAAAACTACGTATATAAATATATTTAAAGCATTTTTTAAATGAAATACGTGTGCGCCCGGCAGAAATCTGCAATCTTACATCACGTTACTGTCGCTCATTAAAAGGCACTTCTTGCATACATTTTGTTTTAGCTTGCACTTACTGACAGAATTCTTGGGGCTCTTCATCTGCAGACGTCAGAATTCTTAACGTTGATTTTTGTCGATTGTACAATAATATTGAATTTTGATGCCGAAACTTTACTTAAACTTTTTGCGAAGGTAATAATGGCCGCGACCTTTTCACAAATTTAGATTGAATTTCAATACGAGATCAATCTCAATAAACACAGATTATGATACTCGTATTTGAATTTAAATATACTTGAGTTAAAAGTATTTTGTGATAAAAATCCACGACATGCAATAGACATTAAATATCGTGTTTAAAAATAGTCATATATCGACTAAGAGTACCTATTTACATTTTATTTTGTCGTTTTTAGCTTTTTAGTAAAGAAGGATGTATCGGCGTCATCTGTCCGCTCTGCCGGTCTAAATACACTAATATCTATGAACCAAACTCTCAATAGTCAATCATTTTATTCATCGTAAGATTTGGCGAGCTCCGTGGCGCAGCGGTCAACACGCCTGCCTGCGACACGGATGGTCTTGGGTTCGATCCCCAGTCAGGTCAAGATGGAAAATGATCTTTTTCAGATTGACCAGGGTCTTGGATGTTTATCTATATAAGTATTTATATTAAAAATTATACCTAGTATCGTTGAGTTACTATCCCATAACACAAGTCTCGAACTTACTTTGGGGCTAGCTCAATCTGTGTGATTTGTCCGTATATATTAATAAAAAAAAAGATATTTCGATATCATTTAGTGAACGAGTAACAATATCATTTAGTCTCAGCATAGTTTATAAAAGATGCCTATGTTTTGTATTATTAACAGTGCTCTTCTCCCTACCGATCATGTTATAAATCCTTATTAAAGTTATCCATATTGTTTTGTGTCAAAAAGAAAAACTCAGTATGTTTTTTGCGCAGACCTCAGCGACTGGCCGAGGGAATGGAAAAATTTAAGGAAAGTTTTTAGCCGCATCGCCTATGCGATGCGGCTACAAACCCTATATTTTTTTAATTTATTTATTTAGGTATACACAACAGGTTACAATCATAAAAAAAAACACACACAATACAGGTTATATACATACATAGGTTCTGAGCCAGATTGTGACCCTAAAACGTGTACACACAACATGACATACATTTGAAAATATTGATTCTGTTTTCCATTCACATACTTTATTTTTTTTTAGGTGCGTCGTTGCGCTTTGAAGCAGTTGTTGCTGAAGGATTTTATCCAAGAAGACTGCGAGCTGAAAAATATTGGCCTCTCTTATGCACCGCCAGATCCGTAAAGAGACGGAATAAAGGGGTATTATATGTCAGTAAATAAACTTAATTTCATACTTACCTACTTCCTTTTTATTCCTTAAACAAAATAACTTAAAACAAAATACTTAAAATTCAGTTGAAACAAAGTCACCCGTTCAGAGTTCAGGGTGACTTTGTTTCAACTGAATTTTAAGTATTTGTCCTACATGTTCACTTAAATGGAGCCGTGTGGTTCCCGGCAGAATAGAATAGGACCACTCCCAGTCTTCCCGTGGATGTCGTAGAAGGCGACTTAGGAAACACAAGCTTATAAAGTTTTGTTTGTTTTTCGTGTGAGTAAGTGGCCAACACTGTTGTCAGATTTTTCAAGCTGCCTAAAGGCATCTGACATAGCTTAACGATTGCCATCAATTATGACAGCCGGGACCAACGGCTTAATATACCTTCCGAAGCACGGAGGAGCTCGAGTTTTTTTTATGCCACTTGCGGTCACCCATCCAAGTGAGGACTACGCCTGGGGTTGCTTTACATGCAAAAGCGCAAATAATTCTCACGGCCACTAGGCCATCGGGCTCCTTATCAAGTTATAACCATCTAAGAGACCTCTCCAACCCGTCTGGCCAGGGTGAAGAGTGTAGGCCAAATCCTCTGACTGCTCTGGCTAATATTTGGCTCTGGTAGTACAGAGAGGGCCGTGCTCCTGCAGTGGAGAGTAAAAACAAAGACATGATGGTGATGTTAACGATAGCGGCAAACGACGGGCTTTTATATGTGACTAGAAATTTCCCACGATTTCGTCCAATATCGCGAGAAAATACTGACGCCTCTGCCCGCATGTGGTATCTTGCGGTAGCTAGCCATCAAGTTTTTTCTTCTCGTGATGTTGGTCGTTTTGAGTATGATAATAAGGCTTAAAATTCTATCATACCCTCCGTTGTGGTACGGGACCTTAAAAGTGAAACACTCGAACCCGCGCGAAAATCTACAGTATAATGCTATAGGTATATGTTGATATATTTTATGATGATTATATGCTTATTGATATAATTCTATGCAGATTTAGCCGCCGGCACATTGTTTATTAAGCCATATAATTGAACGTCTTATAATTGAACGTCTGTGCCTTTCATTGATAAGTTTTCAGATATCAATAGAAACTTAATTATAGAAATTAAATTAGATTCGTAGACTCTGTGACGTCCCTTGACGGCCAATGTCTGGATACTAATATAATATCAAGGTGTCGCATCGAAATGGATCAAAATAACTCATCTTTGTATCAAAACAACACAGTTAATTTTCAATGAAATTGTTTAGAAAAAATTGTATTTACGGCCCAACTGACAAAACTCGTTATGTAGGGATGGCACCGCATGTTCGTATCTTCCACGTATCTTCCATTTCCTTCTGCCAAAAGCCATCTTTTGTTACATAAGTACACCTATCCCTTACCTTATTAATAAATAAATACTGACAGATCACACAGATTGAGCTAGCCCCAAAGTAAGTTCGAGACTTGTGTTATAGGATACTAACTCAACGATACTATTATATATTTTATTACAAATACATATAGATTAACAAAGAGTATATAATCACTTCGTAGATTAACATCCGAGATCTAGTTCAATCTAAAAAAATACCATATTTCATCTTGACCTCATGACCTAGTTTTATTATTTATTAGATTACCCAGTTTACCTATTAACGTAATTCCTTAGATTTACGCCCATTCCCTTGACTGGCTTTAACGGTCTGCACGAAAAGAAAAGCAGTTGGTATATTTAAAGTTTTTCTTTTCCCCAAACTAGTTTGGACTACAAATATCGCAATCCTATCAAACTAATATTATAAATGCGAAAGTGAGTTTGTTTGTTTGTTACGCTTTCACGCCGAATCTACTGAACCGATTATCATGAAATTTTGCATACACATTGGTAAGGGTACCGAGAAGGACATAGGCTATATATTACGCGGGCGAAGCCGCGGGTAACAGCTAGTCGTCCATAAATATAACCGACCTTCTGACACAGTTGGATTAAACCTGTTCTCTCAGACCAGATAAAAAGTTAGTTATTATCCCTAGAGCCAAACATACAGATAGGAATAACAATGAATTTCCTAACTAGCCATCGCTCTCTATCCAACACAAATACACCGACCACACCACTCAATTATTTTTTTCTCTTGGGACCTCGTTACTTCGTTTAAAAATATACATTCGAATATCGCATGTAACCAAATATTACGCTCGTTTAGATGGATTCAAATTTATTTTTACGAATACAGTTTTAAGCGTATTTTTGGTTTATCTGTAAAATTAGTCGGGAAATATTATGTTCCGGTGTAACCGCCCAATTTTTAGGGTACCTACACAAGGAACCCGTATAGTTTCGCTTTATATCTGTCTGTTTGTCCGTCCTTTAGCTCAGAGACTATTAGTAGTAAAAAGCTGTTATTACTGTCACGAGAGTGGGTTGGGGATAGGAAAGAAAAGGCCGATCTTATGAAAATGCCTTTATTTAAGTGCCAAACGTGTACACACAGCACTCACTCACACGCGGAACTGACGCGGCACTATACACTCAAACGGAACTGTCACTTGCGCGGAACTGTCACTTGCGCGGAACTGTCACTTGCGCAGAACTGTCACTCGCGTGGAACTGTCGCTCACGCGGAACTGTCACTTGCACGGAACTGTCACTCGCGCAGAACTGTCACTTGCGCGGAACTATCACTGCACTGTTCACTTCACTTTTCACTTCACTTACTACTCACTGTTTTTCCTTTTTTTTCTCTTCCCTCTTTCTTCTTCGGATTTCACTTTTCAACTAACTGGCCTCACGCCGCGCCTAGTACTGCTTATATACCCCCCGAATGCGAACAAAATCGCATCATGGATGTTCTAAATTCAAACCATAAATTTTCTATCGCCTTCTCTTTCTTTCCCTTCCATTTGGTCTGGGACAATCTAGAAATTTCTTCCAGTATCCCCTTCTCTCTCACACATCTTATGTCCTGTATTTTCACTTCTATTTAATCTAGAATAGCCTAGAAAATTCTTTTAAACTTACAAAACAGAGTAACGTGGGCTGTGATTCGAACCGGGGTCTTCCGGTTCTTAGCCCAACGCCTAGACCGTTAGGCCAGAGATGTTCTGACATCAATGTTGAAATTTCCCTTTAGATGAATTCTTTTTCATTCGAATTCATGACGTTGACATTGTCATTCAGCGTGCTACGCGACATTACGTATGGGTATAATACAAATAAGTACGATCCAAGGCTGAGTGGCTCCCGGCAGAGTAGAATAGGACCACTCCAAGTCTGCTAATGGATGTCGTAGAAGGGGACTTAAGAAACATAAACTAATTAAAGGTAACCTATAACAAACAAGATTTTTTTCTCTTTGAATTTTAGTTGTTCGAAAACGGTACAGCGACGTTTTAAATGCCAAATGGCTTCTTTGCCATATTTTCTCCTTCTATAACCTTGATACACATATTTTTCGTCTTTTAGACAAACTATCAACCGAAAATCGAATCATGTAATTTTATTTTGATAAATGTTTTGGTATGAATAATTCATTTTCTAGAAGTATTTCATTTTCTAGAAGTATTTAAGATTGAAGTAACTTTTTCCATATTATTTTTTACACAGATTTTCAATAACTATTTACAGTCGACAAATCGTAATCGAATGGAGTGTAGCAAAAGCAGAGCAAGTTTTAGGACTTAAAAAAATTTGAACGTGAAATTTGGAGGTCTACATAAGAGGTAAAGAAGCCTATTTTGTACTGTCGTAATAGTTGACAGTTCTCAAAATAAGCCACTTTTGTTTTTTCAATTTTTTGTCTTACTCATGGTTTTACGAAAACTCGTCTCTGATGGTTAGGAATATAGTGTTAGAAAGGAACTGGTTAACGAAAACTAGGGGTAGGTTGCGAAGCGCCAGAAACGAAGTTGCCGCGTTATCCTGAAGTGTTTTTTAGCCAAACCCAGCACCGTAGAGAGAAATTGTAAAAATATGTTTTTTTATGTCTTTTAAATAGACTTTAAATATATAAAACAGGTTAGTATATTATACTTAGTCTTATGGATTTCATTTATTTATCATTTGAAATGTTGTTTTTTAATAATATGGAAAGAATTCTTTTGATAAATAAAACATACAACAATAGTATCGGCGGATAAACGTTGGGTTGCAATACAAAGAATATAGTTTTCAAAAAAATAACTATCAATAATCGGAATTTCAATAATATGGCAACTGTATTTTCGGTAAAAATGAAACTATGGAAAATAAAAAAATGCCGAAACGTTTTTGGTGTTTTAAAATTGTTTATGATAGGTAACCCTAATAACATCGAAGAGACCACTCCAACCCGTTTAGCCAGCGTGAAGAATGTCACATCCTCTGACTGTTCTGGCTAATATATGGCTCTGGTAGTACAGAGAGGATCGTGCTCCTGCAGTGGAGACTAAAGACCTGATGATGATTATACGGAAAAGCCGTGTTGCTCGAAGATGATTATACAAATCACGCTAACAAAGTGGTGAAACTAGTTTTCGCCCGCGGATCTCATTAATATCGTTCCCTCGGGAACAGTACTTTTCTCCGGAATGAGAGGTAGCCTATGTCCTTCTCCGTACTCAAGGCAACGTGTATGCAAAATTGCATGATAATCGATTCAGTAGATAGAGCGTGGGATCGCAACAAACGAACAAACCAACTGCGGATGGGATGTGATTGGGATAAATTCATTTTTGTAGGTTTTGTCCCATACCTACATGAAAAGGTAACACAAAAAAAAATAATAATAAATAAATATATAGGACATATCACTCAAATTGAGCTAGCCCCACAGTAAGTAAGTTCTGAACTTGTGTCGCAGGATACCTACTAACTCAACGAGACTATATTTTATAATATATACTTAAGTATATAGATAAACATCCAAGACCCAGGTCACTCTGAAAAAGATCGTTGTCCATCATGACCTGGCCGGGGATCGAACCCGGGACCCCCGTGTCGCAGGCTGGCGTGGTAACCACTGCGCCACGGAGCTCGTCGTCGGAAAGGACAGAGTTGAGAGGAAATGGGAAGAGTTCTTGATAATTCAGTCAAAGGTCACCTTTCCGCCCTCTATTATTACAACTGGATTTCACCTCTCGAAGGATACCAATTTCCGTCTCAAATGTTATCAATTGTTATCTAGAGATCGACAATAACACGCCATTTGAATCCCCTATACAATCCATATTATTCGAAAATCACTATCCTAATCCCAACTTCCTAACTAATCCCAACTAATATTATAAATGCGAAAGTGAGTTTGTTTGTTTGTTACGCTTCTACGCCCTACCTACTGAACCGGTCATCATGAAATTTGGCATATACTTACATAGGTTAGGGTACTGAGAAGGACATAAGCTATATATCACGCGGGCGAAGCCGCGGGTAACAACTAGTATATTATAAAACAAAGTCCTCCGACGCGTCTGTCTGTCTGTCTGTTCGCGATAAACTCAGGAATTACTGCACAGTTTTCAACAATAGAGAGTGGGGAGGGCTGCTTGTTTAAAATAAAATGGTAACACACAGGTTCTTTGATAATTCAATCCCCTTTTCACCCTCAATAACAATTGGATTTCACTTCTCGAAGGATTAGCAATTTCCGTCTCAATTGTTATCCATTGTTATCCCCAGATCGACATAGCACGCCAGTGTTGGCCACTTACACATACGAAAAGCAAAGCATGCTTACTTATCGTATGTGTAAGTGGCCAACACTGGTGTCAGATTTTTCAAGCTGCCTAAAGACATCTGACCTAGCATAACGACTGCCATCAATGATGACAGCCGGGACCAACGGCTAACGTGCTTTCCAAAGCACGGAGGAGCTAGAAATATTTTTATGCCACTTGCGGTCATATCCAAGTGAGCACTGCGCCCGGGGTTGCTTAAGGCCGCACACTAGGTACACTAGCGACGCCAATAATTTTATTTCTAATACTTTACAAATAGAAAGAGATTCAAGAATGTAAATCATATAAGCCGTAGTAAATAACCTGAAGTATTTTTGGAATCATGTTTTAATATGAGAATCAGTCATTAAGAGAAATAGTGATTACCGCCAAAAATGGCCGTTTTTGACGGTAATTGGATTCTCATAATTCTCACTAACTCTGATAATATTAAACATGATTCCAAAAATACTTCAGGTTATTTACTAGGGCTTATATGATTTATATTCTTGAATTTCTTTCTATTTGTAAAGTATTCGGAATAAAACAATTGGCGTCGCTAGTGTGCTTAGTGTGGGCCCTTAACTAGCGTAAGCGCTAATGATGCTCACCCACGCAATATAAGGTTCTACTAAGCCATTTTGGGATTATGGTCCATAATCCCAAAAAGTAACATCATTAAAGTCCAACAATAACTTCACTTAATAGGGTAGGTACTTGTGTAGGAGTTGTAGGTACTTGTAGGTTCATGTATGTAATCAAGCTCAAAATTAAATATCTTAGACGCTCCAAGTTAGCGTGTATTTACAAAGAACAAAGGGAATTGATTTTATACGGCATTTAAATTAGAATGTAATGAACACATCAAGTGGATTTATAAAAAAAAATCCCGACTGCCTTTTGACAGTTTTCGTCAACTGTATTTATTTTTTGCTGACGTTACTTAACCTGTGACACTCCGGGGAATTAAACGAATATAATGACACCTTACATTTCAAAATCGGTCAACCAGTTTAGGCTACAGGAAAAACCTATGGAACTGACATATATACATACTTACATACATACATATTATCACGTCTTTTTCCCTTGCGGCGTCGACAGAGTCCAATGTCATAAAACGGTATGGTGGAAAGCGGAATCAAAATAGTGATGGGTTGCTAACCTCATCGTCTATTGACGAGATTCCTTAGCCCAATCCCTTGACCGGCTTTTACGGTCTGCGCGGGACGAAAAGCAGCTGGTATATTCTATGTTTTCCTTTTCTCCCAAACCAGAATGGAAGAAAGACATATTACGCCCGAAACACATTACTCTCCTTCTGGGTACAGTAGGGTAAAAATATCAGCAAATACCAGGCTTCAGCTGCGGTAATCGCTAATAAGACATTGCATCTATTACTTTCCAATTTTCTTTATCGTTAACATAAACATGTTCCAAAAATAATAAATCTATGTATATTGAAATTGTAACATGAAAACAGAAAAAAGAAAGAAAAAAAGAAAAGAAAGAAAAAGACAATAAGGAATAAATATTCGTAATCATATAAAGCCCTTCAGGCGAGTAGGCGACCAAAACTGTTGATAAGAGTTTCTTTCGGCGTTTCTTCTCTGCAGTGGTCGGTTCCGAAACGCTAGTAGTCTGTAGCTTTTGAACAATTAATAAATACACATTATCTAATAAGATAATTTTAAATATGATATGACGTGAAAAAGTGCCTGCAAAGGCCTATTTTCTGAATAAACGTTTTGATTTTGATTTTTTGATTTTATTGCATGTGCTCGAATTCTTGAAACCAATTGTTATTTTATATCTATCTCGATCTCTGGCATGACATGCCCAACAAAATTATGTATTTTGAAATTGTATTGACATGAAATCAGACGGCGAGTAGGCGACCTGTTGAAAAGAGTTTCCTTAAGCGTTTCTTATCTACAGTGGTCGGTTCTAGTAGTAGTGTAGCTTTTGAACACTAATTTAAAATTATTTAAATTATGAAATAACGTGAAAAAGCGCCTGAAAAGTCTTATTTTCTGAATAAAATATTTCAATCTTTAATCACTTTATCCGCAACCTAGGAAGATACAACCCGACTCTGTCAGTTAAACTGTCTATAAGTTGACTGAATGGAGCCGCGACCCGTTCACCCACCAGTTTCACCCACCAGGGTCCACGGGGAATTCCTGTTTACCCGTGCACCCACAGAACTATATCAAGATAGAAGGAAGAAGTGTACGTACCTCGCGTGGAAAAATTAAGCCTCAATGGCTCAAATGTTCGGCGCGAAGCTCAGTCGGCGAGCGACCGCAGTCCGCGTGCGACGTCAAGTTCTTAAAACAAAATGACTCGTAGTTCGGTAATTAACTGTGCAAACAACACCAATAAAGGTGGAGCGGGAGATCAAGGTATTTCCTTTCGTTGGTTAGTATTATTTGTTCTAAAATATCCGTAAATATTTAAAAAACGTTGATTTTCTTGCTCCGTATTACTTTTACCACAATAATAATAGAGCGATTATGTATCGAATGCTAGTTTTCCATTGCGTGTTTAATTTTACGAGCCAGACTTGAGATCCATTCAAAACCAGCAATGTAAAAGTAAGCTTTTCAAATTGTTGAGTAGCGTCCAAGGTCAATTTATCAGTTTGTCTGTCAAAAATAAGAATAGTGATGTGCACTGCAATTTTCTTACTCGATTATACATATCGATTTTGAAAGCAGATTAACTGATAATTTGAATGATTTCTTTTTTATTTATTTAGCTTTCCGTAGTAACAAGCAAATATTACTAAACACTGATTTTGTAGGTTATATATTTTAACTTTTTTTCAGTTTTCCTCATATCTAAAATATGTGGATTGAAGCAACAGGAAGTGACTGCAGTGGATACTAAAAAAGACCTGATGGATGGATGGATGGATGGAAGCAACAGGCCGTAAAAATGGTTTCCTACAAAAAACAGCCGGATTTCTTCTAAACATTTCCACGAAGACGCCTATACTGCCCCATCAAAGAAACGGCGAATAATTAGCACAGCTTATCCGACTATTGATGTAGTGATAATGTCAAATGATGAAAAGGTACAAATACATAAGTCTAGGTATTTTTTTTTCTTTTTATGGTCTTCTAATAAAAGCTTGTTTTTAAAAATGGTTTTAATTTATTCTAATTATTTATTTTGTTTCTTGATTGTCGCACACTCCACTTCCTTTCCATCTTTAATTAACTATGCAAAGTCTCGAACTCTGCTTTACCCCATTCCACTCCACTCCTTTACCTAAATAACCTAGTTCCCTCATAAGATGATACTCCTGGCATTAGGTGATCGTCTGCCGTAAGCTAATCTGATAATTAGTTTAGGTAATTATCAGTTAGTCTGCCGACAGATAAACAGATGTTTTGGTGGTGACCTATCATAAACAAGAATAGGTTATGTACGAATTTTAAAACACCGAAAACGTTTCGTAATTTTTTTATTTTACATTCAGTTCCATTTGACTGAAAATCCAATTGCTATATTGTTGAAATTCCGATTTTTGATAGTTATTTTTTCGCAAGCTATATGGTTTTTATTGCAAACCTACGTTAATATACTATACTACTATTGCTATATGTCCCAAAATTTGTGTAGCCTTTGCTACACTCCAATAATATTACTTTTACTACTAATCTCGATTTGTCGACTGTAAGTAGTTATTGAAAATCGATGTGAATAATAATATGGAAAAAGTTACTTCTATCTTTAATATTTCTAGAAAAGGAAATTATTCTTACCAAAAGTCATATCAAAATAAAATTAAATGTTTTGATTTCCGGTCGACAGTTTTTCTAAAAGATAATCATCATTCCGTGTAGGTGACACGGTCAGTCGATCATGCACATCCTGGTGTCAGAGTTCTTCGGAACCGCCTCTCGGCCTCTGACATGGTTCCTTTAACGACTACCAGATGGCAGCCGGGACCAACGGCTTTACGTGCCTTCCGAAGCACCGGAATCATCTCTTATCAGACAATCAGGTGATTCATGCCTGCAATGTCCTAACCAAACTGGAAACAACTTAACAAAGTATGCTTCCCGTGGGAATCGAACCCACGAACCCCGGGTCAACAAGGCAAACACCTTAACCACTGGACCACGGTGGCTGTTGAAAAAGACTGTTCTAAAAGATGAAAAATATGTTTATTAAGTTTATAGAAGTAGAAAATATGGTAAAGAAGCCATTTGGAATTTAAAACTTCGTCGTACCGTTTTCGGCCATCTTAAATTCGAAGAGAAAAAAATCTTGTTTGTGATAGGTTACCGATTAGATTAAGTAATTATCAGTTTGTCTGTCGGTCAAATAGTTTGCTTATCGATATTTTGAATTGATTAATATTAAACTGGAATAATTTGCGTAAATAATTGAGTGACAATTAGGTAAAAATAAATAGGTATAAAGGAGAAAATTTACTACCACTACATAAACTGTTAGAAATAGATATGTACTATATATGTTGTACTAATGAAACTAAAGTTATTGATAGCTGATTCCAAACTTACCTACTTACGAGTATATAGATTAACATCAATTCAATGTTAACGGAATTGTGTGTTTTCCTTATTAACTTGACGGGGGATCGAACCCGGGCGGGGCGGTTCCACTGCGCCACAGAGGTCGTCGATATCGTAATTAGATAGGAAGAAATTGTTTGGGTACCACGAATAAAGTAAAGCATACTTAATTCTTTTCACTACAAATATGTAGATCGATATTTTAGACTTCGCTGCGCAGCGCGTACACAACCTCCCGCTTCCAGATTTTGTTGGTACCGCGGGCAGGGTGGGACGAGGGCGATATTCTAAGGTATTATCGGTATTTCGTTTTTTAATCGATAGCTTGAAATCGTTTTCGCGCGGCTTATATTTCCCATCACTAAATTATACTCGTGACGTCAAAATACCTACGCAAAATGTTACACGCTCGGTGTCGATACAAATCGACGAGCATTTTTCTTCTATCTTGATATAGTTCTGTGCGTGCACCCACTGCACCTTTACGCATATGGTAGGGAAAATATATCTGCAAGCGTATCTACCAACCGACGAACTTACATTCTACAATTATGCTCTGTTCAGAATTAACAGACTTATATTGAATCTTTTGAAGTTTCGTGTCTTGTGATTCTTAAAAATCATGCGTAAAAGCAATGAAAAAACAGTTCTTCGATAAAATAGCAGCATCTCCATTTTGTAGATTAGGTAATTTACTGTTGGAATAGAGACTTGGGCGTTGGAGTTGGGCCTCCGGCTCTTTCACTCACCGAACGAAGCATAACAGCGGTAAAGCTACTACTCAAACGTCGATTTTCTGTAAGAGTGTGGTACTTCTCCGGACGAGCTAGCCTATTCATGCTACCAGAAAAAGTTAATTTCACCGGTAGCGGGGCTCTACCACAACTAAAATAAAGTTAATTATCTCGTAAATGCGTGGGTACATTCTCCCTCCATTACCTGGATACAGCGGTTGACAGCTACAAATTTATGAGGTAGGTAAAGCAGGTAACAATAAATTAATTTTTATATATATTAATTTAGCTTTTCAGTCTCAAGGAATCTCGGTATCGGATATAGCTAATAACTTTGCTACGGAATTCAATAAATCAGTAAAGACGTATTCTTCAAATTGTCAAGTAAAATTACTTGATAAAGACACTTACTTGGTCCCTTGTGATACTAGTATTCTTTATAAAAAAGCTACAGCAGACAATATCGAAGACATCATAAGAAAATTAAATTCCAACAAAGCTCCAGGTCTGGATAACGTTAGAGTATCTGATATAAAAATGGTTAGATCGGGAGTGTCAGTAGCAATAGCCAATTTAGTTAATCAAAGTGTTATTACCGGGATATATCCAGATGAACTTAAAAAAGGATGTGTCAAACCCATAGTAAAAAAAGGTAAATCGACCGATTACGGCAACTATCGCCAAATTACGCTACTCTCAAGTATTGATAAAATTGTCGAAAAATATATTTGTCAACAAATACATAAATACTATATAGATAATGATGTAATATATAAAAACCAATACGGATTCCAAAAAGGCAAGGGTACACAGGACATTATATCGAGGTTTACAGACGAAGTTAATGCACGTATGAATGAAAAAAAACATGTTCTGGTTCTCTTTATAGACTTTTCACGTGCGTTTGACACTCTTGAACATGACCTTCTTCTTGAAAGGCTTAATGCGTGTGGCATCCGCGGGCCTCTGTTAAATTGGAGCAAAGACTATTTAAAAAACCGTTCTTTTGTAGTTCAATTAGGCAATGAAACCAGTAGGACCATAGACGTGACAGAGGGTACAGGACAGGGATCGGTGGCTGGGCCCTTGCATTTTTTGTCGTATGTCAATGACATGAGCAATTGTGTTAAGAATAGCATATGTTATCAATTTGCAGATGACACGTGTCTAGTGGTAAGCAACAGGAGCCTTGCGGTAGCTTATGCGCTTCTGCAGTCCGATTTTAACGCTATTTGTAGGTGGTGTCATGATGCGGGTCTCGTGCTAAACGCAAACAAAACCAAAGTGCTACATATAAAGTCGACGTATCTGAAGTCTGTTACACAGAACAATAACTTAGTTGCACATTCCCATGCGTGCTTACATGGATCTAATGTAGATAGTTGCCAGTGCCCACTTATTGAACTTGTCGACTCTCATACATACCTTGGTCTAGTCATTGACAATAGACTTAATTGGCTACTTGACAAAAAAATTTTTCGTGTCGCCATGTAAAGACCTGCCAAAAATAAACACAATAGTGACCGAAATACATTTCTAAACAAAAAACTCTTTCAGATATAGAAGTTTTAAAGACACATATTTTTAGACGTTAATTTTTAGACGTGAAAACGCACTGCTGAAATGCCTACATATTTGTGACGTCACAACTTTGTATTTTGTATGGGCGGCGTGAGAACTTTGTTTGGTAGCTATACGAAATATTACGTTTGTGGTAATGGTTTCATAATAAAAGTTGCTATAAATTTAGCGGACTACAATACAGTATAATTGTAATTTAAGATTTTCATACTTTTAAAAATGGTCCTATTCACCCAACTTTAAAGAAGCTTTAAGAACACTTAACGAATCGATATCAAATTAAAAGTGTTTTTTATAGTGCTTTTAGATAGAAATTAGTATCATTGGAAACAAATTTTATATAATCTTAACAGTAGGCAAATACCGAATTGGAAACTTCATATTGACCGTGTCTGTAATAAACTTAGATACTTTCAAGCAAGTATGAACATATTGAAAAGACGGATTCCGTACCGAATCAGACTGCTACTATATAACTCCTTGGCAGAGTCACATGTTATTTACGGTCTAAGTAGCTATGGAAGAACTTATATTACACACTTGAATAACATTTACCGATTGCAATTAAAAATATTGAAGAGTATTGTTTCCAATAAAATTAAATATCAATTTCAGAATAATGAGTTAGGCCTATTCAAACATTGTAAAATACTACCTATTCATTTAAATGTAAAATACAGCTTATTAAAACAAAATTATTTTAACGAAGACTATCATAAGAAAATCGATCATGATGTATATACGCGGGCCGTCGCTCAAAACCGGTTGCACACAGAGTGCGCAAACAATGTGTATGGTCAGCGGACGACGCGTTACTTGATGCCCCGATTAATAAATAATCTTCCGCTCGAGCTAAGGAGCAAGATTACAGCTAAAAACATTAAAGTCAAACTTAAAGAATATTTCTTAGTGAATATCGAAAGTATTAACTTTTAGTCAATAGACTTAAGCGTGGTTGCCCAGTATTTATGTATTTATTTATATAAGTATTCTTTTGTGTAGGTAGGTGTATTCGTGCTGCCTTCTTTTTCGTATTAAGTATATTCACGTGTTTTCAAATTGGATTATATGTTTGTAGATAAAAAATAAGATGATATGATACCTTAAGTGGAATCTTGCATTAGTCTAACAAACCTCCGTGGTTTTCTTTGTAATGCATAATATGTTTATTTGTATATGTTTCTTTAAAAATGGTAATAAAGTATAAAAAAAAAAAAAAAAAAAAATTAGGCGCATATTATTGGTGTCCTGACCTTTTCGCTTGGGCTTGAAACGGATCTTTCCAAATACTGAACGAGAAAATTAGGAGATCATTTAATACAAATTTAAGGCAATTTTCATTCAGAAAATTATACTTTTATTTGGTTATGAAATTGAATCTAGTTAGGTTCCTACTACCTAATTATTATTTTTTTTATATTTTATACTTACCGGACTTGAATAGGAATATGCATGAAAAAAATATCTGTTATCTTACCAGTTTATCCTAAACTATTCAATAGTAAGGTACTGAAAGTGAAAACAGAATAAAATTTGGTTGAAAAACGAACGAGATAAAATGATTTTACGAAAATATGTCTATCTCACTCGCGAAAACACTATTTTATATGGCAAATGTATGCATGACATAGACTATGACGTCACTAGTCCATATCGGACTCCTCTTTCTTATTTAAACTTTAAAGTTTCACATCTTCGTCGTTAATTAAGATATTTCAAAAGTTCTTTCATATTTTTTTACTGTGGTAATTAAGGATTATACTAAGCAAATAAAAAAATTACGCGCATACCTTATTGTCCGTGACAATGTAAAAGATCTCGATTCCTAGATTTGACATTAAAAGCTATAAACAAGAAAAAAACTATATTAAAGTAGAAATAAAGTACTACTACTAAACATAAATAATGTAGATTTTGCTGTGCATTATTGACCAATTTAGTGACCAAGCTATTCAGTGGTGATGGAAACTCCGTCTTCAGATCAATGTACACAATTGCAATTTCATCGTATTTATTATTCGTGTCGCCTGCGACACGGATGGTCCCGGGAATCGGGTTCGATCCACAGTCAGGTCAATATGAAAAGTGATCTTTTTCAGATTGACCTGGATCTTGGATCTTTATCTATATTGTACGTATTTGTACTAAAATAAAGAATCGTTGAGTTAGATCCTATAACACAAGTCTCGAACTTATTTTGGGGCTAGGTCAATCTGTGTGATTAGTCCGTTTATATTTATTTATTTATATGTTAAGCTTGGCCCTGATTGAATATGGGCAAAAAGTTTATAAATCTGATTGACATAATAAAATTATGGGGTATAATATCCATCATCATAAGTGTCACAAGTCCTTCTGTTAAACAGGTTTGGGCAAGACAAACGTGAGATATAGACATTATTAATACGTAACAACGGGTTTCTCACGAAAATAGTCAGCTACATAGCCGACATGTTTCGACCTCATCCGGAGGTGTTCTTCAGGGCGAATGTGAATCATGGCATGTCACAAACATGTCGGCCAGTATCTGACTATTTACGTGAGTAACCCGTTGTTACGTATTTTAATAATTTTTTGGCAGGTCTGTTGCTGTATTATTTTTTACTTTTCATTTAAAAGCACGAAAATATCAGATAAATGCGTTATGCATACAAGCAGTTAAAAGCTCACAACTATGGAAAAAGCTTTAATAAGGTTTTCAGCGGCAAACTATGTAAATGAAAAGTTACCGGACACTGAAAATGTGGAAAATGATTTACATTCAACATTGCAAATTAAAAAAGTTACGGATGTATGAATAATTAAAATGTCATGCAAACTATTGAAATGGCCTTTCAGAGGAATGGGAATATATACCAGGATTCATGTCAATAGGCAATGCGGCTAGCAACCCTTTCTGAATGTCACCTTTTTTATGACATAGGACGGCAAACGAGCAAGCGGGTCTCCTGATGGTAAGTGATCATCGCTGCCCATGGACAACTGCAACACCAGGGATGTGACAAGAGCGTTGCCGGCCTTTTATTTTTCCTTCCCAGAGGGTAGAGGAGATGGGCCTCCGGCTCTCTCACTCTCCGAACGAAGTATAGCAGCGATAAAGATACTACTCAAACGTCGGTCTTCTGTGAGAGTGTGGTACTTCTCCGGACGAGCCGGCCCATTCATGCTACTAGCAAAAGTGAATTTTAGCGGTAGCGTGGCTCTACCACAACTAATAGTATTCATACAAAACAACTTTTGACTTTGACATCATTATTCTCAGACAGAAAACGCACTCTTCAGGGGCTACAAGCTTCATAGTCAAAGGCTACAAGATGATCACCGGTACCGTGAGTCTACCACAACAAAAGGTACGTGAAAGGTACACGATCAGGGAGAAGAGTCGAAGGGGAAATTGACTCGAGAAATTGATTGACTACAATTTACTGTGATGTGGTATAAACGGTAAAAAGGTCAATAAACAAAATTCTGATGTAACCTATATCACAAGTAAGTAGCTAATAGCAGATTTTTGCATTTCTACAATTACCTTGAAATTTTTTTTTTTCTCTCAATAAACAGTACCGCCCCAGGCCCGCTTCACACTCTCGTCGAGAGGTTTCGTTCTCGGTTCTCGACAAAATCCGCCACCAAATGGAGACGTGACGAATATAGCCGAGACTTGCCGAATACTGCGTCCACACTCTCGTATTCGCCTATTCTCGTGTAGTTTTACCGAGAGTGTGGAGCGGGCTCTTACACGCTTGTTTCGTATGAAATGTGGTGAAAAGGCGGCTCTAGTGCGCGAGCGACAGCCTTGCTCTGTAATTTTACACAATGTTTCAAACAATGCACGCTCCAGTTAATATAATAATTCGTTCCCGGACCCGGTCTGAACTGTTTTAAACAAGGATGTTACGAAATACAATTCATTTGTAACTATTGTGATTTAAACGGAGTCTATCATAATAATACATTGTTTTTACCTTTTAATGAGAAAACAAAATCATTATTCACGAAATATATATCTTGTGATGAAAATATTTAAAAAATCGGCATAGTTCTAATAAAAATATTACCAGTTTTGCAGATTTAATAACGCCATCTAGTGACGAGTGGAAAACAACTCTGCAGCGCCGTCGTGTAACTATGACACTTTTTAGCAGGCTTGAATTCGGTCTAAGATTTTTGTATGAGGCAGTCGTCTATACGTTAGTTTTATAATATCTGCGTCTGTAGGAACCAAATAGCATGCATCGACACACGAGTCTTCTCACAGCAGCTATAGTTCATTCGAATAGTTTCAAACAACGCTGACTTCAGTTATAACTTGTTTCTGGACACGGACTGAACTGCTTATAAACAAGGAAATTAGAGATACCAGGACTTCTGTATTGCAAGTTAGATTAGAGTCTGGGGTCGTAGATGCTGAATAGAATAATTTCATTGTCGAGATCTAGTGTTAAGGTATAGTACCTGAATGACCAAACGTCGCTGGATTTTTACCTTTTAGCTATTTATAATTTTATCGCCTCGGAAATAGTGTTTTTAAGAACTGAGAGAAATGGTCGGAAACAAACTGTTATTTTTTAATTGCCAAGCCTTTTTTAAGTTTCTAACCTAAGGTTGTTGTTGTCGGATCGATTCGGGAATAACGCGGCAGGAAGTTGAGGAATAGAACTATTTTTTCTTAAAATTAGTAAAAAAACTATCAAGATTTACAAGAAAAAAAAGTTGGTTACGCTACGCTCGTTATCGTCTTCCAGGAATTATACTCAGACGAGGCGTTTTAGTGTGAAAGCTAAAATCACTTTGCGAAATAATTAAGTCAACTACTAATTCGTGACCTTTACGAAACATAATAATTGGATATAGTAGGCGTAGCCTAAGACGGAGTGGTATATCTTTTGATATGATTGAAATAAATGATGAATGATATTTCGTCTAAATGTCATTGGCGGTTAAAGGCGCATAGAGGAGTTAAAATACAGAATCCAAGATTTATATGGTAACGATGGGCGACGCTCAAATAAAGAGAATAAATAAATAAAGAGCCATCGTTTAACCTGGTATGGCCATATCGAGAGAAGTGATGCCGATCACCTGGCTAAAAGGATGCTGCACTTAAATGTGCCAGGACAAAAAGGAAAGGGAAGGCCGAGAAAGTCGTGGAGGGAATGTGTGAGGAATGATATGAAGGAACGGGGAGCAAGTGCCGATATGGTTGGTAACAGGAAACTTTGGAGAGAGTTGACATACAGAGCCGACCCCAAATAGGGAAAAAGGCAAGGAAGAAGAAGAAGAAGATGGGCGACGCTCAAACAACTTACAATTACTCTGAGTAGATCATCAGTTTGGTAAATCGCAGATTTATTATATTATAAGTAATTGTACGAAACTAGTTATAATTTCAACAAATAGCCTACTTAACAAAAAAAAAAGAATTTATTAGGTAAAATTAAACAAGTTTTATAAATTATACATTTTAGCTGTGGTAGAGCCACGCTACCGGCGAAATTCACTTTTGCTAGTAGCATGAATGGGCCGGCTCGTCCGGGGAAGTACCACACTCTCACAAAAAATTGACGTATAAGTAGTAGCAATATCGCTGCTACGCTTCGTTTGGTGAGCAGTTGTCCATGGGCAGCGGTGATCACTTACCATTAGGTGACCCGCTTGCTCGTTTGCCGTCCTATGACATAAAAAAAAATATATAAATTAACTAGCTTTCAGCGCGGTAGTACCAACAATATTCTGAAGGTCATAAGTGTCAAATATGATTGTCCTATCGTGCGTCACTGGGTACATGAACATGCAGTGGTTCAGGGGTCGTGCGGTAGGACGAAAAGATATTTAAATTAAGTTTATTATGTAGGTACTAATATAGTTTATAAGTTATTCTCCTGTACTAACACTAAATGGACTATTGGTGTCTGAATAAATAAATTATTATTTTTTTTTACTATCCCCTCAGGAAAAGTAAGTAACTTCTTACGATTATGAATTTATGATACAAGATGACTCTTTTCAGTCGATTTTTAATGACTTTAAAGTCAAAGTCAAAGTCAATCATTTTATTCATAACGTCAATTTTTTTCATAATTACAATTAGTTTACAATAATATATTATTTGTTGACGTCAATAATTTACTTACGGCTAAGTTTACACCGCTTTCAAGGCAGAGTGCAGAAGAAGCGGCAACAAACTGCACAGCGCTAGCACTAGTTTAGGTAGAAGTAGTATCAGTCAGATGAAGGCCAAGTGTTTAAATATACAAAGTGTCAGGTGACGTGGTGTCTCAAGGTCTGTAATGTTAAGTAGGTAAAAATCAACTTACAGAACTTAATTTGATTAAGCTGTAACTTTACTCAAACCTCCAAGGCAACATTAAGTGTGTCATGTTTTTCTTAGACGTGATCTTATTTATGAGTTTTAATTAGTTTGTCGACTTTGAAGCTGTAAGTAAACGGAAAAGTTTTGATGTGGGTGTTTTTTCGGATAAAGTTACTACCCCCTAAAGACGCTTAGACAGCCATCTAGCGCCACTTCTCATTTTATTTCTTAATTTGTTTCTTAACGCCGATATCTTTTATCTCAATGTTCTTATAATTTTAGCCTATGTCACTCAGGAGAGGGCAAGGATTTAAACGACATCTCGATCACTATTGTCACACCCCTGGTGTAACAGTTGTCCGTGGGTAGCGGTGATCACTTACCATCAGGTGACCCGCTTGCTCGTTTACCGTCATATGATATAAAAAAAAAAACAAATTTGTTCAGGCGTAAAGTTATGATGTAATAAATTTGATGCCAGAAAAGTTATCTTTATTGTAGGAATTACTTAAAACGAGCAGTCGTTTTAAGTAATTCCCCTTTATAAATAAGTATCGACTCTCATTAAAACAGCTTTTAGCTATCTCGCCAAGATCTGTGGTGACGCGAACTTCACGATTTACTAAGATTGATGACGTCACGAAAGTGATAAATGGGCTAGTTTTCAGAAACTGCAATCAAGACATATTTTATCAATAATAGCGGGCCGCCAGAAAAGCAGTGATGTATTAAACAATCACATTTGTTCAATTTTGAGACTTCGTCTGAAACTAAAATACAAACGTACTTACAAATGTTCATGTTGTAGTTATAAGACTTTTGGAGACAATAAATATATATTATTATTAAAATTTGATGACATTTACTAATAATATTATTTGATTTTGAAAATTTGATGACACACTGATAACAGCTCCTCTTACCGAATCAATTTTTTTTCAAACCACCCAGTCTTTCATTGAAATAAAATTTCATCCAGATCAGTTGTTCATCAAATCTTCGGTGACAAACAAACAGCAGCGCCACCTACCGGGGCCAGCTGTTTACAAACCATTCAAGAATCCATCGTAGTATACACACTAAATTTCATCCAAATCGGTTTAGCCGTTAAGGAGTTGTCAATACTTACGTGGTGCATTTACCAGATTTACAGCTGTTCAGTAAACTTGATGATCTTTGAGTGAGTCAACGGTGAATTGGAGACAATTCACAATGACCACGTTCATGTGATGGGGCAAGAAGAGAGCCGTATTTTCGTCACATACATTATCAGCGGGTAGCATAAGCTATAAGTCGCGGGAAAACAGTATAAATACATGAACAGTACAGTCAATTAAACATTATACAACTTTATCCAAGGAATGGATTCCACATATTTGTTTGTATAGGGAAGAAAATCAAAGAAAATTTATTCAGTATGAGCATACACATGGTTGTGTAAGTTTGAAAATGTGGCCAGATGGCAGATTTACGGTTGTAAACCTACCAGTTTTCACATTGGCAATCATAGCCCTCTTTATATTCAACAATTTTACTACTGGAAAAGTGACACTTGATAAACGACGGTATGCAATATCCACCGTAACTGGTACAAGCAAATTATTATGGCGCTTATAAATCGCTACCAATTTGTCGGAGCTCTGATGTGGGTTGAGCCGGCATTCAAAGCAACTTGAAACGACAAATTCACTGTGATATTAAGGCTATTGACATTGCTGTCTAAAGCTAGGCTCTTGCTAGTTTCATTATCCTAATCCTAACTATCCTAATTCTAACTTCCTAACTTAGTATTATCAATGCGAAAGTGAGTTTGTTTGTTTGTTACGCTGTCACGCTCTATCTACTAAACCCACTTGTTGTTCTGTGACTAAACCAATCATCATGAAATTTTGCTTACACATAGGTTAGGCTACTGAAAAGAACATAGGCTATAAATCACGCGGGTAACAGCTAATCCCAACTAATTGTATTATAAATGCGAAATTGAGTTTGTTTGTTACGCTTTCACGCTCTGTCTACTGAACTGATCATCATACAATTTTGCATACACGTAGGTTAGGGGTCTGAGAAGGACTTAGGCTATTTGGCGTTTGTCAAATTTACTAATAAAAGAAATACAAGAAAACATAGATGACGTTCAAAAAGTAATACATGAGATAGAAAATTAAAAAACATAATCACGGGTTCTGATTAAGATATTTTTCTTCATCGGGGACACTTCCAGGTTTATATTAATCTAATGGAGGTGTTCGTATTTAGCAAACGAAACGTGCACACCGCTTGCAAAAATAAATCGGCATAAAGCGAAAAGAATTTAGCATAAAGCAAAAATAAATCAGCATTTCAAAAGCAAACCTAGAAGTAAGAACATACATTTACAGAATACAGCATGCAAAGTGCTCTCGTGCGCACTGTTTACAAGCCAATTATTACGCTTGAAGAAGTTGCCGCCAGTAGTCCGGCGTCTGATGTGCGTCGGACTTCTCAGAAATGGTAGTATTCGAATATACTCGTATCATCGGAAAGGCAGATACCTTGTACCGTATTTTGGTACTCTTGGTAATTCATTAATATTAATAAAACTTAGCTTAACAAAACAAGCATATTAAATTGTATCTATGAATAAGTGAGATTTGTAAGTAACATTATTTTACGTAAAAGTAGTATATATTTAAAGGTATTATCAATGTCTTAAAAAGTATGTATTTGGATTGCCTTGCGTCCAGTAAAAGGAGATAAGGGTATTGGGGAAAACACCCTTATCATTCAAACATTTAATATTCATCTATGCTTCAAACCAGCCTGTCAAAACAAGTAATAATTTTTTCCCTTGGGTGAAATGCTAGGAAATAAAAATATTCGTCATTTCATACAAGTTGCAGGGTCGGCCAATTACTTTTGTATGAAAATGTCAGTTTTTTTTTGAGATTTGTGCCATATGATAATGTACATAGTTTTCAGCTAAATTAATATAGACTTTGAAATTCAGCGAAAGCGGTAAGTGCCGTGTATTTTTAAAGGAAATGAAAGCTGCAACTGTCGCGTCGCGTAGACGCGTACCACTAAAGTGTTGATTAGCTGATAAATGATAATTTAGTATGTGAAAACCATTTTTTTACTTCATATTTCAACATATGTTCCGTGGGGAAAGTTATTCAGTATAATCAGTATTGGTACAGTCTGAATCAAACTCTATAGCGGCTTCGAATATTAGCTGTGAGCTGCGGTCGTGCGCCCCGCCACCCTCCGCGCGCCCCGCTGAACCTAATATTATTATGTACGTCGACGCGCGCGATGTTCCGAGCCGCCATAAAGTATAAATAATGGAAGGTTACAGATTTACACGGTGTTATCGATCAAAAGTGCTTATCCCTGCAAAAGTAAATCTAGTCTAGAGATACATTGATTATTTATTTATACTTTATTACCATTTTTAAAGAAACATATACAAATAAACATATTATGCATTACAAAAGAAAACCACGGAGGTTTGTTAGGTACTAATGCAAGATTCCACATAAGGTATCATATCATCTTATTTTTTATCTGCAAACATATAATCCAATTTGAAAACACGTGAATATACTTAATACGAAAATGAAAGGAAAACACGAAAATAAAATAGCACGAATACACCTACCTACACAAAAGAATACTTATATAAATAAATACATAAATACTGGGCAACCACGAAGACCTACAATATTCTCTGTACAAGCCCGTTATTACGCTTTAACAAATCGCCGTCAGTTTGTCTGGCATCTGTGGGTTGGGTTCTCAGAAACAGCAATATTAGCTGCGATATGTCCTAGATATTGCAAATCCTTTATTACTTTTTGCCCGCATTCTCTGATATTCTCTGATAAGTTTCAACGAAGTCCGTTTAGTAGTTTTTGCGTGAAGGGGTAACAATTGTGACTGTCGCTCGCCGTTTCAACACATTCATACGAAATAAGCGTGTTAGGAGGCGGTACCGTTATTGAGATTTTTTGAGTTTTTGAGAGTAATTGTAGAAATGCATTAATCTGCTATTTTCCTACACTTTCTACTTTCATGTTATACAAGGTAAGAACAACAGAATTTTGTTAATTAACTTTTTACTGTAATTATGACACCATATCACAGCACAGGGGTATTTTTACTTTTTTTTGAGCACGAACTGACAGGCCAAGCATGCGAATTTACAGGTAACAATAGAATACATATGGACGTGTCTTCGTAGAAATTATGATTAAACTATCTATGCATACCATACTATCACGTGTTTTTTCCTTGCAGGGTAGACAGAGCCCCGGTCTGTGAAACCAGCTACCGTAGCATGGCACGAGCGACAACGTTTATCAACTATCGCTATTTCATTTTCCTGTAATATTAACATCACGGTTTTACCGAAAATGCTCAAAGTGGAGTTGTGGTGCGAGAAATTTAATGTGAAAAAGCTTTTCGTGTTCTAGTTTCACGGCTGAGCACCGCCTGTCTTGGTGTACTCAGCCTGTCTGGGATTGGTATTCGCTTATTATTTACGGTGGATTACTAGTGGATTTACCAGTTGCGGTGGATATTGCATACCGTATTGAGAAGAAGTGCATTCTCTTGTACGCAAAGGGTAAAAACGGGACCCTATTATTGAGACTTCGATGTCCGTTCGTCTATCTGTCTGTCACCAGGCTGTATCTCATCATAAACAATGATACCTAGAAAGTTAAAATTTTCACAGATAATGTACCTATTTCTGTTGCCGCTATAACAACAAATACTAAAAACAGGCTAAAAATATTATGGGGGGTCATCATCATCATCATTATTTCAGCCGCAAGAAGTCCACTGTTGGACATAGGCTTCTCCAAAGAATTTCCAAGATGACCGGTTGGAAGCAGCCTGCATCCAGCGTTTCCCTGCGACCTTGGTCAGATCGTTCGACCACCTGGTCGGTGGATGTCCGATGCTGCACTTGCCGGTACGTGGTCACCATTCGAGAAACTTTTGCCCCATCGGCCATCGGCTCTGCGCGCTATGTGCCCCGCCCACTGCCACTTTAAGGAGCTTATTCTCTGAGCTATGTCGGTGGCTTTTATTCTCCAACGAATCTCCTCTTTTCTGATTCGATCTCGTAGAGAAACACCGAGCATAGCCCTCTCCATAGCTCTTATTATTATTTATCACAATAAAGCAAAGCAAAACTACTCCAAATTTGGGGGAAAATGGGCATGGTTTGACAAGGTATGACTCAATAACTTTAAGTCACTGACAGTTCAAATTATACTCAAACGGTAGATAACTTAAAGTTATTGAGTCATACCTTGTCAAACCATGCCCATTTTCCCCTAAATTTGGCACAATTTGGAGTAGTTTTGCTTAAATACCCGAAAAAAGGCATCCTTAATGTAGTTTTTTCGTAAAAACTGAAAAAAGTCCCATACTTTCGGGCCCCCTACGAGTAGTTCAGGGTTAAGAAAGTTGCAAACTTGGGTGTAGATTTCTATTATTTCGATTCTGAGAGGTCTCTACAATATATAAAAAATCGCCGATATATGCGCGATTGCAATGTTTGATGTCAAAATTGACTGGGCTATAAGTGTTTTATTAATTATTGTCCTAAAATACAGACTAAGTACTAGCGTTTTGGTTTAAACGCCGGAAAAACTCTATTCAATCAAAGTTTGCTGTTCTTACCAACTCATTCTTTTAAATGCCACGGTCGGGGGCTAAGAGGCAATTATGGTTTTAAATTACGTTTGATGGGGAAATTAATTTTAATGTCCATTCTTATTACGGGACTCGTGTTATAACGAAAAGATGGCTGTTTTATGGGCTTCAGAATAATATGGGCACAAAAGGTCCTATTTGTCAGGGGAAAATGGTATTATTAGCAAAAATGGGTGCAGTAGTGTGTAAAATATTGTTTGTTATCAAATTTTCTAAGAATCATTACGGAGAAAGGTCAACGGTAAGTATTGGTATTAATTCCCAAACGAATGATTGATTGCGGTAACTTAGAAGTTTATACCGCGGAATTCGGAATATACGTATTTCTATATTTCGCCGTGTGGTTCCCGGCAGAGTAGAATAGGATCACTCCAAGTCTTCCCATGGATGTCGTAGAAGGCGACTTAGAAAACACAAGCTAAACAAAACTTATAAACGTCAAAGAGACCTTTCTAATCCGTCTGGTCAGCGTGGAGAGTGTAGGCCAAATCCTCTGACCGCTCTGGCTAAACTATGGCTCTGGTAGTACTGAGAGGGTCGTGCTCCTGCAGTGGAGACTAACAAAGACCTAATGATGATGATGATTTTTTGCATTTCTGATGATGCATTTCTGAATGCCTGATCTGTCTGAGATAGATCATCCGAGACAGACCGCTGTCAAAAACGTATTTGTGCTTTGAGGGCAGGGCAGCGTAACCGTCGCCACCCCTATTACTCGCCCCGATGATGGTCGTCGTAACAAACGGAACTAGTCGGCGGATCCGACGTAATAAAACGTATGTAAAGCCGGGTTTCCATAATGAATTTATCTCGTGAAGGTTTTAATATTATTAACATGTTACGTGTCTTGGACAGAACAAAATATGTTGTGAGCAAATATTTAAGAAAAAGTATTCGTCGGCAGTGCGTAGATATTGGGTTCCGTTTTAATATTATTAACATGTTACGTGTCTTGGACAGAACAAAATATGTTGTGAGCAAATATTTAAGAAAAAGTATTCCTTCCAATGCATGGGATCCTATTCCTGTCATAGGCAGTAGATACAATATATTTGGTATTGAACTAGCAATCATTTCAATTTGCGTTTTCAACATGTACATTCGTAACAGAGTTCGAAATCGAGAAAATATTATGGGCTCTTCCATAGTTGCTGTTGAATATCTACTTATCCTAAATATTTATGTACAGAAAAAGAAAAATAAGGAAAGAATGAAAAAGACAAGAAAAATAAATAATACAAAGCCTTCGAGTATCAATACAAAGCCCTTTAGGCGAGTAGGCAACCAAAACTGTTGAAAAGAGTTTCTTTCAGCGTTTCTTCTCTGCAATGGTCGGTTTCGAAACGCTAGTAGTCTGTAGCTTTTGAACAACAATTAGTTAAATGCATATTATTTAGATAATTTTAAATGTGATTTGACGTGAAAAAGTGCATGCAGAGGACTATTTTATGAATAAACATATTGATTTTTCTTTGATTTCTATTTTGGAGAAGTTTGTATAAGTAA
The DNA here is from genome assembly GCA_963082605.1 of Rhodophaea formosa. Taxonomy (NCBI): domain Eukaryota; kingdom Metazoa; phylum Arthropoda; class Insecta; order Lepidoptera; family Pyralidae; genus Rhodophaea; species Rhodophaea formosa. The sequence goes on along the minus strand of OY720219.1, from coordinate 18,835,650 downwards.
CAACATAATTAATCAAATATATTAATTAATTAATTAATAGTCACTGTTCTGCTTTCGATGGTAGAAATAAGCCAACCAATCAACGAAAGGCGCCTAAATGGCAGCCGTCAGTACCATTGCCTCACGAAATAGAGGAAATAATCGGAAGCGAGCATTCAATTATCAAATCGATATTTACATCTCGATACCGGATAAAGTCACAATGGGCGAGTCGAGTGGCAAATTGATATGGTCGAGCTCCGTGGCGCAGCGGTCAACACCTGTCCGGCCTGTGACAAGGATGGTCCCGGGTTCGATCCCCGGTCGGGTTAAGATGATAAACGATCTTTTTCAGATTGACCTGGGTCTGGGATGTTTATCTATATATGTATTTGTTATAAAATATAGTATCGTTGAGTTAGTATCCCATTACACAAAAGTCTTACTTAAGAACTTACTTTGGGGCTAGCTCATCATCATCAGGTCTTTTTTTTTTAGTTTTCACTGCAGGAGCACGACCCTTTGGGACTAGCTCAATCTGTGTGATTTGTCCGTATATATTTATTTATTTGATAGCGAGTTTATTTTTGACCGCAAGGGTCTCTGTTGTAGAACTTTGTAGTGAAATCAGCTGTAATAATCACAAATCTTAACAATGGACGTATGAAAAATTAAAAAGTTCATTTTTACCTTATCATAGAAGTTGTTATTAGAAAACCGAAAGGTCATTTTGACAATATGGTCATTTTAGCACTATTGTCATTTTAGCACCTTAGCCCTCAAGCTTCGAAAGGGTTTTTATTTGACTTCGATAAGAATATTATTTACTAACTGCCATGTGTCCTTTCCAAACGAGAAGTGCAAGGAATCTGATAACAATACTACTTATTCCTTTTGATTATAATCGTTTTGCTATTACTAATAAGTTGTACCAGAACACAGAACCTACTTACCGACTCGTCAAATGAGAACCTTGTACGCTCCCAACCATTATGTATTGATTACAGGAACAAAAGACATCGTGTTTGAACATTGTTCCTTGAAGTTTGCTGGTGGTATTATCTTGTGAATATTGAAGCGTGCTGAGACTTCTGAATAGTTGAAAGGTTATCTTACTTAAACTTGCACATTTTGCTTATTTAAAAACACAAAGGACGAAATGAGAAAACAATTTTAACTTAAGTAAGATATCAAACTAATCCGTCGAGATCCAAATCAAAATAACAATTGAAATAGGCGAGAATTAAGAATCATGTTACAAAAATAATTGTCGGTATCTCTTTAAGATAATGAAGATAAAACAAAAGACATCAGGCTAAAGACAGCGACAGCCAGACACGATTAAATCGTTTTATAGTAGAAAGCTGCCTTGGGAAATAAATTGAACGTCAATTAAAATGAATGAAAACTTAATTTACTTAGACTACTTGGTGTCGCTTGTTCAATACGGATTAAGACACAAATTCTAGCTGGAATATTGTGTTTACAAACTGATACTGACTGTTTTCAATCATTTATTTAGATAAATTATGGAAAGAAATCTTTAAACAGCGTTAAGGGCCCACACAAGGCACACTAACGACGCCAATCATTTTATTCCTTCCTTTATGAATATAATGAAATTCAAGATTGTAAATCATAGAAGCATTAGTAAATAGACTGAAGTATTTTGAGATAGAGAGTCATGAGAAGAGTCATGTTTTAATATTATTAGAATTATGCATTAAGAGAACTACTGATTACCGCCAAAATCGGCCGTTTTTGGTGGTAATCTGATTCTCATAATTCTCACTGATTCTGCTGATATTAAAACACGGTTCCAAAAATACTTCAGGTTATTTACTTAGGCTTATATGATTATTAGTAAAGTATTAGGAACACAACTATTGGCGTCGCTAGTGTGCCTAGTGAGGGCCCTTAACAACATGGATTTTAAAATAAGTTTCAACATTTATTTCTTCCACGGAGTGACATAGGCTATGTGACGTCAGCAATAATCAGTACGGCAGACGTAAACTGTCAAAAACAGCAGTCGGGTCTTTTTATTTTATTTTTATTTATAAGGCATCTTAATATATTTAATATATACGGACATCTTGTTTGATAACAATATTATAGGAAAAACTAAATTAGTAAAGTCAATCCTGATTCTCTCTACACAGGTAGGTATATTTTTCTTATCGTAGATACTAATATCCTAACTAATATTATAAATGCGAAATTAAGTTCTATTGTTTCTTAAGCTTTCACGCCCCGCACCATGTTAGTAGGCTAGCAACTCTTCTCTATTTTCATTTCGTTTTATCACCTTTATAACATAAAACAAAAGGCTACTAAACGTGCTTGCCTTGGCCGTAGTAGGCCTTCTTCGCTTCAAACCTATATCGCAGGTAGGTCTAACTATATGACTGTCAAGTTCGCACTGTGCGTAGTCATAACGCGACTAAGACCGGCTCTTTGAATTCCGCTCGCCTCTATAGAGTGCATCGACCCCGCTCGCTCGCTGTCGTCAAAATCGGACAGCCTCTATAGAGGCGATTCTGCCTCGGGCGACTTGAATTCTTACAACTTTCCAACTAAGGATATTTTTGGCCTGATGATTTTTTGACAGCAAGTACATTAGATTCACCATTCAATCGTTCTTTATTCAATCATTGTTTTCCTTCAAGAAATGTCACAATTTGGTTCGAAAGTTCACTCATAAATCTTTGACAAATCGTGGCGAGCTTTAGTTCGAAAGTGCCGTGTTGTGTGTGTTTTTGGAGTATTTTCGCATAAAAGGTAAGTGGAGTGTAAAAAATTGCTGGGTGGCGCTAGTGTGTGAACTCACCTCGCCTTAAGGTACACCAGTTTGATTGAAACGATAGTATGTAGGGCATTTTAGGGGTACAAAATAGCTATCATAGTCGATATGCAGCAGCAATATCGAATAAATTTATATTAAACACTAGCAAATTTCCTGCGACATCGTTTGTCATCAGCAGATAAATTATCTTTTTATTGTTGAAAGAATTTCGTAAATCAGTCCAGTAGTTTCGGAGCCTAAAACAACAAAATGTAACAACAAAAATCTTTAATATAACTATATATAGAAAAAAAAGGTAAGTATCTTTTTTTTCTATATATAGTTATATTAAAGATTGAACAAATCAACCCAAAAGTTTTCCCTAAGATTTAGTCAAGGAGCTGTGCCAAGATATTTGACTTTGATATTAGTAAGTAAATATTTACCAATATTACTCAAGGATCAGCCAATAAAGTTGGAAAAGGTCAAAGGAAAATAAAAAATACCTATTACGCAAAATTGACGTCCATTTATTGATAAATGATTTAATTTTAATGTACATTGAAATTCGTTGAGCAAACTTGAAGCTTCGGAGTAATGTTAAATAAGTATCATGGCGGAAATTTGATCGCTTTCGACCCTTAAAGGGGTGATACAGCCTGTCGACATGAACAACTTTTCCTATGGGACTAATGCTGGCATATATAATTAATTTTAACAAAAAAGTAAAACCGACTTCAACCCTATACGTAATTGTACAAACTGGAACTTAAAATTAGGTTTTAATAGGTGTGGTAGTTCGATCAAAATAGAGGCACAACGTCGTCATCATCATCAAACAGAAATAAAATTAAACCAAACGGCATACTTGTTTTTTCGGTTTTGATTTTTTCTTAAAGCACTGGATACATTTCGATAAAAAAAATATAGGACCACCTTTGAAGTTCATGCAGTCAATACAGAGGAGTAACGTTCTCATCATCATAATCTTGATTCGCATAAGAATAAAATACAAATAAGTTTAAACCGAACGGCATACTCTTACAATTTTTTTTGGGTTTTTGTTTATTTTTTCAAAAAGTGCTCAATACATTGGGACAAAATTTTTATGGGACCATTTCGGGAGTATTATCTATCGAACAAAAAAAGAATCACTAAAATCGATCCATAACGTTTTTGTATGTATGTTACGCGATTACTCAGTCAGAGTAATCGCGTAACATACATACAAAAACATACAGATGAATTGAGAACCTCCTCCTTTTTTGAGTCGGTTAAAAAATGGTCTTTGCCAAAGAGAAAAATTTAAGGAGCCTCTGAAGGACTTTCAGTACCGGCGTTCCGCCCGCTTTCAGAAGCTCTGCTGTGAGCGGAAGTTGTATGATTCGAATGCCTGCTTTTTTAAACGGTTCAAAAATGGACTCCTGGACGTGAAGGTGTTTTATAGGGCTTAGACCAACAAGGCAAACAAACCATAGTAGTAGTTTTCCGTGTATGTACGATGTATGTGTGTGCCGCAAGTTTAACCAAAAACCCTGAGATTTTAGTTCCAAACCTTACAACAATGTTTGGTTACGTAGAATAATTGCCATATTAATATATATAAAAAAAGTTACAGATATTTTATTAAACATGTACTCGTAACATTGATATAACAAAACATCTTATTTTTTTTTCTCATGACGTTATCGATTTTTATCAATTCGATATTAGTAAGTACACCTATCTACAATAATAATAAAAAATCTATCAACCTATAAGTACTTTGTAAAATTTGGAGGGATTTGAAACTCATTAATATTTGTTAAAGATTTATTATTATGGTTTGACGAGTTAATATCTAATGGGGCAGCATACAACAGCAACTTGTCTAAAACGCAACACAAAATTCGAGTTACAATTTCAAAACCTTTATTTATGTGTAAACGGAAGTCGTGAATATTTTCTAAAATAAGTAACTTGTTTTTGTTATATTGAAAACAGTGCAATAAGTAAAGCATTTTGGACCAGCAACTGCCTGTGGAAGCAAAGTACTTAACCAGCAAACCTCTCGAACTATCATAAATTTTACAAAGTACTCGTACACATACAACATATCCATCACAGTTTTCGAATATATAAGTAGTTTATAAGGTCTAACTAGGATTGTGAGTTGACGTCGCTTGGAGAAAATGCGCTGTGCAGTTTGTTGCCGCTTCTTCTGCACTCCGCTTTGGAAGCGGCCTAAACTTATCCATAAGTAATTATTGACGTCAACAAAAATTTTTTGTTGTAAAAATTGTAAACACAAATATGACAATTAATAAGTGTTCAAAGAAACCTATATTAAATAAACGATTGAATCATGAATAAAAAATTACAAATATAACTAAGTAACTACAATGTTTTTGGCAGTGAGCTAGCGATAATTTAAATTCTCATTCTCAACATGAAAACGAAAATCTTGTGTTCTGTGAACAAGCCTGAAAACGAGAAAAAAATATCATCATCATCCTAGGCACTACAGCCGCATGTGAGCCTTGGCCTAGTCCAGTAAATTTCTCCAGTCGTTTCTGTTTTTGGCTTTTTCCTGCCATCCTCTGACGCCTAGTACTTTTATCCAACCATCGAAGTCTAGGTCTTCCTGGCGGTCTTCGTCCTTCAGGTTTGCCATGGAGGAGGCGCCTGGGCACTCTTTCCTCTTCCATTCGCTCTACATGTCCAGCCCATCGGAGACGCCCCACCCTTATGCAGCTCACAATGTTTGGCTCTTTGAAGATGTTATAAAGCTCCTTATTGTACCTGGATCGCCAAGTGTCACCATCCAATACAGCGCCGAAAATGCGTCTTAGGATTTTCCTCTCAAAAAAATATCAGCTGCTCCAAATATTTTGGATCAGGAGGTATTCAACGTCCTATTGAAAAGCTTATTAATTTTTAGGGTTCCGTACAAAAATTGAAAAACGGAACCCTTATAGGATCACTCGGGCGTCTGTCTGTCCGTCCGTCCGTCTGTCACAGCCGATTTTCTCCGAATCTACTGAACCAAATTAGGTGAAATTTGGTAAGATGGTGTAATCCTATGACCCAAACACGGATGTGCAAAGTAAATAAAGATTTTTTTGAAATAAGGGTCATTTTCAGGGGCCCAATTACAAAATTTTAAAAGAAAGTTTTGCAAACCTTACTGTGTCATATATCATCACGAAGCATATTGTACGGAACCCTCATTGCGCGAGTTTAACTCACACTTGGCCGGTTTTTTTCAATATCAGACTTGGTCACAGAACAAAATTTGTTCGTTTGTATTTGAGAACATAAAAAATTATTGCTAGTTCAATATCAAACACATTGTTTATTACTTATAAAGCTATTTACACAATTTACATCTCAATCAGACTGTTAACTTATACTTATTTGTCTTTATAGGCAAATTAAATTTGAATTGTTAACAAAAACTTTGAACATCAATAGTTAACTAGTTAATTACACGTAAAGTTAATAATACCAAGAATAAGGTCGGGGTCTCGAAAGATACTTTACATATTACTTTGAGTATTCTCTTCATGCAAAACAAAGAAAAATATTCATTTTGTTCAATTGTATAACCCAACATGGTTTAGTTTTGTCGAGACATTTAATGAACTTTTTAATTAAATTTATGTTTGTTATTAATACTAACAAGTTATTTTGTAATACAATAACTAGAAATAATTATTTTATTATATTATTTAAAATAATTCAGTGCGAAAAATGTACTGAATTATTTAAAACGTAAACTATGTATGACGTGAAAATAACTATGTATTATCTTCTTGAGAGGAAAGAGGAATGAATATTTATTATTCGGTCCGCATGAACTTATTATTAGAAAAATTTAGGTTTAATATCATGCGCTGCCTCTTAGTCATATTTGGCCAAGTATTTCCATGTGGTTAGCCAATATTTATCGAGGGCTGGATATTTAATGAAGCAGCATATGTGAGAAGCAGCAAACTAAAACTGGTAAATACGAATTTGTAATGAAATTCTTTCATAAAACAATTAATTGTAATTTTGTTACACCACTTTGATTCCGTTTTCTACCTACATCCCCGATTAACGCGCTCTTCAGTTTATGGTTTTAGAGCCACTTTGTCTACCTTTAAGGGGAAAAAATTCATGATAAATATGTATAATTGTACCTATAGGACTGTTGTAGGTTCTTGTCAAGCTCTCAGGCAGCAGATACGCCCTCAGGGATACTATTTTTGAACGGATATCTGTACAGTGTACAACCTACTTTACGGCCAAAAATCTGAGGAATCAAGTCAATAGGCGATGCTGCTAGTAATAAGTAATCAGCAATCACTGTTTCATATCCACTTTCCACCTTCACGCCTACTAAAATTTTAAACGTGGCCTTAAGGTATATACACCTCGCGCATTACTCGCGGGGTAGACGGCTGTCTACCCCGCAAGGGAAAAATGCGCGATTGTTTTCTTATTTCATGAATCAATTGAGTGCGTTTGATCTTTATCTTGTCTGATGGGAGGCAACGTTGAGGTCAATGTACCCGAACTCAAATAATGCCTATTCACCCTTGCTTTGAAAATCCCTAAATTGAACGAGCCCCAAAACAGTGCCGCAGGGAAGGAATTCCATTCAGTATGTATTTTTCTATACAAAAATTGATTCCGACGATTTCCAGAAGGCATCCGTTCAAAAGTAGCATGCCTGATAATTTTAATTTAGACGGATACAATGATTGATTTCAATCAAGAGACGTGCCAATCAACATCCCTGCTTTTCCAATATTTACTCGGGTATCGCTGTGGGAATGGGACTCGTACAATGGTTATTTAGGAATAGGTCTTACTGACAGCGATTTGAAGATGAGAAAGGTGGCAAAATTTGAGACAAAATAGAGTTATAGTCATGAGGTTCAACTTTATAGATGACATACTCTTATGTCGCAAAAGTATTCTTTTTCCTTTCCGAGTGGTAATGTCTTTGATAATCTACAACATTTATGTAGGTACCCAGTATGCAGTAACTTGCCTTCTCTAAGTCCTTTTGCGTACAGTAAGTAGGGCATTTAGGGCACATCAAATCGTAGTCGCATAGATATGCTGTTGCCGTAGAAACCCCACCTAACCAGGTTTTCCTGGCATATCTCTACAACAGCCCAGAGTAGTTCAACGACTTCCAGGTTGCCCAGGGAAGATTGCTACACACTTGTGTAAGCTTCTTAGCTAGCGGTAAGGAGGATGATGACTGTACAGGTTTTCCCACTACTCCAATCTGGCCTTCGGGGCTTCCAGTCATACAGTGATGTTATGATCGCACAATGTGTAATTTTGTAGCGACAAAAGGTGTTTAAAGGATGTGAAAAGATTTCTTTAGGGAAAGCAACGCGCGAGTGGCACTCTTGGTGTACCAAGCGTCCATAGGCTTTGGTAACCGCTTTCCATCAGGTGAGCCATATGCCTGTTTGCCTACTCAGTAGTAAAAAAAAAAGATAAAACGCTTTATCAGCAATGTTACCTAGAAAATATTTGACAACAACCTTTTGCTATCAAAGAATACAATTTCATCGATCAATCGCAAAAAAATTATGTCGATTGAACGAAGAGAGAGAGAACGCTTTCCGCCGGAAGTGGCGCCTTAGAATCGCACACGTGTATGCAAGAATTTCCATTATCATTATTGAAGAGACTGTATAAATTAATATGAGGGACACGCAATGACGCGTGTGATATATGGGTGTGTGAGTCTTTAGAGATGGGCAACCTCGGATCTACATCACGTCTTGTTATGATGGATATAGATCCGGTTACTATAACTGCCGGATACAACGAACAATGGTCTTTTGATTCGGTTTCAGCCACTAATAAGGAGATCCGTAGAAGGATATAGATCAGTTTATTGGTTAGCGGATTTGCTTAGCGATGTAGCAGGGAGCAGGCCTCATAGCCTACAGATAATTTTGTTCGATTATGCGAAAAATTATGTGCACGTATTGATAAACGTAGCGTAGGATATCCACCGATCAAGTGGTCGGAAAATCAAATCAAGGTCACAGGAAAACTCCTGAATACAGTCCACTAGTAGTCATTAATTTTTAAAAATTGTTAGGTCCTGCCATTGGATAGTTGTTTTGAATGGAAAATACCAAGACTTCTGGCCAATGAAATAATGATCTTAAGCGGCAACGCAGCGCAATATTTTACAATTCACTGCAAAATTATAGTAATAGAGTAAGTTGTGTGAATGACAAAAAGACCTTTTTTGTAGTGAGCCGTTTACTGACTGATCTTTACAAATAGATTCTCTAGACTTGTCATAGTGCCAAACACAGATTTTAGATATAAATAGATCTGTTGTGTCAAATGTGCGGATGGATCGACCATCAGAATACCCATCACTAGTGGCGTTCTTATTACTTTGATTGGGACATCCATAATATAATAAAGCTACGTATCGTTATTTGGAATAAAAAAATCAGGAAAAGCATTCACCATTTTCCCTGTCCATCTTCGATATTAACAAAGGACTTGTACTCGTGACATCATAGTTTTACATTTGATAAAGTTATGATTTTGTGCTTTATAGTTGACTAAAAAGTAAGTACATAAATATTAATCACTTACCATCAGGGAAAAGGGAGACAAATGCCTAATTCAATAATTAATTTTAAAAAATTAGAGCTGTCATCTTGGAATTCATCATTCTAAGAGGGTTGGATAGGGGTTGAGAGTTAGTATGGAAATTATAGCAAGCCATCGCTATAAAAGTTGCTCTTTATGATTTTGGGTAAATATTAAAATTAAAAAAAAAGATATTCATCTCTTAGCAAAATATTAAAATTAAGAGATTTTTGGAAATTTATTTTTCGAGTTTAATCTTTATGTTTCGTCGAAAAACTGCTTGCAATCACGGGCTGGGTCACCCCTTTACACGCGGGATGATATTGATGCGTTATGACCCAAATATTAAGAGCATCTTTAACTAAAACGTTCTCAAATCTCGTTTTGTTACCAAAATAAGTACAAGACTTAAGAATGACATTAGTTTAGAATTAAGATTCTTTGGAATATTTGGGGATAAGAAAGTCAGTACAAGACTTAAGTATGTCAATAATTAAGATTCTTTGGAGTAGGTGGGGATCAAAGTTGCTTAACAAGATACAAGCACCTTGTAATCATTAGACCTCATATAATGTGTATCTATGAATCAATAGGTACTTCAATCACTTCAATGCAACTTGAAAAGGTCATATGTATTTACATCTTGCGTACAAGAATAACCCCATAAGCTTTACACATAGATTAAAAAAGAAATCGGCTTTACATGTATCTAAATTTAATAAGCTAATATACAAAAATAACTTACAATACAATTCTTGCAGCCGTCGGCAACATGGTCACCGACAACGGCATAGAGCAAGTAATGTCTCGTCCATCGCGCGAGCTACTTGAAAATCTTTGCTCTGTGGATAACGGCAACACTCTATACATATCCACATTATCGACAAAATTATCTAAATTCAAGTCTATAGTATACACATTAATGTCCAAGTGACAGCGACATGTAGGGACGTACTACATAAGCGTCGGGCCTTTCGCGGCCGCTCCGGTTCCGTTCCGGTCTTGATAGTACTCCTGTAGCACCCGGCAGCGTTCGTGTCGTGCGCACATGAGTCGTGGGGGCGGATGTCAGGCCACCGCACGGGGCCGGGGCTCCGGCCGGTCCGGAACGGCAGTCAGGGAGGTTTCAGCGAAACGGACGCCCAGACGGGTCCGGACTCGGCCATTCTGTTAGTAAAAAAAATATAACTCGAATCACTTTTTAGAAAAAATACTTATGTATGTGTAATGAATGCGACTTAAATCTCAGAATAAGGTTGAACATCAAAATCGCCGCAGTAGCTTTTATATGATGCTCGACGTATCTAATTCTACAAAAAATCTAAGAAAAACTCTTAATCTTAAGAATAAGAAAATAATTTCACGCGGGCAGGATTTATATTGACATATTACGGTTTTCGGTTGCGGTTCCAATGGGCTGGACATGTAGAGCGAATGGAAGAGGAAAGAGTGCCCAGGCGCCTCCTCCATGGCAAACCTGAAGGACGAAGACCGCCAGGAAGACCTAGACTTCGATGGTTGGATAAAAGTACTAGGCGTCAGAGGATGGCAGGAAAAAGCCAAAAACAGAAACGACTGGAGAAATGTACTGGACCAGGCCTAGGCTCACATGCGGCTGTAGCGCCTAGGATGATGATGATGATATTGCGGTTTAATTTCCCATTACTAATTTCTTAAGAGAGTATATGAGAATAGCATTGTGAATGCATAAAAATACCTATAATAGTACATTGTGTACCAAGGGCGGTATAGAAGACATTACGTCAAACGAGCGACTACTAACAAGCACGAGGCGAAGCCGAGTGCTTTTAGTAGTCCGAGTTTGTAATGTCTAATACCGGCCGTGATACACACAATGTTTTTCATCTCACCGAGTAAATAGTAGAGTAAAAAAAATATTTTTTACTCACTACATTTTTTATATTGGTAAAAATTGTATAGTATGAATATAGTTTACCTTGAAAATTAATATTTATGCGTTGTCAAGCTGGCTGATTATATCACCTAAATCAACATTATTGATCATCTATTAATTTATCATAGGGAATGTATTTCATGCAAATTGATGAAGATTACGATTACTTATAAATATTTTGCCTAAAAATAAATAGCGGCAAACTAGAATGAGCAGAAAATGTATCCGAGGATTCCACAGATAATGAAAATATTTTATCCAAAAAGTGGAAGTCAAAGATCAATGAATTCAAACAGCCAGCCACCACGGCCATTAACAATTCCAAATTTGAATTAAGGACAAAAATCTCGCAGTATATTTCAATTTCTTTTTTATCGGGTTACTAGCAATTCCAAATTTGAATATACGACTTGAAAACTTTTTGGATGTAGAAGATTTGACACGTGTGCATGGTATAGCGCCCTATTAAATTTAAAAAAAACTTAATGCGCTCTCGGGCTTTATGGAATTTGTATGAAATCTTATTGCCCGGGGTCGTAATAGCGACCATCCAGCCCACTTTGCTTGCATTTAATGACACTATTTAAGGGTAGGTGAGATGAAAATAGTTTAGGACTATTGTCTTTATTTTTAAAGCATCATGCGAAAACTATTACACTCTGATACTGTATCTGTATCTACTATATTTCTTGAATATATATCCCAACTAATATTATAAATGCGAAAGTGAGTTTGTTTGTTTATTTGTTTGTTTGTTACGCTTTCACGCCGTATCTACTGAACCGATCATCATGAAATTTTGCACTCACATAGGTTAGGGTATTGAGAAGGACATAGGCTATATATCACGCGGGCGAAGCCGCGGGTAACAGCTAGTATTGTATAAATAAGATATGGTGGAACGAACACACGATTTTAGCGTGATAGAGTCTAAGTATCTATACTTCATATAACTAATCTAAGTTGACGAGTTACTGATAATAGTTGAGTGGAACTCACTTTCAGAGGTTTAAATATTATTGTTTATTTTTTTTTTGAAACTGGTGAACTGTATTAACTTTGTGTTAACTATTGTTGTACTGTACCATTTGTAAATCACTGAATATAGATTTTTCTATTCTATTCTATTCTAAAACGAAAATATAACTCACTCAATAAAATATTATTACTAACTAGTTTATTCAAGCAGATCAGAATAAATCTTCATGGAGTATATTTCCGTGTACTTGAAAGGCTTAAATTGCTACTTTGGGACTAAAATAGATTTGTATCTCTTAAATATTTTCTCTGAAAATTGTTACTTTGTGATCCGAGAAAATTGTATTAATAAGTATAGGTAAATTTGCCTTTTTTAGGGTTCCCTGCCCAAAGGGTAAATACGGAACGATTGTACGTTACGTTACGAATTACTAACCCTCCGTTTTCCGGCCGTCCGTCTGCCACAGGAAACCGTAAAAAGTAGACAGACACTTGTACAGAATGTGTACATTTGTTTCCGTTTAAATAATTCTTATTATATTTATATTTAATGGGGCTAATTGGTAAGGCATTAGTCACACAAAGACTAAGAATTTTAGTTGTTGTAGAGCCACGCTTCCGGCGAAATTCACTTTTGCTAGTAGCATGAATGGGCCGGCTCGTCCGGGGAAGTACCACACCCTCACAGAAAATCGACGTATGAGTAGTAGCTATATCGCTGCTATGCTTCGTTCGGTGAGTGAGAGAGCCGGAAGCCCATCCCCTCTCCCCTCTGGGAGGGAAAAGCAAAAGGCCGGCAACGCTTTTGTCACAGCCCTGGTGTTACAGTTGTCCATGGGCAGCGGTGATCACTTACCATCAGGTGACCCGCTTGCTCGTTTGCCGTCCTATGACATAAAAAAAAACAAGTTCAAATCCTGCCCGTGTGATATGTTTTCTGATATCTCATTTCTTTCTTAGAAATAAAAAGCTGTAAAAGTATTGTAGTTAAATATAATATTATAGACGGAACATTTCGAGAGCGATTCCGACTCGACTCGCATTTCACTGGTTTTATTAACTCTACCATATTTATCATTTACATGCTCGCTTGTTACTGAGTTTAATTTAGCTGGTTTTACTTGCCAGGCAGCAGGTTAACTCTACCATATTTATCATTTACAAGCTCGCTTGTTACTGAATTTATTTTTGTTCTGTTGTTGTAATTTCTGTCGACAAGTAGAAAAAGCCCGAGTTTTTTCTACTTGTCAACAGATTTTTTCTATATAAACCTGCTAAGTGGGAGTTAAACTCGCGTGGTTAGGGTTCGTACAGTGCCAAAGTCAAATGTATTATTCAATTAATAAGACGCGAATAGGACGCGAATTAACTTCTACTAGCGTTTTCTAGTGGTGATTTAGTGAACTATTTTCCGTAAGTGAACGTATTATATTGAGTTCACAGCTTTGTTTTCAATTGATAGAATTCTTATAGGTTTGCCTGTAATCTACTAGCAATCAACTATATTTCGTATGTTTCAAAGGCCTGCGCCATGAAACACTCGTGTCGCAGGCTCATGGGTTCGATCCTCGGCCAGGTCATGATGAAAAATTATCTTTTTCATAATGACATGGGTCTTGGATTTTTATCTATATAAGTATCTATTTCAAAATATAGTATCGTTGTGTTAGTATCCCATAACACAATTACTAGTTCACAACTAACAGTGGGGCTCAATATTTGTGATTTGGTCCCTATATATTTGTTTTATATTTTTATATTTTATGTTTAAATATTTATTTAAACAAAAGGATGCTTTACCTTCACTGGAGTCACTAGTGGGGTTTCTAAGTTGATGTTTTTGTTCTTGAGGGAGCTCGATCCGGAGTTACCTGCAAAAACAAACTTGTGAGTAATCAAGATTACTTGTTGTCGCTAATTGAACGTGAATTTAATAAGGTTACAAGCAAGCTAAATAAATCACAGTGTATTTTGTATTATATATGAAAATAAATGCTGGTTATTTTGTCTGTGATGGAAAAATCTTGTAAATAAATTTTGAAACAGGTACATATCGAAAGGGGGACGCCAAGTTCAACGGAATCTTTTTGCAGTGAACAGACAGGTCTGGTTGGCATCACCCCAATCGGAGACAGCCTGCAGAGTAAGATTGGTACGATTCACATTGTTACTCTAGGATCTTTTATTTCATTTCATTTATTTATTTCTAAACAATACAAAATTGTGTTGAAATTATTCTTAAAATGTAACATATTACCTACGCAATCAATTTATAAATAAAAAAAAATGAAATTGGACGAAAAAAAAAAATTACAATTATAACGTTCAAATTAAATAAAAAACAGTCAATATATATGGCAATAGTCACAGATTTTTCAATGTCAAACATAAATATCGTTTCGATTCGATCGTTTATTTCCGTATTTTTTTTATTTTACATCTTGTGATGGTAACTAGGGGGTGTTTGTAATAAAACTGCACCCAGACGTGAGTTTTCAGCAAATGGAGAAGCAGAAAATTTTCTTTTTCAGAAGTTCGGGATGGCTCTTTTGAGGTCTCTAGTATAAGAGCCATTCATGCACAACTCTCTTGTGCTCTCCTTCTTCCTATTAATGAACAATTAGCAAGACTTATGCTTAATAGAACGGAACGTGGTTATATTGGTACCTATGGTATCAGAAGCTGACGTGGATCTACAGCATGTGTTCTTTAGTAGCCTCCGGATGGCGCCTTTCAGGTCAATGGTGTAGGAGCCATACACCAGCGGGTTCATGCAGGAGTTGGAGACAGCCATTGCGAACAGCAGATCCTGCACGCGAGGAGACACGCGCTCGGCTGAATCGCGGTCTATCATGTACCTAGGAATTACGAGAAAAGTGGTCGTTAAATTCTTGAATCCAGTGGAAGGTGATATTATTCGATTTTCTAAAGTTGTTGCGAGTGGCTTCGTAGACGTAGATACCCATCCTTGTTAAGTATGGATATAACTGATTCTGTCATAAGAAGAAACTGACTTGCCCTAAGCTACAGTTATTCACCGAGCTTTCTCCAGAATATGCAGACCCAGCGACGATCGTAGCAGCGCAGATGCAACATGACTCATTAATAAATCTGTATGTTGGAGTAAGGAGGCTTTTCTCAGTAAACTCAGTTCCCATATTTTTGTAAAATTGTGAGTTGACACTTCTTCAGCATTCCGCTTTGGAAGCGGATCTAAACTTAGCCATAAGTAAATTATACTGACGTCAACAAATTTTAGTTATAAATCAAATATGACAATGACCCAACCCATCAATTAAGGGGACTTGTCGTAAGTCGTGTCGTCTGTCATCTGTCTTGTCGACTACTTATATATGTCGCAGTCATCTGGTTGAATCTGCTATTTGATTGAATGACTAGGCCGAACGTTGATTGAACAAGCGTCACTCAACGTCCAACCAGATGACTGCGACATATACAGACAGTGATAGATAAAAAAATACTTACCACATCGCCATAGTCGCGTACGGCAGCCAGCATATTTTTTTTTATTAATTATTGCATAAGGCATTTGTCTCCCATCTCACTTGATGGCATGGTTCTTTCATGGTTTAGTCAAGTGACGATAAAGACGAGAATGTTACATGCCTATCCAAGAGGTACCCATTTTGAATGTCCCGAGATTGTACTTGTCTGGGAATATAGACGCAGGCAGTTCATTCCACACCTTAGCTACTCGAACCAAAAAGGAACTATCGAAGCGTTTATAATGATAAGCGTGTATGTATAATGCGAACAGAGCCACAATAGTGACAGTCAAGCGCAACGTTCTCCACCGCACTCTCTCCATAATATGCAGACCGAATAAAAATGTGTATGTTGATCAGTAAGGAGGCTTGAAGCATATACGAGAGCACTAAAAATTACTGCCTACATGAAGGACTTCGACATTATGGCAACGCAAGCGTCACTCGTTAATATGTTAAAAAATACTTATTACATCGTCATAGTCGCATACGGCAGCCAGCACAACGCGAACACAGCTACAATAGTGACAGTCATGCGCAGCGTTTTCCGGCGCGCTCTCTCCAGAATATGCAGACCGATTTATAATGCGGTGATTGGAGCGGCGCAGGGGCAACATAAATACCCATCAATAAATCAGTATGTTGGTCTGTAAGGAGGGTTAAAGCAATAAACTCAGTCCACATATCTATGTAGTTTCTAAGGTGACTTACTAAAATTGTGTGTTGACACCGGCTGAAGAATAAGCGCTGTGTAGTCTGTTGCCGCTTTTTCTGCACTCAGCTTTGTTATCGGTACTACACTTAGCTATAAGTAAATTACTGACGTCAACAAATTTCAGTTATTAAGGAGACTTGTCGTCTACAGTCATTGATAGGTCTAAAATACTTACCACATCGCCATAGTCGCATACGGAAGCCAGCATAATGCGAACACAGCTACAATAGTGACAGTCATGCGCAGCGTCCTCCGTCGTGCTCTCTCCAGGATGCGTCGGCCGGAGCGGCGCAGGCGCACGTGGCCGATACCGTTGCGGTGCACGCACTTTTCTGAGAATAAAATAAATCAATTAGCCGTGTGGTTTCTAGCAGGGTAGAAATAGGACCACTCCAAGTCCGTGGACGTCGTAGAAGGCAACTTAGGGAACACAAGCTAAACAAAGCTAATTAACATCAAAGAGACCTCCCAACCCGACTGGCCACCGTGGAGAGTGTACGCCAAATCCTCTGATTGCTCTGGCTAATATATGGCATAATCATAGTCGCATACGGCAGCCAACGTAATGCGAATACAGTTACTATAGGTAGTGACAATAGTAACATAAGTAAAGCCAGGGAGTCGGATATATCAGACAAAATCATAGCATTCGGGTATTAGGCTTTTCGGCTTAAGTTTCATAGATACTAATCAGTATGCGGGCTAGTAAGAGCCTCTAAGCTGTATTGATTTCGACTGTATACGGACGGACGTACAAGGTAATGGTAGCTGTTTGTATGTATAGCTGACTTGAGGGGATATTATGAATTTTTCGCTGGGTCTGGGCAGGGTCCTGTGCTGCACCCATTTGGAATAAATTATTTGAAGAACTCAGATATTTTTTATTTATTTTTTCCTAGCCTGTAGATGTTGTCCTCCTGCTGGCAAAGGCTACCCCCTGAATGCTCCACTCTTTTCGATCTTTCGCTAAATCTGGCCATCCTTGTTTAAATCTCTCTCGTCATCTCCTTCTCGGTCTGCCTCTCCCACGGCGGCCGTCCGGTACCCACAGAAAGTGGCAAGGTTTGCCCACCTTTCTGGCCGCCGCCCAGCTCCATTTTAGACTGGCAGCTTTTGCACCTACATCTACAATCTTCGTCAGCTCAGATATTATAATATATAATTATAACCCAGATATATCATTTGAAATTTTGTTCTACGAGGCTCTAGACAACCCTTCAAACTATTCTTAGCGTTTATGCTAAAAGTGAGAGTTTAAAAAAAAGCTTCCCATTCTCACTTTAAATTTGTATTCAGATGTTTTTAAATTAGATTCAAGGTTATTAAGGGGCTTATATTTTGCTCAAATAGCTTATTTCAAATGGGGGCAGCTCTGGAGTGCTATTTTTGAACGCGTGAACTACGTCACTAAACGAGTGATTGACGCGAGTGTTTCCAAACGGTCGCATTTTTGAATCGTTAGTTGACGAGTGATTGCAACGAGCGGTCTCGACCGCTCGTTTCCGCAGGCGACGAACGCTTTCATGTCAAAGTCACTTCCTGTCATTTGAAGTTCATCTGTCATCATTTTACGTTCTGTTTGACGCTATACTTCTTAATCATTTAAAAAATCCTTAATAACCTTAAAAATGTTTTTAAAACGTTCTGCGTGAAATATACGGCAGCACTACAGTTCAAGCGATGGTTTAAAAAAAAGGCAAAATGGCATTTCGTGACTTGGAAGATGAGTGTGACTGGTAGTCGTGCACGACGTGCGTTTTAGTGAGTCACGCGTTCACAAATAGCACTCCTGGACCTTGAAAAATCATTTTCTGATTTCATCCCGGAGAAAAGTACTGTTCCTAAAGGATTGACGTAGCTAATAATCCATACATCCATCCATACTTATACATATAGAACTCGTATAAGGGTGTAAAATATGGGCTGAAAGTTTGTATCAAAAATATTTAAAATCTGTTTCAATTTTATGTATATAAAGTTTACGTCCATATGATACTCTTTATCCCGGAAAGATACAGTTCCTATTCTTATTCGTAGACTGTTCCCTAATAATCTAAATTCACACCAGCGGCTGCGCGGGCAAAAGCAAGTCACTTATGTATATTCTGACATCTCAATTTAAAAATTTCACGCTCCTAAAATGTTACGTACATTTTTCTAAAAAGCTGTGATTTACATTTTAGCAGTTTTCGAGTAATTTTATTTTATATAACACGTAGTGAGTGTGATAATGCTGGATTTAAGTAAATATTCTTTTTACAGCAAAGTTTGAATTGGACGTTAAAATAGGCAACTATCCTACGATTAATTATTAATTACTTGTGATGTTACATAAACTTAAATAAATGATGAGGTCCTACGATAAAATATCCTCGTACATCAAACTGTTATATAGGTATAAGCCTTTTTTTAAACTATATTTTTTTTCTACCACCAATTTAACCATAAATTTAACGTTTATGGTAATTTGCAAGGAAAGAAAACAAATTCACAGAGAACAGTAAAGATTTCAAATAATTTATGCTATTTACGAAATATTTTCAAAGACTTGAATATCGATTATCCCCTATCGATGATTAAAAACATTCTTATATATACTTACTTTCAATCTCGCTGAACTTAGTTGAAAAGGTTTACTACTTTAGTATTAAAATGATTTAAGTATTTTTACAGTTTCCGTAGATAAAGGTTAGGCGTGTTAGTGCCTCGGGGCCACCATGAGGATAGAGGGGGAAAAGAAGGGGAACCTGGTTAGCAATTATCATCATCATACTAGGATTATAATTTTTTTTCTTGTCCGAGGTGTATTTTACATCTCTTCCTATCCTCTGCTATCTCTTTCACCTTTCTGTACGACACGTTGTCATCATCATCATCATTAGCTCTTTTCAGTCTCCACTGCAGGAGCACGACCCTCTCTGTACTACCAGAGCCAATATATTAGCCAGAGCAGTCAGAGGATTTGCCCTACACTCTCCACGCTGGCCAGACGGGTTGGAAAGGTTTCTTTGATGTTAATAAGCTTTGTTTAGCTTGTATTTCTTAAGTCACTTTCTACGACATCCACGGGAAGACTTGGAGTGGTCCTATTCTACTCTGCCGGGAACCACACGGCATAACACACGACTTTTGCCCTCTATTTTATTTCTTTTATTTTATATTTGATTAGCAAAAGCAAACCTTTTATTGAACTAGAAAATTCAAATCGTTTCATAAATGTCGAAGTTATGAGGTAACAGTCGATTAAATAGTCATGCCACGCACTGTACTGCAATGCGCGGTAGTGACCGTGCAGATATAGTCTCGTCCAGCTCGTATTTACTAACTCGGATGACAGGTGTCGATGCCTATCAATCTAGGATTTTCCTTTACAATGTGGTTTTTGTTTTCCAAATAAAAAAATCGAGCAAGCAAAACCCACAATGTAACAGCAAATCCTAGATTGATAGGCATCGACACCTGTCATCCGATTTAGTAAATAGGGGGGCAGAGCCCCTGTGAACCTCCAGCCCACAGAGCAGGGGCTGTGGCGCGTCGGAATAAGAAAGCTTTCAATACAATTCCTTTGATTATTTATTACAATTCATACGAAACAAGCGTGTAAGGGGGCGGCTACTTGTGATATAGATTAAATCAGAATTTTGTTTATTAACCTTTTTACTGCTATGATTTTTGAGAACGAACTGACAGGCCGAGTATGCGACATTCGAGCCGAGTGACACGCGGTATTATTATTACTTTCATCTCTAGTAGGGCGCAAGTGACATTTTGTGCTCTGTGATCAAGCCCTTTACATTACCACCATGCGTGGGAATAAGGGTTTCGCTCAGACATGTTAAGCCCTCGATTTCCTTAACGAGCTCTTAATTGTTTAAGTTAATGGCGAATCGACTTAAGGAGATGTTGGCTGTGAATTTACTCTTGCAAGAAGCCAGAACTTCCAAAGGGGTTTGTTCTTTATGTTATTTATGGAAGACTAATTTTAGTCCGTGGCTTCGCTGAGTTATGTGCCAGGTGTGCAAGGTGTTGTTATCCCTAATTATACCACGTGTTAACTTGACCCTTGACATTCCCCTAAAAGGATGAATCATACCTTTAATGTGAACAGCTTTTCATATGGGAACAATGCTGGGTACTCAGAATGAATTTGATTTTCCATTTCATACCATACCAAGTGACGGAACACTTTTGTAAGAAAATGTCTAATTTCGTTTCTCACCATTATCCCATACAAAAAAATTGTTCATATTGACGGGTTGAATCATCCTTTATCCTGTCGACGGTAAAGTTACACGATTTAGGTACCTTTCCAAAATTGGTTGTCGACGTATCCTTTTTACAGGTCCAAATAAAGAGGAAAGTAAATAATGGAGTTATAAATATTTGAAAAGCGACGCGATCCTTCCGTGTGATTGTGTAGTGAATATGTAATAGCATCTTTCTTGTAGTTTGCGGCAAGGAAATATTTATTAGAACACACATCCTTATTTTTCTAGTCATTATTTTTCTGTGGTCTGTTCTTATTATTTTTTAATCATCTCTGCATTGACCATCGAACTCCTTTTTATTATATTGATGACACCGAGATGGAGCGTAATATTTTTCGCGCATCTGTAGTATGTAAGTATATCTTTTCCATTGTTTCCTCCTGTAGCCTAAACGGCTGGACCGATTTTGAAGAATAGATTCATACTCTCACGTAGTGTATTAAAATTAATAGGGCGGACATAATTAAACTGGCAAAAACGGTACATGAACTTTTTCTTTTTAATTAAAGCTTACTATCAACTAATTTAATTATCTTTACGAATTAATTCGTTGTGGTTGGTTTAATGAGTTAAGCAAGTGTTTATTGTTCTTTGTCTTCTTCTTTTCAGCCTTGCTCAACCAAATATCTGGTGTAGGCCACCTTCAATTCTTGCCACTTGTCTCTTTTTTGAGCAGTTAAAATCCAGTGGCTGCATGCTATCTTTTTGATGTCACCTTTCCATCTCATTTGTGGTCTTCCTAATTGACGTTTTCCCACGGACTCCACTCTTGCAATAGTTTGCACCACGAGTCCGTTTTTCTGGCCAAATAACCAGCCCGTTCTTACTCGAGTCTTGCTATTTTTCGTTGTTTCGTTGTAAGATGAACTGAAATATCGATGTTGCACTCATGTTTCCCAAATGCAGATACGTTTACTAACTATTCCAATTCCAAATCGTTTCAAGAGTTCGACATCGAGTATTGTAAAGTCGGTGCTTCAGGTTGAACGATTAAATAAAAAAAATCGACAACATTCTACATCGTCATCACATAGTCTGCCATCTGTTAATTTTTATAGGCAAAGTTATATATTAAGAATATTCTATACATCACACAATTGATGTTGTTTTTTAAATAGTGTTGGGAGAGATCGAGAGGTTTTATGGACAGCTGTATACCTCAGTAGCCAAACCCAGTGTAAGCTTGGCCAAAGATCCTAGGGCCAAACTAACCCGACACTATACCGAAGACATCCCGGACATCAGCCTGTACGAGATTAGGATTGCCCTCAAACAGCTCAAAAACAGCAAGGCGCCGGGCGAGGACGGAATCACAGCAGAGCTTCTGAAAGCGGGCGGAACGCCGGTACTGAAAGTCCTTCAGAGGCTCTTTAATTCCGTTCTGCTCGAGGGCGTGACGCCAGAAGCGTGGCATAGAGGCGTGGTGGTGCTATTCTTCAAGACATAACAATGATTGGTATGTTATTTGCAGCCCCCGTGGCGCAGTGGTTAACACGCCAGCCTGCAACACGAGGGTTCCGGGTTCGATCCTCGGTCAGGTCATGATGGAAAACGACCTAATGGGATTGACAAAGCTTTGGGCCATAGGACCTAAAGACCTCGTTTAGCGTGAAGCGTAAACTTAATAATCACAGGTTGTAAAGCATCGCCTATTGACATAATTGTTTATATTATTGATCAGAATTTAAGATCTGTGTGGAAAGGGACAAAGGGAAGCGGCTGTTGCTATCCCATTGAACCTAGGCATAATATGGACCGAGCGCTGAAGATTTCAAGTTACGCCAACTTTTTACCTTACATGTGTGCAGCATAAATTAATACAAATGTCACATTTTAAAGTGTTTGAATTGTCAATAGGAGAAAATGTAGGAAAAATTGCATGCATTTCTAACATCGTTGTGTGTGTAAGCTTGTGTCGCGACACGTTTGCATGCATTGGTCTTTGCGTCACTGTTACGTTTCTTAGGGTTCTATCCTGATAATTCTAGATCCATGTAGGTACAGTTAATCCATGTCTTTTCTTCTTTTATCCTTGTCCGGCATTGAAGAATCTTATTAAGAAGGTTAATTTAAATATTAATATGACCCGCTTTCATAATCTGTGTTTGTTGTTTATACGCCAGTATGCGAATAATATTCAATGCAGCGGAGAATTAAAGCCTTCCGTATCTCATAAAGGGATTTAATATGTTCTGCGCAAATATAATTAAATTGTACAAATATAATATGTATTGCGTCTACAGAGAATCCTTTGAATTCACTTAAAAGCACAGATCACATTGGTCGAATTGTTTGGGCGAGTGAAATAGCGAGAAAATATGTCCATGCTTCTTCTAAACTTCTACGCGTCGTCGTTCGAGTTCGAGAGCTGAAAGCCCATTACCTCTCTAGGGAGGGAAAAATAAAAGACCGGCAACGCTATTCAACAGTGTTACAGTTGTGTTGTCCATGGGCAGCGGTGAACGCTTACCATCAGGCGACCTGCTTGCTCAATTGCCGTCCTAAGTCATAAAGAAACACTTCTTTCATTAAAACTAAGTAAGATGAGACATTATTAATATACGTGCGGATTGGGAAGACATCGATTCTTGATTCACATTCGCCCTGAGGAAGACCTCTGGATGAGGTCGAGACATGTCAGCCAGTAGCTGACTATTTACTTAATTTAAAACACCTTTTGTACAAGACAAACATAACTTGCTCTGAGTTGAACAGTTCCCGCACACCTTGCTTAGCGGTAACATCTTCCCCTTGTGGCGGTTGGCTCCCACTGCATACTGAACGAATACAAAAAACGTCGACAACTCATAACGTTAAAAATCTGTTTAAATATTCAACGTTAACATTTTCTTCTAGTTTAATATATATATGATGTTTACTCGTAGATAAAGAATTAACCTTAATGCAGCGGAGCATCAAAGCCGTCGGGATATCACATAAAGGATTTAATATGTTCCGCGCAAACATAATTAAGATATATAATATAATAATGCTCGTCTCCCAAGTATCTTTCTCTATTGAATTAACGCACACTTTGGTTGAAAGATCTGGGCCTAGGGGCGGATTATCCCTAAGGCAAACTAGACAAATGTCTAGGGGCCCGAGGCACAGAATAATAATTAATAAAAGCACTAACGTACAGAAAGACCTCCACGCTGGTCTGGGAGAAACGAAAAAACGTAGAATGTACCAACTGCTTCTCTTCCCGTGTAGATGGCAAAAACCGATCGAGGGAATGGGCGTCAGAAATCATGTCAATAGGTGATGCGGCTAGCAACCCATCACTATTTTGATTCCGTTTTCACCTACAAGCCCAACAACATGCTAAACGTGGCCCAAAGGTTTTACAGACCTGGGTTTTGTCTACCCCGCAAAGGGAAAAAGACGTGATAGTATGTCTGTATGTATTTACGTACAGAACGGAGACTCACAACGGCCCCTGCAATGGCGTCTCCGCACCTCCGGAGATGTGAACGACCTAAGCTAAGACATTGCTGCCACTGACGGCGAAAATGATCTTGAGCTAATATAAATAAGTATATAAACAATGTATAAGTATATAATCAATAAATAATAGCACAATAGGGGAAGGAAATAATATACATTCAGAGTGTAACATAACCCTCAACATACCCTTAAAGGGGTGACTCAGCCCGTCAATATGAACAACTTTGGATATGGGATCAAAGGAGGGAACTCAAAAAAACATCGACAATTTCGTTTTGCCGCCCGGGCAAAATGTAAGAGGAAGTCAAGAAAAAATTTTCAAGTTCGCAGCGTTGACCCCATAAGAAAAGTTGTTCATATTTACGGTCTGACTCACCCCTTTATTAAGGGTATGTCGATTGCCATTTAATTCTGACAGTCGAAAATAACCTATTGTCTGAATAATCATCATCATCAGGTCTTTTTTAGTCCCCACTGAAGGAGCACGACCATAGATTAAAAAAAAAATTTTTTCGATGAGCACGACACTCTTCTACTAGACTACTACTACTAGAGGCATATATTAGCCAGAGCAGTCAGAGGATAAATAATATTTGTGCGTAATTCGTCTGTACGGTACGGTACGGGCGGACGGGCAGTAGAACAGTACTTATTCCTTCCACATATTTCACAAGCAGTATTGTTTCCATAATATATTTTATTATGCCGTGATTATGCTAGCTATGATTTCGAGTGGTTCCCGGCAGAGTAGAATAGGACCACTCCAAGTCTTCCCGTGGATGTCGTAGAAAGCGACTTAGAAAACACAAGCAAAACAAAGCTTATAAACATCAAAAAGACCTCTCCCGTCTGGCCAGCGTGGAGAGTGTAGGCTAAATTCTTTGACTGCTCTGGTAGTTGAAGAGGGTCATGCTTCTGCAGTGAAAACTAAAAATAAAGATCTGAAGATGTTTTCAAAAAGAGCATTACTTTATAATATTACAACAGCGAACAGGCCGATCTAAAACGTCATATTCCTACGGTTTATCCTCATGTGATATCTACATAATTAATGTTCATGTAAGCGCCACAAAGCTAACAAAATTAGATTATAGACTAACAATACAATCAACACGGATTGTGATAACTCAAAACAACCAAGGTTAGAAATGTCGCTACATATTGAATTTACTCGTACCTGCACTGGCAGGCATAACAGAAACGATATCGTCAACAATGATCCATTTTTACCCGACTGACGCACCTACAAGGAAGTTATGTATGTATTTATATATCTATGCATCTAATAGATACTATAGTATCTATGTACTTATGTAAGTATGTCTGTTCTACTGTTTCCTTCTATAGCCCAAACGGCTCGACCGATTTTTAAGTGTGACAGTGAGGTGTCATTAATTTCGTATTCTTTCCCGGAGGATCATAAAATAAGTAACGTCAGCAAAAAATAAATATGGTGAAAGTTTTTATTTTATTTCAATAATTCTTCTATTAGTTGTGTATCACCGTGTGACATCAACGGCGTCGTGAGTCGCAAGTACTAAATACAAGTCGCAGATACAAGTCGCAAGTATGCTGGGCTGAACTAGCATGATATTATATCAGTCAAAAAGTAGTCAAGCTACTTTTCTCGTTTAGAAAAATCAACACTTCTTACGAAGCACCTTATTTCACAATTTCACACTAAATCTTTTTTTATGGGGTATTAAAATTACTGAAGTAACCGTGGAGCCATATGCGCTACGTGGCAGTAACATGAATCAGTTTAAAACATAGAAGTATGAATCTTTTTTTTTTTAATCTATAGTTTAAAAAGTAAGGATGTTCTACAGATTTTAGAGCGGCAAGTTCTTTAAAAAAATATTGAACAAAAAAAATCAAGTCAAAATCACTGCCGAAAAACTGGCTTTACGGATTTTAGGGCATAGAACACACGTCAATTGAGTTTGAATTTCTGGCCCCCGATAGAAACTCAAACGTAATTGTATGGCATTTTTTTCCCTCACTCCCTTATTTGTCTATGATCTTTATTGCCTAGAGAAAACATAAGGCAGTGGGTCGTCTGATACTAGTAATAGTATCTTCTTCGTAGTTTGTGGTCAAAATGCGAAATGTCATCTTTCCATATTATTGTTAATTTATGTTGTCAGAGCTAAAACAGTGAGATGTATGTAACTCGACCAAAGCCTGTCTATGCATTTTGAATAATAATTGAGCTTACACTACAATACGACAAAGACCAGTGGCGCGGCGATAACACAAAGCGAAATATTCAGTATGCAAAACTAACATCCCATCGACCATGCTTTGTGCTGTGGGGGTTTAATTGGATCTATCAGTTTGCAAATAGGTAAGCAATGGTTCCTTCATGTTTATTTATTTTTTAAGTTCATTGTTTATTTATTTATTTATTATTATCACAATCACACACAGACTTACAGTAATAACACCAAGTCATCCGCATGTTACAAGAAACAATTTACCAAACTATACATTCGATTCGCAATTTACATTTTTAAATCATTAAAAAACAAGTGATACAATTTCAGGTCAAATTAAACTAAAATCATGTCAAAGTTAACTTAAATAAAAAAGAGTGAAGTATTAGTACGAATAAAGGAAAAATTATTAATAATTAAATTAATTAAACAATAAAATCAATAAAATTCAGATAAATCATAACATTATTTATAAACTTATTAGTTGCATCGTTAAAAATGTCTTTTTCAATTTGTTGTTTGAGCATTGTTAAATGAGCTGAATCAATTACTTAGTGTGGTTCTTCTTCTTAGCGCATCGACTCGGGCAAATTATATGTGTTGACCAAAACTCTGCTACTGATACAGCGTTATCAGTAGCATTGTATTGTTGTGCCTCATTTCTTTGTTTTAGCCTTGACAAAGGCTCTTTATGTTTTTTAGCTTTTTTTTTCTCAATGGCGAGACAAACACTTAGTGTGGTAAAAGTGGGGTAGTTATGTTAGGTGACGCAAGTTCTAATGCGTGTAAGCAATGGGATATGGTGGATAAATTCGATGTCTAGGAACTGCGGTGGCCTAATTGGTAAGGCGTTAGTCGTACAAAGACTAAGAGGTAGATACGAATCCTGCCAGAGTGGAATTTTTCTCATATCATTTCTTAATTTAATAAGAGTATATCAGAACATCATTTTGAATGCATAAAAACACCTATAAAATAGGTGTGAAAATATGTGGTGAAAGATTGGTGGTAGCTCACCGAGCCCACCTCCCTGGTGATGGAGTGGAGAGAGCAAGTCATGAGGTTTTTAGCGGGTGCGAGTGCCGCAAAACCGTTCTGGTTCCCCGTAGCAAAGCGGTATAGCATCATACATATGTATAGACTATCACGTCTTTCTCCCTTGCGGGGTAGACAGAGCCCAGGTCTGTAAATAATTTTTATAGTGAAAATTGCGTTAAAAAGGTTCCTAAAGAAGATACATTTTTGCATCTAGTTCACTTACGTGGTAGACTAAACCATGAATAATTATAATAACCAGAACGCAACGACAACAGAAATGAAAATCTTAAAAGTATAAATATCTTGGAACACCTCCCAATAACATTGTTTCAAAGTAGAATGAAGCCACTTTATATTCAGAGAGAGATCCCGATTCGTAATAATATTCAAACACATTACAAGACAAAGTTCATAAACAAACATGGGGACGGGGACGCGGCAACAGTACCTATTCCGCAGGATGACTCAAGCTACCCCGGGTCGATGGCTTCTTAATTTCAAAATTGTTAGGAACCTGTAGGATGTTTATTTTTCATTTTTGTATGTCATGGTGCAATTAAGTGTATTTACATTTACATTATTTTCATTAGCGTAATATACATTCCATATGTATTTAAGAATTCATAAAAAAAAAATTGAATCAATAACACTAAAAAAATTTTTTTTTTTAATCGGGGACTTCGCGACCGTGGGCTTCTCGGACTTGAAACAAATTTTAAAATTCGGGTTTTCTACGTCCGGGTGCTTCGTGGACTGTGGGCCTAACGGCTGGACCCAACAAGAATAACTCACATAATGACAAAGATGTTTATTATGTTAACGTCAGAAAAGGAATATAATAAATTTACTTAAAACTAATGGTTATCTCTAAAACATATTGCTTACGCTTCGCTTCATGTTACACGTGCCGGTGCCCTAAATATAAACTTTAGTGTTTTGCAATGAGTAAGTACAATATCCTTTTAATCTTTAAGCCAGCTGTTGAGCCTAACACGCTCAATATGAGTTTGTTAAATAAATCAACACTTATTATTTACTAGCTGTGCCCGCGACTTTGTCCGTGTGGAAAAAAGCCTATGTCCTTTCTCAGGCCTCCTTTTTAGGGTTCCGTAGTAAACTAGGAACCCTTATAGTTTCGCCATGTCTGTCTGTCTGTCTGTCTGTCTGTCTGTCTGTCCGTCCGCGGTTTTACTCAGAGACTATAAGTACTAGAAAGCTGTAATTTGGTATGAGTGTGTATATTAATCATGGCAAAAAAGTCGTAGAAAAAAACCTTGAAAAAAATTTTTTTTTTGGGTAGCTCCCATACAAGTAAAGTGGGGGAGTAATTTTTTTTTCTCTATTTACCCATCGTGTGGGGTATCGTTAAAAAGGTCTTTCAAAAATATTGTGAGGTTAAGAGCACCATTTTTCGATTTAGGGATCCGTTTCCGAAATATTTGGTTTTAAAGTGCAAAATTTTGTTAGAGGTACGTGTCCCCCCCCTCTATCTGCTAAACGGTTATATATGGATACGTGAAAAAAATTACAGCAATAGTATATATACTGAAGTTGAAAGGAAAACTATCACAGCTGGGTACTAAGTGCAAACTAAAAAGTTATAGGCAACCAACTTATAAAATGTACTGGAAAATGTAAAATTTCATACAATCTTCATTGTTAGATGTTTTTGGTCGTTAGACTGTGAGGTGTGAGTGTAAACAGTGTGAACTCAAAGTTGTCATTCGCAACTACGGAACCCTACACTGCGCGTGGCCCGACACGCACTTGGCCGGTTTTTTTTTTATTTGTGTACCAAATTTCGATTAAATCGGTTCAGTAGTTTTGGTGTGATGGAAATTTGGACAAACATACAGGTTTACTTTAGTAATTATAATACTTATTAGTATGGATTACCTCGCATCTTAGATTCGCATGTAGCCTGAGGGCTTGTACGTAATGTACGTACAACTTTGCTAGCTTTAGTAAAATAAACTTCCTAATAACAATATTCAAGACTTGGCGATAATAATCAAAGTTTGCTAAGCTAAGGGGTATTTAAAATTCAGCTATAAATGTATGTATTTAAAATATCAATATTGTTTTGATAATTCTAATAATATGAATCTAAAAACCATTAGAAGTATTTTCTGCCGTAAAATTATACAAATAATTTAGAAGCTTTGAATTTAATCCCAACATTAACCATATTAATATATTTAAACTAAGGTCATTTCATTCGTTTACAACTAAATCTGATCAAATAAAAAAATGTACTTCTATAGTACTTCCCTAGTTTATTACTTGTAATATTTTAAGTGCTACGAGTACATTTTTTCCAATGTTGAATTTGATAAAAAAGATTGTTGCTTACCGCCTCATATTTTATTTTTACAGCTAGACTTAATTATGGGTCATACAGGGCCACTATTCTTGAACGCGTGACTAACCAAACGAGTGATTTATGCGAGCGTTATAATAAAAACGCACCATTTCGGAAACGTTCGCCTTTACGTCTAAGACTCATATAAAGGCATTTTAAATTTTTATTTTTCTTCCCAATTCACTGACGGGCGTAATAGATATGAAACTGTGTATGTCGGATGTATGTAGGAATCTGTTTCATAATAAATGTCTCAACACTTTTTATCGTCTGAAATATTTACGGCCATGTAAAATTACAGCCCAAGGGCCCGTCGCGTTACAGCCGTTTTAAGACCCTGAACCAATGACTTTTCACTCTCCATGGACAAATCACGTAGTAATAAAAGGGCTGAAATATTATACAGTTTTTTAATTCACCAGCAATTTCTTACGACTTCGTCCGTGTTAATTATAGCCTGTGTCAACCGCAGATAAAAAATCGGTTCAGCAGTTTCGGAGCCTATTCAAACAAGCAAACAATTAAATCATTCCTCTTTAAAATAAAGATTATAGAATTACCGCCAACTAGTTTCGGTCTGTTACGTCGACACCCCTAACACTCGCTCTTATGAAGGTCTTCGTAACAAACTGAAACTAGTTGGCGGTACCGACTATTCTACATTATAATATATGTAGTTCACATTCTCACCATGAAAACGGACACCTTTTGTTCTGTGATCAAGTTTGAAATCGAGAAAAAATAATGAGAGTAATGTGAATTTACTTAAATTATCGGTAGCTCAATACCAAACACATTGCTGATGATAATTCATGGCATACCTTATTAGGTATATCGCATAAGTTTTTACAGATTTTTGATTGTCATTAACGGCTTATGATTGTTTCATGTTTTCATAGATAGAAAGACAGACTTTCTTTTAATAGCGGTGTAATTCATCCGTTGAGATGCATTAAGTTAATAAACAACAAAAGCATTTATTGATTATCTGTCGAAATTGAAAGAGCTAACCTCTTTACATCGTTGTTAAAGCACACAACCGCCCCTTTCGAGCGGGATGTAATGTCTATGAAATGAAATGGCCCGATCCTCTTTTATTCGAATTCTTTTATTAGTATGAACGAGTTTGCGTACTTTATTCTTACCCTTATTTATTTTGTCCTCATTGCTCAGATTTTGATTTCCTTAGGGTCGTGATAAAAAGGGTGTAGGTATCAACACTTTTTTTTTTGTAAAAAAAGGTGTTGATACACTTATCAAATCAAATACTAATATATCAAATCAAATACAATCTAGGTGAAAAGAAAAAATGTACAATGTACCAGCTATTTCTCTTCTCTTGCAGATCATAAAATCGAGGGAATGGACGAATATCTGAGGAATCATGTAACTAGGCAACGCTGTTAACAACCCATTACTATTTTGATTCCGTTTAACACAAGCCCACCAACATGCTAAAAGTGGCCCGTAAGTTTTGTAGAAGGAAGTACATGGCGCAGATGCAGAACACGTTGTAGGCCACCTCCTGGTGGTAGCTGCTGAAGGCGTTAAAGAATGCTTACAGTAGCTACCACCATGAACCTTGCTTGAGATGCCATACTTGCAAATGGACTTCTATTACACAACTAAGGGACCCCTCATACCTACTTAGAAATCTTTCCACCTTTGGTAACCAGGCTTCACTATTAATCAATGTTTTATCACACGCAAATAAAATGGTTTCAGAAAGTGACGTCACACGAGTGCTTCTTAAAGTATCCCTACTTCAAGAAAACAACAATAAATCAAGAAATCAAATATAAAGTAGACAACTATTATATTAAGCCTCTTACCGTCGAGTTCCTTACTGCTGCGATGAATCTCACAGAATATGCGCACGTAGCAGACGGTGATGGCCAAGAGGGGAAGGAAGTACATGGCGCAGATGCAGAACACGTTGTAGGCCACCTCCTGGTGATAGCTGCTTAAGGCGTTGAAGAATGCTTACAGTAGCTACCACCATGAACCTTTACCTAAGATGCCATACTTGCAAATGGAGATAGCTGCTGAAATCGTCTAAGGGTACTTTCAGCAGCTCCCACCAAGTGCGGATGCCGCTTCACGGGAAACACTATGCTAGCTAATCTTTCTAGGCCTATTTTCTGAATTTTCTGAATAAACGTTTTCTCTATAATTTAAGAGGTCAAATAAGTGAAAATTAAGAGTTGGGATGTAGAGGCTAAGATGTGATACTTGCAAATGGACTTCTATTACACAACTAAGGGACCCCTCACACCTACTTAGAAATCTTTCCACCTTTGGTAACCAGGCTTCACTATTCATCAATGTTTTATCACACGCAAATAAAATGGTTTCATAAAGTGACGTCACCCGAGTGCTTCTTGAAGTATCCCTACTTCAAGAAAACAACATTAAATCAAGAAATCAAGTATAAAGTAGACACCTATTATATTAAGCTTCTTACCGTCGAGTTCCTTACTGCTGCGATGAATCTCGCAGAATATGCACACGTAGCATACGGTGATGACCAGCAGGGGAAGAAAGTACATGGCGCAGATGCAAAACACGTTGTAGGCCACCTCCTGGTGGTAGCTGCTGAACGCGTCGAAAGACACGCACTGCTCGAAGCCAGCTACGCGTGGGTGCCGCTTAACGCGGAACACTACGCTCTGAGAACAAACGAATAGAGGTTAGTAGAAGAAATAAAATACGCTGGTCTCGGTATTAGAAAATATTTTTTTTTAGTAAATTAACTCGGGAAACGGCGTATTTCCAAATCAGTTGATCCATTATGAGATAATGGTGAAAAGAAATAATAAATAAATACGTATATATAGGGACACAAATAGAGCTAGTCCTACAGTAAGTTGTGAGCTTGTATCTTATGATACTAACTCAAAGATACTTTTTTTTTGTTTCGTTTTTTTTTTTGCCATTCGGCCCTGTCAACTCTGAAAATGGCTTTATATCCTACTGTAATTGTACCAATTTCTCCGAACATCATCCATCATCATCCAAAAGCACTTCAGCCTTGGGCCTTGGGGCCTTTTCATTCGGGCCATTTATTTCAGGCTTTTTGTTTCTAACGTTTGACATTGATATCTTTAGGATTCCGTACCATTTAAAACTGGACCGGGAAAGGGCTGAAAAGACGGACATCGGAGACTTAATAATAATATATTATATCTCCGATGCCTGGCCGTCCGTCTGTTACATTCCTGTGGGATAATCTATTGAACTAATAGGTAGAGATTTATAATTTTGATTTACACAACTTTTATCTAACCTATAAAAAGTAAGAGCAACAAAACATTGCTTTCTGCCAAAACATAGTATAGCGCTTTACTAAGTGCTATGGGATTAAAGATAGATAAGTATGTAGGAATACTAGGAATTGATGGAGGCATTCACTTCTCAATGCCTCAATCAATTCCTGCATATTTTTAAGTTATGGGTTATGGTAGAAGTAGAAAGAAACATGTATACTTACACATACCTTAACATTATTTTGACAATTAAGTTCAAAATCAATTTACTTTAACATGGAAGCAATACAATATTTGTATGTGAAATGAGTTCAATCAATTACCAGATTCGTACCTAATTGTGGGGAAGTTATGTTAGGCGACACGTGTTATGATACGTATACAGGCTGATTTTGACCTTATGAACTATATTAAAATCTCGGAATCGAAATCCCTAATGGAATACAGAATCGAAAGAAAAAAGGGGAAAATCGAAAAATCAGACTTCCCATAGAATTTCGTAGTAACAACAAGTAGCCGTGTGGTTCCCGTTCCCGGCAGAGAAGAATAGGACCACTCCAAATCTTCCCGTGAATGTCGTAAAAGGCGACTTAGGTAACTTAAGCTAAACAATGCTTATAAACATAAAAGAGACCTCTCCAACCCGTCTGGCCAGCGTGGAGAGTGTAGGCCGGATCCTCTGACTGCTCTGGCAGTACAGAAAGGGTCGTGCTCCTGTAGTGGAGACTAATAAAGACCTGATGATGATAGAATTTCGCCCAGCTGATCGGTGACTTTGTACGGGAGGTCTAAAAATTTTTACGTTTTATTCCTTATTTTTCTTACAATTCTGTATTCTATTAAGGATTCTGATCCCGAGATTACAATAAAGTTCATCATCATCATCAAATTTAAGAGCTGGGCTCTTGTTCATAGGTTAAACAATAAAGTTCATAGGTTCAAAATCAGCCCGTATGGTGAATGGGGTATGTGTAGTGGAGAAATTCAACATGTAGGGTCGAAGTGCTGTGGCCGGTTGCCTACTAAGAAGAGGTGTAGTTACAAGTACGTATATATTTCCATGAGCTACAACACGGAAGTATAATCCACCTTATACATTATATCTCCATGAGCTACAAACTTCGAGCAACACGGCTTTTCCGTACAAAGGATCTAGGCACGTGGCCATTGCCGTCATCTTGTAAAGCGTCACTTTCGGAAGATAGATCGAATTGATGTTTGTTGCGGATATTTCGTGCTTTGAATTCTTCTATTTATAATATTTTGTAAGCTGGTAGTTATATATAGCCTAATTGCACTCGTAATTACCACAGCGCCCCCATTTCAGTGTCGTCCAAGTGCCAAATGATTCTTGTCGCACTTTATTTAATTTGTCTTGGAATAAAATTTACAGTCTTATAATATCATTGAGATATTAAGTAGGTACTACGTACTAGAGGACCTACGTTGAATATTGGCATTGTTCTATTCTTCGAAACTTGAAATTTAAGCGCTGCAGCGCTAAAACAATAACGAATCGTTCAATCATACATACTCAATACTTCAGCGCTATATTTGCTACAATCACGCGTTTCCATAGCAACATGTCAAAATAATGCAAAATGGCGAGAGGGAATAATATTGATTTTCTTTATGGAAAAAATGAAATTAATTTAAGTACTTGCTGATGAAAATTCATTCCCTTCCACTGTGCAGTGATCGATAAGTTATTATTGCAATAACTCAATACTACCAAGGCATTTTTTAATGATTTTTACCAAGTTTTTGTTTATTAATTATGGGAAGTACCACAAACGAAAGAGCTAAAAACAGACTGAGTGAGTTGTGGCGCGATGTCCACAGTTGAACAGGACAAAGTAAGGATTTGCGGTGTCTTCTCTAGTAGTTATATCTCAATGTTTAATATATACAAATGAATTATGAAACATCAAATTAAGACGTCTTAAAATAATAGCAATTCGTCTCTAAATGTCCGTATTTTAATATTAAATGACTGAAAAACAAATATCATATTTCTCCGTCGTTTTATTTACCTGTGTGGGTGGATAAGCTATGAAATATTCCAACAAGATTCCAACAATCCCAATATTTTTTCAATGGCCACCTACGCCGAAAGATCTTAGCGACTAGCCCTTAGAAATACAACATTAAAATAGCGACCTTCTGATCTACCCACTTGTGTAGGGATATATTTAATTCCTATTAAGAAGCTTTTTTTATTAATTAAAAATTTGTGATATCTTATAACTTACTTTTTTCTGCGCCTTTGTCCGCATAAAACTTTACCCCCCTATGTCACCACCTTGAGGGCTGAATGTCTAAAAATCCTGTCTTGGTGAAATGAGATGAAAATGAAATGAAATAAAAAATAGTTATTGTGACACAAGAACAACACATGCCAATACAGATAAAACATGTGCCCACAGTGTCACAAAAGGTGACGGCTCAGTGTTGCGCTGGACTAGGGGACCCCAGCCTGGCCACGGGGACGGGCGACGCGAACGACGGCACGACGGGCGAAGCGACTAATTGTGCGGCGCGATTTGCAGGCCACGGGGCAGTCGCGTTCGCCGCGGCGACCAGAATAGACGGAGATCTGAGAGCCTAATGTCTTTAACAAAGTTATATCGATTTGGCTAAGAAATAAAACATTTTTAGTTATAGATATATTATTTGGAAGAGATTGTGGAGTACAAGATTTGAATAGAAGTCGGAGTATAGGCAGATGGAAAATTCATAAGAAGTACAAAAAATATAGAACGTACCTACCAAAAATTTTATTTCGAGAACAATCGAACGAAAATATTCAACTAGAATTGGACACAAAATTATTAAAAAAACCGACTTCAATTTTTATCTCGTATACATATAATCTGTATTAGCACATACAGCGTGGAGAGTGTAGGCCAAATCCTCTGACTACTCAGGCTAGTATATGGCTCTGGTAGTACAGAGAGGGTCGTGCTCCTGCAGTGGAGACTAGAAAGACCTGATGATGATGATGATGATGATGATACATATAATCTATCTCAAAAACTACTCAACCGATTTTGATGAAACTTGCAGTACCTTACCTACCAAAAAAAATAATTTCAACATCTGACTTAGGTATAGTTCCGAGATATGCATGGACAAACATACAAAATCATACGAAACATACAAAGCATACAAAAACATACATGAACTTACAAAATATACGAAAACATACAAAATCATATAAAACATACGAAATTACACAAAATCATTCAAAACATACAAAAACTGACAAAAACATAAAATAACATACGAAATCATACAAAAACATAGATACAAGCACATAACATAGAAACTAAAAATATACAAAAAAAACACGTGTGAAATTTGGCACACGTGTTAGAAGCTAAAATAAAAGTAAAATACAAACGGGTCAATCGAAAACCTTCTTTTTTGAAGTCGGTGGAAAAGAGTTAGTGCGGACAATGTTTTTTTTATAATAGGTATTTTAAAATTTATCTTGGCCGGCCTTTAATCCGCGATAAAATTTCGCCATCCATTCAAAACCGACTAAAAACATTTGTTCCTTGTACTATTCGCCGCGACTGCCGCCTCGACCCCGTGGCATGCGCCGACGAATTCACGATTTTGTTTCACTCGCCCACCGCGCCGTTGGTCGCCCGCGCGATTCGCCTGATACAATTCGTCGGTCGCATCGCCGGTCGCCGGTGCGCGTGGCATGCTCGGTAATTTATTATTCTCTTGTTTCACTCGCCGGTCGACTCGTCGTTCGCGCCGCGCGAAAATTCGCCACGGCGAATGTCCCGTGGCCAGGCCGTAATGCAGCACTGATTTTCAGCCGTCACCTTACGAGGCATCACGAGCCATCCCCATTTAATTTCTGTGTTTCAATATGAGTATAATACCTTGAAACTTGATACGTAGGTAACTTGGTATAGGAAACTCTCATTTATGAACTTGGAAAATTATGTTTTTATTTGTAATACAAACTTTCTGATTAGTCTCATATTTATTTCATCGAAATCTGTTCACTAGTTTTGGTTGCAGTCGGTTATTTAAAAGTATGTCGATTATATAAGTATATATACTATAAGTTCGTAGAAGCCTTGTATAAGCAACAAAAATATCTTTGTTGGTACATCGCCTCCTTCGTTATCCACAGATTTTTCCATCTTGAAGTAAAATAAGTTATTATTGTAGTCTAATTGGAATCTGGTATGAAACCGTCCTACTTTCTTAATAAGCACAAAAATACTTCAAACAGTAATCTGATGTCTAAGGAAATGACCTTGAACAAGGACTTCATTTGTAGGAAGATTGTAGGTATTTTTTTATTACATGCTTTAATTTAACTTGTCCTGTTAGTTTGTCTGTGTGGGGCAAATCTTGCAATTCAATTTTGAAGTACTTATTCTTAATCGATTGATCAGAAATTTTGTATACTTTATGTAAATTGGATGACAATGCAATATTATGGTACCACCTGGTACCACAGACCTGATCTGAAGTCAGATTTGAAAGATAGCCATAGGCACTTCTAAAGAACATAAAGCTATCGTGTTTGGGCTCATTTAATTTGTCTTAACAAGCACGAATTGCTTAGAAACTTGAATCAAAAACCTATTGTAGGGACTTCCCTACATTAATATTTTATGTTAAAGGTTCCATATCTGTAACCACTGTTTTGTGTACAACGCAATTGCGAGGCACAGAGACATCAGTCGTGTCCTGTATGACTAATAAAGGCTACGCATATCTAACTGCTCTTGGTGTTTCAATTATTGGACTTAAGACGATAGAACACGCATCACAGACATACTACACTAGTGAACTTTATTATAATACATGCTGTACCCATGAACATTATCAACCACCCAAAAACAGCATACTAGTTTATTTAAGACGTAGTGGTATGACGAGCTCCGTGGCGCAGCGGTCAACACGCCAGCCTGCGACACGGGGGTCCCGGGTTCGATCCCCGGTCAGGTCATAATGGAAAACGATCTTTTTCAGCATGACCTGGGTCTTGGATGTTTATCTATATAATTATATGTTATAAAATATAGTATCGTTGAGTTAGTATCCTGCGACACAAGTTCACAACTTACTGTGGGGCTAGCTCAATTTGTGTGATATGTCCCTATATATTTATTTATTTATTTATATTTATTTATTAATTGGGAATTAATTGCCCCGGGTTTAGGCTGGCTGTCTACTGCAGTGAGATACTCTGAAATAATTTTCAGGATTCACGTAGGTATGTGTGTTTACATCATAATTTTGAAATGAAAAATAAACTCTCATTAAATTAAAAATAAGAAACGTTCTCGTGGGCAGGAATTGAACAGCAGTTTTTAATAGAACGTACGACTAACGCCTTATCAATTAATAAGAGTATATCAGAATAGAATTGTGAATGCATAAAAAAACTATAAAATACTGCACTGCCGTCCATTTAGAAAGGAATTTGTCTTTTGAAGAAACCGGGTCAAAACTTTGGAGAAAAACGATGAAAGATTCCACACAAAAAAGATCTATAGAAAAGAATCAGATGATGATAAATAAAAAGTAACATAAATCAAAATAAAGAAAAATCCTATGTTATCCTAGTTTTTAATCTTTTAGCTGGACAAAATGGACCATCATGTTCAACTCAGTCCTGCTGCTCCCTGCTTACCATAGTATTGAACCCACAATAATGTTTAAATTAAAGTTCTGAAATTGCTTGACCTTGAGAAGCCAAGAGTAATGCACTACCTCAAACGCTCAGCGTTGTGAGGCGTGCTGTAATGTTAGTTTAGGCGCTTATACATATGTATTGTATTACTTTATTTCACAAGACTATACTATATAACTGCCTCCGTGGTCCAGTGGTTAAGGCGTTTGCCTTGTTGACCCGGGTCGTGGGTTCGATTCCCACGGGAAGCCTACTTTGTCTAATAAGAAAGATGATTCCGTGCTTTTGAAGGCACGTTAAGCCGGTGGTCCCGGACCACGTCAGAGGCCGAGAGGCGGTTCC
This sequence comes from Rhodophaea formosa, assembly GCA_963082605.1. Taxonomy (NCBI): domain Eukaryota; kingdom Metazoa; phylum Arthropoda; class Insecta; order Lepidoptera; family Pyralidae; genus Rhodophaea; species Rhodophaea formosa. Next base: position 18,796,553 of record OY720219.1, on the reverse strand, counting down.
CAAGAACTCTGACACCAGGGTGTGCATGGTCGACTGACCGTGTCACCTACACGAAATGATGATGATGATGATTTTTCAGGTTTAGATTGTGATGCATGGGCATCAACGGCCTCCGTAGCAGCCACCGTAGCAACTTTCGCAACTCATTTTGGGCGAACATTAGAATAAGACAAAGTATTATAGGCGGAGCTGTTTATAGGCTTCGTATATCTTCGCGTAGTGGATAGCATGCCTAATGCCCGCATTGATGGGTCTTATATCATTTTTTTCTGTGAATACACCGTCGACACGAAACAGGAAATGTCCGGCCCAATTTTATTCCTTCTTCGTTAATCAACTTTGCACAAGATTGATTCACGAATTAATGACTTTAGTTTCTTTTCCTCATGCGAGCGTTTTCCCGGTTGCATCCTCAGATGTGATACTTCAGAGCAATAATAACTAAAATTTATTAATTCACGCGTATGTACTGATCCGCACACACTGCAAGCTATTACATACCTTTCTACCCAAAGGTTGGCTGGAAGAGATTGCTGTGCTATAAGTCGGCCTTTGTATCATAATTTGTTTTTATTGAATATGTTTCCTTTTTAGGGTTCCGTAGTAAACTAGGAACCCTTATAGTTTCGCCATGTCTGTCTGTCTGTCTGTCCGTCCGTGGTTTTACGCAGAGACTTAAAGTACTAGAAAGCTGTAATTTAGTATGGGTATGTATATTAATTATGCCAAAAGAGTGGTAGTTAAAAAATCTTGAAAAAAAATTTTTTTTAGGGTATCTCCCATACAAGTAAAGTGGGGGAGTATTTTTTTTTCTCTATTTAGCCATCGTGGGGGTATCGATAAGTAGGTCTTAAAAAAATATTGTGAAGTTGAGAACACCACTTTTCGATTTAGGGATCCGTTTCCGAAATATTTGGTTTTAAAGTGCGAATTTTTGTTAGACGGAAGTGTCCCCCCCCCCCCCCCCCTCTGTCTGCTAAACGGTTATATATATAGATACGTGATAAAAATTACAGAAGTATTATATATACTTAAGTTGAAAAAAAAAACTATCAGAGCTTAGTACTAAGTACAAACTAAAAAGTTATAGGCAACCAACTTATAAAATGTACTCGAAAATGTAAAATTTCATACAATTTTCATTGTTAGATGTTTTTGGTCGTTAAACTGTGAGGTGCGAGTGTGAACAGTGTGAACTCAAACTTGTCATTCGCAACTACGGAACCCTACACTGCGCGTGGCCCGACACGCACTTGGCAGCATTTGTTGTTGTACAACATTTGTTTACTGTCTCTGTTTATGCTGCCCTCTGGCGGGAGAATATTGCAGTATTATCTCCTATTCGCAACACATTTTGATATTCCCATGGCAAGTATGGTCAGGGGAGTCATCTTCAACTGCCTGTCCGGTGATTTCCGTATGACATCGTGTACGCGCGCCTGGCTTTCCGAGCTGCTTCCTCATCCCCGATCCGAGCAAGTAGCATCCCAAATACCTTTATCCTGTTCCCTAAGTCCTACAAACTCTTACCCTTCCCTCGCTAAACAAAAAGGTTTTGATGGGCAGCAGCGTTGGAACCGGTGTAAGCCAAGCGAATTGCGTATAGTATGGAAAATACCCCCTAATGATGGAATATGGCCGCAAGAGCCATAAAATAATATCTTGGCCTCTTCCATGCTTCGGAAGCCGTCAGTCCTGGCTGTCATCCTAATGACAGCCGTAAAGCTATGTCAAAAGCCTTAAGAGGCTTATCACAAAATAGTGCTCTGAAAGATTAGGCTTTTACGCACGGCGACCACACGGTTGGGGTCACGAGTTCACGACGCTATGCTGTTGCTACAACTGCACGATTTTGATACTTTTCATATTCTTTAATTTTTTGATATTGGATTTTTTTATTTTGTAATATTGTTAATCATGACAAGAAATTTCCACATACGTTCATTTTTGTTGGCTAAAGATACTTATATCAGCGAAACTAGCGATACCCGTTATTAAATTCTTGTACTCTGAAATAAGAACACATTGAAAAAATCTATGTTAGTATTCACTAGTAAAGTACATTTAGTATTTTTAGTATAAATTTTCATCAAAATCATCATTTGAGATTGAGAGATCTACTCATTACCGCTAAAAGTGGCCGCTTTTGGCGGTAATTAGTAGTTCTAGTATTTACATTGACTATCTTATATTTACTGAATGAAAAATAATAAAAAGTTATACCAAAAATACTACAAGTCATTTACTGACGAAGTACTTACGTAGATTTTTACAATTTGCTCCTATTTAGCAGTCATATCATCATTTCGTGTAGGTGACACGGTCAGTCGACCATGCACACCCTGGTGTCAGAGTTCTTCGGAACCGCCTCTCGGCCTCTGACGTGGTTTCTTTAACGACTACCAGATGGCAGCCGGGATCACCGGCTTAACGTCCCTTCCGAAGTACGGAATCATCTTTCTTATCAGACAATCAGGTGATTCATGCCTGCAATGTCCTAACCAAACTGGAAACAACTTAACAAATTGTGCTTCCCGTAGGAATCGAACCACGACCCCCGGGTCAACAAGGCGAACGCCTTAACCACTGGACCACGGAGGCAGCAGTAAAAGAAATAAAATGAGGGATAGCGCTAGTTCACTGGTCTAAGCGCCTTAAGCTCTTTAAGTTTTTGCCAACATTTTATTTACAACCTGCGTGTAATTTTGGAATATTTTTTTAGGGTTTAGTACCTAAAAACGTAAAAACGAAACGTAACGTTGGTGTCACCCTGTCATAACCATTTGCTACAAAACTACTGAACTGATTAAGTTGAAATTCGATACTTATATAAGTCTGTAACCCGAAGATGAGAGATCAAGAGAGTATGACGTGTATAATATTTTTCTCAAACATGCTTGGAAATGTTCACATTATTTTGACAACCTTGTTTGGGATAAATCAATATTGCTGTACTGGCCAAAACACGGCAGCAAAGTATGTATGAAAATCCCAAGAAAATCCATATCTGTCGTGTTTTAAAGTAACTATGAAAATTCATATCTGTCATGTTATTTAAAAATGGAACGACGCGTTTGCTGCGAAATAATTCAAGTATGGAGGTTACAAATTCGAATTTAAAATTTTACCAGGCTAGTAAGAAAAAAAAATTAAAAAACTTAAGATTTTGGCGCGATATTTTCTACATATTGTTGTTTATGAACATTTTATGAATATTAATTGACATATTTACATCAATATTTCATGATGGTCTAGGATAACAGAAAAATCATAGAATATACCAGGTGCTTCTCTTCCCGTACAGTCTGTAAAAGCAGGCCGAAGGAGAGGGCGAAAACCTATGCAGAAGAATATGTCAATAGGTGATGCGACTAGCAACCCATCACTATTTTAATTGCATTTTCTACATTAAAATCCACTTAACCCTAAACATGGCTTTTATTTATTTATTTTTATTTAAACTTTATTGCACAATTTAAAAAAATGTGTACAAAAGGTGGACTTAATGCCATATGGCATTCTCTCCCAGCCAAACCTTTGGACCAAAAAGAAAATTAAAAATGGGTGGTGGGTGGTGCGATAAAGTGCCAAAATATAAAAAAAACGCTAAAAAATAATATAATATAAGCTTTTGAGGTCCGTCTCACCTGTAAGGGTAAACACGTGATAATATATGTATATTTGTTTGTCTATATACTATTTATTTTTTAATTTCCGTGCAATATTTGATAAAAGTACTACACAGGCCTTGGCCGCAATCAGGCATTGATGGACTCATGTATGTGTGCCTCGGCTCCGCCTCGGCCCACATTCACACGTTCGTCCATCAATACCTCTTTTGCCGGCCGTTGCAGTTATGTACTTTATTGGTAAATTAGATATTTACAAAAAATATATCGTAATCGTATACATATGTCTGTTGACGATTTATATAACAAATAAGTTGAAAAGTATTTGACCAAATTAATTCAATAAAACAAATAAGACATTTTTACAAACATGATATTTATTATTTGACTAGCAGCAATTGGTTTTTTGGCTGACCTAAATAATTAAATATAAATATATACGGACAAATCACACAGATTGAGCTAGATTTTATAACACATACATAATTACATAATATGTATATAGACAAACATCCAAGTCCTAGGTCAATCTGAAAAAGATAATTTTTCATCATGACCTGACCAGAGTGACCGCGGAGCGAACCCGGGACCATCCGTGTCACAGGCCGTGTGGTGTTGACCGCTGCGCCACGGAGCTCGTCATCATAATCATTAATTACAATTTTACTTAATAAAAATAAATTGGAATACTATGTGCCTCAGTGGCATGTATCTGGCTTAGTTAGTCGCACTATACGCTTTGCACTCAATCGTTTGACGAAGAAAAATTCGGCATAGGTCCGCCGTCGACAAGCTCTCGCGCAGTACTGAGTTTGAGCGGTCGACGCATCGAAATATATAGTAATTTGGAGGTTGCAATTACGTTTTTTATAGTCATATCTTTAATTATTTTTATTTTAAAGTACAAAATTTTAATTCCTTATGAACTTACGTTTATTCTAGTACATATTTCATGTAATAATATTACTGTAGTAAGGAGAAATTTGCAGTTGATATTTTAGAAATTTCGTGGTTTTACGGTTTTGAATGGATATTTTTTACTAAATATTCCATACATATTTTAAAATTCCGATTCCGCTATGAACTTTAGCACTATTAAAGAGATATTATTATATTTTTTTCGTTTTAATTCCGTCTGTACAGTTGTTCAGTTTTGAGCACGAACAAGGGCCTCGCCCTCTTTTTGTGTAAAACATGCTTCGGAATTTTGGCTTTATTTTAATTGATTAGATAAAAATGCAAAAAGTGAAGCCGCTATGAACTTTACTAATAACTATTCTCCATTGTTAAATAGATTTAAGTTGTCAAAGTCTTTCAGTTTCTTAGAATTTGAATGCCAAAATCGCGGTCAAAATGTGATAGGCCTCTTAAGGCTGCTTGAAAAATCTAACACCGGTGTTGACCTTACACACGCGAAAAACAACAAAAAAACAAACATTAATGTTTCTGATGGGATATCATACTCCCATTACGTTTAGACAGACGTCTCTACCTACTTAACATAATAGCCAAGAGGCTGCAAGATCAATTATTCAAAGATTTTCCTTCTTATCTACGTACCGATATTTTTCGAGATTTTTGCAGCAATAAAATATTGTTTATTCTCTTTAATCTCGGCATTCTTGACACGTTTGAATTTCATTATTTTCCTCTTACTTTTGAACAATTAATATTTGAATTCTTAATTTTCTACATTTCAAAAAGAAGATTTTAACGCAACAACAAAAACGCTGTCAGATACAGATTTGTAAAGGAAATAAGTATTTTAATAAGTAATATTTAATTATCTAATGGTAATTTACGGTTTTTCGATTTCAATATATTATAGCGAGCGGCAACCTTTGGCAACTAAGCGTCGCCCACTATAATTTGTTAAAATAAAAGTCCGCACGTCACTTTACACTATTTAGGTATTCTAAAAGCTTCGTGGCGCAGCGGTCAACACGCCTGTCTGCGACACGGATGGTCCCGGGTTCGATCCCCGGTCAGGTCAAGATGGAAAACGATCTTTTTCAGATTGACCTGGGTCTTGGATGTTTATCTATATAAGTATCTATTATAAAATATAGTATCGTTGAGTTAGTATCCCATAACACAAGTCTCGAACTTACTTTGGGGCTAGCTCAATCTGTGTGATTTGTCCGTATATATTTATTTTATTTATTTAGTATGAAAACTAATAGCAACAAAATTCAAAATTTCGCTCCGCGCGCACGTTCACAAAAAAATTACAATCAACCTCGTTAGAGTGACTCAGACTGTCAATGCGAACAAATTTTTAAATATATCTTAAGAGTCCCACGTAAAGCCGCAATCCCATACAAACGTAGTTTCGTTTTAGTTTTACTACAGTTAAGCCAATCTCAATCAAAAAACTAAAACGAAACTACGTTTGTATGGGATTGCGGCTTTACGTGGGACTCTTAAAGGTTTCATTACATTAATCAAACTTTTACCTACGAATTATCCATATTCTTATGAATGTAATTATGTCATAATTATCGGTAAAAATTCCTAGAATTTGTTGCGTTGCCATGTTGGAGAGTTATGTTATGTAATGTACTTTGATATGTTGTCGAGAAGTTCAGTTGTTATGTTAACTTCTTAGCGGAAACTTTGAAATGTTACAAAGTTACGCGTAGGTAAGACTAGTCGACAAATACCTATTGTTGTTGTTTGTTTTTCGTGTGTGTAAGTGGCCAACACTGGTGTCAGATTTTTCGAGCTGCCTAAAGGTGTCTTAGCTTAACGACTGCCATCAACGATGACAGCCGGGACCAACGGCTTAGCGGCCTTCTGAAGCACGGAGGAGCTCGAGATAGTTTTATGCCACTTGCGGTCACCCATCGAAGTGGGGACTGTGCCCAGGGCTGCTTAATATGCGCAAGCGCTTATAATACTTACAGTTACTAGGCCATCGGTCTCCTCAAATACCTATGAGAATTCATTTTTATATACTCCGTACATTTGTTTATATTAATAAATAAATATATGCGGACAAATCACACAGATACCTAGAGCTAGCCCCAAAGTAAGTTCGAGACTTGTGTTATGGGATACTAACTCAACGATACTATATTTTATAATATATTCTTATATAGATAAACATCCAAGACCCAGGTCAATCTGAAAAAGATCATTTTCCATCTTGACCTGACCGGGGATCGAACCCGGGACCACCCGTGCTGCAGGCAGGCGTAAAGAAGCATCTCAAGAATTATGTCGTGTATCTCTTACACGACATAGTTCTTAAGATATTTGCATATTACCTCGTTCGAAGCAACCCACATTAAGGAAATACAATGCAAATTGAATCTCACCTTGTAACCACTTCATTAATTATCCATATTTGCACTCCTCACGGGATATATAGTCACTCGGGAGTCGGAAATGTCCCAGTATAACATACGAATAGGCCCCATTGTAATGATAAATAAATATTGAGACTGTATCGATGTTCGCTTAATCAATACTGATTCTAAATGAACGAGGAGTTTACACAATTGAATCCGCTTCCGTTAGCAATAATCAGAGTTGATTTACTATGTATTTATCCCTTACGGTAGACAGAGTCTAGGGAAAATAAGACTTGCCTGGGACTGCGCGCACGGGTGACTTTTTGTTTCCGTCACTCTGTCCATGGAGATGTATGGAGGTGCGCGCACGTAGCGACGTGACAACGACGCGATTTTTTGTCCGTCGACCAGCGAACAAGCCGGCGACAAAAGTTTTACGATAGACATTTTATGTAAAAGACCTGCACGTGTTTCATAAATAAATAAATAATTTATTGCCACAATTAAATCAGTGTAACTTTTTAATTAAAAAAGAAAATACATTATGGCAAAGGAATGCCTCAGCTTGTGTTAGCTCGGAGCAAGGTTGAGAGCATGACGCTGTTTCTCAGGCTTCAAAATTGTTACTCTGCGTGTTCTATTGTTGCATCCTGCAGCCTCAACAACTTGGCTGATTTTGAAGTGTGAAGTGTCATTAGATTCATATTCTTCCTCGGAATCTCATAAGCTAGTTACGTAAAATTCAATATGGCGGGCGTAAACTGTAAAAGGGAGTAAAAAAAATAATACAGATTTCCTTTCTCAAAATGCGGTGTCTGCTCAAAATGGCGTAATTTATTATTATAATAGTCGATGTATGGTTTCTGAAGCCAAGGCTAGAATGGAAGCCAGCACAGATATAACTAAGTGTACTCGTAAAACATCATTGGAATTTCCCTCCTCGTCATTGTTTCCCAACTCGTACAATTTAGGAAGTTTCAAGGCAAGAGTGAATAGGTATTATTTGATAGGTTAAGAATCAATTTTCGATAAGTCATAAATTTCAATTTGAATGAGGGTTGCTGGGGCGAGATTCCCTTGTTTATTTAGGGTTTTATTGGATGTTATTGTTGGGATTGGGCGTTGACTTGGCATTGTGACCGACATGACCTCTTGCTTTTGTGTGTAAGCTGGATAAAAAAGAATCTTTAGAGTTCATTCATGAACGCGCAAGTCTCCATACAAATGGAAAAATTTAATTGTAGCAATAGTTAATAATTTTTGTGTAAAATTAAGCATTCAATCATTTAATCTCATTATAATTTACGTACATTCCTTTTCAGATTAGTTTCAAAATTCAAAAATCTATAGTTATAAATGTTAGGAGGCTTATAATACGTAACTGTATAGGAACGTACGTAGATTATAATGAGATTAATTAATTCAATGCTTCATTTTACACAAAAATCATCAAATATTATGTCCTTTCTATGGAGTCCAGGGCCTTTTAATAAATATACAGTTAAATATTCATCGTTTTAAGCCATTTAAGGTTTGATTCAGTCCGTCAATATGAACAACATATCCTTTGGGAGCAATGCTGGGAACCCAATTTTTTGACATTCCCATGCAATTTTTCCAGGCTACTGAATATTTTTGTATGGAACCGTAAAAAAAGAGCATTGGTCTCATAGGAAGTGTTGGTATTAAATTAAATCGACGGACTGAATCACTCCTTAAAGGGTCCAATCGATCCATATTTAAATATAAACATAGCTATAAACATCAAAGAGACGTCTCCAACCCGTCTGGCCAGCGTAGAGAGTGTAGGCCAAATCCTCGGACTGCCCTGGCTAATACATGGCTCTGGTAGTACATACAGAGAGGGTCGTGCTCCTGCAGTGGAGACTAATAAAGACCTGTTGATGATGATGATGATGATCCATATTTAACCGGGTATGACGTTAATAATTATAATTAGCCGCCTACACAGAAATCCAGCCATCTTGTTAATCTCAACCATTGCCAAGAAACCTGCTTTCAATAAGTAAATAAACCTGTTCCAAATAGATTCTCCCGTTTTAGCTACAGAGCATCGAACAGACCCACAGATACAAACAAAGTGGTCAAACATACAACACGCCTATTTTCTAAAGTAGAAAAAAAATTGTATCGTTACTGGTTTAATAGAAAACTTTGTAGGTATGAATGTGACACTGACCTATGTGCCTCAGTGGATACAAGTTCCTTTGACTCGCAGAGGATATATACGTAGTCACACGTAAATATATATATACTAGCTGCTACCCGCGGCTTCACCCGCGTAATATATAGCCTATGTCCTTCTCGGTACCCTAACCTATGTGTATGCATAATTTCACGATGATCGGTTCAGTAGGTACGGCGTGAAAGCGTAACAAACAAACCAAAACCTCACTTTCGCATTTATAATATTAGTTAGGATTAGGATATACACATACTCGCACAATTCATCGAGAAACGCGATGCATTTGCAACAAAAAAAAGCTTTAAAAATTAGTTTTTAGGACAAGGTGTAAGACTAGCCTTATTCCAGCTGAAATGAAACCAGGTACGGATCTAGGAGATTATTTTTATGGTCATAATCCACAGCTTATTGTTCATTACAAGAGTTACAGAGGTTTGTGTTTATAGGTGACCTGCATTTCACTAGTATCTTGTTAGTTTAGACTCCGAGCTGGAGTTGGAAGATGTCGAGAAAACAGGGTCAGTTGGGGTTTCTCTACAAACAATTTGTGTGACTGCGGTGCCGATCAAACCATGTCTCACCTTTTGTCGTGCCCAAACTGTCCCACTATTTGCACCGTACAGGACCTTAATGAGGTCAACGATAGGGCAATAAGCGTAGCTAAATACTGGTCAAAAGATATTTAATATAATAGTATGCAACCATTTCGACTCGATAAGAAGAAGTTTCACCACAGCGATAAAACTTTTCGAACTTGATTAATATTTTTTATTCAACATTTATAAAAGAAACATTACTTTACTACCAAATTTTTTTCCGGTTGGTGCGTTAACAATCTGTTTCTACTAGTGACTGCCAACGCATTATTTATTCGTCAGTGACTCTATTCAATTGTATAGTTCGGAAGTTTTGCACCAACAGTTTGGCTAAAGATCAAAAATCTTTGCTTCCGAATCGCAGATGATAACATTCAAAAGTGCCAGGTGACATTTCTGACTTTGGCTATTTTTTAGTCTCGTCAATATAAAAAACTTTTCAAAAAGAAACGAATGCTAGATCTTCGAAAAAAATTACCTTCTCATGCAAAAGTCTTCAGCTAGCCAGGCAATATGTATGAAAATGATGATTTTTTTCATTGTATGTATGTAAAGTTGTTCATAATATTGGTTGGTCGCCACTTCAAAGACGGGCTGAGTTTCATTATCATATTATACAATATATAGCAAGCACGAACCTGTGGTAAACTGCAAGCAAGTGCTACCACCCACGCGCAATATAGCATTTGCTTGCTACGCCGACGCGCAACGGGCAAGCGTAGAGGGTACAGCACGGCAAAAAATCTGCAAACAAAAAACACAAAGTATACAGCCTCAGAAAATAGCCAGTGACTAAAGACAAACTAAAAATCCAAGCCTTTAGACGGACGGTCATCATCATCATCATTTCGTGTAGGCGACACGGTCAGTCGACCATGCACACCCTGTTGTCAGAGTTCTTCGGAACCGCTTCTCGGCCTCTGACGCGGTTCCTTTAACGACTGCCACAAGGCAGCCGGGACCACCGACTTTACGTGCCTTCCGAAACACGGAATCATCTTTCTTATCAGACAATCAGGTGATTCATGTCTGCAATGTCCTAACCAAACTGGAAACAAGTTAACAAAGTATGCTTCCCGTGGGAATCGAACCCACGACCCGGGTCAACAAGGCAAACGCCTTAACCACTGGACCACGGAGGCAGTTAAACTAATAAACTTATAGTTCAAACTTTTATGTCTAATTTGCTGACTTTGCTGCTGTGGTATTTGTACCACAAACTGATCCCACCCACCACTTGATTCTGCAGGTATCTTTTTATGGTACAACATTTTTTAATCAATTTTTTGTTTTGTTTTATATAACTCAGAATCACTAAAGTTACTAAAACCAGTGGACAATATCCGTCTTATTATAAAAAGCCAGTGGTTTGGTACTTATGCAACCAAAGTAACTAATCACGTTGTTATAGTCATTATTTCTTTGAAACTTCCATTCGCGATTTCCACTTCGAGATTATTGCCTTGTGTAACGCAACGAATGAATTGCGACACGGCGTGACGTCATAGCTCGCCCCACTGCCCGCCATATCGCCGTTGTAGTCACCGCGGCGCGCTCCGCCGAGCGAACGCGTCACTTTTTGCCGAGCAGCCGACCGCACAACATAAGCCTAGCCACTATATTGTTACGCTGAGTGTTAATCTGACTGTCCATAATGGATTAAAATACTCGTTGTTACGCGCCAGTTCTGTATTTAATTTCAAAAGCCTCATCACCAGTGACCCTGCCTCGACACTTCTGTTTCAATCAGAAGTGGGATACGATGAAAAAGATCGTCTTTCATCACCACGCCGATGGATTTTTCACCACAGGTTAAGTATTGCCGCCGAGATGCTATTAATTTATTTACATTTTTCCGTTAACGTCGATTCAATTAGTCAATTGTATTGTACCCTCATTTTCCGTAGTCTCAATAAAAGTTTTCCTTTTCATAATTTCCATCTAAAATCGTTTAAAAATTTCCGGTAAAAAGGTCAGTCGTAAAGTTGCTTAGTATTTCAAGAACTGACCCTAAAAAGAACACGTTTTGTGTGCTTTATATTCAGTAAAAGATAAACCTATGTGCTGCTAGTTTTTGCTTTCGGAGAATAAACTATTTGTTTCTTTTCATGAACACGCTTCTGGCATCGGAATGTTCGAGCAACATGGACTATTCAGCTGTCGTCCAACGGCTGCATCCCAACGCGAGGCTGCGAAGGTTGCACGAGCTTCACTACGCGGCTGTTTCCCACCGCGAGGCTGCGAGGATTGCAAGAGCTTCACAGCGTGAACAGTGAAAAGACGGCATTCGACGAGAGCAGAGTCAGGAACAGCCAATTAAATTATCAGGTCAGCCAATTTTGTTGCTAATTCCTAGCCAGATTAGTCGTTAAATTAATGACTATATTCCTAGCTATTTGTTATTTACCAGCCTGATGAGTATTATTGCAAAAAAAAGTAATTAAGAGGCGTTCAGTATATGTATAGGCACCTAGTCATAAAGCCAAGTCAATGGTCCAATCCAAGCTAGTGGCCCAAGGCAAGCTAGTGATCCAAGTTACGCCAGGGTTCAAGCCAAGCTAGTGGTCTAAGTAAAGCAAGGGTCCAAGCCAAGCTAGTGGTCTAAGTAAAGCCAGGGTCCAAGCCAAGCTAGTAGTTCAAGTAAAGCCAGGGTCTGAGCCAAGCCAGTAGGCTATACTAAGCCTGTGGCTCAAGTAAGGACTCAAGCTAAGCCAGGACTCGTGTGAAGCCAGGACCAAGGCTTAGCCATGTCCCAAGCAAAGCCAGGGCCCATGCGAAACCAGAGCCAAAGCGAAAGTAGGGCCCAAGTGAAACCAGGACCTAAGCTAAGCCAGTGCCTATGCAAAGCCAAAGCCCAAGTGAAGCCTGGGGCCCAAGCGAAGCTATAGCCTAAGTGAAGCCAGAGCCCAAGTGAAGCCAGAGTCCAAGTGAAGCCAGTGCCCAAGTGAAGCCAGAGTCCAAGTGAAGCCAGAGCCTAAGCGAAGCTAGGGCCTAAGCGAAGCCAGAGCTCAAGTGAAGCAAGAGCTCAAGCGAAGCTAGAGCTCAAGCGAAGCTAGAACTCAAGCCAAGCCAGGGCTCAGGCCAAGCCAGGGCTCAGGCCGAGCCAGGGCTCAGGCCGAACCAGGGCTCAGGCCAAGCCAGGGCTCAAGCCAAGCCAGGGCTCAAGCCAAGCCAGGGCTCAAGCCAAACCAGGGCTCAAGCCAAGCTAGGGCTCAAGCCAAGCCAGGGCTCAAGCCTAGCCAAGGATCCATGCCAAGCCAAGCCAAGGATCCAAGCCAAGGTTCCATGCCAAGCCAAGCCAATGATCCAAGCCAAGCCAAGCCAATGATCCAAGCCAAGGGTCCATGCCAAGCCAAGCCAAGGATTCAAGCCAAGGGTCCATGCCAAGCCAAGCCAAGGATCCAAGCCATGGGTCTATGCCAAGCCAAGCCAAGGATCCATGCCAAGCCAAGCCAGGGATCCAAGCCAAGTCGGGGATCCAACCCAAGTCATGGATCACAGTCAAGTGTGTCGCCTAAGAAAAGCCTATGGCCCAAGCCATTAAGCCAGGCGTTCAATCCATGTTATGTCCCCATGAGTCCTAGTCTTGATCTTATTTCTGTCTATTAGAGTATTCCTTAAAAAATAGTCGGATTTTGACAATTTTGAGTAATCTGGTGTATTGCTCTCATTGCGGGAGCAATTGTTGCAGGATGGCCGATTGTAACGCAACGAATGAATTGCGACACGGCGTGACGTCATAGCTCGCCCCACTGCCCGCCATATCGCCGTTGTAGTCACCGCGGCGCGCTCCGCCGAGCGAACGCGTCACTTTTTGCCGAGCAGCCGACCGCACAACATAAGCCTAGCCACTATATTGTTACGCTGAGTGTTAATCTGACTGTCCATAATGGATTAAAATACTCGTTGTTACGCGCCAGTTCTGTATTTAATTTCAAAAGCCTCATCACCAGTGACCCTGCCTCGACACTTCTGTTTCACTTGAATTGATCCTATAAGCAGATTCATTTATTTTAATGATGTCTTTTCAGATTGACCTGGGTCTTGGATGTTTATCTATATAAGTATCTTTTATAAATTATAGTTGAGTTAGTATCCTACAACACACATTCAGAACTTACTGTGGGGCTAGCTCAATTTATGTGATTTATTCTTAATATTATACATCAAACTAGTAATGAAACAAACAAAAGATATAATGACGTATAATAGTCCCATAAAATATCAAGTCGAGCTCCGTGGCGCAGCGGTCAACACGCCTGCCTGCGACACGGAGGTCCCGGGTTCGATCCCCGGTCAGGTCAAGATGGAAAATGATCTGTTTCAGATTGACCTGGGTCTTGGATGTTTATCTATATATGTATCTGTTTTAAAATATAGTATCGTTGAGTTAGTATCCCATAACACAAGTCTCGAACTTACTTTGGGGCTAGCTCAATCTGTGTGATTTGTCCGTATATATTTATTTATTTATTTATTATTATAAAATGATTTACTTATAACAAGCCTTAAATCCGTACCTAACCAAATAATACAAGTTTTATGAGAGATGAAGTAAGTAATAATATAGGTTTTTATGACTAATGTTATTTTAATTACCTAAATAACGGATTCATTTTATTATGGCTCAATGAAAGCCGGGTGTTATATCCTTGGCATAATGGAAAATTTTATAACCTTTTAGATGACTTTAAAATCTTGCAGATTCATCTAAGAGAATCACAAGAAAGACTACAAGGAAGGTACCTACGTTTAATTCGTTATGAAAACACGGCTTTACTCACGTTTTATTACGTCGGATGGAAGCGTAACCGTCGTGACGCCATCCCTTTCACTCGCCCCGATGATGGTCTTCGTAACAGACCGAAACTAGTCGGCGGATCTGACGTAATAAAACGTGAGTAAAGCCGTGTTTTCATAATGAATTTATCTCGCGTAAGTTTTAATATTATTATGTACCTTTAATTCTCCTAAAATCATGATTTTTACAATATAACGCAAAACAATGTAATTTAATTTAAATAAAATTATTTCATTACTTCTTAGTGTTCGTGGCCAGGTAGACTTAGTTTTTGACATTTATCTAATATTTTAAAAGAACCGCAAAATCTACCACCTAAAATATTTATTGATAACGTTCCGGATGTACGCAGTATTGGCTCACGGTGTCTGAAGGTCTTTCATTTAGGTCAAAATGTGACCCATTTTGTCTGGAATTTAGTCTTTATTGACTTACGAATTCTCGATAGTCCTTCCATTGAATTGAAATTAAATTAAGACGGGCTGTTAACGGAGCGAACGAATAGAAAAATATTTTTTCTCTTATTTTTCTAGCAAATAATTGGCTCGGTACCTAAATACCTATTGTAGTCAAATTGCTATTATCAACTGGTTGAAGTGGTTTGGAGTTAACAAGCATAATGATTGAACTTCATAAAGTTTTAAATTAAAGGCAAGTAATTGAGCCTTATAGCGTCTAAATTTAAATTTACCCTCGATATTCCCTTGATGGTGTGACTTAGCTGTCATATAATCGGCTTTTTCTATTAGACAAATTCTGTGAACTGAAAAGAATTTTTGATATTCCATACAAAAGTGTTCGGCTTGTACGGCAAATTGTACAAAAATTTCGAAATATTGTTTTAGTTCCTCAGCATCGGCCCAATAAAATACGAGTAAGTTGTTCATATTGGCAAATAGGTCGGCAAACGAGCACGCGGGTCATCTGAAGATAAGTGATCATCGCTGCCCATGGACAACTGCAACTCCATGGGTTACAAGAGCGTTTCCTTTATTTTATTTTTTTAAATTGGTTACAGTTAAAAAAAATATTTGTAAGAAAACGTAGAAATCGTTAATAATTAGTTCGATGAGGCTTTAAATGACCTGAACAGTTTAAAGTTTGGACGTGAAGTTGTACTTAGCGTTTTCGCCAAAAGTGGTCGTTTTTGGCACTATCCCATGAAAAGCGTCAATGTTTCATTTTTAATTGTAAACTAGTAAAGTAGTTTTGAGGAGTTACCTAGAGCCTCACCGAACAAGATTTCAAATGAATTTCTCCGTTTTCTTTCAAATGGCACTGGCTTTGTCTATCCGTGGTCTATGCCCTTAGGCGAATTACTTTACCTGTCGACTGAAATGCACACAAGCACGTTGGAAGACAGGTACAGTCCAAATGCTCGTAACACCAGCAGCATCTTGCACAAGAAGTTCCCCACCAGCCACGCGTTCGTGTACTTCCAGCCGATCTGGGGACAAAAAAATTCAATGTTCAAATCAAAGAATTCATGATTCAATGCTTTGTGAAAAATAAATATTAGTCAGTGCGGATTTGGATTCCGTGTACCACCATGCCGTGTGGGTCCCGGTAGATTAGAATAGGACCGCCCAAGGTCTTCCCGTGGATGTCGTAGAAGGCGACTTAGGTAACACGAGCTAAACAAAGCTTATGAACATCAAAGATACTTCTCCAATCTCCCGTCTGGCCAGCGTGGAGAGTGTAGGCCAAATCTTCTGACTGCTCTGGTAGTACAGAGAGGATCATGCTCCTGCAGTGGAGTCTATAAAGAACTGATGATGATGTACCACCATCACGCTAAACTTCACGTTAGGTTAGGGTAGGTTCCCCAAGGAACGGTTCATACAGTGAAGAGGTGCCGCGTTTAAGCCAAGGGGAACTAGGCAGGCCTGAGGAGGATAACCACATAAAAAAACAACTGGAAGGGGCTGCTAGAAATATCGCTGCAGACATTCGCATGTAGAATGACCTGTTACTCTGAATCGATTTCCTCGAATTTGAAGATCCATAAGTAGAATGCCTTAAGACTGTGGGAAATTAAAGTTGGGAAATTTTACATTAGTTTTTTATTATCCTTCCTTTCTTATCTTTGCTAAGTGTCCTTTCCCACTGTCAATTTATCGTAGATTTGTTACTAGATACACGACTTGACTCGGCATTGATATCTCTTTTTATCAAACGGGGATTTTAGCAAAGACGCAATTTCTCAAGGGATTTGTAGGATTCCTTCCTATATGGGAACTTTATAGACAATGCATTTATTGCTTCACACCCAGATAGAGCCTTTTGTTCTCAGTAGTTCGATTTACTAGTTCGGTCGTCGAACTGTCGAGATTAGTTTTCTCAATTGTTCAACCGTCATTTTGTTAATAGGGATATTAGCCCTTTCCGTTATGGTCACAAGGAAACCTAACGAACTTCACCTTTCCTTTGTAGCCAAGTTATTTTTGATGGATCACGATGGTCGAACAAATGAGAAAAAAGATCTCACTAGTTCGACAATCGGACTAACGAATCAAACTAGTAAAAACTAACTACCGATTCCCGAAAGTTTTTTCATTTATATTCTTGAGTAGTATAGTGATGTACTTTTTACCTGAGCGTGTTTTCGGATGCATCCTCAGCCTTGGTACTTAGAAGCCTGGGTCCACTATTAATACATCATAATACGGAGTAGATCATAACTAATAGGTGTTTTGTAAAATGGTTATTATTTTTTACAGTCATTAATAATGCTTAGGAAACATAAGCTTATAAATATCAAAGAGACCTCTCAAATTCATCCGGCCAGTGTGGAGAGTGGGCTAAGTCATCTGACTGCTCTGGCTAATATATGGTTTAGGTAGGACAGAGAGGATCATGCTCCTGCAGTGGAAAGAAAATGATGATAATGATTAATAATGCGGATGATGCATGATGTGTAGATTTTTAAAAACCGGCCCAGTGCGTGTTTAAAAACAAAAATTTTTTCATTTTAAAACCAAATATTTCGGATACGGATCCCTAAATCGACAAATGGTGTTCTCAACCTCACAATTTTTTTAAAGACCTATTCAACGATACCCCACACAATGAGTAAATAGAGAAAAAAAAATTACTCCCCCACTTTACTTGTATGGGAGCTAACCTAAAAAATTTTTTTTCAATATTTTTTTCTACCACTTTTTTGGCATGATTAATATACATACCGATACCAAATTACAGTTTTCCAGTACTTATAGTCTCTGAGTAAAACCGCGGACGGACAGACAGACAGACATGGCGAAACTATAAGGGTTCCTAGTTTACTACGGATCCCTAAAAACATTACCTATCCTTCTTACCTAAAATACTGTCAAAGAAACTTTTTTGATATTTGTACGTTATGATCTTTAAAAGCAGGTCAACTCCTAAATTAAGTACCTTACCTAACCTTTAAAATCATCTTTTTGGTATAATGAGGCCATTTCATGATTAAAAACATATCTGCCAAATAAACTTCTCATATTACCTGTACAAAGGCGAGATGTGTGATGTTTAGATCTGAAATAGTTTATGGACGACTAAAATATTTCTTTCACTAAAAATTTGCTTATGTTTGTGAGGTATTTCCATAGCTCCACGAAAAATATATCGTTAAGCATGTTCTCCATTAGTAACATATGCTAATTCAAAATCAATTTATAATTAGCATCCCATTCCAAAAGACCTAAGAGGACTTTTTGTATTTAACAATGTTTTGCCGACCTAAAGGGTAAAATTACAATCCTTTGAAACTCCTCGGTCCATTGCTGGTAGGGTTTAGCAGGAATCGCATCGTTTATCTCCCAACAATGCAAAAGTGTACTCTGTATAACTAGAATTACATACATACATACATACATACATATTATCACGCCTTTTTCCCATAGGGGTAGGCAGAGACTATGGATCTCCACTTGCTACGATCCTGACAAATCCCTCTAGCTTCATCTAAACTCATCACTCTCCCCATGCATGCTCTTCGGTTTCGGGTACTCCTTACATCTCCTTTCTTAAGAACGTCAGCAATCTGATCGCAGTACGTTCGACGAGGTCGACCCTGGCCAACTATCCCATTCACACTGGCTTTATAAATATTCTTTGTTACTCTTCTTTCATCCATCCTTTCAATGTGGCCAAACCACCTTAACATTCCTTTCTCAATCTTAGTCACTACATCATCTTTCACTCCACATCGCTCCCGCACTACGTCATTCCTTACCCGATCTCTCAAAGTTATACCACACATACTTCTTAGCGATCTCATTTCAACTGCATTAATTCTACTTTCGTGCCTTTTCTGCCATACCCAACTTTCACTGCCATACATAAGAGTTGGTACTAACACCCCTTCATGAACAGCAAGTCGGGCTTTGTAGGATATCTTCCTACTGTTCATAAAAGCATGCAATGCCCCATTTACCCGATTACCAGCAGCCACTCTTCTTTCAATATCACCTTCATGCTTTCCATCCCTTGTAAAAACACTACCTAAATACACAAACTCTTCCACTTGTTCCACTTCTTCTCCATCTATAAGAACATTGCATACCGTCATACTTTCTTCTCTTTCAAAAACCATTACTTTTGACTTACTTACATTCACTTTCATACCCTTTTTCTTAAAAGCACCATTCATACATGTTACCATCTTCTGTAAATCCTCCTGAGATGACGCAAATATGACTTGGTCATCGGCATAGAGGAGGCATTTGATTAGTAACTCTTTCATTCTTAGTCCACACTCATTTTCTTTCAAATCCTTCAGACAACTATCCATGAATAAGTTAAACAGCCAGGGCGAGGCTACACATCCCTGTCTAACACCTTTTTCGATATTAAACCAGGATGAGTAGGCCGCATTAATTCTGACACAGGCGCTGGAATCCTTATAAAGGGATTTCAACGCCCGAATCAGATGGCTGTTTACCCCATACTCAGACAGTGTCGACCACAATTCCTTTCTCATCACTCTATCATAAGCCTTTTCCAAATCCACGAATAAGCAGTACACTTTTTGACCTTTAGCCAAAAATTTCTCAAGTATGCTTCGCAAGGAAAAGACCTGGTCCGTACATCCCATTCCCTTTCTGAATCCCGCTTGCACATCCCATATTTTGTCATCCGTTTCTTTCACAACCAAACTAGAATTAAGATCAAAATAACCGTATTGTAAATGGAAACCCAATTTATTATTCTAAATGAAGCTCTTTGAGAATTAATGAAAGTTGTTTTTACAGGATTGTTTATTGAACCAGTACCTAATGCTCGGAAAATAAATTACAATTTCAGTTTATTTTGTTAAAGATATCGTGATTTTCTAACCTGTTGATTGTACGATATAGTGGTTGACAAGAAATAAAAGCAGATAGTTACTCTTGTAGCATTTATAGTCCTCAACTCCTCACTCCAATCTTTTCAATAAATACTTACAATTCATTTAGTAGTTTTTCCTAAACTCAGTTTACTACTTGTTTTCAGGGAGGATCACGATTTTTTCTTAGCTTAGCTTAAATATTTATATTTATTTGCTCTAAAAAATGTACGTGATCAAATTATTGATCTTAATTATAATTAAGATCAACCATTTGATCACGCACTTTTTTTGCATTCACGTTACTACAATTGTTATGATCTTAAAAATCAGGTCAAATAGACCTTGTCAGTGTTTGTTGTGAAATGTACTGAGTATTTTTAGGTATTTATTATGCATCACAATGCGCTTACTACGGGGTTGAAATATCCAATTTATACGTAAATATATTATGTTGATAAAAATACTTTGTAGAACGGCTAAGACCATATGAAACATATCAATGGTGACTGGATAATACAAATAAAGTTATCTTAATAGTAAATTTTGAGTAACTTCGCAACTGATATGACATTCCCTAACATCCTGAGGGATACACAAACAGGAACCGAGATCCTGTATCCATTATATCTGAAGATAGGGCGTGAAAGTGTAAGTTGTGGTAGAGCCAGGCTACCGGCGAAAATCACTTTTGCTGGTAGCATGAATGGGCCGGCTCGTCCGGGGAAGCACTACACTCTCACAGAAAATCGACGTTTGAGTAGTAGCTTTACAGCTTCTATGCTTCGTTCAGTGAGTGAGAGCGCCGGAGGCCTATCCCCTAAAAAATAAACGGCCGGCAACGTTTTTATCACACCCGGTGTTACATTAGTCCATGGGCAGCGGTGATCACTGACCATCAGGTGACCCGCTTGCTCGTTTGCCGTCCTATGATATAAAAAAAACAAACAAACAAACTCACTTTCACATTTTTAATATTAGTTAGGATTAGGATCAAGTTGCTAGCATGTGGTCACGGCTTTGCTTGCGTTTGTGAAGATCCCTCGGTAGATGTATCTCAAATCAAAATCAAAGCATTATTTCACTTTGCGGGCAGTTTCTCAAGCCAATTAAGTAGTGTTCAAAACCTACAGACTTCAGATACAAGACTTGTATTCGTTCGATCATCAAACAAAACTTCCGTATCTAACTTGCAACTACTGTTTCACCAGTTTATGGTAGGTATGACTAAAAAAAATCTTTGTAAATGATATTTTGTTCAAGATAATTACTGATTTTTCTTGCAAGATCACTTATTTGTGCGAAATTCCAGGTCCCTAGTTTGGGTCTGTCGTTTCGCACCACAAGCTGGGCTCGGCGTCGATATGTCAATCACTAATCAGTGTTTCCTTTTATGTAGAACTAGCTGTTACCCGCGGCTTCGCCCGCGTAATTTATAGCCTATGTCCTTTTCGGTACCCTAACCCATATGTATGCAAAATTTCATGATGATCGGTTCAGTAGATTCGGCGTGTAAGCATAACAAACAAACAAACTCACTTTCGAATTCATAATATTATAGTTGGGATAGTTAGGATAGTTAGTATTAGGATATTACTTCCATAACTAGCGCCAGTTAGTTTTCAAGTTATTTTCCAACGAGTTTCCTCAGTTATATAAAAGGAAAGGGGAGATGTCGAGTGGCATTAGTATCGAGTCAAGTGACACGAAGGAAAAACTTTAGTTGCTTTTAAAGAAAATATACAGAATATATGTTAAGGCTTTCATGCTGTAGTGTGTGTGAAAAAAATAAAACGTAGAATCGACATTAGGGGATTCGTTTGTAAAAGCTTGTACTCCATCATCATCATCATAGGGTCTTCTTATGTCTCCACTGCAGGAGCACGACCCTTTCTGTACTGTCAGAACGATATACTAGCCAGAGTAGTCATAGGATTTGGCCTACACTCTCCACGCTAGCCAGATGGATTGGAGAGGCCTCTTTCTTCGACGTTAGGGGGGATATAAGCCCCATTAGTCAACCAAGGATGTCAAAGACCGTGCGAAGTGGAGTAGAAACAACCGGAAAGCTGACCCCGGGAACAACAGGCCGATTTGCTAACTCGGTGTACAACGATTTGATTGTCACTTTAGCATCAATTACGGTTTTCATATCTTAAATAAAAATAGCCATTCATACCGAAGCCGTAATGAATATTGAAGTTACTATGAAAATGATGTACACCGTAGCTGTCAAAAGTTAGCAAATAGGCCTGCTCGGCCGAGGATACAACCAGAAATATGCTCCGAAGAGCGCGAGAGAGGAAATGGTTCTTTATTCCTATTTATTATTTGAATTTAACCTAAAGCTTTTTAATTATATCAATTACTAAGGAAATCTTAGAAATGATTGTTTTAAAGGCCTGGTTTCTCTTTCCTAATTGGAAGAAAAGTTCAAAAATTAAAATAGATTCTAATTTTTAAACCCTTCTAATTTGACCAAATAAATTGATGAAAATTAATGTCGGTCCAGCTAAGAGAAATTAAAGCCATCAAGAAAAGCCGCATGATTAATTTTATTAAAATTGGGTAAATAAGGGCAAAGTTCACCTTTTAAAACAGATTAATTACGATATGATATAAACGATGCCGGCTTGAACAAAACAATTCGCTATGCTTAATTTTACATCAACTGGCTAAATCGAATACCATTTCGAGAAAAATGCTCAAATAACAATATTTTCGTTGTTACAGATTTAAAAAACAAAAGGAAGAAGAAATAAATTTCGCGTTTTCTGACAGATGCATTTTTTCCAACCACAATTTATTCATTTTTTAGATTTTTCATACGAAGAATATTTTTTTTCTTAACAATAGACATTTTACATACTATTATGTTACTAAGAATATTTATTTCCTCCCATACACCAAAAAAATAAAAAACGACGACTAAAAATTAATCGCAGAAATACCGAAATTAGAGACTTAAAATAATATTTTCTTTCATGTAAAATGATAAAATCATAAGCTTCATAAAAGTTAACATGCCCAATAAGCAGCTAATACTACTCTTACGTCCGTAGACTAGTTAGTATCTTCTTCGTAGTTTGTGGTCCGTAGCACACAGCCGAAAATGCTAAACGAAAACGTTCCGAAACGAAACATTGGCTTTATTAACTTTTTCTACTCCTGTACCTTTATCTGTCATTTATATGATCAAGAATACAAACATACAAACATAAGAACATCCATAATAAGTCTATACTCTATTCTCCAGTACGGCACAGCCGTACTATAATGTCGCTATTACGATACGGCTAGCAGCCACAGACTACCTAGTTTTCGAAGTTTTTTGTTTTTTTTTAAGAGTCAAGCGTACATCAATTAAAAAAAGAAGGTATCCATAGACACAAATTTTGTCATTATTAATCTGAGTATTTACATTTCCGGTGAGTTACTTGTCAAACTCAAAATTTATCTTCTAGGATTTTGCATTTTTTTAAAGTCGTAGAAAAAATACTATTATTGCATAAATTAGAACACAAGTGTACAAATGGTGGCATTCTCTGCCAGTCGATCATAAGACTAAAAAAAGAAATTGAGTATGGGCGATAGGGCAAAATTGATTAAATAATATGTAATATAAAATAATTATATTATACATATACTAAAAATATACATATAATATACATACACATAAGGATGACTTTTCTCTTATTTTAAATAGAAATTCAGTAAGAAGAGGAGACTTCCTAAAGTAATAATGTGTGGACCGCACGCTTAGAAGCACCTTGACTTGGGGCTCTTCTTAGAGTCAGGGAGCGAATTCACGAGCTGAATGGCTTGGACTTGAAAAAATTTGGCCATGAAATCTGTACGGTGACGAGGAGTTGCCAAAACGAAACTGTTCGAAGGACGAATAGAGCGAGAATGAGTGGAACTTAGGAGTGGAAATTTAGATTTCAAATAAGAAGGAGAATTAGGATCATAAGCTTAGAAAAAATTCTGGCATTATGGCGAATGGGAGACCAAAATATTTGAGAGCGAAAAAAGGAGACGTGGTCGTATTTTCGAAATCCAAAAATAAATTTAATGCAGTTATTTGCTAATTAATCTAACTTATATATAGCTCAATACCAACCACATTCTAAAGTTTCGTATAAAACGAGTCAATAAGTCAAAGTAAATTGATTTTTTTTTTACTTTAATATATCAATATTGGGCCCAACGCATTATCATAAGTAATATTCGTATCTTTTCAAGCATCCACGCGTGCCACGACCCTCCAAATTGTTCGCGAAGAAAATCCAAAAATATAGTTAGATCTGAAAGGTTTTTCAATAATATGTACCAGATTAACTTTCGAGTCGCTCTCTATTCGGTTATTGAATATTTATTTTTATAAATCCGAAGAATTTCGTTATATAAGGGTCAGTTCACACCGAAACGCGACGCGACGCGCACTTTTTACACTGTGATAGGATTTTAACTCTTATTTGCACACTTATAAGACTAAAATTGCTAGAAAAAACTTGAAAGACAGTGGCCGCAAGATACCAGAGGAGGAGGCGAATTTTTGATGCGAAATTAGTCGTTTTGATTATGCGTATAAGGGTTAAAATCTTATCACAGTGTAAAAAGTGCGCGTCACGTCGCGTTTCGGTGTGAACTGACCCTAAGGTATGACAATAGATATTAATTCAGTAACGGTGAAGCAGTAAAACGCGAAGTATAGTAAAAAGTGTCAAAAGAGTTTCTTTTGGTGTTTCTTTTTTATGGTGGACGAAACGCCAGTAGTCTGTTGCCTTTTGTTGAACACTAATTAATAAAATGCATATTATTTAATAAAAGCATTTTAAATGCGATTTAAGTACCTGCGAAAGCCAATTTTCTGAATTGGACGATTTGATTTTGGTAAGAGGTCAATCAGTTCGTCATCCAACGGCAACTGAGACCGTTAAAATGATCAATTTCATAAGGGATTAATGCTGAAAATTCATTATGTCCGAACAATTTGACAATATTATAATGATAGAAGCAGAATCCCTCATAGAATATGTGTACACAATATAAATACATAAGAAAATTACCAGCTGATTGGCGAAGGTGACAGGAGGACTATTCTTTTTTAATTTCATCTTTTTTGTGGGTCTATATTCTATTCTCTGAAGAATAACTAGATTCTATTAGTGATTCTTATTCCCACATTAAAATAATGCCAAGTTGTTCCAAATAACTCTATATTTTACCCAGGAAATGTAACACTTCTATAGATTTAGCCACAATAATATTAATAGCACTGACATAATGGAATCTTGGGAATCTTCCTAAACCGAAAGTTGCTGCTCGCCGCAAAACTGTCGTTTATTTCCATTTACGTATCCTCCATTAGGAGAGACGTCCCTCAGTATATATTCATTTTAAAGACATACTACTTTTACAAAAACCAATTCAAACAATGACAAACAGTAATGTTCACTGTTATTAATGCGGCAAGAAGTTCAGCATATAACAAAACCAGGCTGCCGTAAAAAAAAATGTGAAATCTCATCACAGCATCAATGAATGATGCCATAGCGGACTCCAAGACGCATCATGGCTGAGGACAGTCTAGGAAAATTGCTTGGATGATGATGATAATTCAATTAAGACTGAAAAAAATAGAAAAAGATTTGTAAGTTATACTTACGTCTATCAAGTGATTCAGGTGCCAAAACCTCGGATAGAACGTAGAAAGTAGTGAAAAAAAAAACACCTCTGGAAAATCTGTTCCCACAGTTTAGGTAGGCTCGTTTTGGTGTCTTTGTATGGACCGATGATGATGAGTATGTAGATTAAAAAACGGAAAATGAAAAACGGTTTTTATAGGCAGCAGCGTCGGAATCAAGATAAGCCGAACCAACTGCGCTCAACAAACCGTCTGCCAAGCGTGGCCCCCCACCATGGAAATGCTAGGGGAAGGCCTATGTCCAGCTGTAGTCTTATTGCTGCTCCAAACAGTAGGTATTCAATGTAGGTACGATGGATAAGCTCATTACTTTTTCTCAATTTCAGACTTGGTCACAGAACAACAGTTTTCGTTTTTATATTCTTCTTCTCGAGACGTAATGTCTTCTCTTTTTTATTAAATTACAACTACTTATTAAATTTTACGTTGAGAATGTAATTTTGAATTATCGTTATTTCAATACCAAAAACATTGTAACTTTAATCAGTATTTTAAATTGAGAGGAACCCCTAACTATAGGTCTGGCACGTCGGCATTGTCCTTTTTAATGATTGAACTCTTGACAATATCACAGCAATTTTAATTCTCGAGACGAAGGCTACAATCTAATTTGCCGTCCAACGAAAGGGGATCGGGATTAATGGAGGTCACTTTGACGAAACACGAGGAAAATGTAAATATGGACGTGGGACCACCGTTAAAAGGCTGGAGACAGCCTACCGAGTCAGATTGACAAAAGTGTATGAACCCCTCCAAACCCGTATGGCATCTTAAGATCTGGTTCTCAAGGACATCTGACATTTTAGATTGACTTCAAAAAGATGGTCGCCTCAATTTGTGGAATTCCAACTATTATTCAATTAGAAAAATAAAAAATGCAAGTGTATACTTCTCAACACAAACACGGAGAAGATTCTATTAGTATTTAGTATCAGATGACCGGCTGCATTACATTTTTTCGAGGTAATAGAGATCTTAGACAAATATTGGAATGAAGTGGAGACAGCCTTTTGGATAAGATTGAAAAAAGTATATTAACTCGAATTGACTGACACTTTTAACTGACTTTATCTAATTTTCTGAAACTCTTGTTTTACTTCGCCATCTATTATCCAGATAGAAAAATATAAAAATGCAAGTGTGTATTTGTAAATACAAACTACGAAAAAGATACTATTACGAGCTTCTCAAATTGGTTATTTAAATTTAAAATTCATTAAAATAAGTTCTGTAGTTTTGGACGAAGTCAGTTTTTGGTTTGACACATTATGATATATAAAGTCTGGCTCGGTATACATGTAGACGGAGGTCACTTTGACAAAACATGAGGAAAATGTAAATATGAAACCTCGACCACCGGCTGGAGACAGCCGAGTAAGATTAACAAAAGTATTATTAACTCGAATTGACTGACATTTTCAATTGACTTCAAAAGAGCTGAATTTTCTTATCTACTACGGCACACATTTATATTATGGCCGCGGGCTATAAGATTCCATATAAATTCCACTAACCTCGGGAGCACGTATTGTATTTTTAGGGTTCCGTAGTAAACTAGAAACCCTTATAGTTTCGCCATGTCTGTCTGACTGTCTGTCCGTCAGCGGTTTTACTCAGAGACTATAAGTACTAGAAAGCTGAAATTTGGTATGACTATGTATATTCATCATGTCAAAAAAGTGGTAGAAGAAAATTTTTGAAAAAAAAAATTTTTAGGATAGCTCCCATACAATTAAAGAAAGAGTAATATTTTTTTTTCTATACAAACCCATCGTGTTGGGTATTGTTAGATAGATATTTAAAAAATATCGTGAGGTTGAGAACACCATTTTGCAATTTAGGGATCCGTTTCCGAAATATTTGGTTTTGAAGTGCAAATTTTTGTTAGACGCAAGTGTGTGTCCCCCCCCCCCCCCTCTATCTACTAAACGGTTATATATGGATACGTGAAAAAAATTACAGCAGTAGTATATATACTGAAGTTGAAAGGAAAACTATCAGAGCTGAGTATGTAGTACAAACTAAAAAGTTATAGGCAACCAACTTATAAAATGTACCCGAAAATGTAAAATTTCATACATTTTCATTGTTACATGTTTTTGGTCGTTAAACTGTGAGGTGCGAGTGTGAACGGTGTGAAATCAAAGTTGTGATTCGCAACTACGGAACTCTACACTGCGCGTGGCCCGACACGCACTTGGCCGGTTTTGTTTAAATTATCACTTTCCCACGCACGAGTGTCAGATGTACTAGATCCAAAAAATCGAATCAGATATTCAAATATGGAATTGAAACCGTGAATAAAAAAGAAATTAAAATTGTCTGCGATATTTTTCTCCTTGGCGGCTGGCTGTGTGTATTCATCAGTCTTCAACTTTTACTTTTTGCATAAAACAACCATTTCTGTGGAATCCGCCGATACATTTTCTGCTCAGTGCAATTTCCTGCTATTTATTTTTGGTCAAAATATTTATGCGAAATCATCACTTATTTGCATAAAATACATTACCTGCAATTGTTTTTAATAATATTTGTCAATAAGGCAATATGAATATATTGCCTTATTATATATTATTATGCCTTATTATTATTATATATTAATATTTGTGCGCCTGCAAGTAGGCTGGATAGCCTACTTGCAGGCGCACAAATATTAATTTTCTATGTAAATTATGTTCAAACTGTACAATTTCAATCAAAAATAATACTTCTCTACTGTACTACATAGTATATACCTTGTTGTGATGAAAAACAAGTGTTTCCCGGGCGGTATAGATATTACGAACTCGAAATACGAAAAGTACTCGGCTTAAAAGTAATTCGTATGTTAATGTCTTCTCTTCTTTACCCTTCCTACATAATGTATAATGTACAGTTTACTCCCAGTATGAAATTATGCATCAATTTGCGTCGATAACGTAATGGACGTAGAAACAAGAAATTTTGGGTGAAATATGTAAAAAGATAAAGGAATTATGGCATGGCTGTTCAATTATTCATCAGTTCGAGTAATGTACCGGTAAATTACTTTACATCGAATGATGGATGTACCTACCAGGCCTCGTCGGTTGTGAATCATTCTAGAAATATGGAAATTCATGTTACAGTATGACTTGGCTGAAAAGCTTTGACCGTTCTCGTTACGCGTTAACTATGCGGTAATTATTTTACTAAAAAACTTATTTTCCTTTTTAACTTATTTTTCTTATAACTAAAAAACTGATTTTATTAATAATTTTTGGTACAAAACTGTTTTAGAAACTCATCGACTTATATTTTTCGATTTTTTTTTGAGTTCCCAGCATTGCTCTCCTGGTCTAAAAGTTGTTCATATAGACTGACTGAGGCCTTCCTTGAAGGAAATGTCGAGGGTCCATTTACACGCTGTATATTACAAGTCAAGCCACAGATTTTTTGGCCACGGCAACACAATCTCTCATTATTTTATGGGTGGCCAAAAAATCAAAAAGCTACGGAAAAATTAAAATTTTGTGTCGCTCAAGTCAAGGCCTACAGTACGAAAAATCATAAATTATCATTCCTTCTATTTTGAAGTCAAGCAAATCTATTTAATGCGATGCGACTAAGCTAAAAATACCTCTCCAACTCGTGTGGCCAGCGTTGAGAGTGTAGGCCAAATCCTCTGACTGCTCTGGCTAATACATGGCTCTGGCAGTAAAAAGAGATCCGTGCTCCTGCAGTGGAGACTAAAAAAATTCGATGATGATAAAAAGCTATCAATTCGGTGGGTGCCAAAATCACTAAGATTTTGGCGCCTTGCGAATTTTCAAATCGGGCCGTCAATAAAATTGGGAAAGTAGAATTAA
This sequence comes from Rhodophaea formosa, assembly GCA_963082605.1. NCBI lineage: Eukaryota > Metazoa > Arthropoda > Insecta > Lepidoptera > Pyralidae > Rhodophaea > Rhodophaea formosa. Next base: position 18,767,180 of record OY720219.1, on the reverse strand, counting down.
TTATTCTTAGATACGTCCTAATTTGATTAATGATTCGACTTCAATCTTACACGTTTCTAATGTTTTCGATGTGAAATATGAGTGAGATGACGTTTCAAAACAACATTGATGGTAAACGGAATAAAAGTTCTGTTTTCTTTTTGTAACATGTGTTGTTTTAAGACCAGCTGCCGTGTCATAGCATCATTCTATGTATAAAAACGCCAAAACTGACACAAATACTAACAGGATAACATACTAACCACTGTGCAACTATCGAAAATTATAACAATAACTATATATAATCATTACCTTAGAATGTGCATGGTCGACTGGAAGCTTGGCTTATTTTTAATGACATGGGAGACGTGAGGGACGACGTCATCACCACGTATGATGACGTCAGTAATATTTCGCAAAATAAACATACATTATTTTGTAAAATCATACCAATGATTATGTAAATTTGCGAGGAGAGGAGAAGAGCTTTTCTCACCTTTGCTGACAAGAGGGGGGACGGGGTTAAAATAGCTGATATTCCACTTACGCAATATTTGAACGGATATTTTGAACATTCAACAAAAATTCCAATAGGATACGAAGTATCGTAACTGCATATGCAAAACTTATACAGAGCAAAATTTTCTAAAGGCTACGACAAAACTTGCCAGGGATATAGAAGTTGCTCGCTCTATCAGACCGAATATCACAAATCAAAACTCAATCTAGTTACTGAGATACAAACTCAACAACTACTAACTCGTTTAAACCTTACAATGTATTCCTGGAACCGAACATAAGTTCAAACTTATCTTGCCCAATAGTACAAAGTACAAAGTAAGTTACACGGGATAACATACTGCTCGATGGCCTAGTATTACTATCGGTTACACATGTTAAGCAATCCCCAGCGTAGTCCCCACTGGTATGGGTATCCGCACATTTGGGATAAAAATATCTAGAGCTCCGTCGTAATTCGTAAAGCACGTTAAGCCTTTGATCACAGCTGGATATTAGTCGCGAAATTCAAAAATCTTACATCAATTTTGCCCTCTTATGTAACACGCGAAATGTGTACTTACTATGTGTATAAATCACGAGCTGACACATTTGATACTGATTTCCAATATTTTTGAGATTGTTACTATATATATATATCTCATTCATGCATAATACTTTCAAAGGATTACACAACTTAGTAGCGAGGCGTGCTTCGGAAGGCACGTAAAGCCGTTGGTCCCGGCTGTCATCTTTGATGGCAGTCGTTAAGCTATGTCAGATGCCTTTAGGCAGCTTGAAAAATCTGACTACAGTGTTGGCTACTTACACACACGAAAAACAAACAAAGTAGCGATTGTTACAGTGTTCGAAACGTTAGGTGTATAAACCGATATATTTCGACCTCAGCCGGAGGTCTTCCTCCTGTAGCTGACTTCATACGTGAGTGTATTTTACATAACAAGCATGTTAGTATCTTCGATTCATCCACATTCGTAGCACCATCTCATCTCATCCATGCATAATACTTTCAGAGGATTACACAACAAAGTAGTCGCACGAGCGTCTCGTGCAATTTCTAGGCTAAGAGTATATTAGGAGATCTCCCGAAGGACCTGCCACGGATGTGTTTACTTGAGTGCACCACGGACGTAGCCAGAGGAAGGGTTTTGGGGACTCCCCGAAACGTTAGTATATCAATATTTACTATAATAAACTAAGGAGAGGCGAACGCCATAGCTTAGCACTTATTATAACTCTAATATGTCTTATATTATCTCTGGATTAGCCCTCTCTACTACCCGCCGACGCACTTGCAATGACTGATGATGCACTTGTAATGCACTTTTAGCCGTTTTATTTTTTTGGACCCTCCCTAATACTAAAACCTGACTACGCCTATAGAGTGCACGATATTCAACTAGGTTGCCAACGTACCTTATCTTCGCTATAAATGTACAGATTTCTACAAATACAGGGTGTTTTCTTCATTGCTATCCTTATAAATAAATACTATACTCATAATTAAAAGTAGTTTGACTACTTTTAAGTATATAAGTCAAGTCCTTAAAAGTTATAATTATTCATATTAACAGGACTTAGCTAGAACCGTATTTATTTCCGGTGAAGTTTTTATGTATAATTCAATTAATGTGTAAGTAATTTCTATAGCAAATATAATGTACCGTGTATGTATACAATATGTTAATAAAACCCTGTCCGATACTTATAAAAAATAGTTCCTGATCAGCAATGAATGTTGATTGTGTTGATAACGGTCTAAGAAAAAAGAAGTGCTATAAATGTTAATATATAATAAATACTATTCTTTTTATGATAATCGTGACGAGTTCATAATGATTACCATTAAATTTCCTTTAGTCTTTTTTATTAACCCCTTACAATCGCGAGTGTAGCAAAAACTTGGCCCGATCACTTAACAATTGTGAGCATCGTGAAAAACCGTTTTCCTTGATTTTTTTCAGCAACATTTCGCCTTTAGCAATTCCTTGCCGTTTAGCGTCAGGTCTGAAAGGGTTTAAACTAGTTACCTATATAACGTCGTATCACATTTCAGTGATACATAAGGTCACAATTTTAATCGCAGCCGTACACAAAGACTTCTGGATAAACTGAGGTAGACGAGCTGTCCGATTCTGAATCGTTCAAACACCGTTGCGCTTTAGTTTAGACCGAAACTGTACCGTGACGACGCCTTCCACCTCACGCAACACAATTGCTTTTAAGTTCTGTTATTTGGAGTAAGGCACGTCTACCTTAATTTAAATAGAATTATTTGACATAAAGGCGTACAGGTAAAATAAAGAAAGATTAATACAGAAATAACAAACAGAATCCTCATAAGTTTCTAAGAAAAGTGAACCCAGCTGTTGCGTCACACGATCTTCTCTACCTTATTTATTTATCTTCACCAACAAGAAGAATGTTATTTTGTTTGGATAAATAACCGTTTCAATAATCGAGTTTTTTATTATTATTTGTATCTTCTTTGGAGCCACGGTTGTTACCCCGGTCCTTTGGAAGGCTTGCGTGGGGATACAGATCCAACACGTAGACTAGAACGAGAGATGTATAGAGTTGAGTGTGAAAAATATGAGGACCGCATTCTTTAAACAGTTTTGAACTTAAAAAAGCTTGCGGATTGTGATTCTGAATGCTAGGCGATTCCTAGGTCCATTTTAGGGGTTCCGTACAAAAAATTAAAAAGGGATCCCTAGGATAACTCGTGCGTCTGACTGTCAATCCGTCTGTCACAGCCATTTTTTCCGAATCTACTAAACCAAATTAGGTGAAATTTGGTAAGATTGGATTCGAACACGGATGTGCAAAGTAAATAAATATTTTTTTGTAATAAGGATCATTTCTGGGGGACAAATTAGAAAATTTTATAAATAAGTTTGGCAAACCTTACCGTCACATATTAATAAATTTTGCGAGTAGTTTATCGCAAATTCTACGTTTTTTTCTTTTCTCCCAGACCAACAAGGAAGCTTTTAAGTCTATCCCAATTCCAACTTCCCAACTAATATTATAAATGCAACAGTGAGTTTGTTTGTTACGCTTTCACGCCCTATCTATTGAACCGATCATCATGAAATTTTGCTATAAGTTAGAGTACTGAGAAGGACATAGGCTCTATATCACGCGGGCGAAGCCGTGGGTAACAGCTAGTTTGACTATATATAAACCTTTTTCACGGAAAAGTCTTATAAAAAGTTTCTTCCAAATCGGCCTATATATTTGTTACGCTTTACTCCAGCAACAAAAGTTTAGGTGTACACAGAATTTATTTCAACTCTCAGTATTGTTGGCTGTTATGTATAGGTTCTCCGAGTGGTATTGTCTACAATACGGTAGTTGACTAATGTTAAGATTATATAAAATTTGTTTTCAATGATACTAATTTCTACCCAAAAACACTGAAAAGAACACTTTAAATTTGATATCGATTCGTCAAGTGATCGTAAAGCTTCTTTTAAGTTGGGTTAATAGGACCATTTTTTAAAGTATGAAAATCTTTAATTACAATAATACTGTATTGAAGTCCGCTAAATTTACAGCAAGTTTTATTATGAAACCATTACCACAAATGGAATATTTCGTATAGCTACCAAAGAAAGTTCTCACACCACCCATACAAAATACAAGCTTGTGACGTCACAAATATGTAGGCATTTCAGCGGCGCGTTTTCACGTCTAAAAACATGATTGTGTCTTTAAAACTTTTACATCTGAAAGAGTTTTTTGTTTATAAATGTATTGCTGTCACTATTGTGTTTATTTTAAGCAGGCCTTTACATAGCAACACGAAAAAAAATTTTGTCAACATGCCCATTCTATGTAGGTACCTACTTACCTATCTGTAAGCATAAATGAACTAGCTGCTACCCACATAGCCTATGTCCTTCTCAGTACCCAAACCTATGTGTATGCAAAATTTCATGATGATCGATTCAGTAGATAGGGCGTGAAAGCTTAAAAACGAATAAACAAACAAACTCACTTTCGCATTTATAATATTAGTTAGGATTCAGCCAAGGGCGACCTGGACACGGGCTCCGAAGTTTAGTATTATTAAGTAACTCCAAAGAATTCTTGTCATTCACGCTCAAATTAAATTTGTGATTTTAGGTTTAATTTTTGTTTCAGAACATCATATTTAATTTGTTAGAAATTAAATTCATTATGATAACATGGCTTTACTCACGTTTTATTACGTCGGATCCGCCGACTAGTTTTGACCTGCTACGAAGACCATCATCGGGCGTTTTCATAATGAATTTAATTTCTATCAAATTAAACATGATATTCTGAAAATAAAAATGAAACCTATAATCACGTTAACGTCTTATTATTTAATTTATTTGTTTTGGACAGCTTTATGAAAATTTAAATAGACAATTAAGGCCCTCATATACCTACGTTAACCAACAAATTAAGTAATTTTAAGTTGAAAAGCTTACGATACAACTTCCACGGACTACGGTCGAAATTTTCCCTTGGGCCTTAATTAAATATCTATTCCTAACGAGATTTTAAGTAATAATTTCATGTTTTTGTGTAGGAACATATTGAAAAAACACACATAACAAATACAAACTTATTTGGTCTGATAGCAATCGTCAACTTATTTTTACCTATATTAAAATTTCTCAGAGACGATAATGGTGCCACACTGCTGTTAATAATGTTTACTAACATTTTCTAACATGATAAAAATGCATAACATGATAATAAAAACTATTATAACTAATATTGATTATAAATATGACTGACAAATACCTTTAAAACCAATATTACATCAATAAGTTACTTGGTATTTTTTACTTACTATGATATAGGTTACAATTTTAAAAGTTATTTTACACGATACATTACATTAATACTAATTAAAAACTTAAATTTAACTAAAAAGTAATAAAACAATTAAATAAATACCTAACTAGATAAATACAAAAAAAAGTTATAATTAAAAAATATCCCGCAGTTCGTTGTCACACGAAAGGGTACCCAGAATGCTGGCAGCATTGCCACGTTGTGTGGCAATGCTTATCCTCTGTCCAAGAAAATTGCCAGCCTTCTGGTTACCCGACACCTCAACCAGCTTTTGGCTCAAAACCTTAAAAAGTTAGACCTAGAGTTATTTTATTTGAATGTTAGATAGTGTTTGTAAACATTTTTTATCAGCAGCGTTGCACCATAAGGTCGGTTTTGAAAGATTTTTTAGAAAGATTGTTTGTCTTTCTAGAAAGATTGTTTTGTCTCTTTTTCTTTCTTTCTACGTTTCGAAACTCGAAACGTTTTTTCGTCTCCTTTGAGCGCCGATATTACGGATCAGGAGGGCACTTAGGACCTCAATGGAGGTCTCTAAGTATCAGATTAAGGCCATGTTTGATGGCTACTTATAGTACGTATAATGATTTCATCATAAGGATCCTACTAACAAGTTCTTGGAACGAAAGTTATGTTGGTTCTATACCGATAGTTTTTATCTGTGTAAAACCAAACATATATTCAGGTTTTTTCGGAAATTGCCGACAAGTTTCAGCCTTTTCAGTTATGCCATTTATAATTTTATCAACATTTCTGTCTTTAATGAATCCATTCAGTTCCTTTGCGGAAATAAAAGTTACATGTATTTTGAGTACACTTTTAACTTTATTACGCCGAAAAAACTACATTGAAGCTGGATCACAAAATAATCAGAATAAGCTAAGAAACATAACATTGACACGAATACTAATAAGTACATGCAAACGTGTGGCGACACATGCTCGCTCACACACACACACACACACACACATCGACATTAATTATGAATGCAAGTGTTTCTACATTATTCCCTGTTCGAAATTCAAACTCTCTTATGCAGCCACACAACAACAGACATGAAAAAATGTTGAGTGCGCACACAATCGAAAAAGTTGGCTTCCACGCGCCCGGTCCATATTATTCCTAGGTCCATGATTGAAGCTATAAAAGAACCATTCTGTGGCTTTTCTCGTTTATCTTAAAGGCAAATCTTAGAGCAAAATAAAATTACGTTTTTCCCGTTTCCTTTGAACACTTATATTACAACTTTGAGGACACTTCAAACCTTGAGAAATATTCTTAAAGTATCAGATTAAGGCCTAGTTTGTTGGCCACTTAAAACCCGTCTTAAGGACAGTTTCCGTGTACCGAATACTTGGTTATGATTAAGCCGGTAAGTGTGGTTCCCGGCAGAGTAGAATAGGACCACTCCAAGTCTTCCCGTCGTGGTATTTCTACACAAATGTTGAGAGGATTATATTCTCATACCACTTGATATTTTTAAGAAACTATATAAACGTACGTAGATTATAATGAGATTAGTTTATTGATTGCTTAATATTATACCAAAATTATCAAATTTTTCCACAATTCCCTTTTTCCGTTTGTATGGAGATATGCGCGTTCAGGGGCCTCTTAAAGCTGATAAAGGAAACGCCATAATATAAACTCTGTTAATTACCTAGAGAATAGAATTCATACATAATATCACGTCTTTCTCCTTCGCGGGGTAGATACAGCTCAGGTCTCTTTAAAACCTTAAGAGTCCCACGTAAAGCCGCAATCCCATACAAACGTAGTTTCGTTTTAGTTTTACAACAGTTAAGCCAATCTCAACCAAATTTCGTACATACGACCGGATAAGGCATATTGATGTTTATAATCAGATTTCAATTTTAATATGGGATTGCGGCTTTACGTGGGACTCTTAAGGCTACATTTAGCATGTTGGTGGGCCTGTAAGTGAGAACAGAACCAAAATAGTGATGGGTTGCTAGCCTCATTGCCTATTGACATGATTCCTGACGCCCATTTCCTTGATCGGCTTTTAAAATCTGCGCGGAAAGTAAAGCAGCTGGTACATTTTACATTTTTTCTTTTCTCCCGACGATAATAAAGATTAAGATAAATGACGTTCAAAAAGCGATACATGAGATCCAAAACATGAATAAAAACTATTAATTTTATTTCCAGACCAGCATGGAAGCTAGAGAAAAGAAGATGACGCCTTTTGTGTGACCCGATCTCATAAAATCCAATGTCTAGAGTGACGAATACGATCCAGGATCACTGGGACTTATTCACGGAAGACGAGTGTATTATGAGAAATGCATTTCATTTCTTTCTTAACGCGATCCTATGTTTCTTTATTTTTATTTACGTTTACTGCACACAATCAAAGACTGTTACAAAAAATAAATTTAATGCTAAGTGTGCCGTGTGGTTCCCGGCAGACCGCCGTGTGGTTCCCGGCAGAGTAAAATAGGACCTCTCCAAGTCTTCCTGTGGACGTCCTAGAAGGCGACTTAGGGAACACTAGCTAAACAAAGCTTATAAACATCAAAGAGACCTCTCTAACCCGTCTGGCCAGCGTGGAGAGTGTAGGCCAAATCCTTTGACTGCTCTGGCAGTACAGAGAGGGTTGTGCTCCTGCCGTGGAGACTAATAAAGACCTGATGATGATGAATTAGTTGAATTTTCTGCTAGTTCACCTTTGGGACAATGTGAAAGTTACAAAGATACATCATACATATGTATTATACATATATATTGAATAGGTTCCTAAACGATTTCGAAAATTCTTTCACCGTTGGATAGATACGTTATCCCTGAGTGACATACGCTATGTATGTATCACGGATGAAGCCGGGACGGTCAGCTGGTATACTAATAACATAAATATTTACCTAAACCTACATAATAACACATTCACATACTTATTATTTCTTTTTTTCTTTCATTTTCAATAACTTTTAAAAGTGGGTTAAGTAGTCATACTTTCTACTGAATATTGTAATTTTTCATTTCCTTTGAATTAAGCTTATTTATGGCTTTTTTAGAGATTTTCGCGTAAATTGAATATTAAACTAATACATACAAAGGGTTTCCAGGAGATAACCTTTTAGCTCAGGACATTAATTAAAAATTTGTGGAATTCATTACAGTATAAAGGCTTTGCCTATAACTAATTAAAATGTTTTCTAAATGTTTTTGTCGTGTTGTCATTGTCTAGAGACATTTACACGTTCAGTATACAATAATAAAATGTAATACGGTTTTTTTAATTGCTGGCACTTATTTTTTCTGTTTTCATTTGAAAATGATAAAAGAAAACATTCAAGTTTATTGTGTACATCATCAAAACCATGGAGATATATGTACTACGTACCTAGCACTTCCGTGGTCAAAACCATGGATATATGTATATGTACTACGATACTTCCGTGATCAAAACGCTTTTCTCGGTTGCAATGTCAGCTGTGATGTGTTGGAGCTCAAAGTCATATAAACAAAGAGATTCGTAGACGCACAAAAGTCACCGACATAGCTCAACGGATCAGCTCTCTGAAGAAGTTGTGGGTGACGCACATAGCGCCAACAAACGATGGCCGAAAGGTTCTTGAATGGCGATAACGTATCGGCAAGTGCAGAGTAGCACATCTATCAATCAGGTAGTCGGCCGACCTCACCAAGGTCGTAGGAAGGCGCTGAATGCAGTCCGCTTCCAACAGGTCGTATTAAAAATCCTTTGGGGAGGCCCATGTCTAGCAGTGGACTTCTTGCGGCAGAAGAGATGGTGATGATGGATAAGTACTTAAATACTTAACTTTAAATAACACACGATTAGTATAATTTTGCCCAAACGAGTCGCGCTGTCCGAATCCAACTTAATGGCGACTTGGAACATCGCGAAAGTCGATGCGCAGTACCTACACAATATTAGGTTCAGCGGGGCGCGCGCTGAGAGGCGAGGCAGACCTAGTTTTAATACAGCCAAATTCGGCCTTCAAATATTTATATTTGGGATGCGAGGGCGGGACGACTGAGACAGTTCAAACGCACAAATAAAATAAAGGAGTGTATTTGTGCCGAATAAACACAATATATTTATAAAGGAACGACGAGAATCCAGTGTTTATACTGAGCTTGCCGACTCGTATAAAAGCTCGTATATCAAAGGCCATAGATACTCTACAAAACGTGCAAAGATGTCGCAGATGTGACTGTCGTCCGCGAGCTACTAGAGACGCCATTTCAACATAGCATCATCATCATCATGTCTTTCTTTAGTCTCCACTGCAGGAGCACGAACCTCTCTGTTCTGCCAAATCCATATATTAGCCAGAGCAGATACAGTGGATTTGGCCTACAGTCTCAACGCTGGCCAGACGGGTTGGAAAGGTTTCTTTGATGTTTATAAGCTTCTTTAGCTTGTGTGCTTTGATTTATTTTAGATTCAACACATTTCATACGAAATAAGGATATCGGGAGCGCTACTGTTTAAGTTTTTGCGTTTCAAGGTAATTGTAGAAATGCAAACATCTTAATTGTGATATAGGTTACATCAGAATTTTGTTTATTAACCTTTTTAGGGTTCCGTAGTAAACAAGGAACCCTTATAGTTTCGCCATGTCTGTCTGTCTGTCTGTCCGTCCACGGTTTTACTCAGAGACTATAAGTACTAGAAAGCTGTAATTTGGTATGTATATTAATCATTCCAAAAAAGTCGTAGAAAAAAATCCTGAAAAAAAAATTTTTTTTAGGTTGGCTCCCATACAAGTAAAGTGGGGGATTAAATTTATATAACGCCTTAGTCGTGGGCTTAGGGCATGACTTCATGTCATCATAACTACATTTTCATACGACCGATACATATCATTTCTTTAAAAGTTATTCTCATGTCATAAATTTTTAAGAGAAGATTTTGTCTTTTATATACGTTTTAAATGCGAGCCTAGATTTGCACAAAAAATAAATAACCAGGTCAAATACAACAATAAGTAATATAAATAAATATAGCGCTCGAGGAAATAGTAAATAACAAAGGGAAGCGAGGAATAGGATTCACGGAAATCAATCTTATTGAACAAATAAAGGAAGCACAGAATTATACTCAAAGCGTAAAGTGGTGGTGTGTCAAATTCCACGCTCGTCTGGGAGAAAACATAGAATGTACTAGCTACTTCTCTTCTCGCGCAGATTGTAAAAACGTGGTAAAAACCGATCGGGAGAATGGGTGAATATCTGAGGAGTCATGCGATGCGGCTAGCTACCTGTTACGGACAGAAGCGCGTTCAAACCAACATACAGTTCGGTAGTAGTAACATAGCTTGTATGTATAGAAATAGCAGGTTTTAATAACGTTTTTTTTTTAATGTAAATAAAGGCTTTTGCCCGTTAGTATATAATGTAAACTAGCGTAAATAGTTAAGTTTTAGCTATAAGAGGTTCCAAATAAACATACGCACGGTTGGTTGTTTATTTTGAATGCCATACATTAAGTGAGATGACCGAGGTAAAAGGTATGTGGTTTTTTGGTATCCCATGGTAGGTCATCTCACTTACAAGGTATATGTTTGGTAAATTGCGGGCTATGTACTGGGATTTTGGGATATTATGTAAAGTAATCCTATGTACTGGCCGCAACTATGCGCCACCTAGCGGCAGGCATAGGACAACAAGGTACCCCTTGTGCAGCAATACCGTAACGAGAACCGATGTACTATTTTCGGTATTGCTGCACATAGGGCCTAGTTTTATGTAATTATAAGCATAGATTTAGGTAATGCTTTGTAAATGTGAGACTATCTACCTAGAAAATAGTGCGGTGAAAGGACATTTTGGAAAAGAACGGGAAATGGAGGGGATGATACCCCGCACCCCGCTCACACCGCACTTATTCATCGAAGTGGGTAGTCTCACATAATCTCATGTGTACAAAAGCTATAAATATGAGCGCGCGGCCGCAGTCTGTGTCGTGCCGTGCTAGTGTTTAGTTATAAGTTAAAGAAAATAAATTCGAAGTGTTTGTTTCCGAATTCGCGCGTTTCAATTGGGGAAGACCGTGCGTCCGAGGGGCATATGTGTTATACAGTCCACTGCCAGTGATTTTGTAGACGGCGAGGTTTCAAGATTGTCGTCTACATCCCGTGGTCCACGCGAGCCGAATCAAGACCAGCCGAATCGGAGGGAGCCGAGGATCGAGGTGCCGGGTTGCCGAAGGAAGAGGAGCAGCCGGGTGAATCCAGGGGTCTAGGTTCAAGATCGGGTTGTTTTGTTAGGCGCGAACGCTAGCACGACACGACCATCCGACCGACCACACGTAAGTTTATTTTTGTAACATTTTGGTGTACGTGTGGTTTGTCGGACAGGGGGGGCTTCTTTGGAACCCAGGGGTTGTAATCAAGTGATTTCTATCCTGTTTCTATACGCGGGCGTACCGCGGGCCTGAAACGGTTTGAACCTAACGGTGTCAACTCATTCCGTTTCGGGTTTTAACGCCGATCAAGGCGGTGCAGTGAACAGGGCTAAGCTGCCAGCTACGCGCCTTTTTCAAGGCGAAGCTGAACAGCCCCCCTACGCCGGTACGGTGTGTGGTGAATCAGGGCCGGACTGCAGGCAAGCCGAGGGTCATTGGCCATTCCCCCAGTGACCTGAGCACCTGTGAAGCTACACATTCTCTGCTGGGTAGGTCCTACCTTTCCATTCCTGCGTCACATCCATCCTCAGTCGGGTTCACCGCGTTAGTATACCCGGTTGGGATTGTTAGGAGTAGGGGCGGCAAGAAAGAAGAAGATGCCAACTACGCGGAAGCAGGCGGAGCAGATGGAGGCGGCCGGGAGCCACGACGATGCAAGGAGAAGGCTGACGTTTGAAGAACCACCAGCATCGCCGTCGGGTATCGATACAGTACCCCCCACCACCACGCGCAGGCACTTACCACCTACCGACACAAAGCAAATGGAAGCGAGCGAAGCCAACCGAGAAACAGGATACGAAGGGATGCAGCCGGGAGAGACTACGACGCAACCACGCCGAGCGGAATCAATACGGTCAGGGGCGTCGAGTGTAGTGTCTCGAATTCAGCAAGCAGAACTGCAAGCGGCGGAACGAATGGCCGTGCTGAAGAAAAAAGAATTAGAAATTGAAGCGGAGCTTGTAAGAAAGCGATTGGCTATGGAAATTACGTCAATCAGAGAAGAAGAGCAAGCCGTACCTGCAGAACAAGGCGACGTGCAGGAACGAGTGAATGAATGGCTACAGCGTAGTCTCGCACGACAACCGAAAGGGATAACCATGCCATCTACGTCACAGGACTTGTCGTATCTGCGTAACGCTACACGAAGAGAAACTTTAAGGGGAGAGCCAGGCGACCCGCGCCCATCCAATGATGATAAGGAAGGACTGGGAGAGGGGAGGAGTCGACAAAGAGGGTCGACGCCGACGCGCCAAGGCATCGATCGTTTAGCAGAGGTGTTAGAAAAGATGACACGACACAAGCCGATATCAAGACAAGGGATTGAATTACCTGTATTCAGTGGAGCGCCGTTAGATTGGTTACCATTCAAAGCAGCGATGCGGGACTCAACCGAAATGTATAAGTTTTCGCGAGCAGAAAACTTAGCCAGGCTACGAACGAGTTTACGAGGAGAGGCGAAAGAAGCTGTGTCGGCATTGTTGTTCACCGCGTCCGACCCAGAAAGGATTATGGCTACTTTGGAGCAGTGTTTCGGCCGATCGGAAGTAATAATTGACCGAACATTGGATGATATAAAGAAGCTAAAGCCTCCCAGCTCAACAGCCAGTGATTTAAATAGTTTTGCTATCAAGTTGCAAAACATTGTGTGTACATTAGCTACGATTGATAACAGAGGTTATCTACAGAACCCTATGATTGTACGAGAGATAGTTGAAAAACTTAGCCCTCATCTCAAAGCAAGATGGTGTGATTATGCAGATCAACATAGCCACGCAGGAGTCCCAGAGGCGGCTACTTTAGCAAATTTCATGATGAAGGAGGCAGACCGGGCGTTGAAGTACGCCTACACTACGCCGAAGGCAGCTGTCGCGCCGCCCGAAAGGAGAGCCAAACCTAAAACAATGAAAGTGTATAACATACAAACGCAAGGATGTTTGGCGTGTGGCAACAAACATAACACAACGGAATGCTCAAAAGTAAAGGCGATGGACGTCGACCAACGCTGGGAATGGGCTAAGAAAGAAAGGATTTGTTTTCAATGTTTAAACAGCAAACATAGGCGTTTCAAGTGTACACAAAGTAAATGCGGAGTGAACGAGTGTACGAAGAATCATCATAGGCTGCTACACAAGGAGAGACCCAGCACAGAGACGGTGGCTGCTGCCATACACCACGCCGACGGGCACAATGTATGGCTAAAGATATGCCCGGTGCAACTAAAGGGGTCCCGAGGTACGATTAAGACGTACGCATTGTTGGACGAGGGAAGCTCTACGACACTCATAGATGAAGATTTGGCCGAGTTAATAGGAGCGGACGGACCGCCTAGTGCATTCGCCATACGCAGCGTGAACGCACACGAACCCGTGCCTAACAGTAAACGAGTGGTTTTGGAGATACTCGCCGCCGAACATACATACACCGTCAAGGCGCGTACCATGAAAGATCTCACGCTGAGTCGACAAAAGATAGACGCAAGGTGCCTGAAGAGTCCACATCTCATCGACATTGAACATGAAATATGTACTGAGGAAATGAAGCCTAAACTGTTGTTGGGAGCTGATTATTTGGAGCTGATTATAAGCCGTAAAATCAGAACAGGCAAACGAGGAGAGCCCGTTGCGTCCTTGACGAAGCTAGGATGGGTGATTCACGGAACGGCGCCACGAATGATGAACAAGGATGATGAAATCGTATGTCACACGTCGTACAGTAGAGCCGAAGATAAGGACGAAGAGCTAAGTAATTTAGTAAAGAAGCACTTCGAGTTAGACGCGATAGGTATCACCAAGAAAGTGAAGCCTACACCGTCAGAACAGAGGGCAATAGATTGTTTCAACGAAAGCGTAACGATTACGGAAGGGCGTTACCAAGTGAGTCTGCCTTGGAGGAGAGAGGATATAACGATGCCTCCTAGTTATGAAGCAGCATGTAAACGATTAAGCCACATAGAAAAGAAGATGGATAGATCTACTGCGTTTTGTGAAAAGTATACAGCGCAGATAGAAAACTTATTGAAGAAGGGATACGCCGTGCCCGCGGATGGGACAGAACAAGATAATCCGCGCCAGTGGTACCTCCCGCACTTTGCAGTAACAAACATAAACAAACCAGAGAAGCCACGATTAGTATTCGACGCGGCGGCCAAGATGAATGGAGTTAGCTTGAATGACGAGCTACTAGAAGGGCCAGACCTACTACAGGGACTTGCCGGCGTACTATGGCGTTTCAGACGAGGAGAGATCGGTGTACAGACGGACATATCGGAGATGTACCTACGTATACTCATACACCCATCCGACCAACCAGCGCAGATGTTTCTATGGCGTGGCAAGGACAGAGAAGGGCCTCCAGCCAAGTACCGGATGAAAGCGATGATATTTGGAGCCAAAAGTTCACCTTTCTTAGCTCACAGCGTGCGAAATCATAACGCAAGGAAGTATCAAAGCGAATACCCACGAGCGGTGCAAGCTATAGTAGAGAATCACTACATGGACGACTGGTTGGACAGTTTTGATGTAGAGGAGGACTCTCTGCAAGTTGTGAGGGACGTGAGCCGTATACACGGGCAGGCAGGCTTCCAACTCGCCGGTTTCAACTCCAACAGCCGACGGGTAAGAGCGCTGATGCCGTCTGAAGGAGAGAGCGCCACATCAATAGAGATATCGCCACAGAACGGGCGCACCCTAGGGCTGATATGGTACGCGGGCGAGGATAAGTTAGCGTTCAACACAGGAATGCTTAGAGTTCCCGAAGAGGTCAAGAGAGGTGAGAGAGCACCCACAAAGCGAGAGGCGCTAAGCGCGGTTATGTCTTTGTTCGACCCGCTCGGTTTGGTCAGCTACTACACGATCACCGCAAAGATAATACTACAAGGATTGTGGCGCCTAAGCATAGAGTGGGATGAACAGATCCCAAGCAAAGATGCGGAAGATTTTAAGGAATGGCTAAAGGGACTGGAAGACGTAAAGAAGTTGCGTCTGCCCAGGCAATACGCTAAGAACGCGAAGAAAAGGCAGCTTCACGTATTTTGTGACTCCAGTGAGGCGGCGGTGGCCGTAGCTTTGTTTTGGCGCTCGGAAGACGAGAACGAACATATCAGCATACAACTGGCCGCTGGGAGAGCCAAAGTAAACCCGCTCCGGGGCCAGACGATACCGAAAACGGAGCTGCAGGCGGCGTTAATAGCCGCGCGACTGGCGTCATCAGTTGTGGCCGAGCATAAGTGGGCATGCGATGAGGTGACCTATTGGACGGACTCAAAAACCGTTCTGCAATGGCTACGAAATCCCGAGATCAAGTATACGCCGTTCGTAGCACATAGAGTGACAGAAATCACGGAGACCACAGACATAAAGCAGTGGCGATACGTGCCGACGGACAAGAACGTCGCGGATGACGCGACGAGGTTGAACTTCACGGTTAAGAGTGACACCGATAGATGGTTTACGGGCCCCGAGTTCCTGTATAGGCCGAAGGAGGAATGGCCGCAAGAATGGCCCGTAAACACGGAAGTAAATGAAGAATATGTAATGTACACAAAGAGGGTGTCAGACTGTGTAATTGACATGAAACGGTTCTCTACCTACGAGCGCCTGTTGAAAACAATGAGCCGAGTATGGCTATTTATTGAAAATTGTCGACGAAAGGAACGGCGGGCGCTTGAGTTTGAGCATGTGGAGAGGGCGGAGATAACGTTGAGTAAGCTGTCACAGGCTGAGAGCTTTGCGGAAGAGATAGAAAGACTGAGAGGCGGTCGGGATTTACCTGCGCGATGCCGAGCGCAGGGGCTCCACCCCTTTCTTGACGCAAAGGGCCTGCTGCGAGCCTCTGGCCGGGCTAACGCCGCGGATGTCGCCACGCTCGCGCTGAACCACCCTGTGATCTTAGACGGAAGACATCCATACACGCGGCTGTTAGTCGCTCGCGCCCACCGCCAATCACATCATGCTCATAATGAGCGGGTCAACGATCTTCGACAACAGTATCTAATCATAAAGTTAAGGCCGACGGTTAGAACAGTGGCACGAAATTGCGCGTTATGTAGAGTAAGAAAGGCGCGCGCGGTCAGACCAGTCATTGGAGACCTCCCTAGGGCGCGTTTGGACGCATTTGCGAGACCCTATTCGAACTGCGGCTGGGACCTATTTGGGCCAATGATTGTTACGATTGGGCGAAGGCACGAGAAAAGATGGGGAGCCCTATTTACATGTTTGACTACGAGGGCGATCCATATAGAGTTAGTAGCGACTCTAAGTGCGGACTCAGCTATAATGGCGCTGAGAAGGATGGCCGCGCGGCGAGGCTGGCCGCGCCTGATATATTCAGACAACGCGACAAATTTCAAAGGAGCCGATCAAGAGCTGCAACAAGCCTTCGCAGAATGGGAGCCGTTGTTGCGAGATTACGCGCTAAATAAACAGCTAGAATGGCGCTATATCAGTCCAGGAGCGGCGCATCAAGGCGGTAGCTGGGAACGTATGATACGCACGGTGAAGAACGCTCTCAAGACGGTGTTAACCTCTAAGTATCCAAAAGAAGAGGTTCTCATGACACTGCTAGCTGAGGTAGAGTACACTGTGAACGCGCGTCCCCTGACCCACGTACCCGTAACACGCGACGATCCAGAGGCGTTAACGCCCAATCACTTTCTATTGGGCAGCTCACAGGGCCTACCCACTCTAGGGCCCTGTGAGCCGGCGGACAGACGACACTGGAGGGCTGCGCAAGGTTTGGCTGACGAATATTGGAGGAGGTGGATAAAGGAATATCTACCCGAGTTAGTGCCTAGGCGAGAAACGCCTTCCCATAACTACAAAAGCATCAAAGTCAACGATTTGGTGGTGGTCGTGGACCCGAACTTGCCGCGCAATGTATGGCCGCGCGGCATAGTAACCGAGATTTACCCCGGACCCGACGGCGAGGTACGCAACTGCGCCGTCCGTACGAATGGAGGTGTGTTCCGGCGTCCGACGTCGCGCTTGGCTGTCCTGCCGCTGATGGACCCTGCTGACGAGGTGGCGCAGAGTCCTGGGACTGCGGGATGAACCCTACGTCGAGGAGAGGATGTTACGGACAGAAGCGCGTTCAAACCAACATACAGTTCGGTAGTAGTAACATAGCTTGTATGTATAGAAATAGCAGGTTTTAATAACGTTTTTTTTTTAATGTAAATAAAGGCTTTTGCCCGTTAGTATATAATGTAAACTAGCGTAAATAGTTAAGTTTTAGCTATAAGAGGTTCCAAATAAACATACGCACGGTTGGTTGTTTATTTTGAATGCCATACATTAAGTGAGATGACCGAGGTAAAAGGTATGTGGTTTTTTGGTATCCCATGGTAGGTCATCTCACTTACAAGGTATATGTTTGGTAAATTGCGGGCTATGTACTGGGATTTTGGGATATTATGTAAAGTAATCCTATGTACTGGCCGCAACTATGCGCCACCTAGCGGCAGGCATAGGACAACAAGGTACCCCTTGTGCAGCAATACCGTAACGAGAACCGATGTACTATTTTCGGTATTGCTGCACATAGGGCCTAGTTTTATGTAATTATAAGCATAGATTTAGGTAATGCTTTGTAAATGTGAGACTATCTACCTAGAAAATAGTGCGGTGAAAGGACATTTTGGAAAAGAACGGGAAATGGAGGGGATGATACCCCGCACCCCGCTCACACCGCACTTATTCATCGAAGTGGGTAGTCTCACATAAGCTCATGTGTACAAAAGCTATAAATATGAGCGCGCGGCCGCAGTCTGTGTCGTGCCGTGCTAGTGTTTAGTTATAAGTTAAAGAAAATAAATTCGAAGTGTTTGTTTCCGAATTCGCGCGTTTCAATTGGGGAAGACCGTGCGTCCGAGGGGCATATGTGTTATACAGTCCACTGCCAGTGATTTTGTAGACGGCGAGGTTTCAAGATTGTCGTCTACACTACCCATTACTATTTTGATTCCGTTCTTTACCTACAAGTCCACCAACATGCTAAACGTGGCCTTTAGGTTTTATAGACCTAGGCTCTGTTTACCCCGCAAGGGAAAAAGACGTGACATTATGTATGTATCTTCATGAATGCTGTCATTATAGTGGACCTTGGATTCCGACGTATCATCACTGAGGATGCAACCGGTAAAATGCTCAGATGAGACAGAGATATAGAGAGAGCCAGTAGTGGTCTAGTAATGCGCCGCACAATATGTTTAATCAACAAATAATACTCTAGTCGCTAATCTCGGCGAAGGTTGTTGTTTTTGTGATTTGTTGTATTCTAGGAATACATCTATTGGGTGATTTTGCGATAAACTAACATGCTATCATAATAGCAGACATCAGGCTCTACGCACCAGCACTAAGAATGCCACCGGGATATGCTTGGATGATAACGAGTGATGGCCATTGCACACGACTATCGTCTTTTTAACGTTTGGCCTAAAAATACGGTGTTAAAAGTTGCACGCGCTAATTTGCTTGTGGCATTATCGTATCTGTGGCCAAACGGGTAGTTCTACGTACATCTTGTATAAAAATTGAACAGAAAAATGCGCAAAGAATTTAGAGCGTGCTTCATATAATTGACTGATTAAATAATAATAACAAAAATTCGCCCGCAGGGCAGCTTGTGGCGAGATGTTGGTGAATCACGACACCACGGACCCGAGTGCTCCAGAGAGTCAGTCAGAGCCCTCGGCCCCGACGTGTCTTCGTCGGTTGGGGTGGAAACCCAATAGAACTCGCAGTACTCTCGGCTCTGGCTTGCCTTAGTTGGCCGTCCAGAGAGGAGTCGTTAGAGCTGTTGCTCCAGGGCTGGAAGTGTTAAAGGCCTAACGACGCGAGTAACTTCGGAGAAAGCGCAGCACACCTCTCGATATCCCTGAGTCGCCCACACCGGTATTGCCCCTTTCGTCGGCAGTTATCGTCGGCTAGTTTGAGGGCCCATCTAGTGGGCGGCAAGCCACCACCTGCCAATTGTAGCCAGTTATCATGATTATGGCAGGTGTCCGACCCTATGCAATAACCCAGCATAAAGTTCATCCATATTTCAGCCCCATAACCCATTTATTTTCCTTTTCAAATGCAATAGTCCCACTTCTGGCCAAGACCTGTTCAAGGACATATCATACTCGTACATTGGTATTTCCAGGAATGGGTTCTGACTAGAACCTACATTACATCAACTTCTCCAAAGGGCCTCTACGTGTTGGATCTATATCCCCACGCAAGCCTTCCAAAAGACCGGGGTAACACCCGTGAGTCTCAGAGGGATACAAATACAAATTCAAAATATTAGATGTACCTACTTCTGTAATATTTGTAATTTGTTCACGCCTAGTATTTGATCGAGCCTCATAGAATGACAATAGAGTCGATGGATATGTGTTACGGGTGTATGGCTTCATAATATATGAAGGTTGTATCCTACTTCCTTTGCCAAAAGAAATATAAAATTATACCTAGTTACAATTTTAACGAATTCAACAAAGCCTGCATGGGAGAGAAGAAAAAACGTAGATGAGCCTACGCAGACCGTCGGAGCCGGTCGAGGGTATGGGCCAAAATCTAAAAAACCATGATCAAAAATCAAAACGTTTATTCAGAAAATAGGCCTTTGCAGGCACTTTTTCACGTCATATCATATTTAAAATTATCTTATTAGATAATATGTACCTATTTATTAATTGTTCAAAAGCTACAGACTACTAGCGTTTCGGAACCGACCACTGCAGAGAAGAAACGCCGAAAGAAACTCTTATCAACAGTTTTGGTCGCCTACTCGCCTGAAGGGCTTTATATGATTACGAATATTTATTCCTTATTGTCTTTTTCTTTCTTTTCTTTTTTCTGTTTTCATGTTACAATTTCAATATACATAGATTTATTATTCTTGGAACATGTTTATGTTAACGATCGAGTATGCAAAGATAATAAACAACATATGATACTTAAAGTAGTCTCAAAGAGGCCGAGCAGACCAGTCCCCCCTGACAGCACCCGTTCACGAGTTGACATGTGGATCAGCCATCGCTGAGCTCAACCATAGTAGAAGGAACTCAACGACCCGACACACAACGCCGCCACCCAGGTTGAACATTTTTAGTGAGCATGACTAACATAACAATAGGCGATGCGGCTAGCAACCCGTCACTATTTCGATTTCGTTTTCCACATATACTCCCATTAACATAATAAACGAGGCCTTTGGACAGTATGACCTTAGGCTCTATATACCCCATAAGGGATAATAAAGACGTGATACTATGTATAAATGTATGTATCATGAACAAAACTAGTTGCTTAAAGATTAGGCGTGAACACATCAGCGCTTACGCATGTTAAACAACCTCTGGCGTAATCCACTTGGATGGGTGATTGCTAGTGGCATAAAAATATCTCTAGATCCTTGGGAAGGCACGTTGAGCCGTTGGTCCCGGCTGTCATTATTGATGGCACTCACAGATGACTTTAGGCATCTTGAATAATCTGAGATCAGTGTTGGCCACTTACACTTAAATGAAAAACAAAACCTCTACCATCTAATCCTATTTTACCCGTGTAGGCTGTTGTAATAAGTAGTAATAACTTAATACGTTTACACGTTTAGCACTATTACTTAATATCCTATACTTAATCCAGATTTGGATTGCTAACTAACACGTGTTGGAAGATAATGTGTAGGTTGATTAGAATAATAAGTTTTGAGCATCTAAGTGTCGAGCTCCGTGGCGCAGTGGTCAACACGCCGGCCTGTGACACGGATGGTCCCGGGTTCGTTCCCTGGTCTGGTCAAGATGAAAAATGATCTTTTTCAGATTGACCTGGGTCTTGGATGTTTATCTATATATGTATTTGTTATAAATATAGTATCGTTGAGTTAGTATCCCATAACACAAGTCTTACTTAAGAACTTACTTTGGGGCTAGCTCAATCTGTGGGATTTGTCCGTATAAATTTGTCGTATTTTTTATTTTTGTTTCAGAACATCATATTTAATTTGTTAGAAATTAAATTCATTATGATAACATGGCTTTACTCACGTTTTATTACGTCGGATCCGCCGACTAGTTTCGACCTGTTACGAAGACCATCATCGGGGCGAGTTTTCATAATAAATTTAATTTCTATCAAATCAAATATGATGTTCTGAAACAAAAATGTAACCTAAAATCGTCTTATTATTTTATTTATTTGTTTTAAAGCTTTTCATGCACTTTTAGCCGTTTTATTTTTTTGGACCCTCCCCAATACTAAAACCTGACTACGCCCATAGAGTGCACGATATTCAACTAGGTTGCCAACGTACCTTATTTTCGCTATAAATGTACAGTTATCTACAAATACTGGGTGTTTTCTTCATTGCTATCCTTATAAATAAATACTATACTCATAATTAAAAGTAGTTTAAGTCTACTTTTAAGTATATAAGTCAAGTCCTGTTAAAAGTTATAATTATTGATATTAACAGGACTTAGCTAGAACCGTATTTATTTCCGGTGAAGTTTCTATGTATAATTCAATTAATGTGTAAGTAATTTCTATAGCAAATATAATGAACCGTGTATGTATACAATATGTTAATAAGACCCTATCCGATACTAATAAACTGCTACTGATAAACTAATAGACTGCTGTTAAAAATCAGCTTATAAAAAAACCGGCCAAGTGCGTGTCGGGCCACGCGCATTGTAGGGTTCCGTAGTTGCGAATGATTCACACTATTCACACTCGCACCTTACAGTTTAACGACCAAAAACATCTAACAATGAAAATAGTATGAAATTTTACAGTTTATAAGTTGGTTGACTATAACTTTTTAGTTTGTACTTAGTACTCAGCTCTGATAGTTTTCCTTTAAACTTCAGTATATATACTACTGCTGTAATTTTTTTCACGTATCTATATAAAACCGTTTAGCAGATAGAGGGACACTTACCTCTAACAAAAATTCGCACTTTAAAACCAAATATTTTGGAAACGGATCCCTAAATCGAAAAATGGTGTTCTAAACCTCACAATATTTTTGAAAGACCTATTTAACGATATCCCACACGATGGGTAAATAGAGAAAAAAAAATTCTCCCCCACTTTTCTTGTATCGGAGGTACACTAAAAAAAATTTTTTTGCAAGTTTTTATTCTACCAATTTTTTGCCATGATTAATATACATACCCATACCAAATTACAGCTTTAGTCTCTGCGTAAAACCGCGGATGGACAGACAGACAGACATGGCGAAACTATAAGGGTTCCTTGTTTACTACGGAACCCTAAAAGTGAAATACCAAAAATAAAATCCGTCTGCCCATATAAATTCGCCCAGCTGATCGGTGACTTTGTATGGAAGGTCTATTATTTTTCGTTTTATTCTTTTTATCTTGCAATTCTGTATTCCATTTAGGATTCTGATTCCGAGATTTCAATATAGCTCATAGGTTTAAAATCAGCCTATATAAACCTGATTCATGGAAAAGCCCTCGTTAGAAAACGTTTCTTTGAAATCTGCCTACATATTTGTTACGCTTTACCCCAGCAATAAAAGTTTAGGTGTACACAGAATTCCTTTCAACTCTCGGTATTGTTGGCGGTTATGTATAGGTTCTCCAAATGGCCACAATTATATATGTAGGTACCTACTTACCTATCTGTAGTATAAATAAACTAGCTGCTACCCGCGTGATATATAGTCTGTTTCCTTCTCAGTACCCTAACCTATGTGTATGCAAAATTACATGATGATCGGTTCAGTAGACAGGGCGTGAAAGCTTAAAAACAAATAAACAAACAAACTCACTTTCGTTTTTAGGGTTCCGTAGTAAACTAGGAACCCTTATAAATTCGCCATGTCTGTCTGTCTGTCCGTCCGCGGTTTTACTTAGAGACTATAAGTACTAGAAAGCTGAAATTTGGTATGAGTATGTATATTAATCATGTCAAAAAAAGTGGTAGAAGAAAATATTGAAAAAAAAAAAATTTTTTTAGGGTAGCTCCCATACAAGTAAAGAGGGAGTAATATTTTTTTTTTCTATACAAACCCATCGTGTTTGGTATTGTTAGATAGGTCTTTAAAAAATATTGTAAGGTTGAGAACCATATTTTTCGATTTAGGGACCCGTTTCCGAAATATTTGGTTTTAAAGTGCGAATTTTTGTTAGAGATAAGTGTCCCCCCCCCTCTATCTGCTAAACGGTTATATGTGGATACGTGAAAAAAAATACAGCAGTAGTATATATACTGAAGTTTAAAGGAAAACTATCAGAGCTGGGTACTAAGTGCAAACTAAAAAGTTATAGGCAACCAACTTATAAAATGTACTGGAAAATGTAAAATTTCATACAATCTTCATTGTTAGATGTTTTTGGTCGTTAAACTGTAAGGTGCGAGTGTAAACAGTGTGAACTCAAAGTTGTCATTCGCAACTACGGAACCCTTCACTGCGCGTGGCCCGACACGCACTTGGCCGGTTTTTTTTTTTATAATACTTATTAGTTAGGATTCAGTCAAGGGTGACCTGGATACGGGCTCCGAAGTTTTGTAATTTCATATAAAGGCAAAAATGTTACTTAGATTTAACTTTGATCGAACTCACGAGCAAAATTAAATAACTCCAAAGAATTCTTGTCATTAACGAAAAAAATTATTAATTTAATTTGTGATTTTAGGTTTAATTTTTGTTTCAGAACATCATATTTAATTTGTTAGAAATTAAATTCATTATGATAACATGGCTTTACTCACGTTTTATTACGTCGGATCCGCCGACTAGTTTCGACCTGTTACGAAGACCATCATCGGGGCGAGTTTTCATAATAAATTTAATTTCTATCAAATCAAATATGATGTTCTGAAACAAAAATGTAACCTAAAATCGTCTTATTATTTT
Source organism: Rhodophaea formosa (assembly GCA_963082605.1). Taxonomy (NCBI): domain Eukaryota; kingdom Metazoa; phylum Arthropoda; class Insecta; order Lepidoptera; family Pyralidae; genus Rhodophaea; species Rhodophaea formosa. Next base: position 18,742,792 of record OY720219.1, on the reverse strand, counting down.
ATTTATTTGTTTTAGACAGCTTTATGAAAATTTAACTTTAATAGACAATTAAGGCCCTCATATACCTACGTTAAAATCAAGTAATTTTGTTAAAAGCTTACGATACAACTTCCACGGACCACGGTCGAAATTTTCCCTTGTGCTTTAATTAAATATCTATTCCTAACGAGATTTTAAGTAATAATTTCATGTTTTTGTGTAGGAACATATTGAAAAAACACACATAACAAATACAAACTTATTTGGTCTGATAGCAATCGTCAACTTATTTTTACCTATATTAAAATTTCTCAGAGACGATAATGGTGCCACACTGCTGTTAATAATGTTTACTAACATTTTCTAACATGATAAAAATGCATAACATGATAATAAAAACGATTATAACTAATATTGATTATAAATATGACTGACAAATACCTTTAAAACCAATATTACATCAATAAGTTACTTGGTATTTTTTACTTACTATGATATAGGTTACAATTTTAAAAGTTATTTTACACGATACATTACATTAATACTAATTAAAAACTTAAACTTAACTAAAAAGTAATAAAACAATTAAATAAATACCTAACTAGATAAATACAAAAAAAAGTTATAATTAAAAAATATCCCGCAGTTCGTTGTCACACGAAAAGTACCCAGAATGCTGGCAGCATTGCCACGTTGTGTGGCAATGCTTATCCTCTGTCCAAGAAAATTGCCAGCCTTCTGGTTACCCGACACCTCAACCAGCTTTTGGCTCAAAACCTTAAAAAGTTAGACCTAGAGTTATTTTATTTGAATGTTAGATAGTGTTTGTAAACATTTTTTATCAGCAGCGTTGCACTATAAGGTCGGTTTTGAAAGATTTTTTATCTCTTTGTAGAAAGATTGTTTTGTCTCTTTCTCTTTCTTTCTACAGTGAAACGTTTTTCGTCTCCTTTGAGCGCCGATATTACGGATCAGGAGGGCACTTAGGATCTCAATGGAGGTCTCTAAGTATCAGATTAAGGCCATGTTTGATGGCAACTTATAGTACGTATAATGATTTCATCATAAGGATCCTACTAACAAGTTCTTGGAACGAAAGTTATGTTGGTTCTATACCGATAGTTTTTATCTGTGTAAAACCAAACATATATTCAGGTTTTTGCGGAAATTGCCGACAAGTTTCAGCCATTTCAGTTATGCCATTTATAATTTTATCAACATTTCTGTCTTTAATGAATCCATTCAGTTCCTTTGCGGAAATAAAAGTTACATGTATTTTGAGTACACTTTTAACTTTATTATGCCGAAAAAACTACATTGAAGCTGGATCACAAAATAATCTGAATAAGCTAAGAAACATAACATTGACACGAATACTAATACGTACATGCAAACGTGTGGCGACACATGCTCACACACACACACACACACACACACACACACACACACACACACACACACACACACACACACACACACACACACACGCACACACACCCATCGACATTAATTATGAATGCAATTGTTTCTACATTATTCCCTGTTCGAAATTCAAACTCTCTTATGCAGCCACACAACAACAGACATGAAAAAATGTTGAGTGCGCACACAACCGAAAAAGTTGGCTTCCACGCGCCCGGTCCATATTATTCCTAGGTCCATGATTGAAGCTATAAAAGAACCATTCTGTGGCTTTTCTCGTTTATCTTAAAGGCAAATCTTAGAGCAAAATAAAATTACGTTTTTCCCGTTTCCTTTGAACACTTATATTACAACTTTGAGGACACCTCAAACCTTGAGAAATATTCTTAAAGTATTAGATTAAGGCCTAGTTTGTTGGCCACTTAAAACCCGTCTTAAGGACAGTTTCCGTGTACCGAATACTTGGTTATGATTAAGCCGGTAAGTGTGGTTCCCGGCAGAGTAGAATAGGACCACTCCAAGTCATCCCGTGGTCATTCTACACAAATGTTGAGAGGATTATATTCTCATACCACTTGATATTTTTAAGAAACTATATAAACGTACGTAGATTATAATGAGATTAGTTTATTGATTGCTTAATATTATACCAAAATTATCAAATTTTTCCACAATTCCCTTTTTCCGTTTGTATGGAGATACACGCGTTCAGGAGCCTCTTAAAGCTGATAAAGGAAACGGCATAATATAAACTCTGTTAATTACCTAGAGAATAGAATTCATACATAATATCACGTCTTTCTCCTTTGCGGGGTAGACACAGTTCAGGTCTCTTTAAAACCTTAAGGCTACATTTAGCATGTTGGTGGGCCTGTAAGCGAGAACGGAACCAAAATAGTGATGGGTTGCTAGCCTCATTGCCTATTGACATGATTCCTGACGCCCATTTCCTTGATCGGCTTTTAAAATCTGCGCGGAAAGTAAAGCAGCTGGTACATTTTACATTTTTTCTTTTCTCCCGACGATAATAAAGATTAAGATAAACGACGTTCAAAAAGCGATACATGAGATCCAAAATTTGAATAAAAACTTTTAATTTTATTTCATTTTATTTCAAGACCAGCATGGAAGCAAGAGAAAAGAAGATGACGCCTTTTGTGTGACCCGATCTCATAAAATCCAATGTCCAGAGTGATGAATACGATCCAGGATCACTGGGACTTATTCACGGAAGACGAGTGTATTATGAGAAATGCATTTCATTTCTTTCTTAACGCATCCTATGTTTCTTATTTACCTAAACCTACATAATAACACATTCACATACCTATTATTTCTTTTTTCTTTCATTTTCAATAACTTTTAAAAGTGGGTTAAGTAGTCATACTTTCTACTGAATATTGTAATTTTTCATTTCCTTTGAATTAAGCTTTTTTATGGCTTTTTTAGAGATTTTCGCGTAAATTGAATATTAAACTAATACGTACAAAGGGTTTCCAGGAGATAACCTTTTAGCTCAGGACATTAATTAAAAATTTGTGGAATTCATTACAGTATAAAGGCTTTGCCTATAACTAATTAAAATGTTTTCTAAATGTTTTTGTCGTGTTGTCATTGTCTAGAGACATTTACACGTTCAGTATACAATAATAAAATTAAATACGGTTTTTTGAATTGCTGGCACTTATTTTTTCTGTTTTCATTTGAAAATGAAAAAAGAAAACATTCAAGTTTATTGTGTACATCATCAAAACCATGGAGATATATGTACTACGTACCTAGCACTTCCGTGGTCAAAACCATGGATATACATGGCGAAATTTTGATCGTTCCGGACCATTAAAGGGGTGATTCAGCCTGTCAATATAAACGACTTTTCCTATGGGACAAATGCTGTAAACTCGAAAAAAAATTCGACATTCCTATACAAATTGCCCGGGCGGCTGAACACTTTTGTATGAAAATGTCGAAATAATATTTGAGTTTCCAGCATTGGTCCCATAGGAAAAATGGTTCATATCGACGGGCTGAATCACCCCTTTAAGGGTCCAGAACGATCAAAATTTCGCCATGTATACTTCCATGATCAAAACGCTTTCCTCGGTTGCAATGTCAGCTGTGATGTGTTGGAGCTCAAAGTCATATAAACAAAGAGATTCGTATATAGACGCACAAAAGTCACCGACATAGCTCAACGGATCAGCTCTCTGAAGAAGTTGTGGGTGACGCACATAGCGCCAACAAACGATGGCCGAAAGGTTCTTGAATGGCGATAACGTATCGGCAAGTGCAGAGTAGCACATCCATCAGTCAGGTAGTCGGCCGACCTCACCAAGGTCGTAGGAAGGCGCTGAATGCAGTCCGCTTCCAACAGGTCGTATTAAAAATCCTTAGGGGAGGCCCATGTCTAGCAGTGGACTTCTTGCGGCAGAAGAGATGGTGATGATGGATAAGTACTTAAATACTTAACTTTAAATAACACACGATTAGTATAATTTTGCCCAAACGAGTCGCGCTGTCCGAATCCAACTTAATGGCGACTTGGAACATCGCGAAAGTCGATGCGCAGTACCTACACAATATTAGGTTCAGCGGGGCGCGCGCTGAGAGGCGAGGCAGACTGTAGGTACCTAGTTTTAATACAGCCAAATTCGGCCTACAAATATTTATATTTGTGATGCGAGGGCGGGACGGCTGAGACAGTTCAAACGCACAAATAAAATAAAGGAGTGTATTTGTGCCGAATAAACACAATATATTTAAAAAGGAACGACGAGAATCCATATGTGTTTATACTGAGCTTGCCGACTCGTATAAAAGCTCGTATATCAAAGGCCATAGATACTCTACAAAACGTGCAAAGATGTCGCAGATGTGACTGTCGTTCGCGAGCTACTAGAGACGCCATTTCAACATATCATCATCATCATCATGTCTTTCTTTAGTCTCCTCTGCAGGAGCACGACCCTCTCTGTACTGCCAGATCCATATATCAGCCAGAGCAGATACAGTGGATTTGGCCTACAGTCTCAGCGCTGGCCAGACGGGTTGGAAAGGTTTCTTTGATGTTTATAAGCTTCGTTTAGCTTGTGTGCTTTGATTTATTTTAGATTCAACACATTTCATACGAAATAAGGATATCGGGAGCGCTACTGTTTAAGTTTTTGCGTTTCAAGGTAATTGTAGAAATGCAAACATCTTAATTGTGATATAGGTTACATCAGAATTTTGTTTATTAACCTTTTTAGGGTTCCGTAGTAAACAAGGAACCCTTATAGTTTCGCCATGTCTGTCTGTCTGTCTGTCCGTCCACGGTTTTACTCAGAGACTATAAGTACTAGAAAGCTGTAATTTGGTATGTATATTAATCATTCCAAAAAAGTCGTAGAAAAAAATCCTGAAAAAAAAATTTTTTTTAGGTTGGCTCCCATACAAGTAAAGTGGGGATTAAATTTATATAACGCCTTAGTCGTGGGCTTAGGGCATGACTTCATGTCATCATAACTTCATTTTCATACGACCGATACATATCATTTCTTTAAAAGTTATTCTCATGTCATAAATTTTTAAGAGAAGATTTTGTCTTTTATATACGTTTTAAATGCGAGCCTCGATTTGCACAAAAAATAAATAACCAGGTCAAATACAACAATAAGTAATATAAATAAATATAGCGCTCGAGGAAATAGTAAATAACAAAGGGAAGCGAGGAATAGGATTCACGGAAATCAATCTTATTGAACAAATAAAGGAAGCACAGAATTATACTCAAAGCGTAAAGTGGTGGTGTGTCAAATTCCACGCTCGTCTGGGAGAAAACATAGAATGTACTAGCTACTTCTCTTCTCGCGCAGATTGTAAAAACGTGGTAAAAACCGATCGGGAGAATGGGTGAATATCTGAGGAGTCATGCGATGCGGCTAACTACCCATTACTATTTTGATTCCGTTCTTTACCTACAAGTCCACCAACATGCTAAACGTGGCCTTTAGGTTTTATAGACCTAGGCTCTGTTTACCCCGCAAGGGAAAAAGACGTGACATTATGTATGTATCTTCATGAATGCTGTCATTATAGTGGACCTTGGATTCCGACGTATCATCACTGAGGATGCAACCGGTAAAATGCTCAGATGAGACAGAGATGAAGAGAGAGCCAGTAGTGGTCTAGTAATGCGCCGCACAATATGTTTAATCAACAAATAATACTCTAGTCGCTAATCTCGGCGAAGGTTGTTGTTTTTGTGATTTGTTGTATTCTAGGAATACATCTATTGTTGTTATCATTATGATTTTGCGATAAACTAACATGGTATCATAATAGCAGACATCGGGCTCTACGCACCAGCACTAAGAATGCCACCGGGATATGCTTGGATGATAACGAGTGATGGCCATTGCACACGACTATCGTCTTTTTAACGTTTGGCCTAAAAATACGGTGTTAAAAGTTGCACGCGCTAATTTGCTTGTGGCATTATCGTATCTGTGGCCAAACGGGTAGTTCTACGTACATCTTGTATAAAAATTGAACAGAAAAATGCGCAAAGAATTTAGAGCGTGCTTCATATAATTGACTGATTAAATAATAATAACAAAAATTCGCCCGCAGGGCAGCTTGTGGCGAGATGTTGGTGAATCACGACACCACGGACCCGAGTGCTCCAGAGAGTCAGTCAGAGCCCTCGGCCCCGACGTGTCTTCGTCGGTTGGGGTGGAAACCCAATAGAACTCGCAGTACTCTCGGCTCTGGCTTGCCTTAGTTGGCCGTCCAGAGAGGAGTCGTTAGAGCTGTTGCTCCAGGGCTGGAAGTGTTAAAGGCCTAACGACGCGAGTAACTTCGGAGAAAGCGCAGCACACCTCTCGATATCCCTGAGTCGCCCACACCGGTATTGCCCCTTTCGTCGGCAGTTATCGTCGGCTAGTTTGAGGGCCCATCTAGTGGGCGGCAAGCCACCACCTGCCAATTGTAGCCAGTTATCATGATTATGGCAGGTGTCCGACCCTATGCAATAACCCAGCATAAAGTTCATCCATATTTCAGCCCCATAACCCATTTATTTTCCTTTTCAAATGCAATAGTCCCACTTCTGGCCAAGACCTGTTCAAGGACATATCATACTCGTACATTGGTATTTCCAGGAATGGGTTCTGACTAGAACCTACATTACATCAACTTCTCCAAAGGGCCTCTACGTGTTGGATCTATATCCCCACGCAAGCCTTCCAAAAGACCGGGGTAACACCCGTGAGTCTCAGAGGGATACAAATACAAATTCAAAATATTAGATGTACCTACTTCTGTAATATTTGTAATTTGTTCACGCCTAGTATTTGATCGAGCCTCATAGAATGACAATAGAGTCGATGGATATGTGTTACGGGTGTATGGCTTCATAATATATGAAGGTTGTATCCTACTTCCTTTGCCAAAAGAAATATAAAATTATACCTAGTTACAATTTTAACGAATTCAACAAAGCCTGCATGGGAGAGAAGAAAAAACGTAGATGAGCCTACGCAGACCGTCGGAGCCGGTCGAGGGTATGGGCCAAAATCTAAAAAACCATGATCAAAAATCAAAACGTTTATTCAGAAAATAGGCCTTTGCAGGCACTTTTTCACGTCATATCATATTTAAAATTATCTTATTAGATAATATGTACCTATTTATTAATTGTTCAAAAGCTACAGACTACTAGCGTTTCGGAACCGACCACTGCAGAGAAGAAACGCCGAAAGAAACTCTTATCAACAGTTTTGGTCGCCTACTCGCCTGAAGGGCTTTATATGATTACGAATATTTATTCCTTATTGTCTTTTTCTTTCTTTTCTTTTTTCTGTTTTCATGTTACAATTTCAATATACATAGATTTATTATTCTTGGAACATGTTTATGTTAACGATCGAGTATGCAAAGATAATAAACAACATATGATACTTAAAGTAGTCTCAAAGAGGCCGAGCAGACCAGTCCCCCCTGACAGCACCCGTTCACGAGTTGACATGTGGATCAGCCATCGCTGAGCTCAACCATAGTAGAAGGAACTCAACGACCCGACACACAACGCCGCCACCCAGGTTGAACATTTTTAGTGAGCATGACTAACATAACAATAGGCGATGCGGCTAGCAACCCGTCACTATTTCGATTTCGTTTTCCACATATACTCCCATTAACATAATAAACGAGGCCTTTGGACAGTATGACCTTAGGCTCTATATACCCCATAAGGGATAATAAAGACGTGATACTATGTATAAATGTATGTATCATGAACAAAACTAGTTGCTTAAAGATTAGGCGTGAACACATCAGCGCTTACGCATGTTAAACAACCTCTGGCGTAATCCACTTGGATGGGTGATTGCTAGTGGCATAAAAATATCTCTAGATCCTTGGGAAGGCACGTTGAGCCGTTGGTCCCGGCTGTCATTATTGATGGCACTCACAGATGACTTTAGGCATCTTGAATAATCTGAGATCAGTGTTGGCCACTTACACTTAAATGAAAAACAAAAACTCTACCATCTAATCCTATTTTACCCGTGTAGGCTGTTGTAATAAGTAGTAATAACTTAATACGTTTACACGTTTAGCACTATTACTTAATATCCTATACTTAATCCAGATTTGGATTGCTAACTAACACGTGTTGGAAGATAATGTGTAGGTTGATTAGAATAATAAGTTTTGAGCATCTAAGTGTCGAGCTCCGTGGCGCAGTGGTCAACACGCCGGCCTGTGACACGGATGGTCCCGGGTTCGTTCCCTGGTCTGGTCAAGATGAAAAATGATCTTTTTCAGATTGACCTGGGTCTTGGATGTTTATCTATATATGTATTTGTTATAAATATAGTATCGTTGAGTTAGTATCCCATAACACAAGTCTTACTTAAGAACTTACTTTGGGGCTAGCTCAATCTGTGGGATTTGTCCGTATAAATTTGTCGTATTTTTTATTTTTGTTTCAGAACATCATATTTAATTTGTTAGAAATTAAATTCATTATGATAACATGGCTTTACTCACGTTTTATTACGTCGGATCCGCCGACTAGTTTCGACCTGTTACGAAGACCATCATCGGGGCGAGTTTTCATAATAAATTTAATTTCTATCAAATCAAATATGATGTTCTGAAACAAAAATGTAACCTAAAATCGTCTTATTATTTTATTTATTTGTTTTAAAGCTTTTCATGCACTTTTAGCCGTTTTATTTTTTTGGACCCTCCCCAATACTAAAACCTGACTACGCCCATAGAGTGCACGATATTCAACTAGGTTGCCAACGTACCTTATTTTCGCTATAAATGTACAGTTATCTACAAATACTGGGTGTTTTCTTCATTGCTATCCTTATAAATAAATACTATACTCATAATTAAAAGTAGTTTAAGTCTACTTTTAAGTATATAAGTCAAGTCCTGTTAAAAGTTATAATTATTGATATTAACAGGACTTAGCTAGAACCGTATTTATTTCCGGTGAAGTTTCTATGTATAATTCAATTAATGTGTAAGTAATTTCTATAGCAAATATAATGAACCGTGTATGTATACAATATGTTAATAAGACCCTATCCGATACTAATAAACTGCTACTGATAAACTAATAGACTGCTGTTAAAAATCAGCTTATAAAAAAACCGGCCAAGTGCGTGTCGGGCCACGCGCATTGTAGGGTTCCGTAGTTGCGAATGATTCACACTATTCACACTCGCACCTTACAGTTTAACGACCAAAAACATCTAACAATGAAAATAGTATGAAATTTTACAGTTTATAAGTTGGTTGACTATAACTTTTTAGTTTGTACTTAGTACTCAGCTCTGATAGTTTTCCTTTAAACTTCAGTATATATACTACTGCTGTAATTTTTTTCACGTATCTATATAAAACCGTTTAGCAGATAGAGGGACACTTACCTCTAACAAAAATTCGCACTTTAAAACCAAATATTTTGGAAACGGATCCCTAAATCGAAAAATGGTGTTCTAAACCTCACAATATTTTTGAAAGACCTATTTAACGATATCCCACACGATGGGTAAATAGAGAAAAAAAAATTCTCCCCCACTTTTCTTGTATCGGAGGTACACTAAAAAAAATTTTTTTGCAAGTTTTTATTCTACCAATTTTTTGCCATGATTAATATACATACCCATACCAAATTACAGCTTTAGTCTCTGCGTAAAACCGCGGATGGACAGACAGACAGACATGGCGAAACTATAAGGGTTCCTTGTTTACTACGGAACCCTAAAAGTGAAATACCAAAAATAAAATCCGTCTGCCCATATAAATTCGCCCAGCTGATCGGTGACTTTGTATGGAAGGTCTATTATTTTTCGTTTTATTCTTTTTATCTTGCAATTCTGTATTCCATTTAGGATTCTGATTCCGAGATTTCAATATAGCTCATAGGTTTAAAATCAGCCTATATAAACCTGATTCATGGAAAAGCCCTCGTTAGAAAACGTTTCTTTGAAATCTGCCTACATATTTGTTACGCTTTACCCCAGCAATAAAAGTTTAGGTGTACACAGAATTCCTTTCAACTCTCGGTATTGTTGGCGGTTATGTATAGGTTCTCCAAATGGCCACAATTATATATGTAGGTACCTACTTACCTATCTGTAGTATAAATAAACTAGCTGCTACCCGCGTGATATATAGTCTGTTTCCTTCTCAGTACCCTAACCTATGTGTATGCAAAATTACATGATGATCGGTTCAGTAGACAGGGCGTGAAAGCTTAAAAACAAATAAACAAACAAACTCACTTTCGTTTTTAGGGTTCCGTAGTAAACTAGGAACCCTTATAAATTCGCCATGTCTGTCTGTCTGTCCGTCCGCGGTTTTACTTAGAGACTATAAGTACTAGAAAGCTGAAATTTGGTATGAGTATGTATATTAATCATGTCAAAAAAAGTGGTAGAAGAAAATATTGAAAAAAAAAAAATTTTTTTAGGGTAGCTCCCATACAAGTAAAGAGGGAGTAATATTTTTTTTTTCTATACAAACCCATCGTGTTTGGTATTGTTAGATAGGTCTTTAAAAAATATTGTAAGGTTGAGAACCATATTTTTCGATTTAGGGACCCGTTTCCGAAATATTTGGTTTTAAAGTGCGAATTTTTGTTAGAGATAAGTGTCCCCCCCCCTCTATCTGCTAAACGGTTATATGTGGATACGTGAAAAAAAATACAGCAGTAGTATATATACTGAAGTTTAAAGGAAAACTATCAGAGCTGGGTACTAAGTGCAAACTAAAAAGTTATAGGCAACCAACTTATAAAATGTACTGGAAAATGTAAAATTTCATACAATCTTCATTGTTAGATGTTTTTGGTCGTTAAACTGTAAGGTGCGAGTGTAAACAGTGTGAACTCAAAGTTGTCATTCGCAACTACGGAACCCTTCACTGCGCGTGGCCCGACACGCACTTGGCCGGTTTTTTTTTTTATAATACTTATTAGTTAGGATTCAGTCAAGGGTGACCTGGATACGGGCTCCGAAGTTTTGTAATTTCATATAAAGGCAAAAATGTTACTTAGATTTAACTTTGATCGAACTCACGAGCAAAATTAAATAACTCCAAAGAATTCTTGTCATTAACGAAAAAAATTATTAATTTAATTTGTGATTTTAGGTTTAATTTTTGTTTCAGAACATCATATTTAATTTGTTAGAAATTAAATTCATTATGATAACATGGCTTTACTCACGTTTTATTACGTCGGATCCGCCGACTAGTTTCGACCTGTTACGAAGACCATCATCGGGGCGAGTTTTCATAATAAATTTAATTTCTATCAAATCAAATATGATGTTCTGAAACAAAAATGTAACCTAAAATCGTCTTATTATTTTATTTATTTGTTTTAGACAGCTTTATGAAAATTTAACTTTAATAGACAATTAAGGCCCTCATATACCTACGTTAAAATCAAGTAATTTTGTTAAAAGCTTACGATACAACTTCCACGGACCACGGTCGAAATTTTCCCTTGTGCTTTAATTAAATATCTATTCCTAACGAGATTTTAAGTAATAATTTCATGTTTTTGTGTAGGAACATATTGAAAAAACACACATAACAAATACAAACTTATTTGGTCTGATAGCAATCGTCAACTTATTTTTACCTATATTAAAATTTCTCAGAGACGATAATGGTGCCACACTGCTGTTAATAATGTTTACTAACATTTTCTAACATGATAAAAATGCATAACATGATAATAAAAACGATTATAACTAATATTGATTATAAATATGACTGACAAATACCTTTAAAACCAATATTACATCAATAAGTTACTTGGTATTTTTTACTTACTATGATATAGGTTACAATTTTAAAAGTTATTTTACACGATACATTACATTAATACTAATTAAAAACTTAAACTTAACTAAAAAGTAATAAAACAATTAAATAAATACCTAACTAGATAAATACAAAAAAAAGTTATAATTAAAAAATATCCCGCAGTTCGTTGTCACACGAAAAGTACCCAGAATGCTGGCAGCATTGCCACGTTGTGTGGCAATGCTTATCCTCTGTCCAAGAAAATTGCCAGCCTTCTGGTTACCCGACACCTCAACCAGCTTTTGGCTCAAAACCTTAAAAAGTTAGACCTAGAGTTATTTTATTTGAATGTTAGATAGTGTTTGTAAACATTTTTTATCAGCAGCGTTGCACTATAAGGTCGGTTTTGAAAGATTTTTTATCTCTTTGTAGAAAGATTGTTTTGTCTCTTTCTCTTTCTTTCTACAGTGAAACGTTTTTCGTCTCCTTTGAGCGCCGATATTACGGATCAGGAGGGCACTTAGGATCTCAATGGAGGTCTCTAAGTATCAGATTAAGGCCATGTTTGATGGCAACTTATAGTACGTATAATGATTTCATCATAAGGATCCTACTAACAAGTTCTTGGAACGAAAGTTATGTTGGTTCTATACCGATAGTTTTTATCTGTGTAAAACCAAACATATATTCAGGTTTTTGCGGAAATTGCCGACAAGTTTCAGCCATTTCAGTTATGCCATTTATAATTTTATCAACATTTCTGTCTTTAATGAATCCATTCAGTTCCTTTGCGGAAATAAAAGTTACATGTATTTTGAGTACACTTTTAACTTTATTATGCCGAAAAAACTACATTGAAGCTGGATCACAAAATAATCTGAATAAGCTAAGAAACATAACATTGACACGAATACTAATACGTACATGCAAACGTGTGGCGACACATGCTCACACACACACACACACACACACACACACACACACACACACACACACACACACACACACACACACACACACACACACACACACGCACACACACCCATCGACATTAATTATGAATGCAATTGTTTCTACATTATTCCCTGTTCGAAATTCAAACTCTCTTATGCAGCCACACAACAACAGACATGAAAAAATGTTGAGTGCGCACACAACCGAAAAAGTTGGCTTCCACGCGCCCGGTCCATATTATTCCTAGGTCCATGATTGAAGCTATAAAAGAACCATTCTGTGGCTTTTCTCGTTTATCTTAAAGGCAAATCTTAGAGCAAAATAAAATTACGTTTTTCCCGTTTCCTTTGAACACTTATATTACAACTTTGAGGACACTTCAAACCTTGAGAAATATTCTTAAAGTATTAGATTAAGGCCTAGTTTGTTGGCCACTTAAAACCCGTCTTAAGGACAGTTTCCGTGTACCGAATACTTGGTTATGATTAAGCCGGTAAGTGTGGTTCCCGGCAGAGTAGAATAGGACCACTCCAAGTCATCCCGTGGTCATTCTACACAAATGTTGAGAGGATTATATTCTCATACCACTTGATATTTTTAAGAAACTATATAAACGTACGTAGATTATAATGAGATTAGTTTATTGATTGCTTAATATTATACCAAAATTATCAAATTTTTCCACAATTCCCTTTTTCCGTTTGTATGGAGATACACGCGTTCAGGAGCCTCTTAAAGCTGATAAAGGAAACGGCATAATATAAACTCTGTTAATTACCTAGAGAATAGAATTCATACATAATATCACGTCTTTCTCCTTTGCGGGGTAGACACAGTTCAGGTCTCTTTAAAACCTTAAGGCTACATTTAGCATGTTGGTGGGCCTGTAAGCGAGAACGGAACCAAAATAGTGATGGGTTGCTAGCCTCATTGCCTATTGACATGATTCCTGACGCCCATTTCCTTGATCGGCTTTTAAAATCTGCGCGGAAAGTAAAGCAGCTGGTACATTTTACATTTTTTCTTTTCTCCCGACGATAATAAAGATTAAGATAAACGACGTTCAAAAAGCGATACATGAGATCCAAAATTTGAATAAAAACTTTTAATTTTATTTCATTTTATTTCAAGACCAGCATGGAAGCAAGAGAAAAGAAGATGACGCCTTTTGTGTGACCCGATCTCATAAAATCCAATGTCCAGAGTGATGAATACGATCCAGGATCACTGGGACTTATTCACGGAAGACGAGTGTATTATGAGAAATGCATTTCATTTCTTTCTTAACGCATCCTATGTTTCTTATTTACCTAAACCTACATAATAACACATTCACATACCTATTATTTCTTTTTTCTTTCATTTTCAATAACTTTTAAAAGTGGGTTAAGTAGTCATACTTTCTACTGAATATTGTAATTTTTCATTTCCTTTGAATTAAGCTTTTTTATGGCTTTTTTAGAGATTTTCGCGTAAATTGAATATTAAACTAATACGTACAAAGGGTTTCCAGGAGATAACCTTTTAGCTCAGGACATTAATTAAAAATTTGTGGAATTCATTACAGTATAAAGGCTTTGCCTATAACTAATTAAAATGTTTTCTAAATGTTTTTGTCGTGTTGTCATTGTCTAGAGACATTTACACGTTCAGTATACAATAATAAAATTAAATACGGTTTTTTGAATTGCTGGCACTTATTTTTTCTGTTTTCATTTGAAAATGAAAAAAGAAAACATTCAAGTTTATTGTGTACATCATCAAAACCATGGAGATATATGTACTACGTACCTAGCACTTCCGTGGTCAAAACCATGGATATACATGGCGAAATTTTGATCGTTCCGGACCATTAAAGGGGTGATTCAGCCTGTCAATATAAACGACTTTTCCTATGGGACAAATGCTGTAAACTCGAAAAAAAATTCGACATTCCTATACAAATTGCCCGGGCGGCTGAACACTTTTGTATGAAAATGTCGAAATAATATTTGAGTTTCCAGCATTGGTCCCATAGGAAAAATGGTTCATATCGACGGGCTGAATCACCCCTTTAAGGGTCCAGAACGATCAAAATTTCGCCATGTATACTTCCATGATCAAAACGCTTTCCTCGGTTGCAATGTCAGCTGTGATGTGTTGGAGCTCAAAGTCATATAAACAAAGAGATTCGTATATAGACGCACAAAAGTCACCGACATAGCTCAACGGATCAGCTCTCTGAAGAAGTTGTGGGTGACGCACATAGCGCCAACAAACGATGGCCGAAAGGTTCTTGAATGGCGATAACGTATCGGCAAGTGCAGAGTAGCACATCCATCAGTCAGGTAGTCGGCCGACCTCACCAAGGTCGTAGGAAGGCGCTGAATGCAGTCCGCTTCCAACAGGTCGTATTAAAAATCCTTAGGGGAGGCCCATGTCTAGCAGTGGACTTCTTGCGGCAGAAGAGATGGTGATGATGGATAAGTACTTAAATACTTAACTTTAAATAACACACGATTAGTATAATTTTGCCCAAACGAGTCGCGCTGTCCGAATCCAACTTAATGGCGACTTGGAACATCGCGAAAGTCGATGCGCAGTACCTACACAATATTAGGTTCAGCGGGGCGCGCGCTGAGAGGCGAGGCAGACTGTAGGTACCTAGTTTTAATACAGCCAAATTCGGCCTACAAATATTTATATTTGTGATGCGAGGGCGGGACGGCTGAGACAGTTCAAACGCACAAATAAAATAAAGGAGTGTATTTGTGCCGAATAAACACAATATATTTAAAAAGGAACGACGAGAATCCATATGTGTTTATACTGAGCTTGCCGACTCGTATAAAAGCTCGTATATCAAAGGCCATAGATACTCTACAAAACGTGCAAAGATGTCGCAGATGTGACTGTCGTTCGCGAGCTACTAGAGACGCCATTTCAACATATCATCATCATCATCATGTCTTTCTTTAGTCTCCTCTGCAGGAGCACGACCCTCTCTGTACTGCCAGATCCATATATCAGCCAGAGCAGATACAGTGGATTTGGCCTACAGTCTCAGCGCTGGCCAGACGGGTTGGAAAGGTTTCTTTGATGTTTATAAGCTTCGTTTAGCTTGTGTGCTTTGATTTATTTTAGATTCAACACATTTCATACGAAATAAGGATATCGGGAGCGCTACTGTTTAAGTTTTTGCGTTTCAAGGTAATTGTAGAAATGCAAACATCTTAATTGTGATATAGGTTACATCAGAATTTTGTTTATTAACCTTTTTAGGGTTCCGTAGTAAACAAGGAACCCTTATAGTTTCGCCATGTCTGTCTGTCTGTCTGTCCGTCCACGGTTTTACTCAGAGACTATAAGTACTAGAAAGCTGTAATTTGGTATGTATATTAATCATTCCAAAAAAGTCGTAGAAAAAAATCCTGAAAAAAAAATTTTTTTTAGGTTGGCTCCCATACAAGTAAAGTGGGGATTAAATTTATATAACGCCTTAGTCGTGGGCTTAGGGCATGACTTCATGTCATCATAACTTCATTTTCATACGACCGATACATATCATTTCTTTAAAAGTTATTCTCATGTCATAAATTTTTAAGAGAAGATTTTGTCTTTTATATACGTTTTAAATGCGAGCCTCGATTTGCACAAAAAATAAATAACCAGGTCAAATACAACAATAAGTAATATAAATAAATATAGCGCTCGAGGAAATAGTAAATAACAAAGGGAAGCGAGGAATAGGATTCACGGAAATCAATCTTATTGAACAAATAAAGGAAGCACAGAATTATACTCAAAGCGTAAAGTGGTGGTGTGTCAAATTCCACGCTCGTCTGGGAGAAAACATAGAATGTACTAGCTACTTCTCTTCTCGCGCAGATTGTAAAAACGTGGTAAAAACCGATCGGGAGAATGGGTGAATATCTGAGGAGTCATGCGATGCGGCTAACTACCCATTACTATTTTGATTCCGTTCTTTACCTACAAGTCCACCAACATGCTAAACGTGGCCTTTAGGTTTTATAGACCTAGGCTCTGTTTACCCCGCAAGGGAAAAAGACGTGACATTATGTATGTATCTTCATGAATGCTGTCATTATAGTGGACCTTGGATTCCGACGTATCATCACTGAGGATGCAACCGGTAAAATGCTCAGATGAGACAGAGATATAGAGAGAGCCAGTAGTGGTCTAGTAATGCGCCGCACAATATGTTTAATCAACAAATAATACTCTAGTCGCTAATCTCGGCGAAGGTTGTTGTTTTTGTGATTTGTTGTATTCTAGGAATACATCTATTGGGTGATTTTGCGATAAACTAACATGCTATCATAATAGCAGACATCAGGCTCTACGCACCAGCACTAAGAATGCCACCGGGATATGCTTGGATGATAATGAGTGATGGCCATTGCACACGACTATCGTCTTTTTAACGTTTGGCCTAAAAATACGGTGTTAAAAGTTGCACGCGCTAATTTGCTTGTGGCATTATCGTATCTGTGGCCAAACGGGTAGTTCTACGTACATCTTGTATAAAAATTGAACAGAAAAATGCGCAAAGAATTTAGAGCGTGCTTCATATAATTGACTGATTAAATAATAATAACAAAAATTCGCCCGCAGGGCAGCTTGTGGCGAGATGTTGGTGAATCACGACACCACGGACCCGAGTGCTCCAGAGAGTCAGTCAGAGCCCTCGGCCCCGACGTGTCTTCGTCGGTTGGGGTGGAAACCCAATAGAACTCGCAGTACTCTCGGCTCTGGCTTGCCTTAGTTGGCCGTCCAGAGAGGAGTCGTTAGAGCTGTTGCTCCAGGGCTGGAAGTGTTAAAGGCCTAACGACGCGAGTAACTTCGGAGAAAGCGCAGCACACCTCTCGATATCCCTGAGTCGCCCACACCGGTATTGCCCCTTTCGTCGGCAGTTATCGTCGGCTAGTTTGAGGGCCCATCTAGTGGGCGGCAAGCCACCACCTGCCAATTGTAGCCAGTTATCATGATTATGGCAGGTGTCCGACCCTATGCAATAACCCAGCATAAAGTTCATCCATATTTCAGCCCCATAACCCATTTATTTTCCTTTTCAAATGCAATAGTCCCACTTCTGGCCAAGACCTGTTCAAGGACATATCATACTCGTACATTGGTATTTCCAGGAATGGGTTCTGACTAGAACCTACATTACATCAACTTCTCCAAAGGGCCTCTACGTGTTGGATCTATATCCCCACGCAAGCCTTCCAAAAGACCGGGGTAACACCCGTGAGTCTCAGAGGGATACAAATACAAATTCAAAATATTAGATGTACCTACTTCTGTAATATTTGTAATTTGTTCACGCCTAGTATTTGATCGAGCCTCATAGAATGACAATAGAGTCGATGGATATGTGTTACGGGTGTATGGCTTCATAATATATGAAGGTTGTATCCTACTTCCTTTGCCAAAAGAAATATAAAATTATACCTAGTTACAATTTTAACGAATTCAACAAAGCCTGCATGGGAGAGAAGAAAAAACGTAGATGAGCCTACGCAGACCGTCGGAGCCGGTCGAGGGTATGGGCCAAAATCTAAAAAACCATGATCAAAAATCAAAACGTTTATTCAGAAAATAGGCCTTTGCAGGCACTTTTTCACGTCATATCATATTTAAAATTATCTTATTAGATAATATGTACCTATTTATTAATTGTTCAAAAGCTACAGACTACTAGCGTTTCGGAACCGACCACTGCAGAGAAGAAACGCCGAAAGAAACTCTTATCAACAGTTTTGGTCGCCTACTCGCCTGAAGGGCTTTATATGATTACGAATATTTATTCCTTATTGTCTTTTTCTTTCTTTTCTTTTTTCTGTTTTCATGTTACAATTTCAATATACATAGATTTATTATTCTTGGAACATGTTTATGTTAACGATCGAGTATGCAAAGATAATAAACAACATATGATACTTAAAGTAGTCTCAAAGAGGCCGAGCAGACCAGTCCCCCCTGACAGCACCCGTTCACGAGTTGACATGTGGATCAGCCATCGCTGAGCTCAACCATAGTAGAAGGAACTCAACGACCCGACACACAACGCCGCCACCCAGGTTGAACATTTTTAGTGAGCATGACTAACATAACAATAGGCGATGCGGCTAGCAACCCGTCACTATTTCGATTTCGTTTTCCACATATACTCCCATTAACATAATAAACGAGGCCTTTGGACAGTATGACCTTAGGCTCTATATACCCCATAAGGGATAATAAAGACGTGATACTATGTATAAATGTATGTATCATGAACAAAACTAGTTGCTTAAAGATTAGGCGTGAACACATCAGCGCTTACGCATGTTAAACAACCTCTGGCGTAATCCACTTGGATGGGTGATTGCTAGTGGCATAAAAATATCTCTAGATCCTTGGGAAGGCACGTTGAGCCGTTGGTCCCGGCTGTCATTATTGATGGCACTCACAGATGACTTTAGGCATCTTGAATAATCTGAGATCAGTGTTGGCCACTTACACTTAAATGAAAAACAAAAACTCTACCATCTAATCCTATTTTACCCGTGTAGGCTGTTGTAATAAGTAGTAATAACTTAATACGTTTACACGTTTAGCACTATTACTTAATATCCTATACTTAATCCAGATTTGGATTGCTAACTAACACGTGTTGGAAGATAATGTGTAGGTTGATTAGAATAATAAGTTTTGAGCATCTAAGTGTCGAGCTCCGTGGCGCAGTGGTCAACACGCCGGCCTGTGACACGGATGGTCCCGGGTTCGTTCCCTGGTCTGGTCAAGATGAAAAATGATCTTTTTCAGATTGACCTGGGTCTTGGATGTTTATCTATATATGTATTTGTTATAAATATAGTATCGTTGAGTTAGTATCCCATAACACAAGTCTTACTTAAGAACTTACTTTGGGGCTAGCTCAATCTGTGGGATTTGTCCGTATAAATTTGTCGTATTTTTTATTTTTGTTTCAGAACATCATATTTAATTTGTTAGAAATTAAATTCATTATGATAACATGGCTTTACTCACGTTTTATTACGTCGGATCCGCCGACTAGTTTCGACCTGTTACGAAGACCATCATCGGGGCGAGTTTTCATAATAAATTTAATTTCTATCAAATCAAATATGATGTTCTGAAACAAAAATGTAACCTAAAATCGTCTTATTATTTTATTTATTTGTTTTAAAGCTTTTCATGCACTTTTAGCCGTTTTATTTTTTTGGACCCTCCCCAATACTAAAACCTGACTACGCCCATAGAGTGCACGATATTCAACTAGGTTGCCAACGTACCTTATTTTCGCTATAAATGTACAGTTATCTACAAATACTGGGTGTTTTCTTCATTGCTATCCTTATAAATAAATACTATACTCATAATTAAAAGTAGTTTAAGTCTACTTTTAAGTATATAAGTCAAGTCCTGTTAAAAGTTATAATTATTGATATTAACAGGACTTAGCTAGAACCGTATTTATTTCCGGTGAAGTTTCTATGTATAATTCAATTAATGTGTAAGTAATTTCTATAGCAAATATAATGAACCGTGTATGTATACAATATGTTAATAAGACCCTATCCGATACTAATAAACTGCTACTGATAAACTAATAGACTGCTGTTAAAAATCAGCTTATAAAAAAACCGGCCAAGTGCGTGTCGGGCCACGCGCATTGTAGGGTTCCGTAGTTGCGAATGATTCACACTATTCACACTCGCACCTTACAGTTTAACGACCAAAAACATCTAACAATGAAAATAGTATGAAATTTTACAGTTTATAAGTTGGTTGACTATAACTTTTTAGTTTGTACTTAGTACTCAGCTCTGATAGTTTTCCTTTAAACTTCAGTATATATACTACTGCTGTAATTTTTTTCACGTATCTATATAAAACCGTTTAGCAGATAGAGGGACACTTACCTCTAACAAAAATTCGCACTTTAAAACCAAATATTTTGGAAACGGATCCCTAAATCGAAAAATGGTGTTCTAAACCTCACAATATTTTTGAAAGACCTATTTAACGATATCCCACACGATGGGTAAATAGAGAAAAAAAAATTCTCCCCCACTTTTCTTGTATCGGAGGTACACTAAAAAAATTTTTTTGCAAGTTTTTATTCTACCAATTTTTTGCCATGATTAATATACATACCCATACCAAATTACAGCTTTAGTCTCTGCGTAAAACCGCGGATGGACAGACAGACAGACATGGCGAAACTATAAGGGTTCCTTGTTTACTACGGAACCCTAAAAGTGAAATACCAAAAATAAAATCCGTCTGCCCATATAAATTCGCCCAGCTGATCGGTGACTTTGTATGGAAGGTCTATTATTTTTCGTTTTATTCTTTTTATCTTGCAATTCTGTATTCCATTTAGGATTCTGATTCCGAGATTTCAATATAGCTCATAGGTTTAAAATCAGCCTATATAAACCTGATTCATGGAAAAGCCCTCGTTAGAAAACGTTTCTTTGAAATCTGC
Organism: Rhodophaea formosa; assembly: GCA_963082605.1. NCBI lineage: Eukaryota > Metazoa > Arthropoda > Insecta > Lepidoptera > Pyralidae > Rhodophaea > Rhodophaea formosa. The sequence continues at coordinate 18,721,620 of OY720219.1, read as the reverse complement.
CTACATATTTGTTACGCTTTACCCCAGCAATAAAAGTTTAGGTGTACACAGAATTCCTTTCAACTCTCGGTATTGTTGGCGGTTATGTATAGGTTCTCCAAATGGCCACAATTATATATGTAGGTACCTACTTACCTATCTGTAGTATAAATAAACTAGCTGCTACCCGCGTGATATATAGTCTGTTTCCTTCTCAGTACCCTAACCTATGTGTATGCAAAATTACATGATGATCGGTTCAGTAGACAGGGCGTGAAAGCTTAAAAACAAATAAACAAACAAACTCACTTTCGTTTTTAGGGTTCCGTAGTAAACTAGGAACCCTTATAAATTCGCCATGTCTGTCTGTCTGTCCGTCCGCGGTTTTACTTAGAGACTATAAGTACTAGAAAGCTGAAATTTGGTATGAGTATGTATATTAATCATGTCAAAAAAAGTGGTAGAAGAAAATATTGAAAAAAAAAAATTTTTTTTAGGGTAGCTCCCATACAAGTAAAGAGGGAGTAATATTTTTTTTTTCTATACAAACCCATCGTGTTTGGTATTGTTAGATAGGTCTTTAAAAAATATTGTAAGGTTGAGAACCATATTTTTCGATTTAGGGACCCGTTTCCGAAATATTTGGTTTTAAAGTGCGAATTTTTGTTAGAGATAAGTGTCCCCCCCCCTCTATCTGCTAAACGGTTATATGTGGATACGTGAAAAAAAATACAGCAGTAGTATATATACTGAAGTTTAAAGGAAAACTATCAGAGCTGGGTACTAAGTGCAAACTAAAAAGTTATAGGCAACCAACTTATAAAATGTACTGGAAAATGTAAAATTTCATACAATCTTCATTGTTAGATGTTTTTGGTCGTTAAACTGTAAGGTGCGAGTGTAAACAGTGTGAACTCAAAGTTGTCATTCGCAACTACGGAACCCTTCACTGCGCGTGGCCCGACACGCACTTGGCCGGTTTTTTTTTTATAATACTTATTAGTTAGGATTCAGTCAAGGGTGACCTGGATACGGGCTCCGAAGTTTTGTAATTTCATATAAAAGCAAAAATGTTACTTAGATTTAACTTTGATCGAACTCACGAGCAAAATTAAATAACTCCAAAGAATTCTTGTCATTAACGAAAAAAATTATTAATTTAATTTGTGATTTTAGGTTTAATTTTTGTTTCAGAACATCATATTTAATTTGTTAGAAATTAAATTCATTATGATAACATGGCTTTACTCACGTTTTATTACGTCGGATCCGCCGACTAGTTTCGACCTGTTACGAAGACCATCATCGGGGCGAGTTTTCATAATAAATTTAATTTCTATCAAATCAAATATGATGTTCTGAAACAAAAATGTAACCTAAAATCGTCTTATTATTTTATTTATTTGTTTTAGACAGCTTTATGAAAATTTAACTTTAATAGACAATTAAGGCCCTCATATACCTACGTTAAAATCAAGTAATTTTGTTAAAAGCTTACGATACAACTTCCACGGACCACGGTCGAAATTTTCCCTTGTGCTTTAATTAAATATCTATTCCTAACGAGATTTTAAGTAATAATTTCATGTTTTTGTGTAGGAACATATTGAAAAAACACACATAACAAATACAAACTTATTTGGTCTGATAGCAATCGTCAACTTATTTTTACCTATATTAAAATTTCTCAGAGACGATAATGGTGCCACACTGCTGTTAATAATGTTTACTAACATTTTCTAACATGATAAAAATGCATAACATGATAATAAAAACGATTATAACTAATATTGATTATAAATATGACTGACAAATACCTTTAAAACCAATATTACATCAATAAGTTACTTGGTATTTTTTACTTACTATGATATAGGTTACAATTTTAAAAGTTATTTTACACGATACATTACATTAATACTAATTAAAAACTTAAACTTAACTAAAAAGTAATAAAACAATTGAATAAATACCTAACTAGATAAATACAAAAAAAAGTTATAATTAAAAAATATCCCGCAGTTCGTTGTCACACGAAAAGTACCCAGAATGCTGGCAGCATTGCCACGTTGTGTGGCAATGCTTATCCTCTGTCCAAGAAAATTGCCAGCCTTCTGGTTACCCGACACCTCAACCAGCTTTTGGCTCAAAACCTTAAAAAGTTAGACCTAGAGTTATTTTATTTGAATGTTAGATAGTGTTTGTAAACATTTTTTATCAGCAGCGTTGCACTATAAGGTCGGTTTTGAAAGATTTTTTATCTCTTTGTAGAAAGATTGTTTTGTCTCTTTCTCTTTCTTTCTACAGTGAAACGTTTTTCGTCTCCTTTGAGCGCCGATATTACGGATCAGGAGGGCACTTAGGATCTCAATGGAGGTCTCTAAGTATCAGATTAAGGCCATGTTTGATGGCAACTTATAGTACGTATAATGATTTCATCATAAGGATCCTACTAACAAGTTCTTGGAACGAAAGTTATGTTGGTTCTATACCGATAGTTTTTATCTGTGTAAAACCAAACATATATTCAGGTTTTTGCGGAAATTGCCGACAAGTTTCAGCCATTTCAGTTATGCCATTTATAATTTTATCAACATTTCTGTCTTTAATGAATCCATTCAGTTCCTTTGCGGAAATAAAAGTTACATGTATTTTGAGTACACTTTTAACTTTATTATGCCGAAAAAACTACATTGAAGCTGGATCACAAAATAATCTGAATAAGCTAAGAAACATAACATTGACACGAATACTAATACGTACATGCAAACGTGTGGCGACACATGCTCACACACACACACACACACACACACACACACACACACACACACACACACACACACACACACACACACACGCACACACACCCATCGACATTAATTATGAATGCAATTGTTTCTACATTATTCCCTGTTCGAAATTCAAACTCTCTTATGCAGCCACACAACAACAGACATGAAAAAATGTTGAGTGCGCACACAACCGAAAAAGTTGGCTTCCACGCGCCCGGTCCATATTATTCCTAGGTCCATGATTGAAGCTATAAAAGAACCATTCTGTGGCTTTTCTCGTTTATCTTAAAGGCAAATCTTAGAGCAAAATAAAATTACGTTTTTCCCGTTTCCTTTGAACACTTATATTACAACTTTGAGGACACCTCAAACCTTGAGAAATATTCTTAAAGTATTAGATTAAGGCCTAGTTTGTTGGCCACTTAAAACCCGTCTTAAGGACAGTTTCCGTGTACCGAATACTTGGTTATGATTAAGCCGGTAAGTGTGGTTCCCGGCAGAGTAGAATAGGACCACTCCAAGTCATCCCGTGGTCATTCTACACAAATGTTGAGAGGATTATATTCTCATACCACTTGATATTTTTAAGAAACTATATAAACGTACGTAGATTATAATGAGATTAGTTTATTGATTGCTTAATATTATACCAAAATTATCAAATTTTTCCACAATTCCCTTTTTCCGTTTGTATGGAGATACACGCGTTCAGGAGCCTCTTAAAGCTGATAAAGGAAACGGCATAATATAAACTCTGTTAATTACCTAGAGAATAGAATTCATACATAATATCACGTCTTTCTCCTTTGCGGGGTAGACACAGTTCAGGTCTCTTTAAAACCTTAAGGCTACATTTAGCATGTTGGTGGGCCTGTAAGCGAGAACGGAACCAAAATAGTGATGGGTTGCTAGCCTCATTGCCTATTGACATGATTCCTGACGCCCATTTCCTTGATCGGCTTTTAAAATCTGCGCGGAAAGTAAAGCAGCTGGTACATTTTACATTTTTTCTTTTCTCCCGACGATAATAAAGATTAAGATAAACGACGTTCAAAAAGCGATACATGAGATCCAAAATTTGAATAAAAACTTTTAATTTTATTTCATTTTATTTCAAGACCAGCATGGAAGCAAGAGAAAAGAAGATGACGCCTTTTGTGTGACCCGATCTCATAAAATCCAATGTCCAGAGTGATGAATACGATCCAGGATCACTGGGACTTATTCACGGAAGACGAGTGTATTATGAGAAATGCATTTCATTTCTTTCTTAACGCATCCTATGTTTCTTATTTACCTAAACCTACATAATAACACATTCACATACCTATTATTTCTTTTTTCTTTCATTTTCAATAACTTTTAAAAGTGGGTTAAGTAGTCATACTTTCTACTGAATATTGTAATTTTTCATTTCCTTTGAATTAAGCTTTTTTATGGCTTTTTTAGAGATTTTCGCGTAAATTGAATATTAAACTAATACGTACAAAGGGTTTCCAGGAGATAACCTTTTAGCTCAGGACATTAATTAAAAATTTGTGGAATTCATTACAGTATAAAGGCTTTGCCTATAACTAATTAAAATGTTTTCTAAATGTTTTTGTCGTGTTGTCATTGTCTAGAGACATTTACACGTTCAGTATACAATAATAAAATTAAATACGGTTTTTTGAATTGCTGGCACTTATTTTTTCTGTTTTCATTTGAAAATGAAAAAAGAAAACATTCAAGTTTATTGTGTACATCATCAAAACCATGGAGATATATGTACTACGTACCTAGCACTTCCGTGGTCAAAACCATGGATATACATGGCGAAATTTTGATCGTTCCGGACCATTAAAGGGGTGATTCAGCCTGTCAATATAAACGACTTTTCCTATGGGACAAATGCTGTAAACTCGAAAAAAAATTCGACATTCCTATACAAATTGCCCGGGCGGCTGAACACTTTTGTATGAAAATGTCGAAATAATATTTGAGTTTCCAGCATTGGTCCCATAGGAAAAATGGTTCATATCGACGGGCTGAATCACCCCTTTAAGGGTCCAGAACGATCAAAATTTCGCCATGTATACTTCCATGATCAAAACGCTTTCCTCGGTTGCAATGTCAGCTGTGATGTGTTGGAGCTCAAAGTCATATAAACAAAGAGATTCGTATATAGACGCACAAAAGTCACCGACATAGCTCAACGGATCAGCTCTCTGAAGAAGTTGTGGGTGACGCACATAGCGCCAACAAACGATGGCCGAAAGGTTCTTGAATGGCGATAACGTATCGGCAAGTGCAGAGTAGCACATCCATCAGTCAGGTAGTCGGCCGACCTCACCAAGGTCGTAGGAAGGCGCTGAATGCAGTCCGCTTCCAACAGGTCGTATTAAAAATCCTTAGGGGAGGCCCATGTCTAGCAGTGGACTTCTTGCGGCAGAAGAGATGGTGATGATGGATAAGTACTTAAATACTTAACTTTAAATAACACACGATTAGTATAATTTTGCCCAAACGAGTCGCGCTGTCCGAATCCAACTTAATGGCGACTTGGAACATCGCGAAAGTCGATGCGCAGTACCTACACAATATTAGGTTCAGCGGGGCGCGCGCTGAGAGGCGAGGCAGACTGTAGGTACCTAGTTTTAATACAGCCAAATTCGGCCTACAAATATTTATATTTGTGATGCGAGGGCGGGACGGCTGAGACAGTTCAAACGCACAAATAAAATAAAGGAGTGTATTTGTGCCGAATAAACACAATATATTTAAAAAGGAACGACGAGAATCCATATGTGTTTATACTGAGCTTGCCGACTCGTATAAAAGCTCGTATATCAAAGGCCATAGATACTCTACAAAACGTGCAAAGATGTCGCAGATGTGACTGTCGTTCGCGAGCTACTAGAGACGCCATTTCAACATATCATCATCATCATCATGTCTTTCTTTAGTCTCCTCTGCAGGAGCACGACCCTCTCTGTACTGCCAGATCCATATATCAGCCAGAGCAGATACAGTGGATTTGGCCTACAGTCTCAGCGCTGGCCAGACGGGTTGGAAAGGTTTCTTTGATGTTTATAAGCTTCGTTTAGCTTGTGTGCTTTGATTTATTTTAGATTCAACACATTTCATACGAAATAAGGATATCGGGAGCGCTACTGTTTAAGTTTTTGCGTTTCAAGGTAATTGTAGAAATGCAAACATCTTAATTGTGATATAGGTTACATCAGAATTTTGTTTATTAACCTTTTTAGGGTTCCGTAGTAAACAAGGAACCCTTATAGTTTCGCCATGTCTGTCTGTCTGTCTGTCCGTCCACGGTTTTACTCAGAGACTATAAGTACTAGAAAGCTGTAATTTGGTATGTATATTAATCATTCCAAAAAAGTCGTAGAAAAAAATCCTGAAAAAAAAATTTTTTTTAGGTTGGCTCCCATACAAGTAAAGTGGGGATTAAATTTATATAACGCCTTAGTCGTGGGCTTAGGGCATGACTTCATGTCATCATAACTTCATTTTCATACGACCGATACATATCATTTCTTTAAAAGTTATTCTCATGTCATAAATTTTTAAGAGAAGATTTTGTCTTTTATATACGTTTTAAATGCGAGCCTCGATTTGCACAAAAAATAAATAACCAGGTCAAATACAACAATAAGTAATATAAATAAATATAGCGCTCGAGGAAATAGTAAATAACAAAGGGAAGCGAGGAATAGGATTCACGGAAATCAATCTTATTGAACAAATAAAGGAAGCACAGAATTATACTCAAAGCGTAAAGTGGTGGTGTGTCAAATTCCACGCTCGTCTGGGAGAAAACATAGAATGTACTAGCTACTTCTCTTCTCGCGCAGATTGTAAAAACGTGGTAAAAACCGATCGGGAGAATGGGTGAATATCTGAGGAGTCATGCGATGCGGCTAGCTACCTGTTACGGACAGAAGCGCGTTCAAACCAACATACAGTTCGGTAGTAGTAACATAGCTTGTATGTATAGAAATAGCAGGTTTTAATAACGTTTTTTTTTTAATGTAAATAAAGGCTTTTGCCCGTTAGTATATAATGTAAACTAGCGTAAATAGTTAAGTTTTAGCTATAAGAGGTTCCAAATAAACATACGCACGGTTGGTTGTTTATTTTGAATGCCATACATTAAGTGAGATGACCGAGGTAAAAGGTATGTGGTTTTTTGGTATCCCATGGTAGGTCATCTCACTTACAAGGTATATGTTTGGTAAATTGCGGGCTATGTACTGGGATTTTGGGATATTATGTAAAGTAATCCTATGTACTGGCCGCAACTATGCGCCACCTAGCGGCAGGCATAGGACAACAAGGTACCCCTTGTGCAGCAATACCGTAACGAGAACCGATGTACTATTTTCGGTATTGCTGCACATAGGGCCTAGTTTTATGTAATTATAAGCATAGATTTAGGTAATGCTTTGTAAATGTGAGACTATCTACCTAGAAAATAGTGCGGTGAAAGGACATTTTGGAAAAGAACGGGAAATGGAGGGGATGATACCCCGCACCCCGCTCACACCGCACTTATTCATCGAAGTGGGTAGTCTCACATAATCTCATGTGTACAAAAGCTATAAATATGAGCGCGCGGCCGCAGTCTGTGTCGTGCCGTGCTAGTGTTTAGTTATAAGTTAAAGAAAATAAATTCGAAGTGTTTGTTTCCGAATTCGCGCGTTTCAATTGGGGAAGACCGTGCGTCCGAGGGGCATATGTGTTATACAGTCCACTGCCAGTGATTTTGTAGACGGCGAGGTTTCAAGATTGTCGTCTACATCCCGTGGTCCACGCGAGCCGAATCAAGACCAGCCGAATCGGAGGGAGCCGAGGATCGAGGTGCCGGGTTGCCGAAGGAAGAGGAGCAGCCGGGTGAATCCAGGGGTCTAGGTTCAAGATCGGGTTGTTTTGTTAGGCGCGAACGCTAGCACGACACGACCATCCGACCGACCACACGTAAGTTTATTTTTGTAACATTTTGGTGTACGTGTGGTTTGTCGGACAGGGGGGGCTTCTTTGGAACCCAGGGGTTGTAACCAAGTGATTTCTATCCTGTTTCTATACGCGGGCGTACCGCGGGCCTGAAACGGTTTGAACCTAACGGTGTCAACTCATTCCGTTTCGGGTTTTAACGCCGATCAAGGCGGTGCAGTGAACAGGGCTAAGCTGCCAGCTACGCGCCTTTTTCAAGGCGAAGCTGAACAGCCCCCCTACGCCGGTACGGTGTGTGGTGAATCAGGGCCGGACTGCAGGCAAGCCGAGGGTCATTGGCCATTCCCCCAGTGACCTGAGCACCTGTGAAGCTACACATTCTCTGCTGGGTAGGTCCTACCTTTCCATTCCTGCGTCACATCCATCCTCAGTCGGGTTCACCGCGTTAGTATACCCGGTTGGGATTGTTAGGAGTAGGGGCGGCAAGAAAGAAGAAGATGCCAACTACGCGGAAGCAGGCGGAGCAGATGGAGGCGGCCGGGAGCCACGACGATGCAAGGAGAAGGCTGACGTTTGAAGAACCACCAGCATCGCCGTCGGGTATCGATACAGTACCCCCCACCACCACGCGCAGGCACTTACCACCTACCGACACAAAGCAAATGGAAGCGAGCGAAGCCAACCGAGAAACAGGATACGAAGGGATGCAGCCGGGAGAGACTACGACGCAACCACGCCGAGCGGAATCAATACGGTCAGGGGCGTCGAGTGTAGTGTCTCGAATTCAGCAAGCAGAACTGCAAGCGGCGGAACGAATGGCCGTGCTGAAGAAAAAAGAATTAGAAATTGAAGCGGAGCTTGTAAGAAAGCGATTGGCTATGGAAATTACGTCAATCAGAGAAGAAGAGCAAGCCGTACCTGCAGAACAAGGCGACGTGCAGGAACGAGTGAATGAATGGCTACAGCGTAGTCTCGCACGACAACCGAAAGGGATAACCATGCCATCTACGTCACAGGACTTGTCGTATCTGCGTAACGCTACACGAAGAGAAACTTTAAGGGGAGAGCCAGGCGACCCGCGCCCATCCAATGATGATAAGGAAGGACTGGGAGAGGGGAGGAGTCGACAAAGAGGGTCGACGCCGACGCGCCAAGGCATCGATCGTTTAGCAGAGGTGTTAGAAAAGATGACACGACACAAGCCGATATCAAGACAAGGGATTGAATTACCTGTATTCAGTGGAGCGCCGTTAGATTGGTTACCATTCAAAGCAGCGATGCGGGACTCAACCGAAATGTATAAGTTTTCGCGAGCAGAAAACTTAGCCAGGCTACGAACGAGTTTACGAGGAGAGGCGAAAGAAGCTGTGTCGGCGTTGTTGTTCACCGCGTCCGACCCAGAAAGGATTATGGCTACTTTGGAGCAGTGTTTCGGCCGATCGGAAGTAATAATTGACCGAACATTGGATGATATAAAGAAGCTAAAGCCTCCCAGCTCAACAGCCAGTGATTTAAATAGTTTTGCTATCAAGTTGCAAAACATTGTGTGTACATTAGCTACGATTGATAACAGAGGTTATCTACAGAACCCTATGATTGTACGAGAGATAGTTGAAAAACTTAGCCCTCATCTCAAAGCAAGATGGTGTGATTATGCAGATCAACATAGCCACGCAGGAGTCCCAGAGGCGGCTACTTTAGCAAATTTCATGATGAAGGAGGCAGACCGGGCGTTGAAGTACGCCTACACTACGCCGAAGGCAGCTGTCGCGCCGCCCGAAAGGAGAGCCAAACCTAAAACAATGAAAGTGTATAACATACAAACGCAAGGATGTTTGGCGTGTGGCAACAAACATAACACAACGGAATGCTCAAAAGTAAAGGCGATGGACGTCGACCAACGCTGGGAATGGGCTAAGAAAGAAAGGATTTGTTTTCAATGTTTAAACAGCAAACATAGGCGTTTCAAGTGTACACAAAGTAAATGCGGAGTGAACGAGTGTACGAAGAATCATCATAGGCTGCTACACAAGGAGAGACCCAGCACAGAGACGGTGGCTGCTGCCATACACCACGCCGACGGGCACAATGTATGGCTAAAGATATGCCCGGTGCAACTAAAGGGGTCCCGAGGTACGATTAAGACGTACGCATTGTTGGACGAGGGAAGCTCTACGACACTCATAGATGAAGATTTGGCCGAGTTAATAGGAGCGGACGGACCGCCTAGTGCATTCGCCATACGCAGCGTGAACGCACACGAACCCGTGCCTAACAGTAAACGAGTGGTTTTGGAGATACTCGCCGCCGAACATACATACACCGTCAAGGCGCGTACCATGAAAGATCTCACGCTGAGTCGACAAAAGATAGACGCAAGGTGCCTGAAGAGTCCACATCTCATCGACATTGAACATGAAATATGTACTGAGGAAATGAAGCCTAAACTGTTGTTGGGAGCTGATTATTTGGAGCTGATTATAAGCCGTAAAATCAGAACAGGCAAACGAGGAGAGCCCGTTGCGTCCTTGACGAAGCTAGGATGGGTGATTCACGGAACGGCGCCACGAATGATGAACAAGGATGATGAAATCGTATGTCACACGTCGTACAGTAGAGCCGAAGATAAGGACGAAGAGCTAAGTAATTTAGTAAAGAAGCACTTCGAGTTAGACGCGATAGGTATCACCAAGAAAGTGAAGCCTACACCGTCAGAACAGAGGGCAATAGATTGTTTCAACGAAAGCGTAACGATTACGGAAGGGCGTTACCAAGTGAGTCTGCCTTGGAGGAGAGAGGATATAACGATGCCTCCTAGTTATGAAGCAGCATGTAAACGATTAAGCCACATAGAAAAGAAGATGGATAGATCTACTGCGTTTTGTGAAAAGTATACAGCGCAGATAGAAAACTTATTGAAGAAGGGATACGCCGTGCCCGCGGATGGGACAGAACAAGATAATCCGCGCCAGTGGTACCTCCCGCACTTTGCAGTAACAAACATAAACAAACCAGAGAAGCCACGATTAGTATTCGACGCGGCGGCCAAGATGAATGGAGTTAGCTTGAATGACGAGCTACTAGAAGGGCCAGACCTACTACAGGGACTTGCCGGCGTACTATGGCGTTTCAGACGAGGAGAGATCGGTGTACAGACGGACATATCGGAGATGTACCTACGTATACTCATACACCCATCCGACCAACCAGCGCAGATGTTTCTATGGCGTGGCAAGGACAGAGAAGGGCCTCCAGCCAAGTACCGGATGAAAGCGATGATATTTGGAGCCAAAAGTTCACCTTTCTTAGCTCACAGCGTGCGAAATCATAACGCAAGGAAGTATCAAAGCGAATACCCACGAGCGGTGCAAGCTATAGTAGAGAATCACTACATGGACGACTGGTTGGACAGTTTTGATGTAGAGGAGGACTCTCTGCAAGTTGTGAGGGACGTGAGCCGTATACACGGGCAGGCAGGCTTCCAACTCGCCGGTTTCAACTCCAACAGCCGACGGGTAAGAGCGCTGATGCCGTCTGAAGGAGAGAGCGCCACATCAATAGAGATATCGCCACAGAACGGGCGCACCCTAGGGCTGATATGGTACGCGGGCGAGGATAAGTTAGCGTTCAACACAGGAATGCTTAGAGTTCCCGAAGAGGTCAAGAGAGGTGAGAGAGCACCCACAAAGCGAGAGGCGCTAAGCGCGGTTATGTCTTTGTTCGACCCGCTCGGTTTGGTCAGCTACTACACGATCACCGCAAAGATAATACTACAAGGATTGTGGCGCCTAAGCATAGAGTGGGATGAACAGATCCCAAGCAAAGATGCGGAAGATTTTAAGGAATGGCTAAAGGGACTGGAAGACGTAAAGAAGTTGCGTCTGCCCAGGCAATACGCTAAGAACGCGAAGAAAAGGCAGCTTCACGTATTTTGTGACTCCAGTGAGGCGGCGGTGGCCGTAGCTTTGTTTTGGCGCTCGGAAGACGAGAACGAACATATCAGCATACAACTGGCCGCTGGGAGAGCCAAAGTAAACCCGCTCCGGGGCCAGACGATACCGAAAACGGAGCTGCAGGCGGCGTTAATAGCCGCGCGACTGGCGTCATCAGTTGTGGCCGAGCATAAGTGGGCATGCGATGAGGTGACCTATTGGACGGACTCAAAAACCGTTCTGCAATGGCTACGAAATCCCGAGATCAAGTATACGCCGTTCGTAGCACATAGAGTGACAGAAATCACGGAGACCACAGACATAAAGCAGTGGCGATACGTGCCGACGGACAAGAACGTCGCGGATGACGCGACGAGGTTGAACTTCACGGTTAAGAGTGACACCGATAGATGGTTTACGGGCCCCGAGTTCCTGTATAGGCCGAAGGAGGAATGGCCGCAAGAATGGCCCGTAAACACGGAAGTAAATGAAGAATATGTAATGTACACAAAGAGGGTGTCAGACTGTGTAATTGACATGAAACGGTTCTCTACCTACGAGCGCCTGTTGAAAACAATGAGCCGAGTATGGCTATTTATTGAAAATTGTCGACGAAAGGAACGGCGGGCGCTTGAGTTTGAGCATGTGGAGAGGGCGGAGATAACGTTGAGTAAGCTGTCACAGGCTGAGAGCTTTGCGGAAGAGATAGAAAGACTGAGAGGCGGTCGGGATTTACCTGCGCGATGCCGAGCGCAGGGGCTCCACCCCTTTCTTGACGCAAAGGGCCTGCTGCGAGCCTCTGGCCGGGCTAACGCCGCGGATGTCGCCACGCTCGCGCTGAACCACCCTGTGATCTTAGACGGAAGACATCCATACACGCGGCTGTTAGTCGCTCGCGCCCACCGCCAATCACATCATGCTCATAATGAGCGGGTAGTCAACGATCTTCGACAACAGTATCTAATCATAAAGTTAAGGCCGACGGTTAGAACAGTGGCACGAAATTGCGCGTTATGTAGAGTAAGAAAGGCGCGCGCGGTCAGACCAGTCATTGGAGACCTCCCTAGGGCGCGTTTGGACGCATTTGCGAGACCCTATTCGAACTGCGGCTGGGACCTATTTGGGCCAATGATTGTTACGATTGGGCGAAGGCACGAGAAAAGATGGGGAGCCCTATTTACATGTTTGACTACGAGGGCGATCCATATAGAGTTAGTAGCGACTCTAAGTGCGGACTCAGCTATAATGGCGCTGAGAAGGATGGCCGCGCGGCGAGGCTGGCCGCGCCTGATATATTCAGACAACGCGACAAATTTCAAAGGAGCCGATCAAGAGCTGCAACAAGCCTTCGCAGAATGGGAGCCGTTGTTGCGAGATTACGCGCTAAATAAACAGCTAGAATGGCGCTATATCAGTCCAGGAGCGGCGCATCAAGGCGGTAGCTGGGAACGTATGATACGCACGGTGAAGAACGCTCTCAAGACGGTGTTAACCTCTAAGTATCCAAAAGAAGAGGTTCTCATGACACTGCTAGCTGAGGTAGAGTACACTGTGAACGCGCGTCCCCTGACCCACGTACCCGTAACACGCGACGATCCAGAGGCGTTAACGCCCAATCACTTTCTATTGGGCAGCTCACAGGGCCTACCCACTCTAGGGCCCTGTGAGCCGGCGGACAGACGACACTGGAGGGCTGCGCAAGGTTTGGCTGACGAATATTGGAGGAGGTGGATAAAGGAATATCTACCCGAGTTAGTGCCTAGGCGAGAAACGCCTTCCCATAACTACAAAAGCATCAAAGTCAACGATTTGGTGGTGGTCGTGGACCCGAACTTGCCGCGCAATGTATGGCCGCGCGGCATAGTAACCGAGATTTACCCCGGACCCGACGGCGAGGTACGCAACTGCGCCGTCCGTACGAATGGAGGTGTGTTCCGGCGTCCGACGTCGCGCTTGGCTGTCCTGCCGCTGATGGACCCTGCTGACGAGGTGGCGCAGAGTCCTGGGACTGCGGGATGAACCCTACGTCGAGGAGAGGATGTTACGGACAGAAGCGCGTTCAAACCAACATACAGTTCGGTAGTAGTAACATAGCTTGTATGTATAGAAATAGCAGGTTTTAATAACGTTTTTTTTTTAATGTAAATAAAGGCTTTTGCCCGTTAGTATATAATGTAAACTAGCGTAAATAGTTAAGTTTTAGCTATAAGAGGTTCCAAATAAACATACGCACGGTTGGTTGTTTATTTTGAATGCCATACATTAAGTGAGATGACCGAGGTAAAAGGTATGTGGTTTTTTGGTATCCCATGGTAGGTCATCTCACTTACAAGGTATATGTTTGGTAAATTGCGGGCTATGTACTGGGATTTTGGGATATTATGTAAAGTAATCCTATGTACTGGCCGCAACTATGCGCCACCTAGCGGCAGGCATAGGACAACAAGGTACCCCTTGTGCAGCAATACCGTAACGAGAACCGATGTACTATTTTCGGTATTGCTGCACATAGGGCCTAGTTTTATGTAATTATAAGCATAGATTTAGGTAATGCTTTGTAAATGTGAGACTATCTACCTAGAAAATAGTGCGGTGAAAGGACATTTTGGAAAAGAACGGGAAATGGAGGGGATGATACCCCGCACCCCGCTCACACCGCACTTATTCATCGAAGTGGGTAGTCTCACATAAGCTCATGTGTACAAAAGCTATAAATATGAGCGCGCGGCCGCAGTCTGTGTCGTGCCGTGCTAGTGTTTAGTTATAAGTTAAAGAAAATAAATTCGAAGTGTTTGTTTCCGAATTCGCGCGTTTCAATTGGGGAAGACCGTGCGTCCGAGGGGCATATGTGTTATACAGTCCACTGCCAGTGATTTTGTAGACGGCGAGGTTTCAAGATTGTCGTCTACACTACCCATTACTATTTTGATTCCGTTCTTTACCTACAAGTCCACCAACATGCTAAACGTGGCCTTTAGGTTTTATAGACCTAGGCTCTGTTTACCCCGCAAGGGAAAAAGACGTGACATTATGTATGTATCTTCATGAATGCTGTCATTATAGTGGACCTTGGATTCCGACGTATCATCACTGAGGATGCAACCGGTAAAATGCTCAGATGAGACAGAGATATAGAGAGAGCCAGTAGTGGTCTAGTAATGCGCCGCACAATATGTTTAATCAACAAATAATACTCTAGTCGCTAATCTCGGCGAAGGTTGTTGTTTTTGTGATTTGTTGTATTCTAGGAATACATCTATTGGGTGATTTTGCGATAAACTAACATGCTATCATAATAGCAGACATCAGGCTCTACGCACCAGCACTAAGAATGCCACCGGGATATGCTTGGATGATAACGAGTGATGGCCATTGCACACGACTATCGTCTTTTTAACGTTTGGCCTAAAACTACGGTGTTAAAAGTTGCACGCGCTAATTTGCTTGTGGCATTATCGTATCTGTGGCCAAACGGGTAGTTCTACGTACATCTTGTATAAAAATTGAACAGAAAAATGCGCAAAGAATTTAGAGCGTGCTTCATATAATTGACTGATTAAATAATAATAACAAAAATTCGCCCGCAGGGCAGCTTGTGGCGAGATGTTGGTGAATCACGACACCACGGACCCGAGTGCTCCAGAGAGTCAGTCAGAGCCCTCGGCCCCGACGTGTCTTCGTCGGTTGGGGTGGAAACCCAATAGAACTCGCAGTACTCTCGGCTCTGGCTTGCCTTAGTTGGCCGTCCAGAGAGGAGTCGTTAGAGCTGTTGCTCCAGGGCTGGAAGTGTTAAAGGCCTAACGACGCGAGTAACTTCGGAGAAAGCGCAGCACACCTCTCGATATCCCTGAGTCGCCCACACCGGTATTGCCCCTTTCGTCGGCAGTTATCGTCGGCTAGTTTGAGGGCCCATCTAGTGGGCGGCAAGCCACCACCTGCCAATTGTAGCCAGTTATCATGATTATGGCAGGTGTCCGACCCTATGCAATAACCCAGCATAAAGTTCATCCATATTTCAGCCCCATAACCCATTTATTTTCCTTTTCAAATGCAATAGTCCCACTTCTGGCCAAGACCTGTTCAAGGACATATCATACTCGTACATTGGTATTTCCAGGAATGGGTTCTGACTAGAACCTACATTACATCAACTTCTCCAAAGGGCCTCTACGTGTTGGATCTATATCCCCACGCAAGCCTTCCAAAAGACCGGGGTAACACCCGTGAGTCTCAGAGGGATACAAATACAAATTCAAAATATTAGATGTACCTACTTCTGTAATATTTGTAATTTGTTCACGCCTAGTATTTGATCGAGCCTCATAGAATGACAATAGAGTCGATGGATATGTGTTACGGGTGTATGGCTTCATAATATATGAAGGTTGTATCCTACTTCCTTTGCCAAAAGAAATATAAAATTATACCTAGTTACAATTTTAACGAATTCAACAAAGCCTGCATGGGAGAGAAGAAAAAACGTAGATGAGCCTACGCAGACCGTCGGAGCCGGTCGAGGGTATGGGCCAAAATCTAAAAAACCATGATCAAAAATCAAAACGTTTATTCAGAAAATAGGCCTTTGCAGGCACTTTTTCACGTCATATCATATTTAAAATTATCTTATTAGATAATATGTACCTATTTATTAATTGTTCAAAAGCTACAGACTACTAGCGTTTCGGAACCGACCACTGCAGAGAAGAAACGCCGAAAGAAACTCTTATCAACAGTTTTGGTCGCCTACTCGCCTGAAGGGCTTTATATGATTACGAATATTTATTCCTTATTGTCTTTTTCTTTCTTTTCTTTTTTCTGTTTTCATGTTACAATTTCAATATACATAGATTTATTATTCTTGGAACATGTTTATGTTAACGATCGAGTATGCAAAGATAATAAACAACATATGATACTTAAAGTAGTCTCAAAGAGGCCGAGCAGACCAGTCCCCCCTGACAGCACCCGTTCACGAGTTGACATGTGGATCAGCCATCGCTGAGCTCAACCATAGTAGAAGGAACTCAACGACCCGACACACAACGCCGCCACCCAGGTTGAACATTTTTAGTGAGCATGACTAACATAACAATAGGCGATGCGGCTAGCAACCCGTCACTATTTCGATTTCGTTTTCCACATATACTCCCATTAACATAATAAACGAGGCCTTTGGACAGTATGACCTTAGGCTCTATATACCCCATAAGGGATAATAAAGACGTGATACTATGTATAAATGTATGTATCATGAACAAAACTAGTTGCTTAAAGATTAGGCGTGAACACATCAGCGCTTACGCATGTTAAACAACCTCTGGCGTAATCCACTTGGATGGGTGATTGCTAGTGGCATAAAAATATCTCTAGATCCTTGGGAAGGCACGTTGAGCCGTTGGTCCCGGCTGTCATTATTGATGGCACTCACAGATGACTTTAGGCATCTTGAATAATCTGAGATCAGTGTTGGCCACTTACACTTAAATGAAAAACAAAAACTCTACCATCTAATCCTATTTTACCCGTGTAGGCTGTTGTAATAAGTAGTAATAACTTAATACGTTTACACGTTTAGCACTATTACTTAATATCCTATACTTAATCCAGATTTGGATTGCTAACTAACACGTGTTGGAAGATAATGTGTAGGTTGATTAGAATAATAAGTTTTGAGCATCTAAGTGTCGAGCTCCGTGGCGCAGTGGTCAACACGCCGGCCTGTGACACGGATGGTCCCGGGTTCGTTCCCTGGTCTGGTCAAGATGAAAAATGATCTTTTTCAGATTGACCTGGGTCTTGGATGTTTATCTATATATGTATTTGTTATAAATATAGTATCGTTGAGTTAGTATCCCATAACACAAGTCTTACTTAAGAACTTACTTTGGGGCTAGCTCAATCTGTGGGATTTGTCCGTATAAATTTGTCGTATTTTTTATTTTTGTTTCAGAACATCATATTTAATTTGTTAGAAATTAAATTCATTATGATAACATGGCTTTACTCACGTTTTATTACGTCGGATCCGCCGACTAGTTTCGACCTGTTACGAAGACCATCATCGGGGCGAGTTTTCATAATAAATTTAATTTCTATCAAATCAAATATGATGTTCTGAAACAAAAATGTAACCTAAAATCGTCTTATTATTTTATTTATTTGTTTTAAAGCTTTTCATGCACTTTTAGCCGTTTTATTTTTTTGGACCCTCCCCAATACTAAAACCTGACTACGCCCATAGAGTGCACGATATTCAACTAGGTTGCCAACGTACCTTATTTTCGCTATAAATGTACAGTTATCTACAAATACTGGGTGTTTTCTTCATTGCTATCCTTATAAATAAATACTATACTCATAATTAAAAGTAGTTTAAGTCTACTTTTAAGTATATAAGTCAAGTCCTGTTAAAAGTTATAATTATTGATATTAACAGGACTTAGCTAGAACCGTATTTATTTCCGGTGAAGTTTCTATGTATAATTCAATTAATGTGTAAGTAATTTCTATAGCAAATATAATGAACCGTGTATGTATACAATATGTTAATAAGACCCTATCCGATACTAATAAACTGCTACTGATAAACTAATAGACTGCTGTTAAAAATCAGCTTATAAAAAAACCGGCCAAGTGCGTGTCGGGCCACGCGCATTGTAGGGTTCCGTAGTTGCGAATGATTCACACTATTCACACTCGCACCTTACAGTTTAACGACCAAAAACATCTAACAATGAAAATAGTATGAAATTTTACAGTTTATAAGTTGGTTGACTATAACTTTTTAGTTTGTACTTAGTACTCAGCTCTGATAGTTTTCCTTTAAACTTCAGTATATATACTACTGCTGTAATTTTTTTCACGTATCTATATAAAACCGTTTAGCAGATAGAGGGACACTTACCTCTAACAAAAATTCGCACTTTAAAACCAAATATTTTGGAAACGGATCCCTAAATCGAAAAATGGTGTTCTAAACCTCACAATATTTTTGAAAGACCTATTTAACGATATCCCACACGATGGGTAAATAGAGAAAAAAAAATTCTCCCCCACTTTTCTTGTATCGGAGGTACACTAAAAAAAATTTTTTTGCAAGTTTTTATTCTACCAATTTTTTGCCATGATTAATATACATACCCATACCAAATTACAGCTTTAGTCTCTGCGTAAAACCGCGGATGGACAGACAGACAGACATGGCGAAACTATAAGGGTTCCTTGTTTACTACGGAACCCTAAAAGTGAAATACCAAAAATAAAATCCGTCTGCCCATATAAATTCGCCCAGCTGATCGGTGACTTTGTATGGAAGGTCTATTATTTTTCGTTTTATTCTTTTTATCTTGCAATTCTGTATTCCATTTAGGATTCTGATTCCGAGATTTCAATATAGCTCATAGGTTTAAAATCAGCCTATATAAACCTGATTCATGGAAAAGCCCTCGTTAGAAAACGTTTCTTTGAAATCTGCCTACATATTTGTTACGCTTTACCCCAGCAATAAAAGTTTAGGTGTACACAGAATTCCTTTCAACTCTCGGTATTGTTGGCGGTTATGTATAGGTTCTCCAAATGGCCACAATTATATATGTAGGTACCTACTTACCTATCTGTAGTATAAATAAACTAGCTGCTACCCGCGTGATATATAGTCTGTTTCCTTCTCAGTACCCTAACCTATGTGTATGCAAAATTACATGATGATCGGTTCAGTAGACAGGGCGTGAAAGCTTAAAAACAAATAAACAAACAAACTCACTTTCGTTTTTAGGGTTCCGTAGTAAACTAGGAACCCTTATAAATTCGCCATGTCTGTCTGTCTGTCCGTCCGCGGTTTTACTTAGAGACTATAAGTACTAGAAAGCTGAAATTTGGTATGAGTATGTATATTAATCATGTCAAAAAAAGTGGTAGAAGAAAATATTGAAAAAAAAAAAATTTTTTTAGGGTAGCTCCCATACAAGTAAAGAGGGAGTAATATTTTTTTTTTCTATACAAACCCATCGTGTTTGGTATTGTTAGATAGGTCTTTAAAAAATATTGTAAGGTTGAGAACCATATTTTTCGATTTAGGGACCCGTTTCCGAAATATTTGGTTTTAAAGTGCGAATTTTTGTTAGAGATAAGTGTCCCCCCCCCTCTATCTGCTAAACGGTTATATGTGGATACGTGAAAAAAAATACAGCAGTAGTATATATACTGAAGTTTAAAGGAAAACTATCAGAGCTGGGTACTAAGTGCAAACTAAAAAGTTATAGGCAACCAACTTATAAAATGTACTGGAAAATGTAAAATTTCATACAATCTTCATTGTTAGATGTTTTTGGTCGTTAAACTGTAAGGTGCGAGTGTAAACAGTGTGAACTCAAAGTTGTCATTCGCAACTACGGAACCCTTCACTGCGCGTGGCCCGACACGCACTTGGCCGGTTTTTTTTTTTATAATACTTATTAGTTAGGATTCAGTCAAGGGTGACCTGGATACGGGCTCCGAAGTTTTGTAATTTCATATAAAGGCAAAAATGTTACTTAGATTTAACTTTGATCGAACTCACGAGCAAAATTAAATAACTCCAAAGAATTCTTGTCATTAACGAAAAAAATTATTAATTTAATTTGTGATTTTAGGTTTAATTTTTGTTTCAGAACATCATATTTAATTTGTTAGAAATTAAATTCATTATGATAACATGGCTTTACTCACGTTTTATTACGTCGGATCCGCCGACTAGTTTCGACCTGTTACGAAGACCATCATCGGGGCGAGTTTTCATAATAAATTTAATTTCTATCAAATCAAATATGATGTTCTGAAACAAAAATGTAACCTAAAATCGTCTTATTATTTTATTTATTTGTTTTAGACAGCTTTATGAAAATTTAACTTTAATAGACAATTAAGGCCCTCATATACCTACGTTAAAATCAAGTAATTTTGTTAAAAGCTTACGATACAACTTCCACGGACCACGGTCGAAATTTTCCCTTGTGCTTTAATTAAATATCTATTCCTAACGAGATTTTAAGTAATAATTTCATGTTTTTGTGTAGGAACATATTGAAAAAACACACATAACAAATACAAACTTATTTGGTCTGATAGCAATCGTCAACTTATTTTTACCTATATTAAAATTTCTCAGAGACGATAATGGTGCCACACTGCTGTTAATAATGTTTACTAACATTTTCTAACATGATAAAAATGCATAACATGATAATAAAAACGATTATAACTAATATTGATTATAAATATGACTGACAAATACCTTTAAAACCAATATTACATCAATAAGTTACTTGGTATTTTTTACTTACTATGATATAGGTTACAATTTTAAAAGTTATTTTACACGATACATTACATTAATACTAATTAAAAACTTAAACTTAACTAAAAAGTAATAAAACAATTAAATAAATACCTAACTAGATAAATACAAAAAAAAGTTATAATTAAAAAATATCCCGCAGTTCGTTGTCACACGAAAAGTACCCAGAATGCTGGCAGCATTGCCACGTTGTGTGGCAATGCTTATCCTCTGTCCAAGAAAATTGCCAGCCTTCTGGTTACCCGACACCTCAACCAGCTTTTGGCTCAAAACCTTAAAAAGTTAGACCTAGAGTTATTTTATTTGAATGTTAGATAGTGTTTGTAAACATTTTTTATCAGCAGCGTTGCACTATAAGGTCGGTTTTGAAAGATTTTTTATCTCTTTGTAGAAAGATTGTTTTGTCTCTTTCTCTTTCTTTCTACAGTGAAACGTTTTTCGTCTCCTTTGAGCGCCGATATTACGGATCAGGAGGGCACTTAGGATCTCAATGGAGGTCTCTAAGTATCAGATTAAGGCCATGTTTGATGGCAACTTATAGTACGTATAATGATTTCATCATAAGGATCCTACTAACAAGTTCTTGGAACGAAAGTTATGTTGGTTCTATACCGATAGTTTTTATCTGTGTAAAACCAAACATATATTCAGGTTTTTGCGGAAATTGCCGACAAGTTTCAGCCATTTCAGTTATGCCATTTATAATTTTATCAACATTTCTGTCTTTAATGAATCCATTCAGTTCCTTTGCGGAAATAAAAGTTACATGTATTTTGAGTACACTTTTAACTTTATTATGCCGAAAAAACTACATTGAAGCTGGATCACAAAATAATCTGAATAAGCTAAGAAACATAACATTGACACGAATACTAATACGTACATGCAAACGTGTGGCGACACATGCTCACACACACACACACACACACACACACACACACACACACACACACACACACACACACACACACACACACACGCACACACACCCATCGACATTAATTATGAATGCAATTGTTTCTACATTATTCCCTGTTCGAAATTCAAACTCTCTTATGCAGCCACACAACAACAGACATGAAAAAATGTTGAGTGCGCACACAACCGAAAAAGTTGGCTTCCACGCGCCCGGTCCATATTATTCCTAGGTCCATGATTGAAGCTATAAAAGAACCATTCTGTGGCTTTTCTCGTTTATCTTAAAGGCAAATCTTAGAGCAAAATAAAATTACGTTTTTCCCGTTTCCTTTGAACACTTATATTACAACTTTGAGGACACTTCAAACCTTGAGAAATATTCTTAAAGTATTAGATTAAGGCCTAGTTTGTTGGCCACTTAAAACCCGTCTTAAGGACAGTTTCCGTGTACCGAATACTTGGTTATGATTAAGCCGGTAAGTGTGGTTCCCGGCAGAGTAGAATAGGACCACTCCAAGTCATCCCGTGGTCATTCTACACAAATGTTGAGAGGATTATATTCTCATACCACTTGATATTTTTAAGAAACTATATAAACGTACGTAGATTATAATGAGATTAGTTTATTGATTGCTTAATATTATACCAAAATTATCAAATTTTTCCACAATTCCCTTTTTCCGTTTGTATGGAGATACACGCGTTCAGGAGCCTCTTAAAGCTGATAAAGGAAACGGCATAATATAAACTCTGTTAATTACCTAGAGAATAGAATTCATACATAATATCACGTCTTTCTCCTTTGCGGGGTAGACACAGTTCAGGTCTCTTTAAAACCTTAAGGCTACATTTAGCATGTTGGTGGGCCTGTAAGCGAGAACGGAACCAAAATAGTGATGGGTTGCTAGCCTCATTGCCTATTGACATGATTCCTGACGCCCATTTCCTTGATCGGCTTTTAAAATCTGCGCGGAAAGTAAAGCAGCTGGTACATTTTACATTTTTTCTTTTCTCCCGACGATAATAAAGATTAAGATAAACGACGTTCAAAAAGCGATACATGAGATCCAAAATTTGAATAAAAACTTTTAATTTTATTTCATTTTATTTCAAGACCAGCATGGAAGCAAGAGAAAAGAAGATGACGCCTTTTGTGTGACCCGATCTCATAAAATCCAATGTCCAGAGTGATGAATACGATCCAGGATCACTGGGACTTATTCACGGAAGACGAGTGTATTATGAGAAATGCATTTCATTTCTTTCTTAACGCATCCTATGTTTCTTATTTACCTAAACCTACATAATAACACATTCACATACCTATTATTTCTTTTTTCTTTCATTTTCAATAACTTTTAAAAGTGGGTTAAGTAGTCATACTTTCTACTGAATATTGTAATTTTTCATTTCCTTTGAATTAAGCTTTTTTATGGCTTTTTTAGAGATTTTCGCGTAAATTGAATATTAAACTAATACGTACAAAGGGTTTCCAGGAGATAACCTTTTAGCTCAGGACATTAATTAAAAATTTGTGGAATTCATTACAGTATAAAGGCTTTGCCTATAACTAATTAAAATGTTTTCTAAATGTTTTTGTCGTGTTGTCATTGTCTAGAGACATTTACACGTTCAGTATACAATAATAAAATTAAATACGGTTTTTTGAATTGCTGGCACTTATTTTTTCTGTTTTCATTTGAAAATGAAAAAAGAAAACATTCAAGTTTATTGTGTACATCATCAAAACCATGGAGATATATGTACTACGTACCTAGCACTTCCGTGGTCAAAACCATGGATATACATGGCGAAATTTTGATCGTTCCGGACCATTAAAGGGGTGATTCAGCCTGTCAATATAAACGACTTTTCCTATGGGACAAATGCTGTAAACTCGAAAAAAAATTCGACATTCCTATACAAATTGCCCGGGCGGCTGAACACTTTTGTATGAAAATGTCGAAATAATATTTGAGTTTCCAGCATTGGTCCCATAGGAAAAATGGTTCATATCGACGGGCTGAATCACCCCTTTAAGGGTCCAGAACGATCAAAATTTCGCCATGTATACTTCCATGATCAAAACGCTTTCCTCGGTTGCAATGTCAGCTGTGATGTGTTGGAGCTCAAAGTCATATAAACAAAGAGATTCGTATATAGACGCACAAAAGTCACCGACATAGCTCAACGGATCAGCTCTCTGAAGAAGTTGTGGGTGACGCACATAGCGCCAACAAACGATGGCCGAAAGGTTCTTGAATGGCGATAACGTATCGGCAAGTGCAGAGTAGCACATCCATCAGTCAGGTAGTCGGCCGACCTCACCAAGGTCGTAGGAAGGCGCTGAATGCAGTCCGCTTCCAACAGGTCGTATTAAAAATCCTTAGGGGAGGCCCATGTCTAGCAGTGGACTTCTTGCGGCAGAAGAGATGGTGATGATGGATAAGTACTTAAATACTTAACTTTAAATAACACACGATTAGTATAATTTTGCCCAAACGAGTCGCGCTGTCCGAATCCAACTTAATGGCGACTTGGAACATCGCGAAAGTCGATGCGCAGTACCTACACAATATTAGGTTCAGCGGGGCGCGCGCTGAGAGGCGAGGCAGACTGTAGGTACCTAGTTTTAATACAGCCAAATTCGGCCTACAAATATTTATATTTGTGATGCGAGGGCGGGACGGCTGAGACAGTTCAAACGCACAAATAAAATAAAGGAGTGTATTTGTGCCGAATAAACACAATATATTTAAAAAGGAACGACGAGAATCCATATGTGTTTATACTGAGCTTGCCGACTCGTATAAAAGCTCGTATATCAAAGGCCATAGATACTCTACAAAACGTGCAAAGATGTCGCAGATGTGACTGTCGTTCGCGAGCTACTAGAGACGCCATTTCAACATATCATCATCATCATCATGTCTTTCTTTAGTCTCCTCTGCAGGAGCACGACCCTCTCTGTACTGCCAGATCCATATATCAGCCAGAGCAGATACAGTGGATTTGGCCTACAGTCTCAGCGCTGGCCAGACGGGTTGGAAAGGTTTCTTTGATGTTTATAAGCTTCGTTTAGCTTGTGTGCTTTGATTTATTTTAGATTCAACACATTTCATACGAAATAAGGATATCGGGAGCGCTACTGTTTAAGTTTTTGCGTTTCAAGGTAATTGTAGAAATGCAAACATCTTAATTGTGATATAGGTTACATCAGAATTTTGTTTATTAACCTTTTTAGGGTTCCGTAGTAAACAAGGAACCCTTATAGTTTCGCCATGTCTGTCTGTCTGTCTGTCCGTCCACGGTTTTACTCAGAGACTATAAGTACTAGAAAGCTGTAATTTGGTATGTATATTAATCATTCCAAAAAAGTCGTAGAAAAAAATCCTGAAAAAAAAATTTTTTTTAGGTTGGCTCCCATACAAGTAAAGTGGGGATTAAATTTATATAACGCCTTAGTCGTGGGCTTAGGGCATGACTTCATGTCATCATAACTTCATTTTCATACGACCGATACATATCATTTCTTTAAAAGTTATTCTCATGTCATAAATTTTTAAGAGAAGATTTTGTCTTTTATATACGTTTTAAATGCGAGCCTCGATTTGCACAAAAAATAAATAACCAGGTCAAATACAACAATAAGTAATATAAATAAATATAGCGCTCGAGGAAATAGTAAATAACAAAGGGAAGCGAGGAATAGGATTCACGGAAATCAATCTTATTGAACAAATAAAGGAAGCACAGAATTATACTCAAAGCGTAAAGTGGTGGTGTGTCAAATTCCACGCTCGTCTGGGAGAAAACATAGAATGTACTAGCTACTTCTCTTCTCGCGCAGATTGTAAAAACGTGGTAAAAACCGATCGGGAGAATGGGTGAATATCTGAGGAGTCATGCGATGCGGCTAACTACCCATTACTATTTTGATTCCGTTCTTTACCTACAAGTCCACCAACATGCTAAACGTGGCCTTTAGGTTTTATAGACCTAGGCTCTGTTTACCCCGCAAGGGAAAAAGACGTGACATTATGTATGTATCTTCATGAATGCTGTCATTATAGTGGACCTTGGATTCCGACGTATCATCACTGAGGATGCAACCGGTAAAATGCTCAGATGAGACAGAGATATAGAGAGAGCCAGTAGTGGTCTAGTAATGCGCCGCACAATATGTTTAATCAACAAATAATACTCTAGTCGCTAATCTCGGCGAAGGTTGTTGTTTTTGTGATTTGTTGTATTCTAGGAATACATCTATTGGGTGATTTTGCGATAAACTAACATGCTATCATAATAGCAGACATCAGGCTCTACGCACCAGCACTAAGAATGCCACCGGGATATGCTTGGATGATAACGAGTGATGGCCATTGCACACGACTATCGTCTTTTTAACGTTTGGCCTAAAAATACGGTGTTAAAAGTTGCACGCGCTAATTTGCTTGTGGCATTATCGTATCTGTGGCCAAACGGGTAGTTCTACGTACATCTTGTATAAAAATTGAACAGAAAAATGCGCAAAGAATTTAGAGCGTGCTTCATATAATTGACTGATTAAATAATAATAACAAAAATTCGCCCGCAGGGCAGCTTGTGGCGAGATGTTGGTGAATCACGACACCACGGACCCGAGTGCTCCAGAGAGTCAGTCAGAGCCCTCGGCCCCGACGTGTCTTCGTCGGTTGGGGTGGAAACCCAATAGAACTCGCAGTACTCTCGGCTCTGGCTTGCCTTAGTTGGCCGTCCAGAGAGGAGTCGTTAGAGCTGTTGCTCCAGGGCTGGAAGTGTTAAAGGCCTAACGACGCGAGTAACTTCGGAGAAAGCGCAGCACACCTCTCGATATCCCTGAGTCGCCCACACCGGTATTGCCCCTTTCGTCGGCAGTTATCGTCGGCTAGTTTGAGGGCCCATCTAGTGGGCGGCAAGCCACCACCTGCCAATTGTAGCCAGTTATCATGATTATGGCAGGTGTCCGACCCTATGCAATAACCCAGCATAAAGTTCATCCATATTTCAGCCCCATAACCCATTTATTTTCCTTTTCAAATGCAATAGTCCCACTTCTGGCCAAGACCTGTTCAAGGACATATCATACTCGTACATTGGTATTTCCAGGAATGGGTTCTGACTAGAACCTACATTACATCAACTTCTCCAAAGGGCCTCTACGTGTTGGATCTATATCCCCACGCAAGCCTTCCAAAAGACCGGGGTAACACCCGTGAGTCTCAGAGGGATACAAATACAAATTCAAAATATTAGATGTACCTACTTCTGTAATATTTGTAATTTGTTCACGCCTAGTATTTGATCGAGCCTCATAGAATGACAATAGAGTCGATGGATATGTGTTACGGGTGTATGGCTTCATAATATATGAAGGTTGTATCCTACTTCCTTTGCCAAAAGAAATATAAAATTATACCTAGTTACAATTTTAACGAATTCAACAAAGCCTGCATGGGAGAGAAGAAAAAACGTAGATGAGCCTACGCAGACCGTCGGAGCCGGTCGAGGGTATGGGCCAAAATCTAAAAAACCATGATCAAAAATCAAAACGTTTATTCAGAAAATAGGCCTTTGCAGGCACTTTTTCACGTCATATCATATTTAAAATTATCTTATTAGATAATATGTACCTATTTATTAATTGTTCAAAAGCTACAGACTACTAGCGTTTCGGAACCGACCACTGCAGAGAAGAAACGCCGAAAGAAACTCTTATCAACAGTTTTGGTCGCCTACTCGCCTGAAGGGCTTTATATGATTACGAATATTTATTCCTTATTGTCTTTTTCTTTCTTTTCTTTTTTCTGTTTTCATGTTACAATTTCAATATACATAGATTTATTATTCTTGGAACATGTTTATGTTAACGATCGAGTATGCAAAGATAATAAACAACATATGATACTTAAAGTAGTCTCAAAGAGGCCGAGCAGACCAGTCCCCCCTGACAGCACCCGTTCACGAGTTGACATGTGGATCAGCCATCGCTGAGCTCAACCATAGTAGAAGGAACTCAACGACCCGACACACAACGCCGCCACCCAGGTTGAACATTTTTAGTGAGCATGACTAACATAACAATAGGCGATGCGGCTAGCAACCCGTCACTATTTCGATTTCGTTTTCCACATATACTCCCATTAACATAATAAACGAGGCCTTTGGACAGTATGACCTTAGGCTCTATATACCCCATAAGGGATAATAAAGACGTGATACTATGTATAAATGTATGTATCATGAACAAAACTAGTTGCTTAAAGATTAGGCGTGAACACATCAGCGCTTACGCATGTTAAACAACCTCTGGCGTAATCCACTTGGATGGGTGATTGCTAGTGGCATAAAAATATCTCTAGATCCTTGGGAAGGCACGTTGAGCCGTTGGTCCCGGCTGTCATTATTGATGGCACTCACAGATGACTTTAGGCATCTTGAATAATCTGAGATCAGTGTTGGCCACTTACACTTAAATGAAAAACAAAAACTCTACCATCTAATCCTATTTTACCCGTGTAGGCTGTTGTAATAAGTAGTAATAACTTAATACGTTTACACGTTTAGCACTATTACTTAATATCCTATACTTAATCCAGATTTGGATTGCTAACTAACACGTGTTGGAAGATAATGTGTAGGTTGATTAGAATAATAAGTTTTGAGCATCTAAGTGTCGAGCTCCGTGGCGCAGTGGTCAACACGCCGGCCTGTGACACGGATGGTCCCGGGTTCGTTCCCTGGTCTGGTCAAGATGAAAAATGATCTTTTTCAGATTGACCTGGGTCTTGGATGTTTATCTATATATGTATTTGTTATAAATATAGTATCGTTGAGTTAGTATCCCATAACACAAGTCTTACTTAAGAACTTACTTTGGGGCTAGCTCAATCTGTGGGATTTGTCCGTATATATTTATTTATATTTAAGTAAATATACATATTTTTTAAGTAATTTTTTTTTATTTAAATTAATCTAAACCGAATCAATAAAAAGGAAAAAAAGAAACAATTAGCTCTAGATTAAGGTGTGCTAAATCGAATGACACCAACATTTCCTCATTTCATAAAGTTTTTGAGGGGAGGAAGAGTTATCGCTTTTTGTATGAAAATTACAGGTAGTCGATACTCTTAAACCCGAATGGATGGACACTATTGGAGCACCGAAGTAATCCTAATAGAGAGTATGCTCGTATTTCTTTATTTGCTTAGTATAATCCCTAATAACCACAGTAAAAAATATAAAAGAACTTTTAAAATATCTTAATTAGCGACGAAGATATGAAACTTTAAAGTTTTAATACGAAAAAGAAGTCCGATATGGACTAGTGACGTCATAGTCTATATCATGCACACATTTGCCATATAAAATAGTGTTTTCGCGAGTGAGATAGACATATTTTCATAACATCATTTTATCTCGTTCGTTTTTCAATCAAATTTTATTCTGTTTTCACTTTCAGTACTTTACTATAGAATATTTTTGGATAAACTGGTAAGATAACAGATATTTTTTTCATGCATATTCCCTATTCGTAACTACAGAGCACATATATATGTCTGTCGCACCCGACTAGAGAACACACACTACGAAGAAGATACTATTGTTTGTTTGTTTGTTTGTTTTTCGAATGTGTAAGTGGTCAACACTGGTGTCAGATTTTTCAAGCTGCCTTAAGGCATATGACATAGCTTAACGACTGCCATCAACGATGACAGCCGGGACCAACGGCTTAACGTGCCTTCCGAAGCACGGAGGAGCTAGAGATATTTTACTACTACTATAAGATACTATTACTAGTATCAGGCGACCCTCTGCCCTAAGTTTTCTCTAGGCAATAAAGATCATAGACAAATAAGGGAGTGAGGGTAAAATTGAAAAAAATGCCATGCAATTATGTTTGAGTTTCTATTGGGGGCCACAATACATACAACTTTAAAACTAGAAAATGCGCAAAAGGCGGCCTTATCGCAATGCAATTTCTTACAGTACTATATCTTACATCCGTATAAATATTTGCAAAACAAATGTTCATTAGGTTACTCCTTACGATAAACAAATTACAACCAGATATTTCCTCCAGCTTGTACATTCCTCAGTTATTATGTCCGTACCACAAAAACATTCCAGGAATTGATTAAAAAACAGTAATCTAATTCGCTTTACGCAAAGAGATTCAATATTATTTTTATTATTTTCCTTAATCTCTTTTTTTAATGGAATGCCCAATCTCTTTCAATTTATATATTTGGATAGCAATTTTTAAAAGATATTTTATTGTGTTTTTCAATTCGCTACGGAAGGTTAACATAACCAGCAAATGGTAATTTTGTACCATGCATGCTTTCAATTATAGATGCTCAGGGTTACATTTCATATTCCATTAATTATGGCTAACTAGCCGCTGCCCGCGGCTTTGCCCGTGTGATATATAGCGTATGTCCTTCTCCGTAGCATAATCAACGTGTATACCAATTTCAAGGAGATTCGTTCAGCAGATAATGCGCGAAGTGGTAACAAACAAATACACAAACTCACTTTCACATTTTTAATATTACTAGCTGTTACCCGCGGCTCCGCCCGCGTGATATATAGCCTATGTTATTTTCGTTACCCTAACCTATATGTATGCGAAGTTTCATGATGATCGGTTCAGTAGATAGGGCGTGAAAGCCTAACAAACGCGTCAAAATTTTCTTCTGTTTTAGGTACTTTTATAACAGAAATAAGATGCAGTGTTTATAACATTCTATTCAGATATCGGTAACGTCCCTGTAATAAACTAGTCTATAAGTATATAAATTATTAATAAAGTCCGACTTTTCAGGCAATTTCTAGTTCTTTTCATTACGTTTCATTAAAATTCCATCCATTGAGCAATTCATCACAGATAATTTCACGGCCACTGACTCGGAAAGAGCATCACAAAAAATAGTTATCCACCATTTTGTGAATGATTTACTTCCACGAGAATTATTTTAATTATGTTCTTAAGTACAATTTGTTTTTTTTATTTATGTCATAGGACGGCAAACGACCAAGCGGGTCACCTGATGGCAAGTGATCACCGCTGCCCATGGACAATTGCAACTCCACAGCCCGTCGATATGAATAACTTTTCCTATGAGACCAACGCTAGGACATCGAAAAAAAATCGGGCTAGTGCGAATCAGACTCATGCATGAAGGGTTCCGTACCATTATCTATACTACAATAGACTATCAACCAAAAACGGCAATTTTTTAAAATTAAATATATTTATTTTGAAAGTGAATATACAACAAAATATTCTGTGAATATTTCGAGCATATACCTACCTGTTGCCGTTATTAATATCGAGCAAAAACGGCAAAAATATTTTTTATAATAAATATTCTGTTTTTAGTACTTGTTATAGCGGCAGCAACAGAAATAGTTACATCATCTGTAAAAGTTTCAACTGTCCAGCTATCACGATTTTTGAGACACAGCCTGGTGACAGACAGACATAGAAGTCTCGTGAATAGGGTCCCGTTTTTACCCTTTGGGTACGGAAGCCTAAAAATTACATGAATAGTGAAAGCTTTACGAGTTTTTCAGATGAATCAATCAAACATTAATTCCGAAAGAGCAACAAGGCTCACTTTGTTAAACAATTACTGTTCCAATCACTTTCATTACGTCGATTGTCCGTCAAAGGCTGTTTGTCTTCCGACTTCCTGGAACGCACGAATTGAACATTTTGAATAGAGACCGGTCTCTAATGTACCTTAATATGGACAAGCTGAAGTTGTAACTAAATCTATTAATTCAATTGAAACTAGAAAAGTTCGGTATAAGGATTTTTACGTAGAACTCCTATTACGGCTGAGCATTTACTCATATATTCCATAAAATATATAAACAAGCCGATTAAAAAATATACGACAGTATAAAAAATATAGCCTATGTCACGCGGGAGCGTGTAAGGATTCTTACGTCCAAACATTATGAAATTGAAAAACAATACACTTATTTTTTGGCAGTCGTGTCGAAAATATAAGCCAGCTTTGAATAGTAAAAATTTTACGGAATTTTCAGATGAATCAAACATTCATTCCGAAAACAAACAACAAACAACAAAGTGAGCCTTGTTGCCCAACAAGGCTCACTTTGTTAAACAAGTTACTGTTCCAATCACTCTATGTCGATTGTTGAATTGAATTGATTCCCGTCAAAGGCTATTTGTCTTCCGTTGGTCTTCCGTCTTGACGTTTTGAATAGAGACCGGTCTCTAATGTACCTTAATATGGACAAGCGGAAAGTTGTAACTGAATCTATTAATTCTATTGAACTGAGAGAAGTTCGGTAAAAGGCTTTTTTTCGCAGAACTGTTAGACTGAACGATCAGAATTAGATGGATATAGGTATAGTTAGTGATATATCTCTTCCATGCTGGATTGAAGAAATATTTAGTTATGTTTTTCGAGTTCAAAGAAAAGCAGCTGGTATTTTTTTTCGAAGTCTGGGTCTAATTCTGAGTATGTATGTATGTATGTAATTTCTTTATTGCACAAATAACAACTTAAAACTTAAAAGAAACAGTTTTCCAAGAAAAGGACCTTTGTACAAAGGCGGACTTATCCCTAGAAGGGATCTCTTCCAGTCAACCAAGTGCTTGAAAAAGAAATAAGAAAAGCTTGGGGATAGTATGAAAGATACTTGTTATAATCGCAGGTATACCGTACAACACCGATACTTGGTATCTCTTTAAACTGGACAGTGGCAGAATTAACGAAACCTCAATGGATGCTATAAAATAAAAAAATTGAATAGAAACAATTTATTTCAAAAAATGGCGTCGTCATTGGAACTATAAAAAAAAGTATAAAAGTATCGCTTTAAAACCCACGCAAAAAGGAGGCACGTGTAGTGGGGGCTAGAATATCGAAAATCAAGTAAACAAAGTTATTTTGTTGCCCACGTATATTATTGGAAGAACAACCCTAAAGTGCTAGGCCACCCTTTTATGCTTTTTATGGTAGGTACTCTTGAAAGACTGGCGAAAGTATTTATAGATTTTGGGATACCTATTCTTCGGAAAATGTGTTGATGGGGTAGGCCAGATTGTTATATTTTACGGGGCTATCGACTATAGAGGTTTTCATTATTTTTTATTCATTTCATATGATGGTAAACCAGCTAGCGGGTTACCTGATAGAATGTGATAATGGGCATGTTGACTAAAATTTTTTTCATGTTGCTCTGTAAAGACCTGCCAAAAATAAACACAATAGTGACAGAAATACATTTCTAAACAAAAAACTCTTTCAGTTATAAAAGTTTTAAAGACACATGTTTTTAGACGTGAAAACGCGCCGCTGAAATGCCTACATATTTTGTGACGTCACAAGCTTGTATTTTGTATGGGCGGCGTGAGAACTTTGTTTGGTAGCTATACGAAATATTTCGTTTATGGTAATGGTTTCATAATAAAAGTTGCTATAAATTTTGCAGACTCAAATACAGTATAATTGTAATTAAAGATTTTCATACTTTAAAAAATGGTCCTATTCACCCAACTTTAAAGAAGCTTTAAGATCACTTAACGAATCAATATCAAATTAAATGTGTTCTTTATAGTGTTTTTAGATAGAAATTAGTCTCATTAGAAACAAATTTTATATAATCTTAACATTAGGCAACTACCGTATTGTACATAAATGATTTACAGAAAAAGATACATGATGATCTTAGAAATAAAAATCAACTCCAACGAAACTATTAAAATAAAATGTTCTTAGTAAAAATTGCGGGTAAGACTTGACGTGGCGATTTTAGGTTTAACCTACTTCCGAATACTCAAAGGCATCTTAGATGCATCTTCACTAAAATCATTCTCAAGTCTCGTTACACTGATATATAAGATTAATATAATGATTATTTTGAATATTTGGAGTTAAAGGACTGTAATACTTATGTAGTGTTTCTTGATTTTAAGTTCAAGAAAAATATAGATTATAAATGCTTAAAAACAATGTTTTCTTATGTTTTCGCGATTGTTACACATTTAAATAAAATTATTTTAATACGGTTTTTATCGCGTTTATTACATTATTTATACACCTAACGTTTCGAGCACTTTACAGTGTTCGTGGACGCAGGTAGACTAAGTTGACATTTGTCTAGTATTTTATAAGAACTGCAAAATCTACCGCCTAAAATATTTATTGATAACGTTCCGGATGTACGCAGTATTGGCTCACGGTGTCTGAAGGTCTTGCAGTCTTCTGCTTAGCTTGAGATTTGATTAAATTGATGACTGGATCCCAAGCTGGTGGTAACTGCCAACCATCCTCTCTATTGAAATTAGGATGTTTTTTAATTTCAATAGCCTCACGAAGCATTCTTGGAATGTATCTGTTTTCTTTTGCAAGGACTTGAGGATTATCAAAACGCATATAGTGGTTGGGTTTGTCTAGGGCATATTCACAGACTGCAGACTTCGTTGAGCGCCTATGCTTCATGTCAGCAATATGTTCTTTTATACGGGTACCGATGCTTCTCTTTGTTTGCCCAATGTATGATAAACCACACTCACAGTCAATTTTATAAACTCCAGCATCTTGTAACGGGATATTAGATTTGACAGGTCTTAAAAGTTGGTTTATTTTCTTGTGCGGCTTGTAATAGGTCTTGATTGAAGCACGCTTAAGTATATTACCAATTTTGTCTGTAACTCCCTTTACATATGGTAAATTGGCAGGAAAGCGATAAACTGTGTGAGGCTTTGGGCGGCTTCTGTGATGTGTTTTTGGGAGGTTGAGGTTGTTGCTTCTTAAAACCGATTTTACTCGTTGAAGCTCCTCCTTGAGGTGGTGGGTGTCACAGATGCCATGTGCTCTCTGAAACAAAGATTTACCAACGGTAGCCAACTGACATGGATGATGATGGGATTTGCCATTGAGATATTTGTCGTTATGGGTAGGCTTTCTATACACAGTATGACTAATAGTATTATCAGAATTTCTAATTATTAAAATGTCAAGAAAAGCTAATGAATTATTTGTCTCAGTTTCTAAGGTGAATTTAATTTTGTTATTAATTGAATTTAGATGGTTTAGTAATAAAGATACTTGAGTTTTTGGGAGAACAACGAAAGTATCATCTACGTACCGTTTGAACATCTTCGGCATAGCCAGGGTGGATGAAAGAGCCTTCTCCTCAAGGTCTTCCATAAATATGTCGGCGACAATGGGGGAGACTGGTGACCCCATGGCAACACCGTCGATTTGTAGGTAAAATTTATTCTCCCAGAAAAGGTAGCCTGATGTTAGCAGTGCTCAAGCAATGTAATAAACGCGATAAAAACCGTATTAAAATAATTTTATTTAAATGCTTAAAAACACTTATAATCTACTAGCTCTTACCCGCGACTCCGCCCGCGTGTTATGTCCTTCTCAGTATCCTAACCTACATATGTATATAAAGAGTATGACAAAATTTCATGATGATCGGTTCAGTAAAAGCGTAACAAACAAACAAATAAATAAACAAACAGCACTTTTACATTTATAAGTTAGGATAGATTTTAGGATTGAAAAGATATTGAAGAAATTCAAATAAGGGTTATTCGAATGTATATGCTCTTTTATATTTTTTTTTTCAAATCGTTTCATATGAGGTAACAAAAAGATAAAAAAAAAAACATAATAATAGTTCTATTAAGAACCTCCTCCTTTGTTTATGTCGGCTTGGAATAAGATCTTCTAACGACTTTGAAACAAAAAGTCGACCTGACCTTCATTTTAGAAATTGTTTTTGTTAAGTTGTTGTTGTTTCTGTTGCTGAATGCTAATTAACGACGACTTAGTTTCAAAAAAATACGTTGTTTTTGTTTTTTATCTATTTTCTTGCTCCATTAGGGATTCTCATCCCGATGTTTTATTATAAATATTAACTCAAAGGCTTAATAAGGCTTCTACTAAAGTTTTCCAAAATAACCGGTTGGAAGCGGTATCCATCCAGCGTTTCCCTGCGACCTCGGTCAGGTCGTCCGACGCTGCGCTTGCCAGTACGTTGTCGCCATTCGAGAACCTCTCTGCCCCTTCAGCTATCGGTTCTTCGCGCTATGTGCCCCGCCCACTGCCACTTCAAAGAGCTTATCCGCTGAGCTATGTCGGTGACCTTTGTTCTTCTACGGATCTCCTCATTTCTGATTCGATCTCGCAGAGAAACACCGAACATAGCCCTCTCCATAGCTCTTTGAGCTACCTTGAGCTTTCTAATGAGGCCCATAGTACTTAAGCGACTACGTAGTAACAGGCGGGGTCCATTGTTTCAAGTCAGCGATGTCCGGCATTTGTGCCTGTTGTCTCGCATCATGTGACCGGTCCATCGTCATTGTAAGACACGGCAATACCTATAATGTAATGACTATTCAATCATAATTAAAGGTCGACGCTGGACTGGGAGAAAAGAAAAAACATAAAATGTACCAGCTTCTTCTCTTCCCACGCAGATCGTAAAAGCCGGTTGATGGAATGGGCGTCAGGAATCATGTCAATAGGCGATGCGGCTAGCAACCTATCACTATTTTGATATCCACCTACAAGCCCAACCAACATGCTAAACGTGGCCTTGGGTTTTAGAGACCTGGGCTCTGTTCACCCCGCAAGGGAAAAAGACGTGATAATATGTATTTTGTAGGTATTTACGTATAAGAAATCCTGCTGCAAATGAGCATTATAACCATGTATGAGACAATGAACATGGAACTACCCTTTCAAACAAATGATGTAAAGTATAGATGTGGCACTACATTTAAAGTAATAAAAGTAGATTATACACTGCCAATGAGATTCTAATTATTTTGTATACCTACTAATAAATAATAAAATCAAAGATACATGACCTTAAAAACTTGTATGTATCTAAATATTTCTTGGAGGTTTTAAAATACAGATTTGCAAACTTGACAAATATCAAGCGTTACTACAAATTTTAATGTACGTATGTAGCCATGCTCGTTAACATTATTATTATCATCATGATCGAGTCTTTTTTAGTCTCCGCTGTAGGAGCATGACAATCTCTGCACTTCCAGAGACATATATTAGTCAGAGCACTTAGAAGATTAGGCGTATAACACTCTCCACGCTAGCCAGATGGGTTGGAGAAGTCTCTATGATGTTTGTAAGATTTGTTAAGCTTGTGTTTCTTTAGTCGTCTTCTTCGACGGGAAGACTTGGAAAAGATCTATTCTACTCTGCCGGTAACCACATGGCACACTACTATCATAAATCTGTTTTGTAGGTTCCTGCCAGCGGGATCTTATCTGGATGCAAGAACCCCTATCACCCTCAGCACTATCTAAAACCATGGCGGAACTGATACGCTCTCCTAAGAGCTACAAGCAATAATTCAAATGGCAGAGGCACTACACCTACCAGAACTCTGGAAATAAGAATATTTGCCAAATCTGCGCCAAACTTAATGATCCCAGTTTGTTGGCCACTCATAAAGTCTATCACAAATTCAGGAAATGGTGGCATAGGCACTAGATCTTTGATTAATTAAGTGTAATGATCTATGGATATTTGTTGTACTGAAAGAATCTTTAAAGTCTAGGAGATAAACAACTCTAAATAAAAAAAAAAATGACTGCCCTACAAAAATATTAAGGCCTATGTCGTTAGGGATAGTGTAAAGATTTTAAACATGATACATGGAATAATATTGGGGAAGTCAGAAGGAATGGTGGAAATTTATACGTATAACATGAACCCTGAAAATACTCTTCTTCTTTCTTGGTTCGTTAAGCTAATTCTAGAAGCAGGGAGGGCAGGAGCACACAGCTGGAAACTGGACTCTGCTCCGTATCTTTACGACTGAGGATGCGCCTAGGGATAACACTAATATGAGAGACAGATGTATGGGTATCATAGATATCAGAATATTTCTGTGATGGGTATACATTCGCTAATTCAACACGATTTTTTAAGGTTAATGATTTTAATACCCATTGCTTACTAGCGTTTCCCTGCGATCTCGGTCAGGTCGTCCGACCACCTGGTCGGTGGGTGTCCGACGCTGCGCTTGCCAGTACGTGGTCGCCATTCGAGAACCACCTTTCTGCCCCATCGCCGGCTATCAGTTCTTCGCGCTATGTGCCCCGCCCACTGCCACTTCAAAGAGCTTATCCGCAGAACTATGTCGGTGACCTTTGTTCTTCTATACTTTACATCGTAGATACTCAGCCGACAACTACCTTTCGGTCGAAGTATGCTTTGGGAAATCGATAAGTTTCTTTTCGGTCAACTTCATAATGATTGAACCAGTTACCTATAACAGATACCATTAAATATTCAAACATTTATTTAATACTAGCTGTTACCCGCGGCTTCGCCTGCGCAATATGTCCTTCTCGGTACCCTAACCGTATATGCAAAATTTCATGATGATCGGTTCAGTAGATACGGCGTGAAAGCATAACAAACAAACAAACAAACAAACTCACTTTCGCATTTATAATATTAGTTGGGAAATGGGAAATAGTTGGGAAATATACGTTTCTTTGAACACTTACCTATTGTCATCATTATTTGATTGCACAATTGAAAGACTCAGTAATTTACTTATGGCTAAGTTTAGTGTTATCCAAAACGGACTGGATTTCGAGAAGAGTTTGTTTGTTTGTTTAAATCTTTATTGGACAAAATATGCAAGGTAATCATAACAAAACTAGATTTAGACTTCTTATGAATAGTGGACTTATCCGAAGGGATCTCTTCCAGTCAACCAATTTGACAAAGGATACAGTTAACATGTATTAATGACAATGAATATATAGGAATATATGATAATGTACATGGCTCAGACAAAAGCTACATTTCCACAGTCTCTATATTTGGTGCTCGTGATCTCGTAAGCCTGGAAGGGTAATATGAATTAGTTCGGAACGAGGTGCAAATATTATGGCGACGGTGATCCAGCCATTAGCTATATAAAGGGTTTTATTACGTCGTTTAGGGTGTATCCCAGCAGTATTTTTTCAGTATGTTTTCCATACAAATGTATTCCTCTATTTTCTCACTGAAAACTGCTTCTAGAGGCACAATTAATTTTTCATAAAAGCTAGTCCTAAAATTGGTATGGCTCTTTTTTTATTTTTTCTAAAAAACTGTTTTTTTTTTTTCGAAATGCTAGTAGTCTGTAGCTTTTGAATAATAATTAGTAAATGCATAATACTTAATAAGATAATTTTAAATGTGATTTGACGTGAAAAAGTGCCTGCAAGGGCCTATTTTCTGAATAAACGTTTTGAATCTTTTGAATCTTTGAATCTTTTGCACACGCCCAATGGGCCACCGGGCTCCTCCGTGTTTATTGCGCCGCTCTGTTTCGATATTTTTAATGTGATTCAATTTTTGATTACAACTAAGTTGCTTTATATTTGATCTAAGAATTCAACCCTAAGGTAAAGGTTGAATGCACAGGTTGAATGGCAGAAATTGCATAGCGATAAGTCCGCCTTTGTTCCTATTTTTGTCTTTTGTTTTATTTTATTTATGTTATGATGCAATATAGAGCATTTCCTTCATTCATTCATTCACACGACAATACAATAAATGCATGACTATCGCATATTTGCAAGGATTATAGTTATTTCGTTGTTAAGCCTTTTTAAATATCGATGCATAATCCCGTTGAGCCTGCTAACAAAGGATTTATTTAAAATATCTACGTTTTAGTTTGATGCTAATCCAAACAGCAATACACTATCATTTATAAAAAACCGGCCAAGTGCGTGTCGGGCCACGTGCAGTGTAGGGTTCCGTAGTTGCGAATGACAACTTTGAGTTTACACTATTCACACTCGCACCTTACAGTTTAACGACCAAAAACATCTAACAATGAAAATAGTATGAAATTTTACAGTTTATAAGTTGGTTACCTACAACTTTTTAGTTTGTACTTAGTACTCAGCTCTGATAGTTTTCCTTTAAACTTCAGTATATATACTACTGCTGTAATTTTTTTCACGTATCTATATTTAACCGTTTAGCAGATAGAGGGGGGGGACACTTACCTCTAACAAAAATTCGCACTTTAAAACCAAATATTTCGGAAACGGATCCCTAAATCGAAAAATGGTGTTCTCAACCTCACAATATTTTTGAAAGACCTATTTAACGATATCCCACACGACGGGTAAACAGAGAAAAAAAAATTACTCCCCCACTTTACTTGTATGGGAGCTACACTAAAAAAAATGTTTTTTCAAGATTTTTTTCTACCACTTTTTTGCCATGATTAATATACATACCCATACCAAATTACAGCTTTCTAGTACTTATAGTCTCTGCGTAAAACCGCGGACGGACAGACAGACAGACAGACAGACAGACAGACATGGCGAAACTATAAGGGTTCCTTGTTTACTACGGAACCCTAAAAAGGGAAATATTTTAAGCCTTTCAAATTTAAAAGAATATAGGTCAAAATATGTAAAAAACTATCGGCCAAGTGCGAGTCGGACTCGAGCACGAAGGAGTTCGACTAAAAGAAATTACGTTTGTTGTATGGGAGTCCCCTTAAATATTTATTTTGTTTTTATTTTTAAAGTGAATATACAAATAAATATTCTTGGATATTTCAAACGTCTATCCGTTGCCGTTAATAATATCGAACGAAAACGGCAAAAAAATCACGTATCTGAAATATTAACGTGTATTTTGTACTGCTTCTGATCATTATAAATTTTAACTGTCTAGCTATCACGGTTCATAAGATACAGCCTGGCAACAAACGGACGGACAGTGAAGTCTCATGAATAGGGTCCCGTATTTACCCTTTGGGAACCCCAGGGCTACTTAAGTGAAAATAATATGCACTCCAAAGTAACTAAATACATCGAGCTCCTATTAAAATAAATGAGACTTTTTATTTCCATTATATTCTAGCTTATCTTATAAAAGTAAATAGTACCGTTGGGCAGCTGATGAAATTTCTTTTAATTTCGTTTTATGTTTGCGTTGTCCCTTGACCGAGATAACGCGGATATGAAAACAAACCTTGAGCTCATGGTAGACGAGCTTGTAAACATTTTATTATTAAAAATAATATATGGTGGGTAATAGTAAAGGTAAAAATTATTATGAGTTAGTTTCCTAAAATAAGTATAATAGTTCGTCAGTTAGATTAAAAACATCCAAAACATATTGTAAACCTTAGCTTATGGTAATACCTATTCATCATCATGTCCTTTCAGTCTCCACTGCAGGAGCATAACCCTGTCCTCCTCTCCTGTACATTTAAATAAAATTAATTTTGATATGGTTTTATCGCGCCAGAACAGTCCACGCTGGTCAGACGGGTTGGAAAGGTCTTTTTGATGTTTATAAATAATCTTTATTTAGCTTGTGTTTCCTAAATCGCCTTCTACGACATCCACGGGAGACCTTATTATATTCTGCCGGGAACCACACGGCTAATACATATTAATAATTATATATCATAATTAATTCTTGAAAATGTCGTTCATTTGAAATAGTTTAAGGCCAATTTAACCCAACTTAATATACATATATCGGTATCAGATCAAAAGTATCCGGAACAGTTATTTTCAGCTTGACGCTTACATAATCATACAAATTTTTCAAAATCTTCTCTTTACGCAAGTTATTTGCTGTTGTCAAAGTTATTTAAATAAAAAGATAAGCAATTATTCAAAGCTTTAAAACATATGTACCTCCTACTTACTCATCAAAAGTTTACACGCAACTAAAAAACAGAAAATATCTCGCAATCGTACACTTTGATGATCAATGAATGAATAAATATGGTTTTTGGACGAAAGCTTGAAAGGAATTATTTGTATAAAGTACAAACGTTATCTAATCGTATACGATAAGCTTAGCATTATTCGCAGTCCCCTTCAGCCAGTTCTGCAGGCCGATTTACTAACTCGGTGTACAACGATTTGAATGTCACTTTAGCATCCATTGCGGTTTTCATATATTAAATAAAAATAGTCATTCATACCGAAGCCGTAATGAATATTGAAGTTACCATGAAAATGATGTACACCGTAGCTGTCAAAAGTTAGCAAATAGGCCTGCTGGATTCATAAATAGGCCGTACAGGCCGCGGCCTAGGGGCGGTAGATTTCAGAGGAAGGTCACTTGATTTCAGAGGAAAAAAGTCGAACACGTCCACTGGTTTTCGCATGGTTTACTGGCCTCTGGCCTACACTCATAAAAAGTATAAATCCGGCACTGCTTTCAGCCGTCCTTCAGGTATATTAAAATAGAGGCAGGGTGGGCGCAGAATGTTATTTTGAAAGTATTTATTAATTAACTTAAGAGTCCCACGTAAAGCCGAAATCCCATACATACGTAGTTTGGTTTTAGTTTCAAAAACTTCTACTCGCTATAAATTTTGTATAGGTATTGTTTTTAAAATTGAAATCTGATTATAAACATCAATATGCCTTGTCCGGTCGTATGTACGAAATTTGGTTGAGATTGACCTAACTGTTGTAAAACTAAAACCAAACTACGTTTGTATGGGATTTCGGCTTTACGTGGGACTCTTATATAAGTAGTATTATAATTGTTATAAAAGGTATTACAGTATATATAGAATAAAAGTCAAAGAGAAAATAAGGAAAGTGGCGACAGTAGACTTTTAAATTTCAAAATTCTCTATGCCTTCCGAAGAGTCATAGCAGTCTGAACAGAAAAAAGACGCCATATTTTTAGGGTTCCGTAGTAAACTAGGAACCCTTATAGTTTCGCCATGTCTGTCTGACTGTCTGTCCGTCCGCGGTTTTACCCAGAGACTATAAGTACTAGAAAGCTGTAATTTGGTATGGGTATGTTTGTATGTATATTAATCATGCTAAAAAAGTGGCAGAAAAAATCATACATTTTTTTATGGGAGTAAAATTTTTTATCTATACAAACCTATCGTGTTGGGTAATTGTAAATGCAAATTTTTGTTAGAGGTAAGTGTCCCCCCCTTCATCTGCTAAACAGTTATACATGGATACGTAAAAAAAATTACAGCATATATATACTGCACATATACTGAAGTTGAAAGGAAAACTATCAGAGCTGAGTACTAAGTACAAACTACAAAGTTATAGGCAACCAATCTATAAAATATACTCGAAAATGTTAAATTTCATACAATTTCATTGTTAGATGTTTTTGGTCGTTAAACTGTGAGGTGCGAGTGTGAACAGTATGAACTCAAAGTTGTCATTCGTAACTACGGAACCCTACACTACGCGTGGCCCGACACGCACTTGGCCGGTTTTTTAATCTGTGGTCTGAACAGTGAAAAAAAGAGAAATGAAGGACATCTGAGGACATCAAAAGCGTGTGGTAACCGAATGAAATGTGTTTTAATATCAGACCGTATAAAAATATTTGCGGTGTCCCGCGGACCATATAATGGAGAAGTGTAAACAAACCCTTTGGATTTAAATGCTTTCAGAAATAATCAGAATTTCCTATGCAAAGGTTGTTCATATAAACGGGCTGAGTCACCCCTTTAAGGATCTGTCGGGGTTTTATTAACATATTGTATACAGCCTTTAGTGTCCCCATTCCTATAATGTCCTAATGCTGGGCAAAGACTCCCACCATAACTTGCCGTGTGGTTTCTGGCAGAGTACAGGACTCCAAGTCTTTCCGTGGATATCATAGGAGGCGTATTTTTAGTAAACACAAGCTAAACAAAAATTATAATCAGCAAAGAGACCTCTCCAACCCGTCTGGCCAGCGTGGAAAGTGTAGGCTAAATCCTCTGACTGCTCTGGTCTTGCAGTGGAGACTAACGAAGACCTGGTCATAATGATGACGATAAGGCGAGTAATTCCACAACTCGTCCCACATGAGTCGTAGGCATGTGGGACGAGTCGTGGAATTATTCGATAAGCTAAATAAAATACAGTCTACATATTACCGGATGTGACGTAACATCACGTACAGCCTTACAGCATCTTAAAGTTAAG
This sequence comes from Rhodophaea formosa, assembly GCA_963082605.1. Lineage (NCBI taxonomy): Eukaryota > Metazoa > Arthropoda > Insecta > Lepidoptera > Pyralidae > Rhodophaea > Rhodophaea formosa. Next base: position 18,677,712 of record OY720219.1, on the reverse strand, counting down.
CCTCAGCTGCATCGGAAGGAGCTTAAAGCCTGCCGGATGTAATCCGGGAGCTTTGCTGATATTTATAACATGTAGGACGATTACTTTCAAACTTATACTATGTAAAAAAAAACGTCAAAAATACTTATACTATATCACAAAAATTTACCTTAAGAAAAAAAAACGTAGAATGAGCCCGCTGCTTCTCCCACCCAGATCGTAAAAGCCGATCGAGGGAATTGGCGTAAGGAATCATGTCAACAGGCGATGCGGCTAGCAACCCATCACTATTTTGATTTTGTTCTCACCTACAAGCCCACCAACATGCTAAACGTAGCATTTATAAAAATAATAATTTCTTTATTGAGCCATAAAATACAATACAGTAAAGATTTAGGTTTTATAGACCTAGGCACTGTCTACCCCGCAGTGGAAAAACACGTGATAGTAGCGTATATGTGTATGTATGCCTTAGTAATTACCCTAGTAGTTTCCAAGATTAATATATAAAGACTGATAAACGTGCTTCAATTTATCGAATCTCAATATTCAAAGGTATTTGGCGTTGTAATTTCAGTCAAAGTTTCAGTATAAAATGTTCAATCATATTTAACTATGTAGCTGTAGATACACCACACACAAATTAAATTTCAATCCGTAGTACCGATTTAAACCAAATTCCCAAAATGCCAAACACGTAGTTTGGCTAATAATTAATCCAGTAATTTAACACTGAAAACGTGATAGCTAATGAGTTATTCCATTGGTGTTATTAGAACAACCAATGATATTTTTTTGACACAGAAATGTTATTACTCTATTAATGATTATTTAAATGACAATATGTAATAATTATATTTTCGACTTGTATAGATTTTTGACCCACATTATTGTACGTCCAAATTTGGACAGGACACGGCTGCACTAACTTTTTATAAGAGCTTTTTACCTGTGATTCACAATAAAGATTATTTGTATTTGTATTACAAATCCACAAAATGATGATTATTGGTAGACATACTCGTAAATGCAAATCAAAGATCGATTATATGCCAGACTATCGGTTCTTTACATATTAATAAACTAGCTGTTACCCGCGGCTTCGCCCGCGTGATATATAGCCTATGTCCTTCTCGGTGCCCTAACCTATGTGTATGCAAAATTTCATGATGATCGGTTCAGTAGACACGGCGTGAAAGCGTAACAAACAAACAAACTCACTGTCGCATTTATAATATTAGTTGGGATTAACAAAGAGGATAACACAGATCTTTAAAAAATCATCATCTGCCGCCCGGCAGAGTAGAATGAACCACACGGCAACAAAAATTAAATAAATATTGATACTCCCTTGTAAATATACATATATTGAGAGACAGTAATTGAAAGTGTTTTGTTTGCTAGCGGAAACATCTGAAACCCAATTGAATAGTGACTAGAACACAAAGGGTTGCTATCTCATTTATTTTGTTACTGATGAAATGGAATTATTCACGGTTTGAACTAACTGGAAATGCTGACTGTAAAACTATTTTCCGAATACGTGTTGTGAAATGGTTGTGAATAGAATGATAATAAATAAGATATTATGAATCTCAATTAAAGAAATTTTACATACTTCATCATCAGACCCTTTTTTGGTCTCCACTGCAGGAGCACGACCCTCTCTGTACTACCAGAGACATACATTAGCGTGTTACACCCTCCACGCCGGCCGAATGGATTGGAGACTCTCTTTGATGTTTATAGCTTTGTTTAGCTTGTGTTTCATAAGTCGCCTACTAAGACATCCACGAGAAGACTTGGAGTGCTCCTATTCTACTCTGCCGCCCGGTAGAGTACACGGTAACAAAAATTAAATAAATATTGATACTCCCTTGTAAATATACATATATTGAAAAACAGTAAGTAATCGAAAGTTTTGTTAGAACAGAACTATCTGAAACCCAATTGAATAGTAACTACAACACAAAGGGTCGTTAACTCATTTATTTTGTTACTGGTGAAATTGAATTATTCACGTATTGAACTAACTGAAAATACTGGCTAGAAAGCTATTCTACGGTTGCGGATAGAATAGTAATAAATTGGATTGTAATGGATGACGACTAATTAAATTTTACATATTTAAAAGTGTAAAAAAGGAAACTTCTATCCTAACTATCCTAATCCTAACTTATATATATTTGTTTGTTTGTTCGTTCCCTCTTTACGCTTTACCTACTAAACCAATATTCTTGAAATTTGGCATACACATAGATGAGGGTACTGAAAAGGACGTACTTGTCATCCCGGAAACTACTATTCCCGTGGGATTTGCAATAAACGACTCGGCAAAGGTAAAGACGAGCTAAGCCGCGGGTGTAAGCTAGTTTACAAATAAAACAGGCCTGGCAGCTCGTTTCCTGGAGATCATCATTTCGTGTAGGTGACACGTTCAATCGACCTTGCACACCCTGGTGCCAGAGTTCTTCGGAACCGCCTCTCGGCCTCTGACGTGGACTCCTTTAACGACTACCAGATGGCAGCCGGGACCACCGGCTTAACGTGCCTTCCGAAGCACGGAATCATCTTTCTTATCAGACAATCAGGTGATTCATGCCTGCAATGCCCTAACCAAACTGAAAACAACTTTACAAAGTATGCTTCCCGTGGGAATCGAACCCACGACCCCCGGGTCATCAAAGCAAACGCCTTAACCACTGGACCACACAAGGAGTTGAGTTGAGTTGAGACAAAACGGTCTCACTGTTCTGGATAAAAGCTCACGCGGGGTTGGAGGGAAATGAGAGGGCTGACCAATTAGCGAAAGAGGCTGCACAAAGATCTAAAAAAAACCGGCCAAGTGTGAGTCAAACTCGCGCAATGAGGGTTCCGTACAATATGCTTCGTGAACACACACACAATGTGCAAAAAATGTTTTATTCAATTGACTAGCGCCATCTAGTGGTGTTTTAGTGAACTATTTCCCTAGATGAACTTATTATTGTGAGTTTACCACTTAATTTTCAAGTGATAGAATTCTTATTATTTTTCCTGTAATCTTCAGGGAATGAACTATATTTTGTAATTTTTTCAAAATTTTCGGCCCAGTAGGTTCGGAGATCAGGGGGGGGGGAATGGTCAATTTTTGCCTTTTTTCGTGAATAAAATCAAAAGTATTGATTTTACCCGAACAAAAAAAAATATTTTTGAGATCCTCATAATGAGCCCTTTCATTTGATATATGACACAGTAAGGTTTGCAAAACTTTTTTTTTTTATTTTTTAATTGGGCCCCTCAACATGACCCTTATTTTAAAAAAATCTTTATTTACTTTGCACATCCGTGTTTGGGTCATAGGATTACACTATCTTACCAAATTTCATCTAATTTGGTTCAGTAGATTCGGAGAAAATCGGCTGTGACAGACGGACGGACGGACAGACAGACGCTCGAGTGATCCTATAAGGGTTCCGTTTTTCAACTTTTGTACGGAACCCTAAAAATCAGCAGAGTACGATCTATGCCCCGTCTCATTCGCGAAGCGAAGTCTCCGTATGGCATCGCTTCGCGAATGGGATCAAAGGTACGAATGCGGCGAAACTGCAGCAGTCACAAAGGTGTTTTTCCCAACGGCATCGGCAGCGTATAGGATTATAAGGAAAATGACCCCTAATGGCATAACCACCCAAATATTCACAGGGCATGGTGGGTTCTCCGAATATCTACATAGATTTGGATGCAAGGAGGACCCATCATGCATATGTGAGCCCGGCGTCCCAGAGGGAATCCTCCATGCCATACTTGAGTGCCCTGCGTTCGGCTCAGAAAGAACCGACCTTGCACAGGAAATGAATATAGCAATAAATAAATCAAATATTTCAGAAATAATGACCGACTGCAAAAAGCGGGAGTTATTCCTGAAATATTGCAGGTTAATAACTGAAAAACTAAATAAGAGAAATCGCAGATAGATTGTAAAATTTAAAGGATAAAATATGACACCGATGACTTCTAAAATGAAAAACCAAACAAAGTCTCCGATTACGTTGGAGGATAAAAAAAAAAAAAAAAAAAAAACCACTGGACCACGGAGGCAGTTAGAGTTCCTGGAGATAGTGTGGCCAGAATGCTGGCAGTATTGCCACATCGTACGGCAACGTTAATCTTTTGGCCAAAATTTACGCCAGGTCACGAGACGTGACACTTCAATTAATTCTACACCTCAAAACAACAAACATGTTTTTTTGCCATTTTTGCTCGATTGTCCAATGTTGCTTAAGTAATGGTACAGAACCCTTCGTACGCCAGTCCGACTCACACTTGCCTGATTTTTAAAAATCTATAGCTTTCAACCATTGAGCTGCCGTAGCGTGGGGAATTTGTTCATCACATATTCTAAAACGCTGCAACTTGCCTCCTTACTAAGACTATACACATTCCTCATTACACTTACCTACCTCAAGGTTTTCTTACCTTCACATTTGAAGATAAAGTGTGGAGTCGAACCCTTGTCAAGTTTTATCTCATCGCAACAAATCCTCCTTTTCGGGATTTTGTTTTATGACTAGTTTTAAGCCTCTGGTACACACGTAGAGTAAATAGTAGAGTTGACGGAAGAGTGCTTACTATGTCACTAAATAATATATAAATAAGTATATGGACGAGCTCCGTGGCGCAGCGGTTACCACGCCAGCCTGCGACACGGGGGTCCCGGGTTCGATCCCCGGTCAGGTCATGATGGAAAACGATCTTTTTCAGATTGACCTGGGTCTTGGATGTTTATCTATATATGTATTTGTTATAAAATATAGTATCGTTGAGTTAGTATCCCATAACACAAGTCTCTTAAGAACTTACTTTGGGGCTAGCTCAATCTGTGTGATTTGTCCGTATATATTTATTTATTTATATATTTATTATTTATATCATATCCTCTGACTGGCCTGGCTAATACATGGCTCTGGTAGTACAGAGAGGATCGTGCTTCTGCAGTGGAGACTAATAAAGACCTGTTGATGATGATGGACATATCACACAAATTGAGGTAGCCCCACAGTAAATTATGAACTTATGTCGCACGATACTAACAACTCAACGGTACTATATTTTTCAATACATACTAACATAGATCTCAGAAACTGTAAGTCAGTTTGCAAATAACTAGGTTTAGTAAAGTTAATAATAAAATTCTTCTTTGGCATAGTCCAACTTAGGGAATACTAAGTTTCATCAAAATCGATTCAGATGTTTTGAGATAGACTGTCAAGGTATACAACAGGTACTATGAAAATTAAAGTCGGTTGATTTTCAATAACTTACCTACTAAGCAATCTTAAAAAATATTTTTGTCTATCTGAAGACTTGAAACGTATGTGTCAAAGACTTGTTATTCGCCCAGTCACCGGCGAGGTGAGTTCACACCCTAGCGCCACCCAGCAATTAATTCTATAAGTCCTAAATCATATCAAATTTAAAAATCTAATCTGAATGTCCAAGTAATTTACTTGTAGTAATATTGGTACAATTTTTCACTATTTTTAATTTGATGAATTAAGAGAACGAATTTTTACCGCCAAAAGTGGCCACTTTTGGAGGTAAAAATTCGTTCTCTTTAACTTAGATTGTAATATCTATGAATAGTAACAAAAAGAATAATACAAGTAATTTACTAGGGCAATCAGCTATTAGATTTTTTAAATTTGATTTGATTTAGGAGTAAATGAATTAATTGCTGGGTGGCGCTAGTGTGTGAACTCACTTCGCCTTAAGATAAGGGCAAACTGAGACCCCGACGTTATCGTGAAAGCTAAGACATTTACCCTTATCAAATCTTGACTTTAATCTGTTTTATTTCCTTGTACCAGATTCTGTGTCCTTTATGTGTTGAACATTCAGAAATAACGCTACTCGTTATATTTTATTGTAACAATAGTTAGAGGAGTCTGATGGCCCAGTTTCCTAATGGCCATATTCGTATGCACTAATACATATATACATTATTATCTCGTCTTTATCCCTTGCGGGGTAGACATAGCCCAAGGTCATAAGACTCAAAGGTCCCTTAAGTACACAGTAAGGGACCAAGTGCATGTTATGCACTAATTATTTGCATAAAAGTCTAAAAATAAAGAAATTCGTATTTTTGTTAGGAAAGATTGTACAGGCTATCGCGTCGCAGGCTGGCGTGATAACCACTGCGCTACAGAGGCAATCAATTATTTATCTAAATAACGTCATCATTTCGTATGGCAGGTTACTTACTGCAAGAATCCTATATGTAATTACCATCAAATTTGAGGTCACAATAATTTTTGTTATTAATTAACTAATGCTTAATGACTAGGATGCGTACGACAGACATCACAAACCGCATCCATAAACTATTAGGGACTGTGGCTAATTGGTTTCGCGGCCATGGCTCACGAATGCTAATACTGGTATTAGCTGCCAATTACTGATAAATCAGAAATTAATGTAGCATTTGATAAACGTAACCATGTCATTTTATACTCTACCTGATCTTTGTGTTATTCTACATATATTCCTAAACAAGTTTATTAAAATTTATAATTTTTCTGACAAGCTTTTATGCGCGATTCACACTTAGATTATTATTAAGCCTGGATAGACACTCGTAACCTAAAAAAGTAAATAAATGTGTCCATCTCATAGACTATGATGCAAATACATAGCTACCGATTTGATGACAAATAATGTCTTATATCATGCACTGAAAAATTGGCCAGCTTTTAGTCATTGAAATTTAAAAGACATGACGGAGACAAGAGAGTATTATAGGCAAATTCTGTAAAGTGCTAGCCAAGACAAACAAATGAGCCAAAACAAGATGGGTTTATCTTTTTAAGATAAGAAGTACCTAAGGTCATCAGCCGACTCCATCATCACATCAGCCCCCCTCTTTACTAACTCGGATGACAGGTGTCGATGCCTATCAATCTAGAATTTACTGTTACAATGCGGGTTTCGCTTGCTCGAACTTTTTATTTGGAATACAAAAACCGCATTGTAACAGCAAATCCTAGATTAAAAGGCATCGACACCTGTCATCCGAGTTAGTAAATAGGGCGGCTGGTCGATGATACTATAATTGCATTGACATCCGACGTTCATACGTATACAAAAAATTGTAGCTCAGTCGGTTAAGAATAAGTGCTTCAAAATTGATTTGTAAGATTCGACCCTTACAGTCTAACAGGACAAGTTAAATAAGAGTTTGCAAAAAGGTTTTCCCAACGAGGGATACAGACGTGATGATATGTACCTATGTATGCCTAAACTCGAAATTATTCGTTCGCGCGGCATACTCTTTTAACCTAATTGTAATACTCGAATTTACTGCTGGAAGGGTGGGGTAAAAATCTCACGACATTACACGATGGGTAAAGGGGATTGAATGGCAATACACCGTAGTCACCACTTTGGAGAATGACAATTTTTGGGGCGTGAGTCAGGGTAGTTTAATAATAAGTCAGAAATGTAAAGTCACGTCATTTATTTATTCACTTAGCTTTTAGCAATTAGCATAGCACGCTTCTATATTTTATTATTAAATACTACTATTCTACATTAAATACTATATAACACGTGGGCGAAGCCGCGGGCAAGAAATTATAGAGCAACTTACACTACTTACTTATACAAAGTTGTTTTCATAATTGGGATTACTAGTTTTTCCGGAAAGCGTCTATTATATTTACTAGGTACGTCATCTTGTTGAATAAACAATTGTGGATACAGTTTGACCAATTGGCATATCTCGTAAATATACATACTAGGGAGTGTCAGTAAATTAAGTTTCTTGTACAGTGACCTACAACTAGTTGCTGGAGTGGCATTTAAGATAGCACGGACACATTGTTTTTGTGCAACTATTAATGCTCTGCCTGCTTCTGGTGAGTTTCCCCACAAACTTAAACCTGGACGCAACATAACCGTGATATGCCTGGATGGCAGTTTTTTTGCCTGCAATGTTGACTAGACGCTTAAGAGCGTAGAAGAATCTGTGTAGTTTTTTGCATAAACTGGTAACATGTTCTGTCCAGGAAAATTTGCTGTCCAAAATGATTCCCAAAAATGTAGGTAGTTGATTTTGTTTCACTGATATTTTCACCTTTGCATATCACATTAAGATCCTTCCTTTTATTATTTCTATTATTATGAAACTGAATATATTTTGTTTTTGCAATATTTACTTTTAAATTATTATTTATCAACCAATTTGTTATGTCATGTATAGTGTTATTTATGTTATTATTATATAATGTCGTGTCTTTATCTGGGATTTAAGATTGTTTTATTCTTATATTTAAATATGTAATGGAATACTCAGTAAATAAATTTAAATTCTGTTTCCTCAACTAAATTATTGGCCATGTCTATTAAAGTTCGAGAGTCTATGTTTACAAGTTGGAATTTTCGTGGCCAAATTCTTTGCCTAAAATGAACGTTGGGAAAGCTCTTTGGTTGTTACGAAAATTTCGGGCACCCTTTCCAAGTCCGGCGAAGTTCGCCATTTCGAAATATTTAGAAATTAATTTCTTTGATGGTTATGCTCAGTTTGCTTAACTTCTTCAAAATTATGAGAAAGTTTCTTCTGGGTGATCACCATTCTAATTTAGTCTAGGCCCAGTGGCGTAACAGTAACCCTATTGTTACGTCACTGGGCCTAGACTGTGGCATTTGGCCAGCCCTGCCACCCGGCAGGGCTGGCCAAATGCCACGGGCCCCCGACCCAAAAGCCCAAAAGGCCGCGAACTCAAAAATATTTTTTTACAATGTATCTGAGTATTTTACTTTATTTAAAAATTATATTTTTATAAATTCTGATTTTCAATTTCAAGTTAATCTTTAAGCATTTCAACCTACCTAAATAAACAAAAAGATGTTGATTAATTTTTCCCATCGAAAGAATTTGCCACGGGCCCCAGTTGGTATAGTTGCGCCGCTGTCTAGGCCAGGATTTCCTAACCAGGGGACCCCCCCTAGGTAGATGAAGTAAAGAACGGCTTATGTTTAATTTATTACCGATTGCCGTTTTTGACAAATTTTGTCCGCCATTTTGATTTTTTGCTGACGGTACATACACAGCTCATGACACTCCGGGGAAGACAAACTAGTCTTACCATAGGTATTATACTATGTCACTTGTTAGGTACCTACGACGTGCAAAACGTAGGTATTACGTGAAAGGTCAAACTGAAACTATTTGTATGGATTCGTTGAACTTCGATATGGAGAATAAGTAGATTGAGTTGACTCGTATTAACAATTACATTTGCATTTAGTTTAACTTGCGAATCCAATGCAACGGTAACTAACATGAAGTCGTGTAAGTATGTAACGTGTGTGTGTCGCTAAGTCAAAGTTATCAAACATACAAATATACTTACATATATACACACATGTAATTTGGCATACCTACACGTTTAGAAGCTGGAATAGACTAACCTATACAAAAACTGCCCAGTTTTTGATAATATTACTTACATGTGAACCGATCGAATTGATTACCTACGTCCTTTTATGAAGTCTTAGAAATGATTTTGATAATGTATGCACCTAGCTGAAATAGAAAAATGGGGCACTTTCAATTTTTATATTTAGGAGTTGAGTTTGCTTGACATTGGTTAAAAAATCTCCATTTCAAAAGTATAAAAATATTAAGAAGCTAATTTTCCTATCAGATAGACTTCAAAATTTATGGCAGCTTTATTATACCTAAAACCATTTTCATAAACGCTATATTTTACATAGCTGCCGAACAGAATTCTCCCAACACGCGAAGAACATACAAACCTTGTGACGTCATTAGTCTGTAGTAGGTATTTTTAATTTCCGAAGTTTAGGCCGAGACAAAACAATAATTTTAGATTATCAATAGCAATATTACTCTCTGATTTGCCTATTATTTAAAGATCTTTTCAATGAAAAAAATATATGTAAGTTTCATTAGCAAAAGCAAAAAATGTTTTTAATGAAATGAAATGTAAGTAAATAAAATGAACCTTATTACTTTATATGGCTTTATGTATATTGAATCTCTTTAGTGGCTTTAGAAAAATATCTCAGCGAAATATATTATTACTGACGCTGAAAGTCAGCATTATGCCCGAAAACGAATAAAACTTGATGGAAGCATATGTCGCAAAGTAAAAAAGTTTTTCATAAACGAGGGTCCTGTGAACTCCCGTGCCATTTATTACCCAAGGGTCGTAAAGGTCAAATTACGATGTTTTGCATGCACAAAACATGTCTGCCCCGAAAGGGTCTTTGTTGCTTGTCTTTAATTTAGAAGGACCTCGTAAAATTCATTTAATGAGGGCACAAATTTGTACTCACCAGATGGCGCCATACCTGCTGCTTATTATATCACGCAAATCGTAAAAACAGGTCTAGGGCGAAAATAGGTGATGCGGCTAGTAATCCATCACTATTTTGATTGCGTTTTTCACCACGCCCACCAATGTTTATCGTAGCCTTTGGATCCTATGTTCGTGATTCCTTATGTCTGCGTCGTAAGGGAAAAATCTGATTACAGTACTACCACTATTAAATATAAGTTATACCGATGTACCTGCGCAGAAATCAAATTTTTGCATGGCGCTAAAATAGCTGATGAGTACGCGCCATGCTGCGTCTCGGCCATTCTCGGCAGGCGTACAAGTATTGTGAGCGAGATAGCAATAGTCTTACTGCTTTTGGATCTAAAATCTTATGTTGTAGCAATAAGTTCGTTTTTTCACTGATAATCTCATTTGGGCCGAGTCGGCGGTCGGTTGCGCTATTCTGCGCCATCAAACAATGCCAATGTAACTTATAAAAGTGGTAGTACTGTACCTACGGTTGTAACAAAAAAAAATCAAATCGTTTATTTTGAAAATATGCCTTTGCCTGCACTTAGAAAGAAGACAATCATACCTGCTTAGGGATAACATATAAAATATATAAACATAAGGTTTTAAAGAAAAAAAATTGGTAAAAGGGCTCAATTATCCATAGGTACTAACCGCAACAATAAGTTCTCAAAATTTTTATTTTGGAAATGATACACTAACCATCAATTTCTATCTACTTTATGTTGCTGTATGTACTTGATGTTTATCTTTAAATGTATTTGTTATAAAATATAAGTATCGTTGAGTTAGCATCCCATAACACAAGTCTCGAACTTACTTCCGGGCTAGCTCAATCTGTGTGATTTGTCTGTATATATTTATTTAATTAACCTTTAATTGAATTATAATATCAGTAATCTATTTATACGGCAGAACCTCCAGTGTCATTGTATCCGAAGCTCGTGTAATTTAGCTTAGCGGCATTTCAAAGTTCCCAAATCTTATTTAATACAAATTAAATTACTTTACAGGAAGTGGAGCTCTGATATTGTGAGCACAAATTAAAGAGTATAATAGAAAGGCAACTAGCAAGATTTATTAATTTACTGCTCTCTTTTATTTGTGTTCGGGTTTCGGACAACATACTCGTATTTATTGTATGTATCTCAACTATGTATAATTATTCCACTATAACTTTCTAACCAGTCCTAAAAATTCACCTTTAAACGCTCTAAGTTGAGATGCCGATGATAATAATTTTGCATCATAGGTACTCGTATCAACTCGTACATATGTAATGGTTGATTTTGATGTTTGGCGACACCGGCAAGTGTCGCGCATTTTTTTTTTTAACTAGCAATTATACCGCGACTTCGTCCGCGTAAATTATAGCCTATATCACCCGCAGATAAATTGGCTTTTTATGAGTTAAAAAATTTGAAAATCGGACCAATAGTTTCGAAGCCTATTCAATACAAACAGACAAACAACTTATTTCCTCTTTATAATCACTAGGTACATAGTAAAAAACAAAGTCGCTTCCCGATGTATGTCTGTCCCTATGTATGCTTAGATCTTTAAAACTACGCAATGGATTTAAATGCGGTTTTTTTCAGAGACAATTAATGGTAGATTCAAGAGGCAGGTTTATAATGTATATTACACAATTATACTTACATGCCAGGGCGCAGCTGAGGAGGGGGAGCTGGGCTGCTAGATTTAGTATAGATATACTAAATCTAGCAGCCCACCCCAGCTGTGGGTGTCATCTGACAGGATACGCTTCCCGCTGCCACATAACATCAAAGTGAACCGTAAATGTTATATTGTCTTTGATTATGTGTGAGCTGTCGCTTCTAAGTTTCTATATTTTGTGGTTTGAGAACGTAACTGAATTAAAACACTCGACAAAGTTGTTTAACTCTGTTGTTCAGTTCAAACGATAAAGAGTTAGCAAACGACAATTATTGTTTTCAATTCAAAAGTTTTTGATTCGTTTTTACAAGTCAAATGGGAGTAAGTCTTTCCCCTTTTCAGGATGTTACCGGCTCGCCTTACCATCTGCGAACATCTTGCTAGTAACCTAGGGGTAACGGAGGAGGGGGTGCAAATGGAACAAAATCACTCGACATACACCCCTTATGTATTGTTCTCCAGGCTTTAATGAAACCTTGATTCATAGTAAAAACCTTGAACATTAATACTGTAAAATGTTCTAAACGTTACGCCTAAAAATAATATAATAAACGCGATAAACAAAGGGTGTATCAAAGTCTCTATATTTACTAGCAATTTTCCCGGGACTTTGTCTGCGTTAATTATAGCCTACGTCACTCGCAGATAAGCTTTCTATAAGAGAAAGAATTTTGAGAATTTTTTATTATATTTATTAGTATAGATATTAGTTATATCAATTTATAAATACTAACTGTTACCCGCTGCTTTCCCTGCGATATATATAGCCTATGTCCTTTTCGGTGCCCTGACCTATATTGTATGCAAAATTTCATGATGATCGGTTCAATTGATACGGCGTGAAAGCGAAACAAACAAATAAACAAACTCACTTTCTCATTTATAATATTAGTTGGGATAGTTAGATTGGGATATATATTTTCAAAAGCACAATTATAGAAATACTTATTTAATCATATCCCCCCCCACATCCTTTAAACTATCTAACAAGCGCTAAGATAAGCAGACGCCCGTCATTTCAGTCTGCAGTTTCCTCTTATCTCAGCTGTCTTGCTAACACAAGCTTAAACATGAGGCATATTACATTAAGCATAAAGCCTGATGCTGACTATACAGTCACTTCAGAAGTAAGTACTTCTTAATTGGATCAAATCTAAGTAGAGCTTAGAGCTTCAGTATTTAAGGGACAGCAAATTTTCGATCCCGAGTAATCTCTGTTTTTCCGTATCCCGAGAACAATAAAATAGGTGCTTCGATTGAGGTTTCTAATAAAAGTAAAAAAAAAAAAAACAAAAAAATGATATTTTACAAAAAGCGTTCAGCCATCTATACATTTTGTAAGGTTAACCCGTATCTTTGATTTATAACTAGGTACTTATCTAAAAGTGCACTCAAACTTAACTCCACCGTACTTAACGGGTTACAAATTGTGGCTCGTACACAAAGATAAATGGTTATCAAACATCAGTTAAGCTTTATTGGACCTTTCTGAAAACCCTCATTAGTATCAAATCAGAATCAGAACACGCCTTACAATCATAGGTTTGTGACCGAATCATTAATTTGTGTTAGTTTAGAAACACAGTTATTAGTTTGACCTCAATCATTGACTCGATCATTTGTTGTATTTAACAACTCTAATGGACCTGATCTATCTTTGTCGAATTGGGAACCATGGTGTAGACCATTGATATTATTAATTCTACAGGAATAGATGCCTCATCCGCGGGCACGCGCTCAGGCAAACTAAGTTTCAAAAAGTCACCAATAGATGGTAGTAGGTCCACTGCTACTTAACTAGACTAGTCAAATTGTGTTTAAGCGTAAAAAGGATTGCCGTATGGTCCCGGGCAGAGTAGAATAGGACCACTCCAACTTCCCGCTAATGTAGAATGCGACTTAGGAAACACAAGCTAAAATAAGGTTTGGTTGAATAATTTTTTTTATTATTTATATATAGGGGTTTTGTGAATAAAATTAGCTGCCTAGGTCAGCCGACGTCACACGTCAAAGATTGATGAGAGGCATAATATTTTAATTTCAATTTATTTATTCATAAAAAAATGATACATTGCATTTTGAATGCAGCTTTAAATTGCAAGCCACTGAACTACTCTACTAAATAATATTACTCATACATTAAAATAGCCTACGGGTGGCAAATGGGTTACTCCAATAATGGTCATGCATAAATATTCTGACATGAACGCACATCAGGCATTTGACAAGTTCAAAAAGCAAAATGAATGTCAGCAAAACGGTAATACAAAGGTTATACGTAGGTAACTGAATTTATTACTATCGGAAAACTTAATGTAAATTCGAGTTAGTATCAAACTGTCTCAAACGCAAATATTCTAACAATATTAACTCGTCTAAAATGCAACTCGGTACTTATGTACCTATAAGTAGTAAGTCCTAAAAGTTGAAAGTTTGATTACTTAGGTACTCGTTTTTAGGTAGGATCCATAATTTTTTCAAGAAAATAGATACGGATTTTTCCCGTATTTTATTTCTTAATAAGAAGGTTAAGTAATGAGATACGGAAAAAAATAGCACGCGGACAGAATTCCTAACCGTGGGTGGGCGCGTGGGCATTTCTTAATTTATTCAGAATATATCAGAATAGAATTGTGAACGAATTATGAACGCCTATAAAAATAAAGTAGATACGAATAAGGTTAACCGGCTGGGTCTTACAAGTAAAAAAGAACCTACATACCTAAACCTTTTAAACTCGCCATAAGAATCACTTGAGAAAATCAAATTGATCAAGTAATTTGTCTCTAAGAGACTGGAACATTGTTATATCATTTCAAAGGTTTTTATTCGGGAGAAATAAGACGTGGAAAAGGAAGTGTCACGCTAGACCCTTTTAGAGGATGGGGTGATTGTGTTAACTTTTTTTAGAAAACTGCAGAAATCGGTCCATTGATATACTCAGTAACTCAAACGGATTGATGGATTTAGGCTTGAGAAGTATCACAACCCTGTTACCGTGGCTCTCAGAGATAAGGAACATTGTTTTATCACTCCCAATGGAAAAGGAAGTGTCATGCTGAACCCTTTTTAGGCAACTAGATAATAGGCGTAGACTACTAAAAAGTCAATCTAAAATACATGAATTTAGGTTTAAGAAGTGTCATTACCTATTACCGTGGCCTTTTTAACACTCCGAAGGCTTTGTTTCGAGAGCAATTAGACGTGTTAAAGGAAGTGTTACGCTGAACCCTCTTAGCGGATGGAGTGATTGTGTTAGGATTTTTTGAAGACTGCGCCACTAGGTCCTTTGTTACAATCAGTAGTTTAAATGGGTTGATGGATTTAGGTTGTGCTTTAATTATTTTTTTTGTATTTCACCTATTTTCGAAGTTAAGACCTTATTTCAAAAGTTTGTGTTAGCAATATGAAAAGAAAAGTAGGTCCCTTATTATTTGTTTGACTAGTATGGATCATCCTGTTCCTGTGGCGGGCAAGGTCTACTCTCGAACCATTACTACAACGCAATCACAATCAATCAATGCCGGGTTTGCCAAAGCATTCCCGACAAATGAACACAAAGCGTCTATTAAAACTGCATAATTCAAACTAATCATCATCATCAAATTTAAGAGCTGGGCTCTTGTCGGTGGAGCTTCTTCCATAAATAATTATTATAGGTAATTCAAACTAATTTTTTTTTTTTTTTTATCTAACCTATGCTGTCCCACTGCTGGGCAAAGGTCTCCCCCATTTTCTTCCACTCCTCTCTTTTCTGCGCTATCTCCGACCATTTCTTTTCAAATTTGTGTATATCATCACACCAACGCTTCCTAGGCCTACCACGCTTCCTGTAACCATCCTCAGGAGTCCACTCCGTAGCTAAAGCGGCCCAGCGATTTGGATTCATTCGGCATACATGGCCCGCCCAATCCCATTTCAATTTTGCGGCTTTATGTCCAACATCAACAATGCCAGTTTTAGAGCGGAGTTCGATGTTTGGCACTCTATCCAATCTAGTGACACCCAACACACTTCTCTCCATCGCTCTCTGGCAAATCTTGAGCTTGGACTTTTGATCCTCAGTCAATGACCAACTTTGAGCACCGTAAGTTAGGATGGGCAAGATACACATATCGATGAGTTTACGCTTCAGTGACAATGGAAGGTCTCCCTTCATAAGCTGTTTCATCGACCAGTAGCTCCTCCAAGCGTTATCTATACGGCGATTTATTTCTTTTTCCTGCCTGTTACTGAAGGAAACTAACTGGCCCAAGTAGATGTACTCATCGACATAGTGAATTTCTTGCCCATCGACCTCGATCTTACTTTTCGTGCTGTTGGTCATAACTTGGGTCTTAGACCGATTCATTGAAAGTCCAACCTCAAGACTTGCCTCACTCAGATCTTCGAGCATTTTCTGTAGTTCTGCTGACGTGGAAGCGAAAAGGACAATGTCATCTGCGAACCGCAGATTTGTTAGCCTTTTGGTGCCTATAAGTATGCCCTTTGTTTCCCATAAAGCACCGATCTTTCTGAATATTTCTTCCAGAGTACTCGTAAATAGCCTGGGAGAGAGCGGGGCACCCTGCTTCACGCCTCTTTCTATTTTGAAAGTAGGTCCTGATGTTTGTGTTTTGATATTTGATGTGCTACAGTTGTAGATGTTCTCTAAAAGGTCTATGTAGATTTGATCAACATTTTGATTGTTCAGGGCTGAAAATATGGCTTGATGTTTAATGCTGTCGAATGCCTTTGTGTAATCTACGAAGGCAATATACAAAGTTTTGTTGAACTCGTTGGACTTCTCGATGATTTGGTTTATGGTGTGAAGGTGGTCGCTAGTTGAAAAGCCGGGACGAAATCCTGCCTGTTCCGGAGGCTGGTGTGAGTCTAATATACAGTCTATTCGGTTTTGGATAATTTTAATGAAAATTTTATATATATGAGAGACTAAACTGATTGGTCGATAGTTATTGATATTGTTTTTATCGCCTTTTTTGTGCAGAAGAATGATATTTGAGTGACACATTTTTTCTGGGAGCTTACCAGTGAGAAGAATGGTATTAAAAAGATTGACTAGGTGAGGAATGAGAACTGACGAACCTATCCTAAGGGTTTCAGTGGTTACTTCATCGATTCCCGGACTTTTACGAAAACTCATCGATCTTAATGCGTCACTGATCTCAGCCCCCGTTATCAATGGGACATTGTGCGGGCAAAAGTATTTTTTCTGTAGTACTACTTTGTTAGGATCTGAATAGAGGGATTTATAAAAATTAGTACATATATCCAATATTTTTCTGTGACTATTGTGTTTTTTACCCTGATCGTCCATCAAACTGTTAATCCAAGTTTTGCCAGTTGTAAAACCTTGCTTTGCAACTCTTAAGGACTTGTGTTTTTCTAATGCTACTTTGACTAAAAACGTATTGTATTTTCGTAAGTCATCTCTTATTCTCCTTTTAACTTCTTTATCTAATGTCCGATGTTCTTTACTTCCAACTGGTATTTCTGTTCTTCTATCAATTAATTTTAATGTTTCGTTTGTCAATTTTTTATATTTTGAATTTTGTCTTTTTATTTTATGACTGCTAGTTTTAATGGCATTTACTATATTATTGTATTGGTTATCTACATCGTTTTCATTACTGTTATCTAGTAGTTGGAAACTGTTTGAGAGCTCTAATTTGAATTGGTCATAATTATTAAAGAGTGTGTCGGAGTCAAGATTTTTGATTTTATTTTTAAACTGAGTTGCCCTGTGAATTTTGAAGTCAAATCTGATTTTGGCTCTTACCGGTCTATGGTTGGAACTGAATTTAATTTTGTTTATGGCACTTACATCTTTAATTATATGCATGTCACTTGTAATCACAAAGTCTATTTCATTTTTGATTTCAGGTTTAGGTGCTACCCAAGTCCAACGCCTTTGTAGTGGTTTTTTAAAGAAACTGTTGGCGATTTTCATTTTTTGCCCAAAAGCAAACTGAATTAGACGGTCACCCCGATCGTTACGTTCTCCTAATCCATATTTACCTACAACTGTACCATTTCTACTGTCTGAGCTGATACCAGTCTTAGCATTAAAGTCTCAATTCAAACTAATATACCTATAATATTGGAGGAGAGATTACTGAAAATAATCGGAGGGAGGTTTTTAAAACACCTAAAAATCTACCTAATGTTGGTTTGTAGACTTATCTCACGTTTTATTTTGACAAACCTATTCCCTGCGGCTTGCTAAGGGCAAGGGCTTCTCTCGAACCCTTGCCAAAATGCAATCTCAATCAATTATCGTCGGGTTTGTCAAACGCATTCCCGACAAATGAACAGATGGGGTCTATTCAAATTCCACACACTGAAAGAAAATACTCGGCATAATGGAGAAAAAATAACTAAAAATTTTCAGGAGTATTGATTTTAAATAGACATTACATTACTGTCATGACATAATGGACATTACATGACATACTGATTCGGAAAAAAACAAACAATTTAAATGTGCTTACTGCTTTCCTTTCCCAGAAATCGTTCAGCTAAGTATTAATGAGAAATGCCTTGTAATCATTAAGAAAACATTATCGAGAAAAAAAACCGGCCAAGTGCGTGTCGGGCCACGCGCAGTGTAGGGTTCCGTAGTTGCGAATGACAACTTTGAGTTCACACTATTCACACTCGCACCTTACAGTTTAACGACCAAAAACATCTAACAATGAAAATAGTATGAAATTTTACAGTTTATAAGTTGGTTGCCTATAACTTTTTAGTTTGTACTTAGTACTCAACTCTGATAGTTTTCCTTTAAAATTCAGCATATATACTAGTGCTGTAATTTTTTTCACGTATCTATATATAACCGTTTAGCAGATAGAGGGGGAGGACACTTACCTCTAACAAAAATTCGCACTTTAAAACCAAATATTTCGGAAACGGATCCCTAAATCGAAAAATGGTGTTCTCAACCTCACAATATTTTTGAAAGACCTATTTAACGATACCCCACACGATGGGTAAATAGAGAAAAAAAAATTACTCCCCCACTTTACTTGTATGGGAGCTACCCTTAAAAAAAATATTTTTCAAAATTTTATTCTACCACTTTTTTGCCATGATTAATATACATACCCATACCAAATTACAGCTTTCTAGTACTTATAGTCTCTGCGTAAAATCGCGGACGGACAGACAGACAGACAGACAGACAGACAGACAGACAGACAGACATGGCGAAACTATGAGGGTTCCTTGTTTACTACGGAACCCTAAAAATGTTAACTTACAGGTCGTTCATATACCAAACAATCAAAGACACGAAAACAAGCAAAACTACAAATAGGTGTTCGAACTTCGAACTTAGTAGACTTATCTCACGATCACGATCTGCATTAGCCTAAAGTTTCTAAAACTAGGGTCTAGGTAATTTTAAAATACTATTATATTATGGCAAAAATTTTGTTCTAATTTTTAGATATATTTTGTGAATAATGCTTTTATATTGTTATAAAACGGTCTCACGATTTATTTTGACAAGGAAATAACTCTTACTATAACGTGGAGGTGCAGCAGGAATTACAAGACGAGCGAACTGCATAGTAACGTCATTTATTATGTCACAATTACATAGTGAACCCTACGGGAAGGCCGGGAATCCGAGCACTGCCCCTTTCATAGCGAGCTGTGAAGAGGGTTTGTCCTAGTACTAAGTCCGGGAATCCGTACATTAGTTCTAAGTGGAGAGGACTCAATCCTTCGTTGTTCGGCGGACTACTTATGTGAGGACGAAGAAACTTTCATAGCGCGTTCTAAATTACGCACAGCGCCATCTAGTTATAGGCTTGTTGAACTAGCGTGCTACATTACTTATTTTCTGTGGCTTACTAAAGGCAAAGGCCTCTCTCGACTTATTACCAAAATGCAATCCCAATCAATCATGGCCGGGTTTGTCAAACGCATTCCCGACAATTGAACAGATGGGGTCTATTCAAATTCAGCAAATTAAACTAAAATACTCGGCAAAATGGAAGGCAAATTACTAAAAATGGTTGGAGGAAAAAGGAATTTACATATAAAAAGGCCTTGATTTTTAAGGAGGAATAAAATAAAAATCGGCCAAGTGCGATCCGGACTCGCGCACGTATGGTTCCGTACCCATTATCTTTACAACATTAGAAAAAAATCACGTTTATTGTATTTCTCTCATTATTACTTAATTTATTCGATTTTTAACATTTGTTGATATAGCGGCAATAGAAATACATCATTTGTGGAAAATTTCGCTAGCTATTACAGATTCGGTATCAGTGAAAAAATATTGAAAAACAAAGCGTGAAGTCACTGGATAATTTAGTAAACGACGTCGTAAAATGTGTCTGAGCGTTTGAAAATTTAGCGTTTAATAAATAATGCTATAATAAAGAGGCTTACATCAGCGAAACTAGCAACACCTGGTATTTAATTCTTGTACTCCGAAATAAGAACAAATTGAGAAAATCTACGTAAGTATTTCCTTAGTAAATTACCTACCTGTAGTATTTTTAGTAGAGCTTTTCATCAATATCATCATTTCAGATGAAGGAGATCTACTCATTACCGCCAAAAGTGGCCGCTTTTGGCGGTAATGAGGTAGATGAGGTCTCTTGATTTACCAAATCCAAAAGAGTGAAAAAAAATACTACAATTAATTTACTAGTGAAGAAGTACTTACGTAGATTTTTTCCAATTTGGTCTTAAACGCTAACAATGCATACGCTTCTAGGACGACGAACCCAAATTCGAAGTTTAAACCGGTAGAGGAAGTTCGATCAATGCGAAATCACGATGGCATTATAGCGAAAGTTTGCATTACTTGAAGTTCTCAGCTTCAGTCCCCAGATAATATTGGCGGTTTGGGGTCAAGCAACTTCTGTATCTTATGTAGGTACTTAGGAATAATATGGGCCGAACGCGGCGGACTTTATATTAGATGCATACTTTTTGCGTTACATGTGTCCATAATTGTAGGTACCACAGCGTAGAGCGTAAGAGCCGGTCTAGAAAATGGGCAAAAATCTATAGAACCATGTCAATAGGATTTTTTTGCGGCTAGTACTATTATGTTATAAACCTATGGCGGCATCTATAGCATGAACATGAAACTAATCGTACGCGATAGGAGTTGGCGCTTGAACTTACTAAAACATCACTTAGGTACTTACCCCAATGTAACCTACACATAAAGACCGCCCCCGTGCCCCGTTTAATCACGTGTTATCTACACGTGTTGTTTTGTCTCAGAAGTTATGTTTGATAGACAAACTTTGATGCGTAGAGAAATATTTTGCTAGAAGGTTTAACTTAAAGCAAATATAATCTCTTACTCTTAAAGTAGTCAGGGGGATTCGTGCAAAACAGATTAAAATTAGAACACCAGTTTTCAAAGGGAAAAAGTACATGCCTGCTTTCCCAAAAAACATAGGCTACCATGTCACTCGGGAAGGTGAAAGGCTTCTAGTGATATATTCAGTCCTGTTGAGCCAATAAGTAGATTATGGTAAAAAACTTATTAAGATGTAGGCTAGTATGTGCTAAGTCAATGTACAGAACGGTCATGCAACAATTCAAATTATATTTCGTTGAAAACATACCATCACAACAACATCGGTGTGATTTGTCCGTATATATTTATTATTTATTTATACCTACTTGTCCGATATTTAAAAAAAATCTTTCGAATATCGTGTTTACAAAAAAAACAACCTTAATCTTTTTATTTACATTTGTAATGTAATCTTTAAGTTACTTACTTTTGCCCAGTATGCGGCCACAGCCACTGCCAGTTCATTTGCCTCCTCTAGATCCTATTCTGTGGTAGTGAGTGGGATATTTAGGGCGTGTCAAAAGGTCGATTTACTTGACACTGCCGCAGTAGCATATGCTGTTGCCGAAAAAACTCCACCACGTCCTTACTAATGTAATTTGACGTTGGTATGTTTTCAGTAAGCTCCCATACAAGCCCCGCCCCATTGGATCCCCAGTAAGCCTCTGAATTAGCGATGTGTACCATCCATCAGTAGTTTGCGGGTATTTGTTAATTGGGTATGCTTCCTGTTTCTCGGGCTTGCACTAAAGATTAAGTTTAGGGATCAGTATCAGACCAGTAGATCTTCCATGCAGCCCCCGTGGTATGGCACGAGCGACAACGGTTATCGACTATATGCCATCACATTTTCCATAATATTAAAGAGCGAGATGTGGATAGTTTATCGTGCGATATAAGCAGCGTCGCGGGTGCCATGCTTCAAGTGCTGGTCTGGGAGAAAAGTAAAAACGTAGGATATACCAGCTGCTTCTCTTCCCACGCAGATCGTAAAAGCCGATCGAGGGAATGGGCGACAGGAATCATGTCAATAGATGGGGCTAGCAACCCATCACTATTTTGATTCCGTTCTCAACTACAAGCCCACCAACATGCTAAACGTTGCCTTGAGGTTTTACAGACCGGGGCTCAGTCTACCCGCAAAGGAAAAGACGTGATAGTAGGTATGTATGTTTGCAGTAGGAAAGCTCCCTTTCTACTAGCCCGCCCCATTGGATCCCCAGTAAGCCTCTGAATTAGCGATGTTTGCCCATGTTTGCCATCCATCAGTAGTTTGCGGGTATTTGTTAATTGGGTGCGTCCCTACTTCCTGTTTCCTGACTTGCAATGGAGATTAAGTTAGGAATCAGTATTTAGTAGTAGGTACGAATTTACTATAATCTTGATTGCTTTTGAGCCCCTGGCAATATTCAAATCTCGGAATTGTTTGTTTTTGGTGTGTGTAAGTGGCCAACACTGGTGTCAGATTTTTCAAACTGCCTAAGGGCATCTGACGTACTCGTAGCTTAACGACTGCCATCAATGATATCAGCTGGGACCAACGGCTTAGCATGCCTCCCGAATCTCGGAATCAAGATCACTAATAGAATCATAGATCATCAGTATCAGAATAATACTATCTTTGTGAATAGAATACAACATTTTTAGATCCGGGCGGGGGCCGGAAGTAAGCGTGTTGTAGGCAATCTACGTTTAAAAATCATTCATTCTTAACAATCATCATTAGGGTTCCGTAGTAAACAAGGAACCCTTATAGTTTCGCCATGTCTGTCTGTCTGTCCGTCCGCGGTTTTACGCAGAGACTATAAGTACTAGAAAGCTGTAATTTGGTATGGGTATGTATATTAATCATGGCAAAAAAGTGGTAGAATAAAATCTTGAAAAATTTTAATTTTAGGGTAGCTCCCATACAAGTAAAGTGGGGGAGTAATTTTTTTTTCTCTATTTACCCATCGTGTGGAGTAACGTTAAATAGATCTTTCAAAAACTTGATGAAAATTGTATGAAATTTTACATTTTCGAGTACATTTTATAAGTTGTTTGCCTATAACTTACTACGGAACCCTAAAAACCTAAAAAAGAAAGATTCAAAGTGATCTACATTTCCACCACAGAGGAAAAAAATATAACCTTTCTCTATATCAAAAATCGATTAAGCTAGCCTAAAGCGAAGTAGAAGTTACTCCAACTTTAAGTCCAACTTATACAAAAAGTGACAAATTAAACTTCGAAAGTTAACAGTGTAAAGTGGAATACCGTGTTCTTTACCGACGCTAGAATTTAATCAGTAAATTCTATGAACTGCTGCGCGCCATTTAGAGAGTGAATTTAAATAGAAAGAAATAGGTTCTCACATAGAAGTATGAATAGACGAATTTTTTTTTTAAATCTATGAGTTCTCTGTTTACCCGTATGTTTTTTGTATGTTTGTTCGTGATCATCTCGCGTTTGGCTGCACCGATTTTGATGTGGTCTTAAGAAAAGTGTTTGTTATTTTCAGGATATCGTTTTGGTATACAACGAGACGATACTAGAAAGAATTTCCTTTTTATAAAATATTAAAATTGAATTCTGATGTTTATGCACTACTATAAATTAATAAATATACATAGTGCTACACAGCAAGTAAACTACATTCCCTTAAAGGGGTGACTCAACTAGCCCAAACGAACACTCAACCCATCGAAATTAACAACTTTTCCAGTGGGATCAACGCTGGTCACTCAAAAATATTTTCGATATTTTCATAAATAAATATATACGGACAAATCACACAGATTGAGCTAGCCCCAAAGTAAGTTCGAGACTTGTATTATGGGATACTAACTCAATGATACTATATTTTATAACAGATACTTATATAGATAAATATCCAACACCCAGGTCAATCTGAAAAAGATCATTTTCCATCTTGACCTGATCGGGGATCGAACCCGGGACCATCCGTGTCGTTGGCAGGCGTGTTGACCGCTACGCCACAGAACAAACGTGTCCAGCAGGCCCGAATGAAATTGAGTTTCAAGCATTGGTTTCTTAGGAAAAGTTGTTCATTTAGACGAGTTGAGTCACCCCAGTTCAGAGAAATGTCGAGAATTTACTCTTGAATATAATGTTTTTTAAATTATGAATTAATGGTTGAAAAACTAACCTCCGAAATTGTGAGAGCCAATAAAGGCATAGAGACCAGAGGGCTGGCTTACATTTTGGCCAAAAGATTAGCATTGCCATACAACGTGGCAATGCTGCCAGCCTTTTGGGCACGCTACCACGGGGCAACGAGCTGCCAGGCCAGTATTTTATTTGTAAACAGTAGTTTTAGTTTAACTTTTATTTAGATAACTAGAGTTGTAATAAAAAAAAATATTTTTATAAAGGCATTCAGTTTACCTACTTTGGGTTTAACATAAATAAGCAATGGCAATGTTTTATTTGTTTCCGTTTGATTACTACTACATATCCGACGAAAATACACCCGAAATCACCTCAGGCTATGAGAAAATGGCAAGTGAAGCTCGTTTCAAATTAATACCAGTAATCCTTTAAAGCGTTCGTGCCTAAAAAGAAAAAAACAATTTTCGACCAAAATCGCAAGCGTAGGTGAGAGTGCCGGTGCACTATAAAGATATTTTTATTGCCAGAACTGCTTAAAAATAGGAAACAAAAAAGTTCTAGTCGGAGAGACATTTTATGTTTTTTAATGTCTGTATTTTCTGTGTATCCAAATTTTTTACCTTAATCCACCGTAAAGCGAAAAATTAATCAACCCCTGTTTTTCTTCCCCTAGCGTCATATTATTTTCCCATATTTGTATGCGACCAACGTCGGGGTCCAATTGAACAGCATCAAAATACTCGGTGACTTGGTATGATGAAAACGGTGAAATGTAACACCTAATTAAATATATGTTTACATAAAATAAATGATTATTAAAAATTAAATCAGCTGTTATACACAGGGTTATTTTAAAAACATCAATAACATCTTAATATCGGAATCAGAATCCCTAACAAAATATAGACTCACAAGAAAAAACGCGTATATCGGAGAAAAAAACGGAACCTCCCATACAAATTCACCGATCAGCAGGTCGAGTTTCTATGAGAAGTCTAAATTTGTTTTCTCCGATTTTCACCATTTTTGTTGCGGGTCTATATTCTGTTAGTGATTCTGAAACTAAGAGGTTATTTATATTTTAAAAATAACCCCCCATAGATCTAGCAACACCCCATAGGTCGCTAACACCGGTCTCTGGTCACGGGGCACTGTTTCACTTTCATTCAAACTCACATATCCCTAACATAATATAGACCCACAAGAAAAAAGGCGAAAATCGGAGAAAAAAAACTGAACCTCCCATACAAATTCACCGATCACCGGGTCGAGTTGCAACCGGGAAATCTAAATTTGTTTTTTCACCTTCTTTTTGCGGGTCTTATTATGTTAGTGATTCTGATTCTGAAACTAACAGGTTATTGATATTTTATAAATAACCCTGTATACGTATAAATCAATCCTTACCCAATCTGGAAGTATAAAATTCCATACCTCTAAAGGAATAACGCCGCAAGTGACGCACACATCAGCCAACGCCAAGTGCGTCATCAGCAGGTCTACCCTGGACTTCCTCCGCCGGGTCTTGGCCAACGTCACCAGCACCAACAGGTTCCCAAGGCCCCCAATCGCCAACAACACCCCATAGGTCGCTAACACCGCCCTCTGGTCACGGGGCACAGTCTCACTTTCACTCAAACTCACATTATACCCCTGTGTTGTCACCTCAAAATAATCCCAAAACAACTTATCTATCTCCAAAGTACTCACTTCACCACTCTCTTCGTAATCGTAAGAATTTAATACCATTTTCATTAATTAAATAGTAATTTTTTATGGTAACTTTAAATTAAGTTTTTCGAAAAAGGCTCGAAGGATTTCGCTACACAAAAAACTAACTTTTTGTTATATTAATGTCCCATTATCTTGCTAAATTTATTTTAAAAAGGTAATGTATATTCCAGGAAATGACTCTAGTATCTCAATAAAGAAAATACTACGTACAACTTGTATTTGTAATCACAAACAAAGTTACGAAAGTTTGCCGCGCGAGTTTCGTAGCGCGTAGACGCGTACTCACCGCGTCGTTTCGTAGCACTAACTGGCTACGAAACAGCTACGACATCGTAGGCAGGGACTATGTAACAGGGCAAGAAATTTCAACGGAAATTGCGCAAGCGAACGATGAGACATTCCTTGCTCTGTGGTCTATGTACAGGACAGTCACGTACAGTAATATGTAAACACGGTTCATAGGACATGTGATAAGGTCCAATATATATATTAATATTCGTAACTGTACAAAGCGATAAAGGAGTTTTCTTTTGTTACTTTTTGTTGGTTTCCCGTAATATTTTTTATTGTTGTTGACTTATTTTAATAGAATTACAAACGACAGCCAAAAAAGAAGTGTATCGTTTTTCGAATTCGTGTGAGTTTCTTAATTCCACCATGACTTCTAAATGCCTCAACAGATTTTGATATAATATGTATATTATTATAATTGTTTCTATAATGTCAAATTCCGTCATCTTGTAGCCTTTGACTATGAAGCTTGTAGCACCTGAAGAGTTCGTTTTCTGTCTGAGAATAATGATGTCAAAGGCAAAAGTTGTTTTGTATGAATACTATTCGTTGTGGTAGAGCCACACAACCGCTGAAATTCACTTTTGCTCGTAGCATGTAGAAGTACCACACTCTCACAGAAAATCGACGTTTGAGTAGTAGCTTTACCGCTTCTATGGTTCGTTCGGTGAGTGATAAAGCCGGAGGCCCATCCTCTCTTCCCTCTGGGAGGGAAAAATAAAAATACCGGCGCTCTTGCCACACCCCTGGTGTTGCAGTAGTCCGTGGGTAGCGGTGCTCACTTACCATCAGGTGACCCGCTTGCTCGTTAACCGTCCTACTCGTATGACATAAAAAAAGAAAAGAAAAAGAATTCGTTATAGATAAAATGTCCATACAAATTCGAAAAAACTTTTATCCCGACCTAATATAAGTTCTTGTCAGAAATGTATAACAAGTCGACAATGGACAGATAGAAACATACATAAATACATAATACCTCCTTCTAAATGGGCCAGTCGGGTAAAAATACTAAATCTTTCAGTAAAACGGTTTTCATTGAAAAGTAATGAGAATTGAACCTGTTAGTGCCACTAACTGCGTTACACTCCTTAACCTGATGAAATGCCAAACCCAGTCCTGTGGAAAATTGATAGGCCGAGCGAAGATAAATATCACTAGATGTGACACGCGTTTACCAGGGGGTAAATTCAAATTATTGTTAACAAAAAAGCGTAACCTATAAATTAATAGGTGTACAAAACGAAAAGTAGAAAAAGGAATTAAATAGTTATGAATTTAAACCGAACGGCATCCGTATGCACAATTTTTTGGATTCTTTCAGTTTTTTCAGGATCCCTTTATAAAAACATGTTTTCGTAACCATGGGACCACCTAGAGAGTGTAACCTTTCAAACACAAAAAAGAATTTCTTAAATCGGTCCAGGCATCTGCGAGAAATCGGGGAAAATAGATTAAAAAAAGATTCCGCCGAATTGAGCACCTCCTCCTTTTTTGAAGTCGGTTATAAATATAAAAACCTGATTGCTTTGATGTCAATTTACTCCATCATATTATTATTTTTCTCCAGAAGTGTCGCAAACGCATAGCCTGTGGCACTCCGGGGAAGCATACAAATCTAATGACACTTCAAAATCAGTCAAGCCGTTTAGGCTACAAGATGCAACAATGAAATAGACATACAGACATACTTAGGGTATCATCATCATCATCAGCCTATACTCGTCCACTGCTGGACATAGCTGTAGGGACACTCTAGCTGCTGCGTATGCATTTATGCCGGTTTTTGCAGCCCGGTACGTCTCCTAAGCTTCGCGAGCGTTACGTGCTATCAGCCGCTGCGTGTCCGTGCATAACACTCAGTGTTTGTTTGGTTGTGCGTTTCTCATAAACTCTAAAAACATTATCGTGTAACTGTAACCTCTGACTGTAACCTGTATTTTTGTGTAGTACGGAATAAACATTTAGTGATATCCAGTGCATTTTATTCACAACCTATCCTGATAGCGTAGGCCCCTACACTATACAAATTAGAAGACACAGATAAATAGCTACGGCTTAGAAGTGTAGTCTAGGGAGTACTGAGCCTACATAGGCATAAACTTACTTAGGTATAAACATACATAAATATATACATGCATACGCGCAAAAACACATTACCCTCCTAATGAGTGAGTCAGTCGGGTAGTAATAGAATACCGCATACTTTTCAATAAATACTTACTTCTTTCCATTATTAAAAGTAGGTTCTACACCTATTACTTACTAGCTTTCACCCGAAGCTCCGCTTGCGTTGATATCGATCCATCGGGATCGTCGTGAAAGCGTAAGAAACAAACAAACACACTTTCGCATTTATAATATTAGTTTAGATGGGATTGGGATTCGTAGGTTCTACAACAGTTATTCCACACTACAGCTAGGTTCTGGAGCTCCCTAAGACGAGGCTGGACGCGAATTTGTCTAATCAAACATATTTATTAATATGTAAAATACGGGTCAACCACGTATGAAGTCAGCTACAAGCCGACATGGTTCAACCTCATCCGGAGGTCTGTCAGTGCGGACTGGGACGACTTCGTGCGCGCGTCTCGGTTCACATTCGCCCTGAGGAAGACCTCCGGATGAGGTTAAAACACGTAGGCCAGTAGCTGACTTCATACGTGAGTGACCCGTATTTTACATATTAATAATGTTGACATCGTTAGTTTTAATCAAACATATTTACATCATAAATGGTGCAATAATAGCGGGCTCCAATGCACAAATGCTGAGGATGCAAGATTGCAAGCGGGAAACGCTTAGATGACATGGAAGTAATAAATATATAAGGACATATCACACAAATAGAGCTAGCCCCACAGTTAGTTATAAACTTATGTCGTAGGATAATAACTCTCAACGTTACTATATTTATTATAGCTACTTATATAGATAAACATCCAAGATCCAGGTCGATCTGAAAAAGATAGTTGTTCCATCATGAACTGACCGGGGATCGTACCCGGGACCCCTTGGTTCGCAGTCTGGCTTGTCAACCACTGCGCCTTGGAGCTCGTCAAAGAAAGCCATTGACTGTGGCTGACGCATCTAGTAATCACTATTCACACTATCATTCCTAGAATGCGTTGAGCCGCAATGTTCTGGACCGAAACGCCTGAAGTGAGTTAAATCTGCGCTCAAAACTTTTGCTAACCAAATTTATCAGGCGTTGATTTTAATATATTATGCGGTATGCCAGTGGACAGATTTGAAGCACAAATATACGTCAGCGTACCACAGAGCAAAGAATAAAATAAAAATAAATCATTCAAATAATATAATTACATAATATCACGTCTTTTTCCCCTGTGGGGTAGAAAGAGCCCAGGTCTATTAAAACCTTAAAACCTAAAGACCACTAGCATGTTCTAGGGTTTGCAGGTGAAAAACGGAATCAAAATAGAAATGGGTTGCTAGCCGCATCGCCTCAGTAAGCAAATATCTGAGGAATCATGTCAGTACATGATTCCTCAGATATTCGCCCATTCCTTCGATCGGCCCTTACGATATGCGTGAGAAAAAAAAAATTTTTAGGGTTCTGTACCAGGGATGTTGCGAATATTCGCATCCGCATTCGGAGCATACGGAGCTTCCGCATAGATTTGGACATCTGCATCTGCATTCGCATCCGCAATAAATCAATGCAGATTTTTAAGCGGATGCGGATGCTTTTCTTGAAAAGGGAGGGGGCTGCGAATGGCGCGTGCTGTTTGCGTCACGCGTGATGATGACTAATGGAAGCGAAAAAAATTGGCCAGGTGCGAGTCGGGCTCACCCATGAAGGGTTCTGTAGAAGCAAGCTTAGATTAGCCAAAAACCTCTATAATAAGCAAAAATAACTTTGTCTTTCATAGTGTTTGTCTCAAAGTTTTTTGCGGTTTATGAAAAAGGTCTATAACTTTTTAGTTTGTACTTAGTACTCAGCTCTGATAATTTTTCTTTCAACTTTGTTATATATACTCCTGTATTTTTTTCACGTATCTATGTATAGCCGATTAGCAGATAGAGAAGGGGGAAACATACCTCTAAAAAAATTTTGCAATTTATAACCAAATATTTCAGAAACGGATCCCTAAATCGAAATGTGGTCCTCACAAATTTTTTTTTAGAGATTTCTTCATCAACACGATATGTTAGTAGAGAAAAATTACTCCCACTTAACTTGTATGGGAGCTACCCTAAAAAATTTTTTTTAAAAGATTTTTTCTACCACTTTTTTGGTATGATTAATAAACATTCCCATACCAAATTACAGCTCTTTAGTACTTATAGTCTCTGAGTAAAACCGCGGACAGACAGACCGACACGGCGAAACTATAAGAGTTCCGTGTTTACTACGGAACCCTAAAAACCAGTACCTTAACCTATGTGTATGCAAAATTTCATGATGATCGGTTTAGTAGGTGCAGCGTGAAAGCGTAACAAACAAACAAACTCACTTTCGCATTTATAATATTAGTTATGAAGTTAGCATTAGGATTTTTAAGTAGAATCTGAAACATCCGCATCCGCATCTGCATCCGCGGATGTGAGTCTTCAAAAATCTGCATCTGCATTCACATCCGCGGATGTGAAAACTTCGGCATCCGCAACAACCCTGTTCTGTACCTCAAAAAGTAAAAACGAACCCTTATAGGATCACTTCGCATTTCGTCTGTCTGTCAAGAACCTCACCAGTCGCCATCGGACGACACCGGATAGTTTGACAAGGGAACTAGACGGCATCGTATAGTGTGACAAAGGAACCGGACGGCACAGGAAGGCGAGTCACAGGAATCGGATGACGCCGGTAAGTCATCATCATCATTTCGTGTAGGTGACACGGTCAGTCGACCATGCACACCCTGGTGACAGAGTTCTGCGGAACCACCTCTCGGCCTATGACGTGGTTCCTTTAACGACTACCAGATGGCAGCTGGGACCACCGGCTTTACGTGCCTTCCGAAGCACGGAATCATCTTTCTTATCAGACAATCAGGTGATTCATGCCTGCAATGTCCTAACCAAACCAGAAACAACTTGACAAAGTATGCTTCCCTTGGGAATCGAACCCACGACCCCCGGGTCAACAAGGCAAACGCCTTAACCACTGGACCACGCAGGCAGTAAGTGTGACAAGGGAACCGGAAGGCACCGCATGATGAGACACAGGAATCAGGCAACACTGGATAGTTCGACATGGGAACCAGATTTAATAGAAATAGAAATATAATACTGAGTGTATAAAATATTCCCGGGCGCAGCCGGGGCGGACTACTAGTTTTTACATAATTTGCTATTATACTCCTGATTCCACCATTGCCTAAAGTCGCTTAGAATATTCACCCTGCTGATTTTTTCCTCATCATTCAATGCTGTGCACAAGTTACAGATCTCCGTATCATTCTCTCCCCGCTTGTACCGGAAGTGGTTCCGCCACCGGAAGAAGTCGTGGTACCGGGTTCTGTTGTCTATGATATCCTTCATGGTACTTGCAAGTTTCTCTGGGCCTAGCTCGCGGGCGTCCAGATAGCTTCCTGGGGGAAGAAATCTGGAACACAACAGAAAGAATAGGTGAAAATATAGCTTTTTGCTGCTAGATAAGATAAGATAAGATAAATTTATTTGCATAAACATGTGTACATAATATAGGTGATAAATACATTTATAGTTCAACATGCTTTACCGTCAAGTGTGCAAATTTTCATTCAAGTTATAGTAATTGACAACAAAGTAAAAAGTCAAGAGTAAAAACATTAATATACATAAAATTCCAAAGTTAAAACAAGTAAATACTGGATAAAATTAAATTAAAATTTATCATTCAGAAAATCGTCAATTCTATAGTAACATTTGTCAGTTAGAAACATTTTAAAGTGTCTTTTAAATAGGTTTATATTCATTTCTCTAAATTGCCTAGGTATTTTATTATAAATTCTCGGCGCCATGCCAACAACGCTATTAAATAAAAGTGTAGTCTTTGCTGAGTGCAGACAAAGCCTATCGCCACCCCGCCGATTTCTTTGCACATTGTCAGACAGATGTGGAAATAAATGTGCGTTACTTTTAACAAATATGCCAATTTCAAGAATATATAGTGATGGAAGTGTTAGAACTTTGTGCTTAATAAACATAGGCTTACAGCTATCCTCAACTTGCAACCCGAACATTGCACGTATACAGCTAGATTATAATTATGTTGTTTGGGCCACGTGGTTGTCGGTAGAGTAGAAAAGGACCACTCCAAGCCTTCTCGTGGATGTCGTGGAAGGAAACTTAGGAAGCACAAGCTTAACAAAGCTTATAAACATCAAAGGGATGTCTTTAACCCGTCTTGGCCAGACGGGTTAAAGACATCCCTTTGATGTTACCTACCCGTGGACAGGTAGGCCAAATCCTTTGACTTTTCTGGCCAATATATAGCTCCGGTAGTACAGAGAGGGTTATGCTCCTGCAATGGAGACGAAAAAAGCCCCGATGATGAAATAAACTCGTGGCTATTAATAGCTACCCCACCCAAAGTATTGCAGGATTTCAGATTAAACTTTATGGCAGGTATTCCGTCCAACAGCTTCTGCGTAATCATGAACCAAACAGACAAACTAATAGGTGTGTGATTTGTCCGTACCTATGTATTTAAATAGGTACAGTTTTAAATTAGTCGACATGAATGAAAAGGAAAGAATTACATAAAACTGAGCGTTAAAAGCGGATACAGCGTGTAAATTGACCCTAGACATATCCTTAAAGGGATGACCTTGCCAATTATAAGATCAACTTTTCCAAGGGATTATTTTTCTTTTTCGTATGTGTAAGTGGCCAACACTGGTGTCAGATTTTTCAAGCTGCTTTAAGGCATCTGACATAGCTTAACGACTGCCATCAATGATGACAGCCGGGACCAACGGCTTAACGTGCCTTCCGAAGCACGGAGGAGCTCGAGATATTTTTATGCCACTTGCGGTCACCCATCCAAGTAGGGACTGCACCAGGGGTTCCTTAACATACGTAAGCGCTCATAGAGCTCACACCCACTGGACCATCGGGCTTATTTATTAATGCTGGGAACTCAAAATTTTATTCGACATTTTCTTACTAAGTCTTCAACGGCCCTAACAATTAGTATTGGAAAGTCAAATTTCAAGTTCTCAATTGATCCCTTAGGAAATACTGTTCATATTGACGGTCTAAGTCATCTTTTTAAGGGAATATAAAGGGTCAATTTATACGCTGTATATGAATTCGAATGAATTAAATAGGTAAGTTATTAACAGGGCCCCCTTAAACTGATTTTACCTAGGATGATGGAGAAATATTACTTTGACATACATATATCACTTCTGTATCCCTTGCGGGGTATGCAGAGCCCAAAGTCTAAAACCTATAGGCCACGTTCAGTATAATGCAATGACGGGAATCAAAATAGTGATGGGCCGTATCGCCTATAATGTGATGCCTTAGATTTTCGCCTGATCCCTTGCCCTGTTTTTACGATTTGAGCGGGAAGAAAAGCAGCTGGTAATTTCTATGTTTTTCTATTTCTCCCAAACCAGCATGAAATATTATCGTGAATAAAAACTATTTTAAAAGTATTGTATGAACGTATTAAAAACAAATAAAAGATGAAGGCTCATTTTGTATTTTGTTGCTTATTTACTTTTTGGATTTTATCAATTTTGGTTAGATTCGGGCGAGAATAGAAAGTATGCGTATGGAAAAGGACAATTTTTGGTAATAAATCTGGGGGCATGGCAGTGGATGATGGAAGATGGCCAAGTCAGTCTATTTATTTTATAACGTGGATCTCACAGCTTTTTACGGTTGAACCTGTAAAAATAAACCAAGTCGCGCAACTCGATTTGAGTTGCGCGACTTGGTTTATATTTAAAAGTATTGTTTTTGACGGCATATCGGTTATCGTTCTGTGCGTCATCGTATGGTGATATAGCAGTGACTGGTGGGTGGCCCGTATCGATTGTGGGGCATGCCCAGAGTGCCCAGTCTGCCTCAGCTAGAGTCATAAACATCGTAAAATTTATGACTAACTGGTTTTCGCCCGCGGCTCCGCTCACGTTTCTAAGTAGCCTATGTCCTACTCCAGACAACCTGCATGCAAAATTTCATGATGATCGATTCGGTAGATAGGACGTGAAAGCGTAACAAACAAATAAACAAACTCACGCATTTTTAATGTTAGTTTGATTAATTTATAGTTAAGTGTTTTTATACATAATAATGCTATTTTGATTATACTCTTATTAAAATAAAGAAATAAGATACAGGAAAAAATTCCACGTGGGCAGGATTTGAACCGGCAGTCTTTAATCTTTGTACGAGTAACGCCTAATTGGTTAGGCGTTACTTTATAATAATAGTTGGGATTGGGATTTCAAAGTTAGGAGGTAAAATTAGTAAATGCATTCTATCACATAGTTTGGCCATGCAAATTACTATGTTTTTAGTTCTCAAACTATTCCCACTAAACAATTGTTGTAATTTTTTTAAAGCATAAAGGGCCCACACTAGGCACACTAGCGACGCCAATAATTTTATTCTAACTTTACAAATAAAAGGAAATTCAACAATATAAATCATATAAGCCTTAGTAAACAACCTAAAGGTTTTTTTGGAATCATGCTTAATATTTTCATAATCAGTGAGAATTATGAGAATCAGATTACCGCCAAAATCGGCTGTTTTTGGCGGTAATCACTATTTCTCTTAATGACTGATTCAAATAATATTAAAACATGATTCCAAAAAATACTTCAGGCTTATATGATTTACATTCTTGAATTTCTTTCTATTTGTAAAGTATTAGGAATAAAATTATTGGCGTCGCTACTGTGCCTAGTGTGCGGCCAACAAATCTTGTATCAAAGCTTGATAAAATCTTACCGAGTGTAATCTGCACTGCCATAAACAACCGGAATAGCGTAGTTTTTCAGCGCGGTCAAAAGTTTCTCCGTCACGTAGTCCACGGCGAAAGAGTTCTCGAAAGAGAAGTAAAAGTAGTAATCCTTCTTCACCTTCTCATAGCACTCGTCTTCCTTACTCCTCGGACAACTAAACTCCCCACAGACTCCGTAAACATCCAGCGAGAGATTCCACTTGGCCAACTCAGGCTTGACTTTATTGACGAAAGCCTCTCGTCCTCCTAAAGTCCTACAGTGCGTTACAAACCACGCCGCTGCTTTCGTCTTACCATCCAATATAGCCTTTATTTTCTCATCTTCTATAGGTTTCATCTCTTCAGGCCATTTCATGTCTAGCCTCGGACCTACTTCGACGCCATTTAAATCATATATTAATATGTAAGACCAGCGAACGTCCGAATCCAGTCTGTAAGTCCAGGTCCAATTGAAAAAGTTGTCCATGAGAGGACTGCAAGCTAATTTGTTGTGGGCTGACTCTGTTCCCCCAAACACGAACTTTTGTATCAACGACCGTTCTAGAGGCAGCTGGTCTTTGTTCATTCTTATGACGTCATTGCCATTAAAGACGATTGCGTCAAAATCTTTAACAGACATATACGTCCTGTTGTCTGTAACGTAACAGTTCTGATATGGACAGTTAAGTTCTTTGAACTTGCTTGGTCCCGTGCCCATGTGGTAGAACGGAGACCTCTTCCCAGTTGTCCATTGTAGTATATAAAATGTTTTTGAATGGTTGGCACTTCTTGGAGATTCTTCAGCTATAGTTTTAATGCTTTCTGTATGTAAATTTAAATCTAGTTTTGAATACGTACGAGTGTAATATGTGAATAGCACTATACAAGTTAGGCATAATAAAATGACTTTATATTTATGTATGCTATTTCGTGATATAAGAGGAACTTGTTGCTGTGGCATTTCGAGTAGTTTTAATCACTGTTTTTATAATATTATCTATAACACTACCGGTTCTATGGAACCTATACTTTTTTTTTAATGCCAACTTAATCTTTGGTTATTTCTTCTGTTACAAGTGTCGGTGTTTCTTTGTTCCTCTTGCACATTCACATATAGGTTTATATTCGATGGAACACATTGCTTTGACTAGGTATATTCGCTTGTTTGTAGCACACGTTATATAGCACCAAATATCAATTTCCGACTAACAAAAAATCAGATAAAACATTCACAACATTCAGATATATCACTAGTTTTAATCAAAATACTATACGCGATAACGAATCATATAATTTGATATATTATTATACGGAAAGAGTGGGTAAATATCATAAGATAGCTCGGAATCGGAAGATTATTTCTACACTAATTAACACAATTTCTACTGAATGTACCATTTTTATAATCATGGGACGAATGGCAGAATGAAATTTTAATCAATTTGGATTTTCCGACGAGACGCACTGACGAGTTGTGGAATTACTTAGTTTTGCAGACAGAGACAAGCTATGAATGTTTGCTATGAATCAGTTTAGTGTAATGATGAAATAAAAGGTTAGTATGTATGTGTGAAACACTTTCATGATATGATAACGTAGTTAAGCCGTGATAAGGGGCGACCCCTTCTCTGTCCTTCTATTACTTTACACCTATATTCTTTTGAGAGTTAATGTTTTAGAACTTTCTAAACACTGACCTCGGAATAAAATAACACAAGGCTTTGTATAAATACGGTTTTTTATCACTTTTACCCGACCCATAGAAGGAGGGTAATGTTTTTCGCTTGTTTAGGTACCTATATGTAAATAAATATATATGTTAGTATGTCTGTTCCATTGTTGCCTCCTGTAGCCTCAATGGCTTGACCGATTTTGAAGTGCGAGTTGTCATTAGATTCGTGTACATTGTGTACATACGGAGTGTCATAGGCTAATAACGTCAGCTGTAATATGGCGGTCGTAAACTTTCCAAAACTTAAAAGAATTACATAATTACATAACAAGTTGTATTAATTAAAAGATTTTTATTTTATTAATTAATACAACTTGTTCAATACGAGGCTTTATTTTATGCTCTAAGTATAATAAGTTTAATAAGTCACTAAGGTTTTGAATTCGACAAATGCCTCAAAAAAAACATGGCGGGCGCTTGTAATGCGTGACGTCTTGACGTCTCTACTAGCACAATATATTAAACTCTGTCTTGTATCTATCATCATCGTCATCATCAGGTCCTTTTCGGCCTAGTCTCCACTGCAGGAGCACGACCCGACCCTCTCTGAGCCATATATTAACCTTTGATTATATATTAACCTGAGTAGTCAGTTCAAGATTTTTTTTCTACCACTTTTTTGGCACGATTAATATATATAATACCCATACCAAATTACAGCTATCTAGTACTTAAAGTCTCTGAGTTAAACTGCGGAGAGACAAGAGACATGGCTAAACTACAAGAGTTCCTTGTTTACTATGGAACCCTAAAAAGAGGAAAGATTTGATTGTTTGTTTGCCTTGAATATGCTCCAAAACTACTGCACCGATTTTCAGTATTCTTTCACGTAAAGAAAGGTAATTTACCTGCGGGTGACATACGCAATAATTTAAGCAAGCAAAACCCGCATTGTAGTAGTACTACGTTAGTATTATATTGTCTTTGGTAGTACTGATACAATGGCTGAGCTCTGTCTACTAGAGCAAAGCAAGGGAGAAAGACGTCATAGTATTATGATGTATAATATTTATATTAAAGTAGTTAAATACTAGTAACTTGGATGGGTGACCGCAAGTGGCATACAAATATCTCGAGCTCCTCCGTGCTTCGGAAGGCACGTCAAGCCGTTGGTCCCGGCTGTCATCGTTGATGGCAGTCGTTAAGCTATGTCAGATGCCTGAAGGCAGCTTGAAAAATCTGACACCAGTGTTGACCACTTACACATACGAAAAACAAACAAACAATACTAGTAACGAAAGAGATGGCTTGAGATAGATTAAAATGGCATGTAAAGGCAAGTAAGCTTCTTTGACATACTGTCTCAACCCCACATACCTACTTACATAAAGTACCTAAGATGAGAAGAGGATGAGGAGCTAAAGTACTTCGTGGAGGTTGGTGATCGCTTTTAACGTGTATTTTGAAAAACTACTGGGTAAAATGATAGGGCACCATTAATATCTCTGTACATGCTATTTACAATAATTTGAAGGTGTCAGCGCAACACCCTATTACACCATCCGTCGCCTTAAATTAACTCGTTGACGGACACCACACCACAAAATAATTTTTATTGTTAAACGTCTGGCGTCTACTGTACGTCAATGCGTTAATTTGAACCCTATCGCTAACGATATATTTATCTGAATACTCTTTCTTATCTCAAGTGGACGCCAGGTGATACTGCTTATACACACACATACAAGGTTAATAACTAGACATAGTAGTTACTATAGTAAGATAATTAATGTGTAGATACCTAATTGAGAATTTGAGACTAGTATGTATACTTACTTCTAAATAAGGTACCTACCTTTTCATCATCATCATCAGGTCTTTTTTAGTCTCCACAGCAGGAGCGCGACCCTCTCTGTACTACCAGTTAGCCAGAGCAGTCAGAGGGTTTGGTCTGCACTCTCCACGCAAGTTAGACGGATTGGAGAGGTAACTTTGATGTCTATAAGCTTTGTATAACTTGTGCTTTCTAAGTCGCTTTCAATGACATCCACCGTGGATGTCATTGAAAGCGTCAGTCTTCCCGTGGATGATCCACGGGAAGACTTGGAGTGGTCGTATTCTAAAAACCGAACGTACGTAAACCCAAATAAATATTCTACTCTGCCGGGAACCACACGGCCTATGTAAATTATGAATAGCTTACGTTTGAACTTTTTTTACCCCCTTGTACTGTCGGACGCCCTGAGAGGGCGTCAGTAACATTACAGCTAATATAAGGCAACTTCCAATATGAGTGCAGGATAACAGGCAATATTTTGCATTATTTATTTCTCATTGAAAGCCGGGAAAGAAACAACGAAATATTTGGACCTTTATAATACGAAATTGGTGTATGTAATGAAACGAAATGAATTTCACTATAGTCCAGTCATTATAGTAAGTTCACCTCGGAATTCGAGATACCCAGCTGTAAGTCTGTAAATACTTGTATATTGACACCCTAAAAGTTGTCTCAAAACCTACATATGGTAGGGTGTACGCAACTATTTAATTTCAAGGTCAAAGGTCACAAAAATCGTTTTTTTGCGCTTTTTTTGTAAATATCTCATTTCCTATGGGTTTTTAGCTTTTGTATTTAGTATCAATATTGTAGAATACAAAATTCTCTTCAGTTTTGTTTAATTATTATTTTTATACGGTGAACCGTTTTCGAGATAGAGGGCGGAGAGCGCGCGGTCACAGCATCATTTCAGGTCAACCGGTGCCTCAGGTCGAAAACGCGCCATATATAGTTGATGAATAACTATCGATGAATCAATGATTATAAATATTTGTAAATTTTTATTAACTATTATATTATATTTTATCATTTTTTCCTAACCTGTACACTTTTTATTCAGTATTAATTTATTTAATAACACTTACAGGTACCGTCACGAGTTTAGAGCGCTGGCTTTGAATGCGCAGTTGTCATTTTTTGGGTCTGTTTGGCGGGGGGAGCGGAGTGCGACGGGTGAGACGGCCAGCGCCGGCGTCGTATTGGTTAATCAGTCGCTTACTGCTCCCGCGTACCGCTCGCACGTCTGCGTCGCCCGAAGTACAGTCGCGCACATATTGTGTTCGTATTCTTTTGTCGACTTGTGAAAAATATGCCGAAAAAAAATGTTTTAACTAGACAAGCGAGAAAAATGATATATGACGTGAATTGTTTTGTACAAAAAGAGACTGATGAAATTGTTTGTAAGTTGAAAGTGGTAAAAAATGCAACAGCTGCAGGAACTGCCACATTGCAGAAAAGCTTAGAAAGGGCTATTCAAAGTTTACACCAAATTGAAAAGAGAATAACAAGTGCTGCTGATCAATCCATATTAACTGATATTCGCAATAACTTAGAACGAACTCGAGACGAAGCGGTACAAAATAATAAAACTAATGAAAATGAACTACATAGTGTTATTAGCAACGTCAAACAGGGTCAGAAAAGAACAGCACTTGCTACTAAAACATCCGTAGCAACGGTTAGAAGAATTGTGACAGAAGCACGTAATTCAGAGTTTGTTGCCATATTTAGGACACCTGGGAAAAAAAGACCGAGACAAAAGCCAGTAACTGGAATTGACAGCTTCGATCAAGGTGTCATCAAGAGATGCATACATAATTTTCATGTAACAAATAAAGAACTACCCACTTTGGAGAAACTCAGAAGAAAATTACAGCAAGATATTAACTTCCAAGGATCAGAAGCAAGCTTACGACGTATAATTCATGATTTAGGTTTTCGATGGAAAAATGTCGAAAACAACCGAAAGGTTCTAATAGAAACCTCAAATATCCGACTGCAACGAATTGAATACCTTAAGAAAATAAGAAAATACCGCCAAGACAGACGACCTATAATTTATACCGACGAGTCATACGTTGATTCAAGTCACTCTAATCCCAAGGGTTGGACAGATGGTTCTACAAAGGGACTTAAAAAGCCTATATCAAAAGGGCAACGCGTGGTAATTGTGCATGCCGGATCAGAAGCGGGCTTTGTTCCGAATGCGTTGCTCACTTTTAAAGCTGGCAGCAGGTCAGGAGATTATCATGATAATATGAATTATGAGAATTACGAAAAATGGCTGCAAACACAATTGATTCCCAACATTCCTTCTAATTCTGTAGTCGTGATTGACAATGCCTCTTATCACAATAAGCAGTCCGATATCGCACCCACGTCAGTTTCTAAAAAGGCGGACATGCATGCATGGCTCACGGAGAAAGGGATACAATACAACGAAAAATTACTTAAACCGGAATTATACAAATTAATTAAAGCTAACAAAGAAAGATTTAAAACATTTTCAATAGATAAAATTATGGCTGAACATAATCACGAAATTCTTAGATTACCCCCATATCACCCCGACTTAAACCCAATAGAAATGGCCTGGTCTACCATCAAACAGTACGTAGGTAGTAAAAATGTAAAGTGGAACCTAAACAACGCTATTGAATTAGTAAAAGAAAAAGTACAAGTAATGGGAGCGCAAGAATGGGAGGTGTTGTGTAATAAAGTTAAAAAAATTGAAGAAGAATACGTAAAGAATGACCACGTTATTGACGATATGACCGAGCAATTTATTATTCACGTTTCTGATTCCGACAGTGACAATAGTCAAGATGAAGACGATGATTGTGAAATGAGTGACACCGACGATGAAGAACCTTCGGCAAGTAGTTCCAGCCTCATCCATTCACAACCTTCAACTTCCATAATGAATGACGATTTGATGGAAGGAATAGCATTATTGCCAGATGATTAAAATTTGAAGAAAAAGAAAATTCATTAAGGGGCTTACATTACCGTAACTGGCGACACCCGCTTTTTTTTTTTTTGTTCTCCGAAAGAAGA
Organism: Rhodophaea formosa; assembly: GCA_963082605.1. NCBI lineage: Eukaryota > Metazoa > Arthropoda > Insecta > Lepidoptera > Pyralidae > Rhodophaea > Rhodophaea formosa. The sequence goes on along the minus strand of OY720219.1, from coordinate 18,635,745 downwards.
ACAAATTGAAAAAATCTACGTAAATACTTCCTTAATAAATTACTTGTAGTATTTTTAGTAGAAGTTTTCATCGACATCAGCACTTCAGATTGAGAGATCTACTCATTACCGCCAAAAGTGGCCGCTTTTGGCGGTAAAGCGTAGTTTTCTTGATTAACCAAATGCAAAATAATAAAAATCAATACAAAAAATACTAGAAGTCATTTACAAGTGAAGTACTTAAGTCGATTTTTTCAATTTGATCTTATTAAGTTGTAAAGGAAATAAAACCAGGGGTGGCGTTAGTTAGGGTGGTTTAAGCGCCTTAAGTATAATAATATAAGTTTCAATAATACCGACACTATAACTACCTACAATAAAGAATAAATGTTTATTAATATAAATAAAAATGTGATTTTATTTTCTTTTCCTTTTCAATAATACTTAGGTATATAATCTTCTATTACTTTTCCACGAAAGTGAAAACTTTTTTAAAAACACTCCGTCGTAATTATGAGCGCGAGTGTACACCTGCGCAAGTCTCCCCACTTCTTTCGCCGAGCGCTCAAAACTCGTGACGGTACCTGTACCTGCCCATGTAATTGCAGAATTGTTAATGAAAATATAGGAATTATATTTGAATTTTAACCTTTAATATTAATAACTTCTTACATGATGAAAAAAGCCAATAAATTATGAATTAATCTTTTTATTAAAATATATCATTCAATACATTAATTTTTATTTAAAGTAAAAGAATGGAATGAAGGGTACAAAAACTACAACTTATAATATTAATCATCTTCTTCCTCTTCACGTCGTCTTCCGGCTGCTGGTAAATTTCAAACTGGTCTTCATTAATGTTTTCAACGACATTTGTCTCAAGTTTTTTCTTGATTTTGGGGTCAAAGGTTCCATCTTCGTTAATGTCGCTCTGATATGGTAGAGCATTGAGACAAGCTTGCCCATTACATTGGCCACAAGCAAAAGAGCATTGCAAGCTCGCTTTCCTGCATCCGCATCGTGAACCACAACCACCCTTGCAGTTGCAGAAAATTGTATTTAGCAAATCTTCTAGAGCAGGTGGTAAAATTGTCATGATAGGTTTCAGATAATCGTTTCGCATTGCGCCCAACCTCATACCTGGGGTTCCAAATCATGCCCTAACCAAGTTTGAACTTGATAATATACACGTTTGAAATGTTCATGAGCAGCTGCACTTGTTGGTGGAATATTTGAAAGCTGCACAGGTTTATTAAGTTTTGTAGACTTGACGTAATGCATATAACGAAGATGATCGAGACTTTTCACAGATTTCGGAGCATTATAGACTGCCAATAAGGATTGAGTTCCACTCTCTTATAATCTCATCCAAATTTGTAAGTTTCTCAAAAACTTTTAAAAATGTTTTTTAACTTATTCAATTATTACTATTATTACAATTTAAAATGTCATTGGTGTAAATGGGAATATAAATTTATTATGATTTAAGTTTTTCCCTTCATTATTTTTTTAATTTTAGGAAACAGTTTTCAGTATTATTGAATAGATATAAATTTAATGCAGAAAGAAAATGATAAAATCCTTACTATTATAAATGCCACAGTTAGTTTTTTTGTTACGCTTTCACACCGAATCTACTAAACCGATCATTATGAAATTTTGCATACACGTAGGTGAGGGTACTGAGAAGGACATAGGCTATATTTCACGCGGGCGAAGCCGCGGATAACAGCTAGTATAATATAATAATTAATAAAAATTGTCAAATATTTATAATCAATCAATCATTGATTTATCGATAGTTCATCACCGGTGGCGCGTTTTCGACCGGAGGCACCGGTTGACCTGAAGTGATGCTGTAACCGCGCGCTCTCCGCCCTCTTTCTCGAAAACGGTTCACCGTATAAAAATTTTTTTAAACTAAAGGGGTTTGGGTAATTTTGTATGAGCCTTGGCATGATTTTTTTTTTCAGCGACCACTAATATAACTAGTATTTTTAATTAGCCTTATAGTTGAGAATAACAATATACAAAACATTATTGATGTAAACTATATCGGAGCCGAAATATCAAATATCAAAATAAGACAAATAATAAGTAAGTCGTCTATATAGATGTAATATTTTTTAACAAAAATGATTTGATTAAAGCGTATAGTATGTCGTTATGGATAGGAATCTAGACTAATATTATAAAGAGGAAAGATTTGTTTGTTTGTTTGTAATGGGTAATCTCAGAAACGACTGAACTGATTTAAAAAATTCTTTCACCATTCGAAAGCTACATTATCCCGGAGTGAAATAGGCTATGTAGGTACCACGAGCGAAGCCGGGGCGGACTGCTAGTGATAAATAAAATGCAACAGATACACACAAACAAATCATTTATTATAGGCACATACAATATCAATATGAATATATTACATTATTATTAGTTTACAAGATTAGTTATTTTCCGATTTATACAATTTAGTTATTTTCCGGTTCATCGTAAACTTCATTTTCTTGATCATGTCGTATTATTGTGTCTAAATTATCTAATCCTCTGTATTGCCTCCTTGCGATGAATCATGCTCTAATACTTGATCATCTGCATGTTGTTCAAGTAGGTCTGGTGCAACTTCTGCTTGTTGATCTCTTGAGACATAGCGCTGAGCTCGAAAAAAGCATGGTCGACATATCCGTTCATCGCCACCAAACTGTAAAATACAAAATATAGGCTTAATCAATATATTTGTATACGTATTAGCTCCATATATAGGTAAAAAATAATTAAAACACATCGTAGTACCTAGATAAATCTAACTGGGTAAATTGATTTAATTATTTATTTTTTAGTAAATATGAAATCATTTCCTCTTTTACTTGACTTACGAACATATAGCAAGTCTCAAACATATAGTAATCACTAAAAAAAGTGGCACGTACTGCATCTTATTGCATTTATGCCGGTTTGGGAGCAAGCGGAAGAAACACAAGTACTAATCTTTTTTGACACTCAAAAGATAATCAAGGTAAAGGGGAAAATATAACCAGTGGCCAGTTTTCAATAAGTTAGGAATGGCTTTGTGACGAGTGAGATCGCTTTAAGATATGTACTTCAAACAAAATATAATTGACACTGGGATATTGTACCTACATGAAATAATGTTTGACACAACAGTCCCTGAGTTTATCACGTTTTAACAAACCAACTGTTTTTTAATATTAGTGTAAATAAGAAAGTTAAACAATTAATAATTATATAAGAAATGTCATCACTTACCTCAAGAATGTTAATAACTTCAATGCAGTATGCCATTAAACATGGGTTTTGCTCCATCAGTTGAGCCGTTAACACCATAGCTCTCCTGCGAGTGCCGCCAATGCGGTTCAAACTTCGATGGCAGCCAACACACGATGCTCTATCTGCATCCATATTGTTTTAAAGTCCAAATCACTACAGCAAACTCTTAGTCCAGTTAGTAATGCCAGGTCACAAAATAAGATAATAAAGAGAGAGTCCAAAAACAAAGCAAAGGTCGTGGTAATCAAAAGTATATAACGCACTTGCACACACTCAACACAAAGGTTAAACGGGAAGTGAATCCTGCCTGCGCCTGCACCTCTTTCCTTCACCCCTCCACTCCACCCTGCTCGATTTTCAAAGCCTAACCGAGTCAGGTAAATGAACCCTGCGCTGTGATTGGATGAACGCGACCGGTAGCGGGCCTTTCAACTTTCTAGGAACTTCCCATTGTTTGTTTACTTAACGCACTAAAAGTTATGAATCACATTCACCCTCGGTCTTTTGTTATAGAAAATTCTCTAATCCACATCTGACATATCAGTTACCTTCGAATGGCTTAAAAAATCTGTGTGTGAGACTTATCATGTCTTCCGTGTCATTTTATGCCATATGAAACAATTTTTTCGTAAAAATATATAAGTACACATGCATGAGTGCCTGAAGTAGGATATCATCAAATTCTGCGTAATAAAAATAATATATTAATGTTTGTTGTATTAATTATGAATGTCGCATACCCCACTGTAACTGTTTTTATTTTATATATAAATAATATAAATCATAGAATCAAGTAATATTTACACGAAAAAATAATAAAATAAAGATCCTGTTTTGTCTATCTAGACGACATTATTGTAATTTATTTTTTAATTATGAATGCCGATATCTCGGCTCCGATACACTGTAGACAGAAACGGCCATAGATGAAAATAAACATCTTAATATGATCTTTCGAATGAGTAAACTTTGAACGGTGGTCGCAAATTTTGAAAATCAGGCCACTTTTACCCAATGCCCTTTGTAGAGAATTTTGTATTTTACAGTATTGATAATAAATAAAAGTAGCTAAAAGCCCATAGGAAATGAGATATTTACAAAAAAGCGCCAAAAAACGATTTTTGTGACCTTTGACCTTGAAATTTAATAGTTGCGTACACCCTACCATATGTAGGTTTTGAGACAACCTTTAGGGTGTCAATATATAAGTATTTACAAACTTACAGCTGGGTATCTCGAATTCCGAGATTCTTACCTAATTTAAGCTTAAATGACTGGACTACTATCATTTCTTTGACGAACAAGAAAACTCGAAAAAACGCGGGATACTTCGACTTTAATACTGGCTAAATACGTAATGCGTAAAAGTCATAAAAAAAGAAAAAATGTCAAGTAAAATGTCAATGTCAGCCTACGTCGACGTCATAAGTGTCAAACAACCAGTCGATTTTTCGTGGATGTGATTAATGAAAAAAATAATAAATAAAAATAAATAAAAGGCGTACACAATCCAAAATAACGTCGAAATGGCGAGCATAACATCTTATAATAATGATAAAGTGGTAACCGGTGAAGTGGAGTACCCGGCAAGCGATCCAGCGTCCGGGGCGTTCTTCCAGCCCGACTATAAAAAGTAAGTTGAATCTTTTTGTGTTAAAATCCTGAAATATAACGTAATAAATCATTTTTCAATCGTCAAATACTTATTGAACTACTTGCACGTACGTTTATTTGTTTTCATAATATTAGTTACTCTATATCCAAGTTTATTTCTAAGTGAAAGTTGTAATCAACCAACATTATTTTAGGGTGAGCTTTTTAGTAAAGCTTAGCACGAATTAGTAATTTCTGAGGATTTTGTATAATGGAACTCGTTTTGCTCTTCTCAACCATATGAGTTGTAAGCTCGGAGTTGTTATTAAAATTTAACTAAATAGCACAAATTCTTACAATAATAAAAAAAAAAATTCTATACATATGTTGAAAGGCTCACAATACTTAAACCACTGCTCATACCAAGCTGTACGGGAACGTTCATAGATTATAATGAGATTAATTGATTAAATGTTTAATTTTGTACCAAAATATTGCCACAATTCCCTTTTACTATTTGTAGCGCATTCAGGGCCCTCTTAAAAACGTATCAATACAAGAATAGCATGTTATTATTTGTATCTCTCTGAGACTCACGGGTGTTACCCTGGTCCTTTGGAAGGCTTGCGTGGGGATATAGATCCAACACGTAGAGGCCCTTTGGAGAAGTTGATGTAATGTTGGTCTCCAGCTAGAACCCATTCCTGGAAATACCAATGAATGATGTGTCCTCGAACAGGTTTTGGCCAGAGGTGGGACTATTGCATTAGAAAATGGGAAATTAATGTGCTATGGGGCTGAAATATGGGTGGACTTAATGCTGGGTTATTGCAAATGGTCGGACACCTGCCATAATCATGATAACTGACTACAATTGGCAGGTGGTGGCTTGCCGCCCACTAGATGGGCCCTTCTAAATAGCCGACGATTACTGCCGGCAAAAGGGGCAGCATGTTATTATTATTTATTATAATACACTAGCAGCTTAAAGCTGATGCGTGTTATCACTGGTATTACTATTGATATGACTTTTAGGAATGAAGATCTAAAACTAATGCTGGACGGATCTAAAGACTCGCTGAAGTTGGAGGCTATGAAAAGGATCATTGGCATGATCGCCAAGGGACGAGATGCATCTGATTTGTAAGTAGTTTTTGCTATGCTTTTGGAATAGGGTCAGTTCGCCAGTTCACGACCGATTAGCAGAGTTGTGAAATTCAGGACGAAAAAAATATTGAATTTATATAATTGAATAATGGAGAAAAATAGTACTCATTGTCAATATAAGTCTACATTCATTAAATGTTTTTTATTTTTGGGTAAGACCTAGAAATATTTAAATAAAAAACATTCGAACCGGCAATGCCAGTTTTACCAGTTTTCGACCGAAATTTCCAGTCATCGTCATCATCATTTCGTGTAGGTGACACGGTCGGTCGGACATGCACACCCTGGTGTCAAAGTTCTTCGGAACCGCCTCTCGGCCTCTGACGTGGTTCCTTTTTAACGACTACCAGATGGCAGCCGGGACCACCGGCTTTACGTGCCTTCCGAAGCACGGAATCATGTTTCTTATCAGACAATCAGGTGATTCATGCCTGCAATGTCCTAACCACACTGGAAACAACTTAACAAAGTACCTATGCTTCCCGCGGGAATCGAACCCACGACCCCCGGGTCAACAAGGCAAAAGCCTTAACCACTGGACCACGAAGGCAGTTATTTCCAGTTCCCGACTGTATATTCGCCAGTTCTTGACTATTTGATATGAAGACAAATATAATAAGTTTGATATGATTGATAATTATAAATCAATATTTTTGGTTTATCTTAACAAGTGGCAAAGTTTAATACTTAATGAAACCATCAATGCCTAAATGATAATACTTTAAAGGTACCATAAAGAATGAGACCTAAAAATATGGTTTTATTGTACCATACAACATTCGTATTTCGTCCTTTTTATCAGGGTGATAAAAATCTGTATTAAAATATAGAATTTAATGTATAAAATTGTATAAAAAATATAATTTAGCTATATATCTATATAATAATTCGAATATGGTAGTCGGAATATGGCATACAGCTATTACATATCATATTTTCGACTAAGGACTTTCATGACGCGGTATTTCTAGGACATTTAAAATAATCCGGTCGCAAACTGGCTGATGAAATCTTTGTTCACATAAGATTAAATTCTTAAATTAGGTTAAATAGTTTTCTTAAATAATATTTCAATAAAGGTGCAACTTCACTGAACTTCGCAATACCAGACTTCGACCGCAACGTCGAGAAGTAGAAGTATTGATTGATTGATTGATTGAATCTACAAAAACGAAGTAACCAGTTACCGACTATTCAATTACATACTTTTTCCAAATAAATTTTAAATACCAATTGTTTTTAATAAATACTTTAACTCATTGTCTATCAATACAAGTAAAAAACAAATCAAAAAACCAATAATAACATTTTAAAACTCTCCGTGAACTGTGGGGCTCCTCACTATTTTTTCCGCAATGAAGTAAGCCTTTGACACAACCGTTGCGAACCTCAGAATGTGTTATTTTTTTGTTTCGCACTCGGTTGACAATCAGCCATTTTGTCTATTTCTGTGCCTAACTTAACTATTTAGGTCTGCCAAAGTATTATTTTTTAGTTCCTATTGTTTTTAGAATAGCTATTTTATGCCGATTAGTCAAACAGGTCGTTGAAAAAGTCGGAAAATGGCGACGGTCGGTGAACTGGCGAAACGACCCTATATGGCACTGAAAATATATGGAAGGATTATTATTTAAAACTTTCAAGGATAACTATTAATTCCATCAGATAGATAAAACTATTTTAAAATTATTTTAAAAATGTTATTTTTAACAGTTGGCCCCGGATCCATGCCGTCAGTCACGTAGTGTTACCTTCTATTACCTAGTCTAAATAAAAAAACGTATTCCAGATGGATGTTAGTTCAAATAGGTCACTGGCTATTGGCCTCCCGTATTATAAGGCTTATATGATTTACATTCTTGAATTTCTTTCTATTTGTAAAGTATTAGGAATAAAATTATTGGCGTCGCTAGTGTGCCTAGTGTGGGGCCTTAAAATCACATCGTTAACTACGCATCCTCACACTTCTCTGTGAAAACACAACATAAACTTGATATTCTGGTTATACTTTCTTTCAGATTTCCAGCTGTTGTAAAAAATGTGGTGTCGAAAAACATCGAAGTGAAGAAGTTAGTGTATGTCTACTTAGTGAGGTATGCCGAGGAACAACAGGACCTCGCGCTACTATCCATCAGCACATTCCAGAGGGCGCTAAAGGTAAACCTATGAAGTTATTGAAAAAACAATTTTTTATACAGCCTTTGGCTTTCTACGCCTTTTAGCCCTTCATTAATTTTCCAATAAATATTCAATTTAATTATTCACCTCGTAGTTAATTATGCAGCATTAAAGAGCTGCTACTTATGTCAGGAGCTCGCCATGTGGTTCCCGGCAGAGTGGAATAAGACCAGTCCAAGTCTTCCTGGGATGTCGTAGAATGCGACTTAGGAAACACAAGCTAAACAAAGCTTATAAACAGAAAAAAGACAGCCAGACAGACTTTCCAGCTGCATGGAGAGTGTAGGCCAAATCCTCTGACTGCTCTGGCTAATATATGGCTCTGGTAGTTCAGAGAGGGTCGTGCTCCTGCAGTGAAGACTAAAAAGACCTGATGATGATGTCAACAGCTGAGCTGAGTTGAGCATGTGTTGGCAAGATTCAAATTTTGAGCATTTTGTATCTCAAAAGAAAAAAAAGCCTTATAAAATGATTTTATTGTCCAATGTCAAGTCGAGAGTTAAGTTGGAACCTGTAATGTATGATATCAAATTGTAATTTTCGCTACTTTTTTATCTACTAATAGTTGAGAATTTACCTAATAATTTCCAGGATCCCAACCAACTGATCAGGGCCAGTGCATTAAGGGTGCTATCTTCGATCAGAGTGCCCATGATCGTTCCGATTGTCATGCTCGCCATCCGAGATTCATCGAGCGACATGAGCCCTTATGTCAGAAAAACTGCCGCCCATGCCATACCCAAGCTTTACAGGTTCGTATAAATCGATTTTGCCTAAAAATAAATAAGTTTTGTATATAAATAAATATGTTTCACATATAGAAACGAAATATATATCGAGACGGCCACACACGCCAGAATATTGAATCTTTTTTTTTATTTTTATTTTTTTTGACATATCACGCAAATTGAGCTAGCCCCACAGTAAGTTGTGAACTTGTGTCGCAGGATACTAACTCAACGATACTATATTATATAATATATACTTATATAAATAAACATCCAAGACCCAGGTCAACCTGACCGGGGATCGAACCCGGGACCCCCGTGTCGCAGGCTGGCGTGGTGACCACTGCGCCACGGAGCTCGTCAAAAATCTGGTTAGGAATATTTTTTATTTTATTTTAAATTAAAAGTATAAAATCAATGCTCTCTTTAGATTGGAGCAGCATACCGGCCCCAGTAGCATGGTACGTGCGACAACGTTTTTGGACTATCGCCATCTTTTTTCCCAAAACATTAAAGAGCTAGATGGGGATAGTTTATCGACCAATAACAACGGCGTCGCAGGCGGCATGCTACGGGTGCAGGGTTGGGAACCATTCCATATTCTTGACATTTTTGAATGCCCCGATGCCGATGGGACTGGCCATATTTCCTTACTTTACGAAAATCGACATCTACCCTCTCTTTTGTAGCTTGCATCGAAACGTCACAATTTTATTTTCCTGGGTCAAAATATTAATTATAAAAAAAAGACCATCAGTTAAACCATCAAAAAATGTAACCATTCCATATTCTTGACATTTTTGAATGCCCCGACGACGCCGATGGGACTGGCTATATTTCCTTACTTTACGAAAATCGACATCTACCCTCTCTTTTGTAGCTTGCATCGAAACGTCACAATTTTATTTTCCTGGGTCAAAATATTAATAATAAAATAAGACCATCAGTTAAACCATCAAAAAATATTAGACACGTATTTTTTCTTTCGTTAAACAATAAATGTCCAAGATAAAGCGTGTCAATGTTCGAATGGGGTCTTGTGACATCACAGGCCACTAAAAAGTGTACTGGCTAGTGACGTCACACACAATTTTAACGGGCTATATCTTTGTCATTTTTTGTTTGATTCACAAAAGAAAAAACACGTGTCAAATGTTTTTTGATAATCTAACAATATATACTAATTATATTTTTTTTTAATAAAAAAGTTATTAAATCTCTGTAAAATTTTTCATATAATTTGTAGCCTAGATCCCGACCAGAAAGAAGAGTTGGTGTCAATCATAGACAAGTTGCTGTCAGATAAAACGCCATTGGTGGTCGGGTCAGCGGCCATGGCTTTTTCTGAAGTATGTCCAGATAGGATGAGCCTCATCCACAGGAGCTACAGGTTTGTAAACATTGATGTTTATTTTAATAATAAATCTTTATTTATTTACATAAATCTAACGTACATACATTTTTCCATTAGGCATTATCCTATTATTTACATAGACTATATTTATAACTCCCGCTAGAAAAATAAGGGTGTAATATGTTTGACCTGTTTGTGTTGCTGTCAGTTTTTTTTGCTTTTTTTTTATTATTTCATTGAGTGTTTTTAAAAATTTTTTCATCAATTTTGAATTTGCCATCTGGGATAAGTCATTAAAGAAACCACGTCAGAGGCCGAGAGGCGGTTCCGAAGAACTCTGACGCCAGGGTGTGCATGGTCGACTGACCGTGTCACCTACACGAAATGATGATGATGATCAATTCCGAAATCAACTGATTTACCAAATTGTTTTTGTGTCAGGGTTACTAATTCTTTTATCATGTTCTTTGGGTTATTATTGGTAAAAAATATGTGTTTTTTTAGGAAGCTATGCTCTTTGCTTGCGGATGTGGACGAGTGGGGACAACTGGCCTTACTTAACGTCCTCACTGTCTACGCTAAAACCTGCTTCCCGGACCCCAATGTTGAGGTGAGAACAGCGGAGTTAATATTTAGGTATTGATTTATTAGAGCCGATGATGAAAGTGTAAATAATGTAAATTGGACTCCTGCGATACAAGCTTTGCTTAGAGCAGGGTCCGTAGTAAAATGAAAGTAGATTGTTGTAACTGTAGTTTTTAAGGATCTCTGTATTTTGGTAGTCATTCAGATTAGTAAAGAATTTATTATTATTATCCTAACTATCCTAATCCTAACTAATATTATAAATGCGAAAGTGAGTTTGTTTGTTTGTTACGCTTTCATGCCGTATCTACTGAACCGATCGTCATGAAATGTTGCATACACATAGGTTAGGTACCGAGAAGGACATAGCCTATATATTACGCGGGCGAAGCCGCGGGTAACAGCTAGTTTATTATAATATAAATACTAGCTTACAGAACGAAAGCTCGCAGCGTCCCCTGCAATACGGCGTCGCGGCACCTCGTCCTTCTTTTCGAATGTGTTTAAGCTTAAAAAAAGACCAAAAATACTATAGGTACTGAGTACATACATACATATTATCACGTCTTTATACCTTACGGGGTAGACAGAGCCCAAGTTCATAAAGTGACGAGTCACTTTTAGCGTATTAGTAGGCGCAAAAGTCTTCTACTAATATACAGGTCCTTGATTCAAAGGTATTTTAAGCAACACTAGCTTTTGCCCGCGGCATCGCTCGCGTTAAGAAGTATAGTTTTTGCGGCTTTTTTATCCCTTTGGGGGTAGAATTGATCAAAATCCTTTCTTAGCGGATGCCTACGTCATGACATCTACCTGCATGCCAAATTTCAGCCCGATCCGTCCAGTGGTTTAGGCCGTACGTTGATAGATCACTATGTCAGTCAGTCAACTTTGAGTTATATATATTTAGATTGAGTTATATATATTTAGATTGAGCGGTCGTCTGTGAGCGGCAAATTTTTATCTTCTATGTAAACTTACTACATTACTTTGGTTCGCAGGCTTACTCCAGCGACAGTGAGTCAGACAAGCCGTTCTACTCACTGTCGGACAGCTCAACCCGCTCCCGCTCTCGTCCCACCCCGACAGTCGACCCTGACTTGAGACTACTGCTCCGCGCCGCTAAACCTCTTCTGCAATCACGGAACGCTGGCGTTGTCATGGCGACAGCTCAGCTTATCGTTCATACGGCGCCTGGTAAGAACCTCTTTATTGCTTTCTTCTTAGAGTTGCGTGTCTCTCCCGCTCGCGTCCCACCCCGACAGTCGACCCTGACTTGAGACTACTGCTCCGCGCTGCTAAACCTCTTCTGCAATCACGGAATGCTGGTGTTGTTATGGCGACTGCTCAGCTTATACTTCATACAGCACCTGGTAAGAACCTCTTTATTGCTTTCTTCTTAGAGTTGCGTGTCTCTCCCGCTCGCGTCCCACCCCGACAGTCGACCCTGACTTGAGACTACTGCTCCGCGCCGCTAAACCTCTTCTGCAGTCACGGAACGCTGGCGTCGTCATGGCGACAGCTCAACTTATCGTTCATACTGCACCTGGTAAGAACTTCTTTATCGCTTTCCTTCATAGAGTTTCGTCCCTTTCTCTGATGTTCCACTACGGAATGGAACTCTACTAAGGATGGCCTTAGACCCTGACATGAGACTACTGCTCCGCGCCGCTAAACCCCTTCTGCAATCACGAAACGCTGGTGTTGTCATGGCGACAGCTCAGCTTATCGTTCATACGGCACCTGGTAAGAACTTCTTCTCTTTCTTTCCTAGAGTTGCGTCTTGCTCCTGCTCGCGTCCCACCCCGACAGTCGACCCTGACTTGAGATTACTTCTCCGCGCTGCTAAACCTCTTCTGCAATCACGGAATGCTGGTGTTGTTATGGCGACTGCTCAGCTTATACTTCATACAGCACCTGGTAAGAACCTCTTTATTGCTTTCTTCTTAGAGTTGCGTGTCTCTCCCGCTCGCGTCCCACCCCGACAGTCGACCCTGACTTGAGACTACTGCTCCGCGCCGCTAAACCTCTTCTGCAGTCACGGAACGCTGGCGTCGTCATGGCGACAGCTCAACTTATCGTTCATACTGCACCTGGTAAGAACTTCTTTATCGCTTTCCTTCATAGAGTTTCGTCCCTTTCTCTGATGTTCCACTACGGAATGGAACTCTACTAAGGATGGCCTTAGACCCTGACATGAGACTACTGCTCCGCGCCGCTAAACCCCTTCTGCAATCACGAAACGCTGGTGTTGTCATGGCGACAGCTCAGCTTATCGTTCATACGGCACCTGGTAAGAACTTCTTCTCTTTCTTTCCTAGAGTTGCGTCTTGCTCCTGCTCGCGTCCCACCCCGACAGTCGACCCTGACTTGAGATTACTTCTCCGCGCTGCTAAACCTCTTCTGCAATCACGGAATGCTGGTGTTGTTATGGCGACTGCTCAGCTTATACTTCATACAGCACCTGGTAAGAACCTCTTTATTGCTTTCTTCTTAGAGTTGCGTGTCTCTCCCGCTCGCGTCCCACCCCGACAGTCGACCCTGACTTGAGACTACTGCTCCGCGCCGCTAAACCTCTTCTGCAGTCACGGAACGCTGGCGTCGTCATGGCGACAGCTCAACTTATCGTTCATACTGCACCTGGTAAGAACTTCTTTATCGCTTTCCTTCATAGAGTTTCGTCCCTTTCTCTGATGTTCCACTACGGAATGGAACTCTACTAAGGATGGCCTTAGACCCTGACATGAGACTACTGCTCCGCGCCGCTAAACCCCTTCTGCAATCACGAAACGCTGGTGTTGTCATGGCGACAGCTCAGCTTATCGTTCATACGGCACCTGGTAAGAACTTCTTCTCTTTCTTTCCTAGAGTTGCGTCTTGCTCCTGCTCGCGTCCCACCCCGACAGTCGACCCTGACTTGAGATTACTTCTCCGCGCTGCTAAACCTCTTCTGCAATCACGGAATGCTGGTGTTGTTATGGCGACTGCTCAGCTTATACTTCATACAGCACCTGGTAAGAACCTCTTTATTGCTTTCTTCTTAGAGTTGCGTGTCTCTCCCGCTCGCGTCCCACTTCGACAGTCGACCCTGACTTGAGACTACTTCTCCGCGCCGCTAAACCTCTTCTGCAATCACGGAACGCTGGCGTTGTAATGGCGAAATTTCATCTTATCGTCCATAGGGCTCCTGGTAAGAACTTCTTTATCGCTTTCTTTCCTAGAGCCTACTACGTCCAAAGACCCGACTTGAGATTACTTCTCTGCGCTGCTAAACCACTTCTGCAATCACATAACGCTGCCGTTGTCATGGCGATAGCTCAGCTTATTGTCCATACGGCTCCTGGTAAGAACCTTTATCATTTTCTTTCCTAGAGTTGCGTCTCCCTCCCGCTCGCATCCCACTCTGACAGGCGAATCTGACTTGAGATTACTTCTCCGCGCTGCTAAACCTCTTCTGCAATAACGGAACGCTGGTGTTGTCATGGCGACAGCTCAGTTTATCGTTCATACGGCACCTGGTAAGAACTTCTTCTCTTTCTATCCTAGAGTTGCGTCTCTCTCCCGCTCGCGTCCCACCCCGACAGTCGACCCCGACTTGAGACTATTTCTCCCGCGCTGCTAAACATCTTTTGCAATCACGGAACGCTGGCGTTGTCATGGTGACAGCTCAGCTTGTGGATAAGGCACCTGGTAAAAACTCCTCAATATACGGTACCGCTTCCCCGACACGCTTGTTTCGTATGAAATGTGTTGAAAAGGCTCTTATAGCGCGCGAGCAACAGTCACATCGCTGTGAATTTTAAACACATAATCAGTTAGAAGGTTTATTTCTAATGCCGTGTGCTTCCCGGCAAAGGAAAATAGGACCACTACCAGTCTTCGCGCGATATCGTTTAATGCGACTGAGATAACACAAGCTAAACAAAGCTTATAAACATCAAAAAGACCTTTCCAACCCGTCTGACCAGCGTGGAAGACGGCCAATCCTCTGAGTGCCTCGGCTAATTTATGGCACTAGTAGTACAGAGAGGGTTATGTTTGCAGTGGAGACAAATCAAACCTGATGATCATCATCATCATCAGGTCCTCTTCTTGTAGTCTCCACTACAAGAGCACCCCTCTCTATACTACTAGTAATAAATATATTAGCCTGAGCAGTCATAGGATTTGGCCTACACTCTCTACGCTGGCCAGACGGGTTGGAGAGGTCCGTCTGATGTTTATAAGCTTTGTTTAGCTTGTGTTTCCTAAGTCGCCTTCTACCACATCCACGGGAAGACTTGGAGTGGTCCTATTCTACTCTGCCGGAACCACACGACCTAATGATGATGATGATCATTTTCCACCAGCTCAAGAGCTCCCGCCCGTCGCGAAAGCCATGGTGCGGCTTCTGCGCGCGCCCATTGAAGTGCAAAGCGTCGTGCTCAACGCGATCGCCTCGCTCACCGTCACCAAAAGAGTGAGTTACATAAATCCTTTCATTGTCTTCAATTCTTTAACTGCCTTAAAAAAAGGTTTGCAATTCGTCTCGTCATGTGTGTTAGGTTGTCTCCAAACTTATCCGTGTTGATCTGACCGGCTTCGGCCGGCCGTTATGTCGACGGAATAAGGGTGTCGCTAAGGCCTTTCGCATCGGCTCGGCGCGGACGGCGCGACGCGACTACGGCCGGCGGCACGACACCCTTACCGGTTCCGCGTTGATAAGTCCCTTACGCGATTACTCAGTCAGTTATGAATTAATTTTGATTTTCTTGTTATTTGTTCGATAGGTAATACTTGAAAGGCCATACTACCCATGACTTCTTTTTCGAAACATAAGGTACGGTTTTGGAACAAATCAACAAAATCCAAAAAATTCGTACACGGATGCCTGTCGGTTTTAACTTATTTCTATTTTATTATTACGCGAATCAAGGCAGGTTTACGATAATGTTGCTCCTCTTGGTGTTGATGGAAATTCAAAGGTGGTACTATAACACATCTCACGAATCAGAAAAAAGATTTAATGCTAAACTTGAAACTTTGCTCGGATTTTATGAAAAAGTTTCAATTTTCAATTTGTGGCATTGGGCTATTGAGCGGTTGTGATTGGTGTAAAGGAAAAATTCCAAGAACCGTAAATACATCATTACGATCCTAGTTTCGATGTCATAAGAACCGTATTATTAGCAAATGTATGGAAAGTAGTACATTATGATGCAAGTATGGTATGCTGGATATTATAGTCGAGGTGTTTATAGGCACGAGGCGAGCATCATACGACGTTTTTCAATACATTTGCGATTACCATATAAACTAAGACAAGATTGCAATTCAGCAAATAAGGACCAACTGCTTTAGTTCCTAACTCTTATAAATATAAGATTTAGGAACTAAAAATACATTTATAATAATCAGGTACATTTACTCAGGTTTATTTTTACAAGAAAGTACATACAACCGAATTGATAGCCTTTTCCTTTTCGAAGTCGGTTAAAAATCTTATCTCACGAATCAGAAAAAAGTTTCCATGTTGAACTTGAAACTTTTGCTCGGATTCTATGAAAATTTTAAATTTTGCATCTGTGGCATTGGGCTATTGAGCGGTTGTGATTAGTGTAAAGTAAAAAGCACTAGTGCCGTAAATACATCTTTACAATCCAAGTTTCGATGTCATAAGCACCGTATTATTAGCAAATGTATTGAAAATATATTTATCTTTTATTCCAGTCGCTATTCGAGCCGTTCCTCAAATCATTCTTCGTCCGAAACTCCGACCCGACACACATCAAACTACTCAAACTAGAGATCCTCACCAATCTGGCTACAGAAGCCAGTGCAGCTGTGGTTCTAAGAGAGTTTCAAACCTACGTATCAGCGAATGATAAGACATTTGCTGGTGCTACGATTCAAGCCATTGGACGATTGGCCGTCAACATACAGGCAGAAACGGAAACCTGTTTGAATGGACTACTACATCTTCTGTCGAGCAAAGATGGTGAGTTGACTTTCAACCTTATTACTGTGATTTTAGGTTCTATTTACGGTGGAGGCAGACGGTCAACCTGCAGGCAGAAACGGACACCTGTTTAAATGGACTGCTACCGCTTCTAACGAGCAAAGATGGTGAGTCGACTTTAAACCTTATAACTGTGATATTAGGTTCTATTTACGATACCGTATATCAATCACCGAATTCGTAGAGTGACTGACGGTCAAATTAGACAATAGGTATAAAGTAGAATTATCATGTCACATTGAAGTCCTTGTGAGCTATAGAATCTATCAAGTCTAGAAAACTTGCAACTTAGCTACGGAAGCCAGCGCAGCCGTAGTCCTACGAGAGTTTCAAACCTACGTATCAGCGAATGATAAGACATTTGCTGGTGCTACGATTCAAGCCATTGGACGATTGGCCGTCAACATACAGGCAGAAACGGAAACCTGTTTGAATGGACTACTACATCTTCTGTCGAGCAAAGATGGTGAGTTGACTTTCAACCTTATTACTTAGGTTCTATTTACGGTGGAGGCAGACGGTCAACCTGCAGGCAGAAACGGACACCTGTTTAAATGGACTGCTACCGCTTCTAACGAGCAAAGATGGTGAGTCGACTTTAAACCTTATAACTGTGATATTAGGTTCTATTTACGATACGAATTCGTAGAGTGACTGACGGTCAAATTAGACAATAGGTATATAGTAAAATTATCATGTCACATTGAAGTCCTTGTGAGCTATAGAATCTATCAAGTCTAGAAAACTTGCAACTTAGCTACGGAAGCCAGCGCGGCCGTAGTCCTACGAGAGTTTCAAACCTACGTATCAGCTAATGACAAGACATTTGCTGGTGCTACGATTCAAGCCATTGGACGATTGGCCGTCAACATACAGGCAGAAACGGAAACATGTTTGAATGGATTACTACATCTTCCGTCGAGCAAAGATGGTGAGTTCACTTTCACCTTTATTGCTTTGACTTTAGGTTCTATTTACGGTATCGTAAAGCGTGCCAAATTAGAGACTGTGGTAGAGAATGTGGTAAAATTGGTCATATTGGAGTCCTTGCTTGCGAGCTAGACTACCCTTGATAATTGCGAGAGCGAAGCGACTCAGTTTTAATTTGGGCAAAATGTATGAGCTGTTCTGTTTGTTCGGCTGTTCCACTGTACAAATCACGATTCTTAATCGATTTTCGTCAAATTTTCTGACCATATTTAACAATTATATAGAACTATCTGTAACCCGCGGCACCGCCCGCGTGATATGTAGCCTATGTCCTTCTTAGTACCTTAATCTATGTGTATGCAAATTTTCATGATGATCGATTCAGTAGATACGGCGTGAAAGCGTAACAAATAAACTAACAAACAAATTCACTTTCGCATTTATAATATTAGTTAGGATTAGGATTAAGATTTTTCTGTCAATTCAGTTTTTAATTTTTTTTTTTTTTCAAAATAGCGTATTTGGCAAAAAGTAACTAAGCGCCACCCAGGTTAGTGGCGCTTATGATAACCATAGTATGGTTTTTTCTGCCAATTTTCTTTAGTTTCAAATTAAATTTGTTTAAATACCCATATAGATTTACTGTTGTCCGCAGAGTGGGTGGTGTGCGAGGCGGTGGTGGTGGTGAAGCGCGTGGTGTGCGGCGGCGCCGCCTCGGCCCGCGCCGCTGTTGCGCGCGCCGCCAAGCTGCTGCGGCAGGACCGGTCAGTACAGTCACACCTCACACTATACTAGTATACAGTACCACCCCTTTTATAGAATACACCGATGTACGGTCACCTGCAAAAGTCCATATGAATTTTCTTAAAAAATCGCTTGTAGCTTCGGTTAAACCTTACGTATTATGCATAAGGTTTATGATATTGCTTAATATTTATATCTTCCTAATCAGTGCAAATGATTTTCACCTTTAGGCTATGTATGGACTTTTGCAGGTGACCGTACCTGCGCAGAAATCTTTTACATGGCGCTAAAATATTCCTGTTGTTTTTGAAATTCAAATCTTATGTGGTAGTTATAAGTTCGCTATTTCGTTGTGCTCTACTCTAAAAAACAGACATTTAAAAGCAACCATATGACATAACGTGGACGGCATCCTCACGATACAGAGTATAGGTGTGAGCTAAGCGCTACGGTGTTCATTTATTTCCGTGCGCCGCCGTTACGCTCGCTGCCAAGCTGCTGCGGCAGGACCGGTCAGTACACATAGTCACAATACTAGTACTATACCTATGACTAGGGCATCGAGAACCGGTCATTATTTTCAAGAACCGGTTTTTCGGTTCCGAGCACTATCAAGAACCGGTTACCCGGTTCTTTCGATTCTTCCAATTTTTCAATAAAAATGCGTAAAAAATAAAGAACGTAGTAGAACTAGTACGATGATTGTGAAGGGATCATAAAATTAAACATTTCGTTGCAAATTAAACGACGCTGCCGGTCAGGTGCAGTGCGAATCTTCCTCTCCCAAATTTGCGCTATATGTATAATACAACTCACGACCATCTCACATTCTGGACGCATTTCGTGCTGTCGCTTCCAGCCACGTCATTTACCTATTACCAACAGACAGATACAACGAATTTACCTATAGAGCCTTAAAACATAATGGATTATCTTTTTATTATTATTAGTTTTTTAAAAATCAAATAAAAAAGTAAGAACCGAAATAACCGGGTTTTGATATTTTAGAACCGGTTCTTTCTTTGACGCCCAGAACCGGGAATTCCCGGTTTTTTTGGAACCGGGAAAAACCGGTTCCGATGCCCTACCTATGACACCTTGTATAATACTGTCTTCAAGGTCAGATATTTTATCTTCATTTTGTTGTATGTAGATGAAAGAAATCGCAAAAGCGAATATACAACGAATCTTATCTATCGTGAACTATCAGTACGGGCTACACAGATTCGTTCGGGTATTGTCCGGGTGGCTAAATATTTTTGTATGGAAATGTCTTTTTTTTCAGCATTTTTCCCATAGGAAAAAAAAATCTAAAAAAATAATTCATATTACGAAATTGTTTTTGGGTTTTTGATCAAAATCTAGCCATAAGATAAAAGCTAGCTTACTGAGTACGAGTATCATACGACTTTTAACGCTAGTCCGTAAAATAAAAAATAACAGTAAGCATTTTGATGTCATACGGTTTTAACTGAAAATGTATTGTAAATGTCAGTTATAACCAATGGTTGGATAATCGGGTGCTTATATACCTAAACTTCTTTCCGCAAAAGAATAATGTGGATATTCCTTTCAAATTACTAAGTAAGTTCGGATTCCCGAGATTACTTAGTAATACGAGAGAGTATGTTAGCATTAATCAACAGGTAACGTTTGAAAAGCATGTTATTACTCTTTCGTAGGAATAAAATTGTAGTTTAGGTATATTAGCACCGCATTATCCGATCACTGGTTATGAAAATAAAGCAACAGGGTGTATGCACCTAATTTTTTTATATCACAGTAAAAAAATATGAAAGAACTTTTAAAATATCTTAATTAACAACGAAGATGTGAAACTTTAAAATTTTAAATAAGAAAGAGAAGTCCGATATGGACTAGTGACGTCATAGTCTATGTCATGCATACATTTGCCATATAAAATAGTGTTTTCGCGAGTGAGATAGACATATTTTCGTAAAATCATTTTTTCTCGTTCGTTTTTCAACCAAATTTTATTCTGTTTTCATTTTCAGTACTTTACTATTGAATATTTTTGGATAAACTGGTAAGATAACAGATATTTTTTTCATGCATATTCCCTACTGACGGCAGGCTGGCGGCAGCGGCGCGAGCAGCGGCGGTGTGGCTGGTGGCGGAGCAGGGCGCGCACCACGCCAGGGCCGCTGCCGTGCTGGCGCACATGACGCACCACTTCTCCGACCAGGTAGCTATCATCATCATCATCATTATCTGAGTTATTACCCCATTGGACCCTAGCTATGTCGCTTCAAGGCCCGGGGTCCGCTTTCCTAAGTGTGGATTTTTTTTAATTATAGGGACACCAGCAGGTGACATATGACAAACATTTCAGTTATGTACTACCATGCAACCCTATTAAAAGTGAACACAACATTCTTAGAATTTAAGCAGTAAATAGTTATATATTATAAATATTAATTGAAATTTTTAATTTTAATCGTTTATGAATAAGATTAAAACGAAATTATATAACTAATCTAACATGCATTGCTATATTGACGGGATAACTGCTCTTTCAGTTAAACACATTATTTTGTTTAAACTTGCAAGTGATCTATATTATTTACATTCTGCATGCATTAAAATTTTTGTTTGTTTTGCGAATTTAATTATTGAAAAATGCGCATGGAAAGATGTAGTTTTAGGTTTTTCCGTTTTAATCAAAAATGTAGCAATTTTTCTATTCTTTTTCTAAATTTTTGCTAATTTTATAATGTCTAAATCAGGCTTACTGGTATCCGTAACTACATGCAAAATTTCACTTTTGTTTTATTAATTTATTTGTATATAATTATGTGTATTATTAACTTTGCTCGAAATTCTCTACGGAAAACGCCAATTTTATAGGTTCCCAATAGATGTATTTGTATGAAATATAGACAGTTCACTTAGTTCCCGTAACTTGAGTCTCGAACTGGAGGTGCCGTGAAAGACGTGTTGTGATTGTGGACAGATCGATATATATTTATATTACAATGCATTGTATCTCAGTGTATACTATATGACACGCACACTAAAGGTGTACAATACATTAAGTATGTTTTTTTGCATAGGAGTTGTAAGACATAGACAGTCATTGTTCTACTAGTCATAATACGGTAGTTGCCTAATGTTAAGGTTATATAAAATTTGTTTCTAATGAGACTAATTTCTATCTAAAAACACTATAAAGAACACTTTTAATTTGATATCGATTTGTTAAGTGATCTTAAAGCTTCTTTAAAGTTGGGTGAAAAATTGGACCTTTTTTTAAAGTATGAAAATCTTTAATTACAATTATACTGTATTTTAGTCTACAAAATTTATAGCAACTTTTATTATGAAACCATTACCATAAACGAAATATTTCGTATAGCTACCAAACAAAGTTCTCACGCCACCCATACAAAATACAAGCTTGTGACGTCACAAATATGTAGGCACTTCAGCGGCGCGTTTTCACGTCTAAAAACTTACGTCTAAAAACATGTGTCTTTAAAACTTTTATAACTGAAAGAGTTTTTTGTTTAGAAATGTATTTCTGTCACTATTGTGTTTATTTTTGGCAGGTCTTTACATAGCAACATGAAATAAATTTTAGTCAACATGCCCATTGTGCTCTCCTATAAAAAGCCATCAAAAAACAACATTCTCTTTCTTTCCAGGACGAGCTAGTAAAACTCCAACTGCTCTCCTTAGCAGTAAAGCTATCCATCACTCAGCCATCAACGCTCCCCATTTGCCGCTACATGCTCTCCCTAGCCAGATACGATGCGAGCTATGACGTCAGAGACCGCGCAAGGCTCCTGAGGAGATTCGTCGAGAATGAGGACAGCAAACTCTTGCCAGCTAAAGCCGCTGATATCTTCAGACCAGACAAGCCTAAGCCTACGATTGAGAGCAGTTTTAAAGGTAATTTTTGTTATAAAAAAGGATAGAAACAAAAAAAATGATTCCGTGTTATTTGGTGTAAATTAGGGATTTCAGAATAGATTTTTCCCCCAGGTGGCGCCTGCTGTCAAAATTCACCAATCATGTTCAACCATCAATTTTATGTGGTGGATTTTGACAGCTCGTGTCAAAAATACCACTCGATACAGTGTCGCCACCTGGGGGAAAAATCAATTCTAAAACCCTCATTAAATAATTAAAAAGCAATTTATTACATTACTTTTGTTGTTTTGTTTCTCAGTTCGGCCCTTCAGGCCATGCATGCAATCGCGGCCCATCAGGCATATGAGAGTTTGCTGTCTCTTCAAGCGTTGCGCATATAGGCAGCGTCCAAAGCCGAGGTCCGTCCCTCCTGGGGCCCTTTGGTGATGTTCGCCTTACAGGTTGAGGGCACTCTCACCTCAAAAAGTCCGGTGTAGAAGCGAAAGCTCACTTGGAGGTAGATACATAGTCCATTAAAAAAAAACGTGTGGCACTTGGGGACTGCCGCGGTAAAGCTATTGCATAGCATTTTTTTATCAATATACATACACGTTAAGGTTCAACTAGTCGCGGGCTCAAACTCGCTCGTGGACGCGGCCAAAAAGCATGCTGTCTCACCTAGCATCGTGTCTAAAAGAGATAGTATCAGTTATGAGCAGTTAGCAGCTAGTCTAAACGCATACGTCTAGTCGCACGAACACACGAAGTCTGCGGAACTGAAACGACGTTAGACGATGCACGGTAGGCGGAGGCGGAAATAAATATAACCTGTTTTCATAGCTTGAAGATGTAAAAAAACTACTTTTGGTGTGTGTGCAGACCGGCAGCAGTTTACACTGGGCTCGCTGTCGGCGTACATGGGCGCTCACGCCGCCGGCTACCGGCCGCTGCCCGCGCCGCCCGCGCACGCGCAGGCCGCCGCGCTCAGGGACACCGGCTCCCAGGTACATACAACACGCGGCGTATAAGTTGAACTAAGTGTGAGCGAGACACACCTATATTAATCAGTGGCAATGTATTGCGGTGTCCTACTCACACTTAGGTCAACTTATTTGCCGGGCACTGTACTGTGTGCTCATCGTTCGTACATGTCACGCCGCCGGCTACCGGCCGCTGCCCGCGCCGCCACAGGTTATTATCATCATCGGGTCTTCTTTAACTCAAACAGCAACGGTGGCGGGACGGTAGCGGTGGCGGTATGACCGCGCGGGCTCATGGTGTTCAGACTGCTGCGGTGGCGGAGCAGGCGTGGCCAGCGGTGGCGGCCGACCGCGCGCAAGCAGGCGCATTTTTACGGTGGTGTTGTTCAAAGTAACAAATATGCTAAGACATCCTAACGTAGATTTTCAAGACGAAGCGTTGATATTATTAGCGTTAACTCATTTAAAACTATAAAACTGAAATCTAAATACCATCTTTTTCCATAATAAACTCAGCAATATTGTCATAAATTTTGTTTTTTTCTGTCATATATCTGGTATTTTTGTAGTCGGCATGTGAGGTATCGTATAAAACAGGGTAATTTTTAATCACCTCGATCAATTGTTCCGTTTTGTCCACCATTTTGCACTAACGTCCGCGCGGTCAGTTGTGAATTTTTACAACTGACCGCCACCGCGCCCGCGTCGTGCCCGCGGACCTCAACAGAACAACGCGGTGGCGGAGGGGGCGTGGCTTGCGGTGGCGGGCAACTGTCGCGAGACCGCGCGCTGCCCGCGCTTGTTTGAAGTGTCCTTCTGTTTTCGAACTTTACAACTAGCCGCCACCGCGACCGCCACCGCTGACCGCGTCAGTCTGTGAGAGGCTTTACTCTCCGCCGCAGGAGCTCGACCCTCTCTGTACTACCAGAACAGTCAAAGAATCTTGCCTACAATTTAATGAGGGTTTTCAGAAATCCAGGTGGCGACACAGTGTCGAGAGGTATTTTTGACAGCTGCTGTCAAAATCTGCCAATCATGTTTAATCATCAATTTTATGATTGGATGATTTCGACGGCTCGACCTCTCGACGCGTGCGCTACCTGAGGGAAAAATGTATTCTGAAAAATCTGATTAGCATGGGCAAGTAAAAAAAATGAGTCCCAGCATTGGTTCCATATAAGAAGTACATATTGTATTTCACGTAGCATTATAAATGTTAATGCTTACTAATAATTTAATTTTAGCCCCCACCAAAAGAAGTCCCAACTCCGCCCACCCAAAAGGACAAAACGTTCTACTCAGAGCCAGAGAGTTCCTCGGGGGCCTCTTCATCCGCAGACTCCAGCAGCGAAGAGGAGTCCACGGACGAGTAAGTTTTTTGAAAATCGACTTTATTACAATACACATAAAGAACGTAATTATTCGAAAAGACTGACATTGATGATAGGAAGGAATACGTGTACCTGTATCTGTGAAAAAATAAACGTGGTACTTTAGACAAAGTAACAGAATTTATAATAGTACTTCTAAGCTGGTCTGAGAGGAAATAAAAACATACAGTGTACCAGCTGCTTCTCTTCCCACGAAGATGTTGAAGCAGATCAAGGGATGGGCAGTAATCTGAAGGATCATGATTACAAGATGGAGGGGTTTCCGCGTTGGTGGTTGCCTAAAATTTTTAATTTTTCAACTTGTTAATAAGCAACGTTCAGAAACGGTGCGAAAACGGCTTTTAATTTGTGACGATGAACAGCCTCTGTGGTCCAGTTCAGTTAGGACAATGCAGGCTTGAATCACCTGATTTTCTGATAAGGAAGATGATTCCGTGCTTCGGAAGGCACGTTAAGCCGTTGGTCCCGGCTGCCATCTGGTAGTCGTTGAAGGAACCACGTCAGAGGCCGAGAGGCGGTTCCGAAGAACACTGACACCAGGGTGTACATGGTCGACTGACCGTGTCACCTACTCGAAATGATGATGATCTGTAACGATACACAACTCAAATCTTACTAGGAAACAGTAAGAAATAGGTTATCTTAACTGCCATCTTTGTAAAGATCTTTTATCAGATTAACATGCGAACATTTTTTGATGTTAAATAGAATATACTTCATTACTCTATACAAAATGGTCCACAAATAATTTCAATCTATAGAGTCGTTTACTTATAGTACGCAAATACATAGTTACAACTATTATTATTAAAATTTATTGTTATCATATTTTGATTACAGCATAATATAAAATCAATAGTTTTAATTAATGAGTAATTCATTGTTGTATTACTAGGGAAGAAAGCACAAACGATCAAAAGAAAGAAAACGCAAAACAAACCAACAACTACAGCAGATCGTCGTCCGGTACTTCGGACAGTGAGTCGGACAGCGGCTCGGATAGTGGTTCGGACGCCGAGTCGGACAGCTCGGACAGTGGGTCGGAAAGCAGCGATGAAAAGAGTTCCGAGGATAACAAGAATTCTAAGGAAAAGAAGAAAGTTGATGATAAAAATGCGAAGAAGAAAGATAAAAAGGTGAGTAAATAAATAGTACATTTTTATAGCTTTTGTAGATGTTGTGAAATATATACGGCACATTGGAAAGCGGGTCTGACGTTGGGTCGGACGCCGAGTCGGACAGCTCGGACAGTGGGTCGGGGAACAGCGATGAGAAGAGTTCCAAAGATATCAAGAATCCTAAGGAAAGAAAGAAAATTGATGATAAAAATGCCAAAAAGATAGATAAAAAGGTGTGTAAAACAAATAGTACATTTTAAGGCTAGCTTTTGTAGATGTTGTTAAATATATACGGCACATTGGAAAACGAGTCGGACAATGGGTCAGACGCAGAGTCGGACAGCTCGGACAGTGGGTCGGAGAGCAGCGATGAAAAGAGTTCCGAGGATAACAAGAATTCTAAGGAAAAAAAGAAAATTGATGAGAAAAATGCGAAGAAGAAAGATAGAAAGGTGAGTAAAACAAACAGCACATTTTTAAGACTAGCTTCCCGTGCTTGTACATCGTTATAGGGCACATTGGAAAGGTCAGACAGTGAGTCGGACGCCGTGTCGTACAGCTTGGACAGTGGGTCGGAAAGCAGTGATGAGAAGAGTACCGAAAATAACAAGGATTCTGAGGAGAAGAAGAAAGCTCATGATAAAAATGCGGAGAAAGATAACGCGACAACGAATTTAAAAAACGTGGAACAATGAACTACAGCAAATAGTCATACTATTTGCTGTAGTTCATTGTTCATTGTTTCATTTTGTTCTACTGTCGCTCGCCCTCTAAAAAGGGCGTAAAAAGATTTCTTTAGGGTCGGCGTGAGTAGCACTTCTGGTGTTGCAGGCGTTCATTGGCTACGGTAACCACTTCCCTCCAGTTGTGCCGTATGCCTGCTGGCCTACTCAGTAGTATAAAAAAACTGTCTTCCTCCATGCCCCAGACAAATTTGTGCAACAAACACACTTACATGACGAGCTCCGTGGCGCAGTGGTTACCATGCCAGCCTGCGACACGGAGTTCCCGGGTTCGATCCCCGGTCAGGTCAAGATAGAAAACGATCTTTTTCAGATTGACCTGGGTCTTGGATATTTATCTATATATGTATCTCTATTATAAAATATAGTATCGTTGAGTTAGTGTCCCATAACACAAGTTTCGAACTTACTTTGGGGTTAGCTCAATCTGTGTGATTTGTCCGTATATATTATATTATATTATTATTATATATTACATTACCGTTTATTATAATATTTTGGCTAGGATATTAAGATAAGGAGAGATAATTGATAGACTTAAGGCCTTGAGTTGACTTGCCTTAGAGATTGAGGGCCTTTGTCACTTCGACCAGTCCCGAAACAGCTTTCAATTACTTTTTCTTTTCAGATAATAACCCAAGAAACACCACCAAAACCGGATGCAACAGATCGACAGAAGAAGAACGAGAAATCCAATTTAGAACTACTGCTAGAGTTAGATGAAGTGGCGAGCTCGCTGCCCACCATGACGCCCACTTGTGGGGGGTTCCTGTCCCCACCCACCGCCCCGCTGCCCAGCATGGCTGACGGTAAGTGAAGTGTCCGTCGTGCATATCATAGCCAAAGACATTATAATACTCATACAAAAATATTGGACCAAATTAAGGTGGCGAAATGTATGGCGCAGGAGAGTTGCTTGCTACTCGATACTAGATGGCGGTCATCTGGGTTAGCCTAAACTTACTAAATATAGGGTGTCATTCTAAAATATTATGCCTAAAATATTGTTTTGATTTTTAATAAGATATATTTTATGAATTATGTTTTTATATTCTCATAATACGGTAGATACAATGTTGTGTAGTTTCGAATGGCGCCATCTATGCGAGTCTCTGATAACAAATCGTACGATTAAGGCGTTGGGACCACATGTCATAACTTAGGGGTTTTAAGATTTTGATGCTACTGTTCTCGATCGCACGTTACGCGCCGTATCTTATTACCTTACTTGAATTCGCGATGCGGTGTCGACCTTGATGAACTCACACACAGACGTGTGCACGGATTTAAAGCTTCGTTTGTAGAAGTTTTATAGTTATTCATTCTAGCGCAAAGTTAAAGCAAAGCGAAACTATGTAAATAAGGTAAACGCACCTTTATCCCAAAATGTTAATGCTCATGTTCCATGCAGTCTTTGCGTATTCACTTGTAATTTTTTCGATTGAAAAGGAATATGAGCGTTACGCTTTATAGGTGAGTTTGCTATATTAACATCGTTTTGTTTTACTTCTACTCTGCGCTAGTATGATTAGACCCTTAGGCATAAATGTCACTTCGCTTGTATGAAGCGAACCTCTGCCAAAAGGGAAGCCCTAGCTAGCCTTAAAATGTCATTGTTTTATAGACGCGATCATCCCGGTGGGTCCAGCGCTGGCCAGCCCCCGGCAAACAGAACTGGTCTCCCGCGTGTGCAGCGGGGGGCTAGCCGCCGCCCAACGCTGGGCGAGGGCCCCCCACCTCTTCTCGCCCAAGATGTGCGCTATAGAGATCACCTTTACTAATCACTGGCAGAAAGATGTCACCAACATACGGGTGCATAAAAAGGTAACAATTAATTATTTATTTAGGTCTGTCGTGCTATTCGTAAGCTTGAATAAACCTAATTAATTGCTAAGCAAGTTTCCCAAAATAACATCCGAAAAATATTAGATACATGTTTTTCTTGTTTTAACCAAACAAAATATCATAAAGATAAAGCGCATCAAAGTGCAGTAGTGCGCTTATGACACAATAGTACCTGTCAATGACGTCACGCGGAACGTTAAAGGGCTATATCTTTATCAATTTTTGTTTTCTTGAGAAAGGAAAAAATACGTCTCGAATATGTTTCGGTAATCTATCATCATCAGGTCTTCCTAGTCTCCACTGCAGGAGCACGACCCTCTCTGTACTACCAGAGCCATATGGCTCTGGTCCAAATCCTCTGACTACTCAGGCTAGTATATACTAGCTTGAGTAGTCAGAGGATTTGGCCTACACTCTCCACGCTGGCCAGACGGGTTGGAGAGGTCTCTTCGATGTTAATAAGTTTTGTTTAGCTTGTGTTGCCTTAGTCGCCTTTTACGACATCCACGGGATGACTTGGAGTGGTCCTATTCTACTCTGCCGGGAACCACACGTCACATCTATAACACATATTACACATCTATAAGAAGGGCTAATTATTTTAAAAATATTTTTTTAGTTAACATGCCTATTTTTTCTTAGATTGAAAGATTCTCCTGTAATTATTATTTGTTCCCACACGTTTTAGATTCTAACTAGTTTTAATGCTTTTATCTTTTCTTTTTATATAAGTTAGAATAAAAACTTTTTTGAGACCTTGTCTTCGGGCAATTCGGGCATTCTTTGTTTTTTGAATAGTTGAAATAAAAAGAGCTATTTCCAGACGCTGACAGGTTCCCGCGCGATGCACGACTTCGCGGCCGTGGCTCTCCTGCCGCCGGGCTCCAGCGCCAGCGCCACGCTGGGCGTCGACTTCGCCGACACCATACAGCCCATTGAGTTCACCATCGCTAGTTCGCTCGGTGAGAACTGTACTACCAGAGCCTAGCTACAGCAGTCAGGGAATTTGACATACACTCTCCACGCTGGCCTTGGTTGGACAAGTCCACAATGCCAACTAGATTCAAATTCAAAATGTTTATTATCAATTTAAAATTGAAAAATTGTTGACGTCAATTATTTACTAATGGCTAAATTTAAGATAACGCGTTACGTACAAAATCGAAGTAAAATTATGTCCACTTAAATATAAATAAATAAAATAAATAAATATATAGGGACATATCACACAAATTGAGCTAGCCCCCCAAGTTCTGAACTTGTGTCGTGGGATACTAACTCAACGAGATACTATATTTTATAATATATACTTATATAGATAAACATCCAAGACCCAGGTCAATCTGAAAAAGATAATTTTCCATCTTGACCTGACCGCGGATCGAATCCGGAACCTCCGTGTCGCAGGCCGGCGTGTTGACGGCTGCACCACGGAGCTCGACGACAAATCGTTACGTACAAAATCGAAGGAAAATGATGTCCACTTGAATATAGCTATAAAACCGTAGGTTTATCACATTCCCGACATAATATCAGCCAATAAAGTCGCAATTTTTTTCTAAAGAAAACAAAAAACGAGCTCGCCGTCGGCCGGCGCAAAAAAAAACGGCTCGATAAGAGCGCATCCTTATTGCCGTGCCGTTTTTTGCGCCTACTTGATATCTAGTTGATATTGTTGATCGAAGTTCATAAGTGTTTTCTTTCTTTTTCTTATATAAACATAAAACCTTAGATTAATAATTGGTCTCCGCGCACTACGACTAGATACCGCGCTATGAAGAAAAAACAGGTTTCTAAATGCGGCAACTCAATATTGTAGTGCTCACAAAGCTGTACTCCGCGCCAATTTTCAGGTTATATTATTTTACCGTGTTTATGACGATTTGGACGATTTATACAATACTTACTGATGGTATGTGATGCTAGTATTTTTCTTGTTTCTTGTAGTATTTTTTTACACAGTTTGACTACACAAACCGGCATTATGCTAAGGTTTCAAACAAAAATTAGAAAAATTGTCTTGACGTCTACCTCACTTAACGCTTGTGACGTCACTGGCGCGGGTACGCCGAATACGGCGTAGTGTTTGTTGCCGCATT
Organism: Rhodophaea formosa; assembly: GCA_963082605.1. Classification (NCBI taxonomy): domain Eukaryota; kingdom Metazoa; phylum Arthropoda; class Insecta; order Lepidoptera; family Pyralidae; genus Rhodophaea; species Rhodophaea formosa. Next base: position 18,605,152 of record OY720219.1, on the reverse strand, counting down.
TTTCAGGTACGCCGACGGTATCTAGTCGTAGCGCGCGGAGACCAATTATTAATCTAAGCATAAAACGTTACCTATATATTTGCAGGCGAGGTCCCGGTGAGCATCACGCCGCCAGTAGGGGAGCTGATGCGGGCAGTGTCCATGCCCGAGGCCCGCTGGGACAGCGAGCAGAACAGGCTGCGCGGCATGACTGAGGTTAATATACATATATACATCGCATCTTCCTCCCCTGCGGGGTAGACAGAGCCCATGGGCTCTGACAACCCCGCAGGTCTATAAAACTAAAAGGCCACGTTTAACATGTTGGTGGGCTTGTAGGGGAGAACGGAATCACAAATAGCGATTCGTTTATTGTGATTGTGACAAAAACGACCCTATGATGTAATAGGCTAAGGTGTGATGAGTTGCTAGCCGCAACGCCTATCGACATGACTCCTTACGCCCATTCCCTCGATCGGCGTTTACGACCTGCGCGGGAAGAGAAGCAGCTAGTATATTCTACGTGGAAGTAATATTTCAATTTGAACTTATTTAGTAGTAAAAAAGGGATCTAGCGGTAGTTGGCTGATCGAGGCCCCTTGACACAATATTTAACTACTGCCATCTTAAGATAGCCAGTGTAAATGCCGCTAAATATCTATTATTTATTATATCTTTAAAATATTTATTGCGCTCAAAAAGAATGTCTTAAATAAAACAGATTTCACTTTATTTCATTTTCATAACTGGTTCTTGTTTTATTGTCCTTAGTGTGACAAGAAAGCGGCGAAGTTGGAAGACGAGCAAGCAATTTGCAAGCGAGTGTTTGAAACGGCTAATTTGGGAGGAGTCACGACTAGCGGCGAATTTTTGAGGTAATTTTAACCTTGGACTAAAAAGATGTGTATACATGGTATTTTTACCCGACTGATCCACATAGGAAGGTTTATTGATTTTGGTTACTTAAGTTCGCTTCTGACTGTCGGAACGTGGCAAAGTAGTCAGTTAACGGGTTGACAAAGAAACTATATTTCAAGGTATTAAGGATGCGCTAGTCCGGAACTCGAACTCGTGGGCGCACGTGGCTAATTTGCGTGCTATTTCGCTGAGAAAGGGATAGACTTGGTTTTGAACAGTGCGGAACTATTTAAACCGATGTATAAGCACATTGGAACTACAGTCTAGTGTGTGCCAACACAAATATTGTTGAAAATCTAAATCGTCGTTGTCAAAAAATTCGCGAATATGCGATTGGGAGAAGTGTTCTTGTTCTTGTGATAAAACAGCTGAATGTTTTAATTAAAAGTTAAGTTATTTAATTTTTTTAATAACCAAACTATGCTTGTATGAATTTTGTTTTAGAGATTTTATACTCCTTCCGGTATTTAATTGTCCCCAAAGTGGCGTTAAAATTACGTGTTGAAACGGAATGTTTTGAGACTCATAACTTTTAAAGTACTTATAATTTTACAATTATGATTCCATACAAGCATAGATAACGACAAGACAAATCGATAGAATTAAAAACTTTAAACAGACGATATCGAACAACGGAGTCATCACCCTACAGAATTTGTATGGCGAAACACCTGACTAGCGTACCCATACTGTCTTATTATAAAACAAGGACTAACTTTAGTACCTGGTTTAAACCATTATCCGACCAAAATAAGTCAACATTTATTAATTTGACATTTAGTAAGTGTCACTGTCAATTTATTTTGGTTGGATATCGGTTTAAACCAGGTACCAAAGTTAGTCCTCGTTTTATAATAAGACGGTTAAGGTTTAATTTAGTCATTTTATATGTGTGGTAAAAATTGCAAACAAGTGCAGTCACATAAGATAAACATGTAAATTTACCTTTGACCTTCCCCTCAAGGGGACTCAGCTTATCAAAAGGAACTACTTTTAATGGGACCAATGTTGGGAAATAAGGTAGATATATATCGAAATTTTTAATGAAAATGTGGATATAAATATCGACATTTTCATACAAAGATCGGGGGTACAAGGTTTTTTACTTTCCCAGTCTTTCTCCCATGATAATTTTTTTCTTCATATTTATGTTCTGGTTCACTCAAATTACAAAAAGTTTGTATTTTTTTTTATTTAATATTTTCAGGTGATACTTCATTAATTTAGAAAATTAAAACACTTTCCCATTCCCTCCCGCAGATTCGCAGGCCGAATGATGTCATCCCAAGACCTAGTATTGCTGTCGGTGAAAGTCGAAGAGGAGTCTACTCGAGTGGTGGCCAACTGCCCCAACATGGCCATCGCGTCGATGCTGGCCAACGAGATCGCCAACGCATTCTCGAGAACTTGAGAACAGGCGAGCCAAAAACGCTGGCTGTAATCGCTCAATAAATTGCTAATGGCGGTGTATAGTAATCACAGAGCAGGAAAACACATTTGATACGAAACAAGCGTGTCAGAGGGCGGTTACTTTATTGAGGTTTTGGGTTAATTGTAAAAATGCCAATATCAGCTATTTTGTATTGACATGTGATATAGGTTACGTTAGAATTTTGTTTATTAATCTTTTGTCTGTAATTATGATACCATATCACAGTATATTGGGACATTTTTACGTTTTTTCAACACGAACTAACAAGCCGAGTATGCGAGTTTCGCCTATTATAACTTTTGGCTCTAGTAGGGCGCGAGCGACATTCTGTGCTCTGTGATAATAACGGTCAACGAAGTTTTTGTGCCAATGGACAGATGACGGTACTGGTCTATGTATGTATGAAAGCGATCTTCATCTTCAGTTTTTTTTATTTGTATATGTGCACCTGTTTAAATAAATATGATATTTAAAACTAGACATAAGGAATGACTGGGAACATCGATGATTTAGTTTTAAATTTTGTTTATCAAACATTACAATTACCTTATGAGAGCATAATTAATTCTTCTAGTCGAATATCATTCCACTGCCAAATTAAGGCTCATTTTCTCATACTTCAGAAATATAGAAAGCATCATCATCAGATCTTTCTGGTCTCCACTGCAGGAGCACGACCCTCTCTGTACTACCAGAGCCATATACTAGCCTGAGTAGTCAGAGGATTTGGCCTACACTCTCCACGCTGGCCAGACGGGTTGGAGAGGTCTCTTTGATGTTAATAAGCTTTGTTTAGCTTGTGTTTCCTTAGTCGCCTTTTACGACATCCACGGAATGAGTTTGAGTGGTCCTACTCTACTCTGCCGGGAACCACACGGCTAGATAGAAAGCCTATAAACACGCATTTACTGACTACCGATATGTTGTTTTGGGTAAACTGGGAGGGACATTCCTACCCTTCTAACGCGAACGCACTGCAGTGATGAAATCGGCCAAGTAACACGCGGGCGATTTTTAAGTTTGCTATTCAAATATTATAATAGTGATGAGTTGCTAGCCGCATCGCCTATTGACGTGAAAGAGACTGGTATGTTCTACTTCTTCTTCTGTTTTATATTATGGCTTCCACCGAAATTTCAGTGATTCTGCCAATGTCCAGTATAATGAGATACTAAGTATCGGTGTTGTACGGTAAAGATTTTCCAAGTAGCATCAAAGATGGCGTACCTATGTTTTTTGATGCCTCGCGGGAGTTTCTGCGGCAGAATCAGAATCAGAATCAGAATTTTATTTGCATAAAATATGGTTACAAAGTTGGTACAGTAAATAATTATAAGTATCACATATTTTGCCAAGAGTGGCGAGCAAATATTAAATAGAAATAGGTCAAGACTACTATTATACATATACTGTTACTACATTATTATTTAATTAATTTATATTTATGAATTAAATTAAAGAAAATATTTGTAAATTATTATCAGGCAGGAATATATTATACAGTTCCAGTCAAACGGTTCCAGTCAAAATGATGTCCATTATATCAACAAAAAAAAATACCAATATAGAATTACATGTCTTTTTTTTTTAGTTATCGCGTCTGTTAATAAATTCTGTTACTGAATAAAAACACATATCTATCAGCCAGGCTTTCAATTTCTTTGTAAATTTATTAATTGTAAGTTGCTTAATATCTGCAGGAAGCGCATTAAATAGTCTCCCACACATAGCATAACAACTATTTTGGTACATTTTCGTGCGCGGTATTTTTGGTAAAACTATTCTCTCCGGATTCCTTGTGTTTCTGGGATATATATCTTTAGCTTTTATGAACAGTTCTGCGTGTTGCTTAACAAATTTGCTGCACTCAAAAATATACAAACAGGGCAGAGTCAGCAGACCAAGTCTCCGAAATAAAGGTCTACAAGAGTCCCATGGAAGAACTCCACACATAGCTCTAATGCACTTTTTTTGTACAATGAATGCTCTATTTACTTCTACGGAGTTACCCCATAGTATTAGTCCGTACTTGAGGACTGAGCATACATATCCGTGATATGCGGATAACATAGTGCTTTGAGTTGCTATTTTTGATAATTTATATAGAACATACACAAAGCGATTTAATTTTTTGCATACTTGTTCTACATGTGCTTTCCAGTCACAATGGCTGTCCATTACGAGCCCAAGAAAAGTGGTCTGATTAACATCTGAAAGAATTAGATCGTTATAATTAAGATTTAGTTTGTCAACCTGCGATTGAGTGAAATGAAATTGTATTATATTAGTCTTTGTCAAATTAATTTGTAGATTATTATTGTTAAGCCATTGTGTAACTTTGTCAATTGCATCTTTAATGTCTGTATTCACATTTTCAGGTGATTTTAAAATAATTGAAATGTCATCAGCGAATAAAATACAGGGATGGGATGTAATATCCGGTAGGTCATTGATATAAATATTAAATAATAATGGTCCTAGCACACTTCCTTGCGGAACTCCATATTTATTTATTCTGGAAGTAGATTTATAACCTTCTACTTCTCTTTTCTCATTTAAATTGGTTATTTCCACACATTGTGATCTATCTTTTAAATAAGATTCTATCCACATTAATGCTGGGCCCCGTATGCCACGTTTATCAAGTTTGTCAATAAGCATTTTATGCGATACTAGGTCAAATGCCCGGGTCATATCAAAAAAAATAACAGTAGTGACATTTCCATTATCCATATTGTCAATTATTTGTGAAACAAGGTGAAAAGCAGCTAGTGAAGTTGACTTGCCTTTTGTGAATCCGTATTGCTGATCATTTAATATCTTATGCTTATTCAAAAAATCTAGCATCTGTTTCTGAAATGCTGTTTCAAACACTTTAGAAAGAACAGAGGTTAGTGTTATCGGTCGAAAGTTGGTAATAATTGACTTGTCTCCTTTTTTAAAAATTGGCTTTACAATTGATTCTTTTAGAAGTTTGGGAAAGCACCCTTCTGAGAACGATAAGTTAATTAAAAGCGTTAAAACAGGAGCTAGCTCCATAGAGCAAGCTTTTAAAACTCTCGTTGCTATCTCATCAAAGCCTACAGCGTTTGTGTTTTTTAAAGACATTATTATTTTATAAGTATCCTCTGCATTAAGTGGCTGTAGAAAAATACTGCTACAGTTGCTAGCTTTACATGTAGAGCTTGTCTTATTATTTTTATTTGTTAACTTTATGAGATATTCGTTGAAAGTATCAGCTATCTCTTTCGGGTTTGTAATATTTTTTCCATCTAATCTTATACTATCTATAAATCCCATTTTACGTTTTGATTTCGACTCTTTCTTAATCAAACTCCACGAAGCTTTGCATTTATTTCTTGAGTTTTCAATATATTTCCGATTATGGTTTTTGATAGAATAATTAATACATCGCCTTAAGAGTCTGGTATATTTTTTGTATGCTAGTTGGTTAGAGCTAGTTTTATCCAAGTAGTACTTGTAGCGAAGTGATCTTTTTACTTTACAACTTATACGAAGACCTTTGCTAATCCATTTATTCTTTCTATCATTTGTGGATATCCTTATTTTTATAATAGGGAAACACAAGTTGTAAAATAATGAAATAATATTATGAAATTCGTTGTAGGCGGCATTAAGGTCGGATTTATGACAAACTTCGCTAAAAGAAAGACTTCCCATGCATTCTTTAAACTTGTTAATGTTTTCTTTGCAATAATCTCTTTTAAATTATATAGTAGTGATCATCGACATTTAATTTATGACTAATGGGAAAACTTATCATTTGTGCTGTATTGTGATCCGATAAGTTTAGATGCAAGACCTCACCCTGTCCATTTAAAATATTACTTATAATATGGTCGATACAAGAGTCCTGTCTAGTTGGCTCTTTTATATGTAATTTCAAATTAAAATTACTCATTAGATCCAAAAATACCTGAGTACTTCGCTCTGTTTTTAATGTATTTATATTCAAGTCCCCGGAAATTATGATTTTTTTATTACTTGATTTATTTCGTAGACTCGTAAGCAAAATTTCCAACCTATTTAAGAAACCGTATACATTTGAATCTGGTGTTCTATATAAACAAATAATTATAATATTTAGTGTCGGAATGTGTACACCACAACACTCGAATGTTTTTTCAGCCGTTATATCGTCATATTTTAATTCGTTGTATGAAATTCCCTCTTTTATTAAGATGCAAGCACCACCTCTATTTTTATTTCTTTTGTTGTTTTGCCTACTGTATAATGCTGCTAATTGATATCCACACACATTTACCATACTTTGGTGTTCCGTAGCTACGAAATGTTCCGTCACACAAATAACATCAGGAACCTTTTGCTTTTTAGAGAGTTCTGATAAGTGTATTTCTAATGTATTAATTTTATTTATTAATCCCGCAATATTTTGGTGCATTAACCTAAAAAAAGTTCCATCTGCATTTAGAGTTTCGAAAAAAACTATCTGCATTGTTTTCTTCTTCTAAGTGTGCTCCGCATGATATGGTGTCTGTTTGGGAGCCTTGCTCTCTTGTTTGTCGTTTCTCTTTGCTTATTGTGGAAATAGTCGAAACCTTATTCTTGGAAAAGCTTTTTCCTGGATGCTTCCTCAACCCTGATTGCCTATTCCTGATCGGTCGCAACATAAAAGGTAGATATTGCAAATAATATTCAAATTCATCCAGAGCAGAACTTATTTTACCACATAAATTGAACATTAATTCACAATAATTGTTTTCAATAAAATTGACAAACGAACAGTGTATGAACTGATTACAAATGTTTTTAATCATTGTATTTAATTTATATTCATTAAGACTGGTGTTTTTAGCTACTTTTAAAACAAATACAGGACAAGAAACAGATTTCAGAAAAGCACTTAGCTCAGTCATAACTTTCAATGGATTTGTATCATGTTCACCTACTCCTATTATTACTCTATCGTTAGTAGATATGTCAAATAACTTGCAGCTTGTGAGAATGTCTTCGGTATTTGCATTTGGCTTAACAATTGATAAAAAGTTGTATTTCTGGTAGGGATTACGTAACCTAAACTGAGTAAGAGCAAGCGCTAATCCACTACATTGCTGCCCGCCGAAGATAAAAACCCTTTTTTGAGGAACATATGTTTTCTCCACTTTTTGGGCGCTGCTTAATTTCGCATTTTGAGTGATTTTATCAGATGACGTTGATTCTTGTGATTCAAGGCTCCGTTTCGATTCCTCAACTTTATCCATTCGGTTAGAGGTTGATTCTATGTTTTCCTGTACAAGGCAAATCTATACGAGTCCATTTATCAGTCCACTTTACCTATTTCACAAATTGTTCATGAGCACGAGCATTTATAACACCAAACTACACCAATTTCATATTATAAAGTCCACCGAAATCAATTTGCAAAATTGTCTACGACAAACTTCAACTGTACCCCTTGACTTCTCACCACAAACTCTCTGGTATGTTCTATGATTTTTCGTTTCTCCCAAACAAGCGAGGGTTGGTTTTAAATAAAATTAATAACTTATCCTGTACAATCATGTCCTGTTTAAAAAACACGACTGGCTCCTTTATTAGATGTTAAATCTCAATTATGTAAACAGATCAATTAATACACGTTGTATTGTATACATTCAAATAGTATAGAAAAGAAAATATATCAATATACACAACAACATTTTGTTTCATTTCTATACCCTTAACAATTAGTACTGGCCGAATTCATTTTCTTTTTTGATGATTTTATGAGTTTTTAACAGACTTCAAAAAGGAGGTAATCAATCCGGTTGTAAGTATTTATATTTATTTATGCTTGCAGATGGAACTGGTCTTCCTGTTGATTTTATCTATTAGCTTTATTGAGTGAAGAGATAAGGACCTCTATGTATGGAGCCTTTATGTGTGTAAAAAGTTAGGCTCTTGTCAGTTAATTGCCTTCTCTATTTCACACACTAGTGAAAGATACACTAATTCCCTTTATATTTAAGTCAAGGTAAATTTTGAACTATTATTCACTGATTTTAGTAAAAATGAAACAAATGATCTACTATACAAGATGGTTCTCCTTACATCGCTCTATAAACCTGAAGTTTCAGTGCTGCCAACGCGAATTTAAAATAATATTTGCATGAACAAAGTTATTCCTATTTTAATAAAATATTGTACAAGTAAATTCATGATTTATACACAAGTCATAGAACTTATCAGTCGTTCATGTATTACGTAATCAAAAATCACCCCTCCCCCCTCTTGTCCGAAAAATAAAGCTCTTCCTAAGAACGTTTGTAGTTAAAATGCCTTTGAGTATTCGGGCGTATACACCCGAATGAATACTGGGCGTAAGCCAGCCTCATGGGGGACTTCTAATGTAAAATTTATCTTTGCGACATTATACATCTCCACCACGGTAATATTACCGTGCCTCCACCGATTTTGCTGCTTACGTAATATTTGAATAACTCCTTACAGTTAGATATTCACAAAAATATCAAATTAATTATAACAAAGCTAAAAGCTTTTCTCACTAAAACTTACGGATTATATCTTACGGTCACAAGTTACACAGTAGAAGCAACCGCTTGTGTAAAAACTAAATTGTTCATGTAGTTATTTCTTGGCACAAAATCTATCTATTGTCAATAACAATATGTTGATTATAAACAGTACAAGATTATTATTATGTCACAATTAAAACAATTCTTTAATAAATGTTAACAAAAAATTGTTACTTGGTCTTTGTAAACACTAGCCAGAGTGTAACCAAGTATAGTCACAAATTGCACTCATTGTCTGTTTTCCTATGCTCAATATTATTATTAATTAACAGTATTTAACTCATGAACATTGCCGCAATCGGGTGAGCAGGAGTGTGCACTGTACATGGGCGGCTTCTCCAGGGAGCGACAAACACTGGAGAGAAGGGGCGACAGAGCCGAAAGATTCAATAGGCAGCCCCCTCCATGTCTTCAGGGTCCGTCGTTTATCACAAGGATCCTCAGGCATAGGCGCTCACTCCTTAGGGGTAGAGGTCTATCACATAAGGTGGTAAAATCAGTGTTGCATTCAAGCACACAGACTGACCACAAAGTTAAGGCTTTCATGTGCACAAGCAGTAATGCTGTACAAATCTTACTGTCTTATTTAAGCATATTCTCAACTATCCGGAGATGATATCGTGGGTCTGCCTTCCGGCTTCAATATGTACAAATCACAATTCACAATGTCTGTTCACTGCTGAGGGTAGTGTCCCCAGCCGGGAGCCATGCTCAAGGTATAACTGGGGTTGCAGTGCATGCTGATGATCCTAGGCCTCTTACTGCCGTCATCATGCTGCATCTGCGGGGGGAGCGTCTGCGGGGGCGCAGGGGGCACGTGCTGAGAGCTCGGTAAGCCTGATTGACTCGGCTGATGACTCTGGTGACTCTGATGACTGCTTTGATGATTATTTTGATGAGCACTCTGATGATTACTTTGATGACTTTGAGTCGGTTGGGAATGGTAACCTTCTAGTAATCTGTCCTTCTTTGACATTCGTTTCTTAGGAGCGCTGCATTCAGGCATCACTCGTCTTTCGTTCCACAACCGTTGTGCTAACGCTAATCTCGCTTGAATGCCATTCTGGTCTTCCAACTGCTTCCGAGGTATGGGCCCGTTTGCAACTTTTTGTTTCATTGCTTCTAATCTTTCTTCTGTTTGGGTCATAGGTGTTACAGGTAACCCATTTCTATTACAGATGTTATGAAGGATACAGCAAGCAACTACGATTTGTGCTACTGAGGCAGGGTCGAACTGTTTGTTGCAAGTGGCTTGGAGACATTTCCATCTGCTTTTCAGTTGTTTGATAGTCTCAGTGACACTGTTGAAAGCTTGGCTGTGGAGGTTCAAATAGTATTTCTCAGGTGAGACAGGAGATTTCTTGGTTATTTTCTGTATTGGCGTCATGATGTAAAGCTTCTGTGTGTAATATGGACCACCTGTAAAAATACAGCATGTTGTAATTTGGGATTCTTTTTTATACTACCCAAATAAAGTGACTCATACATAAAGAAACAGCAGACTCACAGACTACAAATGTGTATTTGAGAAAAAACGTGTTTATTAGAATAATGTATACACTACCTGAAGTCTTGCCTGAATTCCTGTATGCAAGGCGCATAGAACTATAAAGCATCAGATACTTATCATTACTTTTATTTTATGCGGTCTGTGTCCCCCTGCTGGGCAAATGGCCATATATAATTTACTTCTAATCCTTCTCAAACTGATTAAGATCGTATACCTATCTCTTTCTCGGTCTTTCTCTTTTACTATGGCTACTGGGATCATTTACTTTATTACATTTATTATTACTCAAAGTATTTAAACTAAAATCATGTCTTTTTATTTTAAACCTGCCTGATTTAATAACTTTCTTTCAGTGCCATGATTTTCTAACTGATATTTGTCTGGGAACTCACCTAGCAGCCAGCACTGCTCGCCCGAGTGGTTGAGGCTCTGCAGGTCTATCTTCACGGCGTGCCTGTTGAGGATGGCGTCGTAGGACAGCGAGCCGCCCGCACTCGCGTCCACGCTCATCACGTTGCAGTCGCTGTCGCAAATCTATGGAAAAACAAATAATTTTTAAAATAACAACAGAAAATTTGTAAGTTATTTGTAATGGATAAACTAAAAAAACTACTGGAATGAAATAAAAAAAGTCTTTCAATATATATCAGCTAGTAGCATAGGCTATGTTTAATATAAACTAGGGATTCATATGAAAATTGCATTAACGTAACACAAGGTATAAAAAAACCGGCCAAGTGTGAGTCAAACTCACGCAATGAGGGTTCCGTACAATATGCTTCGTGAACACACACACAATGTGCAAAAAATATGTTTTATTCAATTAACTAGCGCCATCTAGTGGTGTTTTAATGAACTATTTCCCTAGATGAACTTATTATAGTGAGTTTACCACTTAATTTTCAAGTGATAGAATTCTTATTATTTTTCCTGTAATCTTCAAGGAATGAACTATATTTTGTAATTTTTTCAAAATTTTCGGCCCAGTAGTTTCGGAGATCAGTGGGGGGGAATGGTCAATTTTTGCCTTCTTTCGTGAATAAAATCAAAAGTATAGATTTTACCCGAACACAAAAAAATATTTTTGTTATCCTCATAATGAGCCCTTTCATTTGATATATGACACAGTAAGGTTTGCAAAACTTTTTTTTTTAATTTTGTAATTGGGCCCCTGAAAATGACCCTTATTCCAAAAAAATCTTTATTTAATTTGCACATCCTTGTTTGGGTCATAGGATTACACCATCTTACCAAATTTCACCTAATTTGGTTCAGTAGATTCGGAGAAAATCGGCTGTGACAGACGGACGGACGGACAGACAGACGCCCGAGTGATCCTATAAGGGTTCCGTTTTTCAATTTTTGTACGGAACCCTAAAAACCGGCCAAGTGTGAGTCAAACTCGCGCAATGAGGGTTCCGTACAATATGCTTCGTGAACACACACACAAATTTGCAAAAAATGTTTTATTCAATTGACTAGCGCCATCTAGTAGTGTTTTAGTGAACTATTTCCCTAGATGAACTTATTATTGTTAGTTTACCACTTAATTTTCAAGTGATAGAATTCTTATTATTTTTCCTGTAATCTTCAGGGAATGAACTATATTTTGTAATTTTTTCAAAATTTTCGGCCCAGTAGTTTCGGAGATCAGGGGGGGGGAATGGTCAATTTTTGCCTTCTTTCGTGAATAAAATCAAAAGTATTGATTTTACCCGAACAAAAAAAAATATTTTTGAGATCCTCATAATGAGCCCTTTCATTTGATATATGACACAGTAAGGTTTGCAAAACTTTCTTTTAAAATGTTGTAATTGGGCCCCCCAAAATGACCCTTATTTCAAAGAAATCTTTATTTACTTTGCACATCCGTGTTGGGGTCATAGGATTACACTATCTTACCAAATTTCATCTAATTTGGTTCAGTAGATTCGGAGAAAATCGGCTGTGACAGACGGACGGACGGACAGACAGACGCTCGAGTGATCCTATAAGGGTTCCGTTTTTCAACTTTTGTACGGAACCCTAAAAAAAATCTATAATCATAATTGGGCAGGGTCCATTGGCCGGGTCGGCCCGAGGCCCGAGGGCCCAGATAGACAACAATAGATAACAAACACAAGTTTGACTGTCACACATGGTCACATTGTAAGATGATGTACTGAATCAAATCAAATAAGTATATTGAAGAAGCAGTCGCAAATATACAGCTTATATCTGAGACACAATAAAATTACATTTACACATTTAAATTTTTACTAAAAGTAAACAAATATACCGATTTAAAAGAACTTTGCTCTTCAGCAAAGCTCACGCCAAATTTTATTACGGCTCAGAATATCGCGCGAGTCGATGAGTAGTACACCATATTAAGGCGCGCGCGGGGAGGCGGGGTGCGTTCTGCGCAGCTAGCAGCTAATATCTGAGATGCAATAAAGTTTGACGCGAGCTGTTAACGTTGTAAAGCATTCTTTGTCATATGACCCATAGCAGTACTCATGACTTACAATCTGTACTTTCTTCGAGTGGAAGGACTTGTTGAAGTGTATCTTCTGATCATCGTCGGGCCGTGCGATGGGCACGTGCGTGCAGTCTATGCAACCCACTACATTCGGAATGCTGTACTTCATGTAAAACCTGCAACAAATAGTAAGTTACATATCATATAAAAGTCAAAGAGCCTCGCTAAACCCATTAAGCAAAAACATTTCTTTAAAAAAAAAGGAATCGCCTTCAAAACACCATATTGTTGTATTCCAAAACCTTCCCCAGACTGTAACAAATACTTTTCTTAAACCGCATCGAAATCGGTTCAACCAAATGCGAGATAATCGCGGACAAACATACGGGTTAATGGGAGAAACTTCTTTTTTGTTGTCAGTTGAAATTACTGATGAATGATAGTTTTAATTTCTTTTTGACAAATCACAGATTGAGCTAGCCCCAAAGTAAGTTCGAGACTTGTGTTATGGGATGCTTACTCAACGATACTATATTTTATTACAAATAGATATAAAGATAAACAAGACCCAGGTCAATCTGAAAACGATCATTTTCCATCTTGACCTGACCGGGGATCGAACCCAGGACCATCCGTGTCACAGGCCGGCGTGATGACCGCTGTGCCACGGGGCTCGTCTCTAATAATAGAGCAGAGAGAACACAAATGGCAAATCCTATATGCCATTTAATTTGTTTGGATTTATTGAAACCGAGTTAATTTTGTTTGATAATCTGTAGATTCATCAAAAAACTTTTAAGCATATGCAACTAGCTTAAAATGACGTTGATTTTCGAAGTCGCAAAATAAAAAGAAAAAAAAATAGAAAATCAACCTTGTTTAATTTAGGGTTTAAGACTTTTTTGACAGATCTGTAACTCTGTACTTAACTGAAGCTTATGTTGTGGTTTCAATAAATCCAAAAAGCTTAAATGTTCCATTCAACATCTAATCCCATTCAACAGCTTTGGCAAATTCTTACTCTCTGCTCTAATCATTCATCTGCAATTTTATTATTGTTTTTTTTAGATTATTTGTATTATAATCATCAGATTGTAACAAAAGCTTACTTTTCATAGTAATTTGTTAGATTTCTCCAATTTTTTTTAAGCAATATCATACATGGGATTGGTAATAAACCAAAAAGTTTCAATGAGTGTCATAAACAAGAAGTATTATAATAATCTGTCTGTGATATGATAACTGATAATTTAACTCGTTGATAAACAATAACAAATCTATTGTGTCTGGTTTAGTGTCAATCCAGGGCTTCAGTACACTTGATGTGACTATGCCAGCCTCATGGGGGACCTCTAGTACGGTTTAGTTAGTAGTTGTATGGTTTAAAATAGATATTTATCAAAACAATGGTTGTTGCCTGCAGACACACCCACACCATATACCTAAACTTACCTAGATTTAATCATATCCCTCTCATTCCTTAGATGTGGAAAATGTATGTATTTCTTGACGATACTAGGATGGTTCATAGCCTCTGAGACCTGTTGTATAGCTGTACTAACAAAGTATTGGGTTATGGCAGGGTCCGACTTCCCGCCAATACTTTTCTGAAACTTGCCACTAGCATAGAATGATAGGGCTGCCATCACCTAAAACAATAAAGTATGTTATTAAAAAGTAAATAATTCAAGTCATCATCATCATCACCAGGTCTTTTTATAGTCTCCACTGCAGGAGCATGACCCTCTCTGTACTACCAGAGCCATAATTAGTCAGGGCAGTCAGAGGATTTGGCCTACACTCTCCACGCTGGCCAGACGGGTTGGTGAGATATCCTTGATGTTTATAAGCTTTCTTTAACTTGTGTTTCCCAAGTCGCCTTCTACGACATCCACGGAAAGACTTGGAGTGGTCCTATTCTCCTCTGCCGGGAACCACAATAATAATGACACACCTACTGTCATGCCCAGCATGCCCACAGACCTGCTCACTGGAAGACCTGTACATGGCTACAGAGAATGGCATACAGTTTGCCCAGTATTGGGTTAAAAAAAGGGAATTTGACTATCAAATCAATAAGAAGTAAATAGTTAAATATAAGATAAAATTCCAGACTTCTACAACAGAATATGATAGTTCCAATCAAACTTGGTGGCTTCTTAGAACATCGCATGAGTTGCTGCAGCGTACATAATAATAAGTTCAGCGGGGAGCGCTTGGGGAGGCGGTGCGTGTATCGCGCAGCTCTACACTAATATCCGAACCGCCAAAAAGTTTGATTCCGACTGTACTTACTACCTATATTCTGACAATGACTAGGTGGCTTGCCTAATATGAATGAAGTATTCAAATTAAAAGTCTCTTTATTTTTCAGCTTTTTTATGGAAAGATCTACTATGCAGCAGTATCTTGGACAAAGTGCATGCAAAATTTCAAGCTAATGATTTGAGGAGTTATAAAAATGACGATTTTGCATTAGCAATATTAAAGCACAGCATTGCCTGTAACAGCAAGTACCTTGAAAGTTTACACAGCAACATCTGGCGGATCTTACCTTGCTTTCTACCGAGAACTCGATAGATTTGATAGAATCCGGCATCACTGGTTTCACTTCTTCGCACAGAGCCCTCACCAACTCTTTCGTCAACCTAAATGTCTCTACAAAGGATGCATCAGGCATGTCGAAAGGGTCGCATTCCTCCCGAACCTTCGGAAGCCTCTTTTCGGGGCTGGCTGCCTTCTCCATGGGTCTCGGCTCTTGCTGCTTCTGTGTGTGGGAATTATCCCATTTTAACAACTCAAATATCTCCGGTTCTTCGTCCACAACTGATATGTAGCCTTCTTCTGGCGGCTTTTCGGCCATTATTCAAGTTTTTATTTGTTTTCGTAAATTCAACACTCAACAGGCTTGGGATGCTGAAATGACAATTGATTTGACGTTTGCTTGCTGTTGACAACAAAAAAAATGGCGCTGCGCCAAAGTGTTGCCATAACAGCTATTTTATGACTTCGTGTGTTGAAGATAGATGTCACGAGTGTGTTTATATGGAGATAGAAGGCCCTGACTGATAATGGAAAGCATTCCATTATTCGCGGTTAAAAATAGTTGTTGTGCGCGTTTCTTCTAACATTTACATCGATATTAGCCTAGCTCGACAATCTAATGAGCCCCTAAACCCCCAATGATGCTCTAAGACCCCGACCCCGAGCACGATGAATAGATCTCTATGCTGTAAAAGTTTCTATGGTCACTTTCTGACTCCATCATCAGATCAGGTCTTCTGTCTATTCTGTGGTATCGCCTGCTTATCGCGGCCCGATCGGACCGCCTCGGGATCGAGAGGATTATATTATAATCATTGTCAAAAAATTCAGCTCAAGTCGCTTCGGTTGAATGACTCAATTTTTAGGCACTTATTGCTTCAAATTTGATTTGCAAGATTTGACCCTCGCAAACAAACGAACAGGGCAAGTTAAAAAAAAGCTTGTATTTAAATAATATATCCGCCGTGTGGTTCCCGGTAGACTAAAACACGACCACTCCAAGTCTTCCCGTGGATGTCGTAGAAAGCGACTTAGGAAACACAAGCTAAGAAAAGCAAAGGTTATTATTATAAACATCAAAGAGACCTCTCCAACCCGTCTGGCCAGCGTGAAGGGTATTAGGCCAACGATCCCTATAAAGTTTGTGAGGCCAACTACTCTGACTGCTCTGTCTAATAATATGGCTCTAGTAGTGGTAGTATCTACCTACAGATAGAGGTTCGTGCGTGCTCCTGCAGTGGAGACTAATAAATACCCGATGATGAATAAAATAATAATTAAATACCTAGACCTTTTACCGCAGAGACTTTTTAATTGTTTTTATTCAATAGAACCTGGGTAACTAAACTATGTAAGTAATTTTTCACCGCAAGCCATAAAAGCATTCATATCCTTTTTAGGAAAAAATATCGTAAATATCTAATTTCTCCAATGAGTGGGGACCTCAGATATGTATATAGGCACCTATATTTTGTTTATCTCCTTGTTTTAATTTAGCAATCAACTGAATGCCGTGTGGTTCCCGGCAGAGTAGAATAGGACCACTCCAAGTCTTCCCGTGGATGTAGTAAAAACTTAGGAAACACAAGCTAAACAAAGCTTACAAACATCAAAAAGACCCCTCCAACCCGTCTGGCCAGCGTGGAGAGTGTAGGCCAAATCCTCTGAGTACTCTGGCTAATATATTGCTGCTGTGGTAGTACAGAGAGGGTCGTGCTCCTGCAGTGGAGACTAAAATAGACCTGTTGGATGGATATCAACTGCATTGACGATTGTCGAGCTCCGTGGCGCAGCGGTCAACACGCTAGCCTGCGACACGGGGGTCCCGGGTTCGATCCCCGGCCAGGTCACTATGGAAAAAGATCTTTTTCATATTGACCTGGGTCTTGGATGTTTATCTAAATAAGTATATACCTATTATAAAATATAGTATCGTTGAGTTAGTATTCTGCGACAGAAGTTCACAACTTACTGTGGGGCTTATTCAATTTGTGTGATATGTTGTCCCTATATATTTATTTATTATTTATTGACATAAGGGCATTAAGCTTACATTTCTAAAAAGGTATTTCAAAAGCGGCTCCGTATTTTACACTTTACATAACCAAACACAATAACTTATCCAAACTTAGTAGGTAGATAAGTAGGTGTTGATAGCTTTTTCGGTCAGCCGGGAACGGTGATCTCATAGGGTTCCTACTGGCGCCTCACAGACCAGACGGCAGACACATAAAGCTACCTACCCACGTAAAATATAACAAAATGCAGATTCGTTGGAAAAATCCGAATGCGAACAGTATGTGATATTGTCTAAGTACTTATTTTCCATGCCTACTTTTGCTTTACGACATGGAAACTTGGATCGTAATGTTGTATCTTACGAACTAATTATGCCCTTTTTACTTTACACCAATCACACACAAATGCTCAATTAGTTCAATGGCACAGATGTGCAATTCAACCTTTTCCATAGAATTCGAGCTGAAAGTATTAATTTTTTCCGTCTTGAAAATTTTTGCTGATTTGTGAGATGAGTGATTTTTATTAAAAAAAACCTGAGTAAAGTTTCAGGTACAAACTATTTTTTATTTTATGGTAATCGCAAATGAATTGCAAAACGTCGTATGATGCTCGTAGGTAGGTACTCGGTAGGCTGCATAATATAGTCATCTGCATCGAAATTTTTTTTTAAATCTATGGTCATCTGTTTAATCAAAATTTAGTTAAAACCATGTTAAAACCATAGAGGTAAGATAAGCATTGAAACTTCAGATTTACATTATGAATAAGTACTTACTTATATTTAAAACTCAAGGGTTTGAAGGTTCTATTTTTCACCTACACGATGAACAGGGTCTTATAGCCTCAACCTCTGTCTCTTAGTTATGAGAAAAACATTTCATAACATCATGGAGATATGTAATACTATAGTTTCGTGGATAACATCTATTGCAGTGGTCACAGAATATAAAATGGTTCGCTAACTTTTTCAGCGGCGGAATCCTTTTGAAAGCTAAGCGATTTATTGTTTTCTATAGAGGGGTGGGTCCCGGGGTCACATCATCATCATTTCGTGTAGGTGATACGGTCAGTTGACCATGCACACCCTAGTTCTTCGGAATCACCTCTCGGCCTCTGACGTGGTTCCTTTAACGACTACCAGATGGCAGCCGGGACCAACGGCTTAACGTCCCTTCCGAAGCACGGAATCATCTTATCAGACAATCAGGTGATTCATGCCTGCAATGTCCTAACCAAACTGGAATTAACTGAACAAAGTATGCTTCCCGTAGGAATCGAACCCACGACCCGGGGGTCAACAAGGCAAACGCCTTAATCACTGGACCACGGAGGCAGTTACAAGAAGATACTATTACTATGTGGGGGTGCAAAATGAAGCGTGTTTGAAGTTACTATTATTGCCCACGGACTGCCCTGCCCCTAACTTAGTACGTTAGTATTATATTGTCTTTGCCCTAACCGATTTTTAGGGTTCCGTTCCGTAAAGGGAAAATACAGGACCCTATTACTGACACTTCGATGTCCGTCTGTCTGTCCGTCTGTCACCAGGCTATATATCATAAGCCGTGATAGCTCAACAACTGAAATTTTCACAGTTGGTGTATTTCTGTTGCCGCTATACAACAAATACTAAAAACAGAAACTCCTATACAACAAACATGATTTTTTTTCCGTTTTTGCCCGTTATTCTAATGTTGTGTAATATACCTAAATTAAATCTGCGTGGTATATATAAATTCTCAAAAGTCAACAATAGCATTTAGCACATTATTATGCAGATCGATTTGCGATTTCGATGAAGTCATACAGCAGCAAAAACTGAATTTCAATTGATGCTTAGTGATGCGCCTTTTTTGTCATTTATACGTTTCTTTTTGTTATTATGTAAGTAAGTATATATTATAATACTCAATGTTGCGGGTCTTTAATAAAAATTCATTTTTAAGCCCATTTCATGGTCCGTAATAAATAGTTTACGTTAGTCGATCGATACCTATAAAACTTTATCCTTTATTGTTTCCCTAATGATATACATATTTATGTACGGGTAACATATACCTACTTACTTACCAACATAAAATAAAATTGTCTCTATACTAGCTGTTGCCCGCGACTTCATTCGCCTGGACTCGCGTAATCTATTAATCCTTGAAAATTATCTTTAAAATACTTTTGGAACGTATCAATTAAAATGAACTTTTCTTTACACACGGTAAATTCATTTCTGGAATACAGATAGTTAATTATAACATGTTTAGTTTCTGGTTATCTACCGGTCTAAGTGATAAATTAAATCTATTGCTTATGTTGATTTTTTATATGGCCCACAGGCCATATTATAATGCCCGACTGTCGGTCGGGCATTATAATATGGACCGGTCTAAGTAAGTAATTAAAATACTAAAATTTATCAAATAGCCCGATGCTCTTGGGAACTATTCATAATACTTACTCGGCCCTTATTAATACGGCCCTGTTAATCACGTTGCCCGTAACACATATACACCGTGTTTAACTGTAACTTTGCCATATTCTTCGCACCGATACTGATTACAATGAACAACTTTCCTTAAGGAACATAGGCCGAAATATAAAAAATATTGGAAACCCCATACAAAACTGGTAATCAACTGATTGATTTAGTTTGTAAAGCTAGTTTTTTTTTTAAAAATCGTACCATATTTCTTGGGGAGAGTTGTCCAGTATGGTCAGTATAGGTAAGTACGTTCGAGAATATGACAAGGTTACAGATTTACATAGTTTATCGGTAAGCATATATGTTTTTATATATTCATCGATAAAATGTAGCTATTTTACTTTTCAGTACGCTATTCAATTATCTTGTTTAGTACTCAACTAGTAAAGCCTCGTTTTAAAGCAACACAAAGCCGGCGTCTCACACGAGTGCACTCGCCGGCTTTAATAATAACAACAACAGGCCACAGACCAGTTATCAGAAGCCGTTATGCGTGGGCGAGCCACATCCCTAATTTTATTTCGGGTTTAAAGGCCATCGCATACTGAACTACTCTATATGCTTCTACAGGGATTGCCAATAACTATACTGTTAAAAACAGTAGATACTGTTTCGCTCATTTATACTTTTTACTGTTCAATAAAAACGTATAGGCAATTACAAAACATTTTTTTACAACCCTTGGAATTCGGAGCTGCAAGCCCTATGAAAAATGACCGTATCACAAAAATATAGATTCTATCAATGTTCTTCTCTTTATTTATATATATAAATTAAAATATGATGCTTATAAATATTTTAATAAAATGTTAAATTGTTCAACAAGTTCTGAAATATATTTTTTATCATCAAGACTAATTAACAATCTTAATCTAAACTTTTTCAAATACTGTTCATTTTTTACTCCAGCTTTACTATAATTTTTAAGGTTAAAAAATATTGGCAGCCCCAGCTTCAGCCGCCGAAACGATTTCAATGTAATTTGGTATGAAGATAGTTTTAGGCCAGGGAAGAATAAAGGGTTCTTTTTAACCCAGAAGAAATACTCTTCCCAAAGGAATTTATAATTATACCCGCGAGCGGAGTCTCTGAAGAAAGCCAGTTGTTACTACACGTTGATAACAACTCGGATTATTAAATCGAATAAATACTTAAATTGGCTTTGCAAGTAAATGATTTCAATGGGCTAAAATGTCGAAAGAAAGAGCATAAACATACATAAATAACATATATTGTATTCTCCATGCTGATGATAGAAAAAAATTGTTTTGAAAGAGAAAACTGTAAGTGACATGATATGACTCACAAATCCAACCAACCAATCAACCAACCAACCAACCAACTCCGTGAAAACAACGAAATGAATTACACCATCATTTCGTTGACAACAAACAAGAATAACTCGCCAACTGGCGAAATAAATTAAGAAAGGCTCTAAAGGACTTGTATGCAGGGCCGTAAAACAATACTAAAAAAAAAATTGAAATTCAAGATTATTGAGGTCGCGTAACTTATAGTTATATTTTAAACAGAGTAAGGCAAAATAAATGCTTTGTGCGGTTCCGAAGAACTCTGACACCAGGCTGTGCATGGTCCACTGACCGTGTCACCTACACGAAATGATGATGAATGCTTTGTGTTAATTAAAATTGTATAATACACACTTTCACGCTTATATTTAAATATCAATAATTTTATAATTATTTAAAAATAAAAATGACCTTTTTCACTACAAATAAATTCAATGTAACTTCAAAAAATGTTGATCAGTAATTGAATTTATTTGTAGTGAAAAGGTCATTTTAATTTCAAATAAAATATGACTGTAACCTGGGTTTTATAACTGTATTGTACTCATTATACACATAGATACTAATCACATAATTATGCCTGACCAGGGTAGGTATAGCCCAGAGCAATAAAACCCGAAAGGGCAGTTCAAACTGACGTTGAACGTGATGGTGGAAAGATAATCCTAATAATAACTTAAGCCTCGCCGCCTATTGACATAGTTTCTTAGGATTCGTGAATTAAATAAAAGATGAAAGAAGAGAGATATTGTGTAAGATATTACACATACATACTTACTGGGGGTACTACCATTTGAACGATTTGTTCCTATATTGATTTATTTATTTAATTAAGACTAACTCAACGATACTATAAATATTTTATGTACTTCTGTAAGAATAAACTTCCAAGACCCAGGCCAATCTGAAAAAGGTCGTTTTTCATCATGAACTGACCGGAGATCGAACTGGGGAGCACTCATGCATGTTGCAGGCTGGCGTTTTAACCACTGCTCTACGGAGGCCGTCAAATATTACACTGTTTCGAACAATTTACATGGGCAGAGAAGTTGCTGGCACATTGTAAGTCCATATTGCTAATGGCTCTATAGCTGGTAGAGTATTATTAAGCTAGTAACTATAACGGTGTAAACAACATTGGTAGAGTACTAGAAATTGGTTAAAGAATGACTAGTAACGTGGGCAAGCTACTCTACCACTTGCCTTCTCCCTTTATTGTATACTGTTTCCATTCTACCATGAACTATACCAATATTTGTTTATTCTACCCATACGCTTAATAGAGTAAAAATCGAGTGATGACAGACAGCTGCGGAGTTCTAAATCTACTATCAACATTCAAATTTACGTATTATCAACTTACTCAATCTGGTAGAGTTACCCCGCTGGCCGTGTGGTTCCCGGCAGAGTAGAATAGGACCACTCCAAGTCATCCCGTGGATGTCGTAAAAGGCGACTAAGGAAACACAAGCTAAACAAAGCTTATTAACATCAACGAGACCTCTCCAACCCGTCTGGTCAGCGAAGAGAGTATAGGCCAAATCCTCTGACTGCTCAGGCTAGTATATGGCTCTGGTAGTACAGAGTGGTTCGTGCTCCTGCAGTGGAGACTAGAAAGACCTGATGATGATGATGATACCCAAATCGGTAGAGTAGCAGGCAAGTGAACTCTTTCGCTTACTTTACGCTTACCAACCATCTATATACAGCGTGTAAAACCCTCGACATATCCTTAACAACTTTTTCCTACGGGATCAATGTTGGAAATAAAAAAAAATATACATATTATTCATGCTACTAGCAAAAGTGATTTTCGCCGGTAGCATGGCTCTACCTCAACTCATAGCTAGCTCAATTTGACTGATTTTTCCCTATTTATACATGGCGAAATTTTGATAGTTCCAGATCATTAAAGGTGTGATTCAGCCTGTCAATATAAACAACTTTTCCTGTGGGACAAATGCTGTAAACTCGAAAAAAATTTCGACGTTCCTATACAAAGTGCCCGGGCGGCTGAACACTTTTGTATGAAAATGTCGAAATAAAATTTGAGTTTCCAGCATTGGTCCCATAGGAAAAATGGTTCATATCGACGGGCTGAATCACCCCATGTATATTTACTAGCTATCGCCCGCTGGTCCGATCGCATTAGTGTCGATCCCTCGGAAACAATACGTTTCTCCGGGATGAAAGGTAGCCTATGTCCTTCTCCGTACTCCAGACAACGTGTATGCAAACTTTCATAATGATCGGTTCAGTAGACGGGGCGTGAAAGCGTTACAATTGTTACAAACAAAAAAACTCATTTGAGCATTTATAATATTAGTTGGGATATTATATTATAACTAGCTGTTACCCGCGGCTTCGCCCGCGTAATATATAGCCTATGTCCTTCTCGGTACTCTATGCAAAATTTTATGATGATCACTTCAGTAGATACGGCGTGAAAGCGTAAAAAACAAACTCACTTTCGCATGTATAATATTATAGTTGGGATTAGTTAAGATATAGTTGGGATATATATGATTCAGTTCAGTACACGTTGCCCTTATCATCCAGCGTCGGCTGCGAACCGGCCGGCTCGGTGCCACGAGGTTCAGTGATCAGTGCATTTACCGTGGTCTCCGAAGGATGACGCGCGCATTCGTAAAACTCAGTTTACTTTACCGATTAGATAGTTTGTTGTAACAACTGTTTATGGTTTCGGAGTTCGTGAGGTGCGTGATATGTTGATAACTCAAGTCTTGAAATATTATTTTCGAGTGCTTTCGGTTGACCGGTGATCATCGTGTTCTTTGTTGGTTAAATGAGCAATTGGGTAATTGAGCGGATGAGCATATATGAGTGAAATTTATTTTAGAAAGCTCAATATATAAAGCGAAGCGCTCTTATCCAGTTGGTTATTTATTTGCCCGTGGATTGTAATATAATTCCTCTGGAACTATTAGTAATATTACACTCTATACATACATACAATCACGTCTTTTTCTCTTGCGGGGTAGACAGAGCCCAGGTCTATAAAATCTAAAGGCCACACTCTATTCATATATGAAATACGGGTCTAGTATTTATTTTTAGAGAAACACCATGGTTCTTTGGCCTCGATGCACATCAATTTAAACCAGTACTTTCAGATTCAACATTGAATAAGTGTGAGGAACAAATAAAATTGGGTTAACTTAAGGAGGGTTGGTGTCAGGCAATGAATTGTTCGCTTAAAGCAACTGTTAAGGAAGGACAATCAGGTGCTTTATCTCCAAAAAATAGTATATATAGACCCATATACATTTTGAATTTAGTAGAGCCTCCAGTACACACGTCCTAGCCTACTAACTACTCTACCAATTCTACCCCGAATTGGTATCAGTTTTTAAAGTAGAATTTGAATTTTCTTAGTAGAGTTATAGGGCCGCGGCTATCACTAGTGCTTTACTCTACTAAGCGTATAAAAGGTAGAATATGTTCCATTTGGTTTAGGAAAAAAGAAAAAACATAGAATATACCAGCTGCTTTTCTTCCCGCACCGACCGTAAAAGCCGTTCAAGGGATTAAGTGAAAATATGAAGAAACACGTTATAGAGAATGCGGCTAGCAACATTACTATTTTGATTCCGATTTCCACCTTAATGCCCACTAACACGCCAAACATGGCCTTTGAGTTTTATGACCTGGGGCTCTGTCTACCCCGCAAGGGATAAAGACGTGATAATATGTATAAATAAATAAATAAATAAATATATACGGACAAATCACACAGATTGAGCTAGCCCCAAAGTAAGTTCTTAAGAAAGACTTGTGTTATGGGATACTAACTCAACGATACTATATTTTATAACAAATACATATATAGATAAACATCCAAGACCCAGGTCAATCTGAAAAAGATCGTTTTCCATCATGACCTGACCGGGGATTGAACCCGGGACCCCCGTGTCGCAGGCTGGCGTGGTAACCGCTGCGCCACGGAGCTCGTCGTATGTATGTATGCATGGGTAGAGTAACAAAATATTGGTAGAGTAGAGTAGAGTGAAGGCAGTGGTGCGAGAAGGCATGTGGTAGTTGGTGCGAGAAGGCTTCTGGTAGTAGGTAGCTTGCCCATGTTGCTGGTCACTCTCACTAGTCAACGAATATCTAGTGCCCTACCGCTGCTATTTACACCGGTATAGTAAATAGCATGTAGGTAAGTGCATGTAGTAAGTGAGGTCCCGGCAGAGTAGAATAGGACCACTCCAAGTCTTCCCGTGGATGTCGTGGAAGGCGACTTAGGAAACACAAGCTAAACAAAGCTTATTAATATCAAAGAGCTCCAACCCGTCTAGCTAGCGTGGAGAAGTGTAGGCCAAATCCCCTGACTTTACAGTAGTAGTAAAGAGAGGGTCGTGCTCCTGCAATGGAGACTAAAAAAATCTGATGATGATGTGAGATAGGAACACCTGTATTTTGGGGATGCTTAAAGTGGACTTTATTCATTATTCTTTCAGTAGACCTAAATCACCTGGCTTCCTTAAGATGTTTTTAGTATTTTATTTTGTGGAGTTGAAGCACTTGGGTGGTTTTCTTTACTGGTTTCTATCTGAAACCTATATTACGGATAAAAAATATTATTTTTTTCTATTCATAGAAACTTTAAGTAGGTAAGTAGGACCTACCTATCACGAATTAAATACACGATAGCCATAGGGCATACCCACGCATACCTAGGATGAATACAATGGGCTATAACTTCTATAAATAATTAATTGACATTTAAATTAAATATGAATACAATTATATTTTTAACGCGTGGGGAAGCATTATATTTTTAGGGTTCCGTAGCTGAATGGCAAAAAACGGAACCCTTATAGATTCGTCATATCCGTCTGTCTGTCTGTCTATCCGTATGTCACAGCCATTTTATTCCGAAACTATTGAGACTACATACCTAGTTGAAACTTGGTAGGTAGATCTATTCAGTGAACCGCTTTACGATTTTTATACAAAAATAAATAAATAAAAGATTAAGGAACTCTCCATACATGGAAAAATTTTTTTTACACACCTTCACGTGTATTGTCTAAAAAAACATATGCCGTAGATTTCAATATACACTTTCAACGAAAATTGGTTTTAACGATGTACCTACATTAAGTAGTTTTTGAAATATAATAACTTTGTCATTCATACACTATGAAAAACAAAGTTATCTTTGCTGCCAAACATTATAGAGTTTTTGGCTTGCAAAAGCTTGCTTCTACGGAACCCGTCAATTGGCGAGCCCGACTCGCACTTGCCCAATTTCTTCAATCATAAAATATGCTTCAGTTAGCTTTAGTCATCTAATACATTTGGCACCTAGGTACTTCGATGAATCATATTTCTGAGAACTAAGAGCCTACATTTGCAAAATAACCCCCTATAAAAGACCATTTTTTGGATGATTGTTATTGCTGAAGATCTTTAGAAGATTTTGCGAATACTTAAAAGTCCCTGGCACCTCTTTTTATTTTTATTTTCAAGTAGGTACTAAACATTTTCTCCTAATTAATTAACTTTAAATGATTTTTTTTAAAGTTCCGTAATAACTAGGCATATTTTATTTTTTTAGGAATTGTTGTCTCTGTGACATTCAATTATCATTAAAAAAAATTGAAGACTAAATAATATAAATAAAAATTCAAACCGACTTTAATAAAAATTTAAATATAAAACCTAAAAAACAAAATTCTATCTCCTAAACTACAAAAAATCGCGGAACATAAGAACATGGGGGTGATTTGGATACCCCTTAGGGTAAGGCATCTTAATTTTTCCTTTGGACGTCTATAACAAACGGGTATATAAAGTCTTTATTTCACGTTAGTTTCAATGATATAATTACTTAACTACTTATAGCTAAAAATATTTTTTTCCAAAAAATATTTATTGAATACCTACCTAAGTAAGAAATCCCGTCATCCAAACACATCCAACAAGCAACACATTTCATACGAAACAAGCGAATCTGGGGTGGGAGTGGTACCGTTTATTGAACTTTCAAACTTACCTATTGTAAAAATGCAAAAAACTGCTATTTTCTAGCTACTTCGTTGTGATATAGATTACATCACAATTTTGTTTTTAACATTTATACTGTAATTTTGATACCATACCACAACACATTGGGACATTTTTACGTTTTTTGGGCACGAACTGACAGGCTGAATATGCGACTTTCGCCAACTAGCCGGGCGCGGGCTGACACGCGGTATTATCATTACTTTCGTCTCTAGTAGAGCGACATTCCATGCTCAGTGATGACGTCATTAACACATTTGCAAAGTTAACCACGCGCGTGTCATTGCCTGCTCATCATAAGGACCGAGTCAAGGTCGATCACGCACTCGATGAACTAATGTACCGACATAATTCCATTCATTTATCACTAGTCTACAGCATAACGGAACACAGTATTATTTGCTTTATTTAAACAAATGTTTATGTACAAATAACACATGAAGCTCAGCGTGAAGTGTCGTTTCAGTACCCTAGTTGTTAGGTATTTCGAAATTAGGCCGCTGTCACATCAATTTACAAATTTACTTGCATTGGTACTTAGATAAGATAGCCTAGTTGGTAGACTTTTTTATCCGACTGATCTACCCGTGAGGGTAATAATAATATACCTAAATCATTTATTTCAGGCAAATTTTGTACAAAATATGGCCTATATAATATATACCTTACAGACTAACATATATGTATGTATGTCGCGTTTATATATGTATGTAAGTATGTATTTTCTATTGTCATATCCTGTAGCCTGAACGGCTAGACCAATTTTGAAGTGTAAGGTCATTATATTCATCTTCTTCCCCGTAGTGTCATAGGCTATGCGACATTAGCAGTAATTAATATGGGGGACGGAAACAGTCAAAAGTGCAGACGACGTTTAAATTTTTTGAAATTATGCTAATTGTTGTTAAATAATTAAGTAAGTAGTAGTTAAATAATACTCGCATAGATTCGTTACTTATCTATGATTCTATAGATACGTTAGTCGTTAGTGCCGTTACGAGAATTAAAAAATAAATATATGCTCTTAAAATCTTACCAGTCTACTTAAAAACTTTATCTTCATTAGGTAAACAAATATTCGTCAAAGATAACGTTAATTATTGTCTGTTTTCAGATAGCTTGTAACTAATTGCGTAATGAGTCAACGAGTAATCAACAGCAGACTCAGTTAAAATGACGGACGGACAAGACAACGAGCCAGAGAAACAGGACTCACATAACACCAAGCAGGACTTGAATACAGTGAACTCACTGAAATCGGAAGGAAATGAGATCGTAGCGCATTATACTAAGGAAGGAGACGTTTCTCCACCGGTAGAGAGAGTAAAGTTTGAAGGACTGGATGATAAAGACAGCATATGCTCTGATGAGTCAGATATTGAGAAACTGCCGCCGATACCAGACGGAGGCTGGGGATGGGTAGTTGTTTGTTCGGCTTTCCTGGTGTCGGCCTGCGCTGACGGCTTAGCCTTTTCCTTTGGATTACTACACGAAGAATTCACAAATTACTTCGAAACAACACAGTCGAAAACTTCATTGATTGGAAGTCTTTTTATCGCTACTCCTCTATTAGCTGGACCAATTATGAGTGCTTTAGTAGATAGATATGGATGTAGAATCATGACCATGATCGCAGGAATTCTGTCCACTATTGGGTTCCTGTTAGCTGCAATAAGTAATTCTGTCGCAATGCTGTGTTTAACGTTTGGTTTTATGAGTGGCTTTGCTATGGGCATACTTTATGTAACTGCCGTAGTGTCAGTCGCTTTTTGGTTCGACAAAAGAAGAAACTTAGCCGTATCTTTAGCCTCCTGTGGCATAGGATTTGGAACATTACTTTACTCTCCAATGACGCAATATTTTCTAGAGCAATACGATTGGAGAAACACTGTTATTTTACTAGCTGGAACGTTGTTGAATATGTGCGTTTGTGGTGCTTTGATGAGGAATCCAGAATGGTTGAAGATTAAAATGAAAAGAGAACGTAAACTATCTAAAGCTAGATCAAGAAGGTCATCAAGTGCTGGTTCAGTGTCTTCCCGGTCTATTGGAGACGAGTCTGTATACCTCGATGCTGAGGAGCTCAAAACCCTCTTGAAGAGTGGCAAAAGTCCTGAATATATTTTAGCTACATTAGCCGAGTCTATTGCTGAAGCTGAGAAATTGGAACAAACTACACAAATGAATGCAGAAAAACCGTACAAAAGAATGCATTCAGCCATTCATTTACCTACGTTTGTTCAACAGCGGGAAAAGGTAATTTTAGAAGATAATCGAACAACCCTCCCGAATGCCGACACGAGTTAATTTAAGTGAAATAATTATACAATCAATTTTTCAGGTGCCAGCTGAAGTCATAGAAAAATTGATGAACAACACACAATTGTACAACATTCTATTACAAAACTATCCAGATTTACTGACAAGACGTAAATCAGAAACAAATTTAAACATGGAGAAGCCTGTAGAATCACCGAATGAACCACCTAAATTACCAGTGCAAATCAAGATCAAGAAACCGAAGGATGAGAATGAGCATAGAAGCAAACATGATGGCCAAGATGGCACTAAATTAGGGGAAGGTGATAATAAAGTAGCCAATAATAAAGACGGCTCAGCTCCTGCAGACAAAACGAAAAGTCATCATCACCATCATCACGCTTCCACTAAAGACGTGAAATCTCCTACTCAAGCCGCGAATTGGTTTACGAGGCAGATTTCCACCGATCACCACTACTTGAAAGACATGCCTTTGTACAGAAACACCATCATGTACCGGGGAGCTATGATGAACATCCCACGATACAAGTTGAGGGCGTCGTCTCTACCGGACATTTACAGGAATTCAATGTGGTCGATAGCTTCGGAATCTGATGATGAAATGGTAAGTTGCATTTGTTTTTCTTTATACAATTAAGTAGACAAACAGGCATACGGCCCACGCGATGGAAAGCGGTTACCAAAGCCTATAAACGCCTGCAACACCAGGGGTGTCTGTAAAACTATGTAATGTACGTATATACCTAGCCTACTTAACTAAAAAAATATTAATACAACTATTTTCATGACGGTTAGGTTTTTGGTCTACCGAGTCCTTTAGTTTTAGCAGGGATCCTGATGGGCTTAATAAATTCAACAATAAATGGAAGGAGATAACACAAGACTGGACTAAATGGAAGGTTACTTAGGTACCTACTTACATATGTCTTTCTGTGTTCTGTGTAAGAACACAGAACACAAAAAGACATATATAAGAACACAGAAAGACATATATCAGCATATAAGAATATGCTGATTCTTCACCTTTGGCAATATTTTGATCTAGCAAGATCGTTAATAGAAAACAACATTGTTAGTATTGCAAGGAGGCTCAGAATTAGCATGTGATATTACGTATTAAGTAGGTACATTGTAAATTATACTTGTACGTTGTTTACATTTATATCACTGTCCCCGGCCAGTATTGTTACTTATTGAAATTAATTAGGAACCCGCTTGGGTGTCACTTCTCAAAACAATATGGCATAGTTGGTAATTAGTGACCAAAACATTATGAATGTTTAGATGCGGAAGAGACTATCAGTAAATTATTACAATAGGAATTTAAATGAACATTTGATTTAGAAACTTATTAATTATTATGTATATGTAAGCATTTAGCTGAAAAACCACTTTAATCTGATGAATCGGTTTTTTAGTTGGATAAATGTTATCCAAAATTTGCAAAAAAGGAAAATCTAGTAGACCTCTAATAGAGCTTTTTAGGCAGCCATAAAGGTACTTGAGAGTAAAAAAGTGACGTCACATGTCTGAAGTTGTCTGTTGTTTTTTTGATTGCGATCGAGGGTTACGCCGAGAGGAAAATTTGTGTGACTTTGTTACCTTTATATCTTAGAGATTTTGGATTAGCAAGGTCATTTTTTCACTGAACCTATTCCTATTTTTTGAGCTCTTTTAAAACAACATAAACAAATGTGCCAATGCCTCATTTACATTAAGTAATTACCTATATATAAGAAAATAACGAGATAATGTTTCACATGTCCCTCAAAATATTCTAAGGTAGTCAATGAGGCATGTTGCGGATTAATTACTGTAGACTTTTGACGAAGCATGTTGCTAATGATTCTTTGTTGGTTTTTGACGAAGCTTGTGGCGGATGACCGTATGTAGCAAATTTATTCGTATATTTAACCTTTTTGTAAAATAAATTATTAAATCAAAATGAAATAAAAGTTTAAATGAAAATAACCGTAAATACTAAGTTTGGACTAAAGACTCAGTAGGTATGTGAACTTTACTCAGTGAGAGGAGTCAAGTGAAAGTACCTACTACGAGTACGAGAGAGTAGATTTTCAAGTCGACTGCCCATATACGGAGTACAATGTTTTAAAGGTTCGTGTAAGTAAGTAGTAGGTATACCTAGTAAGTTTCCACTAAAACTTCTATATTCTGGAATAGGCTTTGATATATCTACTCCGTTATACATCCTAGTATTTGTCTTTGCTAAAACGACCATAACAGTCTAATCTATGGTTTTAAAATAAATTATAAATGATGATGAATTATAATATTTACATACATAACTAACTAACGATACCCGCCCGTGCGCCCGTATCAACTACTTTAATATAGAATCCTAGCTTACATCATCTCGAATGACCTAGGCTTCCGTTGCCCTATTAACAACATAATACCCATTCAAATAAAGTTTTTAGTTTTTACTGTTGATAAAACATATTTTTATTCCAGAGGCCCCGCAAAAAGGTTGATTAAGTATGGTTTTATTTAATTTCCTTTATACAAGTTGTTAATCTGTAACCTTGCTATATTCTTGGACATAAGTACTGGAAGTCGTCCAGTACCTAACCAATTTTTTTAGATCTCATCATATTGAACAAATTTCTCCAAGCAAAACAGATCGAATTATAAAAAAAATTGGACATCACAAAAAAGGTAAATCGATCGGCTGATTGGGAGTTTGTTTTGGGTAAGCCATTTTTATACATATTTCGACCTATGTTCCTTGAAGTAAGTTGTTCAGTATGATCAGTGTAGATACAGATTAACACTTGTACAACACGCGGCGTATAAGTTGAACTAAGTGTGAGCGAGACACACCTATATTAATCAGTGGCAATGTATTGCGGTGTCCTACTCACACTTAGTTCAACTTATTTGCCGGGCACAGTATTTTAATATACTTCTTTACTTACTAAGACAGTATAATGTATTGTTTTTAATGCCTTCACAATACTATTCGGATTATTCTCTTATTAAAATACAGAAATAAGATATGGGAAAAATTTCACTTGGGCAGGCGTAAAGGTACGATCTTGCCCGCGTGGATTTAATAAGAATAGAGTATAATGTTATAAAGCGTTTGTTTGCTCTGCAGCACTGGTACAACCACTTCTGGGACACCGTGAAGAACACCTTCGACTTCCGCATGTTCACGGAGTTCCACTTCCTCATGTTCAACCTGTCTTCTCTGATCCTGTCCGTGTGGTTCATCGTGCCGTACTTCTTCCTCAAGTCCTACATGTCAGAGATTGGCGTCGAGGGAGCTGCCACCATGATCAGTATTATCGGAGTCGCCAGCGCCATTGGAATTGTGAGTTTTTTTTTGTTTTCATCATCATCAGGTCTTTTTAGTCTACACTGCAAAAGCACGCCCCTCTCTGTACTACCAGAGCCATATATTAGCCAGAGCAGTCAGAGGATTTTGCCTACATTTAGTCTATACGTTTATATTAATGATGTCACTGTCTGAAATTATTTTTCATCAAATAAATATAACACCTTAGTAAATTTATTTATGCTAGTTAATAGAATGAAGGACGAAGCTATAAATTTGTGCCATTTTCCTTATTTGTGATATGAAACGTTTCTGTACCTTACTTGGACAAATAAGTTTATTTTAAAATTGTAAACATACCTATATTAAACTAAACATTTAAAAAAGGATAAACCCTTTTTGTTAAATGTACATGTAATACGTACTTACCTAAGTTAAAATATTAATATGGTATGTGCGTCACTTACTTAGCTACATATACGTTTCTTAGATGCATAGGTATCCTGCTTATTCTTATCCATGCACACACCAACAATTTGACGTAAAATTCTCACTTGGATAAATATGCAAATATAAATACAACGTTAAAATTACAATTTACTTCTTTCAGAAATCGATAAATTTCCACGATATCTTGGTGATGTCTGGACCTTGAAGTATTTTCCACATCTGGGCAGTGTTGTTGAAAACTGCAGCGTTTCCGATATCTATTTGTGGCCATAAACAACCGCTTAGATTCTTGATAAAATGTAGGTGATGCTAAGATGTATCCTAAAAAACTGGTGCTTATTATTCAACAAAAACTCGCCTGTCTACCTTTTAAGAATATATCTTAGACCACTTGGGTTTTTTAAGACGAATCTAATGATACCTTAACTGATGAATCCTACATTTGGAGAGATATGATAAAACGAAATTTACGTTTGTAAATTACATGCCAGATACGCTCGGAAAATACAGAACCCTTTCTTGGCAGTACTTAACAATGTACTTAAATAAATGTATTTTAGGTCTGTACGTATAATATCAATACTCGGATGATGATCTAAAACTGTATTTATTTATTCCCCAGGTAGTCCTTGGCTGGGCCGGAGATCAACCCTGGGTGCACGTGACGAAGACCTACGCCATCTGCCTCACCATCTGCGGCCTTTCCGTCGCCTCGTACCCCTTCTTCATCACCAACTACTGGGCCCTGACAGTCATTTCCGCCATATTTGGATTGTCTTTTGCCAGTTCCTACTCTTATACTCCAGCGATACTTATGGAACTGATGCCAATTGATCACTTCACTATCGCGTATGGGCTGATTCTGCTGAGTCAAGGCATTGGACACTTAGTTGGTCCACCTATTGGAGGTGAGTTGTAATGTGTATTTTTTATATTTATATGATGGCTCCTTCCTTAGAAGAAGATTTTTCATCAACGTGGAAATCATGTCTCGTCTCACCTAGTTTTTACAACTTTCATAGTTGTGAGACAAAATGCAAAATATATTTTCTACTTTGTGTTCAAAATCTTATTCACTAGGATAATTTTTCTGATTTTCCACGTTTCAACCCATGAATTGATTTAGTGAAAAGGTCTCGGAGGAAGATAGTTTTGCCGCGGCATGTACGTAGGTACCTAAATCATTTGGGGTGAAACTACAGATACTAATCTCGGGATTGCTCGTATAAATGTAGATTCACGCTAGCAAAAACCACTAATAAAAAATAAATCATCATCATTATCAGGTTTTTTTTATTCTCTACTGCAGGAGCACGACCCTCTCTGTACTAGCAGATCCCATATATTAGCCAGAGCAGTCAGAGGACTAGGCCTACATTCTTCACATTGGCCAAACTGATTGGAGGGGTCTCTTTGATGTTTATAAGCTTTGTTTAGCTTGTGTTTCCTAAGTCGCCTTCTACGACATCCACTGGAAGACATGGAGTGGTCCTATTCTACATTGCAGGGAACGCGGTGGCTTAAACGGTTTCACTCTGGGAGTGCCGGCAGAAGTGAAAACTTGAATATTAACGTTGTTTTTCGAGCAGGTCACGTGTCCGTCTTCGGAAATTTCAATCTGACTAACTGTCGGTCACGTGGCCTTTCGCGAGTAATTTTTTTTTCCCCGTCACAAACAGCGCTGCTAAAGAAGTTTACTTCGAAAATAATACCTAATCAGTTTTGGTTTGTTCCAGGTATGCTCTACGACCTGACCGGATCCTGGGACCTCACGTTCTACATGGCCGGGCTGTGGCTGGTGATCTCTGCCGTGTGCGTTGCCGTGATCGCGTTTACGAAGGACGCCCGCATGTGCGGGAGCGCGCAGCTGCTGAAGGAGGCTGAGGCGGAGAAGACTGAGAGTGAAGCTGTCAGTGTGTAGTCATCATAAGCTTTACTATTGTGAAGTGGCTTTACGTATATTAAAATTGATTTGATTAATCTTCAACTTATTTTTAATTTGGAATTTTGGTGTACCTGCCTATAATTCCGTTACAAAAATAAAACCGCTCCTAAACCCTAACTAAAATTAGGTCCGGGGTAAAGTCTTATTTTTGTATGAAGAGATCTGTCTGTACAAGAGAGCTGTCACATTAACACTAAACAGAAAACGGAACGAATTGAAATAAGTAGTCAAAACTTAATTAAACTTAATGTAGACTAAGTACCTACATTATTTCATGCCTATTGACACCGGATTTAATGAACCCTTAACAGTCCTTTTCAGCTTAATGGCTTACATAATCAGAAACATGTTTCAAGATATGATCTTCATGCAAGGCCCTCTTTTCTTCTTTGTATATATGTATCGATTTGGCGTAGGGGACCCGATAATGAATACTCTTAAGGCTAACTCATATTTTGTCTATCAAGCAACTGCTGATAAAATATTCGTCAACGGACGTAGAAATGCGGTTATTATTAAATTTTAATTTTATTAAACTCTGCATAGAAATTTATGAGCTGAAGAGCGGAAGATAATCATTTATCTAAAGATAAAAATAGGTACCAACTTAAAAAGAGTAAAGCGAACAGAGAATCTGAAACGTAAATATCTAGGTGGCAGACGACTGCCAAGGTCAACAAACCCAATAAAAATATCGAGGACAGATGCATGTCTGTGAACTTAGCATAACAACTGTCAGCATATCAAAGTTTGAAAGGAGTTCTATTCGCATCCAGGTGAGTTCTATAGTTCCTGATACATTTCGAAAATAGTTTTATAATATTTCATGAAAAAAATTTTTTTTAAAAAATGATATGCTAACTTCCCGTAGCATATCAATTTCCGGAAAATTGAAAGTAAACAATGAAAACTGGAGCTTCGGGGCAAGAAAAAGAGTTCCTGATGTATTAAAAACATAGTTCTACTATATTAAAGCAAATAAAAAATTTCAAAGTTTGGACTTACATTGATGATTTACTAATTAAATATTATTTTAAATTCAGATTTTTTTTTATTCCAATGGATTATTTTCTACCTCTGGACCCTTGAACTCCTTAGTTTTATACACTTCATGTATCTCTCTATATGGCTTAATCAAAGTCCAGAGTAAAACTCTACACTTGGCCTCAGCATATCATAGCCGAACATAAGCATTCAGAGAAAAATATAATACAAGCAGCAAAAAATTAGAATAAAATATTTTTTCTGCATGTGCACCCTAGAACTCCTTGGTTTTATAAACATCAAGTACCTCTCAACATGGCTCAATCAAAGTCCAGGGTAGAACTCTACAAATGGCCTCAGCATGTCATAGCCGAATATCAGTATACAACGGAAAATATAAAACTTGATAGAAAAATTAAGAAAAAAATGTTATGATGTCTAAGGACCCCACAACTCCTTTGTTTTATATAATTCAAGTACCTGTCTATATGGCTCAATCAAAGTCTAAACTAGAACTATACACATGGGCTCAGCATATCATAGCTGAATATAAGCAATCATAGAAAAGTATAAAACTTTTAAGAATTAAAAAAAAATGTTGTCCTTCCTTAGGACCCCGGAACTCCTTAATTTTATACACTTCAAGTATCTATCTAAATAGCTCAATCAAAGTCTAGAGTCGAACTCTACACATGGCCTCAGCATATCATAGCCGAATATAAGCAGTCATAGATAAGTATAAAACATAAAAAAAAATAAAAAATTGTTGTGCTACCTAAGGACCCCGGAACTCCTTGGTTTTATACACTTCAAGGACCTTTCAATATGGTTCAATCACAGTTCAGAGTAGAACTCTACAAATGGCCTCAGCATATCATGGCCGAATATTAGCAGTCATAGAAAAGTATAAAACTTTCAAAGAAATTTAAAGAATTGTTGTGCTACCGAAGGACCCCGGAACTCCTTGGTTTTATACACTTCAAGGACCTTTCAATATGGCACAATCAAAGTTCAGAGTAGAACTCTATAAATGGCCTCAGCATATCATAGGCGAATATAAGCAATCATGGAAAAGTATAAAACTTTTGAGAATTAAAAAAAAAATTGTTGTTCTACCTTAGGACCCCGGAACTCCTTAGTTTTATACACTTCAAGTATCTATGTAAACAGCTCAATCAAAGTCTAGAGTCGAACTCTACACATGGCCTCAGCATATCATGGCCGAATATTAGCAGTCATATAAAAGTATAAAACTTTTAAAAAAAATTAAAAAATTGTTGTGCTACCGAAGGACCCCGGAACTCCTCGGTTTTATACACTTCAAGGACCTTTTAATATGGCTCAATCAAAGTTCAGAGTAGAACTCTACAAATGGCCTCAGCATATCATAGCCGAATATTAGCAATCATGGAAAATTATAAAACATTAAAAACTAAAAAAAAAAATTGTTGTCCTACCTTAGGACCCCGGAACTCCTTAGTTTTATACACTTCAAGTATAAATATAAATAGCTCAATCAAAGTCTAGAGTCGAACTCTACACATGGCCTCAGCATATCATAGCCGAATATAAGCAGTCATAGAAAAGTATAAAACTGTAAAAAAATATTAAAAAATTGTTGTGCTACCTAAGGACCCCGGAACTCCTTGGTTTTATACACTTCAAGGACCTTTTAATTTGGCTCAATCAAAGTCTAGAGTAGAACTCTTCACATGGCCTCAGCATATCATAGCCGAATATCAGTATTCAAAGAAAAATATAAAACTTGACAGAAAAATTAAGAAAAAAGTGTTATGATGTCTAAGACCCTAGAACTCGTTTATTTTATATACTTTGAGAACATATCTATAAGGCTCAAATCAACGTCTAGACTAGAACTATACACATGGCCTCAGCATATCATAGCTGAATATAAGCAACCATAGAAAAGTATAAAACTTTTAAAAAATTAAAAAAAAATTGTTGTTTTACTTTAGGACCCCAGAACTCCTTGGTTTTATACACTTCAAGGACCTTGTATTATGGCTCAATAAAAGTTCAGAGTAGAACTCTACAAATGGCCTCAGCATATCATAGCCGAATATAAGCAATCATAGAAAAGTATAAAACTTTTAAGAATTAAAAAAAATATTGTAGTCCTAGCTAAGGACCCCGAAACTCCTTGGTTTTATACACTTCAAGGACCTTTCAATATGGTCCAATCAAAGTTCAGAGAAGAACTCTACAAATGGCCCCAGCATATCATAGCCGAATATCAGTATACATAGGAAAATATAAAACTTGATAGAAAAATTAAGAAAAAAATGTTATGGTGTCAAAGGACCCTAGAACTCCTGTATTTTATTTACTTCAAGTATCTATCTATATGTCTCAATCAAAGTCTAGACTAGAACTATACACATGGCCTCAGCATATCATAGCCGAATATAAGCAGTCATAGAATAGCATAAAACTTTCAAAAAAAATTGAAAAAATTGTTGTCCTTCCCAAGAACCCCAGAATTCCTTGGTTTTATACACTTCAAGTATCTTTTAATATGGCTCAATCAAAGTCCAGGGCAGAACTCTACACATGGCCCCAGCATATCATAGCCGAATATAAGCAGTAATAGAACAGCATAAAACTTTCAAAAAATTAAAAAAAAATTGTTTAGCTACCTGAGGACCCCGGAACTCCTTGGTTTAATATACTTCAAGGACCTCTCAATTTGGCTCAATCAAAGTCTAGAGTAGAACCCTCACATGGCCTCAGCATATCATAGCCGAATATCGGTATTCATAGAAAAGTATAAAACTTTAAAAAAAAATTAAAAAATTGTTGTGCTACCGAAGAACCCCGGAACTCCTTGGTTTTATACACTTCAAGGACCTTTCAATATGGATCAATCAAAGTTCAGAGTAGAACTCTACAAATGGCCTCAGCATATCATAGCCGAATATTAGCAGTCATAGAAAAGTATAAAACTTAAAAAAAAAATTAAAAAATTGTTGTGCTAACGAGGGACCCCGGAACTCCTTGGTTTTATACACTTCAAGGACCTTTCAATATGGCTCAATCAAAGTTCAGAGTAGAACTCTACAAATGGCCTCAGCATATCATAGCCGAATATAAGAAGTCATAGAAAAGTATTAAACTTTCAAAAAAATTTAAAAAAATTGTTGTGCTACCGAAGGACCCCGGAACTCCTTGGTTTTATACACTTCAAGGACCTTTCAATATGGCTCAATCAAAGTTCAGAGTAGAACTCTACAAATGGCCTCAGCATATCATAGCCGAATATAAGAAGTCATAGAAAAGTATTAAACTTTCAAAAAAATTTAAAAATTTGTTGTGGTACCGAAGGACCCCGGAACTCGTTGGTTTTATACATTTCAAGGACCTTTCAATATGGCTCAATCAAAGTTCAGAGTAGAACTCTACAAATGGCCTCAGCATATCATAGCCGAATATAAGCAATCATGGAAAAGTATAAAACTTTTAAGAACTAAAAAAAAATTGTTGTCTTACCTTAGGACCCCGGAACTCCTTAGTTTTATATACTTCAAGTATCTATCTAAATAGCTCTATCAAAGTCTAGAGTCGAAATCTACACATGGCCTCAGCATATCATGGCCGAATATTAGCAGTCATAGAAAAGTATAAAACTTAAAAAAAAAATTAAAAAATTGTTGTGCTACCGAAGAACCCCGGAACTCCTTGGTTTTATACACTTCAAGGACCTTTCAATATGGATCAATCAAAGTTCAGAATAGAACTCTACAAATGGCCTCAGCATATCATAGCCGAATATTAGCAGTCATAGAAAAGTATAAAACTTAAAAAAAAAAATTAAAAATTGTTGTGCTAACGAGGGACCCCGGAACTCCTTGGTTTTATACACTTCAAGGACCTTTCAATATGGCTCAATCAAAGTTCAGAGTAGAACTCTACAAATGGCCTCAGCATATCATAGCCGAATATAAGCAATCATGGAAAAGTATAAAACATTTAAGAACTAAAAAAAAATTGTTGTCCTACCTTAGGACCCCGGAACTCCTTAGTTTTATATACTTCAAGTATCTATCTAAATAGCTCTATCAAAGTCTAGAGTCGAAATCTACACATGGCCTCAGCATATCATGGCCGAATATTAGCAGTCATAGAAAACTATAAAACTTAAAAAAAAAATTAAAAAATTGTTGTGCTACCGAGGGACCCCGGAACTCCTTGGTTTTATACACTTCAAGGACCTTTCAATAGGGATCAATCAAAGTTCAGAGTAGAACTCTACAAATGGCCTCAGCATATCATAGCCGAATATAAGCAATCATGGAAAAGTATAAAACTTTCAAGAACTAAAAAAAAATTGTTGTCCTACCTTAGGACCCCGGAACTCCTTAGTTTTATATACTTCAAGTATCTATCTAATTAGCTCTATCAAAGTCTAGAGTCGAACTCCACACATGGCCTCAGCATATCATGGCCGATTATAAGCAGTCATAAAAAAGTATTAAACTTTCAAAAAAATTAAAAAAAATTGTTGTGCTACCGAAGGACCCCGGAACTCCTTGGTTTTATACACTTCAAGTATCTATCTAAATAGCTCAATCAAAGTCTAGAGTCGAACTCTACACATGGCCTCAGCATATCATAGCCGAAAATAAGTAGTCATAGAAAAGTATAAAACTTAAAAAAAAAAAAAAAATTGTTGTGCTACCTAAGGACCCCGGAACTCCCCGGTTTTATACACTTCAAAGACCTTTCAATATGGTACAATCACAGTTCAGAGTAGAACTCTACACATGGCCTCAGCATATCATGGCCGATTATAAGCAGTCATAGAAAAGTATTTAACTTTCAAAAAAATTTAAAAAATTGTTGTGGTACCGAAGGACCCCGGAACTCCTTGGTTTTATACATTTCAAGGACCTTTCAATATGGCTCAATCAAAGTTCAGAGTAGAACTCTATAAATGGCCTCAGCATATCATAGCCGAATTTAAGCAATCATGGAAAAGTATAAAACTTTTAAGAACTAAAAAAAAATTGTTTAGCTACCTGAGGACCCCGGAACTCCTTGGTTTAATATACTTCAAGGACCTCTCAATTTGGCTCAATCAAAGTCTAGAGTAGAACTCTTCACATGGCCTCAGCATATCATAGCCGAATATCGGTATTCAAAGAAAAATATAAAACTTGACAGAAAAATTAAGAAAAAAGTGTTATGATGTCTAAGACCCTAGAACTCGTTTATTTTATATACTTTGAGAACATATCTATAAGGATCAATCAACGTCTAGACTAGAACTATACACATGGCCTCAGCATATCATAGCTGAATATAAGCAACCATAGAAAAGTATTAAACTTTTGAAAATTTAAAAAAAATTGTTGTTCTACTTAAGGACCCCAGAACTCCTTAGTTTTATACACATCAAGTATCTATCTAAATAGCTCAATCAAAGTCTAGAGTCGAACTCTACACATGGCCTCAGCATATCATAGCCGAATATAAGCAGTCATAGAAAAGTATAAAACTTAAAAAAAAATTAAAAAATTGTTGTGCTACCGAAGAACCCCGGAACTCCTTGGTTTTATACACTTCAAGGACCTTTCAATATGGATCAATCAAAGTTCAGAGTAGAACTCTACAAATGGCCTTAGCATATCATAGCCGAATATAAGCAATCATGGAAAAGTATAAAACTTTCAAGAACTAAAAAAAAATTGTTGTCCTACCTTAGGACCCCGGAACTCCTTAGTTTTATATACTTCAAGTATCTATCTAATTAGCTCTATCAAAGTCTAGAGTCGAACTCAACACATGGCCTCAGCATATCATGGCCGATTATAAGCAGTCATAAAAAAGTATTAAACTTTCAAAAAAATTAAAAAAATTGTTGTGCTACCGAAGGACCCCGGAACTCCTTGGTTTTATACACTTCAAGTATCTATCTAAATAGCTCAATCAAAGTTTAGAGTCGAACTCTACACATGGCCTCAGCATATCATAGCCGAATATAAGTAGTCATAGAAAAGTATAAAACTTTAAAAAAAAATAAAAAATTGTTGTGCTACCTAAGGACCCCGGAACTCCCCGGTTTTATACACTTCAAGGACCTTTCAATATGGTTCAATCACAGTTCAGAGTAGAACTCTACACATGGCCTCAGCATATCATGGCCGATTATAAGCAGTCATAGAAAAGTATTTAACTTTCAAAAAAATTTAAAAAATTGTTGTGGTACCGAAGGACCCCGGAACTCCTTGGTTTTATACATTTCAAGGACCTTTCAATATGGCTCAATCAAAGTTCAGAGTAGAACTCTACAAATGGCCTCAGCATATCATAGCCGAATTTAAGCAATCATGGAAAAGTATAAAACTTTTAAGAACTAAAAAAAAATTGTTGTCCTACCTTAGGACCCCGGAACTCCTTAGTTTTATATACTTCAAGTATCTGTCTAAATAGCTCTATCAAAGTCTAGAGTCGAACTCCACACATGGCCTCAGCATATCATGGCCGATTATAAGCAAACATAAAAAAGTATAAAACTTTCAAAAAAATTAAAAAAATTGTTGTGCTACCGAAGGACCCCGGAACTCCTTGGTTTTATACACTTTAAGTATCTATCTAAATAGCTCAATCAAAGTCTAGAGTCGAACTCTACACATGGCCTCAGCATATCATAGCCGAATATAAGCAGTCATAGAAAAGTATAAAACTTAAAAAAAAAATTAAAAAATTGTTGTGCTACCGAAGAACCCCGGAACTCCTTGGTTTTATACACTTCAAGGACCTTTCAATATGGATCAATCAAAGTTCAGAGTAGAACTCTACAAATGGCCTCAGCATATCATAGCCGAATATTAGCAGTCATAGAAAAGTATAAAACTTAAAAAAAAAATTAAAAAATTGTTGTGCTAACGAGGGACCCCGGAACTCCTTGGTTTTATACACTTCAAGGACCTTTCAATATGGCTCAATCAAAGTTCAGAGTAGAACTCTACAAATGGCCTCAGCATATCATAGCCGAATATAAGAAGTCATAGAAAAGTATTAAACTTTCAAAAAAATTTAAAAAAATTGTTGTGCTACCGAAGGACCCCGGAACTCCTTGGTTTTATACACTTCAAGGACCTTTCAATATGGCTCAATCAAAGT
The DNA here is from genome assembly GCA_963082605.1 of Rhodophaea formosa. Classification (NCBI taxonomy): domain Eukaryota; kingdom Metazoa; phylum Arthropoda; class Insecta; order Lepidoptera; family Pyralidae; genus Rhodophaea; species Rhodophaea formosa. The sequence continues at coordinate 18,561,810 of OY720219.1, read as the reverse complement.
TCAGAGTAGAACTCTACAAATGGCCTCAGCATATCATAGCCGAATATAAGAAGTCATAGAAAAGTATTAAACTTTCAAAAAAATTAAAAATTTGTTGTGGTACCGAAGGACCCCGGAACTCGTTGGTTTTATACATTTCAAGGACCTTTCAATATGGCTCAATCAAAGTTCAGAGTAGAACTCTACAAATGGCCTCAGCATATCATAGCCGAATATAAGCAATCATGGAAAAGTATAAAACTTTTAAGAACTAAAAAAAAATTGTTGTCCTACCTTAGGACCCCGGAACTCCTTAGTTTTATATACTTCAAGTATCTATCTAAATAGCTCTATCAAAGTCTAGAGTCGAAATCTACACATGGCCTCAGCATATCATGGCCGAATATTAGCAGTCATAGAAAAGTATAAAACTTAAAAAAAAAATTTAAAAATTGTTGTGCTACCGAAGAACCCCGGAACTCCTTGGTTTTATACACTTCAAGGACCTTTCAATATGGATCAATCAAAGTTCAGAGTAGAATTCTACAAATGGCCTCAGCATATCATAGCCGAATATTAGCAGTCATAGAAAAGTATAAAACTTAAAAAAAAAAAAAAATTGTTGTGCTAACGAGGGACCCCGGAACTCCTTGGTTTTATACACTTCAAGGACCTTTCAATATGGCTCAATCAAAGTTCAGAGTAGAACTCTACAAATGGCCTCAGCATATCATAGCCGAATATAAGAAGTCATAGAAAAGTATTAAACTTTCAAAAAAATTTAAAAAAATTGTTGTGCTACCGAAGGACCCCGGAACTCCTTGGTTTTATACACTTCAAGGACCTTTCAATATGGCTCAATCAAAGTTCAGAGTAGAACTCTACAAATGGCCTCAGCATATCATAGCCGAATATAAGAAGTCATAGAAAAGTATTAAATTTTCAAAAAAATTTAAAAATTTGTTGTGGTACCGAAGGACCCCGGAACTCCTTGGTTTTATACATTTCAAGGACCTTTCAATATGGCTCAATCAAAGTTCAGAGTAGAACTCTACAAATGGCCTCAGCATATCATAGCCGAATATAAGCAATCATGGAAAAGTATAAAACTTTTAAGAACTAAAAAAAAATTGTTGTCCTACCTTAGGACCCCGGAACTCCTTAGTTTTATATACTTCAAGTATCTATCTTAATAGCTCTATCAAAGTCTAGAGTCGAAATCTACACATGGCCTCAGCATATCATGGCCGAATATTAGCAGTCATAGAAAAGTATAAAACTTAAAAAAAAAATTAAAAAATTGTTGTGCTACCGAGGGACCCCGGAACTCCTTGGTTTTATACACTTCAAGGACCTTTGAATATGGATCAATCAAAGTTCAGAGTAGAACTCTACAAATGGCCTCAGCATATCATAGCCGAATATAAGCAATCATGGAAAAGTATAAAACTTTCAAGAACTAAAAAAAAATTGTTGTCCTACCTTAGGACCCCGGAACTCCTTAGTTTTATATACTTCAAGTATCTATTTAATTAGCTCTATCAAAGTCTAGAGTCGAACTCCACACATGGCCTCAGCATATCATGGCCGATTATAAGCAGTCATAAAAAAGTATTAAACTTTCAAAAAAATTAAAAAAAATTGTTGTGCTACCGAAGGACCCCGGAACTCCTTGGTTTTATACACTTCAAGTATCTATCTAAATAGCTCAATCAAAGTCTAGAGTCGAACTCTACACATGGCCTCAGCATATCATAGCCGAATATAAGTAGTCATAGAAAAGTATAAAACTTAAAAAAAAAAAAAAAAATTGTTGTGCTACCTAAGGACCCCGGAACTCCCCGGTTTTATACACTTCAAAGACCTTTCAATATGGTACAATCACAGTTCAGAGTAGAACTCTACACATGGCCTCAGCATATCATGGCCGATTATAAGCAGTCATAGAAAAGTATTTAACTTTCAAAAAAATTTAAAAAATTGTTGTGGTACCGAAGGACCCCGGAACTCCTTGGTTTTATACATTTCAAGGACCTTTCAATATGGCTCAATCAAAGTTCAGAGTAGAACTCTACAAATGGCCTCAGCATATCATAGCCGAATTTAAGCAATCATGGAAAAGTATAAAACTTTTAAGAACTAAAAAAAAATTGTTTAGCTACCTGAGGACCCCGGAACTCCTTGGTTTAATATACTTCAAGGACCTCTCAATTTGGCTCAATCAAAGTCTAGAGTAGAACTCTTCACATGGCCTCAGCATATCATAGCCGAATATCGGTATTCAAAGAAAAATATAAAACTTGACAGAAAAATTAAGAAAAAAGTGTTATGATGTCTAAGACCCTAGAACTCGTTTATTTTATATACTTTGAGAACATATCTATAAGGATCAATCAACGTCTAGACTAGAACTATACACATGGCCTCAGCATATCATAGCTGAATATAAGCAACCATAGAAAAGTATTAAACTTTTGAAAATTTAAAAAAAATTGTTGTTCTACTTAAGGACCCCAGAACTCCTTAGTTTTATACACATCAAGTATCTATCTAAATAGCTCAATCAAAGTCTAGAGTCGAACTCTACACATGGCCTCAGCATATCCTAGCCGAATATAAGCAGTCATAGAAAAGTATAAAACTTAAAAAAAAAATTAAAAAATTGTTGTGCTACCGAAGAACCCCGGAACTCCTTGGTTTTATACACTTCAAGGACCTTTCAATATGGATCAATCAAAGTTCAGAGTAGAACTCTACAAATGGCCTCAGCATATCATAGCCAAATATTAGCAGTCATAGAAAAGTATAAAACTTAAAAAAAAAATTAAAAAATTGTTGTGCTAACGAGGGACCCCGGAACTCCTTGGTTTTATACACTTCAAGGACCTTTCAATATGGCTCAATCAAAGTTCAGAGTAGAACTCTACAAATGGCCTCAGCATATCATAGCCGAATATAAGAAGTCATAGAAAAGTATTAAACTTTCAAAAAAATTAAAAATTTGTTGTGCTACCTAAGGACCCCGGAACTCCCCGGTTTTATACACTTCAAGGACCTTTCAATTTGGTTCAATCCCAGTTCAGAGTACAACTCTACAAATGGCCTCAGCATATCATGGCCGAATATAAGCAGTCATAGAAAAGTATTTAACTTTCAAAAAAATTTAAAAAATTGTGCTTCTGAAGGACCCCGGAACTCCTTGGTTTTATACACTTCAAGGACCATTCAATATGGTTCAATCCCAGTTCAGAGTAGAACTCTACAAATGGCCTCAGCATATCATGGCCGAATATAAGCAGTCATAGAAAAGTATTTAACTTTCAAAAAAATTTAACGTGAGAAAGTGCTAGTATATCTCCTAACTTAAATAATTCTAATGATAAGTCTTGCACATTTTCACTAATTATACCGAAAATGTGAGACAGTTGCATGAAATGAAATATGTCATTGCTGTTGCTGCTAAGATTGTATAAAGAAAGTACTAATTTTTGCAATTTTTCCTGATTTTGACTTAGATTGGTTAAAATTTGGTTTTGTTGAAAGATCATTTCTTTCAGGTCAGGGGTGTCATCCTATACCGCCTGTCCGGTGGTGTATGGGTTTGGCATTCGGGGTATGCGTTCCCGGCCTCCCGAGCTGCTACTGACTCTCTCCTTATGTCTTCCGAGTTAGTAGCATCCTTTCTTACCTTTATCCTGTCTTAAAGCCAAATAATCCTGTCCTTATATATTTTTTAGGCTCAGTATATATTTATGTCCCATTTTTCCTATTCCGCCAATCCAAGGTCTGCCGTGCCGAGGGATGCATGGTTAGGGGTGAGCCTAATTTCAAGCGTGCCATTTTGCCCTGGGACCGGGCGACCCCAGAATAAGGCTAGCCTTCACCCGGTACACGGGGCACTGCCGGGTGCGACAGTTCATCCCCTACACTCGTGGGAACGCAATGATTTCTAGAAAACAAAATCAAAATGGCGGCGATGCGGTTCGCAACTCATCACGTCTCGTTTTCCATGGGGGCGAAAAGCGGGCTACGGAAAGCCGTTTTGCTACTTTAAATGTCAGAGGAGGGATGGATGGTAAAGTAGACGAGGTATGTCAGATGATGAATGACCGAATGATTGATGTTCTTTGTGTAAATGAGACGAAACGGAAAGGATGCGAAACCACAAGTTGTGGGTCATTTACTTTTTATTGGTCTGGTGTTCCAGATACCAGTAAAGGCCGTGAAGGAGTCGGCCTCATCCTATCCAAAAGAATGGCAGAGTGTGTGAATGAGTTTCAATTTGTGAATTCGAGGCTTGTATGGGTAAGAATGAAAGTAGGATTAAATAAATTGTTTGTGTTAGGGGTGTATGCGCCTTTTGAAGGTACGAGTAAAAGGAACAAAGAGGAAAGAAAAGAGTTTTGGAATAATGTGAGAGATGTGTTATGTAGTTGTAAGGAAAATGAAAAATTAGTAATGTTAGGTGATTTTAATAGCTGGGTAGGAGTAAGACGCTATGGATTTGAAAGCGTATTAGGTTCGTTTGGGGATGAAAGGGAGAATGAAAATGGGAGAAGTTTGCTTGAGGTATGTTTGGAAAGGTATCTTTGTGTGACGAACACCATGTTTCAGCACAAAATGATTCATACATATACAAGAGAAGAGAATGGATCGAAGAGTATGATTGATTTTGTGATAGTGGATGATAGACTAAGAAAGTGTGTGGTTGATACGAGGTCGTACCGAGGAACAGGAATTCACACAGACCATTATTTGGTAATTTGTAAAGCCAGAAACATTTTTCAGCGATGGCGACACCGTGAATCGGTACCCTCAAATAAGTTAGAAAGAATAAAATTGGAAAAATTGCAAGAAGAGGAAGCGATAGTAGATTACCAAAAAATGTTGGTTAAAAGTTTTGAAAAGATAGAGGAGGAATGTGAGATAGAAAAGGTATGGAACATTTTAAAAGATGGAATTGTAAATGCAGCTCTGAATATTTGTGGGACATCAAAAAGAAAGAGAGGTAATCAGTTGACGAATGTATGGTGGGACAAGGAAGTACAGGATGCTGTGTATAGAAAGAAGAAAGCATGGAAGGATTGGCTTGCTCTAAGAACGGTTCAAAAGGTGACTGATGAGGCCTTGCGGGCTGCTAAAGAGGAATATAAGAAGATGAATGTATGTGTAAAAGAAATTGTAAAAGAAAAGAAGGATATGCAAAAGGATGATTTTGATGTAAGGCTGTCTGAAGATTTTAAGAGCAATGTCAAATATTTTTGGAAGTGCATAAAACAGGTAAGATGCAAAGAAACAAAATCAGAGCTCTATAAGATCAGAGATAAGAATGGCAGAGTTTTAATGAATAAAAAAGATGTTTTAGAAGGATGGAAAGAGTATTTTGAAGGGTTGTTTGAAAAAGATGTAAGAAGGTTTGTTACTGCAGAGAATGTGATACAAGAGATTGAAGCAGAAGATATGAATGAGGAAATAAAAATTGAAGAAGTTGTGGAAGCGTTAAACTGTATGAAAGCAGGAAAGGCTGGGGGATATGACAGGATTACTGTCGAAATGCTAAAGGCTGGACAAGGCATCGTGGCTAGTCAGCTGTGTAGTCTTTTCAATATGTGTTTTAAAAGAGGCGTGGTTCCCAGAGACTGGTGTAGGGCCGTTTTAGTGCCACTTTATAAAGGAAAAGGCTCACAGCAAGACTGCAAGAATTACCGAGGCATTAGTCTTCTTAGTGTGGTTGGCAAACTGTATGCAAAGATATTGATTTAAAGGGTTATGAAAGATACGGATGATAAGATATGGGATGTGCAAGCGGGATTTAGAAAAGGAATGGGATGTTCAGATCAGGTCTTTTCCATGCGATGCATACTGGAGAAATTTTTGGCTAAAGGCCAAAAAGTGTACTGCGTATTCGTGGATCTGGAAAAGGCCTATGACAGAGTGGTGAGGAATGAATTGTGGTCGACACTGTCTGCATATGGGGTGAACGGCCATCTGATCCAGGCACTGAAGTCTCTTTATAAGGACTCCAGTGCTTGTGTCAGAATTAACGCGGACTATACAGACTGGTTTGACATCGACAAGGGTGTCAGACAGGGATGTGTAGCCTCGCCATGGCTGTTCAACTTATTTATGGACAGTTGTTTAAAAGATTTGAAAGATGATGAAAGTGGTTTGAGAATGAAAGAGTTACTTATCAAATGCCTCCTTTATGCCGATGACCAGGTTCTGCTTGCGTCGTCTGAGGAGGATTTACAGATGATGGTAACATGTGTGAATGATGCATTTAAAAGAAAGGGTATGAAAGTAAATTTTAATAAGACAAAAGTGATAGTTTTTGAAAGGGATGAAAGTGCAACGGTATGCAATATAGTTATAGACGGAGAAAAAGTGGAGCAAGTAAAAGAGTTTGTGTATTTAGGATGTGTGTTTACTAGAGATGGAAGGTACGAAAGGGATATAGAAAGAAGAGTGGCTGCAGGTAATCGAGTGAATGGAGCATTGCATTCCTTTATGAACAGTAGGAAGGTGTCCATTAAAGCACGTCTTGCTGTTCATCGGGGAGTGTTGTTGCCCACCCTTATGTATGGAAGTGAAAGTTGGGTATGGCAGAAGAAGCATGAAAGTAGGATAAATGCGGTAGAAATGCGTGCGCTTAGGAGCATGTGTGGTGTAAATTTGAGAGATCGAGTGAGAAACGATGTAGTGCGGGAGCGATGTGGAGTGAAAGAGGATGTAGTGACAAAAATTGAGAAAGGAATGTTAAGGTGGTTTGGACATGTAGAAAGGATGGATGAAAGAAGTCTCGCAAAGAAACTCTATAAGGCAGATGTGACCGGAAGAGTAAGTCAGGGCCGGCCTAGACGCACATACCGTGACCAGATTGCGGACATTCTTGTCAAGGGGCAAGTCAGGAGTACCCGAAACCGGCGAGCATGTATGAAAAGAGTGATGGATGTAGATGAAGCGAAAGAGTTTTGTAAGGATCGTAGCAAGTGGCGGTCCTTGGTCTCTGCCTACCCCCATGGGAAAGAGGCGTGATAGTATGTATGTATGTATGTATGTATCATTTCTTTGTTTAAGCTGATATGTTTGTTTAAGTTAACAGCAATCTCTTGATCATTTTTCTGAAGTAGTTTTAACGCGTTTTCAAATCTTATCGCATCGTTATGGTCAAGGTTACCGGTTATACTTTTAATAAATGTCCCTAATGGATCTACGAGTTCACGCTTTGCCCGTTTGGGTTCAAACGTTTCGAGTTGTAACGAGATTTTGTCAAGTCGGTTAAATAAGTACAATATTTGTTGCCTAAAATAATTGAATATTTTATTGGGTACTTTATTGGATACGTCTGTCAGTTGTGTTTTTAAGGAGTCAGTTTGTTCTTTAATGTGTCCTATGTCGATTTGTTGAAGAAAAATATGGTCGTGGGATATAAGCTTAGTTTTTCCTAATTTGAAAGGTAATAGTCCAGGGCCGTTTGATAAGTCGTCAAGTCGGATGGTTCTTGCTGGTAGAAGGTTGGGCTGGGCTAGAGCCAGGGTCGATGTTAGTATCAGGATCCTGCAACAACGGGATGGGATTAGTTTTCTTTGATCGTTTTAGTCTAGCTTTGGCGACTCGACCGCGTTTACGCGAGGTGTAAAGGTGAATAGGTAGGTTGGTAACTACTTTATCGCCAGTGTACCGTGGGGCAAGTTTTTTCCTATTAGCTGCTGGGTTCTTAATGAATATCTCTTGACCTTCCTTGTATTGTGTTACAGGTTCACGGTCAAGGTTACGTCTCGTCATTATCGCTTCTCGGGAAGATAGTGCTGAGTCTTGGACAATGAGGTACACTGTTTCCATTCTATCACGATGTTCATTTAAATATTGTTGCATTAGTCGTTCTGTCAGGTCTAAGTCGGTTGGGTCTCTAGGGTCAAAGTGTCCGTTTATTAGTTCGTAAGGTCGACATTTAGTTAAACTGTGAACTGAACTGTTGTAAGCTATCAATGCATATGGAACTAAACTGGGTGTGGGTTCATTTTTGTGTTGATGCGTATGCAGCCGTAGTATGATGTTTTATTTTATGTAACTTAAGAAACTCTGCCACGATTTGGTTGGTGAACTCTGTGCCATTATCCGTAACGAGTGTTAATGGAAACCCGTGATGAGTGCTAAAGTATGTTAAGGTTTTAACTATATTGGGGGCTGTGCAATCTGGGATGCGGTATGCCTGTGCGTATTTAGAGAATGAATCAATTACAGTTAGATATTTATCTTGTTCTATTGTGAGGATATCCGCATGCATTATTTGGAAAGGTTTTGAAGGTGGAGGGACAATTTGAAATTCTTGACGTACAGGATCGCGATCATATTTAGCGCTGTTACATATTGCACAGTTATTAATAAAAAGTTGTATACTATCTTTTAATTTAGGCCAATAGTATCTTTGGGAAAGTGATAGGTGAGTTTCATTTATACCTCTATGGTTAGTTTTTCCGGTGTGATATTTGGAAATAATATCTTGCTGATTTTAATAATCGGGAATATTTTGTAATTCGCGCTTGACTAAGGTAAGTTTCAGTGCTGAATTTTTGAAGGTACGCTGAAGGATAGGAACGATCGTATACATTTTATCCAAGGGCTCAACTAGAATAGCAGTATGTAATTTTGGGTCTATATGTTTTTTGACGATCGATATGATTTCTTCTTCCAGATTGGCTTCTGATATTTTCACGACTGTTCTCCTATACGATTCAAAAGGGGGTGATAGTTTTTGGCTTGCTAAGTATTGATTAATTGGTAATTTTAATTATTAGTTGCCTTTTATATTTATGGATCTTCGGTAATGGGTATACTTAAAACAGGGTGTTCATGAGAGGTGTGTATGGTCGCGTCACAAGTTAAATGTTGTAAATCACCTTGAGCGTCGTGTGTAGGACAAGGGCTGCTTAAAGGTCTGAGGGAGGGTGCCGTGTCTGTAGATGACTGACTGATGATAGGTCTGTCATCAGGAGCAGTGATCGTGGATTCAGATGAGCTAGATAGGTCTACTACACTGATGCTTGAGCTCAAACTGACAACTTCCTCATTATGGATTTCTATGCGACTTAGGGCGTCTGCGTTAGTGTTAGATTTGCCCTTTTTGTAGATAATAGTGTAGTCGTATTCTGATAGTTTAAGTCGCCACCTAGTAAGGCGTGAATTGGGTTCTTTTGTGTTCATAAGCCATTGCAAGGGCTTATGATCGGTAATGATTTTAAATTTGCGACCAAATAAATACGGTCTAAAGTACTTGACCGCCCAAACTATCGCAAGTAGTTCCTTCTCGATAGTTGAGTAATTTAGTTCACTAGAATTTAACGTACGAGAGGCATACGCAATGGGTCTGTCAGATCCTACAGTTCCTTGGGATAAAATTGCACCGAGTGCAACGTTTGATGCGTCAGTGGTGAGTATAAAGTCTTTTTTTCGATTTAGAGATCCGTTTCCGAAATATTTGGTTTTGAAGTACAATTTTTTTGTTAGAGGTAGGTGTCCCCCCCCACTATCTGCTAAACGGTTATATATAAATACGTGAAAAAAATTACAGTAGTAGTATATATACTGAAGTTGAAAGGAAAACTATCAGAGCTGAGTACTAAGTACAAACTAAAAAGTTATAGGAAATCAACTAATAAAATGTACTAGAAAATGAAAAATTTCATACAATTTTCATTGTAAGATGTTTTTGGTCGTTAAATTGTGAGGTGCGAGTGTGAATAGTGTGAACTCAAAGTTGTCATTCGCAAATACGGAACCCTACACTGCACGTGGCCCGACACGCACTTGGCCGGTTTTTTTGTTGATCTTGTCCAAATTAGGGAAAGTGCAAGTTACTTTGAAATCAGTTCAGTAGTTTTTTTAGGATAGATAGTGTGTGGGTTGAAGATCAAGTTTTTTAAAAAATAGTTACATAATATATTTACGCGCGAAAAACATTTCTTTCTTTCGAGTTTTTGATCTGGTCGGGTAAAAACGACATCACTAATAATTAATACCTTAAAATTATAGTCTGTGGAAAAATATGTCAATTTTTTTACTTTGTCATTGAAATGAATGTTTGTCAGGATCAATGGAGATATACCTACAAGGATAATATATTTTTAGTTTTCTGATATGTTTGAAAGGAAAATTATAATTTCCATTATCAAAATGAGCAGTACTATTTATTGAAAGTTCCAAAAATATATATATGGTATGACGAGGAATATACCATGTATAGTGAAACTAAAGGTTTTAGAAAAGGGCGCAACGTATATTTTATTCTTTTACACGTAATATTTATATGTAAATCTCTGACTAAAGACTTTATTCTATTCCTGACGTATAAATACAAAATAAACATGTTTTATCAAAGTAAATATGGTTTCTGTTCATTTGTGTTTTATTATTCTGTACCAATCAACAATTTTATAAGTATAATATGTAGACAATAATTCCTATTTGCTATGATCAAAATAGGAATTGCTTAGCATTTTATCTCGCTTGGATCAAGGCAAATGCTATATTTGGAAGTGAGACATCACTCTGGAATTGCCCTTCATCCGTGGAGCATATTATCTTCAGTGACATCGAATAAATATGATGAAATTGTTTTGTCGTGAATTAAGATTAAAGCAGCCGAAGATAGATCTCGATGGCGTGCAACTGGGGAGGCCTATGTCCAGCAGTGGACGAGTATAGGCTGATGTTATTCAATATGGATTATCTTTTAAATGCGAGTACCAATACCTGTGCAATACCTACTCTGTGCTATGAGGTTTACTTACAGAAAGCTTCCACTAATGTGATTGGTCAATAATTTCAACTTTTTTTTTATAATTTTGGCAAAGGACTAAGACGTTAAGATTTCTTGATTCATGATTTTAATAAATTATTAGCACGTAATTATTTTTATTTTATTTCTAATTAGACCAGAAAAATATTATTTGACTCATCATAGTATTATTTTATTATGTTTCATTCTGAATAATGAAATAAAAGCATTCCAGTCATTTTATCGATAAAAATCAAAAATTTACGTCTTTCGTAGGTAAGAACTTCACTATTATCGTAGACTTTTGATGACTATGGATCCGTCCACGATTCGAACGATAAATTCGTTCGTGACCTTTCGAGGTCCTCGTCTGAAATACGAACTACGTCGCGTGTCAACTTAGAGTAGGCCTCCAGGACACACATAAGACTCAGATGGTTGCTTATATTCAGCTATGATATGCTGAGGCCATGTGTATAGTTCTAGTCTAGACGATGATTGAGCCTTATAGATATGTTCTCAAAGTATATAAAATAAACGAGTTCTAGGGTCTTAGACATCATAACACTTTTTTCTTAATTTTTCTGTCAAGTTTTATATTTTTCTTTGAATACTGATATTCGGCTATGATATGCTGAGGCCATGTGAAGAGTTCTACTCTAGACTTTGATTGAGCCAAATTAAAAGGTCCTTGAAGTGTATAAAACCAAGGAGTTCCGGGGTCCTTAGGTAGCACAACAATTTTTTAATTTTTTTTTAAAGTTTTATACTTTTCTGTGACTGCTTATATTCGGCTATGATATGCTGAGGCCATGTGTAGAGTTTGACTCTAGACTTAGATTGAGCTATTTATATAGATACTTGAAGTGTATAAAACTAAGGAGTTCCGGGGTTCTAAGGTAGGACAACAATTTTTTTTTTTAGTTTTTTTAAGTTTTATACTTTTCCATGATTGCTTATATTCGGCTATGATATGCTGAGGCCATTTGTAGAGTTCTACTCTGAACTTTGATTAAGCCATATTAAAAGGTCCTTGAAGTGTATAAAACCAAGGAGTTACGGGGTCCTTCGGTATCACAAAATTTTTTTAATTTTTTTAAAAAGTTTTATACTTTTCTATGACTGCTAATATTCGGCCATGATATGCTGAGGCCTCAGTTCTGGGGTCCTAAAGTAGAACAACAATTTTTTTTTTTAATTTTTTAAAAGTTTTATACTTTTCTATGGTTGCTTATATTCAGCTATGATATGCTGAGGCCATGTGTATAGTTCTAGTCTAGACGTTGATTGAGCCGTATAGATATGTTCTCAAAGTATATAAAAGAAACGAGTTCTAGGGTCTTAGACATCATAACACTTTTTTCTTAATTTTTCTGTCAAGTTTTATATTTTTCTTTGAATACTGATATTCGGCTATGATATGCTGAGGCCATGTGAAGAGTTCTACTCTAGACTTTGATTGAGCCAAATTAAAAGGTCCTTAAAGTGTATAAAACCAAGGAGTTCCGGGGTCCTCAGGTAGCACAACATTTCTTTTTTTTAAATTTTTTGAAAGTTTTATGCTGTTCTTTGACTGGTTATATTCGGCTATGATATGCTGGGGCCATGTGTAGAGTTCTACCCTGGACTTTGATTAAGTCATATTGAAAGGTCCTTAAAGTGTATAAAACCAAGGAGCTCGGGGGTCCTTAGGTAGCACAACAATTTTTAAAGTTCTATACTTATCTATGACTGCTTATATTCGGCTATGATATGCTGAGGCCATGTGTAGAGTTCGACTCTAGACTTTGATTAAGCTATTTATATTTATACTTGAACTGTATAAAACTAAGGAGTTCCGGGGTCCTAAGGTAGGACAACAATTTTTTTTTTTTAGTTTTTTTAAGTTTTATACTTTTCCATGATTGCTAATATTCGGCTATGATATGCTGAAGCCATTTGTAGAGTTCTACTCTGAACTTTGATTGAGCCATATTAAAAGGTCCTTGAAATGTATAAAACCAAGGCGTTCCGGGGTCCTTCGGTAGCACAACAATATTTAATTTTTTTTTAAAGTTTTATACTTTTCTATGACTGCTAATATTCGGCCATGATATGCTGAGGCCATGTGTAGATTTCGACTCTAGACTTTGATTGAGCTATTTATATAGATACTTGAAGTGTATAAAACTAAGGAGTTCCGGGGTCCTAAAGTAAGGACAACAATTTTTTTTTTAGTTCTTTAAAGTTTTATACTTTTCCATGATTGCCTATATTCGGCTATGATATGCTGAGGCCATTTGTAGAGTTCTACTCTGAACTTTGATTGATTCATATTGAAAGGTCCTTGAAGTATATAAAACCAAGGAGTTTCGGGGTCCTTCGGTAGCACAACAATTTTTTAAATTTTTTTGAAAGTTTAATACTTTTCTATGACTGCTTATAATCGGCCATGATATGCTGAGGCCATGTGTAGAGTTCTACTCTGAATTGTGATTGAACCATATTGAAAGGTCCTTGAAGTGTATAAAACCGGGGAGTTCCGGGGTCCTTAGGTAGCACAACAATTTTTTAATTTTTTTTAAAGTTTTATACTTTTCTATGACTACTTATATTCGGCTATGATATGCTGAGGCCATGTGTAGAGTTCGACTCTAGACTTTGATTGAGCTATTTAGATAGATACTTGAAGTGTATAAAACCAAGGAGTTCCGGGGTCCTTCGGTGGCACAACAATTTTTTTAATTTTTTTGAAAGTTTTATACTTTTTTATGACTGCTTATAATCGGCCATGATATGCTGAGGCCATGTGTGGAGTTCGACTCTAGACTTTGATAGAGCTATTTAGACAGATACTTGAAGTATATAAAACTAAGGAGTTCCGGGGTCCTAAGGTAGGACAACAATTTTTTTTTAGTTCTTAAATGTTTTATACTTTTCCATGATTACTTAAATTCGGCTATGATATGCTGAGGCCATTTGTAGAGTTCTACTCTGAACTTTGATTGAGCCATATTGAAAGGTCCTTGAAATGTATGAAACCAAGGAGTTCCGGGGTCCTTCGGTACCACAACAATTTTTTAAATTTTTTTGAAAGTTTAATACTTTTCTATGACTGCTTATAATCGGCCATGATATGCTGAGGCCATGTGTAGAGTTCTACTCTGAACTGTGATTGAACCATATTGAAAGGTCCTTGAAGTGTATAAAACCGGGGAGTTCCGGGGTCCTTAGGTAGCACAACAATTTTTTAATTTTTTTTAAAGTTTTATACTTTTCTATGACTACTTATATTCGGCTATGATATGCTGAGGCCATGTGTAGAGTTGGACTCTAGGCTTTGATTGAGCTATTTAGATAGATATTTGAAGTGTATAAAACCAAGGAGTTCCGGGGTCCTGCGGCGGCACAACAATTTTTTTAATTTTTTTGAAAGTTTTATACTTTTTTATGACTGCTTATAATCGGCCATGATATGCTGAGGCCATGTGTGGAGTTCGACTCTAGACTTTGATAGAGCTATTTAGATAGATACTTGAAGTATATAAAACCAAGGAGTTCCGGGGTCCTTCGGTACCACAACAGTTTTTTAAATTTTTTTGAAAGTTTTATACTTTTCTATGACTGCTTATAATCGGCCATGATATGCTGAGGCCATGTGTAGAGTTCTACTCTGAACTGTGATTGAACCATATTGAAAGGTCCTTGAAGTGTATAAAACCGGGGAGTTCCGGGGTCCCTAGGTAGCACAACAATTTTTTAATTTTTTTTAAAGTTTTATACTTTTCTATGACTACTTATATTCGGCTATGATATGCTGAGGCCATGTGTAGAGTTCGACTCTAGGCTTTGATTGAGCTATTTAGATAGATACTTGAAGTGTATAAAACCAAGGAGTTCCGGGGTCCTTCGATGGCACAACAATTTTTTTAATTTTTTTGAAAGTTTTATACTTTTTTATGACTGCTTATAATCGGCCATGATATGCTGAGGCCATGTGTGGAGTTCGACTCTAGACTTTGATAGAGCTATTTAGATAGATACTTGAAGTATATAAAACCAAGGAGTTCCGGGGTCCTTCGGTACCACAACAGTTTTTTAAATTTTTTTGAAAGTTTTATACTTTTCTATGACTGCTTATAATCGGCCATGATATGCTGAGGCCATGTGTAGAGTTCTACTCTGAACTGTGATTGAACCATATTGAAAGGTCCTTGAAGTGTATAAAACCGGGGAGTTCCGGGGTCCCTAGGTAGCACAACAATTTTTTAATTTTTTTTAAAGTTTTATACTTTTCTATGACTACTTATATTCGGCTATGATATGCTGAGGCCATGTGTAGAGTTCGACTCTAGGCTTTGATTGAGCTATTTAGATAGATACTTGAAGTGTATAAAACCAAGGAGTTCCGGGGTCCTTCGGTGGCACAACAATTTTTTTAATTTTTTTGAAAGTTTTATACTTTTTTATGACTGCTTATAATCGGCCATGATATGCTGAGGCCATGTGTGGAGTTCGACTCTAGACTTTGATAGAGCTATTTAGATAGATACTTAAAGTTTATAAAACTAAGGAGTTCCGGGGTCCTAACGTAAGACAACAATTTTATTTTTAGTTCTTAAAAGTTTTATACTTTTCCATGATTGCTTATATTCGGCTATGATATGCTGAGGCCATTTGTAGAGTTCTACTCTGAACTTTGATTGAACCATATTGAAAGGTCCTTGAAATGTATAAAACCAAGGAGTTCCGGGGTCCTTCGGTACCACAACAGTTTTTTAAATTTTTTTGAAAATTTTATACTTTTCTATGACTGCTTATAATCGGCCATGATATGCTGAGGCCATGTGTAGAGTTCTACTCTGAACTGTGATTGAACCATATTGAAAGGTCCTTGAAGTATATAAAACCGGGGAGTTCCGGGGTCCTTAGGTAGCACAACAATTTTTATTTTTTTTTAAAGTTTTATACTTTTCTATGACTACTTATATTCGGCTATGATATGCTGAGGCCATGTGTAGAGTTCGACTCTAGGCTTTGATTGAGCTATTTAGATAGATACTTGAAGTGTATAAAACCAAGGAGTTCCGGGGTCCTTACGTAGCACAACAATTTTTTAATTTTTTTTAAAGTTTTATACTTTTCTATGACTACTTATATTCGGCTATGATATGCTGAGGCCATGTGTAGAGTTCGACTCTAGACTTTGATTGAGCTATTTAGATAGATACTTGAAGTGTATAAAACCAAGGAGTTCCGGGGTCCTTCGGTGGCACAACAATTTTTTTAATTTTTTTGAAAGTTTTATACTTTTTTATGACTGCTTATAATCGGCCATGATATGCTGAGGCCATGTGTGGAGTTCGACTCTAGACTTTGATAGAGCTATTTAGATAGATACTTGAAGTATATAAAACTAAGGAGTTCCGGGGTCCTAAGGTAGGACAACAATTTTTTTTTAGTTCTTAACAGTTTTATACTTTTCCATGATTGCTTATATTCGGCTATGATATGCTGAGGCCATTTGTAGAGTTCTACTCTGAACTTTGATTGAGCCATATTGAAAGGTCCTTGAAATGTATAAAACCAAGGAGTTCCGGGGTCCTTCGGTACCACAACAATTTTTTAAATTTTTTTGAAAGTTTAATACTTTTCTATGACTGCTTATAATCGGCCATGATATGCTGAGGCCATGTGTAGAGTTCTACTCTGAACTGTGATTGAACCATATTGAAAGGTCCTTGAAGTGTATAAAACCGGGGAGTTCCGGGGTCCTTAGGTAGCACAACAATTTTTTAATTTTTTTTAAAGTTTTATACTTTTCTATGACTACTTATATTCGGCTATGATATGCTGAGGCCATGTGTAGAGTTCGACTCTAGACTTTGATTGAGCTATTTAGATAGATACTTGAAGTGTATAAAACCAAGGAGTTCCGGGGTCCTTCGGTGGCACAACAATTTTTTTAATTTTTTTGAAAGTTTTATACTTTTTTATGACTGCTTATAATCGGCCATGATATGCTGAGGCCATGTGTGGAGTTCGACTCTAGACTTTGATAGAGCTATTTAGATAGATACTTGAAGTATATAAAACTAAGGAGTTCCGGGGTCCTAAGGTAGGACAACAATTTTTTTTTTAATTCTTAAAAGTTTTATACTTTTCTATGATTGCTTATATTCGGCTATGATATGCTGAGGCCATTTGTAGAGTTCTACTCTGAACTTTTATTGAGCCATAATACAAGGTCCTTGAAGTGTATAAAACCAAGGAGTTCTGGGGTCCTAAAGTAAAACAACAATTTTTTTTTAATTTTTTAAAAGTTTTATACTTTTCTATGGTTGCTTATATTCAGCTATGATATGCTGAGGCCATGTGTATAGTTCTAGTCTAGACGTTGATTGAGCCTTATAGATATGTTCTCAAAGTATATAAAATAAACGAGTTCTAGGGTCTTAGACATCATAACACTTTTTTCTTAATTTTTCTGTCAAGTTTTATATTTTTCTTTGAATACTGATATTCGGCTATGATATGCTGAGGCCATGTGAAGAGTTCTACTCTAGACTTTGATTGAGCCAAATTAAAAGGTCCTTGAAGTGTATAAAACCAAGGAGTTCCGGGGTCCTCAGGTAGCTCAACATTTCTTTTTTTTAAATTTTTTGAAAGTTTTATGCTGTTCTTTGACTGCTTATATTCGGCTATGATATGCTGGGGCCATGTGTAGAGTTCTACCCTGGACTTTGATTAAGCCATATTGAAAGGTCCTTGAAGTGTATAAAACCAAGGAGTTCCGGGGTCCTTAGGTAGCACAACAATTTTTTAATTTTTTTTTACAGTTTTATACTTTTCTATGACTGCTTATATTCGGCTATGATATGCTGAGGCCATGTGTAGAGTTCGACTCTAGACTTTGATTGAGCTATTTATATTTATACTTGAAGTGTATAAAACTAAGGAGTTCCGGGGTCCTAAGGTAGGACAACAATTTTTTTTTTGTAGTTTTTAAAGTTTTATACTTTTCCATGATTGCTAATATTCGGCTATGATATGCTGAGGCCATTTGTAGAGTTCTACTCTGAACTTTGATTGAGCCATATTAAAAGGTCCTTGAAGTGTATAAAACCGAGGAGTTCCGGGGTCCTTCGGTAGCACAACAATTTTTTAATTTTTTTAAAAAGTTTTATACTTTTATATGACTGCTAATATTCGGCCATGATATGCTGAGGCCATGTGTAGAGTTCGACTCTAGACTTTGATTGAGCTGTTTACATAGATACTTGAAGTGTATAAAACTAAGGAGTTCCGGGGTCCTAAGGTAGAACAACAATTTTTTTTTAATTCTCAAAAGTTTTATACTTTTCCATGATTGCTTATATTCGCCTATGCTATGCTGAGGCCATTTGTAGAGTTCTACTCTGAACTTTGATTGTGCCATATTGAAAGGTCCTTGATGTGTATAAAACCAAGGAGTTCCGGGGTCCTTCGGTAGCACAACAATTCTTTAAATTTCTTTGAAAGTTTTATACTTTTCTATGACTGCTAATATTCGGCCATGATATGCTGAGGCCATTTGTAGAGTTCTACTCTGAACTGTGATTGAACCATATTGAAAGGTCCTTGAAGTGTATAAAACCAAGGAGTTCCGGGGTCCTTAGGTAGCACAACAATTTTTTAATTTTTTTTTATGTTTTATACTTATCTATGACTGCTTATATTCGGCTATGATATGCTGAGGCCATGTGTAGAGTTCGACTCTAGACTTTGATTGAGCTATTTAGATAGATACTTGAAGTGTATAAAACTAAGGAGTTCCGGGGTCCTAAGGAAGGACAACATTTTTTTTTAATTCTTAAAAGTTTTATACTTTTCTATGATTGCTTATATGCAGCTATGATATGCTGAGCCCATGTGTATAGTTCTAGTTTAGACTTTGATTGAGCCATATGGACAGGTACTTGAATTATATAAAACAAAGGAGTTGTGGGGTCCTTAGACATCATAACATTTTTTTCTTAATTTTTCTATCAAGTTTTATATTTTCCGTTGTATACTGATATTCGGCTATGACATGCTGAGGCCATTTGTAGAGTTCTACCCTGGACTTTGATTGAGCCATGTTGAGAGGTACTTGATGTTTATAAAACCAAGGAGTTCTAGGGTGCACATGCAGAAAAAATATTTTATTCTAATTTTTTGCTGCTTGTATTATATTTTTCTCTGAATGCTTATGTTCGGCTATGATATGCTGAGGCCAAGTGTAGAGTTTTACTCTGGACTTTGATTAAGCCATATAGAGAGATACATGAAGTGTATAAAACCAATGAGTTCAAGGGTCCAGAGGTAGAAAATAATCCATTGGAATAAAAAAAAAATCTGAATTTAAAATCATATTTAATTAGTAAATCATCAATGTAAGTCCAAACTTTGAAATTTTTTATTTGCTTTAATATAGTAGAACTATGTTTTTAATACATCAGGAACTCTTTTTCTTGCCCCGAAGCTCCAGTTTTCATTGTTTACTTTCAATTTTCCGGAAATTGATATGCTACGGGAAGTTAGCATATCATTTTTTAAAAAAAAATTTTTTCATGAAATATTATAGAACTATTTTCGAAATGTATCAGGAACTATAGAACTCACCTGGATGCGAATAGAACTCCTTTCAAACTTTGATATGCTGACAGTTGTTATGCTAAGTTCACTGAGGTGACAGATGCGAGATGTTTTGACACCTTATCGGCCACATACCTAATCACTGAACAAATACAGTCAGAAGCGACTAAAATAGGGCAACGTGATGGACAACTAATAATTTTTGTTTTTTGTGTGTGTATGTTTTGTGCCCAACTTGCCGGCAGAGTAAAATAGGACCATTACAAGTCTTCCCAAATTCCAAGAAACACAAGTTAAACAAAGCTTATTAACATCAAAGGCACCTCTCAAACCCGTCTGGCCAGCGTGGAGAGTGTAGGCCAATTCCTATGACTACTCTCTACTCGTAATATATGCTCTGAGCATATATTGTCTGGCGCTACATAATCTTCTGTGTGTGTTATTCGTTCCTGATGAGCTTGTGATCCCGGTCGACAGGCGCGGCCGTCGAGGGCAGCATAATATTTTTCATGTGGATAAAGGGCGCACAGTTTCACGGGCTATGTCTCCTCTTGTTAGACCCCTGATCCATCTCAATGCACTTCGTAACATCAACACGGAATTTGATTTTTCACATGACAACTGGTCAACCATACTACAGGCTTTAATAAATTATTGTGAAAAATTGATTGACCAATGGAGTAACAAAGGTGACTCCATGGATGATGATGATGACGACAACGACTTACAACATTGACAATATACATATATTTTTTTTCGTATTATATTCCTTGTTATTAATTTTTCTATTATTGGTTGTACGGACTGTTTCAAAAATTTATTGTATTTAATATCCAAAATTTTTGACATTCAAGGTTTTTTTCTGTTTGTAGTTAAGGTATTTGATTCTTATTTAATGTGTGATAATATGTAATTGGTGCAAACCGTTTTTGTCACAATAAACAAATATACAGTAGTATACAGAGAGGGTCGTGCTCCTGCAGTGGAGACTAAAAGTGACCTGACGATG
Organism: Rhodophaea formosa; assembly: GCA_963082605.1. Lineage (NCBI taxonomy): Eukaryota > Metazoa > Arthropoda > Insecta > Lepidoptera > Pyralidae > Rhodophaea > Rhodophaea formosa. The sequence goes on along the minus strand of OY720219.1, from coordinate 18,541,450 downwards.
ATAAAATGATTAGGTACTCTTCTTCTTCTTCTTCTGTTTTATATTATGGCTTCCACCGAAATTTCAATGATTCTGCCAATGTCCAGTATAATAAGATACTAAGTATCGGTGTTGTACGGTAAAGTTTTTCCAAGTAGCATCAAAGATGGCGTATGTTCTTTGACGCCTCGTGGCAGCTTGGGGCGGCAAATCTATACGAGTCCATTTATCAGTCCACTTTAACTATTTCACAAATTGTTCATGAGCACGAGCATTTATAACACCAAATTCATATTAAAAAGTCCACTAAAATCAATTTGCAAAATTGTCTAAGGCAAACTTCAACTGTACCCCTTGACTTCCCACCACAAACTCCTAGGTACTCTGTTTTCTTTGAAATTAATAAAAGTCCCGTAAAAGTCACGTAGTTACGTACATGACGTAATAAATGATGTTTACTTTATTCTTCTTTTATGCGTCGTTGAGTTAATCTAGTGTCAAATTTTACCAGAGGAGTTAAAAGGCGGGTTAAACGTAGTCCTTGAGTGTATCATTATTATTTCTTTCATTCACAATCAGTAGTAGTACTAATACAGTACAGATATTTTTTTAAAATAAAGTATTAAATTCCTATCCTGCTACCCTATGATGTAGGTAATATATTGTGTGAAACAATTTTACTTTTACGTTTTTTGGTATTTTTGTGTTTTAATATTTGTTCTTAACTAGAAAAGTCAGCTAAGGTGACTGATTGACGAAAAATATTGTATCGTATAATACGACTTTATGTGTCGATGTTATAGATGTCGGTATTTTGTTGTGTTCGTTTTTAATTTATTTACAGTTGTTGTTTGTTTTAATCACGTGAAACCAAATGTATGTCAGCTTTAATTAGATAAATTGCTTTCTTATGTTTTCGCGATTGTTACACATTTAAATAAAATTATTTTAATACGGTTTTTCTCTTTGATGTTTAAAATAATTTTATTTAAATAGATAAATTGCTTCATGAGAGAGGCGAAAAGTGTCAAGTGGCTACGGAATGTGTTTTAATTCAACTTGTAACCATGGATCTAAGAATAATCAGAATAGGCCCCTAATACACGTATACCAGTGACGCAAGAAACGATGAATGCAAACGTGCAATGTTCTTTATATTCTCCCGTTCGGGAATCAAACTCTTTCAATTGTTAAATGGTACTTACTTATTCTGCACGCAAATGACGGTAGCTAACGTCTAACGTAAAAGTTGGCATCACTTTTAACCCCCCATACTATCATTGTGTGTTTGATAATTGATTGTGATGTTACTTCCTCGTTCGAAACAAATTCTGCGAAGAATCCATCCTTCCATCAGGTCTTTCTTAGTGTCCACTGCAGGAGCACGACCCTCTGTCTGTACCACCAGAGCCATGTATTAGCCAGAGCAGTCAGAGGATTTGGCTTACACTCAATACCTACGCTGGCCAGACGGTTGGAGAGGTCTCTTTGATGTTTAAAAGCTTTTTTAGCTTGTTTTTCCTAAGTCGCCTTTTATGACATCCACGGGAAGACTTGAAGTGGTCATATTCTACTCTACCGGGAACCACACGGCTAATGCGAAGAATACTCCATTTCAAATCTTGTAAGCCTCCGGGAGTATATCACTCCTTAAAGCGTTCAATATTTCACCAAGTATAAATAAATAAATAAATATATACGGACAAATTACACAGATTGAGCTAGCCCCAAAGTAAGTTCTTATGATAGACTTGTGTTATGGGATACTAACTCAACGATAGAATATTTTATAACAAATACATGTATAGATAAACATCCAAGACCCAGGTCAATCTGAAAAAGATCGTTTTCCATCTTGAACTGACCGGGAATCGAACCCGGGACCATCCCTGTCGCAGGCAGGCGTGATGACCGCTGCGCCACGGATCTCGACCAATTATAATCTAATTTTGGACAAAGAGAAGAAGTCATAGGAGATGTAAATAAAAGCAAACAATAAACTTTACAATGACAACTTTATTGTGAAGGGAACAACAATTTTGAGGAGAACGTCAACAACAGTCAGTGATCGGCTGAATACTGAACGATAACTAGCCCAAATTGTTTTAAATTACGGCCACACGCGCCCGAGGCAGAGAACTAAAATACATAATCTTCTTGGTTTTCATTCACTCTAAGGTTCAATGTAAGTAATAGTGGACTTTTAGGGTCAATTTATACCAGCGCAGAGTCGAAGAGAAGCGAAACGATATTAATATGGAAAACGCACCTTTAAAAGCTTAATGCCTTACTCAAGACCTTAATACCTACTTATTTTCCTCTGAGATTCAGAAGCGCTCTGCGCTAGTATGATTTGCCCCTAAAAACCCACTTTAATTTAAATGGACTATTACTTCTATTCTTTACACGAGTCTGGAAACCAGTTAAATATACCTAAAAGCTCTGGCTTAGGGAAGCATCATTCTTTTACCGTCAATGAAAAACTAATTCATTATTAGAATTGGATAGATAGACGATTATGACACTGCACCTAATGGCTGGATAGTAAGGAGTTTGATAGCCCAGTGCCAGTAATATGCGCTAGGCGTGGTCACTTCTTGGATTAGTTGCATTTAAGGCTTGCTTTATATCTATATACCGACTGATTCTTATATATTTTAATCACAATATCAGGATCTTAAATAGAACGCACGAAAAAAAACAATACAAGTTTTGGACCGATTCTCCAATTTGCTGGTAAAACTTCTTTAGGAAGTCATTCTGTATTTAATAATTATTCAGATTTTGAAATATTGCTAGGGGTTTATGAATCAGTCTGTACCTATACCTCTTTTCTGATATATGACTTAAAATCTCTGCGCTCTCTCAACAGTTCATAATGTTATAAAAAATGATACTGTCTGTAGTAGGTAATGTTACTATAACAAAATGCTGTGATATAACAATCATGTTTGATTAACTTTGCGATCTCGTTAAGTATAGGTATATATTTTTACGTATATATGTCCATGTTTATGTCATCTAAAAGTTCAATTCGAGTATTATGAAATGAACAAACCACAGTTTTGTAGGTTAAACTCCACGTAGGTATATTGCTATAACAAAATAAACAAAAATGTATATACATCTAACATCACATTATTTAAATTTCAAACCTGATAAAGCATCGTGTGGTCGCATTTCATCGTTTTGATTAAGTATTAGACCAATAAACTCACTTATTTAGGTATGTACCTATGGTTTAAATAGATATTTATATCATAAACATGATAAATATGTTTAAATGACAATTGATATGCCTCGTTCTGTTATATTTTGATACCGAATAAAAGTTGGGTTTTATTTAACTATTTTTATTCTAGTGTAAATGAATTTGCATATTTAAAATGTTTAGGATTTCATTGAAAATCACGCTCGATAATTAAGTGAGTTAATCGAACTTCTAATACTTCAGAATCAGAATAATATCGTAGGCTACATAAAAATAGAGAGGAACTAATATAATATGAACCTTACCTAGAATCTACAATCATAATACCGTCATATAATCCTGACCTTTAGTGTGACTAAAATTAAATTAAATATCACACAAACTATTATAGAATTGCTTTACTAAAACACCAATTATAATCTAGTAGACTTTGTTAAAATAAGCTTTGTCTAAATATCTCTTTACAAATATAAATTTTTCTCTACGCAAAAATAGTAGAATATATGAATTTACTTTATTGATAATATTTTTTATTGCAAGTTTCCGGCATTCCGAAAAAGAAGTAAAGCTAACACTAAAAATTATACATCTCCGTGAGGTTTTACCACTTTCAATCTTTATATTTGTACTCTTCATCTTCAAATTAAGGTGTTAATAAACATTTTATATTTTTCTCAGACACTTTCTTCTCGTCTACATTGGGAATAAATATTAATAGATTTTTCTTCTTCTGCGTATTATCCCACTCATTTGCAAAAGAAGACCAAGAGATTCTTAGTTTTTAATGCCGACGGCCGAATTTTGGCTTGAATAGTTAAATTAAATTTTGATATTTTCATTTACATTTAGAATATGTACATAAAAGTTGCGCTCAAATTGTCGGCATATGTAATGATCCTTATTAAGCGTTGTTTAAATAACAGAGCATCAATAATAAAAATGAGTAGGTACATTAAATTTAATATGTTATACAAATTTAACGTTTTTAATGATAAACTCGTTCCATGTCGTCAAATTCATCTCATCAAAATAACTGATAGCATTTTATTTGAGCATTATGATAAAGTAACACCACACTTGCTCAAAAAATTGGTAGTTTTAATCTATAAAGTAAACTAAATAACATATATATATATTTTAGTTATCTCTGTGAACGTACAAATATAGTAAGATCAGAACAACATTTAAATATTTTTTTTAAAATACTATATTGTTAAGCTAAAATGATTATTATACAATACTATTTTGATAATATTGTACTATTTTGACGAAACGAATACAGTTTCATATCACCTACTAAGATATCTCTTTACAAATAATTAATGTCCACAAAAATACTGCATAAATACTTAACTTTGCATCCTGTACCTACCCAGAATTTAAGATATTTAATCATAATCAACCATATTTACGTAAATTACTTAAGTAGTTAATAAAATTTTGAGCGATATAGATAAAGGTATACAACATTCAACAACATTTTTAAAGTTTCTTTATACGATAATATTTAGAATTTGTGTGAAGAGGTAGTTCAGAAGAGAATATTTAACATTCATAATTCTTACGTATTTAAAAAATCCTTATTGGTATTCATAAGAGATTTTAAAATCGAAGCGTAATATTTTAATTTCATAAGTTCATTATGATTTTAACATGAAAATAATATTTCAATTATCATCTAAATCTAAATAATTATGTTATTTCTACACACAAGGAAATAATAGAGTAATTACAAGGGAAGACAATTTATACCTATAACAGAAGAACAAATCCTATCCTACATTATGAACGAAATTTAAACTTTACCTAATAAAGTAGAATTATAACAGCCTTTTGAAGTGTTAGTACTTTTTAAAATTGTGCATATATTTAAGCTAAAAGTGGAAAATATACGAATGTTTTATTTTAGATGTATCTTACTTAAGAATCTTACGAGTAATCTACATTCACAGAAAAATGTTTTCAGGTCTCAAACTCTGTATATTAAGCAAGGGTTAGTTACAAACAGTACGTATATGTACCACCCTACATGCTAACAATACTCGGAACTAACATACTTGTAACACTAACATTAAATCTCATAGAAAAGGACGTAGAAAAGACTTACAGACGCAACTATTCTCACTTGAAATCACGTTAGGTTACATCAGACGGTGGACACTTGTAATAAGACTTCAAACACGACATAGTTTTGACCACCACCTCTACTCCACATCAGTCACTAAAAGTTAATAATAATTAAATTCAGACTATCTTTGACAACATTTAGGAATTCACTCCGTATATTGGAGCCAAACAATGCGTTTGCTGATTCATATTCAGAATTGATGTTTACAGAATACACTTTTTAGTGATTTTATGACAGAACCCTAAATTATTGTTTAGAATTTCATACTTACTTAACGAATATTTTTCTTTAAAAACCTGTCTCTAAATTACAGCGGGCCCAGTACGCCTCCCTGAGGTAACCTACAAGTTTACACTTACAATATACTAACAAGCACAAGATACCAACGGGGAAATATAAAGACATTGTATAAAAGCAGTCGAAATTACATTAACAACCATAGGTAACAGATAACAACCACGTCCACAATATTTGAAACATTAATTTTATGGATAAGGTACTTAATTATAAACATTGCTGAGATCGAAATGTCACTTATTACTTTACAATATTAAGTTACATCCCTTTAGAATGCACACATTGTCTTTCATAATACAAAGTCGTCTAATATTATATATTTTTAGAATTCATTAGAGTTTCATATCATACAATGAACGTTGTATATTTTTATGATTGTAAATAGCGAACTATTGCATAAAATTCGCCAATTCAATAATTGTAAAACAATATCTGTTTCGCATTTTTACAATAATTTTACTATTTAAATTCTCTAGTCTTGTCGGAATCCATTGAAATAGATGAACAATTCACAATGGTTTCAAGTGATATGTTTTCAATGAATTTCTTAATTATCTAATTGACGAAGATATTATACAAAAATAGAGTCTCCGAGGCGTTTTATGACTTTATTTATCAATTTATATTTAATCGTAATTTATTCTAAATAATACACCTTACGGATGTAATGTTTTATATACTTTCTTTAAAATGAGTGAAATTCAAGTTCGGAAACGAGTGATACTATTAAAAAAAATTTACGTGAATTATTTATTTTTACGTAAAAGACTTCCGTCTTTACAAATTTGTTTAATTAGCTAGATAGTGTATATTATGTATATTTTTTGTAGTTTTGCTATTTTATTTATCTGCTACATACAATAGGTGTTTTAATTACCAGTTTCATTTGTTATTTAAGAGTTCATTTATGTACTATATGTACGTTTATTTATCTATTATATTTACAGCGCCATAAATTTATTGGAATTAATTATCCATTATTAGGTAGACATTTTACACTAGAATTATCCGATTTGGATTTTGATAGAAAACTTGCGAGAAGCGGGCGTTCAAGCGAGGATAAGTGCTTTTTAAATATTTTACAATGTTTCACGAACAATGCGAATTTAATTCCTGGTTCTTTGATTCTCATCGCCATGAGAAGATCTTGATACGAGGACTTGAATTACTATTGAGAAATACAAATGCCTTGAACTCTTGATTGAGCTGTAAAGACAATAAAAGGTGCTGATTTCAAACCCTCGGATCAAATAAAAGTTGCTGCAATGTGTTTCCGCGCTGCTTGGTGAGGAGTTAGTGCTTCACCAGTATTATGAAGGTGTGACACACGCGACAAGAATTCCCTGCGTGCAATGACTTGGGGAACCTGCAAAAGGCGTGTTTACAAGTATCTTAAGAGTCGGCAACGTCTCAGCACCTCCTTTGGAGTTGCAGATTCTATGAATGTAAGCACGGAGCGAGTTGAAGTTCCGTGTGCGCCTCTTTATCTAGCTACAAGGTACCTCTGAACTTGGCGGAAATCTATATCTCGGAAACAACTTGCCGCAATATTAGTTGAGATGAAGTTGTGGTTTGTAATGAAGAAATTCGTACGACGATGACACACGTGACAAGCGGCCTGCATCAACACACAAGGACAGGTAAGCAGTTCTGAAAGCACGGACCAAGTTAAAGCTCCTTCTCTAGCTACAGCTACCTCCGACCCAGATGGAAATCTATCTCTCGGAAACAACTTGCTGTAGGTTTAGACGAGATGCAGTTATGTTTGGTAACGAAGAATTTCGAGCATCACCTGTAGTATGACGATGATACACGTGACAGAGTTAATGCACAAGGACAGGTAAGCAGTTCTGTAAGCACGGATCGAATTGAAGTTCCGTGTGCGCCTCCTTAGCGCTCGTGCCGCAAGGGCGCGAGGGCCGCCAAGGAGGCGCGGCGCCGCCGCTAGGAGGCGGGCGAGGCCGGCGCGGCGGAGTGCGAGTGCAGGCCGGCGCCCGAGCCTCGCGACACGCGTGGCTCTAGCTCCAGTGACAGCGTGTACTGCCGCTCCTCCGCGATCACCAGCGACCGATCCAGCAGGAAATCGCACACCTGCATCATAGAATTTGAAAATATTGAATCGATTCAGGCGTTCGTTACTTTGCGGACGTTGTCTTTGGCGGAAGTCAATAGTTTGCAATTTTCATGAACTAGCTGGTGGCAGAAGCAAAAAGTAATTTGCCTCAAAGTGCATGTAAGAAATACAAAATACTAGGTGTTAGTTTGAACACTTTTTATCTTTCAAACGATCAAACCAGCCCACCAAAATGAACAGCTTTTCCTATGGGTTCGTTCGTCCGTTTCCGGGATGGGTTCAGTAGGAAAAGTTGTTCATTTTGTTAGGCTAGTTTTATGGTGTTCATACTACCATCCTGTAGGGCTACGATTAAATGGGTTTCATAAATTTCAATTTTCAATTTATCTTTATTGGTTAAACATAGGTACATAGAAATGGTTGACAATATTGTGAAGTTAGTATCACTATGTTTTGCGTACACTTAGGCGTACCAACAACATCCCAACTGGGGTACACTTAATTTGGCAATCTGGATGCTCAGACTTTTTAGACAGTCGCTCTTATTTTCAGTATCTAAATAGGTACGTGTAATAAAAATAGTGAAGTAATCTTGAGTTATAAATTAAAAAGCTTCAAAAACTTCAAAATTTCTTAACCTTCTGAAATGTTGTCGCTGTCGTACACTTCTACGTTTATTTTACCTCATACGTCGTGCTCTTCAAATCCTAACCCAAAAAGTGTTGCGATGGTTTCTGCGGAGCCCACAGATATTCTGATATCTATGGCGGAGCCTATTGCTGCCCATGCATCACCATCTACACCTGCTGTATCATGATCTACGTGGCTGTCCTAGCCCGCGGGGAACGACGGGGAACGACCCTGACGATACTAATACCGTCTTGTAAAATAAAGTAATATAAGCTTTTTTTGCCGTGTGGTTCCCGGCAGAGTAGAATAGGACCACTCCAAGTCATCTCGTGGATGTCGTAAAAGGCGACTAAAGAAACACAAGCTAAACAAAGCTTATTAACATCAAAGAGACCTCTCCAACCCGTCTGGCCAGCGTGGAGAGTGTAGGCCAAATCCTCTGACTACTCAGGCTAGTATATGGCTCTGGTAGCACAGAGGGTCGTGCTCCTGCAGTGGAGACTAGAAAGACCTGATGATGATGAAGCTTTTTTTGACAAATCACACAGTTTAACAATAAGGTATCAAATCCCGACTCTACAAACCTTTGGTATGTGGTCAATCTTATATGGCGTCTGTTGGAAGTTCCGAATTTCTCGAATAACATGCGCTATCTGGAATTCAATATATTTTAGATAAGTTCATTCATCTAACACTGCACTTCATTATTTACTTTCCATTATATCTCACTCACCATCCTCATTTTGGAGAAGTTTAGGAGACCGTCAGGAGTATAGTTAGTCGTTCCTTCTTCAATGAAGGATAAGTCTGACAAATACATTCCAAGATATGGAATACAAGGAGGATCGCACCTGCAAGTTAATCAAAACAGTATAGTGTTACGTGGTTAGGTCTGGATTTGGAGTATGTATGTATTTACCTACATTAATGCAAATAAAGAATTTTGAATTTTTAAAACATCAAATTCTTCTGAGGGAATCATGCTCGATCTTATACACAGTCTTATGGGCTTCCAGAAAGCCCCAAATACTTTTGGTCTCGACCGCCAACATATGAGAACATTCCAGAACGCTCCTTACCATTCCAGAGCATTTCAGAATATTCCAGAATACTCTAAATGCGAGCGAGATAGAAAGTCCCAGATAGGCTATTATAGCTTAAAATTTTATATTCTAACTAGCTGTGCCCGCGGCTTCGCCCGCGTGATTTATAGCCTATGTCCTTCTCAGTACCCTAACCTATGTGTATGCAAAATTTCATGATGATCGATTTAGTAGATACGGCGTGAAAGCGTAACAAACAAATAAACAAACAAACTCACTTTACAGTTATAATATTAGATATGAGATCGAGAATGAGAATTATCAATAGCTTACCTATGCAGTGCATCTCTTAGGATTCTGAATCGGCATTCAGAAGATATTATTGTTTGCATCCTCTCTATTGTTTGCTTTGACTGTAAATCAGAAAATTTTGTATGAGAAGGTAAGATGAGCGTTTCAAAATATTAAATACAACTTCCTTACCTACTACGATCAAATTTAACAATATATTTGTAAAAGCTCACTATTCAATTTCATTCAGTGAAACAAATATAAACAATATAGCTTTCGCCCCGGCTCCATTCCTCGAGAACAGTACTTTTCTCCGGGATGAAAAGTAACTTCTATCTTTTTCCGTACTCCAGACAACGTGTAAGTATGCAAATTTTCATGATGATTGGTTCAGTATATAGGGCTCGAAAGTGTAACAATTATAATTCATACTTTTGCATTTACTACACATACACATACATAGTATCACGTCTTTATCTCTTAAGGGGTAGATAGAGCCCAAGGACATAAAACTCAAAGGACACATTTGTGGAAAATAGAATCAAAATAGTGATGAGTTGCTAGCCGCATCGCCTATTAATGTGATTCGTTAGATTTTCGCCTAATCCCTTGAACAGCCTTTACGGTCTTACATGGAAAGAAAAGCAACTGGTATATTCTATGTTTTTTTTTCTTTTCTCCGAAACCCGCATGGTTTACCAGCATGTTAAATATAAGTCGGGATAGTTGGGTTTGTTTCTGATGATGAAGAACAAGATACTGAAACGCACAGTTTTGGACACCTTCTCCCAGGTCTTCTTGAGCCGGTAGACCGAGGTGTTGGACAGCGCCGCGCAGACTTGCAAAACGCCGTTGAAGTTGTGCAGGCAACGCGCGATATCGGCCACGGCTGCCCATTTCTCTATTGCTGCTACACGACCTGTTTATGAGGAACAAAATTATCGTCACCTGGCTATATTTTATTTTATTACACCCAAATAAATACATATGCCTTCAAAGAGCATTGGCATTCTTCGGTCACGTGGCGCGACGCGAGTCCAACAATCTGGAAAAGCAGGTACTAGTCGGTCACGTGGCAGGAGTAAGACGTAGAGGCAAACCACCAACACGCTGGACTGATCCACTCCTGAATGCCTTGAAGTGCAACACCCAGGCTGCCATTCGCCTAGCCCAAAACAGATCGGCCTGGAAACAACTTGTGGCCGGGGCTAATTATGGTGGTCACGACCCTCAGTCATGAGGAAAACGACGAAGAAGAAGAAATAAATACATGGATTGGCAGGTAGACTAAAACGTCGTTGAAGTTGTGTAAGCACCGCGCCATGTCGGCCACGCTGCCCATTTCTCTATTGCTGCTACACGGCCTGTTTATGAGGAACAAAATTATCGTCACCTGGCTATATTTTATTTTATTACACCCAAATAAATGCATGGATTGGCAGGTAGACTAAAACGTCGTTGAAGTTGTGTAAGCACCGCGCCATGTCGGCCACGGCTGCCCATTTCTCTATGCTGCTACACGGCCCGTTTATAAGGAACAAAATCTTCGTCACCTGGCTATATTTTATTTTATTACACCCAAATAAATACATGGATTGGCAGGTAGACTAAAACGTCGTTGAAGTTGTGTAAGCACCGCGCGATATCGGCCACGGCTGCCCATTTCTCTATTGCTGCTACACGGCCTGTTTATAGGGAACAAAATCATCGTCACCTGGCTATATTTTATTTTATTACACCCAAATAAATACATGGATTGGCAGGTAGACTAAAAAGTCGTTGAAGTTGTGTAAGCACCGATGTCGGCCACGGCTGCCCATTTATCTATTGCTGCTACACGGCCTGTTTATAAGGAACAAAATCATCGTCACCTGGCTATATTTTATTTTATTACACCCAAATAAATACATGGATTGGCAGGTAGACTAAAACGTCGTTGAAGTTGTGTAAGCACCGCGCCATATATATGACGGCCACGGCTGCCCATTTCTCTATTGCTGCTACACGCCCTGTTTATGAGGAACAAAATTATCGTCACCTGGCTATATTTTATTTTATTACACCCAAATAAATACATGGATTGGCAGGTAGACTAAAACGTCGTTGAAGTTGTGTAAGCACCGCGCCATGTCGGCCACGGCTGCCCATTTCTCTATTGCTGCCACACGCCCTGTTTATGAGGAACAAAATTATCGTCACCTGGCTATATTTTATTTTATTACACCCAAATAAATACATGGATTGGCAGGTAGACTAAAACGTCGTTGAAGTTGTGTAAGCACCGATGTCGGCCACGGCTGCCCATTTCTCTATCAGTGCTACATGGCCTGTTTTATAAGGAATAAAATCATAGTGTTCTGGCTATATTTTATTACACCCCAATCAATGCTTATTGGCTGATAGACTAATATCTAATATGATCTCACCAACTAAGGTATACTTCTTGAGTATCTCGGAGATAACTAGATTGGAGATGTGGTTGAAATGCGCCGTCATCATCAGAATGTGCGGGGCGCGTTCTGCCTTGTCCGCTTTTGTCCATGCCTGGCCCAGGAACTCCCTGGAAAACAATCTTGCTACAGTAGTCTTTCCCATTTTGCAGCATACTATAATCGTTTTAACTTACATTATATATAATGCCATCGACGATTTAAAGTCAGTACAGACCACTTTAACTCTTCCCGTGTATGTCACAAGGCGACATAGGAAACACAAGATAAACAAAGCTTAAAAACGTCATAGAGACCTCTCCAACTCGTGTGGCCAGAGTGTAAGCCTTATACTGCTCTGGCAAATATATGTATGGCTCTGGTAGTATAGAAAGGGTCGTGCTCCTGCAGTGGAGACGAAAAAGGCTTGGTGATGAGGTACCTTAAGAGTATCGTAAATGGTATGGGACAGTAATCAATGCATTATTCTGAGTTTTTAACCCTCAGCCAGACGTCGTAATTGTAATTTTTACATTGGCCTTGAAGACACAGCACGGACTTTTGCCTGCACCACGAGCGACACACACGCATCAAAGTTTCTGCTCTTCGGCCTTGAATTAATTCTGTTAACAGTAGACATATTAGTACGTAAGCGACTTACTCGCTATGTATTGAACTGAAGATTTGGTAGTCCAAGTACGTCATCTGCTCGGCTATTTCTAGCGCAGACAGCGTCTCAATACTCTCTTTCGTTGGGACCTAAAAATAAAATAGGCAGAATAAATAAATATACGACGAGTTTTTTGCTAATTAGCCGTTTGGTTCCTGAAAAAGTGGAGAACCATACCATTACAAGTCTTCCCGTAGATGTCGTAGAAGGCGACTTAGGGAATACTAGATAATATATATGTCCACACCGTATCCGGCGATGGCGACACCTGATTGTTATTGTTTATTCCGGTGAGCTTTGATGTGACTAGCGAAACCAAACTTTGTCTTAAAGACGCGATGAAAGGATACACAGTATAATTAATTGGTCTGTTAAGTTGGTTGTGTAAGTATAAGAGTATTTTCCCGCGGCTGGCTTATCATGGCAACGACTGTGTAACCAATAACGGAAGCCGTAGTCGGTTTTACCTACATTTTTTTTTTCATATATTATGATCGATTATATTAACGTGTCTCGATGTGTGTCGATAATGAAACTCACTGGTGGTGGAGCAAAAAGAGCCTTTAGATCGACAGCCCGATCCGGTGCTCGTTCTAGGAGACGTAACAGTTGTGCCGCAGCCTTGTGTTCAGCCGGCAGGAGACCTGGGCTGCCTTCGATCTCCTTCAGGAAGTCCATGGTCAGGCCACGAAGACGCTCGTCACACCAGAAGTCGTAGGAGTGCTTGGATATCCAGTGCCTTTGGCAGTAAAAATTAGGATATAGGAATTTATTTTTGTTGGTACTATCATCTGGATATTCCGTAGGTGTATTTACGTAGACGACGCATTCATATAATAACCTGCGTGCTCATACACCACCACTTCTTTTGACATTACAAAATGAGACAAAGCCTATTGGCTTAAATAATTCTTATATATTTATTTAATGTGTCTTATTTAAATTGGTAATTAACAATCATTAACAAATAACACATTAAATAGAAGCTGTAAGATTCTAATATGAGGTAAATACGAGGATATTACCTTAAAACGTTTAGGACCCTCATAGTAGCAGCAGTAGATATTACTGAGTCTCTCCTGGTAGCTGGCGGAGAAGTAGGCGGTGGTGACCGAGGGTTCGAAGATGCTGAGGTGGCAACTGCGAATGCCACAGCTGCGGTAGAAGTACTGCTCCTAGATCATGCAAAGCCAGTTATTTCAAGAACATATACATGTAGACATCAAATACTCCCTTTTTGTAAGTTAAGGTTCATTTCAAAGATTTTAGATTTAATGCCTCTTGTTTTAAATTTAGATTTAGATAGAAAAATATTTAGATTGATAATAATAGTAGTAATAAATTAAAATAGACGTGACAGGACAAGAAAACACATAAATAGTGAAAGCATGCAAAGACTAAGTAAGTGGAAATAAAGGTGAAGCAAGTATTACAGTTAGGAAGGAAGACAAGAATGTAAGAGTTGATAAAGAGGAAAGATTTAGACAGATTGTGTATTTCGTTCTAGGCCTACCTACATTATTTTGATTTTCTATATTTTATGGCATGCAAAAATATGATTGAGTAATTTTAAATATTAGCCTCATTTTTGATTACACACACCAAAATATAAAATATTTCTATATCTATTTCATGAGCCGAAAAAAATTACTTAAGTAAAATGTAATAATTTTATAGTGCCTGTGTGACATATTTGTCTAGAAAAATAATGTTATTATGTGTAAAAACATTGTAGGTAAAATAAAAGTGATAAGTGACGATGTTCTCGGTATACACGACCTGTGAGTGAGTCCTGTTACTGTGGTGTCCAATGTGATCGGAGATATGTGACTCAGGGTTTGCATAAATTCATAAAAAAAGGGAAAATAGCAGACGTTTCTAGGTAAAGCCAAATTTCATAAATACTCTTCTACGGCACCTCTACGGAATTTGAACTCTACTCTTTTACCTTCACCAACCACTCACCACAACAGGTCTTTTCCAAAGCTGTTAAATTAATATCATGTTATTATTCGTCCGCTGGAATCTAGGAAAGTCTAGAATATGCAATGAGCTAAACTAGAGCCTATTGGAAACGTTAGATTGACGAAGAGTACGTGCACAAGCTCGTAAAATTTGGTAAATTGAAATATCCGATATGAGAGACGAAGACGAGAAGGTGAGACACATGCCACGACACTGAGAACTGTGAGCTCTCGATGTGCGAATCGATGTTTGAATCAATACGAATTGAAACATATGACATTAAGAGAGAAAGTAATTGCATCGTTACCTTCTGTGAGATTGCCTGAACGACGTGATCACAACACCTGCCTTGGATTGACTGGTTTCGCGACGATAGTTCTGCAAAAGCGAGAAATTAATGAATTTTACCATACAACATAAAGTTTCATGTAAATAAGTAGAATGAGTAAAAACCAAGTTACCTGAACTTGTGACACTTGCGATGTGACAGAGGATCGAGGTTCGGAACCTCCCCAGTACCTGCGGCGCTCACTGTTTATCGAAGAGTTGGTGTAGCGCCTCTCACTGTAAAAAAAAAACCGGCCAAGTGTGAGTCAAACTCGCGCAATGAGGGTTCCGTACAATATGCTTCGTGAACATACACACAATGTGCAAAAAATGTTTTATTCAATTGACTAGCGCCATCTAGTGGTGTTTTAGTGAACTATTTCCCTAGATGAACTTATTATTGTGAGTTTACCACTTAATTTTCAAGTGATAGAATTCTTATTATTTTTCCTGTAATCTTCAAGGAATGAACTACATTTTGTAATTTTTTCAAAATTTTCGGTCCAGTAGTTTCGGAGATCAGGAGGGGGGGAGGGGGGGCTGGGGGAATGGTCAATTTTTGCCTTCTTTCGTGAATAAAATCAAAACTATTGATTTTACCCGAACAAAAAAAAATATTTTTGAGATCCTCATAATGAGCCCTTTCATTTGATATATGACACAGTAAGGTTTGCAAAACTTTCTTTTAAAATTTTGTAATTGGGCCCTTCAAAATGACCCTTATTTCAAAAAATCTTTATTTACTTTGCACATCCGTGTTTGGGTCATAGGATTACACTATCTTACCAAATTTCATCTAATTTGGTTCAGTAGATTCGGAGAAAATCGGCTGTGACAGACGGACGGACGGACAGACAGACGCTGGAGTGATCCTCCTATCCTAAGGGTCCTAAGGGTTCCGTTTTTCAACTTTTGTACGGAACCCTAAAAAATGTTAATTTAATATGAAATTGTATCCAATGAAGTCCAGGGCATCATTCATAAAGTAAAAATATAAATAAAATAGATCCAAAATTGAACGGACAGATTGGAGACTGTAGTTGGTGACAAACATAATAAATACAGTAAAACATTGAAACACTTCGAGCTTTGTTGAAGAGAAATGGCTCATAATATCATGAACTTACAGAATAATGAAGGCCTCTATTGGTTTGACAAAAGCATTTGCTCTGTAACCTTGCCACCGAATAAAGTAGATACTTATCGTGTTTTATTTCTAGTCAAAACGGTTTCACCCTGCCTTTGTGCTACAAGCCTTAAGCCGCGTTTAGCTTTGCTGAATCGCTACATGCTGGAATTATTTTATTTCGGATACTTGTCTTCAAGTTTGTATTACAGAATTTTGAGCACCTAAGGCTCCTTTGTGATAGAATGAAATTTCCCCTTACCTAACTGACCGCCTAGGGGCATACCGCGTCCCTGAGTCCGAAGCTCGTCGTTGCTCCTCAGCCGTTGCTGCTTGCGCCGCGGCATCCCGCGCACTATCAGACCTACGCCTTGCTTCGGATGCCGCCGCGGCTGCTGATGGCTGAAGTCGTCGGGGGGATTCAGACATGGTCCGAACTCGCTGTGGATGTAAGAATATAATGGATTGGATTGCCGCAGGGTTCCCGGCAAAGTAGAATAGGATCGCTCCACGTCTTCTCGTGGATGTCGTAGAAGGAGACTTAGGAAACACAAGCTAAACAAAGCTTATAAACATGAAAGGCCTACTGAGATTCAACGCGTCTGGCCAGTGTGGAGAGTGTAGGCCAAATTCTTTGACTGCTCTGGCAAATATATGACTCTGGTAGTGCTGAGAGGGTTGTGCTTCCGCAGTGGAGACTAAAAAAGACTTAATGATGATGATGATGAATGGATTCGATATAAACTTACGGCTGGACACAGTTGTTTGGTTAAATATTTTCATAGGAGAATAATCAACAATAAGTTATTTAATGATAGGTCTTACCTCTGAGAATCTCTGTGAAATTTTGAAATTGTCTGTAATCCTGTACTTGCTGTTCTTTTCTTGTTCCTCCTCTTTGTATTTCTTGTCTGTATCATCGTCACTCTGGTCTACAAGCTCTATGCTCTCATCCTTCATGATGGTAGCGGCTGCTGCGTCATTGTCTTTGGTAGGAGACTTCTTCTCTTTGACTTCTTCCTTTGTTTCCTTCTTTTCTCCGCCATCTACTGGACTAGCCTTCTTTGGACTGCCAACTAGAGTTACTGAGCTTATAGCACCAGGAGACGAGGGCGATGTACCTTTTGAAAAAAATTTGTAATAAAGTAAAATGAAATCGCATAAAGTACTAATATGAGTTGCAGTTTTGCTACTATCACCACTGTAAAACGGCGTGGGTGGGATAGTTTGACCTATAATAAGGAAGGACCTATATAAGGGAAGTATAATATAAGTAATTGTTTTTCTTTAAATGCGTTTCAGACGCATACTTAGTCAGTGTTAACATTAAGAACTATAGAAGAACCTATCTTATTTATATTAACAGTTGTAAGATAGAAATAGACGTTCCCGATTTGCCGTTGTGATACGCAAAGATCCATCTACGAGATATTTATACTTCATATAAAATGTCTATTTTCATGTCACTAAATGTCAGCAAATGTTAACTACATTTTGAGCCAAGACTTCATTGGAATTAGCTAACTAAATGTCACTAATTTTAGACTATAATAAGTAGATATCTGTACAATATATCAACTATAATCTACGTTTTTACTAGGTATACCTGTAAAAATTGTGATTTATTATGATTCCGTAACTAAAGGGTCCAAAATAGAACTCTTTTAATCATATTGTCTATCGTAAGTCTGTTATTTTTTTATTTAATTTAGTTTAGTTGGTCTATATATGATGCTCAAATGTTGCCACTCAATTTTAAAGCACTTATCGTTATCTGATTAAGCTCAAATTTTGTGTACTTTGTAAGTCGGAAGACATTGCATTATTATTGAACCGAAGGCCTGATCTCATGATAAAGTGGGAAGGTGGCTATAGGCACTACTATATAAACTAAAGAAATATAAATCCATCGTTGGGGCTCATTTGATTCGTCTTACCAAGCACTTTACAGGATAATAGTTCATAGTAAAAGCTTCTAAAGTGTTGACCACTTACACTTACGAATAACCACTCATGTGAATACCTTTGAGCGTCTCGTTGCTGGACGACGTGGCCATGATCTTCGGGATCGTTAGGTGGCTACTGTCCTCCTCAGTCTTCGGTGAGCGTGGTTGAATACAAAAACATTTGTATCGTATTATAATATTTCCATCAATCATATCATAGTGGGCCAAATAGAGGGTAAACGTGCCGACTGCATCAAAAGAGCTGTTGCATAAGGCTGTCCATAGTATTGATAAACGAAATACCTGGAGGCACCATGTGTGGTCACGATCTTCAGCATTGAGGGACCAATGAAGAACAAGAAGTACTTAAGTCAGCTGACAATGCACTATTATAATACAAAAGAGCTATAAGTAATACTTTGTGATGGATTTGGAAGGTGACTATAGGTATAGGATCGTTTGAACTAAAGAAGATAAACCTATCGTTAATTATTACTTAGATTTGTTTTGGTAAAACATCTTAACAGTATAAATCAGTCATAATAAAAATGGAATATTTAACAAAAGAAACATTACTTAACGTTTCCTAGAAAGTAAATAAAAATAATATATTAAAATACGTTACCTTGCTCACTGAAGACGTTCTTCGTGATGGTGCCATAAGGTACGGGGACAATTTATCGTCTTCCTCACCTAGAATGCAGGGTAAATATCAGTGTTTCGTTGAGAGGATACTTAAATTAGTATTTACCAGTGAGCAAAAAAGCACATCTATGCTTTTTTGTTCACTGGTATGGTAAATACTACGTCAATATGGCTACCTAGCCGTATGTTTCCCGGCAGAGTAGAATAGGACCACTCCAACTCTACCCGTGGATGTCGTAGAAGGCGACTTAGTGAGCACCAGCTAAACAAAGCTTATAAACATCAATGAGACCTCTCCAACCCATCTGGCCAGCGTGGAGATTGTAGGCCAAATCCTCTAACTGCTCTGGCTAATATATGGCTCTAGTAGTACAGAGAGGGTTGTGCTCCTGCAGTGGAAACTAAAAATGACCTGGTGATGGATGATGATGATGAAAAAAGCATAGAAGGCGCCTTGAACTACCGATTTGGCCTGACGAATGGTGAGCCGGAACAGACTTTTGGAGTCCAGTGCTGTCTATTTGAAATAAATCATTTGAAAGAAATCGGAGAAACCATTAAAATTTATGTAACTATAAACTTTAACTTCGTCCGTGATTTTGTCTGACCGCGTCTATGCATCAGACACCATAAAAACTAAGTATGTGGTGCATTCGTGGTTTATCACAAAGTTTGAACTTCGAGTTTTATTCAAATCCAGTCTTTATAGCTTTAACGTGATTGATCAACAAAACAATATATTCTGTCAGTAGAATTTATAGAATTCTTAGTTATTTTTAAGTAAAAATAATATAATTACTTTTCCTGGAAGTTTTCCAAAACCGTGATTGCCAGTCGCGGTCGCTGTACTCAGAGCCGTACCCTGTAGAATAAATAACATTAATAGCTTCAAGGAAAACAATAATAATTGCGAAGTGCGACTTCGCGGGTGACACACAAGTAGCGCATAAACAATAGATTTTAGATCCATGGCATAAACAAATCGTTGTGCTGGAAGGTGCTGCTATGCAGCTATCATTTGGAGCATTATTTTAAATATAATATAATAACTCACCTCTTATTGAGATTTTTTTGCTGACGTTACCTAATTTATGACACTCCGAGGAAGAAAACAAACATGGAGATAACTATATATTGTACTGCGTAACACATCTAATGACAACTCACACTTCAAAATCTGTCAAAACTTTTAGGCTACAGGAGGTGTTCATACTCACATACATATAAAGCGTGTAAATTTACCCTCGTCACACTTACCCTTAAAATAGTGATCAGCTCGAAAACATTTTTGACTTGCTCATACTAATTGTCCAAACGGCTGAACACTTTTTCGATTTTTATTCCTATAGGATCATAGGAACAGTTGGTCATATTTTGATGGCCTGAATCGCCCCTTTCAGGGAACGTCAAGGGTAAATTTCACGCTAAACACATACTTACATATGCGCAAAAATTATAACCATATTTCAGGGTGGACGCGAAAAAATCATATCAAGGGCGTAGTTTATAAACTCACCAGATACTGAACTCGCCGCGCTGGTTTTCCTGGTGGCATCAGCTGGAGGGGCCAACTCCAGTTCCTGCTGGGACTGCTCGTAGAACACCTGCTTCAAAGCTTCCAGCACAGTGACCCCATCCGTGAACACGCGGTACGTGAGCAGGAACGTGTTCAGGAAGTCCACTGACAGGAAACGGAGATCTGCGAAGGGAAGAACAGGTCATGGAAAATCATTCTTTTTAGGAGTTGCCTAAAACTTCGCAAACTAAGAATTTTCTTTATATTTATCAAGCTTACCAGTCAGCCTATGCCGCAGTATCTGCTGAGTAGCGGTGAGGATCTGTGATACCTTGCAGGAGTTGAGCGTCACACTGAATTGTATAACCACGTAATCAGTGAAACAAGCGCTCTTGACTGATCGGAGCGACACACTAGCAAACAAGTATTATTTCACATGTCAGCCTTTGCAGCAGTCTCTGCGGCGTAGCAGAAGCATTTATCCACGTCATCAGTGAAGGGCGCGCGGTTGGAGTGGCAGACCTGCAAACTACTCATATTTCACCTGTCAGCCTTTGCAAAAGCCTCTGTGGCGTAGCCGACCGAATCTGCGGGACTTTGCAGGAGTTGAGGGTCCTGCTGAAGCGTATGTCGACGTCGTCAGTGAAGAGCGCGCGGTCAGACCGGCACGCTGGCAGACTGGCAGACGCGGCGCCGCAGGAGCCGCATGCTCGGAGTAGCTCCGTCAGAGCAGCGCTCTCCATGCATTGAGCTAATTCGCTTGTCCAGGCTGCTTTCTCTTCTAGGGTTGCTGCCACTAAATCATATATAGCAACGCTAAATTAAATTGATAAAGGAGAAATAAAACATCAAGTTGTTGGGTGTATAAATAAGTTCCAAAATAAATAAAAGCATATTGATATCAATAAAGCTGGGACTAGAAAATGCTTGAGAACAAGCTGCCGGTAATTGCAATTAAAAACATCTATCTTACACAGATATGACACATTGATTAGTATAAAATTCCTATAAAACGACTCATGAAAGTGATCAAAGCTTGATATAGAAACATACCGAGATGAGCGCAAATTTGTTCTCCTTTAACTTCGACGAGAATTTTGAAATCTTTTCCTTGGTACATATCGCCACCAGGGGAGGAACACACTGAAGTTGAGTCTGAAATATAATAGAAAAATCTTTATTCAGTGTCAAATGGAACAACAATGATAAACACAGTGTACCAATTAAATATCAATTAAGGTATTTGAAAAGAAGTCGTTATTTGCAAAAACATTTATGATGTAACTAACGAGTACAATATATTGCATCAAAGATATCTCACCATCGTCATCATGAGTCGAAGGATCTTCGACCAGCAGAGCATCATGCAATGGCAGCCGGCCAGATGGTGGTAAATGCAGTCTGCCTCCAGTTGCTCTAGTAGTCAGCAGCAGGTGATTGCTGAACAGAAACGCCTGTCTAGCCTGCAAGGACGCTCGACGACCTTTACCTACCACTTGGGATAGAGTGCCTGGGAACAAGTGTCAGTTATTGCTTCTACTGTTGACGCAAACATCACACTGATAAAATCTACAAGAATCTTGTAATTTCTGTATTTATTTTTCATTTGAACAAGAAGATCTTTAGTTTGGGCGTTGACATTTAACCTTGGTCAGGATGGTCGAATTAGAAAAACCCTAACTCCAATTGTCATACTTCTATGAGAAGAAAAAAATAACTATCAGCAACAAATTCAAAGCTCTACTGAAGAAAAAAGTATGACATAGCGTAAAACCTTTGATTATTTGCAGAAAGAGGATACCTTGCCGTATGAAAACTTGATTTACGTCCAGCAAAATGTCACAGCCTTCTATGATCATGCGCTCTACAGCCAAGTTCTTCCTGAGATTCTCAGTTTCGCTGACCTAAGAATAATAAAATTTTAATTATAATTTCATTTTGTATATGGACTATAATGTAGCTACCTCCAAGTGAGATTTCCCTACTTCACCGGGCGTTTGAGATGAGCCGAATTCCCTCAATCTGTAGCGGCAACGTCACCAAAGAGCCACTAGGAGGGTCAGACCGCGGCTTTGTGCGTTGCCTGTGTGTGTGCGTTGCAAGGCGGCAAACTCTCTCATATGCTTGAAGGGCCGATCTGACAGACAATTACAGAAGCCTTTGGAGAGCAGCAACTCTAACCTTATGCCTTAAGGGCTTCACTTGGTTGAACGGAGAAACGAGTTGAACTTACAAGTGTTTTTTTCTGCTATTCAAGTTATGCAGAGAATGTAGATGGTTGAAAAACTGGTGAATCTCTCCAGTCTCACGAAACAACTTGAGACATGACATAAGTTTTTGACTTAACCCATGACCGATCAAGTATAAATAGCGCCAGCTGTTTTAAAAGGTTTGTTTTGTGTTCGTTACCTCGTCGTGCATCTGCCTCGACAGCTCTTCAAGCTGCGCTCTTGCGTGCTGCAGACTGCGGCGCTCCACGTGGTCGTGCGGAGTGTGCGCCAGCAGCTCGTGCAGTGTGATGATGTACCGTGGTATCTGGAGGGAAATAAATTACTATAAACCCTGGCAATGGTCGTCTTAAATAAATTTCAGAAATTTCCTTGCACCTTTAAAATAATGATGAGTACATGAAGAATTTTAAACAACTTACCTACAAAGCTCGATGAATGTTTTATCCATGTTTGCTAGAACTTTCTCATTCTCATTTACTCACTGGAGTGGATATACCCAGCGTGGCTCCCAAATTTTATAGTTTCTGACCTCTAGCTTCAGAGACTTAATAACATAATGATATTAGGTTCGATGTTCAGAAAAAGTAAGGAGTGTCAAATAAACACTTCGCTAATAATTACGTAAGTATACTTTTGTGTTAAATTATTCAATGTAATCTGTCATACCTGGTGCATAGGATACGTCAAGAGAGTCTCTAACGACCTGCCCTTGCATGCCAACTTTACTCCAACCTCACCAGTAGCTGCGCGAATTGCTTATATTGCTTGCACTCCATCAGAACTTGCAGTGAGTACTGTTGGTTCTACTCCTACACTAGGTATATTGTCAACATGATTTAAATGCAGTCTATTATCATTCATAATCTATCAATACCTGATGCATAGGATACGTCAAGAAGGCCTCCAACGACCATCCGTAGCTTGCCAAATTTATCTCCAACCTCACCAGTATCTGCGCAAATTGCTGGCTCTGCTTGCACTCCGTCAGGACTTGCAGCGAGGAGTGGTGTTTCCACTCGTACTCTTGATATATCGTCAACATAATTTAAATGCACTCGTTAATATTAATACCTGATGCATAGGATACGTCAAGAAGGTTTCCAACGACCTTCCCTGGCACGCCGGCTTCGTCTCCAGCCTCATCAGCAACTGCGCAAATGGCTGGCTCTGCTTGCACTCCGTCAGGACTTGCAGCGAGTAGTGGTGGTTCCTTACGTACTCTTGGTAGATCGTCAACATCGGGAGCAGCATGTCGAACAGGTCTCCTGTACGCATTATAACTCTAAATGACTCTTTTGACACATTTTTATTTCGAGTACAATTTGTTGCAATCAATGTTAATAATTATTTTTTTGCAATAACAAACATTTAGGTGTCGACTTCGAGCAACACGCCTTCCGTACAGAAGCCGTGTTGCTCGAAGGGTGTCGAGCATATGTTGAAAATAGTTTAAAAGCAACTATAATTCATTAATATTCTCTTTTTTTTTCACAAGATTATACAAAACGCCTTACGCTTTACTTCTTACAGATATGAAATATTTTTTCGTTATAGAATATGATAATCCTATTCATTTTCTATAACGAAAAAATATTTCAAAAGATAAATGTGTCATTTTAGTTACTTCATTAAAAAGAGAAATATAATAGGAAATTTAAAGATTCAAAATTAATAAATTACTTTTTTACTACGTACGAATACTTTCAGCCGCCTATTTCTTTAGCAAATCTAATAAAAGCAAAAAAAAATTGTGTAACCCAAAAGGCCAACCCTTTTTAGTAAGGAAGCTGATTCTCACCTAACACTAAAGTGGGCCAGGATTCCATCCTTGACGTGAGACCTTTGAAGAAGATCTGATGAAGGAACAGCACAGTCTCGCTGTTAAGGAAGATTGAGTTGACGTCCTCGTGGGTGCACGGCGGTTTCTTGGAGCTGGCGGCCATCTTGAAAGGGCGCAGAAAGCACGTCACCAAGATCTCCATCTGCTCTAGATATTCCTCCTCGGCTTCCACCATTTTGAAAACGAGACTGAAATTAAATAACACGATAAATAATACTACGAATGTCCGTCTTTCTAATATCGTTTTCCGTTTGTAGTATAAATATAAAATTTAAAAAAAGGCTTTAATTTGATTTGTTCTTTTATGTATATAACACGGGAAAATGAGAATGAATGAGAATGAAAAGAATGGTAAGGTTATTACAGCGTTACGTAGGTATCATTAAAACAATCATACCTATGCATTTTTTGCACAATCGCTAGTCGCTACTATAATGTCTAGAATTCTATTCTGACCTAGAAGAAAAGCAAATAGTAGGATCTGCTTCTTTCTCTTTACATATATACTAGAAATTTCCCGCTACTTCGCCCCCGTAAAGATACCATCTGCAAATAAATTAACTTTCTATAGGTGAAAATCGGTCCAGGTGTTTAGGAGCCTATTCAATACAAATAAACCATTAAATCTTTCCTCTTTTAACACGCTTTTATTAGCTTTACTTGTATGTAAGAAAATCTTGGAATCTTAATTTGACCCACTTCCCGGTCTTCGATTAGGATAAAATTTTGCACACGCTCTGAATTCTGATGACAATACATGAAAAGCGTATTTTTCGTTTTTGAACTATTATTATTATTAATATAAGTATGATGTAGGTGTAAGCTGATCATTTCTTCCTCTTTACATACATATGTAGGTGCGTGCTGATGTAGAGAATTAAAAACAATTATATTTTGTTTAGTCCAGAAAGCTATAAGAATTTTGTTTAAACACTTTTGGATCTCAATAACTCAAGACGTGATACTTGAGCAACTAGGAAAAGCGGATTTTCATCAGAACTTTCTATTTGTTTCAAGGAATAGCAATGTTAGAGTAGTAAGTTCAAGGAATACTTACCTGTTCCTCTTCCTCATGCTCTCAGCGTGGGGGCTCTTGATGTACTGTTCCACGATTTGCTTCCAGCGCCGCCGGCACAGCCAGCCGCGGAAGAAGCTCTGCACACACAGTAAGTGATAACATAAGAAAGTAAGGGTATCAGACAAACGCACACTTAGAGACAAGGGCAACCTAGCAACATGGACGGCATATTCGAGAACATTACCTGTAAGGGGAAGCGTGAATTTTTCGAAGTCCAATGCTGGTACGATTTTAAATAAATCGTAAGACAGAAACCGGAGATATCGTTCAACATTTTGCGATTTGTCTAAAACGGCCACTTTTGGCGGAAATGCTTTGTGAATGTTTGTGAAACGTTCATACTTTGGACTGTAAATAGTAATTCATATAATAGTCTGAAGGGTTACCTAGGCCGGAACAGAATTTTAATGATACAAGTACATATCCGTTTTCAGTCTAACGATTTAATTACTGACAGCACTGAGGACTCCCTTAAAATTCATGTATCTCCTTAAGCTTTCATGACGCTAAGTGCAAATTTTGATAGCCAAGTAAACTCTGAGGTTCGGTTACACTTGTTTCTGCGTTGCCAGTTATGGTGGCCGGCGATTTGTATGGAACCTGAATTCTGTCACTGCTGCCAGTCGATGAACTTCAGAGTCATTCCATACAATGCCAAGGTAAAGGTAGACTTGAAATTTTTTTGGCTGCGGTCTGTGGAGCGTATCTTGTCTGAAATGACAGCAACACATGTCGCGTGTGCAGACTTCCATTTAATCCAAAATGCGCGACACTGGCCACTGCCTCCGAACTTCAAAGTTCACCGGTACTAGTAGAGTGTCCGGTCACGGTGACAAGTGTCGCGCGGCATATGCTGCTGCCGCCAAACTTCAAAGTTTACCTCTTTAAGAAGAATTGTGTGTTTCTCTTACACACAAATTCTTAAGAACAAACTATACTTAAGAGCACGGTGTTCATGAAAACTGAGTAATGTAACAGTTTATAAATAAACTGTGGTAATGTTCTTGAATATTTATACAGCGTGTAAATTGGCCCTCGACATATCCTTAAAGGGCTGACTCAGCCCGTCAATATGAATAACTTTTCCTATTGGCATGCACCGGTGATTTGCACGGAATACAATTTCTGTCGAATTTTTCATATTAAAGTGTTTAACAGCAATTTGTAGGTATGGGAAGGTCAAAAAACATTCCAATTCACTTTGGTTAGCATTGGTTCCATAGAAAAAGTTGTAAGTACATATCAACGGAATGTCGAGGGTCAATTTGAATGCTGTATATAGTGTACTTATTGTGAGATTTATAGAGCGTAGTTTAGACTTAATTCTCAGCTTTGTGAACTGGAGAGCAAGGATCCGCAATATTTCCAGCTATTTCGAAGCTTACGAATAATAGCAACCTTTAGCATAGCTGTAATCATTGCTTATTATTTTAAAAAAAAAAAAATTCTGAAGATGATATTACACTAGCGGATAATGCAATTAGGCAGAATAAAGAAATCACCGACGCTCTATAGATATCACTGTAAGAGAAGGTTCTACGGCAGCTAAACGTTCATGCAAGAGCAGTAGATATTTGTTCTTGGATACAATTATGTTATATGGTATTCTTTGTATGTAAGGAAATTTATTTAAAAGTATAGGTAGTTGCACGTTCCGGTAACACTGGTTGATAGGTTATATGTAAATGTGTATGATCTAACTGAATTATTTGACTAGTATTGGTATTATGGTAACTTGTTTCTACTACAATAGCTGGAAGCCAAGATTCTACTAATCTTGTTTTATCATCTACGCGCTACGGGGCCACAGTCACAGATGGCATTTTCACTTCAGGATTTTTAGATACATTTTCTACCAAAGTAACATGGCGGCAAATTAAGTATTGATGCCGGCTGGCTCAATTGTTCAGCAAGACTGTAGGCAAACAGACATACAGTCTTTGTAGATATTCAAAAAGTCTTTGTAGACGTTCAAAACTAAAGTAATTTTTTGTCAAGGAATATATGAATCATTGACAATTACAAAGGATCATCATGATCTTTATAGTCAGCATTGTACAGTGTTATCACTTTAAGATTACTCAATTTGCCACCATGTAGGTATACATTTTTCTAACAACATTCCGTACCATGAAAATTTATTGGAGACACCAGCTAGGCCATCAAGGACAATGACTGCCTTGCTTGGATTGATGGAATGTTTTCGCGATTATTACGCATTAATTACATTATTTTTACACCAAACACTTGTACTTACAGCTAAGTAGATACTTCGCACATTCAAAGATTGTCACGCCTCACAACGTGGAGCGTTTGAGGTTGTGCGTGCATTTCTCTCGACTACTCAAGATCAACCACTTTTCAGAACTAAATTTTAAAATTTACTTTTCATGCAAAATCCCCCAATTCATCAATGATGTCTCATAAAATGTATCAAAACCAACAAGGGATAAATGTTCATGGCATGGAAAAGATCATGGAAAGGCTACTACGGCTTACTGTAAACGATTTAGTTGGGTCCTGATTGTACGACATGTTCGTTTGATGCTTCACGCCGTTGTTCTATAAAATCTCAGTATTAAATCATTTTGGGAAAGAACATTGACGTTTGATCTACGAATCTAAACTATACTGACGTTTCCATTTCTATTATGGTAAGGACTGGAAAATTAACACAATTTTCTTTCATTGCACCAGCTATACAAGATGTTAGTATTTATCCGGTCCATCCAAGATTATTGTGATTTCCTCATGCGAAGTTAATTAATTTTGAAGCCAATAGTACCTACATCGATGAGGATATTCAAACAATTATGATTCTCATTACATTTTAAGAGCTACCTAAACGTATTTTATTAAAATGTAAATTTTAATGTAAATTTACTTACAGAATTTTTTTATATACACTGTAAATTACAGCTATACCTTCCGAGCAAATGATTTGACAATGCACGGGAATAAATATTATATAAAGAACAATTCTGCTATGCTTCCTCCGAAAGACCTATGGTAGGCTAACGTTGTTTGCAGTTTTTTTTTCCAACAATGGGACAATAAAGTAAGAAAAGTAAGTGCCAGTAGAAATAATAAAGAAAAAAAGATCTGCAGTGATAGTTACCTGGACTTTCTTGATTTTCCTGAGCTCGACGGGGTCGACCTCGGGCGAGTCGGTGGTAGACAGGCTGGTGGTGGAGGCGGCGCGTGTTGCGGGCTCGTGTTCCTTCTTGTAAGTGCATAGCTACGAGGAAAATATAAAGTCTATTTAAAGGTTAGTTGAAGAGAATACTTGTTCTTATTCCTTGATAATTAAAAAAGAAGCAGTTTGTTTTTGAGTTCTTGTCTTTCTCCATAAAATTACATTTAAATAATTTTTAAAAATAAGTCCCCGTAGGTACGCCTTCATCCCATACCAAAATTATTACATATCCACCGCAAACGCAACATAGTCTTTTCCAAGTAAAACGTAAGTCATTTCTAAGACCATCTTCAGATAAGTACATATTTGAGCTTCCATGATTCTTTAATTATACTTCAGCTTGAAGCTTCTGCTATTGATAAAATTGTTAGCATGATGAGCCATATGATCAAAGGATGAGCCTACTTTTGCTTCTTGTAGTTATTATATTCTAGATTATAAATTGGCTTCGCCATTCGGATCGGCTTGCAGTAATGACATCGGTTACGCGCACCCGGCCTCCCAATCTGCTACTTTCTCATCCCTAATCCATCCGAGCAAGTAGCATCCCAAATACCTTTATTCTATTCCCCCAATTCTACGTTCCCCTCGCTAAAACACGGTTTTGACGTGCAGCAGCATCGGAACCAAGATAAACTTAACGAACTGCTTTTACCAACCTGACTGCCAAGCGTGGTAAGTATGGCAAAAACCCCCTACGATGGAAATCCTTGGAGGATGCCTATGTCCAGCAGTGAACTTCTCGCGGCTGAAATGATGATGATCATCATCATCATCATCGGGTCTGAAATGATGATGATGATGTTATATATCTCTGGCTTACCTCTGTCCGCAGCTTTTTGACCTCGCTGGCGAGCTCGTCACACTACTGGGCGAACTGCCACCTCGACGTCCTCTCACTCTCCACAATTTGCAGTAGATTCTGGTGTTTGTGCTACATATCTCTGCTATTATAGCAGAAGGTATTCTTACCTCTATCCGCAGCTTCTTGACTTCACTAGCGAGCTCGTCACACTACCTCGACGTCCTCTCGCTCTCTACTACCTACTTGCAGTAAATTCCTCTGTTTCTGTTACATATTTTTGGCTATTATTGCAAAAGGTATTCTTACGTCTGTCCATGTTTCTGCTACATATCTCAGCTGTTTTGTTACATATATTTGGCTATTATAGCAGAAGGTATTCTTACCTCTGTCCGCAGCTTTTTAACTTCGCTAGCGAGCTCGTCACACTGCTGGGCGTACTGCCATCTCGACGTCCTCTCGCTCTCCACAACTTGCAGTAGATGCAACTGCTTTTGTTCCAACTCTTCTTTCTGGAGTAGCAGCTTGTTGAAACTGCAAATATGTCATACATTTGTACATACAGTTATACAGTAGAACATTGTTTAACACTAGCCCCTGCATCTATTACTATATAAAAGAGAGATGAGAATATAATATTTAAACTTCTAAAACTGTATGTAAGTCTCTCAACGTTAATCGAATTACCGAAAGCTCAACCAAACTTTAAGTAGGTACTTAGTTTTAAATCTGGTCGGCTTGGTAAAGACAGTATGGCGCCCATTTTTAACGACCGGCTACAAAAGTATAAATACTATTTTTTTTCGTTACATACATACAGAGGTGTGGCGCTTCCTTAGATTAGTATATAGTCAAAGGGCGCTTCATGCAAGCGGAGTTCTTGTACCCTGTTTTTCTAAACCTACAATATATTACTTTATTATTATATTTTCTTTTATATATTTTATTATACAACATATATCAATCCTGTTTATCCCATGGAAAGTCCTCCTAAACATAAAAACCTTAAAAACATTGGCTAAAAAGCCTCGCTAAGGCAAAATCTCTTTTAGATATAACAGTTTTTTTTTTATGATTTGGGACGGCAAACAAGCTAGCGGGTCACCTGATCATTGGTGACCACCGCTGCCCATGGACAACTGCAACACCAGCAGGCCTATTTGCTAACTTTTGACCACTACAGTGTACATCATTATCATGGTAACTTCATTATTCATTACGGTTTCGGTATGAATGACTATTTTTATTTAAGATATGAAAACCGTAATGGATGCTAAAGTGACAATCAAATCGTTGTACACCGAGTTAGCAAATCGGCCTGCAGGAGTGTGTCAGTTTCAAAGGCAATTTTTTTTCGGCTGTTACAATTACGTATCACAAAAAATGTTACCATACGTTGGCCCACTACATCTACCAACATGAACATCCTTTACATAAACATAGATATTATTATCCTAATCCTAACTAATATTATAAATGCGAAAGGAAGTTTATTTGTTTGTTACGCTTTTCCTATCTACTGAACCGATCGTCATGAAATTTTGCATACTCATAGATTAAGGTACTAAGAAGGACATAGGCTATATATATATATCAAGCGGGCGAAGCCGCGGGTTACAGCTAGTAATTCTATAAATAAGCTAACAGTGCACACCACATTCATCATGATCGGGCGGGCGATTACGCGCCTAATCGCTGTAATACCATGACATCCGCATTATTATACGCTTGTTTCATTAATTTGTTTTGTTGCCTATCAAGCTAATTTACATATAGTCAAATATAAGGCAAATGTCAACGGTATTTTTATCAACATTTCTCCTTACTTATAGCCAAATATGAGGCAAATGCCAAGGGTAATTTTTATCAACATTTCTTATAAGTGCAATCAAAATCAAATCAAATCAAATATTTATTTATTTTTTATAGTAATAGCATATAATAGTAGCCATAGTATATTAATAGTAAAAATTTCGAAGGAAGGGCGGTTAAGAAGAGATTAATAAACGAGCAAATCACTTACAAGCACGAGGCGAAACTGAGTGCTCTTAGGTAAGTTGTAATGTCTTACCGACCGTCTAACACAAAATGATTTTTATCATAGGTACTGAGTATCTACGAAATAACTAGCTAAGAAATAAATGGCGACAAACTGCATTGAGCAAAAATGTGTCCTACATATAACTTACAAGAACCTACCTACAAGGAAATATATATCACCTCAAAGTAAAATCTACGGGTGGCTGTGTAATAAGCAGTTTCCATAATCAGTGGGTGGAAAATGATTCCGATACGTATCTCGGGGCCAGATGAGCCGCCAGTCGGCTGTGAAACGGGAGATGCGCGTCGCCATGGCGACAAGGCGGGATCTTGTTACGTTACATATTACGGACAGAGCCACGGTTTGGTTCGTTCCCAGATTTGAGCTGACTTTGGATCAATTTTTTTTTCATGTCTGTGGGGCGGTCAGTGTGGGTACAGTATGCGTTTTGCAGATGTAATGTAGGTACTGCTTCATTGCACTTCTGTGTTCCGTGCTTCATTGCCACTCTCAAATCGTAATCTTAAGTAGGTATGATAAGATAAATCTAAGAATAAAATTGTCTTAAATTGGTATAGATAAAAGCTTAGCCTACAAAGTATAGGCCAAGCTTTAACTAAAATGTTATTATAAAGATTTTAGTCGAGCTCCGTGGCGCAGCGGTCATCACGCCTGCCTGCGACACGGATGGTCCCGGGTTCGATCCCCGGTCAGGTCAAGATGGAAAACGATCTTTTTCAGATTGACCTGGGTTTTGGATGTTTATCTATATATGTATTTGTTATAAAATATTCTATCGTTGAGTTAGTATCCCATAACACAAGTCTTTTATAAGAACTTACTTTGGGGCTAGCTCAATCTGTGTGATTTGACCGTATATATATATTTATTTATTTATTTTATTTTGTTTATTTAAAGCGGAAAGGTTTGATTGTTTGTTTGCATTGAATAGGCTCCAAAAATAAGGGACCGATTTTCAAAATTCTTTCACGTATAGAAAGTAAATAATCCTAATCCTATCTTCCTAACTAATATTATAAATGCGAAAGTGAGTTTGTTTGTTTGTTACGCTTTCACGCCGTATCTACTGAACTGATCATCATGAAATTTTGCATACATGTAGGTTAGGGTACTGAGAAGGACATAGGCTATATATCACGCGGGCGGAGCCGCGGGTAACAGCTAGTTTGTTATATTTAAGCCTATATAATCTGCGGGTTAAAATTCCGGTCTAAAATTTACGCGGATGATGTCGCAGGAAATTTCGGTAATAAATAATTTATCCAGTAAAATATAGTGACCTCGAAATCAAGCAGCTAACTAGGTAATGACTGGCTAAATTTTAAAGGATACCTTGTATATACCTGGCTACGGTGGCTGGCAAAGTTTGTTTTTTATTCATTGAATAACATTTTTTTAAATTAATTAATTAAAATTTATGGACGAATTACACAGATCGAGCTAGCTCCACAGAGAGTCGTTAACTTGTGTCGTAGGACACACATTCATCATCACCTGACCGGGAATCGAACCGGGGAGCCCTCGTGTCGCAGGCTGGCGAGTTAACCACTGCGCTACTTATTAACTACTATTACACAATTTGTAACGTAAGTCTCGGACTTGTTAGTTTCGCAGATATTACGCAGCATCCGTAACCCCGAAGCTATCAGGTGTCAAGGCGCGCCCGGGCGACCCTGACCTGGATGGGGTCGCTTCCGAGCTCTGTTCCCGTTTTAATTCTCTGTCTCTCATCTGAACATTCTTCCGGTTGCATCCTCAGCTGTGATAAGGAGCCCGGGGTCTGTATTTCACCCCCTTAAGGGTTGAATTTCTAAAAATTCTTCCTTGGTGCTCATTTCAAGTTTGTAGGTACAGTAGTTCCGGCTGTGCGTTGTTACTTTTTAGACAAACACCTTTGACAATAAAGTAGAAATATTTGTCCGTGTGGTTCCCGGCAGAGTAGAATAGGACCACTCCAAGTCATTCCGTGGATGTCGTAAAAGGCGACTAAGGAAACATAAGCTAAACAAAGCTTAATAACATCAAAGAGACCTCTCCAACTCGTCTGGCCAGCGTGGAGAGTGTAGGCCAAATCCTCTGACTACTCAGGCTAGTATATGGCTCTGGTAGTACAGAGAGGGTCGTGCTCCTGCAGTGGAGATTAGAAAGACCTGATGATGATGATGATGATTTGTCCGTGCCGGGAAGCGAACCCAGAGCCCCTGACGTGTAAACCACTGCGCTACTGAGGCAAACAGATACGCAGCTTCCACAACTCCCGTGCTATCGGGTGTCAAGGCCCGCCCATGCGACCCTGACCCGGATGGGATCGGTCCGGGTTCTGTTCCCTATTTAATTATTCCGCCTTATCGATTTTGTTTGGACAAATGTCATTATTCAGTACTGGAGGATTTCGATATCTCGGCGCGCGTAGGACACAGTGGGTTTGGTACATATACCTAGTGCTGTCGTGATAATACTAACGTATAGGTTACCAATGTTTTTCTGGGGAACTGTATACGTTATTGTAATAAATTGACGGGATCCATAATAGTTATGCCTGATAGAAAATTCAAAGCGTATGTAAAGCAAGTACTTTGTAAAAACCTTATTACAGGACTGATGGTTTTCTAAACGACAAAAATAGCTGGCTGGAGCTTGGCACTGGACTCGCATACAATTTTAATATAAAATGTAATGAATTGGTAAATTTTGTACGTATCATATTTTGATTTCACGTAAATTTACATTTCAATAATACTTAATTAATTTATTAAAAAAATATATGACATGATATAACATTGTGATATTTTTGACTTTAGCTTTGTACCCTCTCCACGCGAGTTCAACTCGCAGTTGGACGGTTTTTTTAATGTGTTCTATAACTCACGTTGTTCAAAGTGTGGCATCAAATTTGGAGCACCCAAACCTTTCTTAGAAGTCCTCGTTCATCTGATCGCTTCCAGTGGACTTGTTGCTCGCCAGCGTTAAATTTAATTATTCAAGTTACCTTTTTCAGCGCGTCCCTAAATTTTAAACCACTCAATAATTCACCAACCTTCGAATATTGCGCAGTGATTTTGGGAATATCGTTTGTATTAGAAGATTATGCGTAACTCAGAAAGTTTCTTTGACAAAGTTAGATTACTTGCAATTTTCCTGTGACTTCGTCTGCGTAAAACTTCACTTTCACCCCTTAGGGGTTGAATTTCTAAAAATTCTTTCTTAGTGCCTTTTCCTTTCTTAGGGTTTAGTACCCAAAGTACGTACATCTACTCTATATGTTTTAATTTCCTTTGGAGTGCACAGAATATTATGACTTTAAGTTACATAAATTAAAAAGGTATTTTGGTTGTTTCTGCTAAAACACCCCTTTTAAAATCTTTGAATATATTACAAAATACTAAGAAATTGTCTCCACTTCCAAGAGTCTCTGAAGTAAGTATTTATCAGTCTTTTAAAGTCTTTACTGCAGGAGCACGACCCTCAAGTGCCCACATGAACAAAAAATCTTTGAATATATTACAAAATACTAAGAAATTGTCTCCACTTCCAAGAGTCTCTGAAATAAGTATTTAAAGTCTGTACTGCAGGAGCAACTCTCAAGTGCCCACATAAACAATTCATT
This sequence comes from Rhodophaea formosa, assembly GCA_963082605.1. Taxonomy (NCBI): domain Eukaryota; kingdom Metazoa; phylum Arthropoda; class Insecta; order Lepidoptera; family Pyralidae; genus Rhodophaea; species Rhodophaea formosa. The sequence continues at coordinate 18,506,357 of OY720219.1, read as the reverse complement.
TTTACTTGTTTTGTTTCAGTGTTTTTGGGTACCATCCAATCTAATGTTATGAATATCTATAGCCTTCGATCAGGTACTATAGCAGTAGCATGTAATATGAGCTGGGGAGTCAACCGGGGTAAAAGTGCTACGAAGTTGTCGCCAGATATAGGTCACCTGCATTACAACTCCCGGGGGAAATAAGGGAGTATTTCGTTACAGAGACGCTTTTTAATTTCTGTAGTGTTATGATTGCGTTGTCTCTACCTCTTAATATAGCAATACTAGCTTACGCCCGCGGCTACGCTCGCGTTGGTGTCGATTCCATTAAATTAAGATATAAGATGTGGAAATCGATAATAAAAAAAGAATAAAGGCAAATAAGCAGGTGTGAGTCCTGCCCGAGTGGATTTTTTATCCCATACCTTTTTTTCCTAATTTAACAAGTAGACCTATCTATATACACCCCGCACGAGTATAGTTCATGAAAAAAAAAAATAGTTTCTGTTACATATTTGGGTATCCCCTTAATTATTTTTTGTTTCTATACAGTTTTATTTTTATGTGTTCTAGCAGCTACTGCAGGTTCTGTGTTTGGACTGTATAAAGAAGAAGGCGCTTTGATGGATACTACGTGTATTAGAGAATTAACAAGTGAGTACAGACAAAATGGTGTCGTGCCGTGTCGGTGATTCGGTCAGAGTCGTTGTGTGTCGTATATCCGCTGGCCCACTCCGCGACGTCCGGTGTTGCCAGTGGCCGCAACATTATGCAACAATCGTAAAGCGGTTCACAGAATGCATTTTTTTACAAAGATTGAACTGTGACATACGCACAGACATTTTATTTTGAAATTTTGAGACTCCACCCACAGTTGAAACAGACGAACATGACGTCTACGAAACCCTAAAAACCCGTAGCAAACCGATGCAAAGTGCTGCGACGGTATCGCCAGAAATACCCTCACATTACAACTCCTTCGGGAATAAGGGAACATTTCTGTACAAGGACGCTTTTTGATTTCGTCGTTTTATAATAGAGATGTCTCCTCTCTTAGTATACTAAGCTCCTTCCTTATTCTTAATTTATCCCCGGTCGGATCGCGGTCTGTATGTCTATTAGATGTTCTGAACTACGCAATGGATTTTAATGCCATTCAACTTCAGCCATAGATAGAGTAATTCGTGAAGAAGGTTTATCTTAATCCTCTAAATATAAATGCGAAAGTGAGTTTGTTTGTTTATTTTTGTGTTTGTTTGTTACGCTTTCACGCCCTATCTACTGAACTGATCTTGCATACACAAAGGTAAGGGTACTGACAAAGACATAGGCTACAGCATAGAAGCCGCAAGTAACAGTTAGTAAGTACATAATACATTCCCGATCGCAGCTGGAGAGGTCCTCTCATATGAAATAAACTGGCAGCAAACCAATGCAAAAGTGCTGCGACGTTATCGCCAGAAATAGGTCACCCTCACATTACAACTCCATGGAGAATAAGGGAATATTTCTGTACAAGGACGCTTTTTAATTTCTGCTGAAATGAAATGAAATGAAATTTTTATTCAAATTTGGATATCATATATGTATCGCTTTTTGAACGTCATATATTTTTTTTTTAATTTGTAATTTAAGTTTCGGAAAGACCACTGCTGAGAAGAATACGCCGAAAGAAACTCAGTCCAGTTTTGGTCCCTACATGCCTGAAGGGCTATGGGCTGAGTTATCATTGTGTTCTCTCTATCTTTCAGATAATAATCTTATAGGGGTTGTTAATAAGTGTAAACAGCAATGCGTAGATTACCTATATATTTCTTCAAAATTACGTAAAATGGTTCACAATTTTTTTTTGTAAAGTATATACGGACAAATCACACAAATTGAGCTAGACCCAAAGTAAGTTCGAGAATTACTAAGGAAATTACAAAAAAAAACTATATAACTTTATACCATATACTAGCTACTACCTTATACTCTTATATAAGACAATATGATTAATTTAAAGCCACGCAAGCATACGTGCAACTCATAATACATTTTCACATTTTAATAATATCTCAAGTTTATAGAGATGCACATAAAATCCCGAGATGTCATATTTTAATGGCCGTAATTAATCTTACAAATTGCCTTTCTTTTGCTAAATCTTTCAGATAAAAAATCACTTCTCTGCCAAACTACTGAACTGATTATGATTAAGTAAATTGAAATGGTAAAATCCATAAGCATATATCCTTCCAAGTTAAAATATATTTTTTCAAATAGGTTCATAATTTTCGGAGTTATGTGTATGAAAAAATATGGAATTTAGAACTTCCTTATGGAAAGTCGGTTAAAATAGCGCCTTGTAGAAGTGCCTACGAACGCCTACGAAACACGTGTAGACTACAAAACTAACGCATTTCACTCTGTACTTTGCTACGAAAACCATTTAGGATCGCCTACGAACTGAGCGTCTACGATAAGTGCTACAAAACATGTCGTAGAAAATTGTACGAATTGATGTCTACGAATTTTACTGCGAGCGCTACGAGATATACTTATTAGCTTTGACGGTCCTCTTGCGTTCATCATCATCATCGTCTTTTCAGTCTCCATTGCAGGACCTTCTCTGTACAACCAGAGCCATATATTAGCCAGAGCAGTCAGAGGATTTGGCCTACACTCTTCACGCTGGCCAGACGGGTTGGAGAGGTTTCTGATCTTTGTTTAACTCTGGCCAGCAAATATGCTCACAGAGCCACTAGTAATATTAGTTAGGATCATTTATTGGGGCATCATTAAGTGCCTAAATAAACGAAGTATGCCCAATCAATAATTTCCTCATACATATGTAGATGAAAAACATACGTCGAACAAATAAACCTTCGCTGTAAAAATATTTCAACCCGTTTTCTATTAATATTCATATAATCAGAGCGGTTATAGAAATACGATTCAAATTTCGAAGTTAAATTCATCCAACGTGCTTTAATCTTCAGAATATTGTAACATTTTCTCATACATGCTTCTGATTTCGGTACTGTTAACGAGATACAGCGCACTTTGAGGAGGTGAACCAAAGCAAACAAACTTCCTTGATAATGTTACTGCTGAAACTACCGAATATATGTATGTTGGGGCGTTATTACCAATCGATATTTATTTACGCTATAGGTTCTTTTAGAAATATAAATGAGATACGCTTTTGGTTCACGAATGTTTTACTAGACTTATAACACCAATAATAGAGCGACATATTTTCAAAAACAAAAGGTTAAAAAAATATAATTTAAAATAAAGAATTTAAAACTAAAGAGTTCGCAATAGGCGTATTTTGTATTGCGATTTTATCCCTTCATAGAAATGAGCTATCTAACTGAAACACAGTATGTCCTTGACTATCACAATTTCACTATAAACATATATCCCAGCATTGATCCCATAGGAAAAGTTGTTTATATTGACCGGCTTAGTCAATCTTTTAGATATAGAGAACATATTTTTTTTTTTTTTGCTTTTTAATAAATATTTCATGCTTTATTTTTCTTAAGAACAAAGAAAGCAGCTAAAGTTACAGTCACAATGTTGTTTGGTTTTCGCGTGTGCAAATGGCCAACACTAGTGTCAGATTTTTCAACATACAATAAGCTGGTACCCTGTAATACAAGGTCACGGTTGCATATTGCATGCATAATGTCACTCGCGTGCAATACAAGCTTGTTCATTTTTCATTCGACGCTATTCCATTAAAATCAAGGATAAACATTTTGTAAAAATGTCGCTTTTAATTTAATTAAAGTACCTAGTAATAAGCGTTTTAGGTAGGAAGTCATTATATACGCGACGTCTCTTCCGTTTTTACGTCAGTTGAAATAGTATTTTATGCAATGGTTATATAATAGGGGTTTTAAAAGGTGAGTGGCGCGGGTAGCGATATGAGCGAGCGAAGCGAGCGAATATCGCTAATAGAGGCGCCACGAGCCTTTTAAGACCTAATTATAAACCGTTGCATACAATATTTTTTCTACAACTTTAAAAAAAGTGCAAAACTAGTGAAACATAAATTTTTAGTTTGACAACTAACTCGCGAATAATATTTAGTTATTAATCTGAGGATAATATAAACATGACAAAATTTTGTGTCTATGGCACAGGTATGGCGCTCCATACAAGCGGCGCAATATTTATGCCTAGGACTAACACAAACAAAACTTTATATCCGTGCACTGCGTCAATGTGTGAGTTTGACAATCAGGGTCGGCACCTCGTCGAATATAAGTAGGTACCTACTACCGATGCCATTATTTACGAGTGGGTATATCTTTCCATTTTAGTTGGGACTTAACTATTATGAATCTAGATAATAAATAAGTGACAGTGCTTACAAGCATAAAATGTATTCGTTGATCTCACTCGTATGTCATTACTCCCACTTGTATGCTACAACTGGTAGGTACAGCAAACACAACACTATGTCATAGGTATATAAATATTCTCTAGTAGATGTAAGGTCTTATTCATAAAAGCATATTTAAAACAAATATCACTTCACAAATAGGTATTTCCTTAGTTTATGTCCATTTTCCATTTATCACTGTTTTAGGTTATTTTATGTTATGACACACTAAATATACTAATAAATAATATAACTAACGTACCTATTCGGCGTCAAAAAATACGGTAAATATGAATAAATTAAATAAAAAGTTTGTTTACATCTCACGTCAACAATGGCGTCGTGAAACTCGTGAATCATGACTAACTTCAATGCAACGCGTGGCGGATCGTGCGAAACTAACCCTGTTTGAATGCCAGTAAAGCCCGCGTATTAACGGGGGTGAGGTGCGGGGAAGCTAGGTTGTGAGGGACGCTGCGAGTTTCCGTTCTGTACGTTGGTACTATTATTAATTCTGTGTCTATGGTTACCTTTTCTTTTTTAAATTAATGTTTGCTAGACTCTTAAAAAAACTATGAAATAAGTTTTTCTTAAGTTGGCAGCAATGCATTTAGTTCAAAAAAACTTCTTTTGCAATCACGAAATCTAGGTTTAATAGTCTGTGGCTGCTAGCCGTATCGTTATAGATACATTATAGTACGGCTGTGCCGTACTGTTATAAAGAATAGAGTATAGACTTATTATGGTGTTCTTATGTTTATGTTCTTGACCATATAAATGACAGTACAAGATTAGAAAAATGATGTAAAACAATCACACACAATACGAGTAAATTCAAAATCAGCTGTAAAAATAAACCGGGATCGAGCGTGTCAGGGCCGCAGCGGCCCTAATCCCGCGTCGTCATGGCGGCCAGGGACACGGGTACTGGGATACTCGGGTGGCGTAGGCTGCGTTCCTTCACGAGCTGCATAGATCCTACATACTACACGCGAAATTCACCTAGATAAGTTTTTTCATAACTTTTTTTTCATAAACCATTTCGAGATATATGCTTTTTTAAAATCAGCTATTATAAATAGACCATAATCGTGCTTATCAAGGCCGTGGCGGCCCTAATCCTGCGTCGCCATGGCGGCCAGGGACACGGGAACCGGGATACTCGTAGGTATATATATAAGATACGTCGTCGGAAGGTATGTATTTCTTCGCGAGCTGCATAGATACATACATAGTTTTGTCTATTTGTTTTCTTGTGTGTAAGTGGCCAACACTAGTGTTAGCTTTTTCAAGCTGCCTAAAGGCATTCAACATAGTTTTACGACTGCCATCAATGATGAAAGCCGGGACTACTATGCTTCACAGACATCGAATTAGAGCCACGTCGGCTATAAACTAGGTGTCGCCATGGCTGCCCCGGCTAGGAGCTCCACCAGGACTATCGTCACAGATAACATACGAAGTAGTCTATCGATGATATTTGAACTGAACCAATATTAAATTAAACCTGTTAAGCGTTGTATTTAATCTGTATAGTACAGACAGATCAAGGCCACAGTGACCGCAATCTGGCGGTCTCTATGGCTACCACAGCCAACTGGGAGCTTCATCCAGGACTATCGCCACAGATAACATACTTAGTATTCTATCGATGATATTTGAACTGGACCAATGTAAAGTACACCTGTGGCGTTGTATTTAATCTGTATAGTACAGACATCGGGTCAAGGCCACAGCGAACGCAATCTCGGGGTCTCCATGGAGTCACGGCCGCGGACCGGGAGTTCCGGGAATATTGGAGAACAACATTGATGTTAAATAAACTGTATGTATCCAGCCTAGAGAGTGTGAGAGTGTAGACCAAATCCTCTGACTGCTCTTTACATTACATTTACATTACTCTGGTAGTTCAGAGAGGGTTGTGTTCCTGCAGTAGAGATTAAAAAGACTGACTAAATATTCTGTCTTCAAATCGCTATAAAATTAAGGCTTTTAGAAAAAGTAGTTTTACTTATGTCTTAATTTTGGTTGTCTTGCTCGCATTAATGTGATCTTGAAATACAATTATACTCCAATTTCTATGAAAAGTTGTTGTGAAGTCTTTTTTTCAAAACTCTGTAAAACCAGTCTATTATAAAATAGCTGAGACCTTTGTTTGCTTTATTTTTAAAAGCCACTGTGTCATGACAATAGCCGTAATTTACTAATAATACCACTGTATCGATTGGTGGCTCAACGCAACTTATACTCGTGCCGGTGGCGAAAATTAAAAACGCAACAGAAGTATCACTTCAATGATTTTTTTATCATTATTAAAAGGCCTGTTTTATACTTTGCCACTGCGATTTTTCTTTTGAGTGCAAAAAATAGGCTGTTGAACTGACTAAAGGTTACCGGGCCAACTAAAAAAATATTTTTAAGTTAGATATTTCGCCTGCTTAGAATACGAGAATGGGCATATTATGTAAGTTGTAAGAATTTATTCGAACATGAAACGTCTAGTAAGTATCTTTATTATTTATCTTTGACATATTTTTAGTAGTACGGCTCTTATTTATTACAAAAATAAATTCAATTTCCGGTCCATATCCTTTCAGAATAACATAGTCATATTTAAAGTCTTAGTTTGAAGAGCCTCAGTTGTAGCTTGGAGTATATTTGATGTTATCTATATGTATATAAATTAACTAGCAGTCCGCCGTACCCGTATATATAGCCTATGACATTCGGCGATAGTGTGATTCAAAGGTGAAATAATTTTTGAAATCTGCCAAGTGGTATACCTGAGATTAGAGCGTTCAACCAAACTAACAAACTCTTCAGCTCTATAATATTGGTAGATAAAACAGTTGAACATGAGTTATCCATCTGTATTTTCTTTATTGAAGCTTGTGTCGTCCTCCATTTTCTCGATTTTCATGATAGCGCTATCATTATCATAGGGTGACTGTGCGATTACAAATTACGAGTTTTACTTTAATCAAGATGATATTTTTGATAAACGCTTTAAAGAGATTAAGCAAATAGTTAATGCCTCAATGGTCGTAATCGCCTGCCTGTAATTTAGCCCTCGACATTCGCTTGAAGGATCAATGATGAAAACGTTTTTTGGTTCCATAGAACATGTTGTTTATATGGACGGACTGAGTTGACCCCCCCCCCCCCTCCCCTTCTGCTCCCCTGGTATTAAATGTAAAAAGTATTTTTACTCCCGCTAATAGCCCGATTACGCCAATACATTTCCAAATATTTGTAATTTTTTTCATATTTAGTAACGTAGAGTTCATTATCCAACACGTGATTTAAATAAATTTATGCATATTATTATTAAGGGACAAGTAATAAATTAAGAGATAATTATATCAACTAATATAATACACAGAATACATTTAGTCTTCATATTATTTTTGTTGATATAGTTATCCCTCATAATATTAGATTCAAATCATAGCAGATGGTAATGGCGACGCTAAATGTATGTAAAACGATTCACCGCCGCAATGTTATGTTAATAAACATTGCTTTCCTATGAATTCATTATAATAATGTGGCGTATGTTTTTGGAGAGCCATTAACGGGTTAGGCTAGGTACTACTGCTACTGGCGAATAATCATAGATTCTTGTCTGAGAGATGTGTACTCAAATTTCCATTCCGGGGAACGTTCCCCATTCACATCTGCAGGAATGTTCCCAGGAACGATCTTAATTTCAAGGCAACGTTCCCGTCCAAATTCGAAAAATCATGTAAATGAGATATAAATGCTTATTTCTTATCATTTGTAAAGTATATTTAAACAGACCCGATGTGCTGACAACATGTCCGAAAAAATAATAAATGTAATTAAAAAGAATACAATTAATTTAGAAGAAACTAGTGCCAGATATAATAATGCTTATTTTTCACGTGAACCATATCAGCTTTTAATTTCCCACACACTGTTATACATAAACAGATGGTAGGTACTTATTTACCACAGTGGTATCCCACTCGGCTTTATAAATTGCACGAACTTTTACCACGATTAAATCCCATTCGACTTTGTAAATAACCTGAACTTTTACCACGAAGACTATAGATACCACATATACTTGAAAATACTTTGCGAGATGTATATTAAATCACTAGCTTCCGATACCGTGTCAACTGTGTCCCACGAGGATATATTGACTTTCTAAAAATACTCATCATATTGAACACTCAGTATATTTTCAAAATAAAGTATAATAAAGTAATTTTTTTGCGGTTGGGTACTCTGAAAGTGGACTACATAGAGAAGCATAAGCGTTCCAGCAGGCCTATTTGCTTACTTTTACAACTACGGTTTACAACGTTTTGACGAACTGCAACATTCATTACGGCTTTCGTATGATTGATATAATAATATAAAAACAATCAAAGATTTTTTTATTAACAGTTTTTCTTTATTTTGTAATTTTACTTAAATTAAATTTTAATTTAGTCATATTTGTAAATTATGATTTTAAAATTAGTTTTAGTTTATATTGTTAGTTTTTAGTTGACTGTTATCAAAGATAAATCTTATCGACACCGTTTTTGGCAAATAACTCTACAGCCCCAAAATCCTTACGTAAACTTCGTTATGAAGACGCATTTAATTATTTCACCATCATCATCACCATCTCAGCCGCAAGAAGTCCACTGTTAGGTATAGGCCATTTATTTATTTTTATAGAGAAAATTTTATGAAAATCTTTCTATTCGTTAGCACAGATTACAAGTCTATTATTCTTAAACTGCTCCGTCATCTGTACTAATATTATAAAGAGGAAAGATTTGATTGTTTGTTTGCATTGAATAGGCTCCGAAACTACTTACTGAATTTTAAAAATTCTTTCATCTGTAGGAAACGAAGTCGCGGGAAAATTGCTAGTAACACATAAGGATAAACGGAGTGATGGTATCCTAAGCCAAAACGGAAAACTTGGCAAACTCTTTAATATATTTAATTTAAATTTAGTATTTATCCGTTGTTAATATATTTTTTATAAATATAAAATTATATAGAATTAAAAATAAGCTAAACTTTATATGTAAAATAAATAGCTAATTATGAATTTGATTTTAAAAAATTAAACACTTCTTAAATTATAAGTTCTTAAAAACTTATTAAAAGAATCACAATGGTATCAAAATATTTCAGTGAAGCGTGGAGTCCCCACCCACATCTGTCTATCCGCGATGACACAAATGTCCGGATTGCGTGTCTTTGCCTCCGCGTATGTCACGAACGATGGGACACACCATTGATTTATAGCTCTAGAGTTTCGCTCATACATAGTTCACGTAGACAGATTGAAAAGTATCTTGTCGTCTCGTTCACGTTCTTCATTAGACAACTTTAGAAATAGCCTGGATAAATAAAAGAAATAGCTTTGATGAAGTTAAGGAAAAATCCGGAAACACTTTTGTTGTATGGGGAGCCCTTTTACATTTATATGTATCTTGTTCTGTTTTAAGTATCTGCTGTTGTAGCGGCAGCAAAAATACATCATCTGTGAAAAATTCAACTAGCTATCAGATCATGAGATACAACCTGGTGACAGACGGATAGATAGACAGACGTTTTTACCCTTTGTTACGAAACATAAATAAAACCGGCCAAGTGCGTGTCAGGCCACGCGCAGTGTAGGGTTCCGTAGTTGCGAATGACAACTTTGAGTTCACACTGTTTTCACTCGCACGTCACAGTTTAACGACCAAAAACATCTAACAATGAAAATTGTATGAAATTTTACATTTTCCAGTACATTTTATAAGTTGATTGCCTATAACTTTTTAGTTTGCACTTAGTAGGTACTCAGCTCTGATAGTCAAATTCAGTATATATACTACGGCTGTAATTTTTTTTCACGTATCCATATAACCGTTTAGCAGATAGAGGGGGGGACACTTACCTCTAACAAAAATTTTCACTTTAAAACCAAATATTTCGGAAACGGATCCCTAAATCGAAAAATGGTGTTCTCAACCTCACAATATTTTTCAAAGACCTATTTAACGATACCCCACACGATGGGTAAGTAGAGAAAAAAAAATACTCCCTCACTTTAATTGTATGGGAGCTATCCTAAAAAAATTTTTTTTTTTTCAATTTTTTTTTTCTACCACTTTTTTGCCATGATTAATATACACACCCATACTAAATTACAGCTTTCTAGTACTTATAGTCTCTGAGTTAAACCGCGGACGGACAGACAGACAGACATGGCGAAACTATAAGGGTTGCTAGTTTACTACGGAACCCTAAAAAGGGGTCACATAGGTCCAGCTTGAAAAGCGTCTTGTCATACATACATACACACTGTCACGTCTTTTTCCCTTGTGGGGTAGACAGAGCCCAGGTCTGTAAAAAAACCTAAGGCCACGTTTAGCATCTTGGTGGGCTTTTAGGTGAGAACGGAATCAAAATAGTGATGGGTTGCTAGCCGCATTGCCTATTGACATGATTCTTGCGTCTTGTCGTCTCGTCATTCGCCGTGTGGTTCCCAGCAGAGTAGAATTAGGTCACTTCAAGTCTTCCCGTGGATGTCGTGGAAGTCGATTTAGAAAACAACAATACCAACTAGATATCAGGTCGGCGCAAGAAAAGTGGCTCGGCAAATAAGAGCGCACTCCAGACGGTGAGCTCTTATTTTGTTTAGTTGGAATAATAGAATTGCGACTTTATTATCACGAGCTATGGTCGAGAATACGTTGAACTTAAAACGGTTTTATAGCTACATTCAAGCGGACAGAATTTTGCATCGATTTTGTAAGTAACGCGATTTTTAGTTGGTATTGTTGATCGAAGTAGAAGGCACTTGTCCCACCAAGAGCGAGGAAGCGATTAGCTATCGGCGATTTTCTCGCCCAAGAAACGAACAAAAGATAAAGGATCCTGTGTTAGTAAAAGAGACACATATATTAATAGTTCATCGTTGGCTGTTCACACTGCCGGCGAGAGCACTCGCTCTACTAGTTTGTCGCCCAGATAACAGCGATAAGATAAAACTAGCTCAGCGGTACTCGCTCGGCGATGCTCGCTTGGTTTAGAAATCAACCTGCGAGACCAATCAGCGGTGATTTTATACAGCGTTTATTTCAGTGCAAATAATTGCAATGAATTTGAGAAAAGCATTTGAGCTGTCATTGTTGTCTAGTTCAGACGATGATGATGATGCATTATCCTGTATAGTAATAGCCCGTCGCACGCGAACACTCGCCTACAGCTGAGCGACAAAACTATTGGAGCTAACACTCGCTTCTCGCCGCTCGCCCACTCGTTTGTAGTTTATCGTTCTACTCGTTTATCGCTCATCGTTGCCGGTGGGACAAGTGCCGAAAACACAAGCTAAGCTTATAAACATCTCACAAACGTCTCAAGATGATGATGATGATGATTGTCGTCTCGTTCGCGTTTCAAAAGAAAACGTCCCTTATGGAGTTAAAGAAAAAGTACTAACCTGGCTTCACGGATGGCGTCGACCCAATGCACGCAGTCCACCTCAGAAGCTGCTCGTAGCTCGTACTGCCGCTGACTCTCCCGTCGGTACGAGATTGTGAAGCAGAACTGAAAACAAGTATACAGTCAATCTACTGCATAAAAGATTAAAAAAGAACGCGTTCCGAAGTTATATGTATTATATGTTTCTGGTCATTTTTCTCTACCGTTTCTCGTGAAATTTGCAAGTTATTTATTATTGAAGTTTTCGGAAACTATTCAAAATGATGGTAATGTCACAAGTGACAGAAATATTACCGTCTAAAACTATTAGGTTCCCGGCAGTTCTGCCGTTCCTGCCGTGTGGTTCCCGGCAGAGTAGAATAGGACCACTCCAAGTCTTCTCGTGGATGTCGTAGAAGGCGACTTAGAAAACACAAGCTAAAAAAGCTTATAAATATAAAAGAGACCTCTCCATGCTCTGGAGTCATTTAAATCATAATCTAAGTTTAAATCCTTGACGATTATGACAGTACTAGCAATTGACATATTTCATGAAGCGGTGTATGCTCAGATTAATATGAGTTATAGTTCTGTGGGTGTATGTTTACCAGAATATTAAGACGTTCCCAAAACGAGCTGAAAGTGATTAGACATTAAAAACGAGAAAAGCAGACGAATACTTGTGTAACGTGCATTTCATTCAAGATAAAGAAGTCTGGTAAATTGTCTATACATATAATAAAACAATAAAAATATTTTGTCTGTACATTTAATATTTTTGACTGAAATGGATAGAGGGACACTTCAAAAGAATAATAGAAAGCAAAAATTTTTTTTTAGGATTTCTTATCTGTCTGTCTGTCTGTATGTATGATCACGTTTATCTCCGGAAATATTAGACGGATTCGAATAATACTTTTTTGTTTTATAGTTGTTAAACCGGGGCAACATATAGGGTAGAAATGATTTTGAAAAATAGAACACCTTATGCAGCATCATAATGGTCCAGCTGTAGGCTATAGGAAATATAAAAGTGGAGCCTTAGCAAAAATTGTTAAGCCTGATGAGCATTTTTGTTGAAGTATAAAATATCTGAGATTTGGAACACCTCATGCGGAACCATAATGGTCCAGGTAAACTATAAGAAATATATGAATGACGCCTTAGCAAAAGTTATTCAACCTAATGAGCATTTTTTGTTGAAGTATTTAATATGAAGATTTGGAACACCTAACGCAGAACCATAATGGTCCAGGTAAACTATAGGAAATATAAAAATGACGCTGTAGCAAAAGTTGTTCAGCCTGATGAGTATTTATTGTTGAGGTAAAAAAATCGCAGATTTAGAACATCTGATACATTATCATGCCAAATTTTATATCGACATTTTTACAGAGTCACTCGCTCTCCGCTGGGATAGAGTGGGTAGAGTACGATTAGCTCATATTACTGGTGACCGCCCAGCGGTCCCCCTTTTGGCAACGTAGTTTTCAGCCCATTCGGCAAAATATGAGAATTTGCTGTCTCTCCAAGCCATAGATATCAGAATATTTACTAGCTCCAAACCTTGAACACACAGGCAATATCTGATGCCAAGGTCTGTCCCTCGTGATGTGGATGTGTGGTGCCCTTTGGAGATGTGCGATAGGTTGAGGGCACTCTGCCCATACCTCAAAGCTTGGTGAAGTAGCGCAAGCTCACTTGGAGCTAGCTATACCTATAGTTTTCTTCTTATCGTATCGGTGGCTCAAAAAGTCTAAAAGAATCCTATATTTTATCCCTCCATCCGTATTTAGCAGTAGCCAATGCAATGCCATACAATTTTATAACACTGCTACAAGTATTTTCTTATGTATGTTTAGTTCTTATTAAGGTATATTAATATGCCCGGAGTCATAAAGTCCACGCGACCGAAGTCGCGGGCATCAGCTAGTATTTTATAAGTTATTTAAGCACACAACACTGAATTATAATATTACTTACTTTTGCCCGCGTCTCTCGCGTTTGATCTCTCGGAAACAGCATTTTTCTCTGGAATGAAAGGCATAAACAATAAAGCTCTCTAACCCACCTGGCCAGTGTGAGGGAGGAGTGTAGGAGAAATCCTCTATGGTAGTACAGCGAGGGTCGTGCTCCTGCAATGAAGACTAAAAAAGACCTGATGATGGAGATGACTAAACACTAATTGACTCACCGACGCGTTCCTCTCCATGGGTGCCTTGCTAAGCCTCTCGCAGTACGAGCCTTCAAGCAGGAGTACGCCAGTTGGTCTGGTGTTGTTCTCAGACTCATAGTAGAACAGCAGATTCTGCGTCAAATGACACCATGTTAGGTTAGTTTTACAGTAAGTTCTGAATTGGTTGTAGCTCTACCTCTGTGTGTAACTTTCTTAATAATGTGGATAGTAGTAGCGTGGAACAGGTAGTTTAAAGACATACGAGTTATACGTCACCATTCTATACCTGGGTAGCTGATTAGACGGGGCATACATATTTTTTACATATCTAACAAAAAATACGCATTATTTTAAACGTAAATACACACAATAGTAATTGACTTTCAATAGGTGGCTAGATAAGTTTAAGTTAAAAATATATCACTAGCTCTTTTAGGAAGCTAATTACCGCTAAGTATTAAAATGTTGTCACCAAGCTATTAAGCCTTAAAGTTTCCCTATTCTCAGTTCTATGGCGTAATCAAGCGTATATTGTTTAAGTAAGTATGGTTAGTACCGCTTACTACGCTATGCTATTACACAATAGGTAAATATTGTGTGTGTGTTTGTGTTTGTTCATACAGATGAGGAGTTTCTCCATCAGGAGCCATAAGTATCATGTGACCTTTGCCATAAAAGAAACCTTGTTGAAGCCAAACAAACTAGTTTACCTGATAAAGTATGAACCACCGCAGTTGCCACTTAGTGTTGTCCGCACTCCTTTTGTGAAGGTATCCTGCCTGTAACAAACAAAATCAAAATTCGTAACTTAAACACTACAAGATTGTCGTTTGCGGTTAGATAGATGTTTTTAGATGGCTACCTTTGGATAGCTAAGGGCCGCCAAGGTAAAGGTAGACCAGAGATATTCTTGACAAGTTTTTGAATGTACTTATTGGCAGAAATTGCTATAGACAGAAACACAAGTGAAAAGAAAAATAAGGAGACCTTGCCCAGCGGTGGAATACAGCACGGAACAAACATTTAAAAATTACCCAAAACAAAACAAAGATCGCAAGCGCCACTAACCTTAGTGGCACATAGGTTTATTTACCAACTTCGGCATTATGAAAAAATATCACAAAAATGAATCGACAAAAATCTAAAGAATTTTAAAAGCAGCCTCACAAAATTTCATCGATTAATTATTAAGACTTTTCGTAAAGCAGAATTCGTCCGGATAGTAATTTGCAAAATTTCACACGTGGAAAATTAAGAACTTGAAACTAATCGCCGACATCGTTAAGAGACGCAACATATTGAAATAGAGACGCTTTGCGCTCTCTTGGTCAATATAACGAGTTTCCATCAATATTATTTATTTATTTATTTAACAGTTTATGCATACGGAGAAAAAATATACAGACAAAACTTAAAAGTAGAGATTTCACGTACAAAGGTACTGCTATTGAAATCTCTTCCAGCAGATCCGTGAGAGGAGAGTATCATGTTAGAGGCGACAGGCGTGTTCATATTATAAGACAAAACATGGAGCTGTAGAGTTACAGGTTTCCCAATATCTATACTATTCTGTTCATCTACTTATTCTCCCTTTCAAAGGTAAGTACGTACATATTCTGATATCTATGGTACGTACCTAGAATCACTTTGAAATAAGATGTCAAACAAGATGGAAATAGAAGAAGTGGATCTTGCAAGACTATCTCCTTTTTGAAGAAGATATTAAGTGCATATCTTTGTAAATTTGAAATTGGACCCACGTCACACGGGTCACATATACATAACTAGCTGTTACCCGCGGCTTCGCCCGCGTGGCAAGGCCTATGTCCTTCTCAGTACCCTAACCTATGTGTATGCAAAATTTCATGATGATCGGTTAGTAGATTCGGCGTGAAAGCGTTACAAACAAAGAAACAAACAAACTCACTTTCGCATTTATAATATTAGTTAGGAAGTTAGGATAACCAAGCTTTCGCCCGCCGTTTCGCTCGCGTTAGTGTCGATGCCTCGGAAAAAGTACTTTTCTCCGGAATGAAAGGTAGCCTATGTCATTCTCCGTACTCCAGACTCCAGACGATATGTATGTAAAATTTCATGATGATCAGTTCAGTAGATAGGACGTGAAGGCGTAACAAACAAACTCACTTTCACATTTATAATATTAGTTGGGAATTTGGGATTGGGATAGTTGAGATGAGACACCTTTAGCCCGCCGCTATAGCCTATGTCTTGTTTATAGCCTATGTCCTTCTCTGTAGTCCAGACGATATGTATGTAAAATTTAATGATGATTAGTTCAGTAGATAGGACGTGAAGGCGTAACAAACAAACTCACTTTCACATTTATAATATTAGTTGGGATTAGGATAGTTGAGATGAGACAGCTTTTGCCCGCCGCTATAGCCTATGTCCTTCTCTGTAGTCCAGACAACGTGTATATAAAATTTCATGATGATAGGTTCAGTATAGATAGAGCTTCACGCCCTATTTACTGAACCGATCATCATGAAACAAACATACAAACTCACTTTCGCGAATATTAGTTGGAAATTTGGAATGCTACCGACTCGGAACACATATTGTATTAAAAGCTCAATTAGCCGTGATATCGAATTTCTTTGACTGATCATTGACTTCCGAAGAGCAGCTAGAGGGCAGAGATACAAAACAAGAGTTATTGTGAAAACTTCATTTTTGTAATGATAACAGCTTTGAAAACTTCTGCATCACCGGCTTGTTGATATCAATAAATTTATGCCATAAAATTTGGGTGCAAACCCTTGTCAAATTAAAAAAAAAAACTCAAGCGTAAATCAATTTCAAAGTTTCATAAGTTGGTAGGATTGTTGCTATTACTAAGTTCGTTTACCATCATCTTTTCAACCTGAAGAAGTCCACTGCTGGACATAGGCCTCCCCGTATGGATTACCAATACGACATGTTGCGTCTTCCTGCGACCTTGGCCAGGTCATCCGTCTACTATTCTTTCGCAATAAATTTAATTCGATTTATCTTTAATTGAACTTAACTAAAATAAGTCTTTAGAAAATAAATTACTGACCTACCTGTTTGGGGGTGTCTGATGCTGGTTGTTTATTTATATTTATTTTTTGTTTCTTTTATAAGTTTTAATAATTTTATACGTTTTGGTCTACCTCTTGATATACTCGTTGCCTGTTTCCGATCTATTCTGTTATAGATCTATGGCTGCACTTGGTTGATCTGCAATCAAATTTACGCGAGGCACTCCGACGCAATGACATTTTTCGTGATTGACCTTTCAGAATCGAGCGCTGAAGCACTGGTAAATTTTGTGAGGTTATGCTACATACATTTATCTAGTACACCACTCTCGTTCATATGCAGAATGCCAAAATTTTGTTTCTCATTGAACTTTACTTACTTAAGGGGGCACACTAGGCACAGTAGCGACGCCAATCATTTTATTCCTAATACTTTACAAATAGAAAAAAATACAAGAATGTAAATCATATAAGCCTTAGTAAATAACATGAAGTATTTTTGGAATCATGTTTTAATATTTTGAGAATCAGTCATTAAGAGAAATAGTGATTACCGCCAAAAACGGCCGTTTTTGGTGGTAATCTGATTCTCATAATTCTCACTGACTCTGATAATATTAAACATGATTTCAAAAATACTTCAGGTTATTTACTAAGGCTTATATGATTTACATTCTTGAATTTCTTTCTATTTGTAAAGTATTAGGAATAAAATGATTGGCGTCGCTACTGTGCCTAGTGTGCGGCCTTAATTGGCTAACTTTTAGTAGGTTTTTATTTCAAATTAAGTATTGATTATACTTTGTACTTAGTATTTTGTAAGTACTTAGTTAATTATACTTTCAAATTCTAGACTCTGACACTAGTGTTGGCCACTTACACATCCGAAAAACAAAAAACATTGACCTTTTAATAATATAGACAGGGGTTTTGTCTGTACTACTAAGTTAGATCAGCAGCTACAATATTAACGAAAACATAAATTGTATCTCATGTCGAGGCTCACAAGTCATCGTGACCATTAAAACGTCAACCCACGTCCAGGGCATATCATGAATTTATTTACAACCTTCCCGAAGGTTCGCCGGGAATACATATTTATGGTAAGGCCGTGCGACAACATCTCTGCTACGTAATATTTGCACCTATACGTGGGGTCGTCTCGCCGTGCGGTTCCCGGCTGAGTAGAATAGGACCACTCCAAATCTTCCCGTGGATGTCGTAGAAGGTGACTTAGGAAACACAAGTTAAACAAAGCTATAAACATCAAAGAGACCTCTCCAACCCGTCTGGCCAGCGTGGAGAGTGTAAGCCAAATCCTCTGACTGCTCAGGCATATGGCTCTAGTAGTACAGAGAGGGTCGTCCGGATAAAGCCGGACACAGGCTTATTGGTTGCGCGCCTAGCCAATTTAGTCGGAGTCCGACTGTCCGGTTTTTGATTTACATTAAAAAAATGTCTTTATCATCATCAGGTCTTTTTTGTTTCCACTGCAGGAGCATATGACCCTCTGTATATTAGCTGGAGCAGTCAGAAGCAGAGAGCAGAGAGCTAGCCATACGGGTTGGAGAGGTCTCACGATTATAAGCTATGTTTGTGTTTCCTAAGTCACGACATCCACGGGAAGACTTGGAGTGGTCCTATTCTACTCTGCCGGGAGCAACACGGCTTGTCGTGTTGTATACTACGACTAAAATATTAATTTTGAAGACCTGACAACCCTACCTATACGAAAATATTTTACTATGAGACTAATATTAAATCGTGAAACATAATTTTATTAGGTAGGTATTTCATTTCTTTGTATTATTTTGATATCATTCACACAAAAGAAATCTCTACTAAATTTGCCTTCAAAAGAAGAGTTCACTGTCTATTGCTTAATTCACTTCCTTCTTAAACCTTAATTAGTCATTCTCTCTGTACTGTATTCATCTTCAGTATGTATTTATATGTATGTATATTTATTTATGTCTATTTTTATTGATATCTATATTTATTTATATGTATAGTGCTTATATGTATATAGAAAGTTTATGTATGTGTTAGTAAATATCAATAACTTTATATTTGATCATATTTAAATTATTCACCCTTTGCGCCGAACAACTTTTTCTGTTTATCCATATGGTTGACTGGGAGAGAATGCTCGTCGGGAGCTCGAACTCGTCAGCGCACGTGGCTAATTTGCGTGCTATGTCGCTGAGAAAGGGATTGACTCGGTTTTGAACAGTGCGGAACTATTTACACTGATGTATAAGCACATCGGAACTACAGTCTAGTGTAAACACAAATATTGTTGAAAATCTAAATCTTTGTCGTCTAAAAATTCGCGAGTATGCGTTTGGGAGAAGTGTTCTTGTGATAAAAAAGCTGAATGTTTTAATTAAAAGTAAAGTTATTTATATTTTTTAATAACCAAACTATGCTTGTATGAATTTTGTTTTAGAGATTTTTACTCTTTCCGGTATTTAATTGTGCCCAAAGTTGCGTTAAAATTACGTGTTGAAACGGAATGTTCTGAGACTCATAACTTTTAAAGTACTTATAATTTTACAATTATGATTCCATACAAGCATAGATAACGACAATACAAATCGATAGAATTAAAAACTTTAAACAGACGATACCGAACAACGGAGTCATCACCCTACAGAATTTGTATGGCGAAACACCTGACTAGCGTACCCTTAAGTCCGCCAATTGTAATAAGTTTTACTTTGGTACAATAAAGTTCTAATAAATAAATCATTTAGCATTAAATTTTTATTTGTCGTAATTATACATACATGTAAAGTATAGAAGCAAAATAAAAACAGCTAGATGTATTATTTCACAATTAATGCATTGATATTACATCATCACGACCATAGATTTAAAAAAAAAATCGATCACGACGTATTTACTATACGAGGTGTCAGTTAGCGGGTCAATAAAGAACATTGACATTTATATACTTCTGTTTTAATTCGTGCATTTTGTAGAAATGTGAGGAAGAAGGGATTAACCAACTTTTGTATCAAACAAATGGAGGCAAAAACCTGAACGGTCCCCCCTGGATGATGTGGAACTGATTTTCAAAACAGTTCTATAATTTTTCCGATGACTCATTACAGCGCAAAAGTATAAATGACCTACCATAAGCATGTGCCTGGAAAAGATGTTACTTACGACTGTCACCTCTAGTCTCTTTGTATTAAATGTAAGATATTAAATACATGTCTCTAATTACCTCAACAGATTGTTTGACTGGTTGGACAACCAATTTAAAAATATAAAAACAAAGGTGCGAACACAGGTAACACAAAGGTGAACACTCCGGCGTTTCACTCACTCAACGACACTTACGACGTAAAAAGAAACTTAGGTTTTGATTGTTATTTATTGGAAAGAGGAGGAGGAGGAGGAAATAATATAGGATCAAAATATACTTACGTAAGTACCTACACAACTAAGGAATCAGTCTTTTCTCTTGTGAGGATAATAGAACCAAAAAGTTGTTAAATCAGAGGCCTCGCTAAGCAACACATCCTTCAAATTAAAATCCTTATTACCCACACTTGGCTAAATTTAGACACTGACGATATGGACGGTGCAGTACGTTAGATGCGAATGATGATATCCACATTTGTGTCTATTGTACTGCGGCATCTCTATCGTCAGTGACCAAATTATCTAAGTTTATTAAGGGTTTTAAAGTTCATCCACCTGGCTGCAGTAACAGAAGAGAACAAGGCACAAACGAAATGCAGTGTAGGTATGTGAAAAGGATTTCTGTGTACTTTTAATTTGGGGTCTGTCTCATGAAGGATTTTTGTGTGTTTACACAGGCTACCACAAAATACAAAAAGTGCAATGGTTAGCATTTCTAGGGGTCACTGACATTGCTTACCCTTTTTCGTCCCGCATACTCATTGCGCCCTTTGTAACTACTTGCCTGCAACATTGTAGATTTTGTACTGTATAAATGTTGGTATTTAGGTAGTTAAGTACATATTCATGATATTAAAGCTGGAGCATAAAAGTCTGAAGAGAGATAAAATAAAAATAATGGTAAACATAAAGGTAATATTGTGGGAGCCGAGGTAGTTGATTTTTTACGACCACTAAGCTTTGCAACGAGGCATCCATGAAGTACGTAAGTACTTATTTATTTTTAGACTGAGTGAAAAAAAATTGTCTTTATCCCTTAAGCGTTAGTACTATTATTAATTCTGTGCCTTTAGTCTATTTTTTTCCACTTGATGGCCCAGTGGGTATTATTACCGCTTATCCATGTAAAGCAACCCCGAATGCGGTCTCCACCGGGATGGATGACCACAAATTACATAAAAATATCTTGAGCTCCTTGATCCCCCCCTGCTGTCATTATTCACGACACTTGTTAAGCCAACTTAAACTATGTCAATGCCTTAAGGCGGCTTGAAAAACCTGACAGCAGTATTGTACACCTTACACTCATTAAAAAAATCGGCCAAGTGCGAGTCGGAGTCGTACACAAAAAATTCCGTACGACATTAGACGATCGAGCCAAAGCAGGTGTTGTAAATGATGGGCTTTCTCTCAGACATTTTTTATTGACTTAATCAAAATTTAAAAATATATACAAAGATCTATAAAAAAGTATTTACATATAAAAACCAAAGAGTTTGCAACAGCAGGGAAAAAATCATACCTATTTGTTGTATGGGAGGTATTTTTGGGGTAAGTACAAAATAACCCAAAGGTTAGACGTGCTTCCGATTTACAATCGGCCCCAATGAAGATAAGATGGGAGCCCCCCTTAAAAATTAAACCTATTAATTTAATTTAAATTTAGATCAATAGAGCCAGCTAAGTTAGTGATAAGCGGTAAGATTGAAGCATTTCTCGAGAGCAAAAATAAAATCGTAAGTAGAT
Organism: Rhodophaea formosa; assembly: GCA_963082605.1. NCBI lineage: Eukaryota > Metazoa > Arthropoda > Insecta > Lepidoptera > Pyralidae > Rhodophaea > Rhodophaea formosa. The sequence continues at coordinate 18,484,456 of OY720219.1, read as the reverse complement.
TTTGGTTTATATCTTTCTACATACCTATTACTATTTTTATGCACTGTCAGGAAATTGCCCATAGCCTAAACTATAAATTAATTTCTAAGGTCAATGTGCATTATTGACTCGCTAACTGACGCTTGGTATAATGATTTTATTCTTAAATATGGTTGTTCACCGTGGTTTTGGAATAATGTGATTGGTCGTTCTCTACAATTTCTCGTGTGTGTCGATGATGAGAGAGGTGATGGAAACACATGAGATGTCTTGATGATGTTTCATTTTAATTGTAGCTGATTGTATTTTAATACAATAAACTTAGCAGGTATTGGCAATTTTCCCGCAACGTAGTCCGCGTAAATTACAGCCTATGTCATTCGCATATACGATGACGCATATATAACGAGCTCCATGGCGCAGCGGTCAACACGCCTGCCTGCGACACGGATGGTCCCGGGTTCGATCCCCGGTCAGGTCAAGATGGAAAATGATCTTTTACAGATTGACCTGGGTCTTGGATGTTTATCTATATAAGTATCTATTATAAAATATAGTATCGTTGAGTTAGTATCCCATAACACAAGTCTCGAACTTACTTTGGGGCTAGCTCAATCTGTGTGATTTGTCCGTATATATTTATTTATTTATTTATATAAATTAGCTTTCAATAAGGTGAAAATTGGTTTAGTAATTATGGAGCCTATTTAATGAAAATAAACAATATTTCCTCATTATACCTATATTGGAAAAGATAACAAATACCTAATGTACTCACTAGTAATTTATATCTGGGTGCCTAATACTAAGATGAATTTCCCTTAAAATAATTGTATGTAATAGGATGTCTCACCAGGAGGCTTAGTTTTTTTTTTTCAAGTTATCTATAACAACACATATACATTATAAGTACATGACGAGCTCCGTGGCGCAGCGGTCAACACGCCGGCCTGCGACACGGATGGTCCCGGGTTCGATCCCCGGTCAGGTCAAGATGGAAAATGATCTTTTTCAGATTGACCTGACCTGGGTCTTGGATGTTTATCTATTTATGTATTTGTTATAAAATATAGTATCGTTGAGTTAGTATCCCATAACACAAGTCTAGAACTTACTTTGAGGCTAGCTCAATCTGTGTGATTTGTTCGTATATAAAAAAAAATGTTTTCACGTTCTCAGCATAGGAATGGAATTTACAAAAAAAATCTGTTTAGTCTTAAAAAGTCGATACAGTTTACGTTACTGAGGCTCCGTTTCTACACAGTAAAATAGTGGTGGTGTGATGAGAGCTGTTCTTATTCCAACTACGGTAGTAAACGCAGTGTGCTCGGTCGAGAAAGCGGCTGTCGTTATAAGTCATATGTCTGGTCAGCTTCGGTTTCGGCTCGGATGGGGTTTCTAGGAACGATAGTGATAACGATCTGCTAACTGTCGGTCGCTGAAGGGAGTGTAGACTGTAGATTTTTCCCAGGTATTCCGAATTGAAACTCCAAGGTATTTCTTGATTTTATTTCTTGTTCCCTGGTAGAATATAACTGCACTGGCTCGGCCGAGTTCTATTTTTAGACTATCGCTGGTGTCTATTACGAATGAATTATTCGACCAATCATTTAGCGTAAAATTTTGCGGGGTGAGGTGAGGCACGGGGATAACGAAAAGATACTTTATCTTTATTGGTTAAAATGTAGGCTTTATAAATAAATAATAATAAATAAATAAATATATAGGGACATATCACACAAATTGAGCTAGCCCCACAATAAGTTGTGAACTTGTGTCGCAGGATACTAACTCAACGATACTATATTTTATAACATATACTTATATAGATAAACATCCAAGACCCAGGTCATTATGAAAAAGATCGTTTTCCATCATGACCTGACCGGGGATCGAACCCGGGATCCCCGTGTCGCAGGCTGGCGTGTTGACCGCTGCGCCACGGAGCTCGTCGTTACAATATGCATTTTTAAAATCAATTTTTAATTTTCACTATAATTATCGACGTCGCTGCTGTCTATGTGGCTGTCGTCAACAGATAGTATAAAATTTAAGACGTTTATTATGTAGTCTTAAGGTACAAGAATACCAACATAAATACCATGCCGGTCATCATATAAAATTGTAAACATGTAGGGAGAAGGACAAGGGGTAAAAAGTACTGTTTTATGTGAGGGGGAGACGCGGGCGAAATGACCTCACCTGCGAGTGGTCGTACTGCGCCCGGTCCGAGAGGGCGACGAGCTGGCCGTCATTCACCCTCACCGACCGCTGGATCTTGGGACTCAGCATCTTGACGTTTCTGCAACAATAGAAAATAAATATTATCATACTTGCTAAAGAAAAGAGAGCGGAGTCAGCGGAGATATCTAGTTGAAAAAAAATACCCAAAACTAATAGACCGATTTAAACTTCTTTCGCCAATACAAAGCAACATTATTAGCAAGTCAACATTTTTGAGATGAAAACTTTCTTTAGCGGCGCTGTGCACTTTTTGTGATGGGGAAAAAAATGTTAAGCTCGCGACAGATCACGTGACCGACAGTTTCGACAGATTGAAAATTCTTAAGACGACACAGGGCGCTTGGGCAAAATTACGTGTGTGTTTGTGTTACAGCGTGCTACTTACATCCACGGATGGTGAGTGGTGACTGCTGTTAGGAAAGGTTTTAAATCATCATCATCAGTTCTATTTTATTCTCCACTGCAGGAGCACGGCCCAGGTATTAAATAAGAGATAGTATTTAAGTTTTCGGTTCTGCCTACACTTCCTGAGTGCAACCCGTTGTTTTTTTTTTTAGTTACAAGCCTTGATCCCACAGGAAAATTTGTTCATACTGATGGGCTGAGTCACCCATTTAAGGGTATGTCCAGGGTCAATTTGCACGCTCGCTGTATACAGGGTGGAATAGAATTTGTTAGCATACGCAAAAAAAATACTCTAAAAAAATTTCTTGCGTCAACATTAAATCGCTGGTTGTGTATCGGTCTAAAGTCACTTGCAAATTTCACCGACCGATTGATTTAATACTGTTTAAATGAATTAATTTTTCGGTGTTTTTGGAAATTCAGTCCTGTTTTAACTGTTGGTTTTTATCTGAAGTAAAAGCCTCTTTCAAAGCGTTTAAGGTAGGTATTAAGTTTTTCTTAAATTTGAAAAATGTGTAAGTTTAATTTACTCGAAAGTAGTCTTAAATTACTTTCAATCATGGGTATAGTCTATATTTAATTTAAAATGATGTCAATTAATTGAAAAACACCCTGTATAGGTAGGTATCATGCACTTATACGGGCTCGGCGTTGCAGTTAATCTGTATCGATAATCCATCTCATACGAGACGGCCTCCGTGGCAAAGGATACAGTGGTTAACACGCTAGCCTGCGACACGTGACACGAGGGCACCGAGTTCGATTCCTGACGTGGGCGATGTGATGATGACGAATCTGCCCCATGCTCATTGCCAGAATCTAGCTGGTCGGCCGAAAAAGGAAGGTATTTCAGCGGAGCCCTAACAGAAGCCTTGGGCCTAAACCCCTAAAGCTCCGCGGAGCACGCTTTAAGAATGGCTGCAACTGGAGCGGTCACAGCCTGAAACTTTGGAGTGGGTCACTAATGAACCTTTTGTCTTTGGGCTATGAGAGATGGGGGGATGTTGAATGGGTTTGCTAGAAAGAATTTTGTTTCAGTGTTGCGCAATTGGAAGCAGTGCCGAGCCGATTTTCTTTTGGAGGTGTACGTACGATTTTGGGGTATCATGTCCCCTGTGCCCCACCCTCCCTCTTCGAATAGCGCCTGGCCCAGCAGTCTATTTGGAATTCCAGTAGTTACTGACGGGACTTTCCCCAATTTCCACCCACATCTATATTTAATCTTGCAACACTAGACTGCCTGGCAGGTGACAGATGATAAAATATAGTTTTTGTTTTTTCGTGTTTATAGTTTCGTCAGATTTTTCGAGCTACATAGGTAATCATTATCATCATCGGGTCGTTTTTTAGCACTGCAGGAGCGCGACCCTCTCTGTACTACAAGACATATATAATTAGCCAGAGCAGTCAGAGTATTTGGTCTACACTCTCCACGTTAGCGAGGCGGGTTGGACAGACTTTTTGATGTCTGTAAGCTTTGTGTAGCTTGTGTTTTAAGTCGCCTTCTACGACTTCCACGGAAAGTCTTGGAGTGGTCCTATTCTACTCTGCCAGCACCACACGGCATATATGTAATAAAAATAAATATTACCTATTTTATACCAATAAAGTCATAGATTAAAAAAAAATCGTTTCTCTGAAGTGAATCGCTTATTGCCTCCGTCACTTTCAATGTTTACCGGATATTGTCGATGTCGCTTCCATCGGGAGTTCATTTCCGGCAAATCTCGAAGCTGCATTTTAATTTATTACTTTCGTCCCGGTCCAAAAAGCGGTGTATTGTAAATGTTATCACTCTTATTTGCGTGTTTGTCTTATAGTTACAAGCTGTCTTGGCAAGCATTGTTTCGCTATACTTATTTGTTTTTAAATATTTCTCTGGTTCTCCTACTATGTGGAGTGATAGCAAACCTAATAAATCCAATAGCATGAAAAACGGTGCGAAAAGCTAAGTACTTTGTTTAATATACTTATAGATGGGTATATATTCAGATAGATTATAGAATTATCTATAGTTGCATGGTGTTCATAATACTTATTGACGAAATTTATTTTTTAATTTATTTAAGGACATTGATAATAATGAACTCCATTCAAGAACTTCAACTTATTGTGTAGGTAGAGACACTGAGGGAATTAGAGATGATCCCCCACTTATAACTCTGTCGAATGGGCCTGGGAGCTTCATTCCAGCAATGAGATGCGCAATAACTTACGCGAATGCTTATTTTGACCCATATTGGACTTGATGAAATTCCAGTCTGCGCTCATACAAATGTACTTGTACAGTGGGCCACATAGGAATCTATACCACCAGTCATACTCGTATAATATAACCAATAGTATGGGAATAGTATACTTTTCTCTGTGGCCCACTGTACAGTCGGGGACAGAACACCCCCTGCGAACAGATTTTAATAGAAGGGGGTCAGGTTTCTCTGCTCCTGACTGTACATTCTGTACCAATAAAATCAAAGCAATCTACATGATGATTGTCGATGTATTTTCTAAGAACGGAGTCGAGAATTATATGTCAATATTTTTTTTTTCATAGACTACAAAATTTATAACATACAGACTTCGAGCAACACGGCCTCCGTACCGGACGGACATACAGACATCAGAAGCATACACATAGAGTCCGCCTTTGTACAAAGGTCCTTTTCTTGGAAAACTGTTTCTTTTAAGTTGTTATTTCTGCAATAAAGAAATTACATACATACATACAAATTTAAAACCACGTCTTCTTCATTTGCTGGGTACACACAGCCAAAATAGGTTAGTTTCCTGGGTAAAATAAATAATATTAAATATAGGATAAACTAACGGCTACTATGTGGATACCGGATTACCGGATGGCCGCAGGGGACGAGGTAGACCTAGGAGAAGGTGGCGTGATGATTTGGACGCACAAAATAGGGATTGGCGGACTGTAGCCCTCGACAGGAGTCTGTGGAAGCAGAAAGGGGAGCCCTTTGCCCAGCAGTGGGACACACAAACTAAAAAAAAAGGATAAAAAAAATATGGGACACGTATTTTGTTTTTCGCTAATAAAGATTGATAAAGTAAAGATAAAGCGCGTAAAAGTTTATGAGTAGAGGCTCGTGACAGCACAGTTCGGTAAAAACTGTATAGGACAATAACTTAACAAGAAATTTTAACGGGCTAGGTATATCTTTCTCATATTTTGCATTATTGACAAAAGAAAAATTACGTGCCCAATGTTTTTTTCATAATCTAACAGCCTATTCGCAATACCAAAGGTTTAAATACAACAAAACAACGCCTATCGCCTCAAAATAGTCCCCAGCGTAAAAACAAGCCTATAAATTATTAACATCATCATCATCATCATCAGGTCTTTGTTACTCTCCACTGCAGGAGCACGACTCACTCTGTACTACCAGAGCCATATATTAACCAGAGCAGTCAGAGGATTTAACTTATACTCTTCACGCTGGCCAGACGGGTTGGAGAGGTCACTTTGATAAACATCAAAGTGAGCTTTGTTAGCCTGTGTTTCCTTAGTCGCTTTCTGCGACATCCATGGGAAGATTTGGAGTGCTCCTACTCTACTCTGCCGGGAACCACATGGCGGATAAACTGGAGGGGTTCCCCTTGTACTTTGCGATCGCACGTTTAATGAATATAAGTAGACTCTTTTAATCTTCTTTCTTCTTTTAAATTATGGCTTCCACCGAGATTTCAGTGATTCTGCCAATGTCCAGTTTAATGAGATACTAAGTATCGGTGTTCTACGGTATGTGGCATCAAAGATGGCGTAAGTTCTTTGGTAGCCTCGTGGGAGCTTCTGATGACAAATCTATACGAGTCCATTTAAATTTCATATTATAAAGTCCACTTAAATCCATTTTTCCAAATCCTCTAAGGCAAACGACAACTGTACCCCTTGACTTCCCACCAAAAAACCGTCGGGGTTTTATTGCTCAAGGTTTAAAATAAAGGTAGTAGCAGGGTGTCATTTAAAATGAGGAAACGAGGAAGTAAAATGATAACCATAGGTCCGGGACGCAGTTTTATTGCTCGCGCTGAAAGCTGTACGATTTACTGACATGCAATGCGACGTTTTGAAGGTTCGCACGCACCTTTTATCTAAACTTATATATTATATAAAGAGGTAAGATTCGATCGTTTGTTTGTACTGAATAGGATCCGAAATTACTGCACAGATCTTTAATAAGTATTCTTTCACCTGTAGAAAGCTGATTAACCTCCCTCTTAATGCTAACCTCCTTGCGGAAAAATAAACGATGCTTCCACACTCCTATTGTGCAAAGGAACAGTTACTCACCATACAAACTACTTTACACTTTTTCATTTAGTGAAATATCTTATTTTTATTGTGTTCCAAATAAATCATAAATTAATATTTCCACAGCACCAGCGCGTGCGGAGATTTAAAATCTGGACTCTAATTACAGTTAGGGTTTTACTTGGACTACGAGCAAGCTATGTGTGTGCGAAACGTGGAAGGTTGCCAAAAAAATCACGCAACCGATCTTGGTTTTAATCAACCATGGCATTTTCTGGCTTGAGAAGATCTCTAACGAACTCCTGTGGAAGGCGTACCGGGAAGTGACGAGCCCGGTGACTCAGTGGGCGTGTGTGTATTAAAGCGTACGTATGTTTAGCAACTCCGGGCGCAGTTCCCACTTGGATGGGTGACCGCAAGTGGCAAAAAATATCTCAAGCTCCTCCGTGCTTCGGAAGGCACGTTATGCCGTTGGTCCTGGCTGTTATCATTAATGGCAGTTGTTAAGCTAAGTTGTCACCTGTGTTGGTCACTTACTCACACCAAAAACTAACATACCGGGAACTGCTAATAGACAAGCAGATTATACGCCGCATCATCATCATCATTTCGTGTAGGTGACACGGTCAATCGACCTTGCACACCCTGGTGTCAGAGTTCTTCGGAACCGCCTCTCGGCCTCTGACGTGGTTCCTTTAACGACTACCAGATGGCAGTCGGGACCACCAGCTTAACGTGCCTTCCGAAGCACGGAATCATCTTTCTTATCAGACAATCATATGATTCATGCCTGCAATGTCCTAACCAAACTGAAAACAACTTAACAAAATATGATTCCCGTTGGATTTGAACCCACGACCCCCGGGTCAACAAAGCAAACGCCTTAACCACTGGACCACGAAGGCAGTACGCCGCAAATTGACATGGATAGGCCATACTCTTAGGAGAGAGCCGACACAGATCCTGGAGCAAGTTCTTGAGTGGACCCCTCAGGACAAGCGAAAAATTGGCTGTCCCAAGCCCAAGCAGACCTGGCGGCGCACAGTTGCGGCCATAAAGGTAGGAGTACTCAAGACGCATTTTTTTAAATCTATGGATGTGGCGGAGATGTAGACAATGGGCTATCCTGGCCTAAAGCAAGCGCGTTGCCAAAGATCATTTGCGATAAAGACTGTTGAAGCTCTCCACCCTTAAATGATTTAAGCCTTCGCCCTCCCTACCTAAGGGACCAAGATCTTAAGTCACATGCAAGCTACCTAATAAGATTTTTTTTAAATCATGAATTTGGAAATCGTTTTTCAAAACTCGATGTCAGTCTCTATACTCTAATTCTCCAGGCCTGACTCCCTTCATCTTTGCCTCCGTTTAGTGTTGATTGCATCCTCAGATTACTGCGTCGGAGTCTGTTCTGCTGTTTAACGTACACATACATAAATTACATCACATCTTTTTCCCTTGTGGGATAGACAGAGCCCAATAAGTCATAAAACCCAAAGGCCACGTTTCGCGTGTTAGTGGGCGTTCAGGCGGTAAGCGGAATCAAAAAGTGAGCTGTAGTTGCATTCGGCTATTGACTTGATTTTCGCCCCATCCCTTAACCGGCTTCTACGGTCTGCGCGGGAAGAAAGCAGCTGTTATATTCTTTGTTTTTTCTTTTCTTCCAAACCAGCATGGACGAGCAAAAGAATATGTGAAAAGGAGATATTAATTCATGGTGCATTGCATAAGTAATGATTTAGCAAAGTGTTTGCAGTCACGATGTACCTGCGAAATAACCTTTAGCAATTTTCTTTGTTTTTTTTTTACGGGACGTAGGATAGAGATAGCTAGCAGTAACTACTTATTTTTTAATAATTTTTCCCAGACCAGAATAAAATAGTTTGCTGTAACCTATACAAGCAGATAAATTGGTTTTTACCCGTTTTTCTTATCACCTGCATTCCATTATGATGTATTCTTTGGATTCTTTGTATGTAGGCACTTAGATTTCAAAATACTTATTTCAAAATAGAGGTTCAAAAACAAACAGTATATCTACTCATTTAGTATCAGGTTCCTGGGTCTCCTTGGAGCAGAAGTATAGATTACGCGCTACGAAGGCTATTTATCCCTCAGGCAAACTAGGCACGTGCCTAGGGTGCGGGGTTACGAAAGGTCGCGCGAAAAGGCATAAAACGCGTAGTTATATTGAATATAAAAAAGTTGTAATAAAAGTCAACACCAATAAATTTCTATATTTACTTAGGTAGATAAAAAGGCTAGTATGGTCTGAACTACTGGTTTCCGACACATTCGCCAGATTCCTTTTTCGTCAGAATAAATTATAGGCTGTTTTTTTTCTGACTAAAACGGAATTCCTCTTTGACCGGAAAAAAACTTAGGTTAATTTTGACATTATTTATTTATACTTACTAACATCTACTAAAATAAGATACGAACATTTAACGTACTTCTAGCTAACATCTGAAGAATAAAAAGTGCGTGATTGAATTATATAAACATTCGTGAATACGTCTTAAACTTACCGCTTACTTCATATTTTAAATCCAGTGTGTATCGCTCCTCCACTTTCTTGCAGTCCACATTACAGAAAACAGTCTTTCAGTTAAAATTGAGCTTAGTAACATTTCTCTACATGTACAAAGATAGTACTAAAGGTGTATAAATGAACAGACAACACTTTTTACATAGTAACAGCATAGAAACGAGACAACGTGTAATATTCTACTTAAAAGATTATATTTTAGTCTGTCATCATAAGCACTGGACTAATTTAAGCGCCTGTTGAATTTGTAAACGCAAAAAGCCGCGGCGGAATTTAATTTGTTCAAGCTTTAATTCACAGGCGTTTTAGTGAAATCGAACGTGTTATGATGCTGTTTAGAGTTATTTATCGCGTTATTCAGTCATAAATTGCATCGTTTTGGTATTCTTTGGTTGTGGAACAGATTTGAGATGTTATGTCGAGAAGGGTGGCCGTTCGACTGCCGGGCTAGCACCTGTAGCTGAATCGACCGTTGCGCGCGTGCGTGCCCTTGATGACGTACAAAATTAACCACAGACCTACGACAATGTTGTTAATTTTTCAGACATTCTGTAATTTATGTAACAACAATACTGCAGTAACTAATCTTAACAAATCAGTTAGCCAGCTAAACATTTGGTTTACAAGCCAAATTGTTTAGCTAGCACTCAAATATCGTTTTTTGGTAAATTATTAATTTTTTTACTACAAACGATTATTTTAGTGAAGACAAAGCATTTCTGACTATGATAGCTATTCCTATTAACAACTTAAATTACAATATGCATTTATTAGAGAGATAAATTAGAGAGAATTATAAAATAGGTAGGTATCATTACAAAATTTAGTATCTACCTTGTTTTATCTAGTTAAAAAAAAAGAATTACAGAGTTGTCTAACTTTCTATTCGTCATCAATCAATTTTGCAAACTACTGTAGGCATTGATTTATTATAACTTAGCATTTAACTTCGTTAGTACAATGTTAAGCATAAAAAACCTCATCGTTCATCTCGGACACGGACACTCTAATATTATTGGACTTATGATGAATGAATCAATATATGTCCAATAATATTAGTGTCCGCTCTAGCACCTTTTCTAACTCTGCGCGGTTCAGTGAGACGCGCTTTCCGAAGTTAAACTGTACACATCTTCATTTTTACATTGATTTTATTTCAAAAGATGATGGTTTAACTTAGTACCTACGAACTTAAGTAGGTACTAGGCTTTATATCCGTATAAATTGAGGAGTCACTTCAGGTTTTTAACCCATTAAGTAGAAATGAAGTACCTCGCCTAGCCGTGTGGCCAGCGTGGAGAGTGTAGGCCAAAACCTTTAATTGGTCTAGCTAATATATGCTACAGGCTTTAGTAGTACAAAAAGGTCGTGCTCCAGCAGTTGGGACTAACAAAGGCCTGATTTTGATGATGATGATGAAGTACCTACCTGAGTCTGAGATGCAGATGCTTAAAGCCACTATCTACAATCGCGCCTTACGCCATAGTCAGGGAGTTCACCCTCACACCTTGTGCATCGTTTACACAATCGCCAATGATCTGGCTGTCATAACGTCGTTCACTGGTACATTTCTGTTTGACTCACTGAAGCTCTTGAGAGTTTTACATCCAACGCAGCAATGTACAGTGAATCTTCGCGATGATAGTCAATCATCGCCCATCGGCGATTGTGTAAAGGGGGAATCAGATCCTAAATGGTTGCATTGCTAATTCCAAAAGAAACTTTCATCAACGTAGGTACTCAAAATTTGTAGGACGAACTCTGCCATAGTCATCCCGAAAGACCACAAAATGGGGTACTTCAGGTAGGGTGAAGAGACTTATTCAGGGTTGGCAACGCGCAAGTGGCACCCACGTTGCAGGCGTCCATAGGCTATGGTAACCGCTCGCCATCGGGTAGGTCCTGGTAGGTCATAGGTCGTATGCCGTCGGTAGCCGGTTTAACGTGCTCTTTGAAACACGAGACGTTTGAGATATTTTAATGTGGGGACCATGCATGCCCATGGTTGCTTAACTTATGTTAGCGCAAATAAATGTATATGGCGATGTGATTATTTTTTCCTTGGTTTTGTTTGATGATGGTAATGGAAGATAAGCCAACAAAATCAATGTTTAAATCTAATAGCTTAACAATATAATATGTATTTCTGTGCCAATGGTACAAAAGGAAAATAAAAATATAAAAATATTATTTTTAATTCCATGATATTAATTTTATTTATTTTTAATATTTTTAATCCTTGCAACACTGTTTTAACTGTCAATGTCAGTTTATTTCCGTACTGTCATGTCACGTCAAAATTTCGTCGAAACATCGCCCCGTGCCTGAGATAAACATTAAAATAAATCGTTAAATCTCACTAAATTGGAGCAATTTTACTATTAATTTCAACGAATATGCTTTAAAACATTACAGTTACAAGTTAGCTGCACTTGGTGTCACTGACTGAGGTGCAGGCCGGTCGTTTCGTGTGTTATGTTTATGCATTGAAACTGCTATTATGGCATCCGGATCCAAGAATGATATTGTTAACAGACTGTTGAATGTGAGGCTCGACGATGGGGCCGGTGGCGACGAGATGCCGCCGCAGAACATGCTGCCTTCGAACCAGCACGCACGCCAGAATAATAATTCCCAGGAGGAAGACAACTGCCAAGCGCCCGAACCTGTGGCTTCTTCGTCGGCGATCGAGAATCTCCAGCCCACTAACAACACGGGAGGCCGGTTGCACAACTGGCAAGCGACGAAGACGACTGTTAAAGAGCGGTTATCGTTCCTATTCAACAATGAAATACTGTGCGATGTTCATTTCATAGTGGGTAAAGATGCGAACCAGCAGGTGATACCAGCTCACAAGTTTGTTTTGTCTGTGGGCAGCGCCGTCTTCGACGCCATGTTCAATGGAGTGCTTGCGACAAAGTCTGATGAGGTGGAGTTGCCAGATGTGGAACCAGCAGCATTCCTGCACTTATTAAAGTTCCTATATTCAGATGAAGTTAGAATTGGGCCTGAGAGCGTAATGACGACGCTGTATACTGCCAAGAAATATGCTGTAGCAGCTCTAGAGGAGCACTGTGTTGACTTTTTGAAGAGTAATCTGGGCACTGACAATGCATTCTTGCTGTTGACCCAGGCGAGACTGTTTGATGAGCCACAGTTGGCTGCTCTATGCCTGGAGATGATAGATAAAAACACTGCTGATGCTTTAAACGCTGAAGGGTTTACAGACATAGACCAGGATACTCTAAATGCTGTGCTTGAGAGGTGAGTGAAAATAAATAAAAAAATATTGCAATGAAACTGAAATGAAGCAATAAGTGATTGATTTCAAAATGACAGGCGTATTATTAATAATTTGTTATATAATTTATGTGACAATAATATAATTTATAAGAAGACCAAGTTGTTTTGTTACTAATGTATAATATTTCTTTTCAGGGACACTTTACGGATTAGAGAGGCTAAGATTTTCTCGGCAGTGTTACGCTGGTCGGAGGCGGAGTGTATAAGACGTCAGTTGCTAGTGACACCGGCTACTCAGAGGATGGTACTAGGACGAGCTTTCAACGCCATTCGGTTTCCTCTCATGTCTGTTGAGGAATTCGCGATGGGCCCTGCCCAGAGTGGCTTACTAGATGACCGCGAAATAGTCCAACTGTTCCTATATTTTACCGTTAACCCAAAACCAAATGTGGGCTTTTTGGACACGCCCAGATGCTGTATGACTGGCAAAGAGTTAACGGTGAATAGGTTCCCGCAGACGGAGTCTCGGTGGGGTTACAGTGGCACCACAGACAGGATCAGATTCACAGTTGATCAGAGAATTTTCGTTGTTGGTTTTGGACTGTATGGATCTTATTTTGGGCCCACTGAATATGAAGTACATTTACAGGTTAGTATAAAAAATTAATAGCTTGTTTTAACTTTCTTTTCATTAAATTACCTGTTTCAAAATTAAGCTACTGTAATACAAGAGGTAAAATATTTTTCTTCATTTTGAGTAACTAAGAATTTAAAGTAGCATACAATACAAGACATAATAAGTTTATTATCAATTATACTAAATACTATAATAACTTTATTACATTTGTTTGTACAGTTTTAGTGTATGATTTATTGATTAGTACAAGCAGTGCAGATATTACTATGTTTTATTTATTTATTTATTTATTTTATTTATATTAATACACTAGCAGCACTAGGTGCTGATGCGTGTATATCACTGCACTTGTTTTAAATGTCCGTCCAGTCTGTTTTTGAACGCATTCACTGAAGGGGCACTAATAACTGTCTCTGGAAGTTTGTTCCAAGCATCTACTACACGGTTAGCCAGGAAGTGATACCGAGGATTGCTTGCGCTTAAGGATCTTGATAGTTTTAACGAGTGTCCTCTCAGGTTTCTGTTTTGGTTCATAACAAAGATGTTACTCAGCTTTGGAACATTGTAGCAACTAGTTAGTATTTTAAAGGCCTCTATAAGATCTCCACGTTGCCTTCGCTTTTCCAATGATGTTAGGCCAAGAATTTTGAGTCTTTCCTCATAATCGTTGTTACTTATATTAGACACCATTTTTGTCGCTCTTCTTTGAACCTTCTCCAGTAGGTTTATGTCTTTTTGAAAATACGGACTCCATATTTGAAAGCCATATTCTAGTAATGGACGCACGTACGTCTTATATAGTTTTATATGTTTTGTTTATTATGATTGTAGTAAGTACTAAATAAATTGAGCACAATTTGGAAAAAGTAACACTTTCAAGCTAAGACTTAAGGATAGTTTTTATTTAATCAAAATATGACACATTTTCATAATACATTTTTACAAATATTTAGTCAAAAATTCCACCCCGAATCGTACCCGGCTCAAAGGTTCCCATTACTGCAGCGGCATTTCCCCTTTGAATAGCTATGGAAAGCCTTTGAACCAGATACCATCCGGAGCGGTGATCAAAACCTCTTTCCCTTAAACGACGTCCCACCTCACTAACAAATTTTTTGGCCTCTGGGCACCAAGGCCCTGCAGTTTCGACGGCGAAAGGAACGAATTCATACTGCAAAGATAAATCACAATATTTGTTGCGTTTCTGTCCAGCCGCTATCTTTGCCGCCGCTCCGGGAGATCTAATTGTATCAGTGAGGTAGGACGCCGCATAGGTACTCACACATGTTGCATCCCACAAAAGGCTACGTCCTCGCTGCCAGGGTATCAAAGTCATTCCATCCGGACGCTTTCCGTCTGTCCGTGAGAGACCTGGTGGCTCCAACTGACATGGGATATTGGCCGAAATCAACGCCCTGCGGATTAAGTCGTTCAAAGTGTGATGCCGTGATAAACGACCCGCGCATCGAACACACCCCAGGGCGTGATGTCCGTCCGCCTCCACCATCTTCCCACATATGCATCTGTGTGGCTCACAAACAGAGCAGCCCAACCTCAATGCCACAGCCACTCTTAAGGAGTCGGTGTCGAGCAATGTACCTATGTGAGGAGATGGCAAGGCGTGCAGCCACGCCCCGGCTTCTGGTTGAGATGAAGCCTTCAGTCGTGCCAAGTTAGCGCCACCTGCCTGGTTCTCCAACTCTTCAAAAACCGTTCGTGCCGTTATGTCATCCCAGAGCCTTTGCACCCCTGGTCGGTCCGGAATAGTAGAATTCGGGTTCCTTGCAACCCAGGCTGTTAAAGCCTCACTCACATGGGGTAAGATCAATCCTTCACCATTAATATTGAGTATATTAGCTACTAAATTGACCACCCCATGTGAGGACGCCAGAAAAGCAGGCAGTGAAATCTCCGATAGACGACGGATACCCAGTCCACCCAGCCGGATAGGCAAAGAAGCTTGAATCCACTGAGCTTCATTAAAGTTTACATTCAAAATGACCTCTAAAATTGAACGTAATGAATTATCATACAGACTAACCTCGTGTGGACATGTCCAAGTTGGACTCGTTCTGATAATGTAGGTCATCCGCGGTGCAGCCAAAGAATTGCGGAGGAGTACCATTGCAACATGCGCGGGCAGCCCTTTTAAACGGTCATGTGTCATGGTAAAAGATGTTAATTTATCCGCAAGAATGTCAGGGAGAGCTTCCTTAAAAATAGGGGCACCTAGAATAGTAAAATTTCTTTCATTAACAACTTTTATGCCAGGTAATAGAGCCTCGATACGCGAGATGGATAGCCGACTCTCTTCCCCACAAAAGAATAATTCGCACTTACTGGCGCCAATGTGTAAACCGATAGACTTGAATTCTTCCTCTAGGCGCTGCACATCCGCAACCACTACCTCCGGAGGCCCACCCAAGGTCCCATCATCTAAATACCATGCATTAAGAGGCGAATTCAGCCTGCTGATGATTTTTTGTAATGCGAAACTAAAAATGAGAGGCCCCAAAGGGTCCCCTTGCTGCGCACCAACCTGTGAAATTATCCTGTTCCCGTCAAAAAAAAGGTGGCTGGGAGATGCATAGCACTGATGAAGATATGGAAATAGCTCCGGCGTATGTTCTAATACTTCATTCAAGATTACATCTCTCTCTACCGTATTAAAAGCATTTACTAGGTCCAACTTCAGTATTACATTATTTGTATTTCTATTGTTTGTGGCAAAATATCTGGTTGCATGTATCGCGGCTTCACAACCTCTCGCTATTCCAAAGCCTAACTGGTGCGGCTGTAAGTAAAGAGTTGTATTCTGCCGTACCGCCCCACATGCAAGCTTCGAGACCAGACGCCTTAAAGTATTGCCCACGGCAATTGGACGGATTCCGCCTCCCTTTTTATTCAACGCGCATAATGACGCGCCGTATAAATATGGGCAAACTTGGGGATTGAGTAGTCCTCCCAAGAGAAAGTTGCAGAGGCGGGTCAACGCGTCCAGAAGGCGGGTTCCGTTATCTCCGGCCGAAGCCGAAGTAAGTTCTTTAAGGTGATCTGGACGCAAACCATCCAAACCCGATGCGGAACCAGGCTGAAATGTCCCTATGGCATTACTAACCTCTGCAGAAGTTACTGTGAGAAAGACGTTAGTGCGATCGGGCTCGGGTGGCAAACATAAAACGCGAGAAGGTGACGGATGTTTGAGGGATAAAGCCCTACATGTGTCATCATTGTTCGGGGCTAGAGTACCATCCGACAGCAACAGACGAACAGCGCCCTTTATGTCTCCCTCGTATACTTTAGTCTCGATCAACCTACAAAGGGAAAGTGACTTTTTATCATTATGTTGGACGCAATCGATGCCAATGTTATTTGGACTTCCAATGTTTTCCTTCACCTTGGACGTTAATGAAGAGCCACCCTCCCGAGCAGGCACCCTAAGCGCATTATATGAAAAGGTAAGAAGGGAAAACCAGGCCTCTTCATTGTTATCCCGTAGACAGTTTTCAATTAAAGAGCTTAACTTCCCCGCTGCTAAGGATCTCGCCCCTTTTGGGATGTGCTTCAAAACTAAAACATTTTTTTTTAATGTGGGTAAAATATCAAACTGGTCGAGTGCACCATTCCCTTGAGACTGTGATGGTGGGACCGAAGCAGTAACGCCCTCAGCCTGATCATGTCTGTGCATACGGGCCATATGCACTGCTAATCCCCTAGGAACCACGAACTGGCGAGAGGTACCCGGGCAGAGAGGACATGACCTGTGATTCAATTTGTCCATAATATTTTTAAACAGATATTAGATTCTTTAAAAATTACATAATATTGAACGGATACATAACTATTAAATGTCAAATAATACAACTATGTCAACATTAAATAATATAAAAAAAGGAAAAACACAAACATTAAACTAATTAAATAATAAAATAGCAATATAATTATGTCAAACCAAAAAAGTCCACATAAAAAGAAATTCAGTCAATACACAATAACGTCAACAATAAAACCTATGTTACGAGTAAATGTCAAACTTGAAACATGCACCAATTAAAAATATTATTTACTTAACTGAATAAAAAAAAAAAAAGGGTTTTATTAAATTCACAAATAATATCATCAATCAAATACCATTTCAAAATATTAAGAACATTGCACACGCTAATTTATTCAAGGATACAAGAGCATACTAAATACAATCAAACAAGTTAAAAAATAATTGAAAACATAAAATAAAATACATTGAAAAATGTTTTTAATTTAATTTACATTTTCTTTACGAATTTATTGAATATCTTTTAAATAAATTAATAAAATAAAATATATGTATTTCATTTAAATCATTCAAGAAAATACAAGCTATAAATTGTGCAGGTAAAACAATAATTTCGTTATCTCGATCAAAGCTAGACTCTAATTTTCACCTCGTTTCGCCATCATTGAAATGTAATGAATAACGGGGCAAATTGAAGGCAAAAACCAAACAAAAAACAACACAAAAAAAAAACAATAGCAATAAAAAAAACATAAACATATAAAAAAAATATGTAATAAGTAAAAGCTAAAAAAAAAATTAAAAAATAAAAATAAAACACAAACTTAAGTTTTCATGTTGTCAATCTGCCTGGGGCTCGAACTCGGGTCCCTCACACTGTTGGTCGATGACTCTGTCCACTATACCAGGCCCCATGGCGTTATTAACGCGAAATAGTGCATCAGATCAACTTGAATCACGTGGAGTTATCAATCGGAGAACGTCGGGATGGTCTTTCGGCTGCGATCGGGTCCATAAGTTGAGTCACCTACAACTCAATGTCCGCAGCCGACCGTCTCACCGAGCGGCAGCCACCCAGCGATTTCATATAAATTGTTTTTGAAAATACACTTGTTTCACTTTGAGCCTTTTTCAGTTTTAACACTTGTTGTCTATATATTTTTTTTTGTACTGTAAAACGAATCAACATTGGAGCCAACCAGTGAGCAAAAAAAAAAAAAAAAAAAAATCGGTAGCTCTCATGAAATATGTCCAAAAAATTGTCTTCATTAATTGTCGATAAAAAAAAATAATAATAACTTAAATAAAAGGAAAACACAAATAAATTTCTTCGTTTGTTTCCGAGGTTCGAACCAATGACCTCCACGTCGAGCGGCGAGCTGTATGCGCACTATGCCAAAGCTTGATGAAACGATTCTTCGAATTTTAAAGTGTATTTGTAAATTGTATTAGTGCGTCGTCAGCTGACTGATATTGTTTGAATCATCTGATGAGTCACGATCACAACACAGCACAATCGTTTGGTTTTTATTCACTTTTACAAATTGTGTTTTTTTTTGATATAGCACAGCACTGAATAGATAATTATAGATTTAGATATCACATTTCGATTGTTTATGCCCTTGGCTATAAGTAGATACTAATTTAGTCCACACTCGACAACTTTTACTATTTTTTAAGATTTATTGTACATAGACGAGCTCAAAGTACAGTCGCTCGGAGCGCGCGGGCGGGGGTCAAAAAAAAAAAAAAAAAAGCTAAGACTCTATGATGCAATGATATATTAAAAATCTAAAAGGCTTTGTTTAGATTATGCATATAGTAAGCAGCTAATAATAAGCTGCTAGCTGAGAAGCAAACTAAAATAGATTTGATGTGCTTGTGAACTTTGGGCAAAGAATATACTTCACCAACCACTTCATCTTTGCAAGAGCATGACCGTCTCCAGAGCCATATATTAGCCAGTGCAGTTAGAGTATTTGGCCTACACGCTCCACTCTGACCAGATGGATTGGACCGCTCCGTGTCAGAAGTACTACCGAAAAGTACAACTCTCCAGATCTCTTTGATGATTATGAGCTTTATTTAGCTTCTATTTCCTAAGTCTCCTACAACATCCACGGGAAGACTCAGAGTGGTCCTCTTCTACTCTGCCGGGAACTACACGGCATCTTACAGCACCAATCACTTACTACATATAAACACAAAAATAGGCAGGTTATGGTAAGCAAGACCTGAATAGTGCCTTTGATCTAAACAAGGCCAAATATCACATCTATAGTCTAGTAAAATAAGGTAACATTGCCCTGACATTGCAAATTGATTCTGTGATTTTTGCAGGTGTTTTAATTTTTTTCATACACTGATATTTCAGAATTCGTCTTATTAATTAGGGCATAGGAAAAAAATCCACGGAGGTAGGATTCGATCCTGCGTCTTGGCTTATTATTAATATAACTTATTTTTTATTATTATGATTTAGTTGTTTCAAGACTAGGATGCAATTTCGAATCCTGCCCATGTGGAATTTTTTCCCATATTCTATTTCTTAATTTAATAAGAAAAAAAATTGTGATTTAAACTTGCTCGTCTTATTTCTAGATAATCCACCTGGCCACAAAGAAAGTGTGTGGGTCCAACACGACGACTTTCTGCTGCGACGGCACGGACGACACCTTTAGGGCCATGTTCAAGGAGCCCGTAGAAATCTTGCCAAATACCTCCTATATTGCTAGTGCTAAATTAAAGGTATGCTTCTTTTTTCAACCGACTTCAAAAAAGGAGGAGATTCTCAATTCGTCGGAATCTTTTTTTTATGTATGTTCCCCGATTTCTCGAAGACGCCTGGACCGATTTAAGAAATTCTTTTTTTGTTTGATAGGTAATACTTTACTAATGGTTCCAATAAATTTTTATTGAAACGTGTCGAGCGCTTTTTGAAAAAATACACAAAAACCATAGAAATGTTTACAAGTATGCGTTCAGTTTACATTTAATTCCATTTTATTTTTATGCTTATGCAAACCAATTGATAGGGTTGAAGTCTGTTTTTGTTTTTTGTTAAAAATATCTTAAATTATATACAATGTGTTTGGATTTTTTTTTATGTCAGACCACCTGATGGTAAGTGATAACTGCTTCCCATGGATAACTGCAACATCAGGGGTGTGACAAAAGCGTTGCCTTTATTTTTTCTCCCAGAGGAGAAAAGGGATGGGCCTCCGGCTCTGTCAGTCACTGAACAAAGCATAGCAACGGTAAAGCTACTACTCAAGCGTCGGTTTTCTGTGAGAGTGTGGCGAAATTTAATTTCACCAGTAGCATGGCTCTACCACAACTAAAAATAAACAAAATATATATACGGACAAATCACACAGATTGAGCTAGCCCCAAAGTAAGTTCGAGACTTGTGTTATGGGATACTATATTTTTAATAGATACCTACTTATATTAGATAAACATCCAAGACCCAGGTCAATCTTAAAAAGATCATTTACCATCTTGACCTGACCGGGGATCGATTCCGGGACCATCCGTGTCGCGGCAGGCGTGTTGACTGCTGCGCCGCGGAGCTCGTCTATACTAAAAATTGTATGATTGCTATTGAGCTTACGATAATTTTAATTTACGTTCTCGAAAAAAAATCTTAATAATCGCCATTTATTTTTCTTTGAAAATATTTAAGACTGGGAAATGTTTGTTTACTTAGACATTATTACAATTTACAATAATAAGGACTCTCAGATGAGAAGACAGAGTTAGCCTATATAGAGACTAAAATAAAACTTTAATATTTCAGGGCACCGACTCATACTACGGTACCAAAGGCCTACGTCGCGTCACCGTCGACTGCAACAACGGCGAAAAGGTAGTGTTCCAATTCTCATATGCAGCTGGCAACAACAACGGTACCTCCGTGGAGGACGGGCAGATCCCCGCTATCATATTCTATATTTAAATCGAGTCAAAAATGGAGTTCTTGTTATTTCACCTCCATGGAGAAAGGAAAGGCTGCAGGCTATTTATTTAAAAATGGAATTCTTGTTATGTCTCCGTGGAGAAAGGAAAGAAAAGGCAAGCTATTTATTTGATTCAAAAATAGAATTCTTCTTGTGTCACCTCCATGGAGAAAGGAAAGGCAAGCTATTTCATTCAAAAATGGAATTTTTGTTATGTCACCTCCATTAAGAGAGGAAAGGCTGCATGCTATTTAATAAATTAAAAAAAAAATTTTTTTTTTTACTTAAAAATGCTGTTTAAGAAATTCTGGCATAGAGGACAGATTAAAAGCTACCATTATTAATCAAAAGTCGAATGATGGTTTTCTAAAAAAGGAGGCGACAGTACTAAGGTGAAAAATCCGAAGCTGTAACAATAAAATGTTATTTGTTGCTGTTTGTCAAATATTACTCAAAGACAGCGTCTTATCAAACTCTATGATTTTGTGCTGCAATCTGGTGGTCAGCACAGGCACAGAATCGTATCAGAAAAACTTCTAGTAATGTTGCCTCCATGTAAAAAGAACGTTACACCTATCATAAAAGTATTCTGTAACTAGTAAAAAAATTGAGTTTTTGCATAATGTTATCTGAAAACTGAAGGAAAGACCTTTTTAGGGTTCCGTAGTAAACAAGGAACCCTTATAGTTTCGCCATGTCTGTCTGTCTGTCTGTCTGTCCGTCCGCGGTTTTACGCAGAGACTATAAGTACTAGAAAGCTGTAATTTGGTATGGGTATGTATATTAATTATGGGAAAAAAGTGGTAGAATAAAATAATGAAAAAAAATTTTTTTTAGGTTAGCTCCCATACATGTAAAGTGGGGGAGTAATTTTTTTTTCTCTATTTACCCATCGTGTGGGGTATCGTTAAAAAGGTCTTTTAAAAATATTGTGAGGTTGAGAGCACCATTTTTCGATTTAGGGATCCGTTTCCGAAATATTTGGTTTTAAAGTACGAATTTTTGTTAGACGTAAGTGTCCCCCCCCTCTATCTGCTAAACGGTTATATATAGACACGTGAAAAAAATTACAGCAGTAGTATATATACTGAAGTTGAAAGGAAAACTATCAGAGCTGAGTACTAAGTACAAACTAAAAAGTTATAGGCAACCAACTTATAAACTGTAAAATTTCATACTATTTTCATTGTTAGATGTTTTTGGTCGTTAAACTGTAAGGTGCGAGTGTGAATAGTGTGAACTCAAAGTTGTCATTCGCAACTACGGAACCCTACACTGCGCGTGGCACGACACGCACTTGGCCGGTTTTTCTTATATAAGAGGCTTTTGTCGCTGGAGTGAGATATCCAATTTTCGCTATCCTCGACTAATTGTATGTCCATGTATCATATTCCATTAAATTATTACATACATGAAATTTTAGCAACGTTAACTAAATGAAGAACTAAGGCGACCGACTATCAAATTTGAATTTATTAAAATACACTTTAATTTTGTTCAGCTTTTTTGTGGAGAATAGACGAATTTAAAAGAAATTATTATGTTTATTTCAATATAACTATTTACATAAGAAAAGAGAGAAAAGAATGTGTGAATTCTCCGGGGCAGGACGCCCGTGTGGCATGTTGGTAAGAACGCTGGCTGCGTTCACCCGTTGAATAGCTATGCTTATAATAAAAAAGATGATTTCTTGCGACGTGATCTCCATGGGGAAAGGAAAACGTATATTCTGAATGTCAAATTGCAAAAGGTCTTTATAGGACGGAAAAAACCACCGCCATTTAAATAAATTTTGCACCACAATATTGGAGTATTTTTAATCTTCTTAGTTAAAAATGTTTGTGTATAAAGTCTGAAAATGGAATTTCGGGATTGCGAGCTCCATATAGCTTGAATGTTTTACATTTCTACTATTTGCTTAAAGAAGCTTCTTTTATTCCGATCAGCAAGAAATCTATTTCTTGAGAGAAAGAAGGATAAATACTTCAGAGCTATATAAAATAAAAAGGATAAACTTGTACTAAATTACATGTAACAAAATGAAGGAATAATATGTAAGGGGCCATCCGTTATCAATCCATGACATTGAAAATGGAAATATGTAAATTTTGTTATATCGGTGCATCTCCCTCCCTGGGAACAATTGACTGATACGAGTATCATGGATTGTTTATGTCCTTTAAATATAATTCATCATTGTATTACATATTACTTGTATACTAAACATCTAAAATATCCTAATAGCTGATACGGTGCACAAAATGTTATAGTCACAATTTACGAACTTTGAACGTTTCGTTTTATATTTTCGGCCGATATTCCAAAAATTACGTTGTACCAAATAATGTTCCTGAAGCAGTGATTTTAAACATATCAATGTACATGTGTAGAAGAAATAGGAGCGTACTCACACTTGCCTTTTTTCTCATTGGCCAATAGAAAACCGGCAACTTAATATCTACACCAATACTAATCCAAAAGCAAACTACTTGAGTGAACTTAGTCGCCCTTGACATTACAGAGGTGCGTGGGCTAGGTTTTCTTCGTCTTTCGACGCCGAAATAGCTTTGGTTCACAAAAAAACATTTGGCCTAAAGTGGATGATTAATAATAGCTTTAAAAAATCTTATTTAAATTGTTTTAATTTTACTACTATCAATTTTACTTTATTTGTTACATTTACTTTTTCTGTACATCATAAAAAGAAGTGTTGAAACACACTATGCTGAAGATACGCGTCCGAAGTTCCGCGGTTGATTTTACGCTCCGTATTCGGTTGATATACGAAACAACAAGCGCCAAACAACATTACGTGGCAGAAATTCCGTTGCGCAACGTTGTGTGTTGGGCATGCCTGCCTCGGCAATCAAACCGATTATCGGTCGCGTTATAATAAGTTGCAGTGTCGCTTAACTGAAGCCCGACTGAAGTTCAACTGTACGATATAACGCGACGTAATTTCAGCATAATGTTTCATCAGTAATACAAATAGCATTGTAGGCTTATGTCCCGCTGAACTTCGGTCTCGTATTTTCGGCATAGTGCGTTTACACACTATTACGCAGCTTTAGTCAAAGTCCTAACCTGGCTTAGCCGAATGTTGCAATATGTGCTGAATAGCTGATTTTGTCGCGCAATTGTTCGTCATGGCTGTCCGTCGCAATTGTTTTGGTTCTATACCCGGCGAAAAATTGATAGTTTTGGAGTTTTGTAAAATGTAAAAAAAATGTTCCCAGCATTGGTCCCATAGGGAAAGTTGTTACAGTCGATGGGTTTTATCACTTCTTAGAGACCAAAACCATCGATAATTCACCGGGTATACCGACTTTGATTTATGAATAACTTTGCATCCACTGAACGAGATATTTCCGTTGCTGTGTGGGGCTAAATATGGGCTGTGTGGGGCTAAATATGGGCTGTGTTAAGTGTAAACAATACGCATGCTTAATGTTAACGTAGTATTACCTAAACGTTTTCTAATACCTAATTTAGTTATTAGTAGTAGATACTTTTTTTAGAACAAGCACAGTTACATTTAGCATTCTATTTCTTATAATGCGCGGTTAGGTTGCGGGAATAAAGCGAAGTTTTTTAATAAATTTCGCCAAATGAGTAATTTAAAAAAAATCGGCTTGTAAAAAGAATTCGTGTTTCTTTCTTGCCAGAACTGAAAAATCAAATAGGACTGACTGAAAAATTGAATTTTAGTGGATGTTATGATTGGACATCATTCTATTCTTCCTCTTTTCAAATATTATCCAGCTGCAGTTTACAGGGGACCGATTGTCTGTGCTGCCACCAGCAGGATTATTTTTGACCTTTTTTTATTTAAGAATAAACCGTAATGGATGTTGTCACAAGCAAATAAGCCTGCTGGTCTTTCGGAGACCCTCATTCGTCTTCTTCGTTTACCTCCGACTCATTATGGGCTTATTATGTTAGTTCTCTCCATTTTGTGCTATCTCTTACCATAGCCTTTGTCACTCCTTTCTTGTTAACCTGTTTCGGAGAACCTCATAGAAAACTTCCTTGGAATACGAGCTGCTTGTCAAAAAATATATTAATAAAGTTAGCGACGCATAACACTTTTATTGACGTCAGCTTTTATCATTTTCAGCGGGTAACGATTCTTTTTAAGCCTATTGTTTTTTTCTTATGTCAATAAGGGAGATCTGACAGCAATCGGTAGCGCTGGATGTTATCAACAAGCTTTTAGATATTATTAAGTTTCGGAGGCCAAACATATTAAAAAAGCAAGAAATATCAAATTCATATTTTACGAAAATAAATTAGTATTATAAATTACTATTTTATCCACGTTCGTTACCAAATGCCATAATTTATTAAGTTTTTAAAAGGGAATTTAGTCAAAACTAATCCTAAAGAAAACAAAAAGAACTGACAATAACCACTTCAAAAATCACCTTCGCTTCCTTCGTGCTTCTGCTGCATAGCTTGGCCACTAAAGAGTATATCTGTTAAGCTTCCTTGTCAGGTTCAGGTCTCCGTTCCAGTCCAGTTAGTTAGCCCACGCTGTTTAACTGTCTAAAGCAGTGAGATAGCGATCGTTTATAGCGCGATATAAACATTTCGCGCGCCATGCTGCAGGAGTCTATACGAAATTTAACACTCGTATTCTAAGTCGTTTTGTTCGCTCAAATATCCCTTTACTCCCAGAAAAGGGAAACGGAAACGTTATACCGATTTGAATAACTCTGGTTGAATCGAGTTGATGAAACTTTCAGGAACCGATTCAGAATGGGCATCAAAGTCTGTTGCTGAAAGCTTCTTAAAGGCTTATCATTGATAAGCCTTTAAGAAGCTTATCAATGAACTAAATGAGGTTTGAATAAAAATGTAAAGAAATGCAATAATTTTGTAAATAACTAATTTATAGACAGTTTTGGCCTCCGAAACCAGAAACCTTGCTTGTTTATACTTAAACTTAGGATAATTTATGTGTGATTAGGCTAAGTTATTTATACTTCATCTACCCTGCACCTCGTTAGAATGTAGTTTGTCAGTTAAGGTTTTTTTACAGATGTTTGAAATAATTAATTATATGTTTTGTTATTAATTAGTAAATTAATTTTCGATAATAGACTGGGTTAAGTGTTATCTAACATTGAATAGTGTGTTGTGTATGATCGATTGTATTTTATTGGAGGATATTCTTTTCTTTAAAGTCCGCTGTCTCCATCAATAGGTGTGATTTAACATCTTATAAATAGCGCCTTTTGATTCATTATATCCTGATTTTGATGTCGAGAAAACACAATGTTAGTCTGAAAAGATACATAAATAATAATAGTTTTTAAAAAACCGGCCAAGTGTGAGTCAAACTCGCGCTATGAGGGTTCCGTACAATATGCTTAGTGAACACACACACAATGTGCAAAAAATGTTTTATTCGATTGACTAGCGCCATCTAGTGGTGTTTTAGTGAACTATTTCCCTAGATGAACTTATTATTGTGAGTTTACCACTTAATTTTCAAGTGATAGAATTCTTATTATTTTTCCTGTAATCTTCAAGGAATGAACTATATTTCGTATGTTTTTCAAAATTTTCGGCCCAGTAGTTTCTGAGATCAGGGGGGGGGAATGGTCAATTTTTGCCTTCTTTCTTGAATAAAATCAAAAGTATTGATTTTACCCGAACAAAAAAAAATATTTTTGAGATCCTCATAATAAGCCCTTTCATTTGATATATGACACAGTAAGGTTTACAAAACTTTCTTTTAAAATTTTGTAATTGGGCCCCTCAAAATGACCCTTATTTCAAAAAAAATCTTTATTTACTTTGCACATCCGTGTTTGGGTCATAGGATCTTACCAAATTTCATCTAATTTGGTTCAGTAGATTCGGAGAAAAGCGGCTGTGACAGACGGACGGACGGACAGACAGACGCTCGAGTGATCCTATAAGGGTTCCGTTTTTCAATTTTTGTACGGAACCCTAAAAACTAAAAACCACACGCTTTGTAATGACGTTTCTTAGCTACTCATGTATTGTCATCAGAACTCAGAGCGTGTGCAAAATTTCATCCTAATCGAAGACCGGGAAGTGGGTCAAATTAAGATTCTAAGATTTTCGTGCATACATAGTTGGTTACAAGTGAAGTTGAAAAGCGTGGTAAAAAAAACCGGCCAAGTGCGTGTCGGGCCACGCGCAGTGTAGGGTTCCGTAGTTGCGAATGACAACTCTGAGTTCACACTGTTTACACTCGCACCGACGAAAACATGTAACAATGAAAATTGTATGAAATTTTACATTTTCCAGTACATTTTATAAGTTGGTTGCCGATAACTTTTGTTTAGTTTTAACTACTGAGTACTAAGTTTGCACTTAGTACTCAGCTCTGAAAGTTTTCCTTTCAATTTCAGTATATATACTACTGCTGTAATTTTTTTCACATATCCATATATAGCCGTTTAGCAGATAGAGGGGGGGGGGGGGGGGACGGGACACTTACCTCTAACAAAAATTTGAACTTTAAAACCAAATATTTCGCAAACGGATCCCTAAATCGAAAAATGGTGGTCTCAACCTCACAATATTTTTCAAAGACCTTTTTAACGATACCCCACACGATGGGTAAGTAAAGAAAAAAAATTACTCCCCCACTTTACTTGTATGGGAGCTACCCTAAAAAAATTTTTTTTTCAAAATTTTTTCTACCACTTTTTTGTCATGATTAATATACATACTCATACCAAATTACAGTTTTCTAGTACTTATAGTCTCTGAGTAAAACCGCGGACGGACAGACAGACAGACATGGCGAAACTATAAGGGTTCCTAGTTTACTACGGAACCCTAAAAACGGTCAACGATGATAGTGGACATCGCATACAAAACGATTTAAGTCACAATAACATGTGTGGAACTCAAGGATTATATGTATGGAAATCCCGCCTATATAAAATGTCATTTTTCATTCAATGACGAATCGTAATGTTCTCTGTCTCTTTCCCTACCATTTGTGTAAGAGAGATAGACATTGGTCCTGTCTCTTTTATACACACAGTAAGAAAAGAGACAGAGGGCAAAGGAGTCGTCTTTATGGTCAAAAATGTTATCTTCACGTGTTCATGGAACCGCTGGACTGTGATGCGATGGCGGGCCTTGGCAGTAAAACCGATTGGTATTTCGTTTCGCCACAAGTATGAAGTATGAGCGATACATGAGCGATATCGATTCTACTACAAATGACAATAGTCAATGTGTGAAGTAAATCTATTTTCCATGTTCAGCCAGTGCCCCAATATACGAGGGCGGTATGTAGACCTCTGTTGTGAACGATAGTACTTACATTAATTCAGTGGTAAATTAGTACCAAGGAATTAATTTATAAATGAATCGACTATTTCGCCACCTCAACTTAAATCTGCAGAGCGTTCAGTAAATGCATTTTTTTTTCTGTTTTTCGATGTTGGTCGGGGCTGTTCAAATTGGTGAGTACATTGAACCGATTTAAACCGTTCTTCCTTACGGTGATTTGCTAATGGGGACAGCGGAACACCGTTCAGTGTTAGGTGTAGGGTAAACTTATTTTAGACTTATTTAGATAATCTGTGATAGGCTTGCGGAGAGGTGATGCAGTTTGGATGAAACTAAGGCACAGAACTTAAGCCATTTTTAAATAACAACACACGTGTTAGCATTTTTTATAATAGAGACGTCAGATAGGCTACTCAAAGGCCTTACACCATTCTGAATTCTTTCTGACGAGAGGGACGCCGCATTACGTTAGACACTAATTAGACACTTAGACACGCAAGGAGATATCTCCATTCCTGTCTAACGTACAACGGTGTCCCTCTCATGGGATTATAAATTCCGGCTGTGTTTAGTACTATTATTAATTCTGTGGCTGTGTGAGACCGGCCCCATTTGACATAAACCATTTGAAAGAAAATGAAGTTATCTATCATTTTGTTTGCAATCTTGTGGTCCTAAATAACTTTTCGATAGATTTTTTTATGGAAAAACTGCTCGTTTTCGAACGGTGGAATTTCAAAAATCGTACCTTTTGCACTTTTGGTGAAAACGCTACGTAAAGCTTCATGTTTACATTTTTAACCAGCGACGTTTAAACAGCAGTTCTTAAATAGTTTGGAGAGTTATAAAGGGCATTGCAGTACAATTCTTTTTTGATATCTCCGTTTTTCAAATGACTTATTTCAAATGGAGACAACACTGGACCCCGTAAGATTCATGTATCATTTGATGCCTATCATCATTATCTGTGTCAAATTTGCCGGTGACAACTCCGCCTTCTTCTGCCGTCCGCGACTCGTGATCGCCTAGTACAGTCCGAACCAAACTTTATGACGGGTCGGAACGTCGCGCGAGTCTTGCGCAGTACACAATATTAGGTTAAGGGGGAACAGTAGGCACAGTAGCGACGCCAATCATTTTATTCCTAATACTTTACAAATAGAAAGAAATTCAAGAATATAAACAATACAAGTCTTAGTAAATAACCTGAAGTATTTTTGGAATCATGTTTTGATATTATGAGAATAAGTCATTGAGAGAAAAAGTGATAACCGCCAAAAACGGCCGTTTTTGGCGGTAATCAGATTCTCATAATTCTCACTGATTCCGATAGTAATAAACATGATTCAAAAAATACTTCAGGTTATTTACTAAGGCTTGTATTGTTTATATTCTTGAATTCCTTTATAATTGTAAAGTATTAGGAATAAAATGATTGGCGTCGCTACTGTGCCTACTGTTCCCCCTTAAGGATGCGCTAGTCGGGAACTCGAACTCGTCGGCGCACGTGGCTAAAATGCGTGCTATTTCGCTGAGACAGGGATAGACTCAGTTTTGAACAGCGCGGAACTATTTACACTGATGTATAAGCACATCGGAACAACAGTCTAGTGTGTGCAAACACAAATATTGTTGAAAATCTAAATCTTCGTCGTCTAAAAATTCGCGAGCATGCGTTTGGGAGAAGTGTTCTTGTGATAAAACAGCTGAATGTTTTTATTAAAAGTATAATAATTTATATTTTTTAATAACCAAACTATGCTTGTATGAATTTTGTTTTAGAGATTTTATACTCCTACCGGTATTTAATTGTGCCCAAAGTTGCGTTAAAATTACGTGTTAAAACGGAATGTTTTGAGACTCATAACTTTTAAAGTACTTATAATTTTACAAATATGATTTCATACAAGCATAGATAACAACAAAACAAATCGATAGCATTAAAAACTTTAAACAGACGATACCGAACAACGGAGTCATCACCCTACAGAATTTGTATGGCGAAACACCTGAATAGCGCACCCTAATATCCGAGAAGCCAAGTAAAATCTTGATTGTGACACACGCTGACATTAATATAACAATAGAGTGGTTAATACCGCTTTGGAAACTGACGTTTTTATATCAAATCGGAAAGATTAATTTCATCTGAATATTAATTACAATTGCAAAGTTATTTTAAAACAACCAAGTTCTATTTGTGACGGCGTTTCTGGGGACTACACGTCCAGGTATTCGTTTTCCGCAACATGAGTGATAATTGAGAATATTTTTATAATTCGACAGAAAATTATCATTTAAAATTAGTAAGTAAGGCCTTAGGTATTTATTTTCGAAACAAATTTTTAATAACGTGCCAAATATAAACGGAACCGAATATTTCATGAAAATAAAATTTATTACAATTTCTCTGTTTCTTTTTATTATTATTTAATTATGCTTAATTTTAAAAAGCTTTGTAAAAATATCTGTATTGTGAAGCAAATCTTCAATTGGTTGTGTTTCTAGTCAAATTATTGATGATGTTTTTATTTCTCAACGCTCTTACTTTTGTTCCCGCTATTTCCGAATCTCATTTTGGGGCTGGATTCATTCACAAGTTATATACGTCCTGATTATGCGTCAGGATACTCACATAAATACAATCATATCATAAAGCAATTAAGTAACATTGTTTTATACAAGTTCTAAATTAAATTTTATGGCGGCTCGGATATTACCTAATATTGTGTTCTGCCGCCATAACGTTTGATTCAGACTGTAGTAGTGTGTGTTCTTTAACAAATACAAGCATAGCATAACTGCTAGTTGTTGAATCAAGTGCACACCTTGCAAAAATATTTTTATGTATTAGTTTCAACAATATTAGGTACCTACGTTATAATGTTGTAAAATGTATTTCTGTAATATAAGTTTATAAGCAGTGATCGGACTGACCAAATACAACGTGGAAGGGACATACCCGTAATAAATCGAACCACGGTCTATACTAGATCATTGGGGTCATTCAAATGGTACGTAAGTAGTGAAAGGGGGTGGGGGGTCCAGGCTTGGCTTATTTTGATGACATGGGGGACGGGGGGGTTGGCGTGGTTATGACATAAACATCATTTCGCAAAATACACTAACATTTTTTGTGAAAATTATACCAATGTTTACGTAAGCTTAGGGGACGGAGACGAACTTTTCTTACTTTTGCTGACAAGAGGAGGGAGGGGGTTAAAAATAGCTATTTTTCTGCTTACATAATACTTGAATGGCCCCATTGTAGTATAATGAAAGTTAAATAACAACCAAAAAAAAAAACATTTCTATACAAAAGTGTGCAGCCTCCCTGGTGATTTGTATGGGAACGTCGAATTTTTCTTTGATTTTTTTGGCTATTAAATTTAATTATACAAAAGTGATCTAGTATAGCCCGTGGTTCAACTTATTACGGATATGTCCCTTCCACTTTGTGTATGTAGTAGTAATTAAATACTCGTTCAGAGCGGGCGCTCGGTACGTAAGGCGTAGGTATTATCCGCTCTGTGAGTATACTACTAGGAGCGTAAGTACTCATTTAATCAATTCCGATCACAGCTTATTGAATTGATATTTTTTTTAAGAAGGTCAAACAAATCCAATACCAGATTATTATATATTCCTATTCCCCTTATACGTATTATTGCTTGCGTTACCTAATAACCTATTAGGATATAGTGGAGAAATTCGACGTGTGGAACGTGAAGCGCGGTGGCCTTATTGGCAAGGCGTCACTCGTACAAAGAGTAAGAACTGGTTCAAGTCCTACCCACGTGGAATTTTTTAACCATATCTTATTTCTTAATTTAATAAGAGAATTAAGTATCAAAATAGCATTGTGAATGCAAAAAATTCCTATAAAAATCCATACCAGTCCCAGTAATTTATGTTTGAACGGCTAAAATAAACGTTAACTCTGTGTAAACCTTACAAGTCAGCCCATGTTAACTATGTATTAATTACTTTCACAAGATTAACTTATGACGACGCGTCTGAGGGGCTTAATCGACTAAAGCGGTTATTATACGACGCGAAATTCAGTCTCTAATGAAAGAGACACCGCTACATGTTAGACAAGCATTGAGCTATGTCCATACATCATCGTCTTCATCAGGTCTTAGTTAGTCTCCAGGAGCACGACCCTCTGTGTACTACCAGCGCTATATATTAGCCAGAGCAATCAGAGGATTTGGCCTACACTCTCCATGCTGGCCACATTGGTTGTAGAGGTCTCTATGACGTGGATAAGCTTTGTTTAGCTTGTGTTTCCTTAGTCGCCAAGTACGACATCCACGGGGAGACTTGGAGTGGTCCAATTCTACTCTGCCGGGAGCCACACGACATCTCCATGCGTGTCTAGCGTAATAGCGGCGTTCCTCTCGTTAGAGACTTAATATCGCGTAGTGTAAGGCCTGAGCCAAACGAACAATTTTTAATAAATAAATAAATATATACGGACAAATCACACAGATTGAGCTAGCCCCAAAGTAAGTTCTTATGTAAGACTTGTGGCATGGGATACTAACTCAACGATACTATATTTTATAACAAATACATATATAGATAAACATCCAAGACCCAGGTCAATCTGAAAAAGATCATTTTTCATCTTGACCTGACCGGGGATCGAACCCGGGACCATCCGTGTCACAGACCGGCGTGTTGACCGCTGCGCCACGGAGCTCGTCAATCGTAATCGAGATACCTTAATTATTTTGCATTACCATGTGTCTAAAATTAATTATATTTTTCCAATTAATGGAACTTAAATCACCTAACTTGTTTTGAAGGTCTTTACTAACTCAAAAATTGCGATCGTTGGACTCAGACCAAGGACAAAGAAATAACTCGCTATAGTCGATTAAACCTGAATGATCGCGTCAATTGTTTTCTAAGGATTGGGAATAAGCAGGAATTGAGCTGTGTACGATATCCTAAGGTAAGATATGTAGGGAAATGCTGCACGAGCGGATTACGAGCGTGTTTTGAATGAGGCGTTCAGCTTAATTTGTTTGTTACACTTCTAGATTTTGCCTCGTGAGTCATCTGGTCCTTTGCTCCTAAATACATCCATCACCCTCGCCCTTTTGCTTGTCCCTAGCAGAGCCACCAAACAGAAAAGAGAATAAGAGATTTTAAAACTGAATAAATGCGTGTGAAAAGTAAAATTACAGTTACTCACGTTTGGTAAAGGAAAATACGTCGTAAAAATAAAAACGCCTTTCCAAACACGCTTGTGAATCGCTAGTGTGACGTCGCCCTTATTTTTAAATAAATATTTTGTATAGAGCGAGCGATGTTGGTTTAGATGTCGTCATTAAATAAATAACATTATTATTCTTGTTTTATTTGTCACAACCATGATTTTTATAATAATTAACAAAGTTCTGAAAGCACTGGAGTTAATTGTATTCAACGTTTTGACATCTTCATATCTTTACTAGTCCGTTGCATGAAAGATAGCATATTTTCACAAATTACCCAGACCTGGCCTGGATCTAGGAGGGGAAGTGGCTATGAGAGGCCCACGCCCCGGGTGGCAAGTTTTAGGGGCATCAAAATCGCAATTAAATATAGGCATTGCCATAGTAAGTATATATAGCGTGGGACGCAGGCATGCTTTTCGATTTGCACCCGTCTCCAACATTTACCTACTAGCTCCAGGGCAGAAATTACCCAAAAGCCATTCCAAGTGTAAAGAATTAAAAAATAGAAGGAAAATGTACGAACGAAATATACAATAAATACTACTATGTTCGTAGTTTCTTGCTGACTTCACAAGCTTATGCCACTCCGGGGAAGAATACGAATCAAATGACTACTCATATACTTCAGAATCAGTCGTTTAGTCTACAGGTAGCGACAATTGTACAGACATACTTACATATATATATATACATACATACGCGCGAAAAACATTCCCCTTCTGAGCAGCTCATTCGGTATAAAACTAACAAAAGCGACCTTATCTTACCAACAAAGGATCCATGTTCTTTCGACAATTTTATTTTGAACCCGCGCGTCAACCATGAGTTTATTTACGTGAGTAGTTAACGATTCTTCGTTAGAGTCGGGTTATATTTCAACGATACAAAATGCTGACGCTCAATGTTTTTTGGTACAGGAACGAGTCCGACTCCGGTAAACATTTGGTCCGCTTTTTCGAAATTTATAATAAAGTGTCTGTAACAGGTTTTTTTGCTATATCTTGCTTTTTTTAAATTAGTTATTGAGTTTCACTGATTTATAATAAAGTTTCTGTAGCTGTTTTTGCTATATTTTGTTTTTGTTAGCTATTGAGTCTCACTATAGGGCAAAAGCCTTTTTTACGTTACCAGGTGTTTTTTCACCTGCGAACTCCCTCCATTCTTTATGGAAACAGAATTCTAACCATCTGTTCGTTGGTTTACAATTTGACACAAAAAATATACGACAAAAATATTATTTTTTATTTCATCCAAATGTTGCGAAACCCTGAACATTTGTTTACATAATTTATAGCTTCTTATGACGGGAAGTTTACTCTCGTGAATCATGTATACACTCATGGTTGACGCTCCGCAATGTTTTTTGTCAAACCACAACAAAGCAAGTTTGCAATGTTTTCGAATTAAAATTTCCACTAACTAATTTTCCCTTGACTCCAAACTAAGAGCAGCCCATCTGCGCTTGCCAGTCAATGTGTCTCTGGGCCAAGTTCTTGGCCACCGGCTTCGTCTTCTCTATGGCCGTCAGGATGTCTGCCAGGTCTAGTCTGTCCTTCCTGGATACACCGCTACCTGCAAGGGATCGGAAGTTTTTTATTTCGATAAGGTAGGATTTTCTTGCCACACATTGAGCAGAAGGATCTCTTGTCTGTCTTGACAAGTAACACATTTTTGGGGGACAAATCACACATATAAATAAAATAGGTATTTCTAACTATATTTGTTGCGAGAAAAATTAATACTATACTCGTAAAACAGCGTTTTAGGTAGGCCTTTTCTTAGGATTTTCAAAATGACCGGTTGGAAGCGGCTTACATCCAGCGTGTCCCTACACACCTTGGTTAGGTCGTCC
Source organism: Rhodophaea formosa (assembly GCA_963082605.1). Classification (NCBI taxonomy): domain Eukaryota; kingdom Metazoa; phylum Arthropoda; class Insecta; order Lepidoptera; family Pyralidae; genus Rhodophaea; species Rhodophaea formosa. The sequence continues at coordinate 18,449,029 of OY720219.1, read as the reverse complement.
GACCACCTGAGCGTCAACCATGAGTTTATAATACGTGAGTAGGTAGTAAACGATTCGATCTAAAGTAAACTATTCAATGGCTCTTAATAGTAAACTATTGTCTACTCGATAGAAAACGAAGGTCAGTTTTGTAACTCATGGTGCCGATACCGCAGAAAATGTTCCTGTAAACACAGAATCGTAGGTATTCGTTTATATTCAACCTTAAGTCGTTTTCGATTACGAGATTCGAAAATTACTGTGGTATTTCGTGCTCATGGTGTACAAAGTATAGTAAACTATGACGGTTATAAAAACGATACCGTATACTACTCTCGTAAACGAAATGTATAAATAAACTCATGGTTGACGCTTTGTTCTTGCTGTTTCTACTTCATAATTTGACCTGAGTGGCCTTCAACTCTAGGTGATGGGGGTGGAGATTCAGTAGCTTCCGAGATAGCCTTTGCAATACAGGCATGTATTTAAGATATCGTACGTACTTTAAGCAATCGTATAATATTAGTATAATTTATTAATTTTAAGACAATAACATTAACTTTGCTTGCATAACTATGCATATAATAATAATAAAAAAATATATTCTAATCAAAAATGCTACTCGAATAGTACCCGGCTCAAAGGTACCCATTACACTGGCTGCGTTGCCTCGCTGAATGGCAATAGGTAGATACCTATATACTTTGAGTCAGGTACCATCCGGAGCGGTGGTCATAACCGCGGTCCCTTAGACGGCGTCCTATCTCACTAATGAAGCTCTTTGCCTCAGGGCACCATGGGCCAGCTGTTTCCACGGCGACTGGAATAAATTCATATTGTTGTCACAAAAGAGAATATTTAGTGCATTTTTGTCCAGCCGCCATCCGCGCAGTTGACCCAGGTGAATTAATCGCCGCAGGACGCCGCATAAATGCTGACGCAGGTCCACAGTGCACATCGACCTCTCTGCCACGGTCACACTTTCTTACTTACTTTTCCTGCTCATATTCGGCAGCAGTTTCCTCACGGTCGACATGAGCGCCTCCTTGCACACCAGTTTGATCTCACTGCCGGAGTAGCCATCCGTCTTCGCTGCCAAATCCTGGAAGTCCACTTTGGGGTACAGCTCTATGGTCTTGGAGCTGAGGAACGTTTCGAATAGTTCCGTGCGTGTCTTGAAGTCTGGCAGTGGGATGTAGATCCGCTTCTCCAGTCTCCGCAGCATGGCTGGGTCTAATTCCCTGGAATTAGAAACAACACCTTTATAAAGTTTTACCCGACTACGACGAAGCCATAAGGAGAGTTATGATGTATAGATAGGTACTCTCAATAGGTAAGTAGGTACTTGTCAAACGCCCTCTCGCTTACTGGTGCCATACATCTCGGTCAAGAACTGCGCCCTCAAAAGTCTAAATTTATCCTCCCTAGTGCTGACTATAATATGGTCTTCATCACTTTTGACGAAAGATGATTCCGTGCTTCGGAAGGCACGTTAAGCCGGTGGTCCCGGCTGCCATCTGGTAGTCGTTAAAGGATCCACGTCAGAGGCCGAGAGGCGGTTCTGAAGAACTCTGACACCAGGGTGTGCATGGTCGACTGACCGTGTCACCTACTCGAAATGATGATGTTGATTACTTTTGATGGATTTAACCTTTTAACTATTGCATGAAGTGTCTGTTTGATTGAAAATCTCTCAGAAATAGAAAAAGAGGTGGAGAAATTACCACGGCATATTAGAGTTCGCTAGCAGAAACACGACGCCTTCTCGCTCGCTGATGCCGTCCAATTCAGTCAGGAGCTGTGCCTTCAGGCGTCTCGACGCTTCGTGTTCCCCTGGCGCGGAGCGGTCAGACGCTATGGTCTCCACCTCGTCCACGAAAATGATGGACGGAGCGTAGTATGACGCCATTTCGAAGAGCACCTGCCGAGAACGAGCATTCAACTGTTTATACAGAAAAAAGGCCTTCAGGCCTGTAAAACATACCTACCAAGTTTTTTTTTAAGACATCACGGCAATCGAGCAAGCCGGTCGCCTGATGGTAAGTGATCACCACTGCCCATGGACATCTGCCACACCAGGAGTGTCACATGCTTTGCCAGCCTTTTATTTTGTCCTCCCCAGATGGGGGGGGATGGGCCTCCGGCTCTCTCACTATTAAATATTTATTAAGAAAGCTTTTCAACGGGCCAGCGTGGAGAATGTAGGCCGAAGTCGCTGATTGCTCTGGCTAATATATAACTCTGATAGTACAGTGAGGGACGTGCTCCGGCAGTGAAGACGTAATGATGATACATTGAAATATTACCTTGACAATCTTCTCCGACTCGCCCCTCCATTTGTTAATGATGGTGCTGCAGGAGATGTTGAAGAACGTGCACGAGCTCTCGCTCGCTACTGCCCTGGCCAGCATGGTCTTGCCGGTGCCCGGGGGCCCGTGTAGAAGCACCCCGCGCCATGGCTCTAGGAGGCCCGTGAATACTTCCGGGTACCTTGAAAGATATTGTTTGTTTTTTGTTTGTGTTAAGTAGCCAACACTGGTGTCAGATTTTTCTAGCTGCCTAAAGGCGTCTGACATAGCTAACGACTATCATCAATGATGACAGCCGGGACCAACGGCTTCACGTGCCCTCCGAAGCACTAGGAGCTCGTGATATTTTTATGCCACTTGCGGTCACCTATCCAGTAATTTTGTAAACATTACCTTTTTAGGAAGCGAGACTTGACGACGCGCGTTAGTTTAAATATACATAGTGTAACATGGCCATCGACATACCCTTAAAGGGGTATCTCAGCCCACCATATGAACAACTTTTGCTATGGGATCAATGTTGGATCTAAAAAAATCGACATTTTCAAACAAAAGTATTTTGGAGCCCTGGAGAAATGTATGGGATAGTCAAAATTTTCGAGATCCCAGCAATGACCCCATAGGAAGAGTTGTTCATATTGACGGTCTGAATCGCCCCTTTAAGGGTGTGTCAAGGGTGTGTAATGAGTTAAGTAATTACTAATTACAAAAATAAACATTTTAATTATTGACGTTAACAGGTAAGTTGTCTTATATAATATCTACCTGCACACAAAATAATGCTAGCTCGCCTGTAAAATAACAGGATAACTACTTGCTCATGGACAGCTACTCAAAGTTGTAAAATATTACATAGTCCCCTTTAATTACCTCACAGGATATACTACGGATTCGATCAGCAGATTCTTCGCAGACGACAATCCCTTGATGTCGTCCCAGGCGACTCCCGAGGGCCTTATGATGTCCTGGTACAGCAGTTCGACTAGCTGCTTTTTCTCTAGCGGCATGTTGGAGAGGAAACCAGCTAAGGGCTTCCTCTCTATAGCTGGTATTGCAGTCTGGGGCCGATCATCCTGTAATGAGTTCATGTTAAAAAGATCTTTTACGTTGGTCTGGGAGAAAAATGAAAAACGTTAATTGTACCAGCTGCTTCTCTTCCCGCGCAGATCGTAAAAGGCGATGGAGGGAACGGGCGAAATTGTGAGGAATCATATCATTAGGAGACGCGACTAGCAAGCCTACGTTGTTTCCATTTTCCACCTACACGACCATCGATGTTAAACTTTTAGATCTTTTAGACCTTGGCTCTGTCTACCTCGCAAGGGAGAAAAAGGCGATGACGTGACGTTGTTTATGTATGTGTTAAAAATAAACTACGTGTGAAGAAAAGTGACTCATCTAACATTCCCGAGCAAGCTTATAGTGGAGCGTTATTGAAGTCATTAAAAAAAACCTAGGAGCGATAGCTAATCATCATCATCGTCAGCTTTCCATAACCCACAGCTGGGGATAAGCCTCCTTTTGACTGAGCCATCCATTTCTATACCTAGCTTTCGCGATAGCTGTTAGCAAGAATAAATTAAATTTAGTTACTCCAAGCATCCTAGTGATTGTAAAGGTAGAAGGCAGGTCGGCATCCGATTCCCTCTGAGGCTCTTCCTGCACACGGGGAGGCTTTACGCGCCGCGTGGTGGGGCGCTGCACCGGCACCGGCTCGACCTTCCGGCAGAACTGCGGCTGCTTGTTGAACCGGATCAGGAAGTAGCTACAGTAATCCTGAAAGATATCATTTAAGATATTTTTAACAAATAACAAAAACCGACTTCAACCCTATAAATTTTTTGAATAAGCATAAAAATAAAATTTAAATAAGTGAAAACCGAACGACATACTTGTAAACGGTTTTTTGGTTTTTGTGCATTTTGTCAAAAAGCGCTCGTCCTATTTCGATAAAAATTTAATGGGACCATCTGTAAAGTATTACCTTTCGAACAAAAAAAGAATTTCTTAAATCGATCCAGGCGTCTTCGAGAAATCGGGGAACATACATAAAAAAAGATTACGACGAATTGAGAACCTCCTCCTTTTTTGAAGTCGGTTAAAAACAAAGCTTTGACGAAAGACTAATTTTAGTACCTGGTTTAAATATTAGGTTACATATTAATAAATCAAAACTTCATCGAGCAAATTTCAAAACAACAACGAACAAATTAACTACCTAATTTTAAAATCACAAATGGTCATTTGGCCATAAATTCAACTGACCAAAGTCTGAAAATCAAATTTACCAAATCGTTCAAAGGTTATCAACTGGTTTGACTGAAAATATAAAATTAAACTGCTGCACCTGCAGTGGAGACTAGAAAGACCTGATAATGATGATGATGATAAAATTAAACCCTAGGTATTGATGTAGGTACTTAGTATAGTCTAGTTTCTGTCAGCCTAATTTTATTACGTCGTATATTTATTTCCAAAAATATTTATTACGTGTCATACTTAATAACTTAAAATATTATACTTTCAATAAATAATTTGTATTTCGCAAAATATGAAAACGCACAAAACTATATACCCGTCAGTCGTACCGAGTTGTAATAAAAATAACTCGTACCCCATGCTCGTACCAAACCTCATTTCTGCCCTCAGTCGCACCGGTCCGGATAGTCATAAAAAACTCGTAATTAACATTTTTTCTTGGACATAAAAAATAGCTTGAACCCTTGAACCTAACTATTTTTCTGCCCGCAGTCGTCACATGGTCATATAAAAAATATCTCAAACCTAACTTCTTTTCTTCCCTCAGTTGTTCCGGGTGGTCATAAAAAAAATAACCTCGAAACTTACTTCTTTTCTGCCTTGCGAATCATTTGCGATTATGAAATATGACTAGGAATGATTTGGTATTTTATATCTAGCAACTTTAGGTCAGTCGTCCATTTGATGACATAAACATTGAGATTATAAAATTTTTCTAAGTAAAACATTTGGTCTTTTAAATTTTGTTTTTTAATTTGTCTTTTGAAATTTGTAATTCAAATTTCAAATTTTGTATGATGTTTTGATAATAAGCATAATATGTAACCGAATATTATGACGTTTTCTCAACTGTCAGGTCGGGTAAAGCTGGTATTAAAGTGAGCCCTCCTTAAAAAATAAGACAAGAGTTTATTTGTAGGGGTGCTGTGCCCGGATTCGATATAAAACGTTAGACAGAAAAAACCGGCCAAGTGCGTGTCGGGCCACGCGCAGTGTAGGGTTCCGTAGTTGCGAATGACAACTTTGAGTTCACACTATTCACAATCGCACCTTACAGTTTAACGACCAAAAACATCTAACAATGAAAATAGTATGAAATTTTACAGTTTATAAGTTGAATGCCTATAACTTTTTAGTTTCTACTTAGTACTCAGCTCTGATAGTTTTCCTTTAAACTTCAGTATATATACTACTGCTGTATTTTTTTTCACGTATCTATATATAACCGTTTAGCAGATAGAGGGGGGGGACACTTACGTCTAACAAAAATTCGCACTTTAAAACCAAATATTTCGGAAACGGATCCCTAAATCGAAAAATGGTGTTCTCAACCTCACAATATTTCTGAAAGACCTATTTAACGATACCCCACACGATGGGTAAATAGAGAAAAAAAAATTACTCCCCCTCTTTACTTGTACGGTAGCTACGCTAAAAAAAAATTTTTTTCAAGTTTTTATTCTACCACTTTTTTGCCATGATTAATATACATACCCATACCAAATTACAGCTTTCTAGTACTTATAGTCTCTGCGTAAAACCGCGGACGGACAGACAGACAGACAGACAGACAGACAGACAGACAGACAGACAGACAGACAGACATGGCGAAACTATAAGGGTTCCTTGTTTACTACGGAACCCTAAAAAGGAGATATGTATGTATGAGGATGATAAGTATGTTCGACGAGGCCCTGGATAAAGACTATACATCTAGACTACAAAATATTATCTCAGACGATACCGAGACTACAAAAATTCTTTTAGTTTATATATTTTCATAGTTATCAGTTCGCTGGTGTATTATGTCCTCATAATTCTCGACACAAACGTAACCATAGCGCGTTTTAATTTTTGACCTGCGCCATCTAGTGATAGTGTTTGGAATATTATACCCACTTGATTCTTCAAGAAAAGATGTGAAAAATGTAAATATTTGTGGTTTTTTTTATCATGTTTTATTTATATTCATCATCATCATCATCATCTCAGCCGCAAGAAGTCCACTGCTGGACATAGGCCTCCCCTAAGGATTTCCAATGTGACCGGTTAGAAGCGGCCTGCATCCAGCGCCTTCCTGCGACCTTTATCAGTTCGTCCGACCACCTGGTCGGTGGGTGTCCAACGCTGTTATTAATATTATCCTTTTGTTATGCGGCCATTCTCAATATTCCCAATATTCATACTTAGTTACCGAATACGCGCTATTGTTAAACAATTTTTAGACAGCCGAGGTGTTTTTAAATTTCTATTTAATCGCTCATATAAATAACTCTCACTTAGAAAAAAATCTCTCCATTAAAATGTAGGTATTTTGTTTTTGTATAAAATTAATTTTTAGGGTGTCATTACCCAAAGCACAGAATGTACTACAATGTGTAAAACGGGACCCTATTCACGGTTGGCTCTCATACAACAACCGAGATTTTTTTGCCCTTTTTTGTTCGATACCTACTTATAACGGCAACAAGTAGACGCTTGAAACTTTCACAAAATAATTGAAGTTGTATTTATACTTTAAAAATAAATAATTAAATCTGTACGTGATGCGTACACTTACGTGCGCTGGCTTGGACCCTCGCAGCGGTCGGACGCTTAGAAACTATGTGCTGACGCTATTCGGTCTTACCATATAACGGTTCGCGGCGCGGTTGTTCGCTAGCCAACGTGGGGTGTCAAAGAAACAAAACAATCAAAGAAACAAGATGGTCCCAGCGTGGCAGCGATATGGTGAGCACGATACGAATTGTAGCACTGTGACGACCGAAGAGACCGAAGCGAAATGACCGAAGTAGGTGACCGAAGTGTCCGAAGTGCTGACTGCGCTAATTTTATGCCTATTTTTTGTACTTTGACTAGTTACTAGGTGAGCGCGACAAATGGCCCAATAAGAATACCGCGTTTTGCTACCTCATACCCGCGCCCCTCGATCGTGCACACCATGTACTGCCTAGGACCCACTTTATTTATTAAAATCAAATAAGTTATTTACTATCGTTATGTACAAACTATGTTATCCTATTAGAACCTATTTCTAATAAGAAACTGTTTCTTATTAGTGATCTAGAATTGTGGAAAATGAAACTAAGACAAGAGTGATTATTTATTTTGAAGTATAAGACTGCCTACCTAGAACCTAAACTTATGACCTATCTACTTCCTATCTATTTTATTTGTTTATCTATGTATTTACAATATGTTTTATTTATTCGCTGATTGGAGTCGATGGCTGTCCCGTACAAAATCAAAATAAAATAAAAGGGTACTTACTACACTTTAAAATAAATAATTAATCAAATAAAATACATATTCCATTAAAAACATATTTTTTTGACATTTTTGCTCGATAGTCTAATGTTGTATAGATTACGGAACCCTACATGCGCGAGTCCGACTCGCACTTGGCCGATTTTTCTTCCTTATAGTTGTACTCTTCATATCGCATAAGATATGTTACATATACCTAAGTAAGTACATTCGGAATCTTCAGCGGATAGTTCGTAATTTCCGACCGGAAATAGACGCCGATGTGCCAAACGGCATTATATGTCGGGTCCTACTCACACTCGCAGCTCTTGTTTAGAGCAGGATCAACATAAAATAATAGATATAGGTGCTCAGCGGCGAGAGAGAAAATTCAGAACACAGTCGATGCACAGGAAAATATAATTTATGAAGTTATTATAAAATGTTTTACATATTTAGAAAACTGTTTCCTGGTATACAAGTACTAATTTTAAAATAAAACAATATGGTAGGCGAGTGTCTATGAGCAAAGGTCGCGTGGCTACGACTAAAAGTGTAGTAATGACCGATGATCGAAAGGGCTTTGAAAATAGAAAGGGAAAAATTTGAAACTGGAATTAGGAATTGAAATTGATTTTCTAAATAAAAGTGGACAGGGTGATGGTGATTAAGAAATGAGGTGGAAAGCCAGATGCAGCATGAAGTTATTATGCGACATCATTACATACAGCCGTCGGCCCTAGATTGTCAGAAATGATCTACGGAAATGAAGTGTAGTTAGGAAGTGCCTTTGTGAAATTGTGACCGACCAAGCCCAGGTAAAAACATTATTTTCAGATAATGATGATGAGGAGGTTTTTTTCACTTGAAATCACGTAGCATACTCGTATAAAGAGAAAAGATTTCAGGTTCAAGTTCTGCCTGCGTGGAATTTTTTCACATATCTTATTTCTTCCCCCCTCCGTGGTCCAGTGGTTAAGGCGTTTGCCTTGTTGACCCGGGGGTCGTGGGTTCGATTCCCACGGGAAGCATACTTTGTTAAGTTGTTTCCAGTTTGGTTAGGACATTGCAGGCATGAATCACCTGATTGTCTGATAAGAAAGATGATTCCGTGCTTCGGAAGGCACGTTAAGCCGGTGGTCCCGGCTGCCATCTGGTAGTCGTTAAAGGAACCACGTCAAAGGCCGAGAGGCGGTTCCGAAGAACTCTGACACCAGGGTGTGCATGGTCGACTGACCGTGTCATCTACACGAAATGATGATGATGATTCCCCCCTCCTCGCGTCATATTCCTCATTGCTGAGGGTCGTGACTTCCCCGCAGAATCACCTTCTCTCTAATCAAATCCCTCCACCTGTTACGGTCTTTTGCCACGTGGAGGACCTTATGTAGGTTCGTGTTTCGAGATGATCGTACTTGGTCCGACCATGTCGTAGGGCTGCGGCCTCTAGTTAGTTTTCCGTCAACCTTGCCTGTCACCATCAGTTGCTCTATGTTGTGACCGTCTTTCCGTGCAATGTGGCCAAAAAACTCAAATATTCTGCGCAGACAGGTGGTGGATGGTCTCGTTTTTATTTGGAGCTCACGCAGAATAGATACATTGGTGCGGAAGGCAGTCCAAGGAATCTGTAGCATCTTCCTCCAGCACCACATTTCGAAGGCGTCTATGCGGTCTCTATCAGCTTTTTTCAGAACCCATGTCTCGGAGCCATAGCTGAATATGGAGAAAACTAATGTCTTACTTCTTAATATACGCTAAAAAAATACCTATAAAATATCACGTAGTTGTCAAACGTTAGCAAATTAGCCAGCTGATAATTAAACCTAAATCCTGTTAATATAGGTACCTACATAGATTTAAAAAAAAACTCTGTACCTAAGTTGTGTTTACGTGATGACGTGTATCCGTTCCCACATACATACATATTTTCACGTCTCTATTCCTTGTGGGGTAGACAGAGCTGAAGGTTATAAAACCCAAAGGCCACGTTTAGCTGATAGTGGGCGTTAGGCGGTGGAAAGCGGATCAAAATATTGATGGGTAGCTAGCCGCATCACCTATTGACGTGATTCCTCTGGTATTCGCCCAATCCCTTGACCGGCTTTCACGGTCTGCGCGAGAAGATAAGCAGCTAGTATATTCTGTTTTTCCTTTACTCCCAAACCAGAATGAAAGAGATGGACCGTTCCCAAAATCGTCAAAACTATATCAGTGTCGAGGCCAACACAGCCTACTTATTGCGCAATATTTGCGATTTTCAAACCATCAGGCTTGGCGCCAAGCGCTTAGGTCTTGAACAAACTCTCATCAGACTTAGATAAAGGTAAGTTTGTACTCAGGTAATTTGGGAATAGTATTGTCTTATGCCCGTCATATGATCATATTCCATTATTATCTTTGCAACTCTTACGTTACCAGCCGGCCTATTTACTAACTGGGATGACAGGTGTCGATGCCTATCAATCAAGAATTTACTGTTACAATGCGGTTTTTGTATTTCAAATAAAAAGTTCGAGCAAGCAAAACCCGCATTGTAACAGTATATTCTAGATTGATAGGCATCGACGCCTGTCATCCGAGTTAGTAAATACGGCAGGGCATTCATCGTCATCAAGTACAGTCTGAATCAGACTTTATGGCGGCTTGGATACGGATATTAGGTGCGAGCTGCGGAGAACGTGCCCCGCCTCCCCGCGCGCGCTCCCCTGGAGTGCTATTTTTGAACGCGTGACTCACTAAAGCGCAAGTCGTGCACGACTACAAGTCACACTCGTCTTCCCAAGTCAGGAAATGCCATTTTGCCATATTTTTGAAACCATCGCTTGAACTGTAGTGCTGCCAACCTTCAACGAAAAATATTTAATTTCTTCTTATTTCACGTAGAATTTTTTATAAACTTTTTTAAGGTTATTAAGGATTGTTAAAATGTTTAAGAAGTGTAGCGTCAAACGGAACGTAAAATCATGACAGTTGAACTTCGAATGACAGGAAGTGACTTTGACATAAAAGCGTTCGTCGCCTGCGGAAACGAGCGGTCTCAACCGCTCGTTGCAATCACTCGTCAACGTATGATTCAAAAATGCGGCCTTTTAGAAACACTCGCGTCAATCACTCGTTTAGTGAGTCACGTGTTCAAAAATAGCACTCCTGAACCTAATATTGTGTTCTGCGCATCGCCTCGCTGCGATGTTTCGGGGCCGCCATAAAGTTACGTAAAGCCGAAATCCCATACAAACGTAGTTTGGTTTTAGTTTTACAACAGTTAAGCCAATCGCAACCAAATTTCGTACATACGACCGGATAAGGCATATTGATGTTTATAATCAGATTTCTATATTAAAAACAATACCTATACAAAATTACAGCGAGTAGAAGGTTTCGATACGAAACTTCTACTCGCTGTCATTTTCGTTACGAAACTTCTTATTATAAACATCAATATGCCTTATCCGGTCGTATGTACGAAATTTGGTTGAGATTGGCTTAACTGTTGTAAAACTAAAACCAAACTACGTTTGTATGGGATTTCGGCTTTACGTGGGACTCTTAAGGGCGGCCAACCCGTCTATCTTTTCATACAAACGCTCGTACGTGATTATGGCGGTGTAACAAATCTTTCTTTAAAGATTTTCCACTAATAGGTATCTTGTGCACTATATCTAGGTTTCTATCAAAACGAAAAATCAAAATTTGGAGAAACAACTTCAGTATTAGCCTCCAAAAATCCGCTTTTTTGCATAAATTTTATGTGAACTTTGGGCGTTTATAATGTACTCTTTAATTGTAACAGTAAAGAAAATATTTACTTAGAAACCTTGCAAATGTAATAAAGATTCTAGATATACAAGGTTTTTTTCATAAACTTGTAAGGCTTACCAATAAACACGTATTTCTTGAAACAAGTTTAATGAAATTTCCGCACACTATTTTTCGTTCAATGTCTTCGCGTACTCACTAGCTTGTTTCCATGTGGCAGTAAGAGATGTGCGGGAGACGAGGGCAAAGGGCTCTTTTCGCTTTGCCTCTTTATCTGACATTGCGCTGGACGGAACAAGCTTTTCAACCATGCTCGCGTTGACGATAGTCGGTCGGGGAAGGGCCACCTTAAGGCCACTAACTTATACAGTCCGAATCAAACTTCGTCAATGCGCAGTACATAATATTAGGTGTGCGCGGGGCGCGCGCGGGGAGGCGGGGCGCGTACTGCGCAGTGAGCAGCTAATATGAGCCGACATAAAGTTAGATTCGGGCTGTACTGAACTTATAGACTTAATTTAAAAAGAGAAAAGATATGTGAGTTGTAATGGATAAACACAACTACTGGAACGATTTAACAATTCTTTCTCTACAAAGATACATTATCGGAAAAGAGAATGAGCTATATTTTATTTTCAAAAAAATTAGGGATCCTTACGTGATCGAATTTAAAAATCTAAGAGCGGAATGCCCTATATTATATTATTTATTGTATTCTTGGTACAACTTTTCACTTAATTCATCAAACTAAAAATAGTATGGATGGAAGACTTCAAAATTGAATACTATCCATACTTATATTATAAATGCGAAAGTAAGTCTGTCTGTCACTCCAAAACTACTAGACCGATTTAAATGAAATTTGGTACAAAGATAGTTTAGAGACTGAGAAAGAACATAGGCATCTTTTTCCACGCGGAAGAAGTCGCGGGCACAGCTAGTCCTAATCCTAAATCCTAACTAATATTATAAATGCGAAAGTGATTTTATTTGTTTGTGACGATACCGATCATCATGAAATTTTGCATACACATAGGTTAGGGTACTTAGAAGGACATAGACTATATATTACGCAGGCGAAGCCGCGGGTAGCAGCTAGTGATTATATAAATCTATTACTAACAGATGGAAGGCCAGCAGGCCTATTTGCTAACTTTTGACAACTACGGTGTACATCATTTTCATGGTAACTTCAATATTCATTACGGCTTAGGTATGAATGTCTATTTTCATTTATGATATGAAAACCGTTATGGATGCTAAAGTGACAATCAAATCGTTGTACACTGAGTTAGCAAATCGGCCTGCAGATCGAAATTAAAAACAACAAAAAGTTTTACATTTACGAGGGTAACAGAACTTTCGCTCTGAATATCGGATGACCGAAACTGCGACATTTCGTAGTTATGACGGCCGTTGCATGCGACGCTTTACGATTATTGCAATTGCAGCTCCGTTTCATTTTTGGGACATTGTTACAGAACGAGAACGTTCAGCGTGGAGTTTTATTGCGACCAATTATCCACGTTGCGGTTTAAATAAGTCATAAAAATTAAAATAATCAAGCGACGCCGCCGTGTGGTTCCCGGCAGAGTAGAATAGGACCACTCCAAGTCATCCCGTGGATGTCGTAAAAGGCGACTAAGGAAACACAAGCTAAACAAAGCTTATAAACATCAAAGAGACCTCTCCAACCCGTCTGGTCAGCATGGAAAGTGTAGGCCAAATTCTCTAACTACTCAAAACCCTAAGTACCTACTCAAGCTAATATATGGCTCTGGTAGTGCAGAGAGTGATGAATCAAGCGACACGAAAATTTCCATTTTCTAATCTTCGACCAAAAGGAGGGTTTCTATACCTATGTATGTACCTTTCTGTATTATTGTGACATCACAGTAACCGAACGGCTGGAGGAGTAGAACTGAAAGTTCAAATTATTGGTAGTGATGAAGAAATTACCTAAATGCCTCTTAAGAAGCCGGCGGACCGCCCGCTCAAATCGAATTTGAGGCGAGCGCCTAAGTTTGTTGGACATATCGCTATCTCATTCGTCGCGAGCGGGCCGACGGCTAACCATGCGCCGCGCCCGGCACTCTCCGCGCGATAGTGAGAATGTGTGCGTGCGTTCCTTCATCGAAGACGTGCAAAATCGACATAGTTTTTTTGGCTGTAGATTTCGAAAATGACGTCTGTTTTGGAATCCAAGATGGCGGACCCGATTTGTCAAATAAAATCGACATGGGTGTCGTTGTATAGGTTTTTCGGGGTGTAGATTTCGAAAACGACGTCAGTTTTGGAATCCAAGATGGCGGACCCGATTTGTCAAATAAAATCGACATGGGTGTCGTTATATAGGTTTTTCGGGGTGTAGATTTCGAAAATGACGTCAGTTTTGGAATCCAAGATGGCGGACCCGATTTGTCAAAAAAAATCGACATGGGTGTCGTTGTATAGGTTTTTCGGGGTGTAGATTTCGAATTTGACGTCAGTTTTGGAATCCAAGATGGCGGACCCGATTTGTCAAATAAAATCGACATGGGTGTCGTTGTATAGGTTTTTCGGGGTGTAGATTTCGAAAATGACGTCAGTTTTGGAATCCAAGATGGCGGACCCGATTTGTCAAATAAAATCGACATGGGTGTCGTTGTATAGGTTTTTCGGGGTGTAGATTTCGAAAATGACGTCAGTTTTGGAATCCAAGATGGCGGACCCGATTTGTCAAATAAAATCGACATGGGTGTCGTTGTATAGGTTTTTTGGGGTGTAGATTTCGAAAATGACGTCAGTTTTGGAATCCAAGATGGCGGACACGATTTGTCAAATAAAATCGACATGGGTATCGTTGTATAGGTATTTTGGGGTGTAGATTTCGAAAATGACGTCAGTTTTGGAATTCAAGATGGCGGACCCGATTTGTCAAATAAAATCGACATGGGTATCGTTGTATAGGTTTTTTGGGGTGTAAATCGTCCGCCATCTCGGATTCTAAAACTGATGTCATTTTCGAAATCTACACCCCGAAAAACCTATTCAACGATACCCATGTCGATTTTATTTGAAAAATCGGGTCCGCCAACTTGAATTCCAAAACTGACGTAATTTTGAAATCTACACATCAAAATCCTAAGGAATAATACATATGTTGATTTTGCATGAAAAGTCGCATTCACCATGTTGGATTCCAAAACTGATATCATTTTCAAAATCTATACCCCGGAAAACCTATCCAACGACACCCAAGTCGATTTTGTGTGACAAGACGCGTCCGCCATCTTGGATTCCAAAACTGACGTAATTTTCGAAATCTACACACCGAAAAACCTATACAGCGACACACATGGCGATTTTGCATGAAAAGTCGCGTCCGCCATCTTGGATTCCAAAACTGACATCTTTTTCGAAATCTACACCCTGAAAAACCTATCCAACGACACCCATATCGATTTTGTGTGACAAGACGCGTCCGCCATCTTGAATTCCAAAACTAACGTCATTTTCGAAATCTACACCCCGAAAAACCTATACAACGACACCCATGTCGATTTTATTTGACAAATCGGGTCCGCCATCTTGGATTCCAAAACTGACGTCATATTCGAAATCTACACCCTGAAAAACCTATACAACGACACCCATGTCGATTTTTTTGACAAATCGGGTCCGCCATCTTGGATTCCAAAACTGACGTCATTTTCGAAATCTACACCCCGAAAAACCTATACAACGGTACCCATGTCGATTTTGCATAAAAAAGTCGCAGCCACCATCTTGGATTCCAAAACTGACAGCATTTTCGAAATCTACACCTCAAGAAACCTATCCAACGACAACCTTGTCGATTTTGTGTGACAAGACGCGTCCGCCATTTTGGATTTCAAACTAACGTCATTTTCGAAATCTACACCCTGAAAAAGCTATGAAACGACCTAAGTCGATTTTCCATGAAAAGTCGCGTCTTCCATTACGGATTTCAACAATGACGTCACTATGGTGACGTACACCGCAAAAAAGAAAAAAAAGATTCGAGTAATATTCTAATTTCTTCAGATAAAAATATGTACCTACTTACTGTGTGATACATCCCACACTTCGAAGTCCATTATTGAGAATTCGAAAACCAAAATAAACTACAACAGTTTATTGAAATAATCAAAAGAACAACGACGGCACCAACGCACACACACATTCGAACTGTGTCTACGCATGCGTATCGTACCCCCGTCCCGCCCCGCACAGCCGCCGCGTCCGCCCCGTGCGAGAGGAAACAGCTAGATGGCTGTTCAAAATTTCTCACTAATTTGAGCGTATTTGTGAATACCAAAAATGATGAATGAAAATTGATTATATTTTCATTTTCTTTCAGACATTGCGTAACTAGACAATATAAGGTGTGTTTCTATTATAATTACATAATGATTGGTTTAGTTTTTAATACAAAACAAATAGGCGGAAAATATGTCGATAATGTCGTAAAAATGAACGAAATTAAAACGCAAATATATGTAAGTACGTTAATATTTTGAAAAAAAAAGTTTAACAGGAACATAAATAAATACTGTCTTAATACGAATAATAGCATATTTGTGTTGAAATATGCTCGATCTAAAAATTATTTTGGTATTAAGTTTGTATGGGAAATTCATTGGTCGCCGGCTTCTTAACTAATGGAATTTTTTCATTTACAATTGCAGCACATTTTCTTATTGCCGAGATTTCTATAAACGCAATTATTAGACATAAGTAGCATAGCCGAACAAAATTCTCACATCTTGCTATAGAATGCTAAAGAAGTGACTGTTGTGTTTGTCAGGCCGAGAGGAAAACTGATGACATCATAACCCTTATATATTAAAGAGATTTTGGGTTTTTGTTTTTTTTTTATCTGCTGTTGCCATTTTTAAAAGCATTTTACATAGCACAGCGATAAATATGTGTGTAAGTTCCTTTTTGGGTTTCGCCTATGTACTTAACAGTATGTATAGTCTTACCCCCTTATTAACAAACGCTTATTAAATTAAAATAAGTTTTGTCTTTATCCCACTCTCTAATGTTCGACAGTGAAAGAACGAGACAAAACATATTTTACCTTAATTATGTTTAATAAGCGATTGTTAATTTTTATGAATATGGGGGTTAGCCTTTTCCCGCGACTTCATCCGCGTGGATTTTTGTTCATTACACAGCCTATCTAGGCCCCGGGCTGACTTCCAGGTTCCAAAGCATCTCACTCAGACAAGGATGTAATAGGAAACACGCTTTAAAGGGCCTATTTTCCTATCCTAGCAGTATTTTTCAGTATGTTTTCTATAATGTATTCCTCTATTTTTTCACTGAAAAACTAAAAAACTGTTTTTCTAAAAAAAAATTATACACAAAAAAATAATACCTATTACCAGATTTTATGAAAAGAGAATTGTGCCTCTAGAAGCAGTTTTCAGCGAGAAAATAGAGGAATACATTTGTATGGAAAACATACTGCTAGGATACGCTCTAAGGCACTGTGGTATGAGACTAGCGCCACCCAGCAATTAACTCTTTTAATACTAAATCATATCAAATTTAAAAAAAAAACTGATGGCGTAATTCCCCTAAAAAATTACTTATAGGTAGTATTTTGGTTTTAATTTTCATAGATATCATAATTTAAGTTTAAGAGAATTACTCCATTACCACCAAAAGTGGCCAGTTTTAGCGGTAATGAGTAGTTCTCTTATCATCAAACTAAAAATATTTCTAATATTTCTAAATAATTAATTCGCAGTTATAATAAAAGTATCAATGGTATTAGATTTTGAAGTCTCCCATCCATACTGGTCTAGTAGAAAAGAAAAAAAATCTTAGTTCGAAACTTCAGCTGCTACTTTTCAATATCTAATATGTCGAAGGTAAAAGGTAGAGCAATAAAAAGAGGAGCTCTCTGCGTGCTGACGTGGCACGTTTCCAAGATACATTTTTCAATTTGACTTTACAACACCGTCAGGTACGGGTATACGACCTGTTACGTTATATTTCCATAAAAAAACTAAAGTGAATATTTTAGCTTTTAGACCTTATTTTAGGCAAATTTTCAAAAATTATTTCGGTGTGCATATCAGTGCTTCCGCAGTCGAGGGGTCTACGCATAGAGTAGGGAACACAAACTATGAAAAAGATACTAGTATCAGACGTCCGACTGCCATAAGTTTATTTGGGCAATAGAGACCAAAGGCAAATTGGAGTGAGGGTGAAGATGACTTAATTTCATACTAATAATACTTGAATTTCTATAGGGGGCCACAAATTCAAACTCAATTGACGCGTGTAAATAACGCTCTAATATCTTTGAAGGCTGTTTTTCGGCAGTAGTAGGGAATGTAACTTTCTTTCGCGCGCCTGAGACGCCTTTTCAACACATTTCATACGAAACAAGCGTGTGAGGGGGCGTTACCAGTTATTGAGATTTTGGGTTTCACGGTAATTGTAGAAATGCAAAAATCTGCCATCTTCTACTTACTTGTGATATCTGTTCATCATCATCATCAGGTCATTCTAGTCTCCACTGCAGGAGCACGACCCTCTCTGTACTACCAGAGCATATACTTGCCTGAGTAGTGATATCTGTTACATTAGAATATTGTTTATTTACCTATACTGTAATTATGATACCAATCATAGCACACTTGGGGCAATTTTACTTTTTTTCTTGAGTATACGAACCGCGAGGCCAGAGCCCTAGCCCAGCTAGTAGGCGACTTTCGTCTCTTGCTAGGGCGCGCGCGAGCGAACGTGCTCTCCAAGCCAGCGTGGAGAGTGTAGGCAAAGACTGCTCTGATATGAGTCTGCTAGTACAGAGAGGGTCGTGCTCCTGTAGTGGAGATTATCTGCCTCCGTGGTCCAGTGGTTAGGGCGTTTGCCTTGTTGACCCGGGGGTCGTGGGTTCGATTCCCATGGGAAGCATACTTTGTTAAGTTGTTTCCAGTTTGGTTAGGACATTGCAGGCGTGAATCACCTGATTGTCTGATAAAAAAGATGATTCCGTGCTTCGGAAGGCACGTAAAGCCGGTGGTCCCGGCTGCCGTCTGGTAGTCGTTAAAGGAACCACGTCAGAGGCCGAGAGGCGGTTCCGAAGAACTCTGACACCAGGGTGTGCATGGTCGACTGACCGTGTCACCTACACGAAATGATGATGAGTGGAGACTAAAAAAGACTTGATGATGATGATGACGATGATGACTGTGCTCTGTGGGTCTACGTTACGGTAATATGACCTTTTTAAATTTTATGTTCTATCTTAAGATATTTTAAATATCAGTAGGTGACATGCCTGCAGTATGATATCCAGGTCAATGTTGTCGCAGACCTCGTACTCCCCGGTGAGCGCGGCTTCGCTGGCGAAGGTCTCGGCGGTGTGGAAGAAGCCCTCCTGCTTCAGGAAGCTCAGAACCAGATACTTCAGTATCCGCTTCCGGGCCCTAAATAGGGCTTCTTTCTGGAATAAAAGTTATAAGACATGTCTAGAAACACAGAACAGCGAATGTGACTTTCGCTCGCGTCAGTACTAGACTAGAGGAAGTAACTAAAATATTTCGGTAATAATACTGCGTGTCAACCTGCGCTTGGCTAGTAGGGGAAAGTCGCATACTCGGCCTGTCAGTTAGTGCTCCAAAAAACGTAAAAATTACCCCACTGTGCATGTGTATGTGTGCGTGTGTAAAAACAAAATTGTGATGTAACCTGTATCACAAGTAAATAGAAAATAGCAGATCACAGAAGAGCAAAACGTCAATAAACGGTACCGTCCCCCGAGATGCTTGTTTTGTATGAATTGTGTACTATAATTATGTATTATGTATTCTGTGATTGCGTTAAAAATGCATCTCTACTAGCGCGTGAGCGACAGTCACATTCGCTTGTCTGTGATTTGTGGCACGGAAAATTTACGCTCTCTACATCACCAAGCTAAGCTTCTATACATCTCTTTAAATTTTTCATTCCGTCGCGCGATTCTCTTGCGTTTAATCTGTGGTAAATAAAACTTAAGGCTCGAATGCATTTTATAAATGAGGAGGCTTGATGATTCTACACGAAATTAGCGAAGATTAAACTCTAAGTGTGGTCACAGTCCCAGATAATTAGTGCGCCCTCCGAAGAATGTAACCTAGATCATTAATTTTATACTAAACAGTCTGTAATTTTGCATTGCCCGAAGAAGGACGGGTTTCAGGAAGTACAGACGGACAAGACATAATATAGGCTGTCCGGTAATAATGCCTTAATTGTATCTTCCTTGCAAATGTCTTCTGTCATCTTTTTGCCTTGTTGTTTGTTTTTCGAGTATGTAAGTGGCCAACACTGGTGTCAGGTTTTTCAAGCTGCCTTAAGGCATCCAACATAGCTTAACCACTGCCATCAATGATGACAGCCGGGATCAACGGCTTAACGTGCCTTCCGAAGAACGGAGGAGCTCGAGATATTTTTATGCCACTTGCGGTCACCCATCCAAGTGGGGACTGCGCCCGCGGTTGCTTAACATGCGAAAGCGCTAATAATGCTCACGCCCATTATGCCATCGGGCTAAGTGATAACTACTTCAGCGCTTCTCTCAAAACTCAAACTTTATCATTTATTGCATCTAACATGGATACATACTTAGCTTGTGTTTCTCCGCCAAACAGAAACTTTAACATTCGATTTAATTTAGATCGATACCCATTAAGCTTAAATAGTGATAATTAATTTGATTGTAATCTGTTTTGTGTGTTAAAAAATCAAAATTGCTACACTAAACATAACCAAATATGTTATTAGGATATTCTAGTTCCCTGTTCTCCTAGGCAGATCGTACAAGACGGTCAAAGGAATCGACTGCGACCTTATGGTCGAACGTTCTTAAGCAAGTTCGCAATATAATTCTGAATAGCGACCACTTCCAATGCTTCCAACCGATATGTTACCCTATTGTTTTGTTCCTATATCAAACAACGAATTTTTACAGCTGATATGGTGAAAAGTGATCTTACCGTCTCAAATTTTCTCATCTGGCTTAAGGGTCTCGTAACTCCAGCCATTTCACCACTTCAAGTAAAATATCACAAGATTTATAAACAAGATTTATAAACGAATTCTACAAAATATGGATTGTTTTGGCGTATTGACAAAATGAAATATGTCAATCTGTTACTAAGGGTTGTTTTACGTTGCTACGCAATGCGTCAATTAATAAGGTTAGGTCACACTGAGCGAGGAGCGAGGCAAATGGGGTAAAATCACAGATAAAAAAAATCTGTGAAACGTGAAATCTGTAATCTACAAATTTTTAAACGCCCTTGCATGAAATAAAAATTCTTATTGCGGCTAATCGACGAATATTTTAAAATTTATAATTTGACGAATAATTCGGAATTTGAAATTTTATGCTTTGTTTCATCCCAATCCCAATCACAACTAATATTATAATCACAACTAATATTACATATGCGAAAGTGAGTTTGTTACGTTCTCACGTCGTATCTATTGAACCGATCATCATGAAATTTTACATACCCATAGGTAAGGGTACTGAAAAAGACATAGGCTATATATCACACGAGCGAAGCCGCGGGTAACATAATAAGCTAGTAATAAGCTTGTAATATTATATAGTAAACTTTTAAAATTCGCTCGCCTGATAATTAGGCGATTTATTTTATAGTAAACTTTAAAATTCGCCCAATTTCATCAAGGGTTTAAACATAACAACATACCTACTTGAACATTTATTTTCATAGAAACTGAAAATGTTATGCACAGTGAAAAGTGTTATTGTTTACTGTTTAGTATTACTATATTTTTTGGATAAACATACAAATACACATACAAACACTTATGAAATTTGATACACATGTTTACGAGCACGTATAGCATTATGACCTCAGAGTACCTATAACTATAACATGGTTTTAAGTTTCTGAAAATCTTCTTCCTCACCTTATCCCACTTTTTGTGGAGTCGGGACAGCATCTAAGCTTCTTCCATTTTGCTCTATCTCGAGACACCTCCTTCGTTACCTTCTTTTTCTCCATATCCTTCTTCACACACTCCCTCCATCTTTTCTTTGGCCTGCCTCTATTCTGGTTTCCAGTAACTTTATATTCAGTATTTTTTTAGTAATACGGTTCTCTTCCCTCCGCATATCATGGCCGTTCCATCCCAATCTATTACTTTTCAGCTTTTCTATTGTTGGGGCTACTTTTGTGCTACCTCTCACATACTTTATTTATTTAATGAAGATCACAGCTTCTATGAAGCCGCAATATCAGACAATTCTCTAAAATAATCACGACCCGTAGTGACAATAACTGTTGTTGGAACTAAATAAACACTTAACGATTTGGAACACAATTATATTATGTTATCAAATATTAATGCAATCATCACGTTCCAAAAGATATACATTATTATGATAAGATAGGATAATTACTCAGAGCCCAGTCAAAATAGATGAAAAAATAGCTAAGTTTGCATTAGTTAACCAAGCTAGACTTTTGTATAGCTCTTAAATCTTCGAGCAACACGGCCTCCGTACCGGACGGAGGGAGTGGGCAAAGCGACAATTTACTATGACAATTTTTCTGACGTTTTTTGCGGGGGGAAATGTGCACACAAGTTTAGTTCCGCACACCTACATACAAAACTTAAACTGTCACTTGATAGTAATTATGACATTGTCACAAAAAATGACATAAAAAGAAAAAATAATTTGTGTACAGATGAGTCACACACAACTAACACATAGACATGCATATGCCTAATTTTGGCTTGTACCTTGACAGTGAGCTTGACAGAGGGGAATGCAGCGTATGGCTACTCCCTTCCGTGTTGCTCGAAGTCTTAAATACGTCATGCATGACCAATGCTTTATCAAAAGTCCCGATCGATCCCGATAGTGTATTGTTTTTTATTCGAGATCAAAGGTCACAAATTGTGGTTTATCGCATATATTTTTGAAAGGTATGAGTTTTCAGAAAATTATATGAAACAGTTTGTAAAGCAGGAAATTATCTATGAATTGGTATTAATAATGTCTGCCAACAAAGTTTTGTTGTTCATCGAAATTGTCTTATTATCGTGCCATGGTCACAAATTATAACAGTGACATTGTATTGCTATTGTTAATTATGTGACCATGGCAACAGAGAACATGGAACTGAGAACTGAGGCTACATTAACTGTTCATACAAAATTAAACATGAAATGAATGTACCTATCTTATCTATTATTTTATAATCATATTTATTGTCCTATAAACTAGGTTAAAAATCAATGGTTTGACAATGATTAACCTGTAAACGTCTGTATTTTATATATATTTTTATAGCAGCCTCAATGGATCCAGGATGCAACAACATTGGCAAGGATTGCACTAACAGTAGTGGCGCTTGCTTAGTGTCGGAACCACACAAATAAATCATATTGCATGTGCCTTTGACTTCCGCAAAGTAACGCCTAAATCAATTCAATATATTTTTTTTTTGAGCTCAAATGAGTACCATACGAATGTATTACTTAAACAACTAGTTTAATTTTCAAATGTTGAAATCACTTTTACGTGTGAGTATATGGAATACGATTATAGGATTTTCAAAAATCCTTAAGAAGTAGTTTAAGATCCCCTCTACGCTATAAGGACCATGCAGCAAACCGCGCCCGACTCGTGTCAAAAATATTGTTGTTTCACCTTGAATCATCAATGTTGCTGAGTTTCATCTAAATTAGGACACAACATGCATACAAAGACAAGAGAATGATACCATAATGGTTCTTTTTGATGTATGGAACCCTAAAAATAAGCATCCTTCTCATGATTTCCATATTAAGAAAGTAACAACAAACAATTTGTTTACCAGAGGAGATACATGCAATTTTCTTATATCCGATATGCTAGGTAATAAGATTAGATAATCGATGTAATAAAGGGTAGAGCGCCCGAGAATTTGATCACTTGATCAGGTCTAGGTAATGGCGACGAAGGTTCTATTCCTCTTTCTGGTAGTCACGGCCACAGCGCGGCATCCTGAGGAGCCGCCACGAGTAGCCGGGAGATCAGTTCCCATCAATGCTGCTGAGTTAACAGCGGAGTACTGGATGAACGAAGCCAGAGTAGCGATCGAGAAACGCAGCCGGGCTGATGATGACCACAGAGTGGCTAAGAACCTCGTGATGTTGCTCGGAGACGGCTTGTCGGTGCCGACGATGGCGGCTGCAAGGATCCTCAAGGGGCAGAACGATGGCGCGCCTGGAGAAGAAACGGAACTGTTCTTCGAAGGTTTCCCTGGACTCGGATTAGTCAAGGTGCGTAGGCAGCATGGTCTAAAATTAATAAGGATAAAAGAAACATAACAGCAGGTATAAATACCAACGCTTGCAAATGTGTGACCACCAGCTCACGCACATGTTGGAAATTCAAACTCTTATAAATGTTAAATTAGTAAGTACGGATTATTTTATCTCTATGATTAGTACCAACTTATGCTGCGCGCATGTAACCGCAAAAAATTAGCGTCACTTGTGACATCCTACCTAGTATAGTAGGTATCTTAAAAAATAAACAAAAACCTAAAAAAAATTGTAAAAGGATGCCGTTCGGTTTAAACTTATTTCTATTTTATTCTTATGCAAATCAAGACAACTTGATGAGAACGTTATTCCTCTGTTTTGACTGAACTTCATAGGTGGACCTAAGTATAATTTTTTTAACGAAATGTATCCAGTGCTTTTTGAAAAAATCAACATAAACCTTAAAATAAGTATACACGGATGCGGTTCGGTTTAACCTTATTTATTTTATTCTATCGCGAATCAAGACAAGTTGATGAGAATATTGCTTCACTGTTTTGATTAAACTATTAAAAAAAACCGGCCAAGTGCGTGTCAGGCCACGCGCAGTGTAGGGTTCCGTAGTTGCGAATGACAACTTTGAGTTCACACTATTCACACTCGCACCTTACAGTTTAACGACCAAAAACATCTAACAATGAAAATAGTATGAAATTTTACAGTTTATAAGTTGGTTGCCTATAACTTTTTAGTTTGGACTTAGTACTCAGCTCTGATAGTTTTCCTTTCAACTTCAGTATATATACGACTGCTGTAATTTTTTTCACGTATCTATATATAACCGTTTAGCAGATAGAGGGGTGGGGACACTTACCTCTAACAAAATTTCACACTTTAAAACCAAATATTTCGGAAACGGGTCCCTAAATCGAAAAATGGTGTTCTCAACCTCACAATATTTTTGAAAGACCTATTTAACGATACCCCACACGATGGGTAAGTAGAGAAAAAATAATTACTCCCCCACTTTACTTGTATGGGAGCTACCATAAAAAAAAAATTTTTCAAGGTTTTTTCTACCACATTTTTGCCATGATTAATATACATACCCATACCAAATTACAGCTTTCTAGTACTTATAGTCTCTGCGTAAAATCGCTCGGACCGACGTTATAATGTTCAGTAATAAAAAAATAATTAAAATTGTAAATAGATACGAAGGAATCAATATTCTAATTTATTGCGCTTGGTTTCTAGTAATTTAATTAATTTCCAACTTTTTAGTACCAGGTTGTAAAATTACGTAAAAAGTTGAAGTCGGATTTTGTGTTTTTGTAAAAATAATTTTTATTATTTAATTTATTGCACATACAATCAAGAATGATTTTTTACAAATAGCCCATAAAATCGTCAAAAAAGTTTGCCTTGCTTTGCATTAAACTACTTTATAACGAATATTTTATTAATTTTGGAAATCATTGACGTACCGTATCGTGAAAACATAAGGTCAACCAAAACCAAATTGGTGTCATTTTATTGCAAATTTAGTAAAATACAGTCACTTTGTTAATTTTTTCCGCAATACATTTTTAGAAACTCCCATAAAGCAAACAAAGAACTAACGCAATCTTTCATTTCTTTTTATTGTCAACTGTTTACCGTACAACATCGATACTTTGTATCTCTTTAAACTGGACATTAACGGAATCACCGAAATCTTGATGGAAGCAAAATATAAAAAAAAATTATAAGAATAACTAGTTACAGTTTAAGCGAATTTTAATTGAAATGACAGTTTGGGCCCGACTGGTGTCGCTGTCATTTCATAAAATGCGCAACACTTGCCGCTGCCGCCCTTCGACTATAACGCCTGTAGCACACAGCCACGAATGCGAAAGCGTTCCGGAACGAAACCGCGAAACGCTGTTGTATGATTCCGTTCCGATTTCGTTCCGCTTGCGCTTGCGCTTCGCGGTTTCGCCAATGTTCCGTTCCAAAACGCTTCCGGTCCGCATTCGCAGGCGTACTCGTAACACTTGATACTGGCTAAATACGTCACGCGCGTAAATGAAATATCTTCACAAAAAACATAGATTTAAAAAAAACATTCATACTTCTATGACAATAAAGTTTGAATAATTATAAAGTATAGTAAAACCGACTTCAACTCTAAACGTAAATTACAAACTGGAACTTAAAATTAGGTTTTAGTGGGTGTGGTAGTTGAATTAAAATAAAGGAACAACGTTGTCATCAACTTGTCTTGATTCGCGAAAGAATTGAACAGAAATAAAATTAAACCAAACGGCATACTTGTTCAATGTTTTTTGGTTTTTGTTGATTTTTTCTTAAAGCTCTGGACACACACAATACATTTCGATAAAAAAAATATAGGACTACCTTTGAAGTTCAGTCAAAACAGAGAAGTAACGTTCTCATCATCATCGCCTTGATTCGCATAAGAATAAAATACAAATAAGTTTAAACCGAACGGCATACTCTTTCAATTTTTTTGAGTTTTTGTTTATTTTTTCAAAATCTGCTCGATAAATTGGAAAAAAAAATTATGGGACCATCTCGGGTGCATTATCTATCGAACAAAAACAGAATCACTAAAATCGATCCATAACTGACTAAGTAATAGCGTAACATACATACAAAAAAAACCTGCTCCTTTTTTGAAGTCGGTTAAAAGAGAAAACATTTCTAACTGATGTCATTGACGAAGAATCATTATAGAAATAAGATTACCCTTTCATTCATATTGAAATCTGGCTCCTATGACACCTGTTTGTTTATTTATTACCCGACTGAAGGAAGGTAATGTTTCCCGTTGCTTCGTGTCGCCTACACGACAAGACCGATCATATATGTGAGGTGTATTCGTATAATCGTATTTTATCAGAAGTGTCATAGGCTATGTCAAGTCAGCAAAAATCAATACGTCGGACGTAAACTGTCAAAAAAGGCTGTTAGGTTTTTTGAAGTTAAAACTTCTTTAGCGACGCTTTGCACTTTTTGTGATGGGGAAAAAACTTAGATATCAGAGTGGGAAAAAATGTTAAACTTGCGATAGGTCACGTGACCGACAGATTCGTCGGATTGCAAATTCTTGAGACGGACACGTGACCTGATCGAAAAACAACGATAATATTCAAGTTTTCACTCGCGGCACTCTCGGAGGGCAACCCGTTTTTTTTTTAAAATAATGCTTGTTTTTGTAATGATTGATCAAAATCGAATACAATTTATTTTTTTAACTCATAAAGTCATACCTTTTTGGAGGAACATTAATTGTTTTCCAGACATACTGCGTGAACCAGCAAATTCCCGACTCATCCTGCACTGCAACAGCCTACCTCGGGGGCGTGAAGGGCAATTACGGGACCGCTGGCGTCAGCGCAGCTGTGGACAGACGGGACTGCGAAGCGTCCCTCGAAGAAGCCAATAGGGTCCAGTCCATTACCGAGTGGGCCCTTGCTGCCGGCAAAGATGTCGGTAAGTCAAACAATTTGTGAAAGACTTCCTTCTCCAGTGGAGTCAAGAGATCCATAAATTGCTCTACTTATGAGATTTATTAATACATGCATGAATAAATCTAGAATAGCCATTACACTCATGAACTCAAGTCAAGGACCAATTTGCAGAATTCCTTGCCAATTTGTACGTGGTAAGTGAATGAATTGAATAAAATCAAAGCCGCTTTTTTTTTGCCGTGTGGTTCCCGGCAGAGAAGAATAGGATCCACTCCAAATCTTCCCGTGGATGTCGTAAAAGGCGACTTAGCGAAACTCAAGCTAAACAAAGCTTATAAACATCAAAGACACCTCTCCAACCCGTCTGGCCAGCGTGGAGAGTGTAGGCCAAGTCCTCTGACTGCTCTGGCAGTACAGAGAGGGTCGTGCTCCTGCAGTGGAGACTAATAAAGACCCGATGATGATGATGATGATGAAAGCCGCTTTACTTAAAGAAGGAAAATATTATTTAGAATAGAATAGAAAAGTCTTGATTCAGTGATTTACAAACAACGATAGTTAATACAGTTCACCAATTTTGTACAAATTCTAAACACTTAAATTAATTTTATAATATATTTAAAATTAAAAGTTAAAATTTTGTATAACGAGCAGATAAATTGAGTCCTCACGTAACAATTTCTTTTATCTTCGTTCCAGGTATCGTGACGAACACGAGGGTAACACATGCTTCACCTTCCGGGGCCTACGCAAAGACCGCCAACAGACACTGGGAAAATGATGCTGAAGTAATCGCTGATTCAGTGGACCCTGACAGATGCTTGGACATCGCCCGACAACTAATCACCACGAGTCCTGGTAACCAGTTTAAGGTAGATATACCGACCGGAAACTCTGATATTAAATTAAAAAAAATATATTTACAAGATAGTTTCACATGTAAGTGCGTTTGATTCTAGGTAATCCTAGGCGGAGGAAGACGAGGATTGCTCCCGAATACCATGGTAGACGAGGAAGGCACAGCCGGAACAAGGACCGTTGGACGCAATCTCATCCAGGAATGGCAGCAGGATAAGATCGATCGCAACTTGTCGTATTCCTACGTTTGGAACAGAGAAGAATTGATGAGCCTGTCTGACTCCCCGCCTGAATACTTACTAGGTCTCTTCGAAGGCAGTCACATGATGTATCACTTGGAAGCAAACGCGGTTACCGAGCCGACTCTCGAGGAGATGACAGAGATAGCCATCAAGATGCTGAGTCGGAACGAGAAAGGCTTCTTCTTGTTCGTTGAAGGTGGCCGCATTGACCACGCTCACCACGACATGTACGTGCACCTCGCCCTTGACGAAACACTTGAATTTGACAAAACTGTTAAGAAAGCTACGGAGATGCTTGATGAAGAGGAATCTTTAATCGTTGTGACTTCTGATCACTCTCACGTCATGGCGTTTAATGGGTACACCGCCCGCGGGACTGACATCCTCGGCATATCTGATCAAAGAGATGACAACGGCGTGCCGTTCATGACCATCTCATACACGAATGGCCCCGGTGCGCGGGCGCAGGTCAACGGTATAAGAACTGACTTAAGAGAAGAAGAAGATTTTGGTAAGTAAATTATCAATAATTTTAGACTCCTCCTTCATATTAGGTAACACATCAATAGCTTAGATTTACCTGGCCAAATCATTTAGATTGTTGTTATTTAATAATCAATGCACCGTATAGTTGTCGTGTTGTTGTTCCCGGTAGAGTGGAATAGGACCACTCCAAGCCTTCCCGTGGATGTCGTAGAAGGCAACTTAGAAAACACAAGTTACACAAAGCTTATACACATCAAAGAGACCACTCCAATCCGTCTAAATAGCGTTAAGAGTGTAAGCCAAATCGTCTGGCTGCTACGGCTATGGAAATACAGAGAGCAGTAGAAACATAAACAGACCTTATGATTTTTTTTTGTGTGTGTAAATGGCCAACATTGGTGTCAAATTTTTCAAGCTGCCTCACGGCATGTGACATAGCTAAATGACGGACAAAAACGATGACAGCCGGGACCAACGGCTTGACGTGCCTTCCGAAGCACGGAGGAGCTCGAGATATTTTTATGCTACTTGCGGTCACCCATCCAAGTGGGGACTGCGCCCGGGGTTGCTTAACATGCGGAAGTGCTTATAATGCTTTCACCCACTAGGCCATCGGACTCCCCTGTGACCTTATGCTGATGATACAATTTTCCACAGGTCAGCTATCGTGGCGATCGCACGCCGACGTGCCTCTATTCCATGAAACTCACGGCGGTGACGACGTAGTTGTCTTCGCTCACGGGCCCCACTACCGCATGTTCGCGGGTCTGTATGAACAGAGCCAGATCCCCCACATCATGGCCTACGCGGCCTGCATCGGGCCCGGCATCCATGCAGCGGCCTGCAACTCCGCCTATTCCATACACAACGCTGCCCTTTTAGTATTTTTCACAACCATTATCAAATTGTTTTACCTACGTTAACACTAATTTTATTGTATTAAAATCTATAGATTGTTTGGTTAACAGGCTAATCTCAGGAACTACTGGACCGCTTTCAAAAGTCTTTCACATTTGTATAGGTACGTAATCTCTGAGTAACATAGGCTATGTATGTACCAAGGGCAAAGCCGGGCGGACTACTCGTTAAGAGATAAAAACTACGGAGAGGTCTAGAATGCTGCTGGTTCCATGCAAACAACATCTCTTGTACTCGTCATCATAACTCGTTTCAGGTTCTGGTAACACGTTGACGTCATATTAGTGATTAAAAGAAATGAAATGTAGATAATTCATAATAATTTTCAATTTTTTACGTAGGTAGTTGTGAATATATTATTATGAGAAGCAAACTACATTTAATTATTATTTGATTACATTCATTCTAATCTATTAATTTATTTTATTTTATGGTTTCCACCGAAGTTTCAGTGTCAGTCAAAGTATCAATATTGTACGGTTTAGTACCTAAAAGTAAAAGAAGGCGAAGGTTCTTCGATTGTTTTATTAGAGCTTCTTACAGTAAAGACTACGTTGTATCAAGGTTCGTTAATTGCACCAGATATAAAATCCTGGACAAATCTTTCTTACGCCTAATAGGTTCACCGTTTGTGAAATATAGATGTTTCCGTTTCCTTTTCTAAATTTATAGATGAGTAAGTTCAAATACGGTAGTTGCCTAATGTTAAGATTATATAAAATTTGTTTCTAATGAGACTAATTTCTATCTAAAAACACTATAAAGAACACTTTTAATTTGATATCGATTCGTTAAGTGATCTTAAAGCTTCTTTAAAGTTGCGTGAATAGAACCATTTTTTAAAGTATGAAAATCTTTAATTACAATTATACTGTATTTTAGTCTGCAAAATTTATAGCAACTTTTATCATGAAACCATTACCATAAACGTAATATTTCGTACAGCTACCAAACAAAGTTCTCACGCCACCCATACAAAATACAAGCTTGTGACGTCACAAATATGTAGGCATTTCAGCGGCGCGTTTTCACGTCTAAATTTTTACGTCTAAAAACATGTGTCTTTAAAACTTTTATAACTGAAAGAGTTTTTTGTTTAGAAATGTATTTCTATCACTATTGTGTTTATTTTTGGCAGGTCTTTACATAACAACATGAAAAAAATTTTAGTCAACATGCCCATTATGACCTGGCTGTACAGCGCCTTTTGGTAATACAGACACATTTTGCCTTTACTATTATACGATATTGCCTTTTTAGTATTAAATAATTTTACTTTTATCATGAGTTGCAGGCTTATGAAGTATTTTTACTAAAATACTTTTCCTTATCCAAAATTCCCGTTCGACTATTTTGTTTGTATATAAATTTGGGTGAACACAATTAGGACCAAGCCTTTTTCCCTATTAGATACGGTGGCTAATAGGCAAAATTTTCATTTTCCTTACCAGAATTTTTGTTCTCTATACACAGTATCGAAGAAGTTTATAAAAGAATCGAAGAAAATAGATAATTGTGTTCATTAATGAAGTGCGCCTCCATGAATATACAGTCCCCAAACACTTAGAAAACTAGCAGCCCTGCCCTGCTGTGCCCGGACATGTATTATACCTTAAAACCTTCCTCGTGAATGTCTCTATCGGTTGGTGAAAACCGCATAAAAATCTGTGCAGTAGTTTTTGAGTTTATCGCGAACAGACAGACAGACAGACGCGGCGGAGGACTTTGTTTTATAATATGTAGTGATCGTGTTGGGATGACGGTGTAAAAGTTTTATTTGTCTTTAGCTTTTACATCTCGCTTTCAAGAATAATTCTAAATTCCTCATTCTCTCCCGCCCGCCATTCTTGCGTTTAATCTGTGGCAAATGAAACCATACGCTCAAATTTATTTTATAAATTAGGAGGCTTGATGATTCTACACGAAATTTATGTCGGTGAAGATTAAACTCTTAAAGTGTGCACACAGTCCCAGTTAATTAGAGATTTCATGATAGCGCGTATGCTCTGAAGAATATGGACTTGGTGTTAATTAGTTTTGTGCTAAGTAAAGAGTTTGTGTGAATAGGCCTCGTCCGTATGTCTTTTGTCTTGCGATTATATGTTACCATTTGTTACATTATTGTATAGGGACTGGCCAATCTACATGGTAGTTTTCGCTACGATCCCTTTCCAGCCCTATTTACTAACTCGGATGACAGGTGTCGATGCCTATCAATCTAAGATTTGCTGTTACAATGCGGTTTTTGTATTCCAAATAAAAGTTCGAGCAAGCAAAACCCGCATTGTAACAGTAAATTCTACATTGATAGGCATCGACACCTGTCATCCGAGTTAGTAAATAGGGCGGCAGAACGTCTACCATAAGTTTATATACGTCAGTAGCCAACAATTCGATCTATAGTAAACTATTGTTTTAATCTATATACCTATACATAATGAAAGCCAATGTTGTAACTTGGTGTTGAATGTTGATACCGCAGAAAATGTTTCTAAAAGCCCTAATAACATATAGGTTTAACTTTCGGCCATTAGACGTTTTCAATTAGGTACGAGAGTCAAAAACTTCTCTGGTATGTCGTATTCAAGTTGGACGAAGTGTAGTGAAATGACGGTTTTAAGAACGTATCCGCGTATACTACTGTCGTTAATAAAATGTACAATCTCATGGTTATCTATTGATCATGGTTATAACTCATCCCATACGATAACGACGATATCCTTCGACATCGTCGCACTCGCAACTGGAAAACAGTACCTACATAAATTAGGATTAGATCGATTACAGGTAACCGGCCGTGGGCTCCAGGTGACTTGCATCCAGAATAGGCCCTTCTGGCAACGCAGTTTTCGGCCCATAAGGCAAAAGATGAGAGTTGTTGCTTTCCTTTTGCGATTGTTTCTCAATTCGGCCCTTCAAGGTTATGCTTCGATTGCAGTCAATCAGGCTGCCTCTCAAACCTTGCACAAGCAGGCAAAGCCGAAAGCCTCGGTTTGTGCCTCACACACCGTTAGGATAAATGGCCAGCCCCCGTAGCATGGCATGCGCGACAACGTTTATCGACTATTGCCATCTTGTTTTTCGCAATACTGAAGAGCGAGAAGTAGATAGTTTATCGCGCGATATAAACGGCGTCGCGGGAGCCATGCTACGGGGGCTGAACACATTTCTAACGGCACAGCACTCCATGCCGTACTACACTGTGGAATTGTAGTATGTACTTTAGTTTAGTTTAGTACCATTATTAATTCTGTAGTTTAACCACAGAATTTATAATGGTACTAACGTAATATAACTAAACGTAACTTGTCGCCATACGAAAAGGTACTAAGATATTCACTACGCGATTGAATTAAGTACCTTTTTTTCGGGCACAACGTGCGCAAGTTCCGTTTGGACTTTGTAGCTTACAAAAACTGAGCTTTCGCTTCTTCAGTGGCAGATCTCCGTCTTTTTGTGTTCTCTCTCTCCGTTCCGGCCTTCCTTAAAAGAGGCCTATATCAGCGAAACTAGCGCCGCCCCTGATTCATTATTGTACTTCTAAACCAGATCAAATTGAAAGACTTTACTTCAGTTCTTCATTAGTAAATTACTTGTAGTATTGTTTTTTACCGCCAAAAGTGGCCACTTTTAAATAATGAGTAGTTCTCTTAATTTGAAATGATCATATTTATGAAAAGCTACAAAAGCTTTACAAAAAAATAGTAATTTATTACCAAAGTACCGCAATAGACTTTTTCAATTTGATTTGATTTTGTAGAAAAAAAAAGTGAAGGATGGCGCTAGTTAGCCCCTTAAGATTTAATTTAAGCTTAGTTTCGGCAGCGTGTCGAGTGTAGATAACGTCGTAGGCGCGTAAAGTGTTATTTTACTGCCCGTCACGACGGCGATAAAACACCTTTCTTGTAATGAGGCGGAAGATCTGAGCGAAATACAGCCCTCTCTCTCTCTGGCTCCGCCTCATTTTATTTGTCGACGAGCTCCGTGGCGCAGCGGTTATCACGTGGGCCTGCGACACGGATGGTCCCGGTTTCGATCTCCGGTCAGGTCGAGATGGAAAATGATCATTTTCAAATTGACCTGGGTCTTGGATGTTTATCTATATATGCACTTATTTGTAATAAAATATAGTGTCGTTGAGTTAGTATCCCATAATTAAATACAAGTCTCGAACTTACTTTGGGGCTAGCTCTGGACCAATCTGTGTATTGGTCCGTTTATATTTAATAATGTAGAATCTCTTTGTCTTAGTCCAATCGCGTTGCATCCATGGATCTAAGCATTGAGCAAGGAGTGTCGTGGGTCGTTCGCGAGCTACATTGAAATTCCTTGCTCTGTGGATCTATGTTTAATCAGTTTTGCCCCCAAAGAAACAAAACGATGACGCAAATATCAATGCAAACATATCGGGACACAAGCTCACGCATATAGAAATTAATCAGTAAGCATGTAATTTTTCACAAATTTTTAAGTACTTAAGTACCTAATACTGAATGAAATAATTAAAAATCATCATTTTTACCACTTTGGAAGCGCCTATCTTTCAAACTATTGACTTTGAGAAAAAATGGTTTCGGGAACATTAATGTCAATTTTAAAGACCTATCTATAGACATCCTGCAAGTATAGGTTAAAAGAAAAAAAATATTTTTTATATTTTTGTATAAGAATCGTAAAGCGGTTCACAGAATACATCTACCTACCAAGTTTCAACTGCGTATAGGTACTCTCAATAGTTTAATAATAAAATAGCTGTGACATACGGACAGAAAGACGGACATGACGAATCTATTCCGTTCCGTTTTTGCTATTCGGCTACGGAACCCTAAAAGATATTGAGGTGCCTGAAACCATTTTTGCTCAAATTCAATCTTTTGAAAGCTAGGCATTTCCAAAGTGGTAAAGTGTGCTTCTATGTACGTAAAAAGAGATTGAAAAATCTAAAAAATGTCTTATATCTTATAAACACTAAAATCGAAAATCGGTTTAAACGAGATGTACCCCCGTATTTATAAAAATTAACAATCGCTAATTAAATCTATTTAAGTTAAAATATGTTTTGTCTCGTTCTTTCAATGTCAAACATTCTTCTTCTTCTTCTGTTTTATATGATGGCTTCCACCGAAATTTCAGTGATTCTGCCAATGTCCAGTATAATGAGATACCAAGTATCGGTGTTGTTCGGTAAAGTTTTTCCAAGTAGCATCAAAGATGGCGTATGTTCTTTGACGCCTCGTGGAGCTTGGGGCGGCTTTGTTTTGTTTGAAATCTATATGAGTCCACTTTAACTATTTCACAAATTGTTCATGAACACGAGCATTTATAACACTAAACTACACCAATTTCATATTATAAAGTCCACGAAAATAAATTTGCAAAATTGTCTAAGGCAAACTTCAACTGTACCCCTTGACTTCCCACCACCAATGTCAAACATTAGACCGTGGGATAAAGACAAAACATATTTAAATTAAATAATTTTTATGAATAAGGGGGTTAGTCAGCAGTTGTTGAAATTAGCACATTTTCATAAACCGCAAATTTAACTTTGTCATTCTTATAAACGCGTAATTTTTGCTGGCGAAAAACTATAGTGGTATTTTGTTAATCTATGATTGGTACTACTTTTTATATTTTTGATAATCTTGCGGCTTTCTCCGTTAAATGTTTTTAGATGCACGCTTAATCTCATTTTATGGCCGAGATATCTTGAGTTTTATTGTTGAGTCTACAGAAAATATCGAATCCAACACGGCATGTTAGAGTGAAATTACTATGCAATTTTTCAATAAAATCGGCAATTTTAGCCTTACGTCCACTACCTGTTTTAAAAAGATAAGCATCGTTTTCGTTATTTACCTATCAAGAAGATTATAATATTAACAATTTGAGTTACATACAATTGCCGTGTAGCCAGCCGATATGCTAATGAGATAAGATAGTCAAAGTAATAAAGGGCAGGGCTGCGAAGGATTTCATCACTTGAGCACATCTTGGAAATGGCGTCGACTGTTCTGATCCTCTTCGTAGTCGGCGCGGTTGCCGCCGGCTACCACCCTGAGGAGCCAAGAAAAGTTTCCGGGAGAACAGCTACCATCAATCCTGCTGAGTATACCGCAGAGTACTGGGTGAACGAAGCTAGAGAAGCGATCGAGAAACGCAGCAAACGTGATAATGATAAGACTGTGGCTAAGAACCTCGTGATGTTCCTGGGAGATGGAATGTCGGTGACGACGCTGGCTGCTGCGAGGACCCTCAAGGGGCAGAACGATGGAGCCCCTGGAGAAGAAACGGAACTGTACTTCGAAGGCTTCCCTGGAGTCGGCTTAGTCAAGGTGGGTAGATTTAGATTTTGTCTTCTAACCAAAAAAAAATTGGGTGCGATTACAAAATTCGTTTTTTTGCACATAAAAATAGTATGAATACGCCTTCTTATACTTTCAGGATTCCAACATTGTAAAAAACGATAATTGGATTATCCTAATTAATACTACTTCTAGTTATGTAAAAAAATATTACTTAATAACAATCCTAGAAGGCTTCTTCAAATTATGGTAGCGTCAGATTTAACTGTAATAACACCTGTAATTAGTCATTCATTTGTCTATACTATTTATCGTGAGGTAACTATAAATACTACTTTATGATTAGTGATAGAAAATAACATATAATTATTACAAAGAAAACCCTGTTAATACCTACTAAATTCCTCTGTTCCTGTTTTCGATATTTTATCTCAGAACTGTCATTACCTTCTATTATTTACTCTACCTCTGCTTTCGTGTATTTTTGATGCAATATTCATTCTGTGCAAAAAAATTATCTATTTAAAACGCAATTAACATAAATTACAATCATAAATAAAATTACCAAATACTAGGCAATAATATATAAACGTTTGTACTGTTGCTTACGTAAGAACTTAGACAGACTTAAAACTTGAAAATTACGAAGTACGTAAGCTTCCGAAGGAAAATGCGGCAATTGTTACATTCAGGGCATAGCTACCGACCTAGTATCAGCCGTGTAATAAGGGGTCTCCGGCCGGACAGCAGACGCGGGGTTACGCGTCTGAGCAAAAAAAAAACGTAAAATTTTATTCACAACGTCACTTAATCTCGCGCTTCCCGGTAAATAAATAACTGTCGTGCCTATAGAGCTCACCTCAGAATTGACATAAGTCGAAAATTGCAATCCTTTTTTCAGAGTTAAGCGTGCGCGCAAAAGTTATTGCGGGATTCTCCCGTTTAAGTCATTCACTCATAAACGGAGGAATCCCGCATTAACCGTGTAGCAGTGCCGGATTTACATTTCTATTTTTCATAAACCGCAAAAATAACTTTGTCATACATACAAACACTATGAAAACCGAAGTTATCTTTGCTGGCAAAAATTAATGAGGTTTTTAGCTAATCTAAGCTTGCTTCTGCGGAACTCTTCACAGGCGAGCTCAACTCGCACTTG
Organism: Rhodophaea formosa; assembly: GCA_963082605.1. Taxonomy (NCBI): domain Eukaryota; kingdom Metazoa; phylum Arthropoda; class Insecta; order Lepidoptera; family Pyralidae; genus Rhodophaea; species Rhodophaea formosa. The sequence goes on along the minus strand of OY720219.1, from coordinate 18,411,742 downwards.
GCAAATTTTTTACTCGTCACTGATTACATTCACACATATTTCAACTTTCACAGACATACTGCGTGAACATGCAAATCCCTGACTCGGCCTGCACGGCGACAGCCTACCTCGGGGGCGTGAAGAACAACTACGGAACCACCGGAGTCACCGCAGCAGTCAACAGGCGGAACTGCAATGCGTCCCTCGAGGAAGCCAACAGGGTGCAGTCCATTGCCGAATGGGCCCTTGCCGCTGGCAAAGATGTCGGTGAGTTAGTCAGTTTGTTGTTCAAACAACTCTTTACTTTGCGTTTGTGGTGGTTTTTGTCTCTTCGGAGTGACGAAGTCAACACAATTCAAGCGATATACACTGCTGGAGTATATTTATTAATTCGATTTAATTAACTATTAGAGTTTTTTTAAGTTATGTGTTTTTGTTATTATCAGGTTTATCAATATTTATAGCTTGTTTTTGTTAATTATGATTTTTTCCCTTGCCGATGGTAAAGAATTTGTTAAATAATTAATAGATCCGCAGCCTCATTTAACAAATCAGTTAATTCGCCCCGCCTAGTTGGAACTTGGGTTCAGTTACTCACAGAATTCAGCCCATTGTTGAGAGTTTCGTCGAACCATTGAGCCGATCTCAGGATGAAGACCTTACCTCTGTATAAGTCGATCAAGAAAATTGTCCAGTCCTATTACTACGTAGTTACAGCATTGCCCTGGCGTAGAAACGACATAAAGTAATAAGCCCTGTAGTTCCCATTCAAGGAATAGTGGCTGTAAAGATGAAAACTTATTAAAATTTCTGATTCGTTTACAATAAAAACCCATTAATAAATACTAAGTACTATCTATGTAAATAATTTAATGTTTATTATAAGTAAAGTCATAAATCAAATTCAAAAATATTGACCTTACTGTTAAAAAGAGTTCTGCCAGTGGTCTTTTCCGAAACGCCAGTCTGTAGCTTTTGAACAGTTTTGAACACTAACTTTTTGTTCTTATAAAAAGTAACCATTACTGATTGATTTATCAACACACAATTCAATCAACTATAACGGATTACGCAGGATGGTTCGGCAGCTATCTGCTGCGTTATAATAATGTAAGCATTCGCTAAGAAGGATTTTCCAAAATTTAACCTGTAAGGCAGTGAAACAGGAGTCCAAAATTTGTATCTAACGCAAGCAAAACCGCGGGAATGCCTTTTTAATAATATAAATAAATTGGAATTATTTACAATTTGAATTGATATGAAGAAAAAGTGCCGGGGAAGGCCTAATACTTTCTTTCATATTCATTTATATGTATGCAGAATCAAGATAACAAATAAATATAATGTGCAGTTTGACATGTATCCCGATAATGGTATGGTGATTAATTAATTACAACTTATAAATTAATATTTCAATCTTTGCATCCTCCTAGGTCAACAAAACAATATATTTACCCAGAAGTTTCGTCAATGGCTGTTCTATAGTACTAATTAATATTATAGAAAAGCCATTTTTAAAGTCTGCAAAGCCTCTGTAAGAGCTTCGTGGCGCAGCGGTCAACACGCCTGCCTGCGACATGGATGGACCGGGTTCGATCCCCGGTCAGGTCAAGATGAAAAATGATCGTTTTCAGATTGACCTGGGTCTTAGACGTTTATCTATATATGTATTTGTTGTAAAATATAGTATCGTTCAGTTAGTATTAAACTTACTTTGGGGCTAGTTCAATCTGTGTGATTTTTCCGTATATATTTATTTATTTATTCACCGAAAGGCTCATCATAATTTAAAAAAAAAAGAAAACCTTTTTCGGCAGGGGGGCGCGGCAACTATATTCATTGAGGCGGGGCCGGATGTGTCGATATGCATCAACGTCGTCACTCATCAAGTCATCACACACTGTCATATCAAAATACTAAACAATAAATAGATACACGCGAAGAATAAACGGTAGAGTAGACAGTAGAGTACTTATTATACAGCTAACTCTACCAATGGTATAGAAGAGTTCTAGTACTTACCTATTACTAGATAGGTAAAGTACAGTGACTAGCAATGTGGGCAAGCTTCTCTACCACTTGCCTTCCGCACCACTCTTACCATTCTATTTCCACTCTACTTGGTTCCTCTACCCATGTATATATTACTAAAGTTCGAGTGCTAGTAACAGCCACGGTGTTCTTACTATACTTACAAAATTCAAATTTACGTGTAGACATTTACTATAAAACTGGTAGAGTAAAGTACCTGAATCAGTCCGCTTATTCCATCGACAATGGACTTAATCAGGTGGTACAGAACAGATAGTCCATCTACAATCTATCAATTCAATCACAAATTCAATCTAAAAAAATTTGTACTCTACTGATACTGTTTTCATCGGTATAGTAAGTACTCTACCGTTTACTCTACGCTTGTACCGGAGGCTAGGCTGCAAGCTGACTGTACGAAACTTTTCAATCGCACTCAAAGTTATAAGTTATCATCTACATCAGGTCATTTCTAGTCTCCACTCCAGGAGCACGTCCATCTCTGTACTACCAGACTCATATACTAGCCAGAGCAGTTAGAGGATTTGGCCTACACTCTCCAAGCTAAATAATAATAAGTTATTAATACATACGAATTCCGATCACTATCCTCGTAATTAAATAAGCTTAACGCGCATTAAACATCGTTACCCAAACAGCAAAAGTAAGATTATAGAAGCATGATAACATTTGTTTTGCAATTATCTCAATAGATATTCATCAATCAGGTATACTTTAATGAACGACTTGTTTATCTGAAGTGTCGTCTAAATGTAAATCATATGTAAATGACCTGATAAGACCATGATCCAGGTACAAAATACAAGGTCAACTAAGAAGCTCTCATTATTCTAGTTCTACTCTGCCGGGCAACACACGGTAGCGGCTCGTGTGGTTCCCGGCAGAGTAGAATAGCGCCATTCCAACCCTTCCAGTGGATGTCTTCCAGTGATTTAGGAAACACAAGCTAAACAAAGCCTATAAACATCAAAGAGACCTCTACACTCCAACCCGTCTGGCCGGCCAGTGTGAAGAGTGTCGGCCAAATCCTGTGGCTGCTCTGGCTAATATATATAATATGGACTACCAAAGCCATATATTTTATCTGTATTAGCAGAGAGGGTTGGGCTCCTGCTGTGACCCTCTCTGTTTGTACAGATAGGGTCTACATTGCAGGAGCAGTGGAGACTAAAAAAACGTAATAATGTTACTCCAGGTATCGTGACCACCACACGAGTGACGCATGCTTCTCCTTCTGGAGCCTACGCCAAGGTCGCCAACAGAGGCTGGGAGAACGACGCAGAAGTCGTCGCTGACAACCAGGACCCTGAGAGGTGCATCGACATCGCCCGACAGCTTATCACCATGAATCCTGGAAACCAATTCAAGGTAGGTATACATACGGGCCTGCAATTATATGAAAAAAATGTTTATGAGATATTATTTCACAGCACATGTTTAATTCCAGGTAATCCTAGGTGGAGGAAGACGAGAATTCCTCCCAAATACCATGGCAGATGAAGAAGGCACAATCGGAAGAAGGACCGATGGACGCAACCTCATACAGGACTGGCAGCAGGATAAGATCGATCGTAACTTGTCGTATTCCTACGTTTGGAACAGAGAAGAATTGAGGAGCCTATTTGACTCCCCGCCAGAATACTTACTGGGTCTCTTTGAAGGCACTCACTTAAGGTATAACTTGGAAGGAAACCCCGTAACAGAGCCGACTCTAGAGGAGTTGACAGAGATAGCCATTAAGATGCTGAGTCGCAACGAGAAAGGTTTCTTCTTATTCGTTGAAGGTGGCCGCATCGATCACGCTCACCACGATAACTACGTGCACCTCGCGCTTGACGAAACTCTTGAATTCGACAAGTCTGTTGAGAAGGCTGGGGAGATGCTCAATGAAGAGGACTCCTTAATCGTTGTAACTTCTGATCACTCACACGTCATGGCGTTTAATGGGTACACTGTCCGCGGAGGTGACATCCTCGGCGTGTCTAATCAAAGAGACGGCAACGGCGTGCCGTACATGACCATCTCATACACGAACGGCCCCGGTGCGCGGGCGCAGGTTAATGGTATCCGCACTGACATAAGAGAAGACAACAATTTCGGTAAGATTCTCACTTTGTTTACTTCCGCCATAAGTTTGTTCATTCAAACTAATGCCTGCCATTGCCCACTCACTGCCCGCCACCAATATTTGATGAATATAACCCTAGCCTATAAGGCTGCATCCGTGCAAGCTGCAGCAGTATCGGCTATCATGCTCACGACATGTGTTTTGCCCTACACGAGGCAAATGCGGGCAAAGAACAAATAGGTACCTATGTACTTTGAGTTTTGTACCTACCTCAAAAGGTAAAAAAGGAAAAAAACATCGGGGCCGCGTAGACGTATCACAGCAAAATTGATATCACATAAGTTTTTGTGTGATACGTCTACGCGTCCCCGATTTTTTTTTTAGTACAATAATCGCATAAGTTTTTTAGGTTTGTGATGTCTCAATCTGTGAAGAAATCAAACTTCTAAGTCAATGCAATCAAGAAATATAGGCGTTTATGCGCATCTGCTCAAAACCGCAAAACCTGGTGTTTTTCATTGATCCAGAATCGTGAAATTTGACATGCAGCTAGGCAAAGAACAAATTAAGGGAATAAGAAGTATTCACTTCAAAAATTATGTCATAAATATACTAATATCTAATCATTATCACATGTCAAACGTATTTAAATTTGTAATCGGCTTACGTGCGTACGTGAAAGGCGCGTGGACTAGACATACTTGAGGCATCATCATCATCAATCATCAGTTTAGTAAATAAAGATATGCTGAAGGTGAAAAGACGGGAGCCGGCGTGGATATGAAGAATAATCAGGAATGGCATCTAAGACACGTACCTACGTACCTACGTAACTGTGACGCAAACACCAATGCATGCAAGCGTCGCGCAACACAAGCTCAAGCACACGATATCAGATATGCATGCCAATTTCCCCTGTTAAAAATTCAAACTCTTCCAAACGTATTATTATATTATGCTGCACATATGTAGCGTAAACAATTGACGTTACTTGTGATGTCCTCAGCACCCGGTCCATATTATTCTTAGGTCCATGACGGGAGCCAAGTCGCTCGTATTGTTTAAAAATTGAACTTTCTGGTTTAATAGCAACAACTTATTATATTCATCATCCCCATCTCAGCCGCAAGAAGTCAACTGCTGGACATAGGAAAGGATTTAATACGACCGATTGGAAGCGGCTTGCATCCAGCGCCTTCCTGCGACTTTGGTCATGTCATCTGTCCACTTGGTCGGTGGATGCCCAACGGTACGTGGTTGCCATTCAAGAACCTTTTGCCCCATCGGCCATCGGTTCTTCGCGCTATGTGCCCGCCCAGTGCCAATTCACAGCTAATCCGCTATGTCGATGATCTTTATTCTTCTACGGATCTCCTCGTTCCTAATTTGATCTCGCTGAGAAACTATAATAATTTTTGTTGAATATTCCACAGGTGAATTAAGATGGCGTTCGCACGCCGATGCACTTCTTGCGAGTGAAACCCACGGTGCTGATGACGTAGCTGTCTTCGCTCGCGGCCCGCACGACGCCATGTTCACGGGTCTGTACGAGCAGAGTCAGATCCCCCACATCATGGCCTACGCGGCCTGCATCGGGCCAGGCATCCACGCAGCGGCCTGCAATGCTGCTACTTCCATACACAATACAGCCCTTCTAGTACTCTTCACAACCATTATCAAATTGTTATCTTTGCGTTAACTATGAATTTTATTGTATTAGAATTAAGAGATAAGAACTACGGAAACGATCAGAACATGAAATTAATTTGAGATTATTGTTATCGAATTGATTTATGTATTATATTATAAGGATATGGCTGTGAAAATGTAAAAAAAGTTATGTACCTTCTTACTATTTATGTTAAACATAATTATATTATTTATGAATAACATTCATCACCAAAGAATAAATCATTTGAATATTACATGATTTTTATCATTTCATATATGCAATCCATATTGGTTTAAAAAGATAAGTTCTAGATATTGCCGTCGACATTTCTTTCAGATTAAGAATATTCTCATTAGAAGGACAGATAATAGGGCAATATTCAGAACTTATAAGTGCCTATCTGGGCATCAAAATTATAACAGCTTGTGAAATATAAAAATTGAAACTTTTGTCGGCAAGTTGAAGTGCTGTCCAATTTTTATGAAATTGCGAGCGTTCGCGATCGCGTTCAAGTTTTTCACTGAATAAATTCACGGATTGTTACGACCCACTCCATTTTATTTCACTGCTGCGGCAACTTATTCAAACGACGGTGCTTGTCGAAACCTATTTTTTTGAAACATTTTTACATCTGGCAACTTACTTTTTGCCACACATAAACTTAAAGCCAAGAAATCAAGTGTCTCCATCCTTGCTTCCATGCTGGGAGAAAAGAAAAAGGTAGAATGTACCGGCTGCTTCTCTCCCCGCGCAGATCGTAAAAGTCGATCAAGGGAATGTGCGTCAGGAATCATGTCAACAGACGATGCGGCTAGCAACCCATCACTATTTTGATTCCGTTCTCACCTACAAGCCCACCAACATGCTAAACGTGGCCTTAAGGTTTAACAGATCTGGGCTCTGTCTACCTCGCAAGGTAGAAGACGTAATAGTATGTATGTAAGTGTCTCATCACGGAAACCTACCACGGGAAATAATAATTGAGACCATACAAAATTGTTTCTATACAAAAACCCCACGAAACAAAGTGCCATAAATCGTTACGTTTCATTACCGCTGTAATAAATTACGAGCACCCTTTGCAAAGCGGAGATAGCTGATCGATCAATTGCCTTAATTTAAGTTTTATAGGTTTCGGCGCGCAAAAAGGCTCTGTCAATACCAGACTCGTATATCATCCACTCATTGTGCTGAGTAGGGTTGCCATTAGGGAAATTAAAGTATAATATGGGGGCACTTGGGCGATTTGCTGCTTCTATTTTTACTTGTTTAATTACATTTTCTGTGCTACCAAAGACAATATAATATAGGTATATTGTCTTTGGTGCTACTTGATTTTTTTGTGGGCCACATCTTAATTTTTAGATTAGCATTAGCAAAGACAATATAATACTAACGTAATAGACTGCCCACCTCATACAAAAATATTGGACCAAATTAAGGTTGCAAAAAGCAGGCGAATGTATGGCGCAGGAGAGTTGCTTGCTACTCGATACTAGATGGCGGTAATCTGCGTTAGCCTTTAACTTACTAAATATACGGTGTCATTTTAAAATATAATGCCTAAAATATTGTTTTGATTTTTAATAAGATATATTTTGTGAATCATGTTTTTATATTCTCTTAATACGGTAGATACAATGTTGTGTAGTTTCGAGTGGCGCCATTTATGCGAGTCTCTGAGAACAAATCGTACGATTAAGGCGTTGAGACCACATGGCATTAGGTACTATTGAGCTGAAGTGTTTTATATTAATGCGAGGCGCTGTGAGTTCAGACGATACGACACACTAGCGCCACCTAACAATTAATTCTATAAGTCCTAAATCATATCAAATTTAATAAATCTAATATCTGAATGCCCTAGTTAATTACTTGTAGTATTCTTTTTATTACTTTTCATAGATATTATAGTAATAACGGTGATAATTCGTTCTCTTAATTCATTAAATTAAAAATAGTGAAAACTTGTACCAATAATATTACAAGTCATTTACTAGGGCATTCAGCTATTACATTTTTTGAATTTGATATGATTTAGGACTTATAGAATTAATTGCTGGGTAGCGCTAGTGTGTCGTATCGTCTGAACTCACTTTGCCTTAAGTTCGACATTCCAATTAAGGGTAGACTCAGCCCATCAGTATGAACAACTTTTACAATCTTGGAAACTTTTTTTTCCTACAAATTTTCTGTTGGAGCGAACACTTTTTTTTGAGTACCTAGTATTGGTCCAATAGGACAAGTTGTTCTCATAACGACGGGCTAACCCCATCAAGAGAATGTTGAGAGTTAATTTACACGTTGTATGTATGTAAATATCCATTATAAATATAAATATCGTTGAGCTGGTATCTCAATCTTGTAATTTAGAAAAGGAAAACCTTGTAGATCTGGGGCTGACGCAAAGCTCGAAAAGCCAGATTACAGTAACGTTACAAAGAATTAAAAATTTCTTAAAAATCTCCTCGTATACAAACTCTAGCTGCAAATAACATAGGCGTTACATGATTATTAACCTAGAATAAAATCTCTATGTAAATTGTCAACCCTACATTTTCCCTACATAATGTTATCGTTACGCTTTTATCGTAGGTGTTGGTAAAATGAGCCGAACATTTCTCTCAGCGATGTTTTGTTATTTCCTACGAGTATTAAATTAGAACCAAATGCTATACTTATACTATTACTCTAATAATATTGAATATTCTGAACCAATCGAGATAACAACTTGTGGCTTACCACCAAACTCTTCACGATATAACTACAAATGAAACCGTTGAATTTCATCTAATTTGTTTAAAAGGTTTAGAAAAACTCATCTTTGAAATTATTAGTAGTTTAGTGTAGGTATGTACAGGATTTCGTACAAAGAGTGTAAAACTATGCACATTAAAACATACTGGCCACTAAGTAGTTGTTGCTGTAAATGACGATATTAAAAACACTGATAATTGAATATTTTCACTACAACAGGAATCTCCCGAGTACTATTATTAATTCTGTGTCTCCCGCTAAAATTGCATGGTGTGTTGTTTTGTATCGTATTTACGATAATAAAATTTAAATGCTCTTTGCCACTACACTGGATTTTGTTTATAAATTGCGAATCATAGTAATTCAAACATTGATACTATAGAAAAATAGGTATTAATACAGTCGCGTCGCTAAAGTGAATCCAACACGTTCTTTTTCTTCTCTCAGCGATTGTAGCGAGCGTAGAACCAAAAGCTGATATTCTGAACCAGTCAAGATAAGTACCAACTCGTGGCTTACCCACTGAACCCTTAACAATACTGCACATTAAACCATTGAGAACTTCATCAAATTTGTTGAAAACGTGTTAAAAGCTCATCTCTGACATCATCAGTAGTTAAGTGTATACTTTAGAAAAATATTAATATAGACGTGTCGCTAAAGTGATCCGAACATTTCTCTCAGCAATGTTTTGTTGTTTTTATTGAGCTTAAAACCAAATGCTGATATTCTGAACCAATCGAGATAACATCTCGTGGCTTACCCACTAAACCCGACACAATACTGCAAATGAAACCATTGAAGTTCATCTTATTTGTTTAACGTTTTAAAAGCTCATCTCAGAACAGTTAATACTATAGAAAAATAGAGCCAATATTGTGTAATTGAACTGACAACCCATATCTTCTCTTTGATTCTCATTACTTATTTTTGATACTATATTTTATAGGTATTTTTTTTACATTTACAGTGCTATTGTGATATACTCTTATTAAATTAAGAAATAAAATGTGAGTAAAAAATCCACGCGGGCCGGAACACTTTACAGTGTTTTTCATGCGAATATAACACTGTAAAGTGTTCGAAACGATAGGTGAATTAATAATGTAATAAACGCGATAAAGCCGCTTTAAAAGTAATTTTATTTAAATGTAAAACTAGTAAGTTTAGGAACATTCCAAATCCGATCTGTCTTGTAACACGACGCTCGCTCGCTCTATCTTCCTCTAGGGGTTCATATATCCTCCAAATTGACTGGCTAGCTATTTGAAAGTAGTCCAGACTTCACATTATTTTCACAGAATTATAGGTTGGATTTTTAGTTTCAGAACTTTTAAAATCACAGTCCATATATATTTTCCTTTTTAGTGTTCGGTGCCTACAGGGTAAAAACGGGACCCTATTAATGCTCCAGAGCTGGTCCCATAAACTTTTTAAAAAAATAGCAAAAACCCAAAAAGTTGTAAGAGGATGTCATTCGGTTTAAACTTATTTGTATTTTATTCTTATGCGAATCGAGACGATGATGATGAGAACGTTACTTCTCTGTTTTGACTAAACTTCAAAGGTGGTCATTTTTATCGAAATGTATCCAGTGCTTTGAGAAAAAATCAACAAATACCAAAAAAATTGTACAACTATGCCGTTTGGTTTAATTTTATTTCTGTTTAATTCTTTCGCGAATCAAGACAAGTTGATGACGACGTTGTTCCTCTATTTTAATTGAACTACCACACCCACTAAAATTTAAGTTTCAGTTTGTACAATTGCGTATAGGGTTGAAATCGGTTTTACTTTTTGAAAATTAATGAAAATAATTATCTCGTACAACTACGTACATCGTATGTATATTTTTATCATATATTAATGGATGAGTTTAGCATTGTGGTACCGCGTCGGAGCACCACACCAATATGGTGGAAGTAAACTGTCAAAAGTGTAACTTTTTTTTAAGTAAGTTAATGCTACTATTTCTCTAATCCTTTAAGTTAAAAGTTAACCTAGCTACGTCTTAATCCCGTTGCCCACACGAAACAATTCGTTCGCTATGACATTTTAACGAACGTTTCTCAGCGTGACTTGCTCTTCGCTCTACAATTTAATTATCTTTTTGCGCTGTACTGTCTTGGCTTGGCTTGGCCGTGATTTATTTATTACTCTCACTCATATATTTAAACTGCAATGAATACCAGCTAATAATTACCTACATAACAGACACATTATTTAGGTAGTTTAATCACACCCCTTTAACAAAAGATTTGGGTGATTATGGATACACAACACATATTATTTTATAGTTTACTACTCCCAACCTCAAGCTAGGAACAAAATGTAGAAATTTTGTCAGCAGTCATTTCTGCGGTGGGTTAAGCAGAACTAGGGTCCCAAACACGCAAACAAAATATTTAGATAGAAGATGCTATATATACATCATCTTTCACCAAACAAACTTCGATAAAAGCTCTGAAAAAGCACCGCATCATCTTGGATACACGTGACATTGTATCTTCCGCAATGATAAGTAGGTCAGGAGGAATCATAAATTTAGAAATGTGAAATTAGAGATGTTTCCCGAGGCTTAGTCCGCGTAAATTATGTTATGGCCTATGTTATCCGATGATAATGTAGCATTATAAGTGAAAGATTTTTTTAAATCGGTGCAGTAGCGTTTGAGTTTATCCATCAGATAAAGGATGAGGAGCCCGATGGTCCAGTGGGTGTGAGCTCTATGAGCGCTTACGTATGTTAAGCAACCCCTGGTGCAGTCCCTACTTGGATGGGTGACCGCAAGCGGCATAAAAATATCTCGAGCTTCTCCGTGCTTCGGAAGGCACGTTAAGCCGTTGGTCCCGGCTGTCATCGTTGATGGCAGTCGTTAAGCTATGTCAGATGCCTTAAGGCAGCTTGAAAAATCTGACACCAGTGTTGGCCACTTACACATACGAAAAACAAACAAAACATCAGATAAAAACATACAGTACCTGCAAACACACGATCAAATCTTCCCTCTTTATAATATTAGTAAAGAAATCTACTCACAGGTTGTGGTATTCAGCTACGGATTTTCTTTTTCCGGAGACACTTATTTGTTTCTAATGAAACTATTATCAACCGCATGAAAATAAAATAAATATATACGGACAAATCACACAGATTGAGCTAGCCCCAAAGTAAGTTCGAGACTTGTGTTATGGGATACTAACTCAACGATACTATATTTTATAATAGATACTTATATAGATAAACATCCAAGACCCAGGTCAATCTGAAAAAGATCATTTTCCATCTTGACCTGACCGGGGATCGAACCCGGGACCATCCGTGTCGCAGGCAGGCGTGTTGACCGGTGCGCCACGGAGCTCGACAAGAGATTCAGCAGTTGAGCCTATTTTGCAGTTGCCTTGACCTATTTGAGACGGAGACTGCTTAAAAAAAGGCGCCGCTGCAAGTTGGCGACTTTAAATAGAGGAAACAATATATTATATTTAATTGGGGTCCACTAACGTCTCTTTTACCGACTTCAAAAAAGGAGGAGGTTCTCAATTCGTCTGTATGTTTTTTTTTTGTATGAATGTTACGCGATTACTCAGTCAATTATGGATCGATTTTAGTGATTTTTTTTTGTTTGATAGGCAAATGCTCCAGAAATGGTCCCATAAAATTTTTGTCGCAATGTATACAGCACTTTTTGAAAAAATAAACAATAACCCAAAATAAAAACCGGCCAAGTGTGAGTCAAACTCGCCCAATGAGGGTTCCGTACAATATGCTTCGTGAACACACACACAATGTGCAAAAATGTTTTATTCAATTGACTAGCGCTATCTGGTGGTGTTTTAGTGAACTATTTCCCTAGGTGAACTTATTATAGTGAGTTTACCACTTTATTTTCAACTGATAGTATTCTTATTATTTTTCCTGTAATCTTCAAGCAATGAACTATATGTTGTATTTTTTTCGAAATTTTAGGCCCAGTAGTTTCGGAGATCAGGGGGGGGAATGGTCAAATTTTGCCTTCTTTCGTGAATAAAATCAAAAGTATTGATTTTTCCCGAACAAAAAAAATATTTTTGAGATCCTCATAACAAGCCATTCATTTGATATATAACACGGTAACGTTTGCAAAACTTTTATTTTACATTTTCTATTTGGACCCCCTAAACTGTCCCTTACTTAAAAAATATATATTTACTTTGCACATCCGTGTTTGGATCATAGGTTTACACCATCTTACTAAATTTCATTTAATTTGGTTGAGTAGATTCGGAGAAAATCGACTGTGACAGACGGACGGACGGAAAGATAGACGCACGAGTGATCCTATGAGGGTTCCGTTTTTCATTTTTTGTACAGAACCCTAAAAATTGTAAGAGTATGCCGTTTGGTTTTAACTTATTTGTATTTTATTCTTATGCGAATGAAGACGGTGATGATGAGGACTTTATTCCTTCGTTTTGACTGAACTTCAAAGGTGGTCCTATAATATTTTTATCGAAATATATGTATAAATGTAAAAAATCAACAAAAACCAAAAACAAATTGTTTAATTTTATTTCTGTTTAATTCTTTCGCGAATCAAGACAAGTTGATGACGACGTTGTTCCTCTATTTTGATGCAAGTACCACACCCAATAAAACCTAATTTTAAGTTCCAGTTTGTACATTTACGTATAGGGTTGAAGTCAGTTTTTCTTTTTTGTTAAAATAATTATCTTAGGTATACTGAGTTACTTTCGCTTTTATGTAGATGTTCTCAACACTCTTTATCTGACCGCTGCTAGAGCTGACCTACTTGGAACGCAGACTGCTCGGCGCCACTGCAAGTCAGTGGCGCCAGCCGCCGCCAAATAGGACAAAAACACCATAAGACATTCTAGACCATAAGTGACATTGACAGGAATGTAACTGTTAAGTTCATGTTTATGAATTTCTGCATTCAAATGTAACTTCTAAATGCCTGAAGCATCATAAATACGCTTTCTTTAGGTGAAAGAATTTCAGAAATTGGTCCAGTAGTTTCGAAGTCTATTAAATGCAAACAAACAAACAATCAAATCTTTCTTTTTTAGGGTTCCGTAGTAAACAAGGAACCCTTATAGTTTCGCCATGTCTGTCTGTCTGTCTGTCTGTCTGTCTGTCTGTCCGTCCGCGGTTTTACGCAGAGACTATAAGTACTAGAAAGCTGTAATTTGGTATGGGTATGTATATTAATCATGGCACAAAAGTGGTAGAATAAAAACTTGAAAAAAATTTAGGGTTGCTCCCATACAAGTAAAGTGGGGGAATAATTTTTTTTTCTCTATTTACCCATCGTGTGGGATATCGTTAAATAGGTCTTTTAAAAATATTGTGAGGTTGAGAACACCATTTTCCGATTTAGGGATCCGATTCCGAAATATTTGGTTTTAAAGTGCGAATTTTTGTTTGAGGTAAGTGTCCCCCCCCCCCCCCTCTATCTGCTAAACGGTTAGTTATAGATACGTGAAAAAAATTACAGCAGTAGTATATATACTGAAGTTTAAAGGAAAACTATCAGAGCTGAGTACTAAGTACAAACTAAAAAGTTATAGGCAACCAACTTATAAACTGTAAAATTTCATACTATTAAGATGTTGTTAGATGTTTTTGGTCGCTAAACTGTAAGGTGCGAGTGTGAATAGTGTGAACTCAAAGTTGTCATTCGCAACTACGGAACCCTACACTGCGCGTGGCCCGACACGCACTTGGCCGGTTTTTTTGTAATATTAGTATATACATTATAAATAATATATAGAATAGGTAAATAGAGCGTTATTAGAGTGTATAGATAGATAGATATAGTGCCACGTGAGATAGAACTTCGGAGTCTGTGTAGAAATAGCTGCGCTGACCTACTTGGAGCGCAGACTGCTCGGCGCCACAGCAAGTCGGTGGCGCCAGCCGCCGCCAAATAGGACAGGAAACACCATACATTAACGAATTCGAGGCCTCTATCTAGACCTTAAGTGACATTGACACGACTGCCTTAGTAAGTGTAGGTAACGTTTTTCAAAATTCATGTACATATGTAAATTTCTGTATTCAAACCTTAGAATATATAAACCCTAGATAGACTCTATTAGCCTAAAAGCGTAGCAAAAAATATATCAAACGCATAGTCTATGATGCAAACCATATGCAAACCTTAGATTAATAACTAAAGCAATTATAGTTCTGTGATGCAAACACATATTTGACAGATTTTGATGGCATTGATTGACAGGACGCGTGTGCTAACACAAAGTTTTAAGCATAGAAGTAGGAATACTCTCAGATTTTTTTAATATATGGCTGTAAGGCACATGCATTAAAAACTTGGCCAGTTTTTAATCATTGAAATAAAGGCATGACGGTGTCTATATAGTCAAAGATTCAAACGTAACTTCTTAATGCCTAAAGCATTATCATATCAGGTATCAGAATTTTTAAAATAACTCGATTCATATGCGCTGTATTATATAGTTCT
Source organism: Rhodophaea formosa (assembly GCA_963082605.1). NCBI lineage: Eukaryota > Metazoa > Arthropoda > Insecta > Lepidoptera > Pyralidae > Rhodophaea > Rhodophaea formosa. The sequence goes on along the minus strand of OY720219.1, from coordinate 18,396,730 downwards.
TAGTAGATGCCAGATCATGTCACACGAAATATTTCATATTGGTCCGGGTCTTTAACCATTGAAATAATGACATGGCGGCGAATAAGGAATTTACTGAATTTGAAGCACTAAGTAGTTTTATACTCATGATGAAAGTGTCTAGAACAGACTTCAAAAACTTGTAGAGAAGTCGCATAGTTGTGATTATTACAAAGTCCGAAGTTTTTGCGAGGTCTGAGAGCAAGCTCGTATAACTTAATATGCTGAGAAACTTGAGCTAATGAAACTGTTATCCTCACAAAATCTTGAATACTGTCTTGCTTCATTTACTTGGTCACAAATTAATATCTTTGTCAAAACCATTCTGTCAAACAATTATTATAGGCTCAAAGAAAAAGAGAAAATACAGCTTGTAAACATGGACCTAGGAATAATATGGACCCGGCATTAGACACATCAAAAGTGAAGCATAACTTACGTCACATCAAGTCACATGTGTGCATGTATTTGACATTTGGGAAATTTGACATTTCGTTCGACTGGGGAAAAGTCATGGATCTAAGAATAATCAGGATATGCCCTTGGAAAATGTAACAGTGACGCACATAAAAATCCCTACACTCGTGTCGCGACACTAGCGCACGCACACATCGGCACAAAAATCCCTACACTTTTCCCCGGTCGAACGAAATGTCAAATTTCCCAAATGTCAAATACATGCTGCACACATGTGACTTGATGTGACGTAAGTTATGCTTCACTTTTGATGTGTCTAATGCCGGGTCCATATTATTCCTAGGTCCATGGGAAAAGTGTAGGGATTTTTGTGCCGATGTGTGCGTGCGCTAGTGTCGCGACACGAGTGTAGGGATTTTTATGTGCGTCACTGTTACATTTTCCAAGGGCATATCCTGATTATTCTTAGATCCATGCTTGTAAATTACTACCGACATTAGCTTGAAGCGCCCCTTAACCATTCAATTTTTTCTATAGCACCAATACTGGCAACTTGAAAAAAAATCGACATTACTATATAAAAATTGTTAAGCCCACCCAGTAATTTGTGTAAAAATTGTTTTTGAGTTCCCAGTATTGTTTGCATAGAGAAAGTTGTTTATTTTGACCGGTTGAGTCATGAGGCACCTAGGGGTAGATTGCAGCTCAGCGGCGATTAAGCGTAATCACAAAAAAAAATAAAGTTACTTAAAACAAGGGACTTTGAGTTTTATTCTAAGATCTATTCTACTCTATTTATGAGACAAATTAATATGTTTGTCATTACGGCTCAAATAATCGAGAGTTCCGTATTCCATTCCGTGGTAACTCGTTGCAATCACAATCTAAATTCACTCAACTAAATAGTTTGGATAACTTCTTCTTCTGAATTATTTCAGCCAAAACCTTATGATAAAAAGCTCTCAACGAACATCTCACGCTGTGACACCCATCAAGTAGAGAGCTCAGCTTCCACGTAAGATAAATCGTAAGGAAGGTCTTCTAACCCTGGTCTCTATTAGCCGTAACAGCCACTTGGAGTTCCGCGAGCGTAGGACTAAACATTAAACACCTTTGTTTACCACGGCAAGCTGTAAAGGCCTGTTCACAGTGACATACCTCTGCATGTCAATGTACAAAAACTAAACACTTTGTTAAACTCAATGAATACTATTTCATTCCCGCCTTATATAGCACGCTCAAAAATCGAGCCGCGATCGTTATTTCAGCATAATACTAAGTAGCATGCTTACTTGTATCCACTGTTCACACATGCTACTAAGTAGCACATGCTCATACTAGCACGGAAGCGCACTAGTATCTAGCATGTGTATCCTCACCTTTAGAGCGTGTGCTGTGCAGGGTGAGAAGGAAATGCTTTTCGTTCGGTTTAACGCAAAACAGCCAAGATTTATGCAAATGTTTATAAACGTGTTATCCGACCTAACCTAGTGTAGATAGAACGTAAAAATAACATTTTACTCATCCAAAGTGGAGACTGTGCCTGGGGTGCCTTAACATGAGGAAGCGCTAATAATGCTCACGCCTACTAGGCCATCGGGATCCTCATTAATTATAGTAAAGAAACTGTTTTACTTTCCAGCAAACAATGTTCCATACAACATGTTTAACTTATTGTTAAACTTATATGAACCTTGCCCCATGGGCAATGTTCAAGTTTAACTTCGCTATTTCACAGTTACGCCTGAGATAATTTCATTATTAAAGTTAACATAAACAGTTGATAGTTGAACCGAGTAATATAACAAAGACAACCGGAAAGTTGCTGTTCTGATGTTCAAAACAAGTTTAATATTCATCCTATTTATAATAAAGGCAGAAAATTTAATGATAAAAATTTGTAAGGTTCCAAAAGCCAACGAGACATTATTACCAAGACTACTGTCCTTCCGCCCATCGGTCTATCACAGGGCTGCATCTTTTGAACCCTAATTATATAGAAATTTGAAATTTTCACAGACTGTATTCAAGGTATAAATTGACCCTCGGAATTCCCTTTAAGGATGACTCAGATCGACAATATGAACTTTTTCTTTAGGACCAATGTTGATAACCCGATTTTTTTTTACTTTTCCAGATTATTGCCCGGGCACAAATACAAAACTAGTCCTTCAGACAATTACGTAATAGCTTGTTTTCCAGTGTTGTACTATATATATATAAGAGTGTGACTGTGTGTTTTTAACCGATTTCTTGTAATTTGCTCACTCGATCGTAAACATAAACATGTTCCAAAACTAATGAATGTATAATGATATTGTAAAATGAAAACAGATGAAAAAAGAAAAATAAAAGTAAAAAAGAAAGAAATATAATATAATCATTAATCATACAAAGCCCTTCAGGCGAGTAGGCGACCTATACTGTTAAAAAGAGTTTCTTTCGGCATTTCTTCTCTGCAGTGGTCGGTTCCGAAATGCTAGTACCTAGTCTGTAGCTTTTGAACAATAATTATTAAATGCATAATACTTAATAAGATAATTTTAAATGTGATTTGACGTGAAAAAATGCCTGCAAGGGCCTATTTTCTAATTAAACTTTTTGACTCTTTGCATCTTTGACTCACAAAAATACTTATCTAAACTGTCCCAAAAACGATAGCTCAATGTAAATGACGTGTTGACTAATTTCCTTTGATACTAAAACATCTATTTTAAACTTTTACTGTGCGGTTTGGCTCTGGGTGAAATAGCACGATCGGCGACAATAAACTCCTCGCTTTATGATCATCTGACATATTTATATCATAGCGAATTGCTTTGACACTGAAACAATTCATTTTTATTTTGTTTTTTGTGTGTATTGTTGTTTTTAGGATTTTGTGCAGTTTAACAATGCTAAGTTTATCGAGTTATTGCTACATTTGATTAGGGGATGAATTATGATGGCTCATACACAATTTTACCTCTCCAACCCGTCTGGCCAGCGTGGAGAGGATAGGCCAAATTCCCTGACTGCCCTGGCTAATATATGGCTCTGGTAGTACGGAGAGGGTCGTACTCCTGCAGTGGAGACTAAGAAAGACCTGTTGATGATACCCAATTTTTCCTGATCATTAAGTAGATACATATTAAGATTCACAAAACTTTCTTGAAAAAGAAACGTATCTGTATGTACCGCGTTGATTTTTACTTCTTTGTTAGTTTTCCCGAAATGTTAAGATTTGTCAATGTAGAATAAGTATTAAATAATTTAGGTATAATAAACACGCTAGTCATGTATTGTCATCAGAACTCAGAGCGTGTGCAAAAGTTCATCCTAATCGAAAATAGGATTTTCCGCTCAACTGTTTGCGAGCGGTGAACTGTTGTAATGTGAAATGCATCAAAATAAAAAATAAAAATGCTGATGTCCCGCAAATTTTAAAGCGGCTTTTATTGTAAGGCATTAACAATATTAAACATAGCCGCCAAACAAAGTTGTTACATAGCGGGTATAAAAGTCACATTATGACATCATACCTGTCTGTTGTCTTTTATGATCAGTTTTTTTTTTATGATGATTATTCATTTTAATTTGACCCTTTTCTTGCCTGATGGGAAGCAACAACGAGGTCTTGGGCAGTACACGCAAGCTAAAACAATGCCTATTCACACTTGCATTGAAAATCTCTAAATTATACGAGTCGAGAAACAGTGAAGCTAGTAGCTCTATTCTTTAGCGGTACGCATTATCTTTTCTTAGTCAAAAAAAATTTTACTAAGTACCTAAAGTGATTCAAGGTTAGTGCTATTAGAAAAGATGTACATATGTGGGCTTACAATCAACTACAAAGTTGAGAAAATTACACCATTAGGTATAAATTATCAAGTGTAATTTTTTTAATTTCAAATTGCTCTCCTACTGTTTGTGGAGTCATAGTGACGGAGATGAAAGCCTTCCGCATGGTTGCTTGGAGCAGTGAACTGTGTCGGAGCTTCTGTTACTCTGTAGTGAGAAATGCAGTAAAATACATCGGCCCGGATAATTTTTGCTCATTTTGACATTTCATTTATTCTTTAAAATGACATTCAATGAAATGATAACTTTCTAGTTTTTGTAACCATTTCAGTTAATTAAAAAATAACTTTTCTTACTGAAACTTTGGTTATAGCGCCACATGAAAGCTCAACTTTGACATTTATAAACATCAGCGTTATCAAAATTGAAGTAAATGTAGTGTATCATTTCTTGAATATATTTAAAAATATACTTTAAAAAATCTTATTTTTAGATAAGGTTATATTTACTTTTATTTTCACTTTCTTGACTATAAACACGTTTCACATTTCCCACTTTAACACTTGAGTATTTAATTGACTTTTTTGTTGTACTTAAGCAACTCTCCCAATTATTGTCTTAATTCTGCCTCTTTTCCCGCTACTAAGAACTAATTCGAGTTTCCCCACAAGGCAATAACTATCAAATAGCCCCTGAAAACCAACCTTTTCCTGCCTGTATCTTTTCTGAAGTTAAGCCGCCAGAAACGTGACCTGCCTTCACTTCACTGACTCGAGACAAATAACGTAAAGATGTTTTCCGTGATTGAGACAAAACACGGGTTTCCGCTAGTTATCTATCTGAAATAAAGTATATGGAGAACTAATTCGAGTTTCTTTGTCAAATCAAAAACTATCAGAGAGACCGTAAAAGCCAACCTCTAGATCTTTTCTAAAGTTGAGCCACCAGAATCATGACCTGCCTCCTCTCACTTTATTGACTCGAGGCAATTTATTTACATACGTTGTCTATGATAGACAAAACACATGTTTTCTACAGTTGTCTATTTGTCTTGGATTATTTCATTTGCAAAATAAAGTATTCTGAGAACTCTATCGAGTTTCTTCAACTACGCAAAAACTATCAAATAGACCCTGAAAGCCAACCCTTTTCTAAAGTTAAGCCGCCCGAAACGTGACCTGCCTCCAGTTCACTGACTCGAGACAAATAAAGTAGAGACGTTTTCCGTGATTGAGACAAAACACACGTTTCCGGCAAGTAACTGTCTTGCATTATTTCAGATAAAATAAAGTATTCGGAGAACTAATTCGAGTTTCTTTAACAAATCAAAAACTATAATCTTGAAAGCCAACTCCGATTGCTTTTCTTAAGTTAAGCCACCTGAAACGTGACCTGTCTCCAATTCACTGACTCGAGACAATGTCTTTACGTCTTCCGGGATTGAGACAAAGACGGTTACCGGCAGTTATCCATCTGTCTTTACTTTAGGTAATCCTTTGTATACATTATCATTTCATTGTAGATACGTATTTCGTACTAAGTAGTCAATAAGCTGGCAATGTAAAGAGCGAGAGAGAGGAAGCTGCACTTACAAAGGCGTCGCTCTTAAATTGTGATGATGTAGATACGAGCTTTTTTTTATTTTATTTTTTATTTTATTTTATTTATTTTAAGTACACATTCAGACAGTTTACAAATTTGCATTTCATACTAATAAACTAGTAACAAATGAACTTATAAATATAATATTGAACTAGTAAATTGTCCAAACTTTGTGTACATAGCATGATCAACATAGATGAGCCATTAACAGAACAATAACAACTAGTAAGTAGTAAGTAACTAAATTCATAAACAATAAGGTTAGTACATAACCAGATAAAATTAAGAAAATAATGTTTTTTATTTTATTTTTATAACAAAGTTTTCACGAAACAGTAGCTGAAATATGGTATTATGTATATTTGCATGTTGAAAATAAAATTATTTTATTACTTTATTAAGGGAATAGCTTTATGATAAGATTGCGGAATTGTCTTAAGCTTAGACCAAAGATATCTAAACCGTCTATTTTGGCATTATTGTAAGATCTACACATTACTGAAACAGGATTGTTGAAGGAGATGTTATTCCTGAAAGACAGAACTAAAAATGTATGGGAATTACGAGATCGATGATTTGTATTAAAATTAATTTGCTTTAATAGTTCAGGACAGTCAATATAATAATGTATTATCTTATATAAAATAAGGAGTTCATTTCTTTGTCTACGAGAGATCAAGGAAGACGTTTTAAAGTAAGTTAACTTAGTATTATAAGACTCCAAACTCCTATAAAGCCCATACCTTCGACAGACAGCAGTGAAATATCGCTTTTGGACTCGCTCAATGTTATCTTGATGAACTTTGTAATAAGGGGACCAAATGACTGATCCGTATTCAAGTATAGGGCGCACTATGGCTGAGAAAAGGTAACTTATAGTACTAGGATTTTTAAACTGTTTTGATATGCGAAGTATGAAGCCATTAAGTTGGTTACATTTGGATACGACCTGGCTAAAATGAGAACGGAAAGATATTTGGTAATCAAAGGTAACGCCCAAATCCTTGGCTACGTCTTTACGCTCAATTTTTTGACAATTGATATTATAGTTGAATGTAAATTTGGGTTCTTTAGTGCAAAATGAAATAAAAAAACATTTTTTAACATTTAGGAACATAGAATTGGATACACACCAGTTATGAATTGTATCAATATCTTTTTGTAGTATCGCACACTCAGTGTAATTAGAAATAGAGCGAAATATTTTTAAATCATCTGCATATAGTAGACAATTGCTTTCAATGTTATCAATTAAATCATTTATAAAAATTATAAATAGCAACGGCCCCAAAATTGAGCCCTGAGGCACGCCTGATGTAACCTTTATAGAGCTGGACATAAAACCTTTGACAGCTACCATTTGACTCCGGTTGGAAATGTACGACTCAATCCACCGCAAAAGTGAGCCATGTACTCCATAGTAGGCAAGTTTTTTAATCAATAAAGAGTGATTAACCTTGTCGAATGCCTTCGAAAAGTCCGTATATATAGAATCTACTTGAAGACGTTTATCGAAAGCATTGCAGATGTAAGATTTATAGACTAATAAATTACTAATCGTAGATCGACCAGGTACAAAACCATGTTGAAATTGTGATATGTATTGTTTAAAATGATTAAAAAGGAAAGGATAAACAAGGGATTCAAACAGCTTAGCCAAAAGTGAGAGTATGCTTATGGGACGATAATTTTCGCACTTATTTTTGTCTCCAGACTTGAATATAGGTATGATGAAACTAGATTTCCAGTAATCTGGAAAGCGGCCAGATTTAAGTGATTTATTAAATAAAATTTCCAAGGGAAAGCTTAATTCATCAGCACAAGTTTTAATAAATCTAGCCGGTATTGCGTCAGGTCCAGCACCTTTATTGGGGTCAAGTTTCTTGATTCCCTCAATAATATCCTCTCGCTTGATATAAATATTATTCAAAACTATTTGGTTTGTTAAATGTTCCAAATCAGTGGCGCAATCAGTTGGTAACTCATACACAGACTTAAAATAACTCGCAAATAATTCACATACGCCACGGGCATCTGAAGTTGTTTCAGATATATGCGACATAGTCTGGGGAATGGAATTAGTAGCCTTTTTACTGTTAACGTACCGCCAAAAATCTTTTACATTATCCCTCAAACCACTCTCAGTAGATTCTACAAAGCGTGTATGGCATTCATGTATCATCTTTTTGCTCCTATGACGTAACAAATCAAATGTGTCGTAATCCCTCGGGTTCCCGTATTTTTTAAATTTATTGTGATATTTATGTTTTTCTTTTAAGCAATTTACTAGAGCATTACTATACCAATGTGGGTAGTTGGATGACTTTTGTTTATGTTTTGGAGTGTAACGGTGTATAATTTCATTTAGTTTGGTGTAAAAAATAGTAAGTGCAGCATCAATGTCAAGGTCACATAGAAGATTATTCCAGTCGGTAGCCGCTAAGGCGTCTTTTACTCCATTATATTGACAACGCCAGAAATTAAGCTTTTGAGAATCGGGATTTTGATTAACTGATGAAAATGATTGAGAGTCAATGATCTCCACTGTTAAAGATGGATGGTGCCCTTCTAATTTAAGAAGAGATTCAGCAATATTTACTCGTATGTTATTGTTGTTATACAAAATAAGATCAAGCAGTCTATCATTAACGTTGAATAAGTGATTATATTGCTGTAAGTTACAGAGTGCCATTGTTTCCAATAAGACAGGACCTCGGGGGTGGATCACGTTATATGGTTCAAGATAACTATGAGAGTCGCTTTTTTCCCAAGATACCTTAGGGATATTAAAATCACCTAGTAATAAGAATGAGTCATTCTGATCATTACCAAGTATTACATTCTGACAGTGCTCGAAAAATTTAACAACGTTAGCTAAACTCATGTCAGGCGGTAGATAACAAAGACAAATATGAATGGGCGGTTGTTTTTTTGATTGTGAAAATAAAGTAAGCCATAGATCTTCAAACGAACTTTCCCATTCAAATCTACGCAGTACTTGAAGATGTTTCTTAGCCGCCAGAATATTACCACCTCCTTCAACCTTCCTAGTAGCAGAACATTCGGAGCGATCTCTCCGGAAAATATTATAGCGCTCGTCAAACAATTCCGCATCGAAAACACTTAAATTTAGGTTAGTTTCATTCAAGCATATGAGGTCATAATCATTATTTAATACATTCAAATAAAGCTCAGTTGTTTTTGATCGCATACGATTTACATTTTGGTAATATATCAACATATTAAAGAAAATGCTACTGCACATATGAAAATATAAAATCTAAAGATACTAAATGAAGTAAACAGGTCAGACGTATAAAAAACGCTACTGTTACCGTGAATGAAAAAATAACAATAACTGTTATATAAAGTAAAAACGAAAAATAACAAAAAAAAAAAAATGGCGAAGAAAATAAATTAGTATCAAACAACTTTATTTAAACTGTTCATGTCTCGGATCAAAATGGCGGGGGATTTCTCATCCTTTCGCACGTAGACTTGACCGAATTTCACCCATACAAATGTGTAGGCTTTTTCTCTAGCCGCTTTTCGTGCCGCTGCATGAAGTTTTTTGCAGTCCGGTGACAAGTGCTCCACCACATATATTTTTTGTTTGGTGCCGGGTACGAGTATATCAAGATGACCTGAATTAAGGGTATCCGAGGCGTTTGACTTATTAAAACGCCTGACGGCAGACAAGATGCTATCCCGATGGCGCGGTGAGGGAAGGGTGACCAACAAATTGCGTGGACGACTTGACGTATTGTCAATTTTTGCGATCCGGCGGCATGCATATATTTCAGAGTCCAAAATTGAGTATCCGATGACGTCGCATATTTTTTTAAATATATTCACGACATTTTCACTACGCTTTTCGGGTACAGCCTGTATTTCCAAATTTGAGCTTCGAGATAACATTTCATTTGCCTTCATCCTGCGGTCAAAATCACGAATGTCATGTTCCAATTTTGACTTCTGTGAATCTAATTCCTGGATCTTCAAATTAACTGAGCTCAAATTAGATTTTAGCTCGTTTTGTCCCGCCTCTAAAAATTGTGAGGTGGTACTAAAATCAGTTTTCAGATCAGTGATCGCAGATTGCACTTCCATTTTCACTACTGACTTTATTTCTGTAAAAATGTCTTGCTTAAATTTTTGAAACTTTGTGTCCAATAAAAGGCTAATTTGCTAAAGTGTAATTCCCTCATGCTCTGGTGTAATGCTATGATCGATTGAATGATCGCAGGAAATCGATGACTCATTAAGGCCGTATGCGTGGCGCACCGGAGTATTTGTATTATCACCTTTGCGTCTCGTTATGTTTACGCAAGATGGACAAATCCACGTATTGTTGCTATTCAAGATCGATTTGTATGAGATTAAATCCATATTCAAGCATTTATGGTGATACGCTGCCTGACAGGGGTCACAGCGAAGCAACTCGGCCGTTTTGACGCCGGAATTACAAGCTACACATTTCTCCATGATAGTAGTAAATAAATCACTATGCGGATAAGTGTCAGCGTAGCAATAAAAACGGAGCGGCCAGATGGGTAAGTAGGTACTTAGTTATCAATAACTGGTTACTGGTAGCCGGCCGGGCGGCGCATGACTCACCACCGCTGTGTCCTATACGTAAACAACCTTATAAGCACGATGCACCAATGTGAATAAGTTACAAATATCACTAATTAGAAGCACAGAAGCAGCTTATTTAAAGGCACTGATTATTGGTAAAGTTCGGTCACTGTTTTATCTGCACCATAGTTTACATTTTGGCCGAGAACTTATGATAATTACATAGTTATGAATTTATTTCTACGGAGCACAAAAAAGTTACTGCTAACCGACTCGGCGCACGCGGAATCATTGACATTTACCAGCTTTAGAAGAAGTGTAATAAGTATACTCTGTGACTAGTGTTTTAAGTTATCTTTTTCTACCCAACTGCCAAGAAGGAATTATGTGTTTTGCGCGTATTGACATTTAAAGAATCGTTAAATTCGCCTCAAAATCCAGGCATCGTTAGGAAAGTGTTTTAAAATATCTGAATTGCAGGTATATTTTTAATTTCAGAAGGACACTTGGTTTTTTTTTAATTTTTGAAATATCTAAACTACTATTTGAATACTACGCTGTGTTTAGATCTTTTCAAAAACATTATTTTTTATTGTAATTATTCGTATTTCGTATTCAAAGGTACAGGCCAGATGATAAGGCAATATGAAAATTATATTAGAATTTCTAAAACGCATGATTTGAAAGCAATAGGTAAGATTGTGGGTATATTTTGATGTCCCCTATTTTACGTAGAGCTTACATATTTTTTTGTTTCTTTTTAGCATTATGTTTCACGCTTTTAACATGCAATCGGATATTTCCAACAGCCTCATCGTGTCTGCAACTCATTAGTAGCCACTCGTATGGCAATCTCAAAGTTGTGTCAGTTGGCCATACATTCCGTATGAAACGAGAACTTCTCCTACAAAACGACAAGTAGATGTTTGTTGATACTCCTGGAGTTAATAACGGCAATATCAGGAAATACAAACAGTCTAAATATACCTCCTTTATTGAAGTCAGATAAAATAAGATATGATTTTATTTTAAAAAATGCGTTGTAAGTAAAGCTTAAAAACAATGTAAGTAAGATTAAATTCTGTGGGTTTTTTAATGCTATAAATTTATATATTTTACATAAATGTATATGTATGTATTGGATCATTTCATGAGTACTTATTATTTAATATAAATATAAATTTTTAATATAAATATACTTTTCCTTGTTTGTAACTTATGTCAGTCGCTGATAATGTAGCTTTCTATTTATGAAACAATTTTTGATATCGGTTCAGTTATTTCTCTATTATGACAATAATAAACAAACACACCCAATCTTGCCATTTATATTATTACTTACTTAATATAGATATACATTATCCATTATGCAATGAAGAAAGGAACGACAATATAGTAGGCAAATACCAAAAAGTGACGTGAATATGAGAACAGAACTTTTCCCGTATAAACAGATAGCTGATGTGTCCTCCCACATGTCCCGAATACTTTCCGTCGATTTGTTTTCTGTTTACGTTCGCCATGCCCAAAAATAATGCCTCATTTCATAAATTGGGGTAAATTACACGTGAAATATGTATTTAGTTTATATGAATAAGAAGACAAGAATTTAAAGAATTTAAATAAAACCAGAGAATTTAAATGTTTGGCGCATACTCCGTAGACAAGAACCACAAAATAAGCAGAAGAAAGTATAAACAATTAGAAACTTTATTGTTGTGTAAAAAAACACTGTTGGCTCCATTAGGTTTCTGAGAATAATGTTCCAAATCAAATTCTTTTTTGAATAAAAAAGTAACATCATAGTAGCTTCTTAATAATTTTCTTATTGCAATGTCAAATTCGCTCATCCATATCTTCAAAGCGTCTGTCCAATTCTTTCTCAAGGGGGAGTAGACTACTAGGTATTTGTGTCGAGAGGTCGGCAGGTCATTCACCTGTATAATAGAAGGAAACAGATATGATATATCATAGATGCTAACATACGTATAGCGATTTGTTTCAGAGGGCACTTATAAAATAATTCATTATCTAAACAAATATAGTACAAGAGGAGGTTTTAACGCTTAAAAAAATACCTTCAGAAGAAGAACAATACAAAGAACAATACCTTCAAGACAAGATAGAGGAACAAGTTTAATAATAACATACATAACTACGTATATAATTTTAAACATATATACATACAAAACTGACGTAGTTTACTATTACTTACATATTAGGAACATATAGCAGAGATGTTGACAACAAGGCAAATAGTTGGAGAAGTGACAGGAAATGAGATTTTGTTAAGGACTTGAAAGTTGCCTAAGTTAAAGCTTGTTGAATCGTGTGGTTAGGAGTTCCACAGTTAGAGGCTCTGTTGTTTACTTTATAATATCTCGAGTCAACTGAGAAGATTTCAGGTAAAACAATGTTCTTTCATTGATTTAGTACCTGGGCGTCTTCAATATAGGCTGGTAAGCCTTCACTATTTCTTATTCTTATTGTCTCTCGTATTCATTGGGTCCTATAAGTCGCGTTTCAGTCGTAGGAAAAAAGCCAATACTGTAACAATTTATGTGTTTTTTTCAGGGATAAACAATGGAAGGGAGCTAGCTACAATGTACACACGCGAGGAAAATAAGATCTAAGAAAACGTGTTGTTGTGGATGAAAGAATGCCTTTGCTTCGAGGTGATGAGCATGAAGCCTGTTTCCATGGCGTGTGGAGCAGTTCTGAAACTGATGCAAAGGTTCTTTAGAGCACTTCCCATTAAAAATGCGGTAAAAGTCCGGTGTAGTAGCAAAAACTCACTTGGAGCCTACCTTGGAGATACATACCTAGTCCAAAAATTCGGCAGTAAACGCAATTGCTCGCCTCATAACGAGGAGCGTTTGAGGTTATTCATTACTGTCGTCTTCTCAAGCTCAACCCCTTTTTTATTGGTATACCATGTGAAGATGCCATAATCATCATTGTCGCTTGTCGCCGGATTATTTTCCTCTATATTCCCTTGCTGTTTGTTTAGGAAATGTCATTCAGTAAATAATATTGGGATACAGGTGACCCGGAGGACGAGATGCACGTCTACGAGATTAGGAGTTGCAAATTGAATGCGGGGCCGGTGATCACTCGCGGAAACTGTCTCCATTACACACAGGTACGACAATGTAGACTTTAACATCCTGTTTACTCTACAGCGGACGTCATGCTCCGAAGCATTAGAGAGCAATATACCTACTAACAATCTGATAGCCATAGAAGTATGAATACTCTCTAGAATGTGAATATTGCTTGATCTGTCCTACGACTTATACTCGTAAAACATACACGCGGCTTTCTCGCGACCCCAGTCATCTGACGTCTGTTGAAGTGCAAATATCAGAACGAAATTAATTGTTTATAGCCGTAAACATGCCTAGTTGTGCAGTGAAATCCTGCAAAAATACTGACAGAAATATTAAAATGTTATCCCGACCTGTTACTTTTCACATGTAAGTAAGGCAATGTATGTTTTATTTAAAAAAATTAAATGTATTTATACGCCATTTTAAATGTCAAAATCCTTAGTAAGTAAGAGAAGATAGTACGAATAGTGATGCCCCTACTTACTCTTACAATATATCGATAAACAATGTACATGAATACGACATGAGTACAAAGGAGAGTACCAGAAGTATAATTGTGACCCGATTCTACTAACTCATATAACAGACCATGTCTTACCTCTATATCCTGTCAATCCTTGATTTCAAAATATTTCTAATGCAATGCCTTTAATTTTTGCTAGTTTTCATTATTCTTTTTTCTTAGAAACATATATTTAATATTTCGTATTTCTCCTTTTTTTGACAATGTCAAATAATCAAAGTAAAAGTAATTTTATTTTTAAAATCCTAACCGGCCTTTTTGTAAACTTCTTTATAGACAGTACTTCTTCTTCATATTTTTGCCAAATTATATATTGGCATGAATGCCTGAATACGCTCAGATTATGATGATATACCTATACAACATGTTACCAGTTACACTTGTTTGTCCTTAAAGTGTCAAGATAAAATAGTTTGTTTCTAATGTTTGGATGGTTTAAGGGGTGTGATTTACAAATAACTTCAATTTTGGGATCCAAGATTGCGGGCACCGCCTATGAAAATTCGATAGGGGTGTAGTTTTAGAGGTGTTTTGAGGTATAGATCGCAGATATAAAAAAACTTGTGACTAATCTTTCTCAGCCTCACCTTTAATAATAAGCACAGATACTGAAAGAGCTTAGACAAAAATGAACATCGTTTCACAGTGTGAATTCTCCTTCACTTTATAACTAACGCGGTTAAAATAATGACCTCAAACTACTCAGCCTAGTGAAGTTTTGTCGTGTAGCAGACAAGCAAGAGAGGGTACCAGATTCGATGTCTGGCGCGACTAAATATTTCAACTTAAATTTCACATGTGTATGTCCGCCGTTCTGAAGCTACCCACGGAGATACAACCCACAACATACATACATACAATCATATAATCACGTCTGTTTCCCTTACAAGCAGCCAGAGCTCAAGGTCGGACCCAAATGCTACGTTTAGCATGTTTGTATATAGGTGGAAAATGGAATTAAAAAAGTGATAAGTTGCAAGCCGCATCATCTTTTGATATTGTTTAATATATTTTCGCCCTTTCCCTTTGCCGGCTTTTACTTTCTTTGCACATTCTACATCTTTTTCATTTCTCCCATAACAGCCGTAAAAACTTTGCCAATTCTTATATTACCGCATAAATACGGTCATTATAGCGGAACAACAAAGCTTATGATTCTATTAGGAAATAGCTCAGACAATGATGACTAATAAACTAATTTTGATGGTATTTGCACTCTTAGGTAGCTACGCAATGATAATAAAAATATAATTTCACATTCAAAAACCTTTTTTTTTTTTGTGTCAGAGGACGGCAAACGAGCAAGCGGGTCACCTGATGGTAAGTGATCACCGCTGCCCATGGACTAATGTAACACCAGGGGTATGACAAGAGCGTTGCCGGCCTTTTGTTTTCCCTCCCCAGAGGGGAGGGGGGATGGGCCTCCGGCTCTCTCACTCACCGAACGAAGCATAGAAGCTGTAAAACTACTACTCAAACGTCGATTTTCTGTGAGAGTGTGGTACTTCCCCGGACGAGCCGGCCCATTCATGCTACCAGCTGAAGTGATTTTTGCCGGTAGCGTGGCTCTACTACAACAAACTTTGTTTTCTAAATTGCAACCGCTGATCTGTAAACCTACATTAAATCTGTGATTGCAACAAAATGGTTTGTTTTGTGTTTTCGATATCGATATCACGCGGTGTTAATACATCACTTGTGACAGCAGTGTCAAAAGTCATGAGTGCTATTTTCAAACTGGCGACTAAATACGCTGGTTTGAATTTCGGTTGTTTGAAAAATCAAACGAACGATTTCTATGTAAATTTTTGTACGTCTTCATGATATCACCCGTTCAAAAATAGCACCCCTATCAACCCGGCCCCCTTTCCTCTTTTTCACACCCCCCCGGCTCGACATTCTAGGTTTTCATACAAAAATGGCTTTATGCGACATCTATTCAGAGTGACGAAAAATTTTTTTTTTAAATCTATGCTGATAGCATTATAAATAACTTGAATCCATACTTAGATAGAGACACCTCATTTACCAGCACTCGATGCAATCTCGAAAAATAAATATAATTTTAGAAAACTGTGCTATGCTTATTAAAATGCGGAAGAAATCGCAGTTTTGTTAGTTTACTACGCCAAGATGCCATAATCATCATTTCAGCATTCTTGTTCGCCAGAGTATTTTCTGTCTTTCCCGTTTATCTCTGTATTCCTTTGTTGTTTAGGAAATGTCATTCAGTAAATAATATTGGGGTACCGGTGACCCGGAGGACAAGATGCACGTCTACGAGATTAAGAGTTGCAAATTGAATGCGGGGACAGTGATCACCCGCGAGGTACCGTGTCCATTACACAGGTACGACAATGTAGACTTTAACATCCTGTATACTACTACAGCGGATGTCACGCTCTGAAGCATAAAGGGTGAGGATTAAAGAATTTTATGTTTTCGCTGGCTTGATCACGTCGACAGAATGGAGGAGGATCAGGGTGCAAAGTTCGGCCCTGGTGCATACCAGGGCCGGTAGGTCGCAGACTAGTTGGCCGTCCCAGGTATGAGCTGAAAAGACGTAGTGATGACGGACCTGCGCGAGCTGCAAGTTAAGAGATAGCGCTGGCGTGTTCCTAAGCTACTCGTAGAGGCCAAGACTTGCTTTAGGTCACCAAGCCAGAATAGTTAGTAAGAATGTCTACTAACTCGACACTTAGAAAGAGACACCTCATTTACCAGCACTCGATATAAACTTGAAAACAATAAAAATAAATATAATCTTAGAACCCTAGAAAATAACGATCGAACTGTCGATTCCGCCGCGTTTCGCCGTCACCTTAGAAGTAAGTAAAAATGAGAGTTCTGAGTGATAAAAAGAATAGAATCGAAAGTACGATTTCTTACTGGCAGATGTAGATCAATCTAAATACTTATAAATATATAGGCACTCTATTAAAATCATTCTTGTCTGGTGTGTGAATTAATTCTTTCAAGGCTACGAATGCTACGACATTATAAACCGCTACAAACTTGTGGTACTGAGACTTCGCTACGAAAAACTTCAGTGCTACGAAGTTACGAAATCCTACACGTACGTAGCGCGTGTTACCACAACTGCTACGGATTTATTGTGTACTACGACTTTGACTACAAACATAGATGCCTAATTAAACTTCGTATAACTACAGACAAAAACATTACATACTAGCAGAATTACAGTTTTATAACAGTGTTTAATATACGTTGATATTTAGGTAAGGTAGATAACGAAAACATTGCATTTCAAGAAATTGATTAAGTCGTAAGAATTATACCAAAATCTCCAAGTATTAGTTAGAACTGTAAAGAAAATTAAAAGTTCTGTCCTGTCGTAGGAAAATGGAAAACGGAGCATGTGAGCGCAGTTGCCGCATTCGGGGGCGCGGGGCGGGCCTCCGCTGCGGCCGGCGTGGACGCGGCAGTCATGCTCCGCGCCCCAGCCGCACCCGCCGCGCTCGCTGCCGCGGTCGCACTACTCGCCGCGCTCGTTGGTGAGTCCGCATTCAAATTTTAAATTTGAAATGATGACGTTTCGTTGTTTATTTTTCTAGCCAGTTTCAAAATGTGATTATAACTTTTTAGAACGTAAAGAATTGATAAATGAGGTTTTTAAACGTTTTGTTGTTCGAATTTTGAAAATCGGTTCGTTTTGTTTGTGTTAAAAGAAATTAGGTTTGTAAATTAGAAGGCAAGCAGTGTCCTATCTGCATAATAAATGCACTCGCTAAGTTAAACTTTTTAAAGGGAAATGGGAAATGCAGCTCGCTCGCTGTGCAGCCGTAATATTGAATTACAGCTGCGGCGTCTGCGGCTAAGTAATGTTATTGTGAGAAAACTGCTCTCCAGGAGCTTGCTTTGTTAGCGAATATTCACAGATGCATTATCTAAATATTTTGACGTAGTTACGTATTCGTACTATTGATGTCTTGTTTGTGTCGTTAACAGTTTTTGTTCTACTATCATTATTGCGGTAATTTACCTGACAGTCTTATAAGGCTATCCGGTTATAAGTGATTGTGCTGGATTTTAGGGAGTTGCGTATTTTTGTGACCTTCCCCAACAATGTCTATATTAACCTGGACAGATTGAACCTTTCAAAATCATCTTTTTACATTTTACAACAGTGCGCAATTTATATGATTCCTGAATGAGCTATAAAAGAAATTCATTATGTTAAACTTTCACAACATATAAATAATCAAAAAAATTAGGCCATCTATTATTACATGCTTAGAAACGGAATATTGCTTAATTCTGTAAATTATATGTAAAAAAATTGATGACTTAGGGTGTGATTTTTTCTTATCCATCTATATCTGAGTTAATTTGTTTAGTAATGACATTATGATCATTAATAAATATAAGGAAACAATATTAATGACAAAAATGTTCAGTCTTTCCTACGACAATGCCAAAACAGAATTTTTTCGTAAGATACATTTAGGTTAAAGCCTCGATTTAGATTAATATCATAATATAGTTCATAAAACCAACCCCTGACCTTAAAACTATTCGTACTGTATACCTAATTTGGCACTGGCAGCCATCATAACGTAAACATAAAAAAAAACTTAGCAAGACTTTTTTTATTATCTTTCTTCTGTTCGCAAGTAAAAAGTAATTAAGTAGAGACCTCAGAATAGGTAGAGACCTATCACGCAATCCTCTGCAATATTGTGATTAATGTCACGCTTATTTTGCTTTGGATATCTAGAAAACCTTTTATCAAAGAGTTTTATAGTCATATGTCAGTAAATTTGATAAAATTACTGTGACACTTTAAATAGAACAGAATAATTCAGGACCTTTTTATTATTTTCTTCTGATCGCGAGTGGAAAGTAATTAAATAGAGACCTATCACGCAATCCTTTGCAATGTCACGTTTATTTTGCTGGGTTACCTGGAAAACTTTATATTAAACAATTTAGGAAATCCTTAGGAGAGGCCTATATGCAGCAGTGGCCTACGGCTTAAATGATGATGATAATGAAACAGTTTTGTGACGTGCGAGTGAACTTGATGAAAATCCTGTGACACTTAAGATACAATTGTCTAATTTTTATCACGCTTATTTTGTTCGGGGTTACCTGGAAAACCTTTTGTCAAAGAGTTTAGTGATGTGCGAATGAACTTGGTGGAATTGATGTGACAGTTTAGATGCAATTGTCTAATTTTTATCACGCTTGTTTTGCTCGGGTTTACCTGAAAAACCTTTTATCAAGAGTTTTGTAATGTGTGAGTGAACCTGATGAAATTTCTATGACACTTAAGATGCAATTGTCTCATTTTTTTCCTCCTTGTTTGGTTACTTAAAGACCCTCAATGTTTTGATCGCGAGTGAGAGTAATTAGAGACACGCCACGCAACATCTGCAATGTTATTTTTTTCCTTTTTTTATAGATGGTGTCATTCATACTTAATTCCTACATTTCTCATGCTTCGATTTCACCAACCAGTAATCGTCCATAACTAAAAAAATACTTAGCAGGACGTTTTCATTGCCTTTGCCGTGATCGCGAGTGAAAGTAATTAGAGGCCCGACACGCAACACTCTGCTGTGTTCTGATTTTTGTCACGCTTATTTTGCTCGTGGATACCTAAAAAACCACTTATATAAGAGCTTAATCAATTTTATATATTTCTTGTAAAAGGATGACATTTTCATAAAAAATGGGTTTTGCTGTACTATCCCTCCGCGTTTTATAAAAATATGTGTTAATTATTCGTAAAGTGTAGCATAAAACTCTATTAAAATCTTAAAATTAGGCTTTTTTGAGTAGAAAGCTTTTGTTGTTTGTAATTATCAAAGTTTTTTTACTACCCCTGAAATCAAAACTAAAAGCAAAAGTTCAATTTATTAATTAATAACTTGGATCTCTTCCATTACTTAAATTACATACATATATGCAGTATTAATGAAAACGACGAGCTACCCTCATTCATAGAACACATTGCAAGCCAAAATACTGGAACCAGTAACCACTCATCACTCATGCGAGGAACTGTCAACACATCACTCAGCGTCCCGCGGTGGGGAGGAACTAGCGTTACCAAATCAGTCATCCTATGTGAAACTGTCACCCTAGTTTATGTAGCTATCTACTACTATTTTGTTACCATTCAATATTATACATACATACATATTATCACGTCTTTATCCCTTGCGGAGTAGACAGAGCCCAGGTCATAAAACTTATAGGCCACGTTTAGCGTCTTAGTGAGCGTTATGGTGGAAAGCGGAATCAAAATAGTGATAGGTAGCAACCGCATCACCTATTGACGGGATTCCTCAGCCGAATCCCTTGACTGACTTTTACGGTCTGCGTGGGGAGGAAAGCAGCATGAACGAAATATCACAATAAGATATTCAATATCACAATAGGAGTTATCAGAACATTACGGTCACACCTCAGAAACCGGCAAGATTATAATGAGCCGAACGTCTAGCTATGTCGACTCCACCGGGCTCCGGCTGAAGGGATAATTTCAAGATTTTCTGGTAAAAATAAGCTCACACAAAAACATAAATATCAGAAGGGTAGGAAATTTACCGAATATTACGAAAAAGAGATAGAATACGATTAATTTTAGCGGATAAACCTGCCTTTAGTACGTCATTATACATTAAATATTTTGTGGCTTGCTATTTTTAATTTAATAAGCTTAGCCAATTTTTGAACATACTACTATTTGCGATTATGTAGTACTGCTGCGGTAGACTATCATGCTAACCGTTCTGATATCTCCCGCCGGAAAAATAGCCAGCGACAATAGTTACGCTACAAATCTTACTTTGTTTTGAATAATGCCGTTAACATCTGCCGCCCTGGCTATTTGACTTCTGTTTGTGTCATTGGTTACGCTACCTTGGTCACTAAAAGCCTTTACTATTAATGAGGGTATCCTTTGCGAAATATTAACTAACACTTTAGACTCCTTGAGCGAGACCGACTTTCCCTTGGGCGGTTTCTTTTATTAATTGACGTTATGTTATGTTGAAGTGACTTTATGTTATGTCTTTTGAGTAAAAATAAAATTCTTTAAACCGAATTTTGAACCTCGGTCGGCCCTACACGTATTTTTAGACGTAATTATATGTGATTCTGCAGAAGGCTCTCGCCGTAACCGTCTCGACGTCCCCAGGCAAATAGCCTGTGACAATACGCCACAAATCTGCCTTTGTTTTGAATAATGCCGTTATCAAAGCTGCCCGGGCTGGTAACAGACCTTTCTTTTGTTTGTGTCCTTGGTTACGCAAAAAATGATACGAATTTCCTAAAGCCTTTACTATTAATGAAAGTTTTATTTCGCGGTTTATTTATCAGATACTACTATAAATGTTTTGGATTGTAGAACTATGAAATTGATAAAACACAATCTCTTTCCCTTTCTCGTCTAAGTTACTACTGAATTTACATGGTTTCCCCGGTTGCATCCTCAGCAATTCAATATTCAATCGTTTATTTAATATAAGTTTCTTTTCATCTCACCTGCCCTTAAACAGTGTCATTAAATGCAAGCAAAGTAGGCTGGATGGTCGCTGTTACGACCGTGGGCTATAAGATTTCATACAAATTCCATAAAGCCCGAGAGCGCGAAGTATTTTTTTAAATTTTATCGGGCACTATACCATGCACAAGTATCAAATTTTCTACATTCAAAAAGTTTCCTAGTCGAATATTCAAATTTGGAATTGGTAGTGAACCCGATAAAAAAAAAAAGTTGAACTATACTGCGAGATTTTTGTCCTTAATTGTTAATGGCCGTGGTGGCTGGCTGTTTTTATTCATCAATCTTTGACTTCCACTTTTTGGATAAAACATTTTCATTATCTGTGGAATCCTCGGATACATTTTCTGCTCACTGGAGTTTGCCACTATTTATTTTTAGGCAAAATATTTATAATGTAATAGCTCAGAATAGTAATTACTATTCTGAGTGTAATAGTAATCTTCATTAATTTGGATGAAATACATTCCTTATGATAAATTAATAGATGGTGGATTATGTTGATATAGGTAATATAATCAGCCAGCTTGCAGACGCATAAATATTAATTTTCAAGTTAAACTATATTCATACTATACATAATATGATAAATATTTTTTCTGCTCTGCTATTTACTCGGTGAGATGAAAAACATTGTGTGTATCACGGCCGGTATTAGACATTACAAACTCGGACGCTCCTTTGACGTAATGTCTTCTATACCGCCCTTGCTACACAATGTACTATTGAACACTTATTAATTGTCATATTTGTGTTTACAATTTTTAAGAACAAAAAAATTATATTGACTTCAATAATTACTTATGGCTAAGTTTAGGCCGCTTCAGATCCTGCTTCAGAATCCGAGATTTGGAAAGAATGAAGAAGACTGAAAGTTTATACCATGCACCATTTGCATGGCGTCAGTTAGGTTAGTCAGTGTTTTTGTTCAAAATCCCAATAACCCAAAAGTAAGATAAACTGGCTTGCTTATGTATGATATTTTAATTAAAATTTGATCTTAGGTAAAAGTAGCTTATGATCAAAAATTAATTTAATAAATGTTTGATAAATATAACAGGCACAAATAAAATAATGCTATTTGAAAAATTGCTATATCTAAGTATAATACTTATTAATAAGACTTACTAAATTTATGTTAAATTAAATTACAATTATAAACATTGAAACGAACGAAAAATGTAGAAATCAGATTAAAAATACTTGAAATCCAATAAATTGAATACAGATTCTTATAAA
Source organism: Rhodophaea formosa (assembly GCA_963082605.1). NCBI lineage: Eukaryota > Metazoa > Arthropoda > Insecta > Lepidoptera > Pyralidae > Rhodophaea > Rhodophaea formosa. Next base: position 18,373,929 of record OY720219.1, on the reverse strand, counting down.
TTGTTATAATTCAATCCATGACGGCCAATAAATCAACTCGTCTCCGCGACTTACAAATGGCGGCCGCTTCGTTTACATAACGGCTTCAAATCTTGACGGACAGAAAATTGAATACTTTTATTCGATTTAACAATATTAAAAGTTAACTGTAGGCATTTAATCATAACTAGGTATATAAATCTAAAGGTACCTAGAATGAGTTGTTTTGCATTTTGATTAATTGCACATTCATATTTATTATTACTTTCTATTGATGTATGTATTAGACACCTTTTTATTATTACAGTAAGATTATAAGATGATATTGTACGCAGAAACATATCAAGTGCTTTCTGGACAAACCTTCGTGGTTTTTTGAATGCATGTTTAATTGTTATTTATTTTCATATAATACTAGCTGACCCCTAACACTCAATGAATATCGAGTTTCCATTGTTTTAAAGATGTATTCTGCTATTCGTGGCGGAGACAAATCCAACGAATCAATAACCATGAAAATTGGTTCAGCAGATCTCGAGTTATAAGTGTTGTAACAAACCCGTCTTTGTTTTATATATATAGATATAAATAAAAAAGTAATCATACATATAAATAAAGGGATCATAACTTGAAGTATTTTTGGAATCATGTTTTAATATTATGAGAATCAGTCATTAAGGTGGCCCTTCCCCGACCGACTATCGTCAACGCGAGCATGGTCGAAAAGCTTGTTCCGTCCAGCGCAATGTCAAATAAAGATGCAAAGTGAAAAGAACCCCTTGCCCTCGTCTCCCGCACACCTCTTACTGCCTCATGGAAACAACCTAGTGAGTACGTTAAGACATTGAACGAAAAATAGTGTGCGGAAATTTCATTAAACTTGTTTCAAGAAATACGTGTTTATTGGTAAGCCTTACAAGTTTATGAAAATAACCTTGTACATCTAGACTCTCTATTACATTTGCAAGGTTTCTAAATAAATATTTTCTTTACTGTTACATTTAATGAGTACATTATAAACGCCCAAAGTTCACATAAAATTTGTGCAAAAAAGCGGATTTTTGGAGGCTAATACTGAAGTTTTTTCTCCAAATTTTGATTTTTCGTTTTGATAGAAACCTAGATATAGTACACAAGATACCTATTAGTGGAAAATCTTTAAAGAAAGATTTGTTACACCGCCATAATCACGTACGAGCGTTTGTATGAAAAGATAGACGGGTTGGCCGCCCTTAAGAGAAAACGTGATTACCGTAATCTGATTCTCATAATTCTCACTGATTCTGATAATATTAAACATGATTCCAAAAATACTTCACGTTATTTACTAGTGCTTATATGATTTACATCCTTGAATTTCTTTCTATTTGTAAAGTATTAGGAATAAAATGATTGGCGTCGCTACTGTGCCTAGTGTGCGGCCTTAAAAATACATAAAATCCCATAAATTGTGATAATTCAATCCGATGAATCTCTGAAGGCCAATAAATCAACTCATCTTTGCGACTCACAAATGGTATTTTATGACAATTATCTTATTTTGAAGTGCTGAGTCTCTCCTTCAAGGAAATAGAGTACAAATTGTCACGCTGTAAACCCCGAAAATCTATTTAAACATGATAATAATTTATGAAAAAGAAGATAAGGAAGATTATCGATTTTTTTCGTTCAGTTATAAATTATTTCTTCTTATTGTTTTCGTTATATTTGCTCATCATCACATCCTCATAGTTTAGCCGTTCCGAAATTTTAAATAGTTAATAGTTTGTTTTGTATATGTTAGAAGATAGTCGTATGTACTCCAAACTTTGCAGACTTAACAAACACTGTAATAGGAGTAGAGTTATTACCAAGTCACCCCGCTAGCTAGAGCCACTTCGCTTCGAAATATTTAGGACACCAATTAACCTGCGCTATGAATAGCTCGCCTATTTCGGGCACTAAGCTGCACATCCCTAACACAAACAGAGGGTTGTTACAAGTTTGATGCGTGGGACGTAGCTCTTATGCGGTGGATACCATTTTAATGCAGTATTTTTTAAGAAAAATACTTTTTTCATGATGTTGCCTTCGTAAAAATCTAATTATTATTATTATTTAATAAAATAATATTATGGAGCGTTCAACAATATTTTTTAATTTGTTGAGATATTTTGGAAGAATCAGTAAATAAAAGCGTATTATTTTTCTGGAAATTTTAGAATGATATAGTAACAGTATTGCGAACTCTTTAGTTTTAGTATTCTTTATTTAAAATTATATTTTTTAACCTTTCGTTTTGTAAATATGTACGTCACTCTCTAATTTGTGTTATAAAGTCTAGTAAATATTCGTGAACCCAAAGCGTTTCTCATTTATATTTCTATTTAAAAGAACCTTTTAATAGCGAAAATAAATATCGATTAGTAATACTACGTATTAAGTACATAAGTTTTTTTTTTATTTATATAATTCATGCATTTAAGTTATAAATCGAATGCGGTTAAACCGTTTACAAGATGGAGGCATTAATATTAAGCATTCAGTATAAGATGTACTTCACGTTGCAGACTTTGTGATAGGAGAGTCCCTAACAGATTGGAGTACAGTAATTACCAAGTCGAGCCACTAGACCCGGTGCGCCCGGAAATATTCAGGACACCAATTAGCCTGTGCTAAGAATAGCTCGCTTATTTTGGACACATGCACCACTCGTGTAGTTTTCGCACTGGGCATGTGTATTATTAGCGCTTCCATATGTTAAGCAACCCTGGGTACAGTTCCACTTGGATGGGTAACCGCAAGTGGCAAAAAATTCTCGAGCTCCTCCGTGTTTCGGAAGGTACGTAAAGCCGCTGGTCCCGCCTGTCATAATTGACGGTAGTCGTTAATCTATGCCAGATGCAGTAAGCCAGCTTAAAAAATCTGACACCAGTGTTTGCCACTTATACCCATGAAAAACAAAACCAACAACTAATTTGCTCTTTTCAGTTTTCAACATTTTTATTCCTTGGTTTGACCTTCTATGAGAAAGATGGCTTGATATTAAGCATTCAGTATAAGATGTACTTCACGTTGCAGACTTTGTGATAGGAGAGTCCCTACCCTAACAGATTAGAGTAGAATAATTACCGCGTCGCCCCGCTAGAGCCGGTGCGCCCGGAATTATTCAGGACACCAATTAGCCTGTGCTAAGAATAGCTCGATTATTTTGGACATTATGCGGCTCTCGTTTAGTTTCGCATGTGTCGCAGTAATATAAAATAAAGTAAAACTCGGCCAAGTATACTGTTCGTTCAAAAATTATACTTATATATATTAGTTCTACAACTAATTTAAATAAAATAATTCATTCTTTTGAATAATAAATTGAGAGCCCGATGTCGCAGCGGTCAACACGCCAGCCTGCGACACGGGGGTCCCGGGTTCGATCCCCGGTCAGGTCATGATGGAAAACGATCTTTTTCAGAATGACCTGGGTCTTGGATGTCTATCTATATAAATATATGTTATAAAATATAGTATCGTTGAGTTAGTATCCTGCGACACAAGTTCACAACTTACTTTGGGGCTAGCTCAATTTGTGTGATATGTCCCTATATATTTATTTGTTTGTTTGTTTGTTTGCTATTTATATTTATTTGTTTATTATTAGTGCTTCTGCATTTTAAGCAACGCAAAGGCACGTTAACTGGTTTCGGCTGTCATAATTGATGGCAGTCGTTAAGCTAAGTCAGATGCCGTTAGACAGCTTGAAAAATAGGAACTTATTTGCTCTTTTCAATTTTCAAAATTTTTTGTTGGTTTGTCCTTTTACAAGTTATTGGCTTGATATTAAGCTTTCAGTATAAGATTTACTTCACACTGCAGGCTTTGTGATAGGAGAGTCCCTATTAGTGTCAGTCAGTAGAGTAATTACCGAGTCGCCCCAATAGAGCCGGTGCGCCCGGAATATTCAGGACACCAATTAGCCTGTGCTAAGAATAGCTCGCTTATTTTGGACACTATGCGGCACTCGTCTAGTTTTGCATTTCTGTCTGTCTGTAAGCCCGTAGAGTCATTTAATTTTCAGTCTATGCTCGCCGGTCATCTGAATGGGTGTCCAACGCTACACCTGCCATATTTTACGCTATTAATCTCTCGCTCGATCCATTGATCAAATGTAGGACATCGGGTTGCAATAAAGGTCTGGAATTTAATATCCTTTAATATATATTACGGGACCTGCCTCTACAAGTTCTCTTTCTTAACAGTAGTTCATAAAAGTTGGAGAAATAACTTCCTCCAAATAATATCTTTCCTGTGAAACAACAAATCGTGCGAGAAAACTGTAAGGTTATTAAGGTTTTTTCAAAAATATGATTTTATTCCCAAGCAGTTCTGTGTGGAAAATAACCAATACTAGGGTTCCGTATCTGATTTGAATAACAATCCAAAAAGGAGCATGGATGGCCGTTTTGTTCTTACTATTTTTGATATATTAGCGTTTATAGCTACTTTCATATTCGTTCAGAATCACCCTGTATATATCAAATAGGAAAACATAATCTGTAATATTCTACAACAAAAAACACTACCTCAAACCTCTGCCTATACTATACTTATCCAATTTTTGGGATCAGTTGCTCTGGATCTCAATACGCGCTCTGAAGGTTCTAAACTCTGGTACTTTATTCTGTGTACCTATACCTTAGATCACATAAAGCCTAGATAGACTTTATTAGCCTAAAAGCGTAGAAAAAACTAGTGTCCAACCCATAGTTTAACGCGCACACTCACAGCTACCAATTTGACGGATTTTGAGGGCATTAATTGACAGGACGCGTGTGTTAACACAAAGCTGTCACGCACACGAAAATTGGCCAGTTTTTTAATCATTACAATAAAGGCATAACGGCGTCTACAGAGAGAGTATATAGTCAAAGACTTATACATACAAACGTTAATTCAATTAGCTGATACACTTTGTAATATTGGATCAACAGTGCTCTGTCTGTACTGGTAGGCCTTGAGACTATTTTCCTTTACTAGCCCTATGAGAAATACATCATAGGTGCGTAAATAATAATGATATCAATTAGAGTTAGAGGTTGAATTTCGGGCAAGTGCGTGACTGGTCTATAGGTAATTAAAATTAAATACCACGAAAGGTATTTATAGATCACCCAACTGGCCATGACTCACACGAGCACCGTTTAGTCAAAATAATTAATAAATAAATACATATGGACAAATCACACAGATTGAGCTAGCACCACATTCAGCAGCCACAGAAAATAAATAAATCCCAACTATTATTATAAATGCGAAAGTGAGTTTGTTTGTTTGTTACACTTTCATACACTATCTACTGAACCGATCGTCATGAAATTTTGCACACAAGTTGTCTGAAGTTCGGAGAAGGCTACCTTTTATAACTGAGAGCGAAATATAATATTTTACAATAGAAAGGAATATAAACTAACGGTGCCTGAGCTAGTTCATCCTAGCTCGAATCTCAAGTCCAGTATTTCAAGTTTAAGTAAGTAGTTTTAAGGGGTCCAGTTGGCACTGACTGAGCCACAAAGATCATTATAATTAACGAAATATAAAGTCCTATTATTTTGTTAAGTGCTTCTAAAATTTTAAGATATTTTGCTGGAATTTTAAAAGCACTAAACAAGTAATGGTAGAGTAAGGTAACCTACACTTACTCTACCATTGCTTTATTTTGACGTACTTATTTAAGTAAAATAATTTATTCAATTGTTTTAAACGTAAGAAAGGAAACATGTGAGCTTTGTCAATGCATGTAATACACCACACAATAACGTTGGATTAGGTCATTATGTTGGTCGTGAAAAGTCGGCATTCAATCAATAAAGCTCGCCTGATTCCAACGTAAGCTTCCGCAATGCTTTGCTAATGATCCAACTATTATAATGATTTCGAAGCTTTGGCAATGACTTTACCAAATATATAAAGTTTATTCAATGCTAAATAATTTAAAAATTGAAAGTTATTAGGATCTTATTCCTTAAGCGGCGAGAGGAATTTATCTTTCGGGATGTGCACTTTATAATAAAATTGTTACGCTCCTATTGAATTAACAAATAAGATATTGGAAGAAATCCACGCAGGCAGGGTTTTTCCCATATTTTATCTTGATAGGAGTGTGTCAGTATGGCATTGTGAATGCATAAACACAAAATAAACATAATGGTTTAAAATCGTGCAACGCCGCATTGCTATAGCTGGCTAATAAATAAGATATATTACCAAATTTATTACAATCTTTTCATTGGAGGTAATATCTGTAATCCCTAATGACCAGCAGAAAGAAAGTTTGCACAAATTTAAATCCTTATTTAATAAATGGTATAAAAACAATGACTAGGTACAAAGTTATTTTATAAATAGAAAGCACTCTTCAAGGCCTCCGATCTATACTTACCATAGTAATTAATCTTGAAGCTTAGGCGTCCAAGAGTATCTACATATTTTTCCATGCGCGGTGGTAGGTGCCTCTACTTAGAGCTAAGTATAAATTAATTGCGATTTTGATGGATCACCGCTGCTTTCGCTACGTTCTTAGGATCTTTAAGAACTCTGAGTAATGTATAAAAAATCATCGTTACATTTCTTTGTAATAAGTTCTTTGTAGAACAAGATAAAGTTCAAAGACTAAAACCCGACTCCTAATATTTCTATAGGTAAGTATACATATTTTGAAGTTTCACTGGAGAATGGTAAATGTTATGTATAAAATTTGTAAGTAATTTATGGACGTCCCATGCAGATAATATTTTTTAACATATTCAACCTCATCAGGTCTTTTTTAGTCTCCACTGCAGGAGTACGACCCTCTCTGTACTACCAGAGCCGCATATTAGCCAGAACAGTCAGAGGATTTGGCCTATACTCTCCACGCTGGCAAGACGGGTTGAAGAGTTCTCTTTTATGTTTATAAGCTTTGTTTAGCTTGTGTTTCCTAAGTCGCCTTCTGCAACATCCACGGGAAGACTTGGAGTGGTTCTGCTCTGCCAGGAACCACACGGCATAACATAACAAACATATACGGGGCAAAAAGTAGTGCCAAATCTCCAGTATTCCTTTACTCCACATACACAAGTCTCGAACTAACTTTAAGGCTAGCTCAGTCTGTGTAATTTGTCCATATATATGTATTATTTATAACATAAACGAGTAATTGTTTTCCCAAAAGCGCAAAACAAATAAACTTTACGAGTGAAATTGTAGGCAGCAATGAATATTTCTGTCTTCAATTCTTCAAGCCGCAAGTGAGCGGAGTAACATATACGACAGGCTCTCGAGGCGACACACTATGACGAAAATACAGAACTGACACTTCAAAGTATAGTTTGGCAAAACACATACGATTGAAATTTAATAGTATTTAATTAAATGATTTCTAATATTTTCACTCACACAAATAAATTTACATAAAACGGTTTTATTTATCGTTCAGTTACACGAATTAAGCTGTCAAGTGTTCGAAACGTTAAGTGTAAAAAAAAAACAATAAGCTCGATAAATTGTATTAAAAAATATATATTTCACTTATTGTTTGTTGTTTGCTTTTCAATTATGATTAAACATCTACAAGCGTGGCGGAAAATGTACTTGGTTAATCAAACTGTTAAGAAAAAGACGCTTTGAAACTCAGCCGGTTCTTACACGACTCCCAAAAAAGGAGGGTTACTTTTCAGTAGAGTTCACAACTAAAATCTGTGCAAACATTTTATATGATACTTTTCAGTATCGATGTGTGAGATTTCGTTCGAATCACTATGATATCCCAAGTGATATATTTTTTGAAAAGGCAATGTAGAAATTTTATCTTAAAAAACTTGCATAAGTATACAGTATACGCCTCGCCACATATAACATACTTGACCCTATACCGGACCACATTCGAATTCTCTAGATTTCTTGTATTTCATACTTGTTTATAAAATATAATCAAACATGTCTAGATTCAAATAAACGCTGCGTGACACATTCTCTATTCAGCGTGTCTGTATGAAGCGTGTGTTGCATCGGATACGCTTTTGTTCTCTCGGCAATTTAAGCTTCAGATTTATAGCAGTCCAAGAAATATCTCAGAAGCTGGAATGTTAAGAAAAATCGATGCCTCGGGACACAGCTCATGAATGCCACGAGTGGAGCCACTTGGGTTCAAATTGTTGGTTACTTTGTTACAAATATTACAGTGGCTGGACCACTGCTGCCTTAATTTTAAACATGATTCGAAAGAAAACGGAGATATCATTAAAATTTTGGTGTGCGAGGACCTAGATAACCTTTCAAACCAACTATTTATGAAATACAGTTTAAAGTACACAGGTTTTTCAGTTTAAAGTGTGAAACGTGAAGCGTTGCCCGTGACATTATCATGCATTTTACCCGCGCTGGATCACCCGAACTCCCGAACCATCACAGGTGAAGATGTTACCGGGAACTCGCTCCGATTGCAGAAAAATTTAATCATGAATTGTTTTTGCAGCGTTCACCTAATTTAATGACATTTTTGTTACCTTGAGTTACAATATTTGCAATTTCATACGGATCCTTAATTATTTTTAAATATAAAATATTTTTATGCTTTTGCTAATAATGTAGGTTTAAAATCGGTCCAGTAGTTTTTGCTCGTAAGTTTAGTTTTGAATTTTTTTCTCTATCCATTGACAGCCAGCCAACATCAAACATTATTATATTAAGATTATATTATATAAAATTGGGTGTTAAGTAACCTTAAAAAGACATTTGAGCTGGGTTTACCCTAATTGCAGTAATTAAAATATCAGATAAAATGCTTTCGCTCCGAAATGTTTACAAAGTAAAATTATTTTACAATTAAAATAATGCTTATTCATAAAATATTTTGAAGTTATGTATCTAGGGCCTCGTAGAATATAATTTGTCATGATTTTCCTTCGTTTTCTTTTAAGTTCGAGCAAAATTGGACCCCCAAAAATACATGTAAAAACTAGGGGAGGCTTTAAATTTATTTTTAAAAGCTAACAAAAAAGTTTTGTTGCTTAGTTCAGAAATATAGATATAGATAAAATACAGCTACCTCGACTACCTGTTCAAAATGAAGGCATTATACTTATTCTAGATATTAGGGTAAGCACTCTTAAACTTCAAACCCTGAAAACTTGAAAAAAATCTATTTTCTTGCAAAATTATTAGGCCGGGTCTGCAATTTGTTTAAAATAACGATTTTCTTTTATTCCCAGCAATGTTCCCATAGGAAAATTGGTTCATTTTGATGAGCTAGTTTGATCGTTTGAAGATAAGAGTTGACTAACACCCAGTAAAATACCTGATGAAAATACCAAAACGCCGATAGAAACTTGCCGAGTAAATCATCTTGAGCGTCCTCGTTGTACAGAGTAGGGGTGCCAGCCGGATAAAGCCGGATATGGTGAGGCTTTTAGGATTTTCCGCGGTAAACTATCCGGGTATCCGGTTTCTCTGGTACAAATTGAAAAGAAAGCAGATGTGTTTTTATTACCCTCCAATAAAAATCTCGGGGTATAAAAAATATATTGGGGTATTTGATTTAGAATATAATAGAATATTGCTCTGTAATTATAATAAAGGTGTTTATAGGCACGAGGCGAGGCCGAGTGCTTATAATTAACCGATGACTATAATAGACAGCTTACCGTACGAGTATCATACGACTATTTTTCAATACATTTGCGATTACCATAAACTAAAACAAGATTGCAGTTCAGCAAATAAGGAATTTATAAAAGTTAAGTACTAAAGCAATTTGTAAAAATACATTTATAATAATCAGGTACATTCACTCAGATTTATTTACACCTTATATAACTTTCTCCTTTTAGAAATCACTTCTCACTAATCAGAAATCCTTTTCATGCTGAACTTGAAACTCCTTGCTCGGATTCTATGAAAAAGTTTAAATTTTGCATCTGTGGCATTGGGCTATTGAGTGGTTGTGATTGGTGTAAAGAAAAAAGCATTAGTGCCGTAAATACATCATTACGATACAAAATTCGATGTCATAAGAACCGTATTATTAGCAAATGTATTGAAAAATTCATATCATCATCATCATCAGGTCTTATTTCGTCTCCACTGCAGGAGCACGACCCTCTCTGTACTATCAGAGCCATAATTAGCCACAGCAGTCAGAGGATTTGGCCTACACTCTCCACGCTGGCCAGACGGGTTGGAGAGGTTTTTTTGAGGTTTATAAGCTTTGTTTAGCTTGTGTGTGTTTCCTAAGTCGACTTCTACGACATCCACGGGAAGACTTGGAGTGGTCCTATTCTACTTTGCCGGGAACCACACGGCAAAAATTCATAACGGCATTTCTTTTAGCGCGGAATGGACATAATGTCTAATTATTTACATAAAGCATAGTAGCCGCAGTAATTGATCAACCGGTTAACTCTCTATCCTTGTATTTGGTTTGAAGTTTTATAGTCTGTATTAATATGACAAATGTATGTTTGTTTATATAAGTGAGACATCATCACAATGATGTTTATATAAGTAAGTATGGTTATATGATGGAAAAATGACATGCCATAAGTAATTACTGACGTCAACAAATTTCCAGTTGTAAATAATTATATGTATGACAATTAATATAATATAATTAATAAGTGTTCTGAGCAACCTATATTAAATAAACATTTGAATTTTTTTGAACAAATAATTTTGACATTGATTTCAGTTCCAATTAAATAATATTACTTATGCTTGCCGTGTGGTTCTCGGCAGAGTAGAAGAGAGACCCAAGTCATTCCGTGGATGTCGTAAAAGGCGACTAAGAAAGCACAAGCTAAACGACGTTTGGCCAGCGTGGAGAGTGTAGGCCAAATCCTCTGACTACTCAGGCTAGTATATGGCTCTGGTAGTACAGAGAGGGTCGTGCTCCTGCAGTGGAGACTAGATAGACCTGATGATGATGATGATGACTTATGCTTTTACTGGACAAATCACGACCGTGCCCGAATCTGACAAACAAGGCTGCCGCATTGGGAGAATATGATTTATTATTATCGTCGCAATAACGAGTGCTTGCCAGATTAATCACAACTGACAAGGTTTACTAGATATGTAGTACTAGTAGGTACTAGCTGTTACCCGCGGCTTCGCCCGCGTAATTTCAGGCTATAATTTAATATTCCTTTTCGGTACTCTAAACTATGTGTATGCAAAATTTCATGATGATCGGTCCAGTAGATACGGCGTGTAAGCGTAAGAAACAAACAAACAAATAAATAAACAAACAAACAAACTCACTTTCGCATTTATAATATTAGTTGGGATTGGGATTATTGAAATCATGCTAAAAATATTTTTCTTATGTAAGTCGTCCCACAACCCTACCCGCACCTGACAAAGCCCAATCGGCCGCATTGGGACAATACAATGATTTATTATTATTATCTTAATCGGCAATTAAACCGTATAATGCCTGGATGCAAGATATATCACCCAACTGACAAAGTTAACACAACTAGGAAGTCTTGCTGAAAATATTAATTATCCTTAAAAAGTCATCCCACAACCCAATCCACACCTGACAAAGCCCAACCGCCGCATTGGGACAAAGCAATCCTAACTAATATTATAAATGCGAAAGTGAGTTTGTTTGTTTGTTTGTTTATTTGTTTGTTTGTTACGCTTTCACGCCGTGTCTACTGCATCGATTATCATGAAATTTTGCATAAACATAGGTTAGGGTACTGAGAAGGACATAGGCTATATATCATGCGGGCGGACCCGCGGGTAACAGCTAGTGATTTATAATTATTTTCTTAATCGGCAATTAAACCGTATAATAACCGCTTGTGAGATAAATCACAACTGACAAAGTTTACAACCAGGAAGTCTAGATAAAAATATTTTCTAACTCCTCACACAACCCTACCCACACTTGACAAAGCCGAATCCACCTCATTGGGACAATGCAATGATTTATTATTATTGTCTTAATCGGCAATTAAGCCGTATAATGACTACTTGCCAGATAAATCATAACTGACAAAGTTTACAACGAGGAAGTCATTCTAAAAATATTTTCCTAAAGTCTTCACACAACCCTACCGCACCTGACAAAGGCGAATCCACCGCATTGGGACAATGCAATGATTTATTATTATTGTCTTAATCGGCAATTAAGCCGTATGACTGCTTGCCAGATAAATCACAACTGACAAAGTTTACAACCAGGAAGTCTAGATAAAAATATTAATTATCCTTAAAAAGTCATCCCACAACCCAATCTACACCTGACAAAGCCCAACCGCCGCATTGGGACAAAGCAATGATTTATAATTATTTTCTTAATCGGCAATTAAACTGTTTACAACCAGGAAGACTAGATAAAAATATTTTCTAACTCCTCCCACAACCCTACCCACACCTGATAAAGCCGAAACCACCTCATTGGGACAATGCAATGATTAATTATTATTATCTTCGTCGGCAATTAAACCGGTATAATGACTGCTTGCCAGATAAATCACAACTGGCAAAGTTTACAACGAGGAAGTCTTGCTAAAAATATTTTCCTAAAGTCTTCACACAACCCTACTCGCACCTGACAAAGCCGAATCCACCGCATTGGGACAATGCAATGATTAATTATTATTATCTTAATCGGCAATTAAGCCGTATAATGACTGCTTGCCAGATAAAGTCAGCCTAGATAAAAATATTAATTATCCTTAAAAAGTCATCCCACAACCCAATCTACACCTGACAAAGCCCAACCGCCGCATTGGACAAAGCAATCCTAACTAATATTATAAATGCGAAAGTGAGTTTGTTTGTTTATTTGTTTGTTTGTTACGCTTTCACGCCGTGTCTACTGCATCGATTATCATGAAATTTTGCATAAACATAGGTTAGGGTACTGAGAAGGACATAGGCTATATATCATGCGGGCGGACCCGCGGGTAACAGCTAGTGATTTATAATTATTTTCTTAATCGGCAATTAAACCGTATAATAACCGCTTGTGAGATAAATCACAACTGACAAAGTTTACAACCAGGAAGTCTAGATAAAAATATTTTCTAACTCCTCACACAACCCTACTCGCACCTGACAAAGCCGAATCCACCGCATTGGGACAATGCAATGATTAATTATTATTATCTTAATCGGTAATTAAACCGGTACAATAACTGCTTGCCAGATAAATCACCTAACTGACAAAGATTGCTACGAGCCTTGCTCGATAAAGCTTTTCTTTACTTTGTTACTACATACATAGTATCACGTCTTTTTCCCTTGCGGGGTAGACAGAGCCCAGGTCTGTAAGACCTAAATCCACGTTTAGCATGGTTGTGGGCGTTAGGTGAAAAATGGAATCAAAATAGTGATGGGTTGCTAGCCGCATCGCCTATTAACATGATTCCTAACATTTTTGCACATTCCCTCGATCGGCTCGTACGATCTGCACGCTGGTCTGGGAGAAAAGTAAAAACGTAGAAGGTACCAGCTGCTTCTCTTCCCGTACTTTGTTACTTTATGCTGTTTTTTTTTCGTTGATAGTTTAGCTAGATTAAACTTGTTTCAACCAAGATCGTAATATACTTTCAACAAAAAAATACTTTAACCATGCTACTGAACTGATTTAGATTGAAAAGGATTTTTTCCAAATCGTGATAATTATAATATATGTGTAATATAATTGATAATATAAATATAAACAAAGTATTAAGTGTGCCCCGTACAAATTACTTTTTCTTCTTCTTCTTCTTCCTCCCTTTTACCTCTTTGGGGCCGGCTCTGTAGGTCAACTCTCTCCAATTTTTATATTTCCTACTAGATCGGCACTAGCTCCCCGTTCCTTCATATCATTCTTCTCACATTCCCTCCACCACTTACTCGGCCTTCCGTTTCACTGCCACATTTAACGGAGCTACTTTCGGAGGAACTGTAGCGTAATGATCGGCATCCCTCTCGACATGGCCATACCAGATCAAACAATGGCTCTTTATTTTGTCCACAATTGGTGCAATTTTCAGCTTTCTCTGATATTGTCATTCCGATTGCATCTTTGTTACTTCACACGTCCACCTCAGCATTCTTATTACAGCCACATGCGTCTAGGAAACAAATACTTAGTCAGGTCATAAGTTCTGTCAAAAACTTTTTATAAATTTAATGATACACTTTTAGATAATTATAAAGAAATTATATATGAAATTAAAGGTAATTTAATTTAGAATACAATTTTATTTACATTATTCAAAATGCCCTCCCCTATTTTGAAAACATGCCCTTAATCGACGCGGCCAATCATCAATCGCAGCACGCACCACTTTCATATCTATTTCTGCCGCTGCTTTAGCCAAAGATGCTCGTAGAGATTCCAAATTCTGATGAGGTTTAGCGCAGACTTTCTCCTCCAAATGTTGCTATATGTTGTAATCCAGTGGGTTTAAATCTGGACTAGAAGTTCTGACAAGACAAGACCGTGGTTCTGCTTAGGCCCATCTGAAGAGCTAAGATTTTTGTTTACGAACAGGATTTCGTTGGATTCGCGCCTTCACTGCTTTGATGATCGCTGGTGTCCTAACTGTACGAGGTCGCCCGGTCCTCTTACGATCTTCGAAGCTTGAATCTACAGTGAATTTGATAGTGCGATAAACAAATCGTAGGGTTATTTCCATATTTTGTAGAATATTGAAAATTTATTTTGGCGCGTAACCACAGCGGTGCAACGCGATAACCGCTACTCTATGTTCTTTCTTCGACCACTCCATATTTGAAAATGAATAAAAAGAAATGTCTTTTTTTTTAAATTGGTTAAGTTCATCTAGCCGGTATTAAAATGATAAGGTTTTGACAAAACTTATGACCCGACTAGGTATAGTACATGTGATTAATAAAAAACTACTCTCTATACATAAGCTAATAACAAACATGCATCTTAAGAGGTTATACTAGCAGTGCGTTTTCTATACAAATGTATTTCTCTATTTTCTCGTTGAAAACTGCTTCTATAGGCACAATTATTTTACGGTATGTCCCTATGTTTTATTTTTTTCTAAAAAATAAGTTGTTGTTTGAAAGAAAAAAAAATTGTACAGAAACAGTTTTTTTTAGAAAAAATAAAAATAGGGCATTCCTATTTTAGTACTAGATTTTATGAAAAAAGAATTGTGGCTCTAGAATCAGTTCTCAGCAATAAAATAGAGTAATATATTTGTATGGAAACCATATTGAAAAAATACTGCTAGTATACGCTCTTAAGTTCCTCCTAATTTTTGTTTGCCCAATACTCCATTACATACAATAAAGCTGTGGTCTAATGTCATTCTAAAGACATGATGAAATTAACATTTAAAAAACAATTTTGAAATGAGAACCTCCACTTTTTAGGGTTCCGTAGTAAACTAGGAACCCTTATAGTTTCGCCATGTCTGTCTGTCTGTCTGTCTGTCCGTCCGCGGTTATACTCAGAGGCTATAAGTACTAGAAAGCTGAAATTTGGTATAGGTATGTATATTAATCATGGCAAGAAAGTGGTAGAAGAAAATATCGAAAAAAAATTTTTTTTAGGGTAGCTCCCATACAAGTAAAGAGGGAGTAATATTTCTTTTTCTATACAAACCCATCGTGTTGGGTATTGTTAGATAGGTCTTCAAAAAATATTGTGAGGTTAAGAACACCATTTTTTGATTTAGGGATCCGTTACCGAAATATTTGGTTTTAAAGTGCAAATTTTTGTTAGAGGTAAGTGTCCCCCCCCCTCTATCTACTAAACGGTTATATATGGATACGTGAAAAAAATTACAGCAGAAGTATATATACTGAAATTGAAAGGAAAACTATCAGAGCTGAGTTCTAAGTACAAACTAAAAAGTTATAGGCAACCAACTTATAAAATGTACTCGAAAATGTGAAATTTCATACATTTTCATTGTTACATGTTTTTGGTCGTGAAACTGTGATGTGCGAGTGTGAACAGTGTGAACTCTAAGTTGTCATGCGCAACTGCGGAACCCTACACTGCGCGTGGCCCGACACGCACTTGGCCGGTTTTTTTTTATTTTCATTCGTTTATTTGCATTCAACAAGGCCGGATTTGACCACAATGACCTTTCTAAGCCTAGACCTTACCAAAGGTAAAATCCTCCCCAGAAACCAGCACATCCTTGGATTTAGAAACTGTAGACAACATAAGAATTAAACATATCGGGATATTGTATATAATACCGTGATTATTGTAGTTTCTTTGAGTTTTCGATATTTTGATGGACCATGATCACGAAGGAACTGAAGAATTATTATCAAAATAACCGGCCAAGTGCGTGTCGGGCCACGCACAGTGTAGGGTTCCGTAGTTACGAATGACAACTTTGAGTTCACACTGTTTACATTTGCACCTCACAGTTTAACGACCAAAAACATCCAACAATGAAAATTGTATGAAATTTTACATTTTCCAGTACATTTTATAAGTTGGTTGCCTATAACTTTTTAGTTTGCACTTAGTACTCAGCTCTGATAGTTTTTCTTTCAACTTCAGTATATATACTACTGCTGTAATTTTTTTCACGTATATAACCGTTTAGCAGATAGAGGGGGGGGACACTTACCTCTAACAAAAATTTGCAATTTTTCGGAACTTTACAACCAAATATTTCGAGGAGTCCAATACTCCTCACAATATTTTTTAAAGACCTTTTTAACGATTCCCCATACGATGGGTAAGTAGAGAAAACAAAATACTCCCCCACTTTATTTGTATGGGAGATACCCTAAAAAAAAATTTAATATTTTTTTCTACCACTTTTTTGCCATGATTAATATACATACTCATACCAAATTTAGATAGACTTTACAATAGACTTTGTTTTATACTACTAGTATGTAGTGATAAATAAATAGGGACAAGTTCTGAAATTTTATAATTGGGATACTAACTCAACAATACTTTATTTGATAAAAGAAATAGAACCCAATACCCTGCGAATCAATGGTATTCCGCTGAGCCACAGAGGTCGTCAAAGAAAATCATGCAATGTTTATTTGCAACACACCCAGACAGACAAAAATAATAAATAAATATATACGGACAAATCACACAGATTGAGCTAGCCCCAAAGTAAGTTTGAGACTTGTGTTATGGGATATTAACTCAATGATACTTATTTTATAATAAATACTTATATAGATAAACATCCAAGACCCCGGTCAATCTAAAAAGATCATTTCCATCTTGACCTGACCGGGGATCGAACCCGGGACCATCCGTGTCGCAGGTAGGCATGTTGACCGCTGCGCCACGGAGCTCGTCAACTTTTTGACCATTGTACATTTTGATGATCTAGCTAGCGTAACCCAAATACATTTTGACTTCATCTCATGTGATCATGATCATCATAATATTCCAGGGCGGTTTCAGGGGTACAATATTTGAAATATCGCTGTTCGCAATTTGCGGTGTTTTCAGACAAAAATCGTTCGAAAACGATTGGTCACACGTTCAAAAATAGTACCTCAGTAAAGCTATTTCCATCCGAAGTCAACCCACTTGACATCTTAACGAGAAGGCGAGTGAACTAAAAGTCGGAAATAGGCAATGACTCGACGAAATTGACAGCTGCCTCAAATTCCCCGGAGCCCTAACCCGCAGTAATGCCGGCGTAAAAGTTTAATTAAGCCCTAACCCTATATGGAGCTCCAGGCCTAACAGACCTCTCCCTTATTACGACGTCGTCTAAGCACTAATTTGAAAAGGTGAGCATTTGCAATGCAAAGTATTTGGAACTTAGAATGAAATGGAGTTCAGAGAGAACATTTCAAAACATGGAATGTGGTGGCGGAGCGATGTGTGAGATAAAATTCCGCCATACGCTAGTCAATATCGACATAAAAAGTGCAAACATTGCAAATGCGCATGTAAATTTTTTTTATATATTGTAGAGACCACTAAGAATAGGGTACACCCAAGTTTGCATTTACTTAATGCTCCCTGTTCCCCTGCATCCCTGTGCTATTCCGGGAGGGGGGGGGGGGGGCGAAAGTATAGGTCTTAGTTTGTACTTAGTACTTAGCTCTGATAGTTTTCCTTTCAACTTCAGTACATATATATACTACTGCTGGGAGGGACACCTACCTTTAACCAAAATTTGCAAACCTAATATTTCTGGAACGGATCCCTAAATCGAAAAATGGTGTTCTAAACCTCACAATATTTTTTAAAGACCTATCTAACAATACCCAACACGATGGGTTTGTATAGAAAAAAATATTACTCCCCCACTTTACTTGTATGGGAGCTACCCTAAAAAAAATTTTTTTTCAAGATTTTATTCTACCACTTTTTTGCCATAATTAATATACATACCCATACCAAATTACAGCTTTCTAGTACTTATAGTCTCTGAGTAAAATCGCGGACGGACAGACAGACAGACAGACATGGCGAAACTATAAGGGTTCCTAGTTTACTACGGAACCCTAATGAAAAGGGTACTACTCGATAAGTTTTTCGACAAACTCATGCAAAAGGAATGTAAAAAAATCCTTTCCTACCCTTAGGTAAATTTGTTGGTATTGTGGGCTGTGTCGCCATTTCGAGGATAAGGATGAGGATAATGTTACTCCCGGTATATATCCTATAATTAACAAGAGTATTATCTGTTTTATCTGTTTATAAAACATAGAGAACAAAGAGGTATGCAAGTTATTTATTTCTTGTTTTTAATTTATCTTTGACTTCATACGGTAGCGAATTCCATTTGATTCTAAGTTCAACGCCAAACCTACTTAGGTTCGTAGGTAAATAGGTTGATTTATGTTCCGTGACTAATTTTTGCAAAGGGTTGCCTTGTCGGGGTTGAGTACCTACTCGAGGGTTAACGATAGTAATGGTTTAGTAACATTATAAATTACTAGCTGTTGCTCGCAGCTTCGCCCGCGTGCTATATAGCCTATGTTCTTTTCAGTACCACCTATGTGTATACAAAATTTAATGATTATCGGTTCAGTAGATAGAGCGTGAAAGCGCAATAAACAAACAAACTAACTTTCGCATTTATAATATTAGGTGGGAAGTTGGGATTTCTAAGGTAACGAAAAAGAATATGAAATATATAATTGAAAATAAATATTGTACAACTATTGGCTAGTTAATCTGCTCGCAACCTTGCTAGCGCAAAGGAACATCTTTTATTATATTAGGTTACTTACTAGACCTTTCATTATAGTAAATTATAGCCTATGACACCCTTAAAGAAGAAGAAATTTTGAGAATCAGTCTAGTATTCTCGTCAGTTCAGTCTAGTGTCACATTCAATGCAAACTAACGAACAAACGATATTTTCAATATCTGTTTAGATGAAAATAAGAAGTTGCTTTATCTTTTCCAATAGACTAACTTATTTTCTAAAACTTCTTGTTTTTACTGCCTTGGTAAATCTGAAATTCGGAATAATTGCCTTCAATAAGTGATTTCTGCATTGAATAAAACCATTACCTTGAACTTGAGCCAATATACCGAGTTGCCAAATAGATATGTAAATTACATTAACTTGGAATAAGATTTTGACTTTTACATTGCAACTTTCGCCGTTCACGTCCTATCATAAAAACCAATCGAGTCGTATTTCGCCAATATTACGCTCGGGATGTTCTGTTTCCACGTGATCACGTTAATATTCATACAGGCGGTACGCCTACGTAAGTGTGAACCTTGCCTATTGATTCGCACGCAATATTTAGTGCATTGTGGTTTGGAAATAGGACCACTGCGAATATACATTAAGTTAATCAATCAATCAACATTTATTTGTGAAACATTGGTATAATAATACAGATGATAGAATAAACAGTGGTAGACCGTTATGTTTTGCTCGATAAAGCATACAAATATTAAATTACCGAATTATTATTATTATTATTTTTTATTTTTATTTTTTTTATTATATATTTATTTGTTTAACTAAATTTACATACAATATGAAAATACATATAATAAATATTATTCTAACTATCAACTAATTATTTTTATAACATAAATTACTTACTAAACTAAAAATTTAAAAAAAAATACAATAAAATATTATAACTATACCTACTTAATTATTATTATATATTTAATAAGACCCTGTCCGATCCTTACAGAGGCGACTCAGCCAGTCAATATTCACGTCCTGTCATAAAAACCAATTCAGTCGTATTTCGCCAATATTACGCTGGGGATGTTCTGTTTCCACGTGATCACGTAAATATTCATACAGCCGGTGGGCTACGTGTGAACCTCGCCTATAGATTTCATTCAATTGTTTCTGTTCCACACATTCGCACGCAATATTTTGTTTTATATAAAGTAAGTTGTGGTTTCCGGAATCGGACCATTCTAATCATACGAGCATTAAAAAAAAAACCTAACACGAGACGACCAAAGGACAAACATTAATTCCAGAATAGAAAAGTGGGATTTGCATTTTCATCGTGGGATACAGAAATGGGAGATTGATATTTTTTATGAAACACACCAGCGACCTATTATTTATTATTATTCATATGAACAACCTCTCCTACCTGCCTGGACAGCGTGTAGAGTAGACCAAATCCTCTGACTGCTCTGGCTAATATATGGCTCTGGTAGTCATCATCATTTTGTGTAGGTGACACGGTCAGTCGACCATGCACACCCTGGTGTCAGAGTTCTTCGGAACCGCCTCTCGGCCTCTGACGTGGTTCCTTTAACGACTACCAGATGGCAGCCGGGACCACCGGCTTAACGTGCCTTCCGAAGCACGGAATCATCTTTCTTATCAGACAATCAGGTGATTCATGCCTGCAATGTCCTAACCAAACTGGAAACAACTTAACGAAGTATGCTTCCCGTAGGAATCGAACCCACAACCCCCGGGTCAGCAAACGCCTTAACCACTGGACCACGGAGGCAGTTCTGGTAGTAAAAGAGAGGGTCGTGATCCTGCAGTGGATACTATAAAGACCTGATGATGATGATGATGATGTACTCGAAAGGCACGTCAAACCATTGATCCCACGCTACTACAGCGAAGAACTAATTCCGTATCTAGTTTCAAATAAGGAATGACTCTAAGAGGGTTACACCCCTCTTTTCGCTCGTTAATTAAATATTATTTACCTGAGTTATCAAATTTAAACGATAAGGTTACAAAGCTCTTTTTGACCTTTTAAAGTATTCGTTAAATAAATTAAATGACGGGAGCTTTCGCGGTTCAATTACGTCGCCGAGCAAAAGCAGGCAACGTCTCTGGAGACAAGCCTTTTCTACCTCCGTGTGATGCCGCCGGCAATTTTGCGGTAACTTAAGGGGAAGCGTGAATTTTACAGATCCAATGCTGCACCCATCCTAATCCTAACTAATAATACAAATGCGAAAGTAAGTTTTTTTTTATGCTTTCACGCCGTATCTACTGAACTGATCATCATGAAATTTTGCATACACATACGCTATATATAACGCGGGTTGACCCGCGGGTAATAGATAGTTCGAAATAAATCAATAGACTGAAACGGATATATTATTAAACATTTTGTTTGCTAGCGCTAAATAAACCTTCAAATTATTTTTTGAACTACTGTTTACAGTTTAAAATGAGAGGGTGAAGCTTTTATTTGCGTTTTTGTCAAAAACGGTTACTTTTGGCGAAAACACTAAGTTAAGCTTTACTAGAACTCTTTCGAAGAACAAAATTGTATATGATATCTACTTCTCTATGCATTTATTTTAAAATGGTGGCAGGTTTAACAAGTGGCTGTTTCTGCGA
The DNA here is from genome assembly GCA_963082605.1 of Rhodophaea formosa. NCBI lineage: Eukaryota > Metazoa > Arthropoda > Insecta > Lepidoptera > Pyralidae > Rhodophaea > Rhodophaea formosa. Next base: position 18,352,189 of record OY720219.1, on the reverse strand, counting down.
GCTTTCTTCTAGGCTATCTAAGCAAGTACTAAATTGGATTTTTGACATTTACATTAATTGACAATTCATAACCCTCTTTTTGGCCTTGCCGTGGTCGGGTAAAAAAGTATTAATTATCTTTTAGATAGTCGTATTTAATTGGGTAATACATTTAAAAAAATATATTTATTGCATCGTAACAAATAAAAGCTATCGTGACCATACTTATGTTTTATCTTTATTACCGTTGTTTCCGGCACTCTACTACCAATAAAACTACTCATAAAATTTACCTATATCTATAACATAATGTCATATCTGCAGGCATAGATAAAATGCCGACAGGTGGCCCACTCAGCCTTGTTCCTAATAAATACAAATTTATTACATTCAATCTTTTTTTCAAACTTCACCCAGTACTATACGTCCATAAGACATAATTATGTACCCCCTTATTTTTAATTCAATTCACAATCTTTAAGAGGTGACTCAGCCCATCATCATGAACAACTTTCGTTATGGGACGAATGCTGAAAATTCAATATTATTTTTACCTTTGGACCGATCAGCTGGACACTTTTGTATGGTTATGTAATTTTTTTGAGTTCCCAGCATTGGTCCTATATCAAAAGTTGTTCATGTTGATGGGCTAAGTCACCCCTTTAAGTTTGTATACCGAGTTTAAAATAAGGGTGATGTATGTGAAACAGGTCTTTCACATATGAAGTCAGCTTCACACGTATTTTTTATCACCCGAAGTTTTGATAATATGTATGTATGTAATGTACGTATGATAGTTTTTTAGCAAAGAGCATTCCACACTGGCTGTGTTAAAAAATAACTAATAACATTTTCTTTTATTCATTAAGGCATTTAGAAATTGGGCAGAATAAAAATACTCTTAACTAACATAATACATATTATTTTAACTCGAATAACAACACACTCCTTTGTAGGCAGTCGGGTAAACCTAACCAATCAATTTATGGTTTTTAATGCCTGTGATACAAGCAACACGACGACAAGCGTCACAGTCACAGCACAGGCATCCAGCAATCGATGGGAAGCCGACAGGTGGCCCGTGACAGAATTTAGATGAGCTCCGAGGTGCAGCGGTCAACAAGCCTGCCTGCGACACAAGTGGAGGGTTCGATCCCCGGTTAGGTCGAATAAGCCCTTATAGTTTCCTTTTAGCAAAGATCCCACACACACCCCGTCCTTATTATTATTACTTTCTTCTCTAATATGGTGTAAGTGACATTCCATACTCTGTATTTTTTTAAATGTCATAGGACGGCAAACGAGTATGCGTGTCACCCATGGTAAGTGATCTGATCACCACTGCCCATGGACAACTGCAAAACCAGGAGTGTTACAGGAGCGTTGCCGGCCTTTTATTTTTCCCTCCCCAGAGGGGAGAGGGAGATGGGCCTCCGGCTCTCTCACTCACCGAACGAAGCATAGTAGCGGTAAAGCTACTACTCAAACGTCGATTTTCTGTGAGAGTGTGGTACTTCCCCGGACGAGCCGGCCCATTCATGCTACTAGCAAAAGGGATTTTCGCCGGGAGCGAGGCTCTACCACAGCTAAATACTCTGTATGAATTGGTGACACGAGGTACGAACGTCACAGTCACAGCACAGGCATCCAGCAATCGATGGGAAGCCGACAGGTGGCCCCGCTTACCGAGCCGATGAACTGCTCCACCATTTTTTATTTAAATCGCGCCCTAACACGTGTTACTGTAGGATTTCACTTGTCATTTTTAGGGTTCCGTAGCCGAATAGCAAAAAATGAAACCTCTATAAGGGTTCAAATTTTTTGCTTTCGTCACGTCTTTCCGTATATCACAGACGTTTTATTCCGATATAATAAAAACAGTAATATTAATATCATCAACTAAACTACGGGGAATAACGTAACACTCTATTACAAGGGTACTTACAATAGAAATAACAATGTGTAAGCAGCACGCAATACTCAAGATGATCGTCTCAGTCTCGGCGCCTGTAAATATGCTGTGTATGTATTACGAAGAAATAAAAAATATAGTAGAAATATCATCAACTATGTATATTACAGGGAATAACACACTCTTGATTAAAACTAACGTGAGATGTTAACATTATTAATATGTAAAATACGGGTTACGGATAAGGTTGAAACATGTCGGCCTGTAGCTGACTTCATACCCGTATTTTACATATTAATAATAACACACTCTATTACGAGGGTGCGTACTATAGAAATTACAGTATAGCAGCACTCAGTAATCAATATGCTCAGTTGGGGTTGTAAATTGCTATGTTTTGCGGAGTAATAGTAATACAAATACGTTACGTCTTTTTCCCTTGCGGGGTAGACATAGCCCAGGTCTGTAAAACCTTGAGGCCACGTTGAGCATGTTGGTGGGCTTGTAGGTGAGAACGAAATAAAAATAGTGATGGGTTGCTAGCCGCATGGCGTATTGACATGATTCCTTGCATCTATTCCCTCGATCGGCTTGTACAATCTGCGCGGGAAGAGCAGCAGCTGGTACATTCTACGTTTTTTTCTTTTCTCCCAAACCAGCGTGGTATAGAATTATCATCAACTATTTGAGGAGCCCGATGGTCCAGTGGGTGTGAGCTCTATGAGCGCTGACGTATGTTAAGCAACCCCTGGTGCAGTCCCTACTTGGATAGGTGACCGCAAGTGGCATTAAAATATCTCGAGCTCCTCCGTGCTTCGGAAGGCACGTTAAGCCGTTGGTCTCGGCTGTCATTGTTGATGGCAGTCGTTAAGCTATGTAGGCATAAGGCAGCTTGAAAAATCTGACACCAGTGTTGGCCACTTACACATACGAAAAAAAAATCAACTATATTACAGTGAATAATATAACATACACACCCTATTACGAGGGTTCTTACAATAGAAATAACAGTGTTAGTAAGCAGCACTGAGTATTCAGTATGCTTGTCAGTATGCTGTCTCGGCGCTCGTAAATAGGTTGCTTATTTATTTATTATTTATTCATTTATGTACACAGAAAAACATGTTAAGACAATATATATACAGAATTATTATTGCTTATTGGAAAGTAACAAAAAAATTGAAATATCATCCACTTGTACTACAGGGAACTATAAAGAATGACCAAGGGCGGCAAATTTGAAGGGGTGGCAATATTATTTTTTGGGCTACAATACAATACAAAAATTATATAGGCACAATAGAAATAAGCGTTTGTAGGCAACACTCAATATTCAAGATGGTCGGTGTCGTCGGAATTATAAAATGTAATAATAAAAATATGATTCGTCGTGCTCCTGCAGTGGAGGCTAAAAAGACCTGATGATGATGATGATGATGATGATGATACCAAAGGAAATAACATACACACTCGATTATGAGGGTACTTACAATAGAAATAACAGTGTTCAGTGTGTCAGAAATAACAGCACTCAGTATTCAGTGTGCCCGATCTCGACGCTCGTAAATATGTTGCATATTGTGTAGAAATCTGCCCGGGGACTACCGATTGCTAGGGAAGTTTTCCGTGATTGTTTATGGTAAGAAAAATATTTCTCTTTATTTATACAACTAGACCTTCCAACGCTGCGTCTGAGAGAAAAGAAAAAACGGAGAATGTACCAGCTGTATCTCGTCCAGCGCAGATCGAGGAGCCCGATGGTCCAGTGGGTGTGAGCTCTGTGAGCGCTTACGTATGTTAAGCAACCCCTGGTGCAGTCTCTACTTGGATGGGTGACCGCAAGTGGCATAAAAATATCTTGAGCTCCTCCGTGCTTCGGAAGGCACGTTAAGCGTTGGTCCCGGCTGTCATCGTTGATGGCAGTCGTTAAGCTATGTCAGATGCCTTAAGGCAGCTTGAAAAATCTGACACCAGTGTTGGCCACTTACACATACGAAAAACAAACAAGCGCAGATCGTAAAAGCCAATTGAGAGAATGAGCGTAAGGAATCATGTCAATAGGCGATGCGGTTAGCAAACCATCACTATTTTAATTCCGTTCTCACATAAAAATGCCCACCAACATGCTAAACATGGCCTTAAGATTTTTTACACCGGGGCTCTATCTACCCCGCAAGGGAAAAAGACGTGATAGTATGTATGTATGTATGTATTTCTGTTTATTTATACAACTAGATATAACACATAAGGCAGACGTATATTTAACTAGCAGCCCTACCCGACACTGCACTATACTTATATACCTTCCTCATGAAATACTCTATCTATTGGTAAAAACCGCATAAAATCTTTGCAGTAGTTTTGAGTTGAGTCCACCGACTCTCGGCGACCCTGATGAGGTCATTCGTCTACTGGTTAGGGGTCGTCCCACGCTGCGCTTCCCTGTTCATGGTCGCCACTCCAGGACCTAAATGCTTCAACGGCCATCCGTTCTCCGCATAGTCCGGTGGACTCAGCATGCACAAGACCGCATTTTGTGGTGATCTATGGGGCCTATGTCCAGCTGTGGACATCGTTTAATCATCGTTTAATAGACCACTAGGGGCCCCTTCAAAGACCACTGACGGGCCGTTAGCAACCCCATCGCTCGGGGTGAACTCATGAACCGAGGCTGACCAGACCTGGTTAAACTCGACAGGACTCGCACCTGTGCAAATAACGACAGTCGCTTTCTAGACAGAGCGCACTGCGTCCACGATTGCGGTTGGAATTAGGACAGCTGTCACCACACCAGAAACCACTGTTTTACTGTGTAGAAACGGACAATACGGACATCCCTAAATATGGTGAATTATATCCCTGGCTGATAGAGATAGATAGTTTTGAGTTTATCTCAAACAGATGCGGAGATTTTTTATTATTATAGTCATTTTATTATTATAGTGATCAAGTGATATTGTTAACTTGTTTGGATCCAAACCAACGAGTGCTACACTTGCGTAGTAGGTGCTACGTAACTTCTACAAGATTTGCGTAGTTGCTACAAAGCCTCTACGTGACCTCTACGATATTATTATCATGGCTCCCGCAGGTTTCTTTGCAAGGCACCCGCCTTTCTCGATATACAGGTTTATTCCTAGTTCGGAGGCGGGATGCTAAGCGATAGACCCATGTGTGCTCCATGTACATAAACATATTTATGTAATTGATACTTTTAAAAGAAACGCCAACGCCAATTAATTATACAGTACATTTGATTTGATTTTTACCGCCAAAAGTGGCCACTGTTGGCGATCAAAATTCGTTCTCTAAAAATAGTGAAAACTTGTACCAATAATACTACGAGTAATTTACTAGGGCATTCAGCTATTAGATTTTTTAATATTGATATGATTTAGGACTTATAGAATTAATTGCTGGGTGGCGCTAGTGTGTGAACTCACCTCGCCTTAATTGCGAAGCAGCCGAAGATAGATCTCGATGGCGTACAATTGGGGAGGCCTATGTCCAGCAGTGGACAAGTATAGGATAATGATGAAGATTTCAACGTACAATAACAAGCAGGGATTGAATAACTGAAAAAATACGGTTAAATCGGTAAGCGGTATGACGTCATACCTTTATATTTCGATATCTTAGAATAATTATAATGGTACCTTCAAATTACCATACCATAAAGAAACGGTACCTATACGATTTTGGTATTGTAAATTAGCGGTATCGTTATTTTTTACGATATTGGAATTATGAAATAACGGTTTTTTATTGAATTTTACCGCCAAGGATTCACCTCAATATTCTTCGTCGCATAATTTTTTCGGTACTGAAAATATTTCAGTTAAGGTACCAGTAATTATAAAAGTATCGATACATAACGATATCGTAAATGTATAAATACCATTATTTATATTTAGCTGTATCACAACCGTAATTGTCAACCGATTTGGTTCTACCTTTAAATCTAAGGTGTATCGTAATTTTATACCGTTACCATACTCTTATACCTTTACCGTTTTCAACCCCTGCAAGCACGTCTTGAAATACTTACAGTTTATATTTGACTATAATATAACGCCAACTAAGAATTCAAGTTATATTTTTCACATACACTCAGACATTTCCTTCCTAATAGGTAATTTCAAGCCTATATAACCACCAAGAGAAGGTAAATAAGTGCTAAAAAGGATGAAAATATCAAGCTGAAAAGTAAATAATCAGTGGAATCTCAATAGATTATCCCGTGCCCGATTGTAAACAAGATGGAAGGACACTTTCAAGTATTTTCGTGAGAGCTAATTCACTTTTATGTATCTCTATATAATAGACTTGTAAACAAGACTGACCGATACTTTCAGGTATTTTTGCGATAGGAAATTCATTCAGCTTATCTCAAGTACCAAAAACTTAGTCGAATCTTGGTAGATTCACATTCACCACACTTTTGTTAACCCTTCGATGGACACTAGACGTCTATAGACGTAATAACAGTAAAATTTCTATTGTGACTGGTTTAGTATCATCAAAGTATTAAAAAGTTAGGCAAGACCATTATGGTTCTGCATCAGGTGTTCCATTTTCCTCAGTCAATTATACATTATGTGATTAACAGACATAACAAAAAATCATTTGAATCCGTCTCGTATTTCCGAAGATTTGCGTGTACAAACAGACAAACAAACAAACCGAGTTTTTAAATTCTTACTCCATCGACCCATATTTTGTTTGGAAATATATTCAATGTACAGACACTTTTTACTGTTTTATTATAACTATGTATGGATAAGACGTTTGTTAATAAGACGGCCCGATGCTTTCAGGTATTTTCGTGAGAGGAAATACGCTTATAGGAACCAAGCACGAAAAAATTCCCAGTGGTATCTCAGTGCAATAACCGACTTGTAAACAAGACCGAAAGAATACGAAACGAGCTTAAAGTTGCGGAGTACATAAAGGCTAAGAATATTCTAGGAAACCCTTGTTTAAAGCAGGAACTTTTTATTCTATTAGCTTTGCTCGACGGATGGCGGAGTTAATCTCAGCGCGAAACGTAGTTAAATATGCAAGATTACTTTAAAACAACTAAACAAAGTATACGGTGCTTTAAATAACGCATGTCCCTCCTTGTCCCAGTGCTGGGCAAAGGTCCACTCCCATATTTATTAGTAATATAAATATAGTATCGTTGAGTTAGTATCCTATGACACAAGTTCACAACTAACTGTGGTGTGTTATTATTATTTCCCTCCATTTGTCTTTTGTTAATGCAATTTTGAAGTTATTTGGCGTTGAAAAACGTCAAGATCATCGCGCCATCGCTTCTTATGCTTTCGGCTTCAGCATCAACCCAACGACCTTATATATTATTAGATGGACTGAGTACGCATAATAGCTTTTGGCATAGAAAGAGAAGACAATAACCTTAATTATTCTTTGTTACTCTAATCTAGGGTAGCCAACTTTAATTATTAACTATAGTTATATATTATTATATTTAACTCAAGTTTATATACAATAGCACATGTACAAGCGAGACACCAGCCTGTAGTTGTTCCGTCTCATGGACAATCACAATATGAATCTTTGCACTTCCTCCCCTGGAAAATATATTTTTAACAAAAACAAAAACCGACTTCAACCCTATCAATTTATTTAAACAAAAATTCAAAAGTATAAACCGTACGGCATACTTGTAAAACAATTTTTGGTTTTTGTGTATTTTTTCAAAAAGCGCTCGTCATATTTCGGTAAAAATTTAATGGGACTATCTGTAAAGTATTACCTATCGAACAAAAAAAGAATTTCTTAAATCGGTCAAGGCGTCTTCGAGAAGTCGGGGAACATACATAAAAAAAAAGATAATGATGAATTGAGAACCTCCTCCTTTTTTTGAAGTCGGTTAAAAATAAAAGGCCGACAACGCTCTTTACACACCCCCGTAGTATTGCCACTGTTCATGGGCAGTCATCTCTTAAGTCATCTTATATCTATCTTATATATATATCTATATATATAAAACAAAGACGGGTTTGTTACAACACTTATAACTCGAGATCTGCTGAACCAATTTTCATGATTATTGATTCGTTGGATTTGTCTCCGCCCCGAATAGCAGAATACATCTTAAAAATAATGTGTGCGTTCAGAAATTTATTTAAATGTCATTGACTGTTGTGCGGTACGAAGTTCGCCGGGTCAGCTAGTATGTTATAAATGACAAACTGAATATTATGGAAATTATAATTCAGCCTGCGGGGAAACTGTCAAGGTGAACCTTGAACATTTCGGCGGTTAAAGTATTTCACAACATGTAACATGTTTCATTGCCAACTTTTTATCATAATGCAAATTCCCATAGCAATTTAAAACGGGGAATGATAAAACGGACAAAATATTAGGCGTGCTACTAAATTATTAAAGTCAGCGACTAGAAATGCAGAGAGAGCTAATTTGGTAAAAATCCCCCAAAATAACAAAAGAGGAAGAAGTTAGTTAAAGGAAGAAGAAACACAGAGGGGAGGTTTTAGTAGATTTCTAGTCACTCGCAGTGAGTTGCTGATTTGTATTTTCATTTGAACATACAGTAACTAGTTGTATGTTTAAATATATATAGCAAGTTACTTTTTTCTTTTACTTCATTTAAAACTCTTGTTTATATTGAAAGGCTATAGTGGGCAAACCCGTAATCTGACAGGCTCTGAGTTTAATTCTCTGCGCCGACAAATATATATACATCATTAGGGTTCCGTAGTAAACAAGGAACCCTTATAGTTTCGCCATGTCTGTCTGTCCATCCGCGGTTTTACCCAGAGACTACATATAAGTACTAGAAAGAAAGTTGTAATTTGGTATGGGTATGTATATTAATCATGCCAAAAAAGTGGTCTTCCGTTTCCGTTTGAAAGGAAAACTATCAGAGCTGAGTACTAAGTACAAACTAAACAGTAATAGGCAACCAACTTATAAAATGTACTCGAAAAAGTAAAATTTCATACAATTTCCATTGTTAGATGTTTTTGGTACGAGTGTGAATATTGTGAACTCAAAGTTTGCATTCGCAACTACGGAACCCTACACAGCGCGTGGCCCGACACGCACTTGGCCGGTTTTTAGGGTTCCGTACAAAAATAAAAAACGGAACCCTTATAGGATCACTCGTGCGTCTGTCTGTCCGTCCGTCCGTCTGTCACAGCCGATTTTCTCCGAATCTAATTAGGTGAAATTTGGTAAGATGGTGTAATCCTAACCCAGACACAGATGTGCAAAGTAAATAAAGATTTTTTTGAAATAAGGGTCATTTTCAGGGGCCCAATTAAAAAATTTTAAAAGAAAGTTTTGCAAACCTTACTGTGTCTTATATCAAATGAAAGGGCTCATTATGAGAATCTCAAAAATATTTTTTTTTTTGTTCGGGTAAAATCAATACTTTTGGTTTTATTCACGAAAGAAGGCAAAAATTTACCGTTCCGTTGTCTGCGGTTCTGGACCTACCCCCGGAAGGTAGATGACAAATAGGCAGCGGGCTAATGTTACGGCATGAAAAAATGTACTAACATTCTTAGATTATAAGTTGTTTACTAACTTGCAAATATGAGTCAATATGACTTGAAATAAAATAATTCATTCATTCGTTAATCACCGATTTTGCATATAGAAAATATGCAACAAGAAAGTTTAAAAGTACATATAACACTACGCTTTTCGTAGACCACAGTACGTACTTACTACAAGGAGTCACGTAAATTTAATAACATGGGTAGAGTCCAAAAATATTAATATAGCCCTGGAGTGCGTCATTTGATTTAAATAACTTGTAATATTACTACAATTTGCACGTGTGATATTTTAGCGGTGTAGAATTGGCCGGATCGGCGCCAAAAACCATTATATATGATGTACGGACGATGCCGTCTACAAAGAGCAAAATGTAAAACATTTTTTACCAAATTATGTATGTCAGTAACACATTTTTTCATTTATTCAAATTTTAGAACAGACTAGGTTTATCTTCACGGTGAAATATTTATCGTTTTGGACCCTTGGAGAATAGACTTATTCTAATTTAGCTTTATTAAATAACATTAATCACTTATTATATAGTTTTGTATAAATAAAAAAGAACGAATGTGTAACAATTATAATATATATTATGTAACATATATTATGCCAGTATCTGGGGAAATGTTAGAAACCAATTTTTTCAATAATATAGTATTGTGTACCTCATTTAAAGCAAAATAATTTGTACGTATATATTTATTTATTTGATAAAAGAATTTGTACATTTCGGCCGGCTATGCCACTCGACTCGAACCGTTCCTTGATCTCCAGAATTGCGGACAAATACCTGTATTATAAAAAATTACATAATTTAACTCTGCACAGAATAAATAATCTGCCTTTAAGACTGTCGTGTTAAAAGGAATATTTATTATGCATCATCGCAAGCATATTCGACTAAGTAAGAAATCTTTGAAACGGTGGACTTATCCCAAGAGGGATCTCTTCCAGTCAACCAATTTGACAAAGGATAAAATTAACTACAATTGGAAGGTAGAAGTTTGAACAATAATAATTAATATAAAGAACAATCAGGTAAGTAAGGTACATAACACCAAATATAATTAAACTAATCTAACTTAATATATAAACTGATATTGATCGTTTTGTTAAAACGTTCTAATATTATTATTATCTAAGTAGTTATAGTTTCAAGCAGTTTTAATTTTTATTTGTTAATGGACGTAAGTATGTGTAAAATGTTTAAAATAAAAAACTGATATTATCATGCAATTTCATTTATTATCAAAGCTTTTAACTGAGACTTGAATTATTTTTATTTATATGATAGGCAACGTCTTGTTGATTTTTAAATAATTTTGTTATTAAAAAAGGATAAGAACTTTAAAACAAAAACCATAGTTTACGTAATAAAATTCGGCTTAGTAAGAAATCTTTTGTGAGACATCCGGTTGAGACGACAAGGCCATTTGTAACACGGATTGGCCACAAAAGCATACGCCTCAAAGTAATTTGCTGCTTGGATTATGCTTACGTTTGTATTTTTATATCCATAATAAATTTTGACATAAAATTCAAGTTAATTTATTAATACTTGTGCTAAATAATAAGGTTGATTTCATAAACGACATCCAAACTAAGTAAGGAGTAAGAAAAATTGAATAACTAGATCGACCCAAAGATACCTTTAAAATACATTATTTTCAATACATCATTTTATTCTTTTTTTAACTTCACAACCGGAGCAGAACCCTCTTTCCCTGTATCACCAAAGCAATATATCACCCAGAGCAATCAAAGAATTTGGCCTACACTCTCCACGCTGGCCAGATGGGTTGAAGCGGTCTCTTTGATGTTAATAAGCTTTAATTGCTTGTGTTGCCTATGTCGCCATCTGCGACATCCAAGGGAAGACTTGGAGTGATCCTATTCTGCTCTGCCGGGAACCACACGGCGGAGATGCATACATTGCGATTAAATAAAAGCTTTTTAATTTAAAATAACTAGTATTGAAAAGGAAAATCATTGTAATTACAATAATTAGACTTTTATCCCAGCTTCCCAATTATCCCAATCCCAACTAATATTATAAATGCGAAAGTGAGTTTGTTTGTTTGTTTGTTACGCTTTCACGCCGTATCTACTGAACCGATCATCATGAAATTTTGCATACACATAGGTTAGGGTACTGAGAAGGACATCCCAATTATCCCAATCCCAACTAATATTATCCCAACTAATATTATAAATGCGAAAGTGAGTTTGTTTGTTTGTTTGTTTGTTACGCTTTCACGCCGTATCTACTGAACCGATCATCATGATATTTTGCATACACATAGGTGAGGGTACTGAGAAGGACATAGGCTATAAATTACGCGAGCGAAGCCGCGGGTAACAGCTAGTCCCAACTAATCCTAACTAATAATATTATAAATGCGAAAGGGAGTTTGTTTGTTACGCTTTCACGGCGTCATTACTGAACCGATCATCATGAAATTACGCATATACTTTGTCTGTGGTACGGAAAAAGACATAGGTTATCTTTCATCCCAGAGAAAAGTACTGTTCCCGAGGGATAGAACCTTACGCGAGCGAAGCCGCCGGCGAAGGCTATACTATATAAAACAAGAATAAAGAGTAATTAAATTTCTTAACAAACCATTTCCGGAATACAATATTATAGGTAACTGCAGCAAAGTTCGTGCCTAATTGATTTCCACTAATTGTAAAAGTTTTAAGCCGACACGGAGTCGTTTGCGGCGACAAAGTATGATTTTGTAGCGCCAGGTCATAAAAAGCTGATGGAAAAGATTCAAGTAACATTAGCAGATTATGCAATTATAACTTACATGCTAGGAAGTTAAAGGATATCGTTAAAAACTCTTTGTAGCACAAATAACAAATTTTATAATTATTATAATTTTGAAATATATGATTTTAAGCTTTCGCGGTCACAATCACTATTATGTTCACTACGGGAATTACCGCCATAATCGCGGTAAGTCCCGTAGTGAACATAATAGTAATTTTGAAATATTTGAATAAAATTAATTTAATAGGGTTTTTATCGCCTTTGTTACATAACAGGTAGACTCTACCTGCGACGACGAACACTGTAAAGTACTCGAAACGTAGGGTTTAATAATAATGTAATAAACGCGATAAAAATCGTATTAAATTAATTTTATTTAAATGTGTAACAATCGCGAAAACATTAGAAAAAAAATTAAAATGATGATTTTATCTTTGGCAGCAGGTAATCCTGCTCTAGTATTACAGGAGAGTCATGCTCCTGCAGTGAAGACTAGAAAAGACCTGGTGATGAGATACTCAACACTTTATATATGTTTAGCTGCTAAGTAGCTTTTATATAGGTATCGATCAAGGAACTTAATTGGTACCAAGGCGGAGACGCTTACTATATAAATGGTGCGTAGATTAACTTGTTCGTTGGTTTTTTTGTAAACACTTCATTGCACACTTGAGTAAGATGTTATATTACATGAGGAAATGTCACCATATGATGCAAATTCAATTATCAATTGTTTTTATTTAGAACATCATCTGATGATGATGTTCTAAATAAAAACAAATGCTCCTGCAGTAGAGACTAGAAAGACCTGATGATGATGATTCACCCTCTCTGTACTACCAGAGCCATATACTAGCCTGAGTAGTCAGAGGATTTGGCCTACACTCTCCACGCTGGCCAGACGGGTTGGAGAGGTCTCTTTGATGTTAGTAAGCTTTGTTTAGCTTGTGTTTCCTTAGTCGCCTTTTACGACATCCACGGGATGACTTGGAGTGGTCCTATTCTACTCTGCCGGGAACTACACGGCTATTTAGAACTTATAATAAAACAAATTTCCAGCTAAATTAATTTATCTCAAAGAATGATTTTATAGCGTCAGTCATAAAAAGCCGATAGCAAAGATTGAAGTGACATTAGCAGATTTTACAATTGCGATTTACATTCCTGACGAATCTATTACGGGGTCCAGTAGGTACAGTATACTGCCGTCCAATTGAAATTAATTATTTGAAACAAAACGGAGAGATCATATATAAAATGTGGTTCTACAAAGCTTAAAACAGTTTGAAAGGTTACATTTCAAACTATTAAGAACTAGGTACTGTTTACAATTTAAAGTGGAAACGTGAAACTTTTTTAGTGATTTGTTAAAAACGGCCATTTTTGCCGAAAATGCAAAGTCAGCTTCACGTTCATACTTTGAACTGTAAACAGTAGTCCATAATATGATTTAAAGGATTATGTAGGGGCCTCGCAAATCAAAGTTTCTAAATAATATCTTAGTTTAGTTTTAGATTGAAAATGGTGACAGCACCGAACTCCGAAAAAATCAAGCTTTCCCTTAAAATCTCTTTGTGTTTACAGATAATCTTCACTTAATCTAGTATGGCTAGCTTTTATACCTAGGAATTTATGTAAGTTAGCTATTAGATTGGAAATGTCACTACCGACTTATATTGCAATTTTTGAGAGTGAAGTTTTTGAAATATCTTCACCAACCATTTTAGAACATAAAATTGACATTATAATAAAACAAAGTTCCATCGAAATTGATTTCTCCCAAAGTTTAAGCTGACGTCGTAATCGGCCGACGAAAATATGATTTAATAGCGCACTCATAAAAAGTGTACGATGGTAAAGTTTCAAGTAAGTAGCTTTGACTATATAAATAATCAAAGGTAGCAGATTTTGCTAAAGTGACTTACTGATGAACTTTCAAGAATAGGTTCTGGTATTTTATTTTTATATATCCCTATTCTAGGTACGTATTTCGGTAAAGCCGTGGTATGGAAAATCAACGGTCAGTACCCAAAGTGCTAATTTTTCATTAAAAGTTCAACTTCTCTGATTTTCATGAGAAACCAGTTTCACCTATGAAATATGTAAGTTTTAAGCTGTTTGAAGATGTGTTTTTCAATGTCTGTCTAGTCAGTATTTTTATTACAGAATAGTTTACAACTATCAAAATATCGCAAAATAATACTGGCCAAAATGGCCGGTATATGCAATATACTACGCTCCTATAATTTTGTATTGAAAAAAACAGTGTAACCTTTAACATGATCTTCAGGAGAATACTTGTCTGCTGGCTGTATCCATCCCGTGACTTTTTAAAAGACGTGATAACAAGTCTTGTTTCTTCTCTTAATTTTCTACATTCATTAGATAGGAATTTCAATGAAATACTATGCAGAAGTCACCGTTCCCGCAATTCCCAATTTATTTCCATTGTACGGTAGAGTTGAGCTAAACCACGGAAACCGCTTAGTTTAAATAAATTGCTGCGAAGTCGGCGACATCTGTACTGAGCGCTTAGCCTACCGTACAGTTGGCTCCAAACTCCAAATCCAAGAAATTTTGGTCTTAGGCTTTGACTATATAAGGTATACATCCATGGCTCTAAGAATAATCAGTGAATCAAAAACCAATGCATGCAAACGTGTCGCGACTCGAGCTCACGCACAGATCGACATTAATTATGCGTGCAATTTTTTCGACATTTTCAACTGTTCGTAATTCAAAATTTTTAAATGTTCAACTGATCTTGCAGTTGTCCATGGGTAGCGGTGAGTGACTCGCTTGCTTGTTTGCCATCCTACATCTTTAAAAATTCAAAATTCATTTTTTTTCTGAAAAAAAAAATGCTATTGTTATTAAAGTTGGAGTCACTTTTGACGCCCGTCCGTATTATTCCTAGGTCGTAACTATTTACATCAAGTCACATTTTTACATCCGCATTGCTGCAGAAGCTTGATGGTTTTCCGAGTCTTCCCAAAGGGCAGGTATTCAAAACCACAATCACCTGACCCGTCCCCGCATTGAAACGGCGACAATTAGGTACGTACGTGACTCGGCCCTCTGTCCAAGCTGTCAAAAACCGCATTGTAGACGCCCGTGAAGAAACGTACAAAATAACAAGATACCCTCGGCATACTAAATGAGAGGAGTAGCTACATAGGAGAGTCCTAGCTTTAAAAGCCGTAATGTGTTTATGACTTTCCTATGAATGAGGTAACGCTTTTGTAACACCCCTGGTGCTACAGTTGTCCATAGGCAGCGGTGATCACTTACCATCAGGTGACCCGCTAGCTCTTTTACCGTCTTATATCATAAAAAAATAAAATAATCGCAAATAAGTCTTCTTTATAAGTAAGTACTTAATACATCATATATTATAATCGTCGAATTTGATAATAAGTAATCCTGGCCAATAAATTAAGAGTTGGGTATGGCAAGAGCTTTAATATGACTAGCTACACGCATTCACCGACGCAATAATAGGTATACACTAAAGTACCTTTTAGAAATCACTTTTACTCTTACTTTTACAAATATTTTTGACATTTTCATTCACTAATGGGATGAATGGGAAAGTCATTATCTTTTCGAACATCTGTCATTAGTCCCATAGGAAAATAGTCAATATCGACACAAAAAAGTGCAGAAATTGCAAAAGCGCATGTATCGGCGATTTTTTATATATTGTAGAGACCACTAAGAATAATCTACACCCAAAGTTTGCAACTTTCATAACCCTGTGCTACTCCTGGAGGACTCCAAAGTAAGGGACTTTTTTCAGTTTTTACGAAAAAACCACCACTCAACCGGTCATCGAAAAACGAAAAAAAAATAATGACCATTCATACGAAAGTCGAAAGTCCCATTTTTGAAAGCCGGTTTCTCTGTTACAAAACTACTACTGTTAAAAAACTTACAAAGATAATGTTACATGCATTTGAAAGCTTATATAGTCTTCTATCTTTACTCTTTTACAACTTTGAGTCGCGCCTTTAGGGACTAGGTTTTTATTAACACACTGTCTATATAAGTTAGATTGTAGTGATTGTACGAGAATAAGATTCTACTAGATTTTATATAAACACAAGGTTCACTGAGTGATTTTCTGAACTGAAAGTTCAACAAGGCATTATCTATCTTATCATAACAAGCCTTAGACGCTTGTTTCAATCCATATACTGCTTTATTTTAATTTAAATACGCAATTTTCCTTTACTCTATATTGGCGTACTCTTCAGCGATGAGTGACGAGAACCTGCAACGATCTTAGCTTAGCTGTATTTGCATGGATAAAGATGCCGTAGCAGACATTATCTTCGAGGTATATCAGCACCTTTAATTCATCTTCTCAACTATTAAATGTCTATAGCTGGACACAGGCCTCCTCAAAGGATTTACATGAGGAGATTTGCCATACTCACCACGCTTGGCGAACGGGTTGGTGACGCAGTTTGTTTGGATTATCTCGGTATCGACGCTGCTGCCCATCGAAACCGTTTTTCAAGAGAGGAAAGGATAGGAGATTATTACTGGATTGGCCGGGGATGGGATAAAGGTATTTGGAATGTTACTTGCGCGGATGGATTGCGGATAAGCAAGTACCCGATGCCATATCCGCAACCACCGGACAGGCAGTTAAGGATGACACACCTGACCCTCAAACTCGGTTCCCGTTTTTGTAATTGCAACAGAATTATTGAACCGATTGGTTAACGTAGCGTCTACTCTGCAGCAATCGGCACTTGGTTTTACGGTCTTACCCTCCGCCCTCCATTTGCATGGATAAAGATACCGTACTAGGCATTTTGAGGACTTCATGAAGGTTCGGTGGAAGTCATTGTTCTCAGGTAAGTACAGTCAAGCGTCAAAAGTAGAGTCAGAACTTTTTATACCTACTGATTGTTAGTTCTTTCTTGCTTGTGTAACTAAGAGATCTAAGTAATCTTTGGAACTTTTGACCAAAGTTTTAATTTTTCTCCATTAGAAAGTAAGCTACATAATGATAACTCTTTATATTTTTTATTTCCTGGGTAGATTTACCCGTTGTGTCTTACATTATATGTCCTGATATGTGCACACCCTGTGAGACCCATTCCATTATGCAAAGTTAATGAAAACAAACCGTACCCGGGACGAGTCATTTGTTTTTCAGCTTTTTGAGTAATCCGCAAATTAGGTACTTACTTGAAAAAGAAGGCTACGCTCTTTTGATATATGACCGCAATTATTATTAAAAAGTCATGCTACCTTTGAAACATAGGTATACTTAAGTTGAAAAACCCGAAAGACACACATCATTATGAAAAGTTGAATGAGTAAATATTAATTTAAATTGAAAATATGTGATGAAAAAGAATTCGCCACAGGTAGGATTCGAACCCAACAGCTCTTAGGTCTGCACCCTAAGTGTGCTACCAACTACACCACCGTGGCTTCTAATCACCGCGTCGAATTCTGTCATCACATATTACCCCGTAGGGTATAACGCATTCGAAGCATGCGTATTTCTTCAATACTACCCACTATTCAGTAGTGTGGAATATTCGTCTTCATCATAGTACCTCCAATCTTTAATTTCAGTTCAATCAGTCGAAAATCTAATTTTATACAAACTTTCATCACCTATTTTATCCCCTTAGGGGTGGAATTTATAGTCCCTTAGGGGTGGAATTTATCAAAATCCGTTCTTAGAAGATGCCTACGTCATAGTAGCGTTATGCATGCAAAGTCTCAGCCCCATCGGTTTAAAATTAACAAAGTTTCATACAAACTTTCATCCCCGATTTTATCCCCTTGGGGGTAGAATTGATCAAAATCCTTTCTTAGCGGATGCCTACGTCATAACCTCTACCTGCATGCCAAATTTGAGCCCGATCCGTCCAGTGGTTTGGGCTGTGCGTTGATAGATCACTATGTCAGTCAGTCAGTCACCTTTGAGTTATATAGGTATATTTAGATTTAGATAAAAACTATCATACGTTACTCAAGACAACCTTAAAGACATCATTATGTACAGTAAAACTTTGAGCACAGTCATAACTGCACCCACTTCGACCCGAGGCACTCATCTGTTTTTGTTTTCTTTTTTACTAGGAATGGGAGAGCTTTTTCTCTTTTTATCCATGACCGAATTGTTATAAAAGCCATACGTTTGGTATACAACGTGATATACCCTCTCCATTAAGAGAAATAAAACATTCAGCCCTCGTTTGTTAATGACTGGCGTAGACTGACTCGAGGCGTGTCGGGTCATTTGTTTGTCAAGATTTTGAGTTAGTAGAATACTAAAAAAAAAGCTTCTATTTTAATTTATAACCAAAATGTTTTAAAATATGTCACCTTAACAACAGTAGATATCTAAACTAATATTATAAGGAGGAACGATTTGAGTGTTTGTTTGCAGTGAATAGGCTCCAATAGACTAATTTCTTAAAAATTCTTTCACCTTTAGAATGCTAATTTGTCTTCGGGTGACATATAAAATACTTTTTATAGTAACTAATTTAGGGATAAAAATACCTTAAAAAAGAAAGCTGTACTCAGCTTTCTTTTTTTAAGGTATATGACTACAATTATAATAAAAATATACCTTGAACATTGTCTTTTATCACTTTTTAACGATTTTTCAAGACGAAAATTTGTTCATTACCGTGTTCTGAATTTAGAATATACTAATTCGATGTCACGATTCTTTTACGATTCTGACAAAATATACTACGCTTGTTGAAATCTTGACTTGCTAATAAATTGTATTTCTTTGTCGTTCGAGCAGTAAAATTCAAGGCGAATCGTTTATTTTATGACGTACCTCTGTCTTACTTTATCTGCCTGTTACGGGATGGGTATCGACAATGTTTGGGCTTCGTGGAAATGGTGCCTATTTGGATGAATCCTTATCATACAACAGAAGACCCTTTCGATAGATTACTGCGATTTTTCCAACTTTTCTTGTTGGTATATTTTATCCATAAAATAT
The DNA here is from genome assembly GCA_963082605.1 of Rhodophaea formosa. Lineage (NCBI taxonomy): Eukaryota > Metazoa > Arthropoda > Insecta > Lepidoptera > Pyralidae > Rhodophaea > Rhodophaea formosa. The sequence continues at coordinate 18,332,974 of OY720219.1, read as the reverse complement.
TGTTGAAGCAGCTTCAGGATTTTTCTTTTCTATTACTATTTATGCGATTAATATAGATTACTCCTATCAAATTAAGAAATAAGATATGTTAGGTCACGCAAGCCCTAATGCGCATAAGGAATGGAAGCTTGTGGAGGAATTAGACGTTTATTTTTGTTTATAATGTATAGGAAAGCGGCGGAGGCCTCATTGGTTAGGCATTAGTTGTACAAAGACTAAATACGATGATTCGAATCAAACAAGTTCAATATATTTATTGGTCCATTT